>CM070576.1:60449266-61771802 GCA_036346355.1 Rhipidocladum racemiflorum
GATATAGGAAGAAATGTTTTTAGGGAATTCTATATATAGGAGATAAACATTGGAGGGCCTTGCAGAGTGCGCAAGGGGCAAACCGCCTTACCTTGTCAGTGACCCTCCTAAATATTCTAGTACCATGACTTGCTTTTGTTCGAGAACCACGACGGGCATCATTTGCGGACTAGTTCATCTGCGAGCAAGAATGAGGAGCAATGAAGGTGATTTGAAGTGTTAGGTTGAGAGAAGAAGCCACACGGTGTGACCGACACGGTGGCTAGTGTCGTCCATCTTTGGTTGAGCGAGGACTAGGTTACTAAACCCAGTAGACAAAGCACCTAACTAATCCTCCAACCCCCGTCCACACCCAAATCACAAATCCACATATCGAGAGGGATAAAGGCGACTCACTCGCGATGCTCGGGCAAGGTGAGAAATTTGAAAGCGGGCGGCGCTTCAGGGTGAGTCGCGAGGAGAGAGCAGGCCTTTCGAGGTGGCACTCGTCAGCTTCTAGAGAGGAAGAGGCGAGCGACACGGCTACCTGGCGACTCACGACGAGGGTGGTCGACAGCAGACCTCATCTTTGGCATCCCGAGATCAAGCGACTTCGTCGTCGGCGTGGCAGAGGCGAGAGGCGAGGTGAAGCGAAGGAGGGGCAATAGAGGAAGAAGCCCATTTGGAGGAGGGTACAGAGCCCAAAGGAGAGTATAGGGAGTTTGGTGGCAAAGGAAGGGTGCAGTTCCGGGGAGGCTGATGAAGTGAGGAGGTGGCGTCGGATTGGGGACAAAGGAGAGAGGCCCGGGCGTGATATGAAACCATGAGGAGCCAAAGCATGAGAAGTGAGGAGGAGACTAGGTCGGGGCGACGTTGAGGATAAAGTACCGAGTTTTTAATTTAATTATTGGTTCTAAATTGATTAGATTAGGAAATACCTAGCACACAATTTTAAAAAAAAATCCGCGATGGTAAATTCAAACAAAAATAACACCATATAATTTAATTCTACTTTAGGTTAATTCTAATGCATCTATAAAAAATGATATATACCTTTTGTAATGATTAGTAAATTACTCATATTGAAAGAAATATAAGTTAGATAGGCAGCGAGCGTCCTGCAGAAATGTCTTTTGGCAAGAAAGACACATAAATACTGTTTTACATATATATATTTACTTGTTTTTTTGTTTATCAAGTATCAATAAATGAAGACACCCCAAAACATATCCTCGCCTTTAGAAGCTACGCCATAATTTAGCAAATACAGTAGAACTTTTACCGGAAATATCATCAATCAATGCAAAAATTATTTTGCCATTTTTAAACTCTCTGCTATGCCCATCATCCATTCTAATCGCTACTAGATATAGAGATTCAGATTTAAGAAAATACTCCCTCTAATACCTCAAAATATAAGGCACTATTGTTTTTAACTTCTAAGTTAGAGAATACTGGAGATGTAACCTCATAGGCTCTGCATTAGAGCCTCTTTTCCTCTCATCTCTTTGCATGCATGCATGTATTAACTCATAAGGCTACATTGTGTCTGACTAACTTCCAACGCAGCTTCATTACTACGTTGGAGAGCTGAAATTTTTCGTTTATTGCAAAAAATAATTTTGAGAATAAGTTTTGAGCCAATTACTGGAGATGCTCTTAAGATGGTTTCACCAGACGAATAATGCCGCCACCTCCGCTCGCGTCGTCTTAATTACCATAAACCAAAACATAAAAACACTCACGAGCAGCCCCGCATTTTATCGTACTACTACTACGAGTATTAACATGGTTTCCAACGGCAGTCAATGCTCGGGCCAGGCCAGCAGGCAGCAGCAGAGATCTGGATTCTGACACCCCACAGCGCAATCACGTGCGTGTACACGTCCAGGCCGTGCAGGGCGCGTGAGCTCGCGCTTCATTACTCGTGGCACGCTTCGTAATCTCCGCACTGCACGCCCCAAAAGCGCTCTCATGGCATCTGCGGTCCCGGCCGTCCGTGGAGAGGAGGAGCCGTGGGCGGAAGCGCTGGTGGAGTGGAGACAAGACGCGCAGGCCAGATCCGAGCGGGCGTGCAGGACCGGACGAAAACCCCATGGCAAGATCCAAAGCTTTTTCGCCCATGAGGTAGCCGAAGTGGATCCGGTACCGCCGCTGTCTCCCCTTGCACCGCTACAGCGTGAGGGCCAGCTCACGTGCGCGCACCTGTTTTGCTTACGCTTCGTGCTCTCGCGTCTCCCTTCACGTTCCCCCCCTCTCCGTCTGAGATCCGCGCATGCAGCGAAACTACATCTCTCACAGGATCTAAAACAAGTGTAGTTTTTGTGGAGAAGACCGAAATGGCGCCTTGCCAAAAGATGGGACGAACCTGGAGGGGTCGTGTCATGAGTCTCCCTTTCGATGCCGCGATTGCAACCAAGAGAAGGCACGCACGAAGAGGCTTGACAGAGCGAGAGCAATGCATTTGGCTGATGACTCTAGCTGCACTGCACATGTGGACTTGGTGAACCTGTGAATCGCAGATCATTAGTAAGCAACGGGTCATGGGGGTACGCAAGAGGCCGTTCAGCCTCCAAAAGCGATGACGAATAGCAATAACAGGTCGTGAATCGTGGAGTCACCGCTGAAGTAATACAGTTGAAACAAACAGCATCCAAGTCTGCAAAGAGGCTAACTGCAATCATTCGGCCGTGGTCAGAGAAGGCGCCGGAGAAACGCACCAGCACCAACAAGGAGCCGAGGTGCTCACCATTGCCGGATGTCTAACTCTTCTCTCTTGTGTACAGTTCATTATCAGTCATTTCTGAATTATACTGACAGTCTCGTGCCTTTCAGGAGAGAGTTCCGTCGCACCAGCAATGAGCCTCTGACAAGTTGCTGGAGTTTTTACTGCAGCAGGCTAAAGCTGGCTGACCAAGGCAGGATACAACAGCAATCATTAGCCAACAATGATTAATGGTGGTCAAACTCTTGCCAGTTCTCAGATCAAAGCATTCGCCGAAGACAATCTGCACTTGGCTGTTTCTTTGTGTTACTCAGTTATTGTTAGCCTCTGTCTGACCAGGAGGATTCTATGCAGTCAGTTCAAACCCCAAGCTTCCAATAATAGAAGAAACCTGTGTGTGCAACTTAGCAATGCCACTAAACCAGCGACTAATTTTGACGCAAGACGCCATATCTACCATTCTAGAAGAATTACTCAGTCATTCTGGGAGTCTGTTTGAGGAGTCTTGCGGTTGGTTATTAAAAATTGTTTTAATTTCTTTGGGTATCAGCGTTTATGGCGTAGGTGTTTGTAAGCTTTTTGGAGAGGTAGTTTGGCCAAATTAACTGTGGAATTTTCTTGAGAGGCCTGCAACCGGGAGTAGTGACATTCCAGGAAGGCCACATGGCCTTGTAATCTCTGTTGAATTCGCCATAAGAAAAAAAAGCAACGCAATAAAGAAACAGGAAGAAAGTTGCGGCAAAACAAAAGATTGTGTGATCCTGTTCTAACAAATCCTCAAGCTGCCAATCTAAGCACGCAATCAACTTAGACTAACTGCTCCGATACAATGAGGTATTGCACATTTGACACTGTGTCAGAAGTTGTTATTCAGTGAACTTTACTCATCGATCATGTGAAACCTTGTTACTTTCTGAAACAGTGCATTTGGCAAATAAGCACATGCGTGTGCTTTCTTTTGGGTAGTAAAGCGATAATACGTGTCTCTAGTATCACCTTTGCTATCTTTTTACCCAACCTTTCTAGGTTACAAAAGGGTAAAAAGTGTCGAAGGGTCCACAAGAATTTATGAATCATTCTGCATTCTACGAGAATTGAGCTATCTCACAGTTGATAGTTACAACATCAATCCCATCTTATGGACTGTGAAGTTTGGAGACCTATTACCGGGCTGAAAGGAGCAGATGGCATATTATCCTATGTCTGGACGAGTGGTGGATATTGTATGCCGGCATGTCTCCCACTGCTGCTATATCACCAAGACAGTTCCATATGACACACACCTTTGAGGATTCCATGGACGGCCTGCCAGCAGCAGCTTCAACATTTCACTGCATCTGACGAGCACGAAGCAGCTTCAGATCTAGGCATTGGCACTGAGGATTTATGTAAGTTATCGGGTGCTAAAGAAGCTAAAGGATGAAATTTTCACGTATGAGGTCTTGCCGGGACGTACTGCACAACACCGTGTTTATCGAACTTGTCATACAGGGAGTGCCGGATTTGACTTATTACTTGTCACAGGGCGAGGGGATGGTGAGGTCACGGCGTACGTAAACGGAATATCTCATTGCTTTTCCCCTAAAAACACTGGAGAAATATGATAGTGTTTTGCAGAAATGCGCTTGTTGAGTGCGATGCAAATTGCTCAAATTATGCCTGATCACCAATAATTCCAGAGTGACCAGAATGTTTAGATTCGGGCAGAGTGGTACTCTGCAAGTCTGCATAGCTCAATAAGTTTCAAAGCGTGGTAAATCCTCTTCTACTGTTCACGGTGTTTTACTGTGTACCTCTGAATCTGCAGCGTCGCCTTTTCGGCTTTTCCAACATGTTCTGATGACTTTGCAAGACTCTGATGGAACTGAAAGTACTTATATATGTGGCACTGTGGCAGGTAAAGAAAATGTAAGAAATGGCCTAAGCAACTGAGTCTAGAAGACAAGCAAGCAATGACCTAGCTCGCAGCAATGCAGCATGCATACTTTGAAGAAATTGAACGAATTTGACTGTTTCTTTGTTGGTCAGATTTAAGCTGGCTTCTGTTGACTGAGTGTAGTTTCATAACGACGATCATGATATAATGGCCGATGGGGAGAACCCGTGTACAATGACGAGAAATCTTGCCAAAACACTGAGACATTATGTGACCAAAAGATGCATTTATAAGCAGTACTGCCGTGGTCAGAAGTGTTCATGCTTTACCTAAAACAATTTGCCTAACGTAGTCCTAATAGGGAAATATGAAACTGCATTGAAAAGCTTACCTTGTCATCGATCAGAAATAGAAGTTTTCCCCAAAGCGAAATAGATTGCTCAGCTACCGATGCAGTTCACGTAACTTTGTCGCAGTGTCAGAAGTTTTACAATCAGTGTACCAGCCATCATGTGAAATGCTGAGCAGTCAGCCAAAGCAGGAGGTTACAGGAGCTTAGCAATGACCTACATTTCTCGTCATCGTACCAGGACCAGAAGCGAAAAAAATGGGAAATAGAGTAGCAGCAACTTTGCATTGGACTTCATAGGTCAATCTTTCCAGACTGACTAACCTAATGTTTGACAAACAGAGCTCACCCAATCTTGGTCAAGTACCCAACAATATTTTAGAAGGCAATGTCCCAATCGCCTTAAAGCTCGATCTAAGTGAAACATCTAGTATACCGCTTATATGTCAATATTTTACCTGAGTTGATTCTGAACAAGTCTTGACGAATTAGCATCAGGGCCACATGTACCAGAACCGCTTTTCCAGCCCTAAAATAGCAGAGAAAAACCGGCAACTCTCGCCCTCTAAGAAGAACTAATCCCAATATTTAATGTATCAACAGATAAAGAAAGTTGCTAGTTCCAAGTTACAACCAAAAGTATTATTTCATTTCGAAAAAGAAGCTCTGAGTGGCAAACTAGAAGGATAAAACCTTACATAGCATATTCAAAAAGAAAACAAACAACGTATCAAAATAAATTATTAAGCATTTTAGGGAACAGACAAACAAAAAAGGAGTTAGATGTACATTCATCATAGCTGTGATGCTAAAGTTCAGACCTCAATATAATTCAGGACCAGTAGGTTTACCTGAGATGTACAACTAACATCAGTAGAATCAACTCAAAAGATCTACCACCTCAGAGTCCCCATTAGAGGAACAACAATAACCTTTTGAGTAGCTCCACAATGTACACAGAAAACAGTTTTGATCCCAACAAGAAGCAGAAGTTAACCACATCTGGGAAATTGTACAGAACGCACATCAAGAAACAACAGATGCGAAGAACTGGACACCTGAGTTATGAACAAATGAACGAATTTTGTATATTTGAACCATACATATGTATCTGACAGTTCGATCGAGCCCCCATACATTCAATGGGAGGAAGATTTACACTCAACTGAGGCTAACATTTCCGTGGCATATCAATGAGAAGTTGAAAGGAGGGGAAGAGAACAAATCTGATCTACACTGAAAGATTTCTACAAAAGGTACAAGCTACGGGGCCTGCCACGAACAACCGCTGATGTTGAGATCTCAAAGGACCACCGGGTTGATTATGTACAACACTGGTCCATGTACAATTCAGCAGGAGCACCAAGCATGTGATGTCTTGTACCAAGAAACCACACAATGGACCAGCATAGCTGGGTGCACGGTTGCTTTTCTTGAGGCCATGTGAGTTACCAATACTGCCGTTTAATTCCACCAAATGCTCAAACTAGTCATTGATGCACTGGTAAGCCATAATTCTGGAACGACCTAATCCTGCCGTCCCACCCTGCAGTAACTATCACTTGACCCCAGGAGTTTGATGTGCTTTGTAAGCAGTTCCTTAGGAGCTTGTACTGTGACTCGTCCAAAATTGCACCAATCGAGCTAGACGGCAGCATTTCCTCTGGCCAAGTTGCTGAACTTTTTGCAAGAGGAGCTCAACGAATAACTCTTGGTTCAGATTGAAGATAACAGGAGCAGCGGATCTGACACAAAATTGTTAATGAAAAGAATCCTCTCTCCACAGCGGCTTGAATTGTATGACAGCCTTACTCATGCACCAGAACATATCTGCTTCTGGTGGTAAACTTCTGAGAGGCCAAAGAAACGGGGCTTCTTGGTTTTGTGCCATTCCATGGTATTGCGATGGCTGCATTGTTGGATTGGAAGCGCTCTGAGGAATATGTGGTTTTTGCTTGTCTCCATGCAGATTCATCCTGGCTTTCATGGTTCCGAACATAAATGTTGGAGTCGTCACTAGCAGAAACTATATGCTGCCCATCTGGAGTGAATGTTGCCGACAACTGGCAAGAACCACTTCGGAGTCCTGATGGATTAGAAATATGAGTTCAAAGTTAAATGCGAAGGTAATGATTGAATAGAGCAAAAGGAATAAATTTTAAGTATTTGCGTTGTACCACTGTAATTCTGAATCACATTGGTGCCATCCAATATTCTGATCTTTGAGTCAGCAGATGCTACCATTAGTTTTACTTGGGTTACTTGGACAGAACTGCCATGGAAATGATACAAATCATAAGTTATAAGCATTCATGGTGAAAAAGGATGAATGAAGCTATAGAATAGCAACAAGAGTAATCCTTTTCTTGAGGATGCTTACCTGAAAGCCTGTGATTCTTTTCGCTGAGGATTTCTTCTTGCCATTAGTGCAATCTGAGTTTCCAAACGCAGCAGGTTGTCTGATTCAGTGCAAAAATATTGTAGTTAGCATACATGGAAATATTACGAAAGTAAAAGGGGAGAGCTACTGCAAACCAAAAACATTTAAAGCTGGCAGACATTTCACAAATTTCCTATTTACCTGAAGCATCATAAAAACAGCAATTTCCAGTAATGGTTCCAACCACTGCTCCTGCAAGAAACCAAAGAAAAGGGAGATCAAACTCACAAACTATTGAGGTAACAAATGAGTCAATTTCTACAGTGGGGCACTAATAATGAGTACCTTTCCATCAGGTCGGTAACAAACTGCTGTCACTATGTCTCTAACATCCGCCCAGATCCACAACACCGCATCTACGAATGTTCCATACACGGATTTTGCCATCAATGGATCACTGATGAAGACATTCTCATCAGCTGGATTAAATTGGACACAAGTCACTGCAGAACAAGGAAAGCCAACTGTGAGCTTAAGCTGACAAGTAAAGGCCAAGACTTCGAGCAGCAAAAAAAAAGAGTTTATAGGCCTACCAAAGTTGCTATGCGGAAAAACTCTGATGCAGTTTGCAGATCCAATTTCCACAAGCGAACAGTTTTGTCTGTTGATGCCGACAGTAGATGCTGCAACATGTTAAGCTAAATTTTAATCATCATAAACAAAAGATATAAGAAAAACAAACAACAATAACATCAGATTGACAAAACAAAAAACACATTTTTTTAACTGACCTTGTTGTTTGCCCACGACAGATCAGGACATCACCAGAGTGCCCATGGAACTCATGCAATGGTTCCTCTGATATCTGGAAAACCATTGTTGGAATGACAATGCAAGCAGACTCAGCAGACTTCTTAATACCCTTGATTTTACATTTCCTCTCATCGCCAGCATTCACAGGAGCCAACCCATACTTGCGATGCGCTTTGAAGTAGACACAAGAGGATCATCCTGAGGAATTTTGCAGTCCTCAGACTGCATAACACCCCAAACCCTGACAACTCCATCTTCGCCGCCGCTTGCAAGAAACTGCCCATCAGGACTGAACCTGATCGTCAGGATGGCACCATCATGTGCCTTGATCACCTGGCCTTGATAGACAGCAGACAATTCCTTCGACCGCTTCCGGTATGAACGGACCTTAATCCTTTCTCTCCTTCCACCCCGGATTTGCTCACTATCAGATGAGCTGGTGCTGGCCTCATCCCCTCCATGATCCACAACACAAGCCCCCACACCCAACCTTCGAAGCCACCCATTTCTCCTCCTCTCAACTGTCTTGAGAGCACCAGAAGGCTTGCCATTTCGACTCATAAGCCTCTGAATAAACGACAATGAACTGAAACTCCTGCCCACCTTGCTACCATCATTCTTACTGGATCCACTGACGGAATTGTCATCCGACTCGCCATCCTCATAGCTCGTCGTCTCCTCCGTCGACCAACTCGACATGGAGCAGTCATTCTCATCCGGCTGCGACGACAACCTCCCAATCTCCGGTACAATCCTCTCCTCCTGCTGCCCGTCAGCGTCGCCGACAGTGCCCGCAGAATCCGCCTGTTGGGGGCTTGGGCTGCATTCCAGACCCATGCTTCTCAAGAACCGCTCCCTTCTCTCCCGGACACTGTCTAGGCCACCTGACCACGGCAATGCCGGGCCTGGGCTGGACGCCGGCGACGCCGACAACTCCTCACGCGTGTCAAAGAACGCTTCCTCCTCCACCTCCATCCTACCACAACTTCTTGCTACTACTAATTGGCACACCTCCATGGGTCGTTGGGTCAGGCACGGCGCTGAAAGAAGAGATAAGAAGAAACAATGGAGAAACACATCTCAGAGCCCTGTCCGGACAAGCGCTTATATAACAGTAAGAAAGTTAAAGCGCGGACGCGGCGTTAGCACGGGAGAGGAAAAACTACGGGCGCGATTAATTAAACTAAACAAATTAGCACCAAATTCGAACTATTCAATTCCCCGTATCTCTCAAATCCCGCAAGGCCCGATCGCCCCCGAGCAATGCATCTGGCCTTAGCAATCCAACCAACCGCGCGCCCATTATTAAAGCAGACAGCCAGACCAAGAAACGTTGCCAAAAAAAAAACGATATTTTTTTTCTTCAAGAAACACCGAATTCACCAACACATATCTCGAAAGGATTTGACGATAGGCGAATAAAAAAGGGGAAATTTTTCTCGGCAAGCAGGGGGCGCTCACCTGGGGGAGGAACAATTCGCGCGCACGCCCGGGAATTGGAATCCAAGGAAGATATCGACTTCGTCTTCGCCTCAGGGATGCTGCCGTCGGGACCCCCGCGCGTGTTCTCGGTTCGTGGTCGCCCGGCTCAAGAACAGCCGCGGCAGCATGGTGCAAACAGGAAGTATTATTAAAGGATTGGAATCGACGAGTAGGCGGAAAAATTGAAGAGAAAGCTGGACGAATTGGAGATGGGAGCGATTTATTAGGACGCGTAGTCGGAGCGCTGGGGTCCCCGTCACCATCGCCAGATTTGGAAGCCGCAAAAATGGATTTAATTATTATTATTATTCAGCTACGAAGAGACACGAATGAATGAGAAAAATGTCGTGTAATTAGATTATCTCTTTTTTTAATCACATTAAAAATGGGAGTATTTTTCAGTCATTCTCTCTCCGGACGCTTCTGGCACTGGTCCAATGCTCATGCATGCCTTCCATTGCTTCTTTTTCTCTTTTCCTTTTTTTTTTTTTGCCTTTTCTCTTTTTTTCTTCTTCTTCTTTTTCTTTTTTTGCTTGTCTTCCAGTAGGTGTACTGTATGGTGTGTAGTGTCTGCACGAGCAATAACTCTTCTACTCCTAGGCCTGGGTCTACAACTCCTTAGGTACGCATCAGCTCTACTGCAATCGGAGCGTCGCTGCTGCATCACCCCGATCTGCTCGTGTAAACAGTACGATCTTTTTCTCGCTTTGCCCCTGCCCTGGTGGAGTTGATGCGTGGTAGTCTGGTAGATGCATCAGCTGCCAGAAGTTACTACTTATTTTACCGCTAGAATGGCACTAGTAAATCCGTAAATGGTAGCAACAGTGCTAGTTTGGCATCCGGAGACGATTGGTAGCCAACTTGGTTGTTCAATTTTCTTTGAAAGATATTTCGAGGAGCAATGCTTTTATGCTTTTTCTTCTAGTATAAGTTGTATAAATATTAAAGTAAACAAATGGGTAAGTAATTATCATCTACTATTCATTCATGCTTTAATAGTTATGCAATTTTTAAAAGGAAAAGCGTAAAGCGAAAGAATATGATCGAGTTACCACACGGCCGTACCGATCCTCAGGCGGTTCATGCTGTCAAAGCGCAAGGTGATACGGTGGTCCCATGTGAATCAAGTTGGTTGTTGATTTTATTTTTTCCTATGAAGAAATTTGGAGCGTTAGATTTTGCACAGAGGAAGCGTGATGGCGCGATTTTGATTCAACAGTGACGGGTAAAAATTCGGTGATTGGATTGGATGTAATGTGTTTGATTGCAACGACAATCACTACTCGCCCAAGGCTGGTTCGTAAGGTGGGGAACAGTTTGATGCACCTAACATACTACCAGCACTATTGCCTTGCCCTCCCTTGGTCCCCTTGAGGCCGCGTTGTAAGTATCTTGTGAATTTTCCCCGTTCATTCAATTCTCTTCATCGTATTAAATTCTCTTTTATTTTCTACTATCTCTGGCAGCATCCTTGAGGATTTGTGAAGGGATTGGAGAGAGAATCCCTTTAAAGGGATTCATTGTTTGAATCACTTAGAAGGAATCGTGAAGCCGAATCATTTGGAAGCTAACAGGATCTGTTCACGAAGGGATTTGAAGGGGAAGGAAAGCTGTTAGAGATAGTCTAATCTCTTCTACCTTGTTAGCCAACACAAAACACACGCAAACACGCACGTTGGCTGCTTCTCTCTTGCTCTGGGTCAAGCAGTCAGCTGGGGCTGGCTGCTTGTAAACCTTGTCTACAAATTCGATTGCTTCACTCATGCCTGATGTCAGTCAAAGAAATGTTCGAGGAATGCTTGTTGAGTGATGCAACACACGAAGCCAGATGGCACCGATTATGGATCGATTTGCGCGGATCGTATAGAGAGTCGGCAGGGGGGATCGGAAAGAACGCTGACTACGCATGCGGCGAGTTATCCTGCGGTTTACTCCGTTAACTCGATTGATGGGTATATGGATGGACATATGCACGAGTAGATGTATGCAGACGCATCCATCTCTAGCTAACACAACAACCCCATTTCTCCAAAGTTGATTTGTGGTTGGGCAAAGATGGCAACAACCATGTGTCGCGCGTGATGTGTCTCTCCTGTTTTAGCTTCTGTATACTCTTATGTAATATGTTTGTTAATTGTTAGGATCATTGGTCTCTACACAAAAGCAAGTGCATTTAATTATTATCCATTATTTATTTATGTTTTAATATTTGTGCAGCTTTTAAATGGTGATGCACCTCCCAAGTATATATATATAACTAGTTACATGCCCGTGCGTTGCTACGAAAAACAAAATTGATAACAAAAAATAAAGATTAAAAAATAAAAAAAAATTATTTCACAAGATCAAACATCTATCTTTAACGCTTCGTTTCTTGCGAAAGCTGGCTAATTAAAGCAGTAACCGTTTTAACTGCGTAGGGCAATTAAGCGGGGGCAATTAAGTAGGGCAATTAAGCGAGGGCAATTAGCGGCAATTAATGGCGTGAGAAGAGCGGACCCACTTGCCATTTAAGCTTTGCTTTAGAATAGTAGAGATAACATAGTGAATTTTCAAAAAAGAAAATGAAGTGAAGAAATGTGTCAAAGCCATACGAGGAAACAAAAAATTGTCATCGAAGGGCGAATTTTGAACAATACAATTGGGGCTAACTCACTTGGCGAGGATCGACATCACTCTAAATAATCCTCTTTACCATAAGACTAGTAATCGTTGATGCTTTGGTACAAGCTTCAACTCAACTAAGTCTGTTAATTAGTGCGGTTCCGATTCTAATAGAAGCGAAAGCAGCGGTTCAGATTTTTGGTAGAAACATTTCGGTAGGATTATGTGAATTGGGTGGAGCAGGATTGAGACCGATTCGACCACGAGTGGAAAGAAGAAGCGATCCGAGGATAATCGTTCCGAGCTTTAGCCCGTTTGGTTGGGTTTCTTCCAGAATCCAGTAGAAACGGCCCGGTTCCAAGTTGCCAAACGGGGCCTAGATTTCCAATTAACCTTAATAAAACTAGATTTCAAACTTATCACTTATGTGTTGCAAAGTAATTAAAAGATGAGCAGTAGTGATATTTTTGAAAGGACCCGCCAAATTAACACTTTGCAAAGAAGGGATTAGAATAATTTAATCTAGGTTGTAAAAGAAAAATAAGTGATTAAAATTATTCAAAAATAAACCTAAACAATTTATCAAATAAATTGAAACGAATATACATACGTACGTACATACATACATTAGATCGTTCGTAAATCAATTTATTGATCGGAGAATTAAAATTTTGATAATAATAATAATAAACAAATGGGAAGTCATAGATAAAACAAACTAATCTCTCTTCTTGATCAAAGGTATTAATTACATAAAGTGAATTACAATGCAATAATTAAATTCATACATCTCAAACTATACAAATATCAATTACAACAAAGTTTAATCATACATTTTATTCATTACAAACTTGAACATTACAATTAAATACATGACTTAATGAATTAATTACATTCCATATTACAGAAGTACATGAATGATTAATTGCATTTCAAAAATAGAAATCACAAGAATGTAAATTACAAAACACTAGTGTTATTCTGAACTTCATTTGTAAACCCTGCATTGGAAAGTTGCACACACATTAGAATGAAACCAAATCAGTAAATTAAATAAAAGAGGTTAAAATAGAAATTGTCGTCAGGCTCGTATATTTTGGTATCATGCACTAAGGTACTTGAAATGTTCGGGACCAGATCAGCACCTCTCACGAATTAGGGTTTCATCATCCAACAACTATACAAACCTATAATTAAGTAATAGACATGCGTATTTTAAAAATATCGCAGGGTAAAGTGATTTCGAGTAAAAGATAAAAGCCTCATGAGTCAAATGGGATAGAAATAAAGCATTGTTGATTAAGATAGACTCAGCGAAGCTATCCCTCGGCTCAAAGCCTTAGGGCATGACGAACCATGCCCAAACATTTAAGCCACCAAGCTTCACAAGCCCTAAGCAATCAAACCTCTAGGCACACCACCACACATGGCAAGCACAAGAGCAAAGCCACCAGGGAGCAACGCAACTAGGAGACCAAGTTTCCTAGTAAAGCAAACCATCATAACACATGCCCTTAAGCCATTTTCCAAGCACTTCACAAGGAGTAACCATCAGGATCACAAGCCACAAGGAGAAAGAGTACTAGGAGCCTCGGGCTTCCAAGAGATCAAGTAGATCACCGGGAGAGCACAAGCTCGGGAAGGCAAGCAAGGAGGCTACAAGCAACAAGGAGGAAGCCAAGATCAGCCACAAGACCAAGGCAACCACCCATCATCCCTATCTCTAGCACCACCTTTACACCTCATTACATCTCCTCAATCAGGTAAACCAGTGCTCATTCCAGTGTCTGAGACACATGTTTAGGAATAGCAAAAATCAACTAGAAGCTAAAGATTGTAGAAAATTGTGGTCTCAATAGGTTAGTGCGATGAGGGTTCTGTAGTGCATCTCCACTAATCCCCACATTACTCCCAGAACCAGGAGGATTGTGGGTTTTGTGTGGCGTGAGTCAAACCGTGCACACACCTTTTAATCACCACAGACCAAAGTACACTATTTGCTAGAATAATGTCGGATCCGGAAGCAACACCTCAGAACCCTATGTGTAAAACACCTTGATTAGGGATCGAGCTAGTGTACACAATAAACAAAGTTGATAACACAACACATCAAATGTACTTTTATTCAATAAGCGATATAGTCTTTTACAATATGATTGGCTCATAAGCCAAATAAAAGTAAAGCAACAGAAATAAAGTAAACTGAAATAAAACCCAATAAATTTGACACTAGCAATCGACTGGGGAAGCAATCCTATTTATCCTAGTCCTCTCCATCGTAGAACTCCTCTGAATCAGTAGAGTAAGCAAGGGTGAGTACAAATTACTCCGCAAGTCACACAGGAGATGAAAAATTGATGCAAAGGATATCAAAAGAAGGTTATATGGTTATTTTAGCATAAAGCAAACTTTCAAATCTGATAAGTCATTTCGAAGGCGTAGATGATATAATAAAAACTAAATTGTAAACCAAATTTTCAACATGGGATGAAACCCAGAGCTAACCAATTTCCTACATGAAATATCATTCCATCCCACAGAACACTTTCTCGAAACCATTTTTAGAACATCAAAATCTAATCTGTGAAAGGCCAGCTCGGCGTACCTATGACCGCGGGTGTAGCTAATTGATTAGTTTTATACTCTGTAGAGGTTGTACATTTTTATCCACAAGATATGATGTCTCATTGTGCCAAAATACACACTTCTTTTGGTGCGCAACAGAGAAAATCACGGCAAGGCCCCATATAAAACTCCATCTATATAGTTATGCCCGCTAAGGTTTCACCGCTGAAAGGATCCCCCTAGTTCAGAAGCTCCCTCTTGTGCCTAGTGGCAACCTTCTCGCTTTCACCACACCACTCCACCTAATGGCATGTTTGTCCATGGTATGTTGCATTAATACGAATAACCAGGTCTGTCCCATACCAGACATGTGGAAGTATGGTAACGCTTTACATTCAGCAACTCATAAACCGGTCATTAATTGACTAGGTGAATTTTCACAACACATGAAACCACTACACTAGTTTGTCTCACCTAATTTAAATCATATTTTTAACTTTATCATGACATGACATAAAAGTCCATGACACAACATTCAATAATGCTAAAAAGCAAAGTTCTCAATGATCATCAAAACATAAACCTTAATTTTAATGAAAATCATCATTTGACATAAACTCCCAAAATAACCTAAATGCAGGTCTAAGCTTGTATAAGCATATCTTAACTATTTTGATATTCCCATACTTCATCAATATAACCTAGGGTTACAATGACACAAGGGATTCAATCATCAATGGTGGCTTTAACAATCATGATATAACTATTTGATTTAAAACTGAAATTGAAATACAATTATAGAAACTATGCATGCAATAATTTAAATTTAATATAGCATTTCAAAAATTGGGTTGAACATGGTCAAGGATGTGTAACTTGCCTTGAAAAAGTTCTTGCTCGACCTTGCTCTTGAGTCCACACTTCGCTCTCGTACACTCCCGGTGTTTCAACGTCTACGCGAATGGAGAAAAAATACATATAAATATCAATAACAGAGAGCAAATAAACTCAAAAAATAAAATAAAATTGAACATTAAATAGAGCCCGATTTAACAAATTTTCAGGCACTAGAATCACCTCGATCGGAGTTCGTATGAGGAGAAACGGATTTTTGAAAGTTTAAATCACGTAAAGCAATAAAGAAATGTTTTTGAATTTTTAAAATTACTTTTCTAAAGAAAAATAAAAATCTAGTTCAGCTGTACAACACGAGAATTTGAAATATAATATAATATTTTATTATTTTTCAATTTTGTCTCTCCTTTGTTGCTATAATACCGCATGGTTATTGTAGCTCGTGAAGTTAGCCTTATGACGCAGGCGAGGCAAGGCAATGGCAAGAGAATAAGAGAGCAAGAAACACTAGAGCATAGGCCAAGCTAAGGGAAGCATCAAAAGTTCACGGCGCGACGAACTTCGATGGCGACCACGGTTAAGGTGGGGAGGCACAAATGGTGGCGCAACAACGCGATGAACTACGATGAACATAGTTTGGTAAAACATAAAATTCATCGCCTACGGTTCACTAAACTTGAAATCGTTTGAGGGGTTACCTTCCCGACGATCAATGGCACAAAGTGACGCAAACAATTTTGAAAGAGACACTCTGTAGCTCCGGGAGGTTTGCAAAGCACGTCGACGGCGTTCGATTCACGCTCCAAATGCCCACGACATTCCGAGGCAAGCGAATGCACAAGTGGTTGGGACAAGTTGAGAGCAGGTAGAGCAATGAGAGGGGATCTTGGTGCTCTCCTTAAATAGACTAAAGGGCGGCTCGTAGAGATAAGTGCGGTTTATTTAAAACATAGTTGATCTGAATAAATTCAATTTTATCCGAAATAGAGGGTATTAGGATCACGATAATCACAGGGGTTAGTTGAGGATAATGTGCCACACGTATTGGACAAGAATTCGAAAGAAAAATGTGAAGGATTGTAGCTATCTAAATCTTGGCAATGGAGGAAAAGAGAGAACATGTGTGCTGTAATTTGGCTAGAGGTTGAAGATGATATGACATGTGGGTCCCACCCTTTTTAATTATTTTTGAATTTAATTATACTGAAAATAAAAAAGGCTTTGAAACCATAGTAAAAGAGTTCAAAAATTCTAGAAAAATTTTCAACAATACTTTAGAATATTTATAATGTAATATAAAATTTTAGAATTTTGAGAATTATATTTTAGCTGTAGTAAATATTTGTGTAACACAAAAAATAGAAAAACAAATTTATAAATTCTAAAAAACTCAACAAAAACTCTAGAAAATTAGAAATATGTGATAAAATATTGTTTTGAAAATTTTGAGATGTTACAAATAAGAAATCAATCAACCCTCGTACCTCGTGCACAAATCAATTAGTATAGAAATTTAATAGAGGAATTAGGGAATAAGTAGGAGAGAGTAGAAACTGTACGGCATCCCCAGAGGTAAACAAACCAAGGCACTGGTGGTAAGCCGATCTTTGGGTTGGCGTGTGCATCGAGCGAGGGAACCGGTCGAGGCCAGTGGGGAGGACGGTGGCGCAGGGGCGCGAGCACGTCGACCCTTGGCATGACGAGTTAGAGGGGAGAAGAAGGGGGCCGAGGCCAGGCGACAGTGGCTGAGCCCAGATTCGGAGGAGGAGGCAGCGGCCTGGCTTTGGAGCTTGGATGGCATGGTGGAAGAAGCGGTGATGGAGCATGGCAGCGGCGGCCAGGGCGCGAGGAGGCCCGTCTTGTGAGGAAGATAAGCGGCTGGATCGGGTGGCCGGCGAGGTGGGCCGGATGTTGCGGTCGACGGTGGGAGGAACAACCGGTGGTGCCAAATCGGAAGAGAAGAAGGAGAGCTAGGTGGGAGAAGAAATGACGTAAGGGAGAAAGAGAGACTAAGGGATAAGATCAGAAGGGGGGTGAGGAAAGAAAAAGAGAAACAAAAAAAAAACGAGAAAAGGAGAAAAAGAGAAAAATAATAATAATAAGAATTAACAATGATTTAATCCCAGCCTCATAATAGTGTAAAATGGGTACAACTAATTAAATTAAAAGAAGAGAGAAGAAAAGAGAAAAAAAAATATAGCTTTTAGTTAAATTAATAAAATTATGAATCAACTTGTTTATGCAATTCAAATTAAAGTGAAGCCAAAAAAATCTATTAAATCAATTAATCCGAGTGGGTGAATATTCAACTAAAGTGCGACAAAAATGGTATAAAGTCTTAAAAGAGCAATGTAAAATTTATAATTCTTAAAATAATAAGAGAAAAGGGTTGGACACCATAAAATGTGTAAAAAAACCTTATCAACCATTAAAATATGTCTTTTATATAATTTCAAGAATAAATTCTAATCGGATTACTAATTTTCAATCGGGTGAAGATATGTTTTGTGATCAAAATTTATTATACCAGCATAAATTATTCCATGACATAGCAGGTATGAATCTTATAGAAATACTTAATCAATGCTAATGTAATCGGATCATTAAATGGAAAGTTAAATACCATTGTTAACTGTCATACTGATTAAAAGTAGAAAAATAATAACTTTATTATAAGAAAATCATGATCCAAAATTTCATTGATCAATGTAGATTAAATACACCAATTTAAGGTACTGTAAATTTAAAATACATTAAATTAAATTACGTTAAGACAAAATGTAACAAATTAATGTATACCAAATTTAAATAAATAACATACATGTATCCATTTAAATCATGTCAAAGAAAAAAAAAAGGATCGACCGGTTGAGCAAAAGAAAGAAAAAAAGATAATAAAATGACGATAATAATAACAATAAATTAGAAATAACACTAGTAATAATGATGATAATAATAGGATTAATAACTTAATAAACTGAGGTAAATCAAGACATCCGGATTATAACCATAATATTGTGGTTCAAAGTTTAAATAGAGTAAAGAGGTGTACGCACACAAGAGTTAAATAATACTAATAACCTCCTTTCAATTAAAGAGACAGATAGCATGATGGATCGAATAAGCTTGCGATTAAATTTTAATGATAAAAAATAAAGCTAAGTAGGTGAGTATAAACCTACTATAATTCAGAAAAAGAGTCAGATTCTATGGATTACTTAATAAATCAACCATATATCGAATTGGCACTATTCTAATTAGTTAAGGAAATGAAATAAACCAAGTAAGAAGGAATGAACTAGATTAGATAAAGAAATTAAGGACTAACTAAATTTTAGCAATTGTCATATTGATTGAAATAGTCAAATCCTACCTAGACCAAGGTGTATTCCAAATTGAAATGGCATTAAATTAAAATGTAATAAATAAAAGCATTCCAAACTAAAATACACCAAGTTAAGATATGTCAATTTAAAGAACCACAAAATGAAATCTGTGATAAGCATGCATTAATTTAATAGAAGTTAAAGAAAGGGTTGGACACCTAAAATATGTGAAAACTTATTAGCTATCTGAACTATAGTATTTTATAATTTTAGGGATTAATTTAAATATGGTAGGAGATCATCTTCTACAACTGTGTGAGGACATATATTTTCACCAAAATCTAGGCAAGCTCCCTTTGTCCATATTTATGAAATGGTTTTTTACAAAGGTTTGTGAAAGGGTGAGTTGTTAAATGGTGGGTAGATGGTGCCATGTTTTATGTTGCTGGCGAGGCCCTCTACATAGAAATGTAATATAATGTTAAAACCACTACACTCGAGCAATAAGCCATATTAAATCGTATCAACCATAGTGTGTGGGAAATAATAGAAAATGTTATTCTATGATGGTGTTTAATCTTCACATTAGGTAAGTAAGATGTGTTAAACTGGGCTTGCCGGATGCCTAGTGAAGTGCACGTTTGATAACTAGTGTAGGTTATCTTCGGTAATCAATTAAGGTTGAGTTACCAGGGCGCTATATTTTAAAACCATTGAAGGAGTTTCTCCAAAGTTTGTGATGGAGATCGACTGGCTACCCCAATGTCTTAGTACCACTGATTTGTGTTGTAGCACAACTGGTAAGTGGTTAGGGGATATGAGTACATCTGATTTTGTGACGAGGTACTACTGGCTAACCCAGGTCTCAGTGCCATCGAATCAGTATAGAGTACACCTGGAAGGGGCCAGTGTTGGAGATTTAAATGCCAAAGTAGTGATCAACATTTTGGGTTCTCAACTGAGGTTGAATTCGCTATGGGTAAAGTGATACAAAACCTACGTACGGTATAAAATCATAAATTCATGCTGTCTCTGAATTTGGATGCTATGGAGCCTTGTATCACGAGTACTAGTAGAAATTTTACAAATAAAATTGAAACTCAAGATTTTCTTAATAAAACCTATTTTTGGTATTTAGTTTTGAGGTATGGATTAAGGAATGGGCTGGTGAGTGTTCTAGATGATAAAATTCATACAAATTGCATTTTGTTATTAATGCTTGCTAAGTACATCTTTGTAGTCACCCTTTATAACTCCACCTTTACTAGATATTGGATCTGGTGGGCAAGCATCCGATCGAGATATGGACTCCAGTAGAGTGCATTAGATGTTGACATCTTTTGAGTAATTAGTATCCATGTAATATATTTTTATTGTACTTGGATCGTATATATAATTAAAGTATTGAACATATAGTTTACGTGACAATGGAAAGTAATGGAGTTTTCATTCCAATATCTAATTATTGTTTCTGTTGCAACATATTGAAATGGTGTATTAACTGATAAAATATCGAGCTTACTCGATGATTTATTAGTTAATGTGCTCATATCAGTGTAATTAACTCAAGATTAATGGCAAAACTATAATCATTATCTAAGGTTAATTATGCGAGTCGTCACAATTTTGCTCTCAAGAATAAAATATTTTACCCCTGGATAAATAAGCAAGGTTAGAAACCTATGGGGTTCTTTCCTTCAATTTTAATAGTACTACTCCACTTACTTCCCTTCGATTCGGATTTTATTGGGGTAGGTTAAAACCACACTGGTAGTTGATCCTATTTAATCATACGGAACAGTGGTTCGCTGTCATCTACTAATGATTAGCTCGGTTTTTCTTTATTGGTAGTGTTAGCTAGGACAAGCCTACATAGAAGGATTTATTCTTATGTTCCCCTAGATGAAGCAAATGCTGCCTACGGAGTGTGTAAGTATGCCTCTTTTAATAACATCTTCATTAGAGGTAAGTAATTAAGTATGCCTCTTTTAATAACATCTTCATTAGAGGTAAGTACTTTAACTCCTAAACCTCACTCTTGTCAAAACTAGTTGTACGTTTCCTTTGGTTGGCACTTGGCAGTTTGTTTACTGGATCGGGGTACTTATATATTCCACCGTGGACCAGCAAAACATGAGTATCAACTTGTTTAAGAAGATATCAGTGAGAAAATGAGATACAATGTTAAAATTTATGCAGGCGTAACCAAGCTTTTTATTCAATCATGGCCCCTGAACAATATCACAATGCAGCTAGTTTCCTTTGAAATGCAAATTCGGTGTGACGTCATTACATAGAACAGTGCTAAATTGTCCGGGTTGCCGGTAACGCATCCTACTCAAGTCCAGGGGCCCTGAAAAAGATGGGACATGTACTGACAGTTGCTGCTAATTATTGCATAGATAGATCCTGTTACTTGAACATGACACTAGACCGAAATAATCCAAAGTTTTCTGGATGACCTAATATCCTTGTTCGGTTCTGGCATCCATTAGCTGATATTTATCTTCTTGGAATCATACATTCTTATCCGCTTTTACTTTCTGACCAGTGGTGTGAATACTCCAATTCCTGCATGTCGATGCCAGCTCCAATGGCGAAGCAACAAGTGTTATCAGTTACAGTAGATGAAAAGTAGTGCTATTCATGGACACAGTCACAAGGAGGGAAAAATTTCTCCATGTCGTTCCTTTGTCCTTCTGCCACTGTCCCCATTAGATCAACAAACCTAGAAAGAGGTATCGTCAAAACCAATCACTCAACAGCAGAAATTATATCATTCCAAGTAAACCAATAGTTTTCCAGAGGTATACAGTTACAAGAGGCTTGGGCTGGACTGCACCTGATAGCCCCGGCCGAGCGACGACTGTCACTGGAAAGAGGTGGCAAAACAACTAATAAGATAGCAACAACAAGCTCAAAACAAGATGGGGATCAATGCAATGCACCAGCAAGATGTAGCAGCCGATTCCGCTAGGTTGTTTAGAGTTTAGACTTCCATGTGTGCAACACAACTGTAATGAAGTTGGTGCCTCATGCATGCACAGTGTGCAGTTTGGCATTATTTATCACATCAGCCCTGCGAGCATAAACTTTTGCATTAATGGCCGCCTCAGATGAGGCTTAGCTGTTGCTGGTACATTTAACATAAGTAGGAGTAAGATACAAAGGCCACGTTCATGGAAGGATGGATCCCTAGATCAGTGGATTCCTTAGGCCACCGAAAGCATGTGACTGAGATTAGTTACTATGCTAGCTGAAAGATGCGTAGCTAAACTTGGCCAAAATGACACCACAAGAAAGTAGCGAAAAAGTATCACCGGATAGGGCATTGGCAGATACCCACCACTCCGCTGGTTGATGCCTTGATGGATAAACAAAATTAATTAACCCCTCCTCTTTGCAGAGAGCACCTGAGCAAGTGCTGGTCAAAAGGAAAAGAAAGGAATACGATTGGATGGATGGATCTACCACTGTTCATAGGACTGCAAGATTTGGCGTGCAGGACCTTATTCTTGTGTGATGGATCGAGTAGTACACAATCATTGTTGTCACATGTCAACTTGCACGGCACATAAACACAGTCATGGGCTCGCATATGGCCGACACTAGGCCACAACTGGTGCAAAGTGAAATTTTTTCTTCAATGGATGCAAGCTTTTTTCGCGGTACCACACGCAAATTGACGCTCGATCGGTTTGTGCGAGATCGATCGATTTGCCTAACTTTAAAGGTTAAATTGTACGTACCGATCGAACGCAATTGTTGCGTGAAGGGACAAAGGATCGATCATAGGATGCCCCCTCGCTGCAAAAAGCTCGTACGTTCCGTGAGAAAAAGGCCAGGAAAGGCATGCATGCACCGATCAAATTCAGGGCTGGGGTTGCTTGCTTGTGCGTGTTCAGCTTTCACTCGGTTTTTCACAGCTCGACCTGCCAAGCATCCTGTACTTTTTTGCTAGCTATACTGTTCGTTGCACCTTACAATAATGTGGTGTAGCTGTCTGGCCCGTACGCGCGTACGTATGGCGCCGAATTGAACTCCAATAACTACGAAATGGGGATGATCTATTGATCGATGCACGGACGGAATGCCGTACGTCGCGAATTCAATGTGGTTGCCGATGGCCATTTCCACAGTAATCGTCCCTAACTGTAGGATGTTTCATTGGCAATTTGGCATACGATCGACAACGACGGGCTAGAACCTGGTAGACGTACCGAGACCGGTAGTAGTACTAGTCTTTGCCGTGTCGCCGACGAAATTCCAAGTCAGCGCAAACGTAATTAGACTGGCTACCCGTTCTTTTCTGAGAGGCTGGCTAGCTAGTCGTGTTCCTTGACTCGGACACGTACAGAGTCACAGAGCGTTCTTGGAATTTTGTTTGGTGTTTAAATTTTACTGGGCCTCGACGAAAAACCATATATTGCTTTTCGTTAAGTACAATTCGCGAGGTTTAGGGCTTAACCAGCTTTAGGATCAACCAATCAATCGCATCACCTCTCCCGTCGACCGTACGTGCACTGATGTACAAACATATGGCCGGAATCGGTTTTCCAAGTCACATTGCTCCTGACCAAGAGTTGATCCATGTGGCCATTCTAGCTGCCACAGGGCCGCTGAGTGTTGCTGTTGTTATTTTCGCAGAAAAATCGTTCTCTGATGAGCCACAAGGTTTATGATACAACAATGTGTCTACGTACACATAAAGGGTTCGGAGCCACAGAAAACATCTCCGATCCACAGGTAAAATTCCCTACTCACCAGTTGATGCCGGCGTCTCAGCCGTTTTATCCACCCCATGGCCATGGGTACAGAACAGTTGGGGACAACACGCCGTCAACTCCTCCTGTTTAAAGCGGCCCAGCCCTGCCAATGAACCAAACATGTCGGTCGCGAGCGCAGCAAAATTCGCCGACCTTAACTCGGACGAATGTAATGACTGATGGGGTAATAAAGGGCACTAACTAGATCGATCACAACTACCGCCGGCGAACGGTCGTACTGGGCGGCACCAAGGACCATGCCATTTTGCCAACGTCTTTCCACGGCCGCGAAAGAGTGCGTTTAGGATTTTTAAGACAGATTAGTGTGCAAGGTAAATGACTAATGTGACCCTCATTACTCCATACACAAGCATGATGGTGCTTCGGTTTCCACAAGCACTTAAATGAGCATGCATACACTTACAGCTGGGCCCTACGGACTAAAGATGCACTCTTTGTGGGACAAAATTTGAACACTAGAAATGCACTCTTTGTGGGACAGAGGGAGTATGCGTCTTTCGTGCCGCGTGCTTCACAGGACCCGCGCGATAGTCTATCGTATAAATTATTTTTAGTACTGTCTGTAGATGATATGGAGGTATATTATAGGCAGCTACCGTCTATATCACTCACTGTACATGTTCACATAAGTCATCTCTCTTGCTCAGGATTCAGGAAGCTGGTAAACGTCAAGATTCTTGTCAAGCTCTCTTTCCTTGGCATGAATCAAATTCATTAACTAATCATTAATTTCAACATTCTTGTATAATGTCTTGATTAACCATGAATAGCCTTTCCTTCCGAGGGAGTGGGGTATTCCTGCCTGCCGAGTTTCTTGAATCTTCCTAGCTCAGCAAATGGCTACTTTCTTAATTCCAAATGAAAACAGAATAAATTTATCAAAAACAAATATTACAGAGCCGGAAAAGCGACGGTTTCCACGTTCGCCCAGAGCTTCGGCCGGCGGGAGGCCGCCACGGCTGACACCACTCCGCTGAACGGGGGAATGACCTGTGTGCCCCTCCGGCCGATCAGGTTCTGTCAAGATTGTCAACGGTTTTGTGGGTAAAATAAAGGACAAAAATGGCCTGCAGAGGACTATGATACTGCACTGTGGGTGGTAAGGCGGCTGCCACGTGGTAGGCTGCGGCTGGAGACTGGACTGGTAGTGCCCTTGCACACTGTCTTGATTCCTGAGCCAAAAGCCTGGAGTATTCGGCACAAAGCACGTAAGGGACTGGCTGGGTGTCACACCGTCACACCGCCATGCGTGCTGCTGTTCTATTGCATTGGGAGCAAAGCAAACAGAGTAGACCTTTTGTTAGATAAGAAACGTGTATCGTTTCTTATTCAAATCAACGGTACAATCGATAGATATAAGTATTTAATCATACGAAGCATACGAAGGTGTATACAATAAAATCATCTCAGTTTACTCTTAGGACCGATTCAGGGATATGAGCAACAAGTGCGACCGCTTAGGAGTTAGGACCCACGAGAGTCGGGCCCCATCCATGTATATATACCTCATATATAATCTATGTAAACTCATAGCTAGATGTACAAACCAAAATGCATAAAGATATGTCAACTCCCAAGCAACCTCTAGCAATATCTGAGAATTAGATCACCGGCAACAATCTGAGAACTTGGTCAAACTAGTCCAAGTGCTTAACTCGATAACTTCGCATTTGGAAACACCTACATTTGGCATTCACAAAAGACTAAACGAATGAATGTTCAATCACAAGATCGATGGTCAGCTTGACACAACTTGCTTGCATCTTACTACCTACTAATTAAGCTGAGAGAATTTGACAATTGGTGGTTCTTTATATATTCGGATTCCTTTGTTAAAGAATACGAAGAAAACATTTGATTCAAGATTGGTAATTTGGATTTCCAGTGCCTATGGTGATCGGTTGGTTGTGTTCGTTGGCTATCAGAAAGTTCCTTATGAGTTGAATGATATGAAGAATTTTTTGGTTAAAGGTTGGTGCTTTGGGCTTTTACTGTCGGCTGATGATTGTTTAGTTGTATGTCTTAGCCAACCAAAAAATCCCATAAAATAGTTTTTTTATGTAGTTTCATATCTTTAGAGCATATTTAGAATGCATGAATTTCATAGAAAAACAGTTCATTTCATATAGCTATATGTAAATTTCTTGCGTTTCATGTGAAATCTTAAGTTATATGTCGCTTGCAACTTGCAAGAAAAGTTTAGCACATATAGCCTTGTTCATACAATACTATAGTAGCATGTCGGTTATATAAAAGTGTTCACACATGTTATCGATGCGCATTAGGTTTTGGCTTTGGAAATACTTGGGACTTGCCATAAACAAAATTAAGGTATCTAAAATGTCAATTCCTACCTAAGGCCTCTACTTTCGTTTCACCCTAGGGCATTCGAAATGTTAGGAACGGCTCTGATTACTCTTAGTATGTACACAACTTTGTCCTATATAGAAGAGTGTGAAAAGATGAGAGAGAAAAGAGCCGACTCTTATTTAGTAGTAAGCATTGTACGAGAACATATGTATATTAGTTATGTACAAGAGAGAAGAGATAGTTATTGCACAACATCTAGAGCTAACATTTAGATATAGCTATTGTACAATCTGGCTTTAGTACTTACTCTAAATGATATGAATGAAAGATGAAGTAAGTAGTGGGGTTTATTATTGTACTTGCTCTAACATCTTATCTATGTAACACACTCTTTCATCAACACATTCACGTCTCTTCCGATTTAAGAGCAAATACAATAACAAAGTCCTCTACTTACTCTATCTCTTATCCATGTCATCTAAAGTAAACAATAAAATTAGCTTGTACAATAGCTATCTGTAAAGATTGTCTCTAGATGTTGTGCAATAACATCTCTTCTCTCTTATACATAAATAATCTATCTTTTTTCCTGTGCAATGCTGGCTACTAAATAAGAGCCGGTTCTCTTCTCTCTATTTTTTTTCTCACTCTTCCATACAGGACAAAACTGATGTGTACATGTTTATAGAAGTTGAGGTGGCCTTACTATACTTGCTCTAATACTATTCTCTCTATCTAATCATCCCAAATTGAGAGCATAGCCACCCTAAAACGACCATGCCGCCGCAACCTTATCTCCTCCTTTGACGATGCTGCTATTCTCCATTCTCTCCAATCGTGCTTTGTTGCTAGCCATCCACATCTGCTCTCCTATCTAGTCTTGGGGGCAGCAGCTAGTACAAGGACAGGGAAGGAGGATGGCGCTTGGGAATTAGCGGCTCGACGTGCGTGAACCCAACCTAAGGCACGACAGAGGCAGAATGGCTAGAGGAGGAAGCCAGTGATGGGATGCACTGGTTCCGGTTGTCTTCCTCGTCATCGGTAACGGGATCCACTGGATCTAATTGTCTTCATCGTCGCCGGCAATGGGATCTGTCAGATCCCATGACACTTGTATACCTCCTCATTTGGGCCACATAGTGGTATAACATCAACTCTGCCCATGTCATCTCATGGCTCAACTTCGTTGTCGCATGTGTTATGGGCAACTTCTAGTTCTGGCTTCATCCCTTGGGTGCAGCAGGGGAAGGAGGCGGTGGTGACAAGTGGCTAGGGTGGTACGACGACCGTTGGTGAGCATTCCTTTTTTTTTTTTTTTTGCTCTTTTTTATGTTGTTTTCTAATGAAACTTGTCGAAACTTCAGTTGAAACATGATAAAACATGTTAAAACTCACTGAAATTTCTTGAAACTTGTAGGTTGAAACTTGCTGAAACTTATTGCGAACTTATCGGTTGAAACCTGGCGAAACTTGAGTTCCAAAACCTGAAACTCGTTGAGACTTTGGCTTGTAATATTTTCGAAACTTCTAAAAATGCGTGGAACTCATTGAGGCATGAAACTGTTCAAACGTTCTCTTGAAGCTTGCTTAAATTATATGAAACTTGTTGCTATACTGTTGCAATGGTATTAGTTGCACTCTTTTGTATTTACTCGGACAGTACTCCTACATATGTTCCTTCTAGTACGGTGGATATCCAAGCTACATTACCCACTATGTTTCACAATATTGAATGGACATGCACCTAGCTACTTTCAGCTCTAACATTAGGACATACCAGGTGTGGTGTGCATCCTCATGGTAGACAGTGCAAGGAATGAATGTATACACTCAAATAAAAGAAGTGGATATATACACTCGCAAGGAAGAAGTGCATATGTAGGCAGATCTTGAAATGCCAGCATGCACACTTTGCATTAAGTTTTGAAATAGATTTAGGCATTTAACTATAGCTTGGAAGCAGTGCTATTTCTTACCTGCTATAGTTGACTTAGTAATTTAACACTAACTTGACTTTATTATCTAGGGCTAACATCGCAACTCGCAGACCAGTCCTTAATTAACTAGGCGAGCTTTCAAAACCCAAGAAACCACCACACTAGCCTGTCTCGTCCAATCTAAATCATGTTTTTAACTTTATTATGACATGACATAACAGTCCATAGTACAGTTTTCAATGATCCTCAGACATAATTCTCAATTTCAATAAAAATTCTCATTTTGCACAAAATTTCCAAAATAACCTAAATTCAGGTCTAAGCCTGTCTAAGCACATTGTTAATTGCTTTGATAGTCATCATACATCATAAATATAACTTAGGGTTACAATGGCACAAGGGATTGAATCATCAAAGGTGGCTTTAACAATTATGACATAAATATTTGATTTAAAACTGTGATTGAAATACATTTATAGAAATTATGCATGTAATAATTTAAATTCAACATGGCATTTCAAAGATTGGGTTCAACATGGCCAAGGATGTGTAACTTGCTTTGATAAAGTCCCTACTCTGCTTCTGGACCTTACTCTTGAGTCCACACTTCGCTCTCGTACTCTCCCGGTGTTTCAATGTATACGCTAATCGAGAATAATTATAAGTAAATACTAAAAATAGAGAGAAAATAAACTTCAAAAATCAAATAAAACACACCATTAAATAAATCTAAATTTTATGAATTTTTAGGTTCTGGAATCACCTCAATCGGAGCTCGTATGAGTGAGAACGAGCTCTCGAAAGTTTGAAAATAAATAAAAAAGAGTAAACCTTGACTAATTGAATTATTTTTCTACTAAAAATTTGAATAATTGCATCACGGCTGATGTCATCCCCTATTTTCTTTTCGATCAAATTAATTTTTTTTTAAAAAAATCGATTTATGATGTTATGCTGATGTTATAACCCTAATTTGCCGAGAATAAAATTAATCTAGAACATCCTATATCGCTGACAGGTGGGACCACAGATCCATGGACCTGGTCCACAGACTCGTTGTTAGTCTACGGTGGGTGCGGTCTACGAAAGTTTGACCGATAGTGATGACATCATGGGTGACATCGCGCGGACCGCAGCGACATGGCCTTGGCGTTGCCCGCAGCGGCAACGATCGGATAGGTTTGCATTGGATCCGACGGTGGAGATCACAATGGTGAAGATCTGTGGTGAGCAGCGGCGTGCTTCACCGGAGATGGGGGTGACAACAAATGAAACTGTGATATCTCGCCGGATTTGATGCGCTACCTCACGAATTTGATGTAGATTGATGCGACGAACACAGGGGCGACTTCGATCTCGATGAAAACGGCTTGACGGCGTCAGAGACGGCGAAGAAGCATGGTGGTGACCTTGGAAACTCTGACGAGCTCATGCGAACAAACTGCGGTGGCTCGAGCTGAGGCTTGGACCAAAACAGCGGTTGATGGGGATCCTTGGGACGGAGTCATGGCTTTAAATAGGCCGCTGGAAAGACATGTTCGGTGCAGAAACGAAGGCAAGATCGACAGAGCGGTGGACTCTGGCTCAAACACGAGCGTCCACATGGCCTCGATCCGACGATTGGCAGCACACATCCACGTAGCGCAATATCGACCGCCGTATCGTGATCGAACGGCCAAGATCTAGGCACCTATGGTTTTCGACGATACGAGTTGGGCTGGCACGAAGGAATGGGCTGGGCCCAAATGGGTTTTTGCCCAAAAGGCCGAAACCAATTTTCCAGCATTTTACCAATTAAATTAATTTTAGAAATTCATATAAGCTCATAACAATAGTAAATAAATCTCAAAAAATCTGAAAAAGTTTGTAAAAATTCCTTGAGATATTTGGAACTCAAATAAAATATTTTTAACAAAAGTTTTTTTAAACTTTGCACAAATCTAAATAACATTTTCAAAAGGTTTGGTTCAAAAGCAGTATTTAAAATCTAAATAAATTCTAAAAAAATTTAGAAAAATTCTCAAAAGTTTACAAATAAATAAATAAATAAGCGAGAGTTCAAACTTTCAGGGTGTTACACATAGATAAACTGGTTGCTAAATATGGTCATGATGAGCTAGGTGGCAACCGGGCACAACGGCAGCCCATGCACAAATAAACAACCCCGTACATGATAAGCAATCCTAATGTGGAAAGATGCGGTGCTTTGCATCGCTAGCTACTCCGGCCAGTACAGTTGATGCGCAAAATATAAACAAAGCTATCTCATGTTAATAAATCTAAACATCTCTTTTTTAAAATAAGAAGAAGAAGAGATGCATGCATGCATCTGTACATGCGTGTATAATTGCATATGGGTTGGACAGTGTCGACACTCCTGACAGCAAATCCCACGAACTCTCGATCAGGAGCCATCAAGATCGCAAATTGCACCTCGTAATGCTGAATTAATTAATCTTGTTAGATTGAGTCCTGGGAACTGCATTGCCGACTCAGCCCCGATGTTGTATGCGATGCACCTTGTCATCGCAAATACGGGGCGTGCAGTGCACTGTATAGTAGCCAGCTGACTTCATGCACGTACTGTTGCACAAGTTGCCTAAAATTAAAACGTATACTTCCCGATTATTAAAGAGCAAAATTTAAAACAGTCGGAAAAAAACTTCCCACACTCATGCACACAGGTATTAACGGTCACGATCAGCACTGAAAAATAACTGCTTCAGTAATGCGCGCATTTGCAGTCTCTTGAACTCTTGAATTTGCCTTAAAAAAGATCATGATCTGACCAATTGTCCTGTTCTAGACGCCAGTGCAAAGAATTAATAGCAGGTATATATAATTCAAGGCTACAGACAAAGCAAGGAAGAAATCTTCGACATGACATGGCAGTTAGTAGTGTTTGAGACTACATTTCTTTCTTTCTTTCTAATAACAGGGGGGGGGGGATGTTTGAGACTAAATGAGGGACTGTTTGTTGCAACAGGGATTTCATATGATCTCCGTCGATCAACTCGTGCCACGTCGGCATTGCTAAGCGATCGATTAGCCCGAGCAGGAAACCGACAAACCGAGTTCCGGCAGCGTCGTCTGGGCTCTGGTGCCCTCGACATGACATGTATGCAGGGCAGGGCAGGGCAGGGCAGGGCGTTTCCTCCCGAACAATTTGTCGGTGCAGAAGTCGTCCCCGACGATTCTCTCTCAAGGAAAGGCGAGCGGGACACGTACGTACGTGCTTTGGCTGCACTTAAGAATCCAACAAAGCTACAACACGAAGCTACTCGGCACCCGTCCTGGGCATAAACAACTCATCCACGGCGCCGAGCAAGGTGACCAAGAACGCATATACAAAAACCACGAGGGGGCGATCGACCGACCGACCTGAAGAGACATGCATGGGCACCTACGTACGTACGCGGCTTGCATAAAGCCTCGCATATGGCTGGAATAGTCCACGGCCTAGTATATACTAGTCTTATAAAAGTTGTCGTTTAGCCGTATAAAAGTTGTCGCCATACTCACTACGTGGCGGGGCGTACGCACTTGTCGTGCTGCCGTGCACATGCATGCTTCGCGCACATATCGCGTCGTTACTCGCCGAGGCCCAACCACTCGATCCAGAGAGGTGTTTACGTGATTTTTTTTTTGTAAGTTATATAAATATTACAGTATAAATAAGTAGTAAATGGTAATTATTTACTCGTAACTAGTTTGTGAGACTGATCTGCATACGCCGGGCAAACTCACCAAATGACCAAACTAAGACCCGGTCGAAAGCCGGGTGCGAGACGTGGTAGCTGTTGTCCGGCCGGCGGCCGGTACGTACGTACGGTGTCAGATGCCAGTATTATATGCGCGTCCTGTTCAAGTTGTCCAGGGATTAAGTTGGTTCCAGCTGTGCATGGATTCACCGGGCGTAGTTTCAGGTGATCAGATGTGTACCGCCACCGTGTGCAAGTTCAGCAGTGTGTCCACGTCCACGCATTTGGCGCGTAGCACCAGAGACGGATCGAATGGGCTTCGTGTCTGGTACTCTGGTTGCCTTGAGATGGAGACGGTACGCAATGCATGCACCGCGTGCTGAGGTAAAACGCCTAGTAATTCGTCAAGCTCGTCATATCCATGAGACTACGACAAGTTAAAAGGCAAGCTTGAAGATAAGCTCGAGCACACTAGTTAACACCCAGGAGATTTTAGGTTGATCCAACAATGCAACTGGGCCTGCCCGCTTGTCTCTGGGTGGGTCAGGAGTACAGGAAACGCTGTGAGAAAGCGAAGGTCGGCCATCGCTGTGACGGGGCCCCAAAAAAGGAAGCGTCGCGCATCAATCTCCAAGCTAGGCCAATCATATGGAGCACCGATCCATCTCTCGGTCGAGGCCATGATTCCATCCAAGTCCAACTGTATATATATGGAGCTTTCCGTAGTTTGGCCCCGTCCTTAATCCGGTAGGAAACAAACTGCCGTTACACGCCAACAGTACATACACTGTTCATGTCCCTCGTGGTACGTACGTACGTACGTGCTGACATCAATCTGGGAGTCGATCAGCACGAAACATGCTTACACTGTTGCGATCATTTTGTGTGCATACTCAAAACTGATCGCATCCAATTCGTGCGTCTAATACGCAGGACGTCTGGAATTCAGGCCTAACCACCAGCAATATATTGTTGCTTTCTTCAGCTTTATGCTGTTGTAGTTTGGCCAGATGGCGATTTTATTCGAGCTGTTTGTGTACACCGTAGAGTTTAATTTGAATTTATTTGCTGGCTGCTATATATCGATCTCTTCCGCGTTGGTTAATTAGGTGACGCACGCGAGGTGGCAAAACCAATCGAGGGGCGGGCACACCGGACGCGAGAGAGACGTGAACGATCGACATGCATGTACGTACGTACGTCGATCGGTACGTACGTCTCGATCGATCAATCATCGCCAAATGGGCTGGTGAGCTAGCTCGTCCTTATCGGTTATCATCCTACCGCCTTGCTTTTGCTGGTACATATATCCTGGCTTAACCCTTTGAAATGCAATGCAACCGGCTCCTGTGAGCCCCAACATTTGTTGAGCATCTGTCTTGACATGCTTGTTGCAAGCAAGGTCGCTGGTGGCATGTATCCATCTTGTGCGCCCGATCAGTACGTGGTTTCTGAGATCACGATTTGTTGGTCCTTACAGAGATGCTCAGGGGAGCAGAGGACAAGCCGGCTAGACCTTATGGTAAGAACTAACTAGCTAGCAATGTGGCTCATTCATTTGGAGTGTATTATCCTTAAAGTATATTTGAATAATTTGACAATACATATGTGATTTTGTCTTAAAGTATGTTTAAATGACTTGGCAATACATGTATGATTTTCTTTTTTTTTGAAAAATAGATTGTTGCAGAACTCCATCTGTGATAGTTTGATATTATATATTATAGGAGAAAATATATTCGCTCTGTTTCGCAATACCTTTCACATGTGATCCAAACTTTATTTCCAAAATACTTGCATAGCAAAACAGTAAACTAGCATAACATAATATTTTTTATTTATATCGTTATCGCTTAATTTCATTATTGCAATGATGATCTCTTTCTTTCAATACTTCATTTAGTGCACATCACATTTCTTATACTGGTATAGCCGAGTGAACATCTGCCGATGTATCACTCTTTTAATCTCTTCATTCCGCGGAGGTCCACCAAATAAAGATTCAGAATCTTTGTTTTTTAAAATGTTTTTAGCTTATTATTTATTTTCTTAGCCATTGCAAAAAAATTTGTATAGACTTTTATTACATAATAGTTAATAATTTTTACATATACAAATCAAATTCATTGCCTTATTTTATCCCCCCCCTCAAATTATTATATTTATGAAAATTTAATTTTGAATAAAACAAAAAATTACATTTTTCACTAATTATGGAATTAAAAAACAACCTTTTATTTTATTTTATTTTTATTCTTATGGTATTTTTGTTGTTATTTTATTTAAGTTCAAATTTTATGTTTTAATTTAGAGTTAAAATCAAATGGCTAATTTCCTTTTGTTGTTTATTCTGAATTTATGTTAATTTTATTGTTAATTTTATTTAATTTTGCCAATCAATTTTATATTATAAATTGTATAAAAAATCCATCTACTAATTTGTATATAATTTTTACATCGAATTTTAGCTATGTATAAGTTTTTAATTTAGAGTTTATATGAAAGTTAAATGGCCAATTTTATTTTATTTTTGTACCCTAAATTTTTGTTAATTTTTTATAATAGGTATGGATTCTTTCATCTAACCAATCCATTAATTTATTGTTATTGTTTTATTTAATTTTGAATATTAGTTTAGGTTATATTGATATACAAATCCAAGCGCTAATTTTTATCTAATTTTATTCCAAATTTTATCTATGTTGAGGATTTAATTATGAGTTCATATGAAAATAAAAAATTATTTTTTATATAATTTTGAAAAAAAATGTAGGCTAGATTTGGTATACAAATCCAACTGCTAATTTTTATCTAACTTTATTTCAAATTTTAGCTGTGTGCGGGTTTTAATTTGGAGTTCATCTGAAAAATCAAATGGCTAATTTTTTATTATGAATTTTTGCTATTTTTATTGTACTTGGATAAACTCTTTCTTTTAATCTAAGCCATTGTAACTCAGGTCCGCTAGATAAACGGTTAGATATTTTCTTTAAATAATAGCATTCAATAGCTGCTTTAGTTTAACCTAGTTATGGTCTATCAGATTGAGGGTGAAATGTTTTTTGTGAGAATTTCTAGCATATTTTTATTTTTAATAGAAGATTTTTCTTTCGATTAATATGAGAATTTTTAGAATTTTCTTTTTTAAAGATTATTGTGTGATTTTCTTACGTTTAAAACAAAGGTGCCTTGAATATTATTGGTTGTTTTTATTTATATAGATGGGCAGGAAGTATGCGTCTTTGGTTGTCGTTTTTGTAAACAAATCATGGGCCAACAATGAGTTACTCCCAGTAGATCAACGGACTTGCCAATCCATACGAAAGGAATTGCAATTCGAAAAGATAGCGCTAATTCGAAAAGGAAAGTTGGATTGTTGAGGACCGCGAAATAACTGTACAGTGATGCTCTGTTTGCAAAGTTTCGACAGAAAAGAATAACATGAGTAGTGATTTTAATGGACTTCTAAGTTCGGCCTATGTCATATTTAGGCTTGGGACTTTTATTTTTCAGATGGGCTGGGCCAATTTTATTTTCCGTTTCGGTGAGTCCTTTCATCACAGACCTAACTGGGGCTGGAGAATGCTAATTTGAGCTTCTGGTGTGGCTTGATGCTTCGGCCATGCCCCAATGGAGGTTTCTAAATCCACATATCTTCTCTCACACAAGAAGGAAAACCTTTTGTTACAGTTGTCGTCCTCTTCATGTTTTTAAGGTACAAGACGCGCGCGCGCACACTTTACACGCGCACACACAGTACATGCGTATGCGACACGTGTTAATGAAATTTTTTAGAAACATCAGGGTCTCAGAAGCATAGAAATACGCTGTTCCGCTAAACGTGTATGTGTGTACTTTCCGATTTAATTTATTAGGGTGAGAAACGTGAGTTGCATCACGGGGATGAACCCAAACCGAGAGAACCAGCGCCGTTGCTCCCTCCTGAGCTACGAGAAGACAGACAGGTGGGGAGAAATCCATCCCTCTCTCTCTCTCTCTCTCTCTCTCTCTCTCTCTCTCTCTCTCTCTTTTCCGTGCGTATGCATTTTGAAATGTCTAGGGAAGTACGTAGATTGTTTTGTACAAATTGTTCTCTCTTTTGTACTCTCAAATTAGTAGTAGACATCTGTTTCTGTTAATGGAAAATTGTTCACATCTACACTTTCTTACCAGACCACTTGCCTGCCTGCATCTGTCAATCCAACGCAACATTTATTCGATCGAGCACCATTGGATGAAGCTTCTTGCCTCTCCCCTAACGTGCACTACCTGTGCTGTGCGGAGCCTGATGAAGCTTCTTGCCTCTCCCGTAGCGTGCTGCGTGCACCACCTGCGCTCTGCAGCCCGCACATGACAGAGGCGAAACAACGAACTGATCACCCGCACGTACGTTTAGTACAAAAAACAGCCATCCATGCTCGCGCAAACATAACCGCGACGCACCTCCGCCTGCACGATCCGGCGATCAGCCTCGACACGAAAATAATTCGCCGCTCTAGTCTAGAAATGGAGGCTTGGTGGTGGAGCGGCGGGGCGGAGGCATCACGGGGCCCAGGGTGCATTAGCACCTGGAAGGGAGGCGTCAGATTCCGGCGCCGAGTCCGACCTACGAAAACGACCTCCACATTAGGCTTGACCCTACCCCCGCTCGACCCCATGCCCGATCCATCATGGAGGGAACGGACAAGACCAGTACGCCGAGCCGTACGCACCCCGTCGTCGCGCACGCCCGCTGGTCTGTCTCCTCGCGGTCGCGCCCACCGCGGCGTCCGCGCTGGCCAACGCCAACCGGTCCGTGCTCGGCATGTGTGTCGCGTGGTTCCGTCGGTTTTACTCTAAGCGCGCGCGGTCGCCGGCCGGGTGATTCGGGCGTGGAACTGGAAGGTGGTGAAGCGCGTGGCCGTGGGTGGCCCCGCGCGCGGCGCGTTCCACGGAGATTTTGGAGACGGCGCGACCGCAGCCGGGGCCGTGCCGGTCATTTGTTGCTGTCTCCTTCGCCTGCGGCGGCCAGCCTTCGAGCGCCGGGACGTGCAGGTCAATTCGTTCGGCATGATCTCTAGTATTTCTCTGGCTACGATTGCACAGACGGCCAATCAATCTGCGTTTCTGCCGGTGCATGCCTGCTACTATTTCTTGCCGTGTGGCGGTTAGTATGTGCGAGACTAGGGCGTCTCTGTGTTGCAGGATGGAGTACAGTAGTAGCACCTTCCAAACGTGATATTGGTGTGTAGTGGTGTTGCATGTGTAGATAAAGCAGCATACGACATTAAGGCCCAGTTTGGTACGGTTCCAGATTCTTGGTAGAAACGTTTCATGTAGAATCAGAATCACTGTCTGGAAACTGTTTGGCTAGCTGTTTGGTGATTCAACCTCCGCATAGAAAAAGAAGAAACGTTTCGAGGAGAATCGTTCCGAGCTTTAGCCCGTTTGGTTGGATTTCTTCTAGATTCTAGTATAAACGATGTGGTTCTAAGTTGCCAAACGAGACTTAAATCTCTGAAGTGACGGTTAATAGCACGCCACTACGAGAGAGAAAAAAATACAACTTAGAGCAGCTGGCTCCAGGCCTCCAGCTAGGTATGTAGGATGATGTGTTCATGTGGGAGAGAGCATGCATATGAAAGTTGGGGTCAGATACGCGGAGGATTTGATTTGACATTTAGCAGTATCATTTCTTATTCAGTTATTCTTCTGGTCTCTAACTTCGGACTGGTCGACTAAAAATAGGTAAGTCTAATACGGAAGTGGAGATGGTAAGGGGGTGAAGTCACGAAGGTGACAGCTGAAGACACGGTATGACCCGGTGTTGAAATTAATTTGGAGCATGCTGTCGGGCGTTAACTCGCCCAATCTTTGGACCAACCAACGTTGGGGCTTAGACTATCTCCAGCCATGTACTTTAAATTTGATTTCCTACATTTTTATATATAGAATTTTTTGAAAAGATGTTTTTTTCCCTGTATCTCAATATCTCTCCAACAACATTCCTCAAATTATACTCTATTTTTTCACCCTATATTATAATGATACTTCGTAACTACTATATGAGCAACGTTTATTTTTTTACCGAAAAAATTCGAATGACTATTTTTAAATTTGAGAATTTAAATTTTGAAATTTATTTTAACAGACGTATTGTAATGGCTATATCGTAACGGCTATATTGTAATGGCTATATTTTTTTTGGGACTATATATACATAGCCGTTTGCACTTCTAAGCCTCGCACCTTTCTGAATGTTCACTATTTAGCATATCTTAATGAGTCGTTGCAACTTAGTTCAACATTTTCTCTCAGAAGACCCATCGTCGAATGACAAAGATAAATCTCTTCTTATAGTAGCATACCTAGCACAGGAGCAAGACGAGTGTGTGAATGCTTGACACCATGGGGTTCCTTTTTGGCCATCAATACGTAGATCACAATAGAGAGGAAAGGCATGCCAGACTATACCGAGACTTTTTTTGCTGATCCTCCGGTCTACGGCCTAACCTTCTTTCGCTGCAGGTTTACAATGAGAAATATTTTATTTCTTTGTATTTTTTTGTTGATCATCATGTCTATGACTCATTCTTCTTTTCGGCACAGATTTAGAATGAATCGCTCTCTATTTCTTCGCATATTGCATGCTATAGAAGCCCATGATGATTATTTTGTTCAAAAAAAAAAAGAATTATGCTATAATTATTGGGTTATCTTCTTTACAGAAGATAAATGCAGCATTTCGGATGATAGCTTATAGAGCACCAACATATGCTATTGATGATTGCCTGCGGATTGCAGAAAGTACCGCCATAGAGTCTTAAAAGGTTTGTGCAAGCTATTATTGTCCTCTTTGAATATGAGTATTTGAGATCTCCAAATGAGAATGATACTGCTAGATTACTTGCAATCGGTGAGGAAAGAGGGTTTTCTAGAATGCTAGGGAGCATAGATTGCATGCATTAGAGGTGAAAAAATTGCCCTACAACATGGCAATACTTGTATACTAGGCATGTACACAAGCCAACAATAATTCTAGAAGCCATTGCTTCACAAGATCTATGGATTTGGTGTGCCTTTTTTGGTTTACTAGGATCTCACAATGATATTAATGTTTTTCGTTGTTCCCCTCTCTTTGCAAAGTTAGCAGAAAGACAAGTATTAGAAGTGAATTATACTATCAACGGTCACAATTACACAATAGGGTACTATCTTGCAGATGAGATATATCCTGCGTGGGCAACATTTGTGAAGACAATACCAGCTCCCTAAGGGAATACGAAGAAATATTTCACCCAAGCTCAAGAGGCAGCTAGGAAGGATGTGGAATGAACCTTTTGGAGTTCTGCAATCTCGTTTTGCAATTGTTCGAGTATTAGCATGTTTCTGGGATCAACAAACACTAAAAGATATCATGACAGCATGTATTATCATGCACAATATGATAGTTGAAGATGAGTCGGACAGATGACCACTTGACTACAATTACGAAGGAATGGGAGAAAGAGTTTTGGTCACATGAATATACACCCGAACTCTTTGAATTTATTCAAACTCATCATTCCATTGGAACAGGCAAACTCAGCACCAGCTTCAAGACGATTTAGTGGAGCACTTATGGCAGCGTTATGGAGAGACGTAATTCAGTAGTATTTCAATTATGTACTAATTTATATTTTATATGTATCGTAATGCAAATATTTAAATAAAGAAGTTTATGACAGCTATAGAAAATAAGTCGATAAGTTCGTACAACATAAGTTCATAAGTCCATACAACATAAGGTAAAAGACCACCCTTAGAAACTTACTAATGCACTGACATCGTCCACCCAGGCAAAAACTCAATTTATCCGGCATCAGAAATAGGTATCTTTGCCTACATCATTGTTAAATTCCCCTCCAATGCAACACCCACACTGTCCCAAATGAAATAATGTTTCTTGTAACTTTGGTTGATTCATGGTCCGATCTCCTTCACTTGATTTGGTTCTCTAAGTTCTGACTTTGCACTGATTTCTCTTAATATGATACGCTTTTCTATTTTGCACTGATTTCTCTTAATATGATACGCTTTTCTATTTTCAATTTTTTTTGCACATTGTCGGCGTTTTCGGCCGGCAGGATATCTCCCGGGCGGAGATGTTTGGTTCAGCAGGGGGTGCTTTCGCGGCGGGACACTCGACGGGACTCTCTCGGGGGATCCCGGCGGTCGACAGACCAAGGAACACGCACAGCACCTGAGGGCGAGAAGAAGAACGAGCAGCACACCAATGTACCCAGGTTCGGGCCCCCGATGTGGGTAACAACCCTATGTCTTGCTAGATTGTTGTTGATGTATACTGGAGTGGTTACAGGGCTTCTCCCTTACAATCTAGAACCAGAGCCCCGACCGATCTCTGGGAAGAAGAAGGATAAAACCCCGATCCTTGAGTCTAGAAAACCGTACGACCCTCCAGCCCTCCTCCTCCATGCACCCAAGCTCCCTTATATAAGCGGGGCTGGCTCGGGCAGGTGAGAGGATGACATCATGCCGAACGGCGATTCATTATTACACCCGTCACTCCAGTCTTGTCTCCCAGCCTCATTCTTCGTGTTGTCGTACGTCTTCGCTCGGTTCGACCGGGTTAGGTGTGAGGCGTCAGAGGGGCGGGCAGTCTTTGCAATTAATAGCCCTGACACAGCGTGTCGGAGGGAGGAGGCTTCGGGGCGAAGCCTCCTTTTCATCCTTTTGGTCGCCCACTTGGCCTGGCCGCCCCGCGAGAGGGGCCTGCTCGCCTGGCCGCCACGTGGGCCGATGCCCGGCAAGAGGGGCCTGGTCGCCCGCCTGCTCGCCGGGCCATCTGACTTGTTCGCGGCGGAGAGGGTACCCTGGCGTAAAGTACGCTGACACACATATTATCTGGTACGATTTTTTATGGATTATTCTAGCTATTACTGCAATATCTATCCAATTATCAAAATCCAAGTAGTCCTAATCTTCTCTGGTAATGTTTTGTCCTTAGTAGCAGATAATTGTTTGTCGGTAATCAGCTGGTTTTTTTTTTTTTTTTTTTTTTATGTACTCTCTAGACAGTAGAGGTCATAAATTTGTTGTGATATATTGATGTTAGGATCGCGTAAAAATTGTAGAATAATGTGTTTAAGTGTCTCTATTTAAGTAAAGGGTCGTCCTTCGAAATGTTAGAAACGGCCATGTATATAATAGTACGGTAGTACCCCTACCAACTAATAATGGTTTTCTAAAATCCATGCGTACCATGTGCATGGACGTGTACGTACTAGATACACTCTCTATATACTCCTTTTCCTCATTTCTTAATTTAAAAGAAGGCGGCATGCATGCCTACGATGGCTGCTACTTTCATTTTCTTCTGAACTCGCCTGAAAGCTCCTCCGAAACAATGGCGACCATACACCAGCTTGACCTGCGGCTCGACCATCACGCTTGTCCAACCGCCAATTTTATAGTAGCTACATGGGAAGAGGACAAAACCACCATTTGTCCTGTTTCCAGTTCGCTCATTCACCAACTTGTTCCAGAAACCCAATATTCCTCCTATCATCACAACTCACACAACGTCCCAAGCAGTTTGAGACAAGATCGAAAGCGAAAAGCAAAAAAAGAAGACAAAAGGGCAGGGTGAACAGACATGCAAATGGCAATATTAATAACACTGGTAGAGACTAGAGGGTGGGGGGTTTCGAAAGTTGCTGGCCTGCCCGGATTTGAACCGGAAGGCGCGCAGGATAAAAGAATTTCATATTCCATTTTCATGCATCAGAGATGTTGGATTATTGCGATGAGAGCATCCACTCATGGACTCCAGTCTGGAGCCGTGCAGTCCACGTCTAATTGCCGCTTGGAGTTGATATCAGATGGGACTAGGGGTGAAAACAGGACAGGAAATATCCGCCCGATCCGGTCCCGAATCCGTTTAAAATCCGTACCGATGTTATCCGTATTCGTATCCGGAAATCCGATGTAATATGGGTTAGGATATGGGAAGAGTAATATCCGATCCGTATCCGAAAAATCTCAAGTAATATGGGTTAGGATATGGGAAGAGCAATATCCGACCCGATATCCGGATAAAATCAGTTATTCTTCCATTAATTTGGTTCATTATTGGATAGATATAATAGTTGTTTGATACTGGCACTAAAAATACTACTTTGTTATTAAGCGTGAACTTCAACAAATCTATCAACAAACAAATAGAGTGATGAGTGATGATATAATGCTTTTACCTAAATTGATTTGTTCAACTTATTTGACAAACTTCTTTTCTATTCAAATTACTAGAATTAGTTGAGTCACTAAATTGAAGCATAGCAAACAAATCCAAGTAGTCATCATTATGAGAGAAGTCTATTTTCAGTTTGTCAGAATGTGACAATTCAACACTATTTAATATCTCCAGGAATTTATTCCGTAAAGTTAAGTTTGATGGAAGAGCTCCCCTTGTTCTCTGTTTTCTTTATGTCTCGATCTCTCTCCTTGTATCCGACCCATTTGCACCTCTAACTATACTACTATCCTACGTTGAAATAATTATGACTTGAAGCTAATGTTGTAAGGTTAATGCTTCATTCTTTCTTTTATGTAAACAATTATGTATTATACTATTATCCGATTATGATATCCGATCCCGATCCGAATCCGTCAGGTATCCGCTCCGTATCTGAATCCCGAATAATCCGAATTCGTATCCGTATCCGGGACATCCATATCCGACTCCGAATCCGGAAAAAAAATATGGGTTAGGATACGGGACGAGCAATATCCGCCCGTATCCGACCCGGTTTCACCCCTAGATGGGACCCAACCCCTCTTGTTTCTTACGCTCTGTTTGGCAGAGGTTCAGATTCTAGTTCTACCTCAGATCTAAAACTTGTAAGATAAAATACAGTGAATTAAGTTTATATTTTTATTCTAGAATGTAAACAAGATGATCCACCTAAACACTCTTAATATATCCACGCTCTAACTCCACGGATATGGTGGAGTTAGCAAAACATAATCACAAGTATTTGCTCCATACAAAAAGCAAATCAAAAGGTGAGCTAGAGCAAATGGGATTGAGCTATCAACACATGACGAGATTCAATCTATAAGACACGGCCTCTCTTAATAGTACGGCAACCTAAACTAACAACCCGATCTCCCAACTAGTCACCGAGACCGGTAAAATATTAGGAACACATCCTTAACTCTATGCTAGTTATACCTTTCCTTTCGCACATCCACTTGGAGCTTTTGCTTGATGATCGTCATCATCTCTCCAAGTGCGGGTCTTTGTTCATTAATACATGATGAACTCCCTTTTCTTTGTGATTTCTTCTTGATGCTCATCAACATATTATGACATCCTTTATGCCATATCTTGACTTGATGGTCATCAACACATAATGCCATCCAAAGTCTTTGTCTCATTGGACTTAACCTATTTCCACAATCTCAAGGAAAATGTTAGTCCAATATATGTGGTTGTCCCAATCATCAATGCATTCCATTAACACATAATGGATGTCCCAAGATTCTTTGATATAGTCCTTTGATGATTAACCATAACCCAAATCAATTGATTGAAAATTTAATTTGTCTTGAGTATATTAGTGCTATTAAAGCTTCATATACTCAATCACATTTGGTTGTCCTTAATCAACAAAGCACATCACCAACACACGATGAAGAGCCTGGATCCATTAATCTAGTTCTTTGATGATTGAATGACAAACCAAATACAATTTAAATTTAATTTTAAATTGTTATGAGTATATTTCAATTACACAAGTTTCATATACTCATGAGATTAGTTCCAAGGTAATGATCGTTAAAGTGTGGTATGACGGAAAGGGATCAATACCATTGAGACCATTAAATATAGAGTAAGCTCTATTTAAATGTGTGAAAACATATAATTGAGTTGGAACCAATATGCACATGTTCAAATTTGAGATTACTTTGGAATTTATCATATATTTAACTTATCCCGAGTTTGGAACTACGTAAGTTTTATATACTCAAGGATTTGTTTCACAGTAAATATCTTTGAAATATTTGGTAAGATGAAAAAGGATCAATACTATTGAAACTTTAAGATAAAGCATGAACTCCCTCTAAATGTGTGCATTCATGTATATATAGAATTAGAAATAATATGCACATCCTGAAGTTGAAACTATGGTGGAGTTCTTCCTTTAACTTGAATCCAAGGAATGCGTCTAGAAATAATAAAGTTTGCATCGGATGCATACCTTTGAGAGATTTCCATTTTTCAATAAGATGAGGCTAATAAAAAACATACTCAATAAATAAGGTAGTCTCATATTTGGATTTATCAATATGAATATATGATCATGAATTTTATATCCAAGGAATGCATCAAGATATGATAATATGAATTCGAATGCGTACATTTGATATTTTCCATCTTTTTATCCAAATGAGACTAATAAAAATTAAGCTCAACAAAAGTGTTAATAAAAAAGATTGTCATTAATTAACAATTGAGACTAATCAATATTATGATTATCGGATGCTACTATCATCGATCGTAGCCTTGATATATGAAAACATTGAATAGGACTAGACGCGCGACGTTAATCGAAGCTGGAAGACACTAGAAACCGCCGTATATTCTGTATGTAGAATGGAGGGTGCATGGTTGTGGTCGAAATGAGCACGGAGATAGCACGGCTCAGTGAGCCAGTGCCGATGTAGTAAAATTTCTATATTCTTGGGTGTAGAAATGGGCCATGCATGCATGAATATTCACGGAAGGGTTGCTTACTACTGACGTCAAGGAAAGGGCGCCCTAGTGTCGGAGGACAAGATGTAGTTGGTGCCCAGTGTCGCCTGTCTTAGAACTCCTGTCTCCCTCTTTTGTTTGAATCGGTCAATCAGTCAATGCTATGGGACTAGTTAGGAGCCTAAATGCCTAATGCCCTGGCCTTATTTGCCCTCATGTCCCATAAGAACATAGGAAAGCAGCAATGATCTTTTTGCAAAAGGCCTAGAACAAGGAGCGAGATAAAATGCATGTTGGTCTGCAGATGCATGGTGTACTGCTTGTTGTAGAAGTGATCGCGACGTGACCGATGCTCATTTTACAAATTAACCGAGGGCCCGATCGAGTTACGATCTCCGTAATGGAATTCCATCTCCTTTTCGGCAAAGTTCTTGATGCATAGTATATGAAGCTATCAATCTTATGATATTGCACATGCCGACCCTGGAGGGCCTGGAAAATCGCTATCCACCTGACTATCTCCAGCAATTTATCTTCATTCCATTCCCTTCCCTATTCCCTTCCTCATATTCATTCCCTTTATTTCCTATCATCTCCAGCAGCTTCCCCTCGAATGAATTTGTGAAGGGAATAGAAAGAGAGTCCCTATGTAGACAGATTCTCTCTCCATTTCCCGTCCGACGGGAATCGCGAAGGGAATCCGCTGGAGTACTTGGGATCTGTTCGCGAAGGGATTTGGAGGCTGAAGGGAAGCTATTGGAGATAGCTGAGTTGATTACAGAAACAACACATGATCCTAGGAATAATTGTTAAATAGACCGATTTTCCAATTAAAATTACAAAGGCAGTTCACACCCACCAGTACGTGCAATGCAGCACCATGCGGCGACCATGGATCTCCTGAAGAAAAAAGAAAGATCAATGCCAGCTACCGATACGGTAGAGTGAGATTCGAAAGCACCTGATAATCCAATTGTAAGCAAGCTTGTTGGTGTACCTCCTCCGCCCCACTAGGGTCGGCTATCGAGCTTAACAAGCTACTCTTTTTGGTCAAAAAGAGCTGTTATTGAGGGCTAATTCCTAAGGTCCAAGAAAAGCCGACGTTTTATCTTAACTACTCCCTCTGTCCCATAAAGAGTGCATTTCTAGTGTTTAAATTTTGTCCCACAAAGAGTGCATTTCTAGTCTGTAGGGCCCAGCTGTAAGTGTATGCATGCTCATTTAAGTGGTTGTGGAAACCGAAGCACCAGCATGCTTGTGTATGGAGTAATGAGGGTCACATTAGTCATTTACCTTGCACACTAATCTGTCTTAAAAATCCTAGAAATGCACTCTTTGTGGGACAGAGGGAGTAGTCTAAATCTGAAATCTATACCCCTAATTAATTCTTGCATGCATGCACTTCTTAATTCCCTTCAATTCTCAAAGTTTGTTGAAACATGTGTTCCTGTTGTGGTGGAGGAGGAGATAGCGCTCAGAGGAGTTAAGGACTATCTGTTGGGAGACAATCTACTGAAGTTAATGCGGATAAAACCATCCTTACCTTGGCACCTGTTTTTCTATCTAAAACACAGCCTTTTCTGATCGAAGGGAGTATTATTAAGTTTTTTTTTTAAATTTACATAGTTCACCATAAATTATTTTATTTATCATTTAAGTTGTTATTTCAAATTTAAGCTAACAAGCCACTATCGAGCAAAGCCACGTTAACCTTTTTCACTCGAAATGGGGTCATTTTAGTTTTGAACCCATTAACTACTGTAATAAAAACAATTTTGATTTGAGGCCTAACGAGCTTTTTTTTGTCAACCCTAGCCCCCACAGACTTACTGATGTACGAAAACAGGCCAAGGTGCAGTCTCGTGGGGACCGCAACTTAAGCAGTTCCCGCGGGACCATTCGATTCAAAATCGACGGTTCGGATCAGCGTAAAGTGATGTGTAATTTTTTACTGTACAAAATCAATGTTCATGATATTGTACCGGGATGCCCTCGCCGTCATCATCTGAATGACTTTTACGTTTGTACCGGGATGCGTTGCACACCGGACATACATGCAAGTTTGCATACTCTTTGCGGTACATGATATAGTTGTTTGGACATGTATGTTTCTTTCTACTTCCATTCCCAAGGGACAAAGAATCTTTTTAGCTTTTTAGGTGGTTGTCAGTAACTTATTTCCCTCTTGAACCATGTCCGCCAATAGACGTAACAACACTGTGAAACTTTTGTCGGACCAACCATTGTTTACCTTCAATTTCAGCAGTTTAAACACGGATGACAACCTTGTGTATTTCAACTTGCAGCCTGGGACGAAAGGTTTCTCCGTGTCCTCCGTAAGCCCCAGAATTTACCATATTCCTTGTCATCATGGTTCCCTTCTACACAGTGCATCATCTGATCTAGATTGTCATCCTGCAACCTATCCTCATCGAAAGCAAAAATGATATGATCATCTGGCATATTGTTGGCTTTGTCGACGATGTTAACACTACCAACTGCTTCCTGTTTATTCTGCTCTTGCCATGACTGGTCCAACATGTATGATCCTTTTGAAACCATTCAGAATTAAGTGTGCTTCGATTTGCACTTAGTTTCAAAACATCCTCAGATTCTCGCAGTCAATGCACGGAAAAAACATAAAATTGCACTCCCCTTATTAAACATATCCTCCTCTGCAGCTCTTCTAAAAGCGGAGATGCCATTAATATACTCGACACTCGTACGATTCTCAGCGTACATCAAGTTTCAATCCATCTATGCTACGTTTGTAACATTTAGTGTTAAATATCAAAGTACACTAGGTGTGAGCATGCACAAATTCTTAAATTAATTATGCAATGCTAGCTACTTCTTGAATATAATGCAATTATATAACCTTATATCACAAAGCAAAAATTAACCTAAAAGTTAGATCTAAACCAAATATTCAAATTCTCACATCACCAAACTAGCTAGCTAAATCTTAAATATAATAATTCAAGTAGAACCCATTACTAACCTTAGATCACCAAGAACAAATGGATCTACAAGCTAAATCTAAATAATCTTCAAATTCTCTCCTTACCAAGCTATAGATCTTGAATATAATGCAATTAGAACCCATTACTAACCTTTGTTCACCAACAACACATGGATCAACAAGCTAGATCTAAACAAGCTTTAAATTATCTCATAACCAACCTAGATATTGAATATAATGCAATTACCCTTACTAACCTTAGATCACTAAAATCAAATGAATCTACAATCACCCTTCGAAATCAATTGTCTTCTTTCACCATATCGCCTCACAGCCGCAGCCAGTCTCAAGATAGTTCCCGAAACCCTAAAAAACACTAAGTGGCCCGATGCTCTGTATTATATATTGCTAGAATATATCACAGACGGTTCTATTCATAAATCTTCAGTGATATACACATATAAAACCATCTGTGAAGACTCTGTAGATATCACATATGGCTGTAATTTAAAACCATTTGTGATACACAGCAATATCGTAGATGGTTTTGGTTTAAAACCGCCTGTGATAGCTACAGGAGTCATCACCGACGATTTTAAACCAAAACCGTATGCGATATTGCTGTATATCATTGACGGTTTATGAAGAGTACCATATATGATATTGTCACTGATAGTTGCACTATAGAACCGTCAATGATGTTCCTCATTATAGACGTCTGTGATGTGTCATCTAATGTAAGCTTTTGTGTAGTAGTGACTTGATCGGACGACTGAGAGGCATAGAAACTGCTTAAGTTGTAGTCTCAATACCAATTGCAGATGATCCCTACCCTTTTGTACACACGATTATGAGAAATAGTTAGGGCAGACAACAGTAGCCTAGGCTAGGTATACATGTTGTTCATAGTTCAGATGACAAAATCTTGACTGTACTAGCCCCTTTAAATTTTTTTTTTGGCAAAAATAGTTCCTGTCCGCTACTTTTTATTAAAATAGCCCCTGAGGCCATGCCTGCCGTGCTGTGGAGGAGGGGGAAGGGCATACCACTGGTCAAGGTACTGTACCAACCGCGGCACCTCAGGTGCTACAGTGAGCTACAGTACCACATGGTGCTGTAGCACACGGGGTAGTTTTTTTGCAAACACATGATCCAGTGTAGGACATAATTTTATAAAAATAATAGAATTCAAAATATGAATAAATATGAATTTTATTATATTTTTACTCAGCATTTAAATTCTCTAAAAATTCATTCAAACCTTAAAAGCAACTAAATTCCAAAATTTTTCATTTGAAATCTACAAATCCAAATTAATTGAACCCAAGTGCATTTGAAACTTCACGAAATGAACTTTCTGCACAAATTTTTTTAGAAATTGTTGAGTCACTCACGCAATGTTGAACTAAATCCACATAAGGCCTTAACGCTTATTTATATGAAAAACGTCGTGGTTAAAAGTAAAATACCACGGAACCAACTTTAGAACACTCTTAGAGATAGCCCCTACTAGTGTCTAAAAATGGTTAAATAATCTAATAAGGTATAATCGCAAACATAAAGCAAAAACTGAACCCTTATCGTATAAACTTTAGAAACATTTAAGCCTTTTCGACAGCCCGTAACATATCTTGGTTGAATGCAAATTTTGGGAAGATCAGCCAAGATACACTCTTTGGTATATGGACTACTATATTCTGGAAAAAATATATTATTTAGATCTTGTTTTGCATCTGAATCCTACTAGTGCAATAACCCTAAGTATTACGGCCGTCAACAACACATTATATCAGTAGTTGAGCTTTAAAAAACTTTAGCTAAAGTAATTGCATCATAAGAATCATTGTGTAACCATGTAGATGCAGCCAATAGCCTCATTCTGTAAACCCAACATGTATAAATCATTTGTTTGTGCAAAACATAATGCAATGTAAGAAGTATACTAGAATGTATGCGTGAGGAGCACATTCGATGGGGAGACAATAGATTTTGTGAGGAGCATGGTCTAAGTGACTCAACAATTTCATGAGGATTTGGTTTCATCAAATTTCGATAAACAGTATAAATGCGAACAGTATATTTCAACAGAGTGTTCTAAAGTCGGTTTTAATACTATCATTTCATGTTCATGTTCCTAAGTGTCTTAATAATTTCTAAAAAAATTTGTGCAGAAAGTTCATTTCGTGAAGTATCAATGCACTTGGGTTCATTCAATTTGGATTTATAGATTTCAAATGAAAATTCTTGGAATTCAGCTGCTTTTAAGATTTAAATGAATTTTTAGAGCATTTAAATGCTGGGTAAAACTGTAATAAAATTCATATTTATTTATCTTTTAATTCTAGTATTTTTTGTAAAATTATTTTCTACACTGGATCAAGTTTTTGCAAAAAAAAAAAAAAAAAACTGCCCCAGGTGCTACAGTACCATTGTAGCACCTGAGGTGCCGCACCCTTGACCAGTGGCAGGCCCCTGCCTCTCCGTCCTGGCACGGTAGGCCCTTGCCCCTCCTCCATGGCGCTGCAGGCGCGGACCTGGGGGCTATTTTCAGAAAAAGTAGCGGACATGAGCTATTTTTGCCAAAAAAAGCTTTTAGGGCTAGTACATTTAAGATTTCTCAAATTGCTGTATCAGGGAAATTTTTGTATTTGATACAAGATTTGACCCATATTCACAAAATGATACAACACTTTTGCATATTTACAGAAAAGTCACTCATACCCGGAATTTAAAATTCCGTTTTTGAATACTCGAAATTTCTAATTCCAGTATACATTTTTTTGGAATTTCAAATCCTAGTTTTGGCGTATTTGGAATTTGAAATCTTGGTTTTGGGGTATATTAGCCATACCTGGTTTTTGAAATTCCGGGTATGCCATACCTAGATTTTCAAATTTCGGGTATGAGAGCCATACTGGTGTGGCTCGTCAGTATTTGTCAGTACCAGCTGCCACCCAAACCCGGTTTATTAAATTCTGGTTATGGTATATCCGGAATTTCAGAAACCAGGTATGGCTAATATACCCCAAAACCGGTTTTTCAAATTCCAAATACGCCAAAACCAGAATTTCAAATTCAAATTCCGGATATGAGTGGATTTTCTGTAAATACGCAAAAATATTGTATCGTGTTATGAATACGGATCAAATCCTGTATCAAATATAAAAATTCCCACTGTATCAGTCACCATACAAATACAACCTTGAGGGAGAAGGACACGCGATTGGACTGGCTACTTTACACTTTGTCCCACCCTTTGCGAACATTTGCTCCGCTCCATTGAAACCTGGCTCAAATCCATCCACACTTGCAAATAAGTGGATACTAGTTACATGCCCGTGCATTGCTACGAAAAACAAAATTGATAACGAAAAATAAAGATTAAAAAATAAAAAAAATTATTTCACAAGATCAAACATCTATCTTTAACGCTTCGTTTCTTGCAAAAGGCGCTAATTAAGCAACGCGTTCGTTTTTTGCGTAGGGCAATTAAGTAGGGCGATTAAGCGAGCAATTAATGGCGTGGGTAGAAGCTAGCCATCAATGGCTGTTGCTTTATAATAGTAGAGATACCAAGCAGAATTCTTTTACGCTGTTCTTTCTAGCGTGTTACTCGTAGTCCTACCAGGCACCAGCTACCCCTGCACTGTATAGCACAAGTCCATGGTAAGTTCATGCTTGGCTTAAGCTGTAATTCTGTAAAAAAAAATGGTGCCTGCGCCTGGAAGCTCATGTGGTGTTTGCGCAGTGGAAGTAGCGGGGCAGCGTGCGGACATGAGTCAGCCCAGTCAGTAGGCCACTAACTGCGGGGCTGCAGTCAGTTGATGGGACGCAAGAAAGCCGCCCTAGCAGAAAAGCCTTCTGCTGGGAGGAGAGATAGAGATAGGGAGAGGACAGGTTCATTAATCTGCAAAGTGGAAGGCAGGGCCCTCTTCCTTGTTACCCGGAACACGCCTACAACTTGCTCAGTTCATTAGCATGTTACTCTCATGATCATAAATTTGAACCAAGTACTAGTGGTCACAAGCAATCAAGATTTGGCATTGATGTGTTCACTTGCAAGTCCCTGAGATTGCTGCGTACTTGCAATAGAAAAGAAAGGGAAAAAAAAAATCAGTTTTGCAGTGTTGGATTTTGGGAGCGCGCGAGTGGCAGAAACGGGACTGATCAACCTGGACTCTGGCTTACAAAGTGGGAGAGCAGGTATCAACACAATTGTCATCATCTGGAAACATGCATGGGCCACACAGCGATTTTCAACAGATTTAGTAATGATTGCTTGACCTAACAAATTCCATGCTTAGGCCAGACGAGGGGAAAAACTACATGAATAATAGCGAAGGTGATAGCAGCAGGGGAGCGGGTCAATTCCTGGCTCCCTGAACGGGTCCTGATTAAAGGCAACGAGTAATCGGCTGCAACTTTTTCTTGTTCTCTTCGGACTTTTTACCACCTTAAGGACTAAACTTGCACGATTAGGCATTAAGGTCTCGACGGAAGATGATGGCTCGAAAAAAAGTCATTTTTCCTCGTCTTCTACCTTTGAAGGAAAAGTAGCGGACAATAAACTAGTGACGCTTGTAACTGTTCAGGACCGCCACTTCCACTTTGTTCGTTCCACCAAACGAACCATCTGAGGAAGTAAAAGAAGAGTCATGAAATCACCAATTTTCTATCTCTCTATACCTCATTGTTTTGCAAATTTGATCTCCTTTCGAACGTAATTACAAAAAGAGAGTGAACGGTATACCGTTGTAACGGTATAGCCATGAAACTTATGAAACTTATCAGTTTCAGTGTTGGTTTCATGAGTTTCAGTGTTTAGTTTCATCAGTTTCATGTTTTATCAGTTTTTAGTGCTAAGTTTCATGAGTTTCAGTGCAAAAAATCATAAGTTTCATGAGTTTCAGATGTATACCGTTGCAACGGTATACCGTTTTTTAGTTTTTCTGTTACAAAAATAACCACATCCTTATCATAAAAGGGCCAGACTCCCCTACAGTGAAAGTTCACTAGAGCCCTAGGGACCGTAGCAGCGACCCGCTCCTACGCTCGCTTGCCCACTCATGTGCTCCCCATGTGCGGCAAGGGGCATGTGCCTCCTGCGGTGAGAGAGAGTCATAAATATACAAATACATTCGCAAGAGGTTAGATTTGAAAAAAAAAATATATACACAAAAATATATAAAAATGATGAATTGAATTCATACGTGACTTCCCATGGATTTTGTACTAACAACTGTTCCTCGCCCAAAAAGAAGTTCTACAAATAACGAAACACTTACTAGATTATTTACGGCGGCCTGAAGTTTCTAAATTGTCGGAATCGACGGCTCACGACATTCTTTTCCCACGCGCCGACGCTGTCGACGTCGCATCGCCCGGAAAATCCGATCCGGCTGTGCCAGCAGACGGAAAACTCCAAGAAACGCACAGGCGAGTACGATCCGTGGATTTGCCTTTGCAAAAGCGAACAAAAAGAAGGTCGGAAGGAGACACAAGCGAGCAAGGATCAAACCTCGTCTCCTTTTCCATCGTTTCTCTTCTCCTCGGCAGAATACTTAATGGAGGAAACGAGTGAGTAATTCTCCTTTTCCCCCCTTTTTCACTTTTCCCGTCACTGGCTCGGTAGAACTAGGCCCAGCAAGCCCCTTTTCGATCGGCGCCGGAGGGGGAAAGAAAAGAGAGGAAGAGAAGAAACGGAAGCTCCTGCCTGCTGCCGCCGCGCCGCTGCGAACAAAACTCGCGACAGGCAGAACAGTCGTCCATGATGAGTGGGACGCCCGATGATTCGCACACCGGCGAGGCGAGTGACACCATCATACCAGAGTACTCATCGGTCACCACGCGTGCGGCGTGCTTCCGTCCCACACTGCGCCCTCTCTTCTCTTGCCGTCGGAACAGCGCGCGCGCGGCAGCCAGTCGTTCAGCCGAGGGGCGCGCGTCCAGTAACTCGCGCCAGGCGCACTAGCGAGAGGTGCAGCTAGCGCGCGAGCGCGGCGTGCCTTCCCTTGTCGGAACGGAGGGGCCCAGCCGACGGTTCGACTACCGCGCGCTGAGTGCGGCCGCGGCGCCGGCGACGTGGCAGCGCGCGTATGGCGCGGTGGGGCAGGGGCTCCTCCACTAAGGCGGCAGCAGAAGCAGCAGCGGCACTGCGCCTGAGACGTGACTCCTCAGTCCTCACTTGCCATCGACGCCTGTAAGAGATGTGTACAGATCGGCCTACGAGCTGAGCGTGCCATCATTCGTGTGAAGAAGTTGTGCGGACGTGGAGATGTGCGAGGCGTGAGTTTCCTTCCAAGTATGCACAGCTCTGGGGACTGGTCGAGCTGACTGTCTACTCGTGACAATGTGCCATGATGATGACCCGCCGGTCGCAGTTGGAGTGAACCAGAAGATAGATATATATATATATATATATATATATATATATATATATATATATATATATATATAGGAAGTCTTTTTCGTACTCTTGGGAGTATATACTCCCACCTTCAGTATACCACTTAAACGAACGTGTTATACTCCTTTATCACTTTCAGTATACTCCAATAATAATTCTAAGATACTTCAATACGGCATGAATGAAAAAATTTCATGGAAGACGTTTATTTTTTATTATATAACCTTTTCCATGTGTAAAAAGAGTATATAAATAAATTATGCTATAAATTGTGGATTTCGATGAAATTTTTTGTGGAATTCACTTTGGAGTATCTTATAATTAGTATTAGAGTATACTCAAACATATAAAGAAGTATAACAATATCATTTATGCAGTATATTGAGAGTGGGAGTACATACTGCATATATATATATGAAGTATGTACTCCCACTCTCAATATACTGCATAAATGATGTTATTATACTTCTTTATCCTTTTGTGTATACTCTAATACTAATTATAAGATACTCCAAAGTGAGTTTCACGAAAAATTTCATCAAAACCAACACTTTATAGCATAATTTGTTTATATACTCTTTTTATACATGAAAAACGGTATATAGCAAGAAATAAATGGTTCCGATGAATTTTTTTCAACAATGTCGTATTTTAGTATCTTAGAATTATTATTAGAGTATACTAAAAGTGATAAAAGAGTATAACACATTCGTTTAAGTGGTATATATATGCCGCTTAAATGATGTTCTTATACCTAATCATTATCCTTTTGAGTATACTTTAATACTGATTATAAGATACTCCAAAGCGAGTTCTATAAAAAATTTCATTAAAGTCTACCATTTATAGCATAATTTGTTTATACACTCTTTTTACATACGAAAAAGGGTATATAGCAAAAAAATAAAGGGTTCCGATGAATTTTTTTTAACAATGTCGCATTGTAGTATCTTAGAATTATTATTGGAGTATACTGAAAGTGATAAAGGAGTATAATACATTCGTTTAAGTGGTATACTAAATTTGGGAGTACATACTCGCAGGAGTATAAAAAATGCTTCATACACACACACTCCCACTCTCAATATACTGCTTAAATGATGTTGTTATACTTTTTATCCTTTTGAGTATACTCTAATACTGACTATAAGATACTTCAAAGTGAGCTCCACAAAAAATTTTATCGAAGTCCATCACTGATAGCATAATTTGTTTATATACTCTTTTTACATATGAAAAATGGTATATAACAAAAAAAATAAAGGACTTCAATGAATTTTTTTTTCAATAATGTCGCATTGTAGTATCTTGAAATTATTATTGGGGTATATTGAAAGTGATAAAGGAGTATAACACATTCGTTTAAGTGGTATACTGGAGGTGGAAGTATGTACTCCCAAGAGTACGAAAAAGGCTTCCTATGTATGTATGTATATATAATACAATTACTTACGACACCATGGTGCCAGGCACCATGGTTCAAAACGGGTATTTTCCCTATTTATTTACATTCGAAAATTGTTGAAATTTTTAGGATGTTGAGTTCAACCAGTTTACTAACTAGTTCAATTAAGTTTGAACTGAAATTCGGACTAGAATTTCTTTCTTTTTTTAATGATAGTTTGATTGTAGGTATGTGATGAGTATATATATAAATTAGCAAAGTATGCGATTTAAATTCGTTCAAATCTTTGAATTCGAGTATATATTTTTCAAAGATATATATTTCATTTGAATTGTTATAGATGGGTATGTACTCGAATTCAAATTTAGAATTTTTTGAAACTTTCAATTTTAAGATATATATCCATCTATAACAATTCAAATTAAACACATACCTTTGAAAAAAATATACTCGAATTTAAAAATTTGAGCAAATTTAGATTACATATTTGCTGATTTATCTATATACTCAGCACATACCAACAATCAAACTATCATCAGAAAAGAAACTCTAGTTCGAATTTCAAGTTTGAACTAGTCAGTAAACTGGTGTGTGTATATAAATAGACATAGTGTGTACGTTCTTGAATTCAACTAGATAGTTATAATCCCGCAGACCCGCACGTTGCAATAAGTAAATTATGAATTTTAATAGAGATTTTTTTAAAAAAGGAAAAATTAAAAACCAAAAATAATGTAACCCAACGCTAACACAGAGATGGGAAAATATTTTCCAATTTTTTTAATAAATAAATAAATAAACACTGTAGCTTGCCAGGCGGCCTCCCGTATTGACGAGCTGTTTAAGTAGTAGATCGGAGTACATGTACCCTGTTTTGGAACCACTAATCCGCGTCGTTTTGACGAGCTGCGTGCTGATAACGAGCGGGAGTGGCACCCGTGAAATACGTATCAGCTGGGAAGTTAAAATGGCAACAAAAACGTGCTAACGACCGAGCAGACGCATAGCAAAATTACAGGTGACAAAACGGCCGGATGGTGCATCTCGCATGTGATATAAATGCGGGAGGTTAATTAGTCTTTGCATACGAGAGTCTTTGCAAAAAAGAAAATGTTGTGACAAGGAATCATTGAGAAATCTGGGAGTTATTTTGTTTCCTCTAAGATTCATTTGGAACACAAGAATTTCACAAGAAGCATTCAATTCTCATAAGATTTGAAATAAATTTTCGCATTTCAAAGGTACCCTAAAACTCCTATCAAATCCTTCGTGTCGCCCTTTGCTTGGGTTGCTTAGATTCAGGCAAACTTGGCACGATAACATACAGTAAATTGGCGATTAAATATCACATTTTTTACTGTTTTTTTTTTGTTACCAGGGGTATTCTTTGAGAGTCATTATCTACCTTTCATTTAAATTTTGAGTGTTTTTTTGGTTTGTGAGCACTCAACTTGGAGGCCTATAAAGAGGAGGGTGGTGGGGAGAGATGGCAAATTGATTGGATCAATGAATCTAGATCCAAAGGCTACAAATTTGAGTGCTCACAAACTAAAAAACACTCAGGTGCTCCCTAGACACCCCCTTAAATTTTAATATTTATACAATTTTTTTCTTAAAAAAAACATAGAAACACCTCTCATTCTGTAATTTGTCTTGTCAATCAACATCTTTTGAGGGATATACACGTACTGTGTCTGGAAGGGCATTTTCTGAATTTATGCAAAAACAGCTGAAATCTCTGAAATTTCTAGTATAATTTGATGATACCATGACCTCAGTGGGTGCAGTGCTTCGGTGTCGAAAAAGAGTTGCACGAACAACTGTACACTGAAAACAGAGAAGCAGGCGCCATGTCGCATAAAAAGAAAAAAAAGGAAAGCGGAAAAGGTTGCCGTATACAGTGACGCCCAGGGGAATCAGAGAAGGCCGGGTTGCCCGCACGTGCCGCTCCGTCCTACGCACGTGCGAGGCCCCCACGAACCGCCATTCTCAGGGCTTCTTGCCCTGGTGGCTTCCTCCCCTTTCCTGCGGAATCCCGGCCGGTTGACTACTCGCAGCCTCCGGTCTCATGCGTGTCATGAGCAAAAGAACGCAGCTCATCTACTCTCTATCTTTCTTGCCCTCGCACTCACACCCTACTTATCTCAACATCAACAGCAGAATTTAATTTGGCAACAATTACAGGCCAAACACAGTGCCTCAAGTTTTTGCTCCTCTGGCTGGCTGTTCCTCCCCTCGCCGAGTTTCTGGCTGATGGAGTAGCTGGGAGAGGCATAGAGAAATATTAAAAAAAAAAGAATCCACTGCTAGCGTAGCTATTTCAGCAAAACGTACGTGGGAAGAGAGAGATAGGAGGCATAATTCCACTCACTGGCCAACCACAGGACATTCTCTCTCTCTCGCCTTCGCTCAAGAAATCCACCGGCAGGGAGCGGAAGCTGCTCTTCGTCTCCCCTCTCTCTTCCTGCCGTCTCTCTCTCCCCTCATATTCAGGTATCCGGATCAAGAATTGTTGGAGGTAGCGAAGCAATTGGAATCCTTGCATGGATGCAGCCCACTGGCACCAGGTAAATCTCTTTGCAAAGATCAATTCTGCAGCACATGCGTACTTGCCAGAATTTGGCTCTTGCTCTTCTTGATCTTGCCGATGTTCATCCTCCTTTCCATGCCTTGTTCTCGGTGCATGCTTTCTTTGACGAGACCATGATCTCTCTTTCATTCGCTTCCTCTTGGGCCTTGTTCTTCCTTTATATGTTATCCTTTGTGTAGATCTATGCATCTGTATCATCATCAACGCAACTTCCTCTCCATAGGCTTTAAGGTGAGGCCTTTGTGGCTTTAATCCTCCTGCTCTCCCTTTTAATCCTTGAAAGCAGCACACACACCACCGCCTTTCTTTTCCTTGCTTTCTTATCGCTCTTTCCTCTCTATCATCCTTTTTATCCCCTCCCCTCCGCTCCCCTCACCTTCTTTTCTCATCTTTTTTCTCTCTCCTCGCCACCCCCTTGCATCAAAAGAGTAGCCATGTCCCGGTGATGTGTAGCAGCAGCACTAGTACTACACACAACCCTACATGAGCACAAACAAAGTTGTGTTTTGTGTGGTGGTGTGTTTCTCTTTCATCTTTTCTTTCTTTCTTTCTTTCTTTCCCTTGTCACCTTTTCCTTTGCTTTCCTTCCCCCTTTTCCCCTCCCTCTAATCTCCCTTTGTATCCTTTTGCTTGGTTCTTAGTTGCACCATAAAGATTCTACAACCCTACCCCAGTTCTCCCATCCCTTGCGTGCATGCCCACATGCTATTTTTGTTCGCTTGTTCATGCTTCTCGCTCTAGCCGTTGTTAGCTTGGTGTGTGTGTGTTGATCGTCTGCGTTCTGATTAATGAAGTGCTGCACCATGTGTGTGTCCTCAGGGGCTAGGGCTGGTGAAGCCCATGGAGGAGATGCTGATGGCGGCAAGCGCCAACCAAGGCTCGAATCCGAATCCACCGGCACCGGCGCCGTCGTCAGCACCCGGGGCCGCCCTGAGGGGTGGCGCGCCAGCCGTGGCAGGTGCGGGTGCGGGTTCGGGCGCAGGCGCGGGGGCGGGGGCTGGTAGCACGGAGCGGCGGGCGCGGCCGCAGAAGGAGAAGGCGCTCAACTGCCCGCGGTGCAACTCCACCAACACCAAGTTCTGCTACTACAACAATTACAGCCTCCAGCAGCCGCGCTACTTCTGCAAGACGTGCCGCCGATACTGGACGGAGGGCGGCTCCCTCCGCAACGTCCCCGTCGGCGGCGGCTCCCGCAAGAACAAGCGCTCTTCATCGTCGTCCGCGTCCGCCGCCACGACCACCTCCGCCACGTGCTCGTCCATGGCCAGCACGGCGGGCCCCGTGGGGACGGCGTCCAAGAACCCGAAGCTGGCGCACGAGGGCGCGCAGGACCTGAACCTGGCGTTCCCGCACCACAGTGGGCTGCAGGCGCCCGCGGAGTTTGTGGCGTTCCCGAGCCTGGAGAGCAGCACTGTGTGCAACCCGGGTGGCGCAATGGCGAGTAACGGCCGGGCCAGTGGCGCGGGGTCGGCGGTGGGCGCGCTCTCCGCGATGGAGCTGCTTCGGAGCACCGGCTGCTATATGCCGCTGCAGGTGCCGATGCATATGCCCGGAGAATACGCCGCGGCGGGGTTCGCGCTCGGGGGGTTCCGCGCGCCGCCACCGCCTCCGCCGTCGCAGAGCGTGCTCGGCTTCTCGCTCGACGCGCACGGCCCGGTGGGTGGGGCTTCCATGGCGGGGTACGGCTCGGTGCCGGAGAGCGCGAGCAGATTGCTGTTTCCATTCGAGGACTTGAACCCAACGGTTAGCTCTGGCGGTGGTGGTGGTGCAAGCGGTGGCGGCTCCGGCTCCGGCGTGGACGGCGGCCATCAGTTTGAGCAAGGCAAGGAGCAAGGCAGTGGTCCACCCAGTGGGCAGCACGACACGCTGGGCTTCTGGAACGGCATGATCGGCCGCGGCACCTCTTGGTAATGTGGCGGTGATGCGCGCGCGGGCAGCTGGAGATAGGCAGCAGGACAAGGGCTTAATAAGAGGGTGGCATTGGTGGTGATCACTGTTATATGGTGTTTGATGATCTCTTTCTGGTGTTTGGTACGTTCTTTGTGTTCTTCTTCTTCTTCTTCTTCTTCCTGCTGTTGTTGTCGTTCATCGGTTTCGTGTGTGCTTGGTGGTCGACTTGGGGTACTTCTAACACATCAGACTACACAATTTAAGGATCGTGATACATAGATTGATCTCCGCGTTCATCTCATTTCTGATCTCTCCATGCTGCATTGGGGTTCTTTATCGCTTGATCATGCATGATACACATATAGCTGCTTCGGTGCAGCACTAGATCGAGACTGTGAAGCTTCTTTTTAGGCTGGCTTCGTGTTAGACCAACGGTACGTACGTAGTACATGGTGCATGTGGTGTGGTTTCTTTGGTTTTGCAGGGCCGACGTATAGGAGAGTTGTAGCTAGCAATGCAGAGGACTAGTGTTGATGGGAAGAATGGGCCCCATCCATGTATGCCACAGTGCCACATTGAGCTACAGTGTGTTTGGTAACAGCAGTGCCTGCAGTGTCTCAGCTTTGAAGCTTTAGGTGTAGATGCATGTAGATCTTTCGGAGGATTTGCATGTTTGTAACTTTGTAGGTCTCAAAAAAAAGTGTAACTTTGTACTTATTGATCCAAAGAGTATTAGCACCATCTTTTTTTTCTATTCTTTTCCTTTGATATTGTGGCTAATTTATGGCATAGACTAGTTCATCATAACAGGTTTTTGAGAGCATGTAATATGTGTATTTTATTGTTATTTACAACTAAACTAATGTATATCACTTGCTCCTTGTTTCTCTACTCTTATAAGCTTGTCTTTCTGTCTGTCATCTCTCTCTGCGCTCCTTTTTCTTGTAGCAGGCTAGCTCTGAGAGAGATGTCATTTCTCACCATCGTCCCAAAACCAAGAATCTTCCCGCCATGAAAAGCACTAGCGAGGGAGAGAGAAGAGGAGCCAGAGAAGGCATGAGAGCAAGGGAATAAGAGATGCATGACAAACACCCCACTCCCTAAAGAAACTTTCTCTCTCCCCCCTCCCTCCCTCCCTCTCTCTCTCTCTCTCTCTCTCTCTCTTCACATGGTATTATTATATTATATCATATGCTTTGTCATCTGCAAGTGCTTGAGCAGGCCATTTGTACGACCTTTATTATTTTTGTAAACCAAAAGGTACACTGCTATCCCCTCTCCTATCATCATGCTTCCTGCGTCTCTGATCTCTGTGTCCCGGCCTCCTCTTTCTTTCATGTCAAGTGGGTAAGAATGCGAGCTTTTTACCCATTTGTTTTTGTTTGTTGTTAGCCATTCACTTGCCCAGTTCACCTGCCCACACCAAAAAGTTGTCACCTAATGATTCTTCCACTCATCCTGTACCATTTCCTTGTACATCAGAACATGCATGGCCTGCAGTGTATATCTTCATTAATGTACTGCAATGGCACACAAGCTCTTCACCATGCTAGTACCAGCCTTATCTTGGAGAGGAGGGGGGCACAAACATTCTCCTAGGGATGTGTGCATGAGAGGAATATTGCTTCACCTCCTTGAAGATGCATTGGCGACTGTATTAAACAAACTACCCACTGCCCCAAGGAGGATATATGATATGCTGCATTTGGGTCTGTGAAACCATATAGGCCAAGTTAAGAGTTAGTATTGTTGTTATCTCCTTGATAATAGTAGTATCAACCTAAGGATATGTAGGGGAGGATTATACCTGCACGGTCTTGTCCCCATGATTCGCATCATTGCTTCAACCTTTATGGTAAAGTAACAAACTTTAAGGAAAGTTCTGCCATATTTCTAAACTAATGGAGTTAGATCACTAGTACATGTTTATTGATCTAAGCTATAGGCTATTAATACTGGTTTTGTGGACAATGTGGAGTCTGTTTCTCGTGCCGCTTGATTAATGATTTGTAACTAATCTCATTTCTCCATCCACCTTGTTTTCTTCTCTACTTTGTGCCATGGCCTCTACTTTGTCTGCATGCTGTCCTTGCCTCGATAACCCTCATGCCATTTTGAGGATTGTTTAGTGCCACTCCAAGGGGATAGGTCACTGTTAGTTGCATGGAGCCTAGTCGCTGCATTCCATAAATAGCGGTGCGATGGCTTCCTTTCCACGTGTGTATCTCTTTCAACTATGCTGCATATGGATGGACATGGTTGGGGATGTCCAAGGCTTGGCCTTTCGAGCTGCTTCACAGCAACCGCTACCGAAACTTGCAGCTCCTTGCACTTGTTCACTTATGCGAGAGGTGAAGCTGCCAGTAGAGCATATGCAAATGTACTACTATGCTTTTTCTTGATTTCTATCTCAGCTCACTTTTTGGATGCTCCTTCACAATGCATACTACTTCCGTGCATCCACTTAGGTCTACGTCTGCTTGTGATCAGTACTTTCTGGTGGTGGAAGAATGCAAGTTCTCCAAACGGCTGGCTTGCACTTGCGGAGAGTTCTTGAGGTGTAAAGTTGCAAGCGTACGAAGTATCCCAACATTTTAAGCGTGTAATTCTATAGATTTACGAATATTTAGACATGACTCGAATACTCTTACTCAATCATTAATCAGTAGCGAACCTTAGCAGAACATATCGACTCCCGAGTATATGTAAAGATCACATCGGACGAACCTTAAAAATGCTTAGTGGTATGCATTTCCCTTTGCCTCATGATAGTGGTCAAACTCAAGGCTAGTATGTGCTATCCTTGTTTAGATAGCTTGACCACTTTGTCTCGATTACGTGAGTTGGAATCTTCGACTACAGTTAACTCTTTAACTGTGAGTAGCATGGCCATACATTTTCGGAATCTGACCACTCAAGAGGCCTAGAGATATATATCCTGTTGTATGGAGGGGTAAATCCCATCTTGATCGACCATTGAAGCATCTAGGCCCCCAACTTCGCTTGGTTTTGGTCAAGGATTCAAATCTCGTTTTGGCTAAAATCCCGGAGGTCACCGAAATCCGAAATCTCGGCGAGATTCGGAAATTTCGGACAAAATCCGGACGAAATCACCGAGATCTCGGTCCAAGTTGAATCGACCAAAAAATGGTCCAAAACACGTCAAAAAATTTTAAATTTTTTTTGGATGGTCCTGACACATCACTAATGTTTCCATAAAAATTTGAGATGATGATCAAGCATGAGTAATTTTTAAAAAATCTAACAGTGGTAAAGTCATCATAAAAAACGTATGTAAAATCAGTTTTTGATTTTTCAAATGTAACAATGAACTTCAAGTTATTTGAAAAGTTTTATATATGTTCTTATCATCCTATGTATTATAGAGAAATATTTATTCTATACATAGAAGCCATAATGTAACTGAATTGGTGCAACACAACATATTACATATTGATACACTAGATATATTCTATTAAGAAATACCTCATGGGATTAGGATGTCAATCTAACTAGTTACCTAGACTAGTAGTCAGAAACTACAGAGTGATTATTATTGATACCACAATATTGTACATAAAATCTAATTCACTGATTCACCAACAAACATATGTAGCATACTAGCATCCACAATCAGAAGTGCTAGCTGGACTCACCAACCATCATATCTATGCATCCACAGACAAAAGTCAGAATAAAACATAATTTCATATTTTCATGCAATGATGCAAATGATCAAACATCTACCATAAATATATTCACTCCTTTGCTGCACAACCAATAGCATATGTTCATTCCTACCAAATCTCCCAAATTTAGAACCAATTTGAAGAAATTTACTGCTGAAAACAGACTGAGTTGGTCAGTTGGTCAGTGCGGCTGATTTAAGCATTTGGTGGTAGTAGAGGTCATGGGTTCGAATCCCCTTCGGCCATATTTTTTTTCCTTTTTCTTTTTCATTTTTTTCCACTTGATAGTTGTTCGTGTTAGTCAATGAAATGCTGCAGAAAAAAGTTTACTTGGAAATGATTTAGTGCTTGGCACCTTAATTTTATGTGTGTTCAACATTTTCTTTGGAAATGAAAAATAGTTCAAACTACTTTAGAAAATTTTGAAATTTTTTGTGAATGGTCCTAACACATCCATAATATTCCCATAAAATTTTCAGATGATGATCAATCTTGAGAAATTTTAAAAAATTCGGATAGTGCAAACTGACAAATTGAACCGGCCAAAAAATGGTCAAAAACACATCAAAAATTTAAGAAATTTTTTGGGGATGATCTTGATCCTAAATACAATCAAATACAGTGCACAAAAATCAAAATCCGGTAAAAAAACCTGAGATCTCGCCGAGAAATTCGAAATTTGAATTTTTTTTGAATTTTTCGGGATTTTGAATTAATAACAGTAAATATTTTTAAACTAACAATTTGCTTTGAGTGTGCAAAAGGTGGTTGGTCCTCGTCAAAGGAGTACGAAAAGCAAATGACATAAGCCCATATTCGAAGTCAAGCTCAAGACCAAGGTATAAAAGAATTAAGGACCTTTTTTATAGCATTTTGCTAATCTCGGTGTTTGGAGAGAGAGATCGGGTTGCTAGATTAGGTGTCATACTATTAAGGGGAACTTGATTAGTACCATGGAAATAAGTGGATCTAAATAGCTCAATTAATGTGATAACTCATACTCCTCATTTGCTTAAAAATTCTTTTTCAAAATCCAGCTATATGGTCAAAACGGCACTATCGGCCCCTAGGGGCGGTACTACCGGAAGTGTGGCAGTACCGCCCATAAGGAGGCGGTAGTAATTTAACAAAAGCAGGTTTTTGATGCATATATGAGCCCGGCACTACCGTGCCTTAGGAGCAGTACTTCCGGGTGACTGACAGTACCACTCCTAAGATGGCGGTACTTATTTCACAGTAAGCATGATTTTGTGCATGGCCCCGAGCAGCACTACCAGCTCTATGGAGCGGTATAGCCGAGTGAGCGGCAGTATCGTCCTGTTAACTCCGGTAGTCATTTTCCAGAAGTGCCCGATTTTGCCCCATTTCAAAATGTGGCACTACCGGCTCTAATAGGTCAGTACCTAGTGAATTTAATGCACTAGGTCTACCGTTGGAGCCTTGGCCAACACTACCTGCCCTTAGAGAGCGGTAGTGCCGGACTCCTCTGAATTTTCTGGAAAATTGCTCCAACGGCTAGTTTCTTTGTGGGAGGTTATAAATACCCTCACCTGTATCAAAGGCATCATTGGTGACCACATTGAACACATCTTGAGCTCTTGCAACTCTCTCTACACTCTAGAGCATTCAATTCTCAAAATTGTGAGTTATTGAGAGAAATTGAGTGCATTGCATTAAATTGAGCCAGTAGAAGCGCTCAAATACCTTCAAGCAAGCATCAAGTCTATTCTCTTAGAGGTTGCTGCCTTCTAGACAGCTTGGAGGCGTGTGGAACCAATGATCTCCTCAAGGAAGCTTGTGAGGAGGTCCGACGGTTTGTGAAGGCCAAAGCTCGCCTACCCGAAGCGGGAAAGAGCTACCACTAGTGATCAAGGGAGACTCATTTGCGCAAGGAGCCAGCTTGAGTTGGTTAAGCTACCTCAACATGGATTAGGGAGACCAGCAAGTATCCGAGATCACGGGATAAAAAATCGTGTCCATCACTTGTTTTCTTTTGAGAAATTTCATTTTCATAGCTTATTTATTCTTGTTTTTGTAACTAGAATTATGTAGTTGCTTTATATTAGCGCGTTGGTGCACGTTAGTGAAACCTAGAATATTTAGGCCTTAATTATCAAAATTATCTTTTATAGTATTACTTGTTTTATTTATTGCAATTATAGTCGAGAATTTTAAAAATCTCCTATTCACCCCCTCTAGTCGATTATCCTTGATCCTACAACCATGCCTCGTATTATTTCAAGACAAACCCGAAATCCACCTTTATAATTACTCAGTTACGAAATAGCGTTTGGCAACCCCTAAGTAAGTCATTACACATCTCGGGTACATGCATCAACCTTAAGTCTAAGGATATATAATACACATTGTATATGAGACCTACTGACGATGGGAATATTTGAAATATTTTGAACTCAAATAAAATATTTCCATACAAAATTTTATTTACAATTTCCAAATATTTAAGTAATTTTCATAAAAGGCTAAATTTCAAAAATAGCAAATAAATTGTAGAAAAATTTGAAAAATTCTCAAATAAATATATAAGGCAAAATTCAAAATTTCATGGTGTTACATCAACTTCACCAAGTTACATCCTCAACTTCGTCTTTGAAGATAACAAATAATATGGCAAGCACCTCTTATAGATCTCAGCTTTTCAAAATTGATTAAAATATGCATGCATGTGCTATATTTTATAAATTTCTATATTGTGGGAACTGGTAGATGTATTTCTAAATTTGATGGCTTTCCTTAATCAGTAGTGATAGGTGATAACCCTAGATTATGGATGGACACATATTGACATCAAAATGGGTATATTCGTTTATAATTTCATATGGTTAGCCATGTTTTTGATTGGAATACGAATAAATGATTTTATTGATCATAATGAATTTAAACACTAGTTAGTTGATTTTGATATTTTCATAAAAATGAAATGAAACTGTAAAAATGGTATTGGGAAGTTTACCCTTACAAATGATTCAATACTTCACCATGTGTTGGCAATGTTGATTTCAGCTGATGTGCCATGTGTTGGCAATGAACGAATTGTTACTCACGACGGACTGTGAGTTGTTACATTTATGCTTACATACTTTTTATTTTATTTATCTGTCAAAGTTGCTTTTACTAAAATTTTGCTTTTAATCTACTATTCAATATTTATATTTTCAAATCAGCTTTTTGTAAAATAACTGTAGAAGCCTTACTGTAGGAATAGCCTGCATTTCAAACACTCAAGTCTTGCTCACTACAAAATATACTCAATCATGCTATTATTATTGTTTTTAGGTGAAGGTACAGAAAACCTCAACGGAATTTTCTATATCGCGGGATACAGGGAATCTATTGACGAGTTTTCTGGGATTTATACCTTGTCAATTGCGTGAGGGTTATATGGCACACTATAAGACATTTGATTTTTCGCTGTATTTAAATCGACTTTACCGGTCATATTGTATAATGCTTCCGCCATTATATGTAAGAAATTGTGTATGGATGTGATTTCAACTTTGTAAATGTGCATACTATATAGCTACTGATCATGGGACTAGTATAGTATGCACATGGAACCTATTGTTAGTATTCTATATCAAAAATGGGGGCCTTACAAGAAACAAGTCACGTACTTGCTAATAAATAATAATGACATCATGCAAAGGACAAGATAATAAATCATAAACATAAGGAAATATAATCATCTCTATGATTGCCTCTATGGCATATCTTCAATAATCTCCCATCTACACTAGAGTTAATTATTTAGGTATCTAATACCCATAACTCTTGTGCGCGTCACATGCTTTGACTGTGTGAGAGGCTTTCTCAACGGATATATCTCCTCTATCCACAATCTTGCGAATAAGATGATAGCGCCTGAGTATGTGATTGGACTTTTGATAGGATCTTGGCTCATTAGCCTGCGCAATGACTCCACTATTGCGCAATGACTCCGAGTACATTGGGTTGGAAGCACTTGGGACCACACCCAGTCCAGAAATGAATTTCTTTATCCAAACACCCTCATTTGCAGGTTTAGAAGCCGCAATGTACTTGGCCTCCATCATAGAATTAGCAACCGTGTCTTGTTTGGAACTTTACCAACTCACTACCCCTCCATTCAAAATGTATACAAATCCAGATTGCGAATGATAATCATCCTTGTCGGTTTGAAAGCCTGCATCGGTGTAACTATTTACAATGAGCTTTTCCTCACTTTCATAGACTAGGAACACATCCTTAATTCTTCTCTTGTACTCAATAATATTTTTAACTGTTGTTCAATAACCTTCATCTAGATCAGACTGGTATCTGCTCGTAACACTTAAGGATATGACACATTTGGTCGAGTACATACCATGGCGTACGTGATAGACTCAATGGTCGAAGCATGAAAAAATTTTATTCGTATGGTCTCGCTCATCAGTAGCCAAAGAACACTGAGTCTTGCTAAGATTTATTTCATGCGACATAGGCAAGAACCCCTTCTTGGCATCTCTTAATGGGAAAAATGTATGTGGATGGTATGGTAACATTTGCATGCCTACAATATGGAAAGAACTATCCTGCATACAAATGACTTAATTTGACCAGGATGCAAATAGCATAACGGATCGGATCTAGCTTTAATTGATGAAATAACCGTTTAGGTTTTCATGATTTCTAAAGCAATCAAACGTCTATTGGTTTAGATGCCCGGGTAACAACTTCCATTTATGGAATATGTTTCCACTTGCGTAGCAGAAGTAATGCACAGGGAGTAGGGAGTACATACTCCTAGTAGTATGAAAGCATTTTCATACTCTCTCTCTCTCTCTCTCTCTCTCTCTCGGGTGTATATACTTCCTACTCATTGCATGTTAACTAATGTTACGTAAGTGAAAGCACATTTCATAAGTAAAAGTTGTTAATTGGTTCTCCTGATTAGGAAGCTGTTTTTAACCAAATAGAAGTAAGGACATACACATAGGAGTACAAAACGGGCTTCCTATCTATCTACCTATATATATATATCATAAACGTATGGTCCAGATGAATCAAGGTGGAAGGCCACTTAAACCATTTTACACAAAACCCCCATATTGATTCCTCTTTCGCGAATACATCCTTACACCTTGATTCATCTGGATCATACGTTGTGCGATCGGACGGCTTAGAACATGGGTAGTATAAGTTCACTTTGCTATCGATAGTATTCTAGCCATCCTATATATATATATATATATATATATATATATATATATATATATATATATATATATATATATATATATATATGCACCTTGTAGCTACATAGGGTATATTACAACTCAGTTTGGTAAAGTTGTTTGTTTATAAACTTGACGGCTAAAATGATAACTTGTGTAAGAGTTTATTTTGCGCACAAGCCAACCCTACACACATCCTCTTTGAAAAAGTTGAAAAAGAAAAGGAGGAGGAGGGAGGAGGAAGAAGAAGCATCCCTGTCTCGCGCAATAAGTCAACAAACTGTACAAAGTGGGGAGTGGGGTAGAATGCAAGAAATTAAATCGCGAACTTTTAGTCAAACACACATGCACTTAACCCACTTCGATCACATCTACCGACCCCAACAATATGCACACGCGTACGAACAAATACACCGACCTGTGGAATGCAAGCGATCCTGTATATATATATACTAACAATGCATATATCCATCAACCCTTGGCGTGATCGATCGATCGAGGGGTTTGGTTGCATGCACGTACGGGCGGGCGACACGCGAACCGCGTCGTCGGTGTGGCACTGGCACATATAATCGGTTGGTGTACGTTGACTCGTCCGTCCGCGGCGCACTGACGTCTCATCGTCATCTGCCGATGGATGGCCGCGCGTCCATCGATCCGTCCGTCGACCCATCGTGCCGAGGAGCTATTTTTTAGCTAGCTGGAGCCTTGATGTCTAAGCCAGCCATTTGGGGCTAGAGGTGGGCGTCGTGTCGTGCCGTGCCGGTCCGGTCCGGGCCCATTGTGCTTCGGACCGAAACCGTGTCGTGCCACGACGGCCCACCGTGCCGGGCCGTGCCGGCCCGACTCACATTTGGCGAGCCCAAGCCCGGCCCATTTGCGCTTCGTGCCGTGCCGGCCCAGGCCCGACCCATTTTCACTATTATGACGAGCAAAGAAATAAAACAAATCACTACTACTAAACTACCTATTTTAATTACATAAGAGACTAATCACATCAACAAAATGTCAAACATAAATGCAATACTTAAGATGCCTTGAATCAACAATATCTGCCAACTTTTATGCCTTAATCCGTGATTTCGTGCCCGTTCGTCAGTGTCGTCAAGACGGACCGACCTAATCAAGTCGCGTCGCGTTACCACCGTCGTGCCTGGTTCCAAACGCATGGCCCGGAAGCATAAGCAGGCCGCCCGCCCTAAGACGGAATCGCCGTGCCGTGCTTTGCACCGGGCTATCCCATCGTGCTTCAGGCCGGCCCAAAAGAGCCCGGCCCAAATGCCCACCCCTATTTGGGGCGACCACCCCGTAAGAGAAATGTGTCAACCACCGTGCTACAGGGATCTGTCGCCGGAGCTAGGCTGCACTGCACGATGGAGACTGGAGAATGGAGAGAGACCGGCTCGGTCGGCAACTGTAGCTAGCACGTACGTGCCCACGTGCTACCTAGCCGTGTATATCTCTGCTTGCCCTTTCCATCGAAAAGAAATAAAGCTCTTCGGGCCACCCCCACCCCGTATATACTCTTCCTCGATGTTGACGACTCAACGTATGTACTTATGTACGTACGTACTCATACGTATGTGTGTGTCTCTACGGACCGGACGTACGTACGTACGCACGTTAGACAGTAGAAAACTTTACTACCGCCTAGGGAGAGGAGAAGCGAGGTACGGATGGCAGCGCAGAATCAAACTTCCTCGGAGAAAAAGATTTGCAGAGGCCGTTCGGGTGTAGGAGTACATGGCTAGCTGCTGCTGCTGCTGATGCGTTTTCACTAATCTCTCTTTTCTCCTTGGTTTGCGAGCGACGCAGCAAGCTAGCAGCCTTTGTGAATTGAAGGGTTTTCACGCGATGGGAAAGACCACCACCTCGCGCCGGTTGAAGGCCGGCCGGCATGTGGTTCCATGCGCATGTGTTTGGCCACAAACCAACAATGATCCACGCGCGCGCGACCACTGGCGGTATTCAATCATGGACTAGAACAGGAACACCAGCTCGTCGATCGACCGAGGTGCAAATCCGAAATTTTACTGAGATTTTAAAATTTTAGATAAATTTTGATTAAAATTTAAAAAGCAAAATTTAAATCTAGTTATATTTAAACCGAGATTTTTGAGATCTCGACCGAAATTACTGAGATCTCGGTAAATTTTAACCAAATGAAAAATGATTCAAAACACGTTGAAAATTTTTGTGAATAGTCCTGATGCATCAATATGTTTCCATGAAATTTTCGGATGATGATCAAGCCTGAGGAATTTTAAAAAATTCTGACGATGCTACTGCCATGATAAGAGTTACGGCAGCGTTTCAACTGATTTTTGGATTATGAGAGTTACAATTGGTAATAATCAATATATATTATCATCACAAATGATAGGTATGGAATAAAATTTATATATAATTAAAAATGAGTATATTGCAGATAACGAAATGAAATTGACACATAATGAAATGCATGCATATTGTAGGCCCCCGGATCGGCTATCCGGAGTCCTTCAGGTATTTCAGACTAGTCCCAGACGAGCTAGTACACACAACAAAAGTGATGAATCAACAACCATATCACGAATACAAATAACTAAATAAGAATAATACCAAATAAAAGCAAAGACTTTAAGGTCAAAGTTTACCATTACGGCCTGAACAGGCTGAACAACTTGAACAATCAAATGAAGACGAAACGCCAATGCGACCCATCCAATTGCCCACAGGCAATCGAGTGGAGAACGCACCTAGTCGTTGGAAATCTTGAACAGCTTCTTTCACTTCGAGATAGGATTAGAATGTAGCACGTGAGTACATAAAGTACTCAAAGAAGTCCGGGAAATTATGCATAATATAGGCAATCCAAGGATGGCTTAATATGGTTCTTTTGCATAAAGCCAAGTTTCATCAAATCATACTTGTTAATAATTTTCACAATGCATCATTGAGCAATTCTTTTTAATAATTGAATTATGTAATATTGTAGTGAAGGTTCTAACCACCACTCACTAGTATACGTGCTCATTCGCCACATCCCAACAAGATCGTGGTTCAATCCAATCACATGGCTATGTCCGCCATGGTTCACAAAATCAGTTCTTTCCACCTACCTGGCTTTAGCCGCTGTAAGCACACCCGAGAGTTCTAACCGCTCCTGATCCCAAAACAAAACATTGTTTAGTTTGAAACCAAAACCAAAGTCTACCAAGATGAAAGCATTCAAAGAAGCTTTGCCTTTGACCAGTAGGCACGGCTATTCGAATAGTTTTAACTCGCAGAGGTGTACAACTTTACCCACAAGACATGATATTCCCTTGATGCCAAGCTATTAGCACACTTCCTTAGGTGTGCCGGCAAGGATATCATGACAAGGCCTTTACAATGTATACGCCTAACTCGACCCAATTCCGAGGTTTCACCGTTAGGGTTATGTCCACCCTGCATGAAGCCCCCTCTTGCGCCGTGTGAGACAAACAACAACAACCACAACAATAATGCCTCCGTCCGGCTCTCACACAACCACCGAGTGGTGAGTCTAAGTCGTTTCTACAAATTAGTTAGCTGTGTCGTGCCCACTTTGACATGTGGTTGTATGCGGTTATGCTTAGAATGGAGACAGTCATAAGCGTCGGTCCTTAATTGACTTGGGGCGGTGCTTGCACAAAAGAACCAAGACTTGGTTCGCTTCCACCCGACATTCCATGCCGCCCAAGTCGAAATCATTTTTCATTTTATTTTTATTTTGTAAACCATTGGCAATACTCCTTGCCTATAACTTCCAATACAAGTTTTCAAGAGATAATTGAAAGTCCCACCCATAGGTGAATATTGACCGACAGCGAGGCTAAGCATTTCTACCGTACTATTCTATTCCACCAATAGTTTATTTTTATAAAATACAAATCCTCGGGTTTGATTGCAATCCTTATAATCAACCTGCATATTCTCCAATAATCCCTCTATTGCCATAACGTTACAATCATAAGAATAATCTAATTTGATATAGTATCCACCAAGTAGGAAATACATCATGGTACTATCATAACTCCAAAGTCTTGTAGAACCACAATCATATTTGTATAAGAAATATTTCCCTTGAACTATGTCCTGTATTAGTGATTTATCCACCAATCATACGGCGATCAATCTTATCATCCACTCGTGAATATTTCACAAGGTCATCCGCTAAAATGCCGAGAATACTTCACAATACTATCTCTAATCATTTAGAATACAATCCACCGATATTACTTCATAACATTATATATTTAATCCATCACATTCTCGTCTTCAAATCATCAACTTTAATCCATCAGAATAATTCATAATCTTACTCTAAGTATCCTTCGAGAAAGATTCTATAAATCCAAGACTTCATTAATTCATCGACTACAGCTATTTCCATAACCAATGATACCACGTTTACTAAACAAATCACCCATGATCCACATTATTCACAATCCCACCTAAATGGTTATCGCGATACCATTTTTCAATAATCATCCTCTAAACCACCGAGAATATGTAACCATGTCATTTAATAAATTACCAACTATTCGGACTATTCACAATTCTCCATAATTGATTATCACCAAATATGTTTGTTAACATCCACCGAAATATAAGTCACCACTTATTCTATTTAATCCACAAGTATGCCTCTCAATATCATTTATTTACTTTTACCGAATATTATTCTTGACATCCTACATCTTCCCATATTCTTCCAAACTATACAAATCGTAATGCGAATCGCTATCACAATCCAACTTCACCATAATTCAACCATCAACATCCATAAATCAATCTCATAACTAATAATCCCTATCAATACTAATAAGCAGCTATTCTCCATTTACATTCCATACTAGTGGTTTCATCCAAAAGGTCCTCCAAGCAATCATTTCCCGAGTCAAAGATTAATTTTCCCAAAATCATTTATATTGGTGGATTACTATACTAGGGCGACAAAGGGTCATGGATAGCAAATCTCAAGGAGGTATAAACAATGTGTATAACTAACAACTTAACGCTTTAACATCATCATTTTATGTAAATAGCAATGCAATTTGTAAAACCTGGTAAAACATTTATAAATTGCAGGATCAATATGCGTCAAGGAGACTTGCCTTCAGTCACAGCGAGAAGGTTAAACTCTTTGAAGCCCGGCGGCGAGGTCGGCGGACTCGGCGGAATCGTCGACTACGCGCAAAACGAGACAACAAATAAATAAAATAAAATAAATAAAATCCAAAAATTATAAAATTAGTACTGGCAGGTAGATCTTGATTTTAGATGAATTTAGAAATTTGAATGGAGTCAAACGGAGTTCGGATGAGAAAGTTATGAGCTTCCGAAGTTTGAATTTCAAATAAATCGGAAAACCGAGAATATTCCCGGAATATTCCCTCTCGGGTTGACTGGTCAAACAAGGACTTTGACCAAGCTTTGACTGAACTTGACTAGGCTTTGGGTGTATGGCAAGGTGGCCCCACATGTCAATGGGTACATGGTTGTCTTCAACCTTGGTCTTCATGGCAACCATGGATGAGGAAGTGGAGCTTGGGTGGGGAAGGTGGAGGAGGGGAGGGCTCGCCGGAGGGGGCGGCGACGGCGAGGGGGAGGTCGCCGGCGGCGAGGGCGGCGCGGGCAAGGCCCCAATGACAGTGAGCAACCTCCAAGAACAGAGAAGACCCAAAACCAGAAAAAGAACGCAAGTTCTTCCAAAAACTTGATTTTTAACCCATTTTTGCATGGAATTGATCCAAACAAAAGGCTAGAACCTCTAGAGGACATCCTTAGCTACTTCTAGGAGGAAGGAATTGAACCAAAACTCACCGGAACAGATGAAATCGACGAAGAACACCGGTTCGGCCGAAGTGACCAAAACCCGAAATTCGACGTCAACACTTGATGATTCCTGAAATTGATGGATGGATTAGACTTTAGGCATCCCCAAGAACGCAAGGGAATGAACGGAACGAAGAATGACCCACCGGGGAGGAAGCTATGACCAAAAACGCGATGAACACGAAGAACGGCGCCCGTTCGTCGGTTTTCTCGATCTCACGGAAGAATGAGGAGGAGAGGCTAAAGGAGGGCTACACCACCGGAAAGAGGATACTTATACGGAGATTTGAGAGGTGGAATCGCGTCGTTTGGAGTTGAAACGGCAAAGTTATGAGCAATCAAAGCCATTTCGGTTTTTTTGTAAACTGCGCATAATCCGGCGAGATTTGGGCTTAACAACCACCGGGGATGGAAAGAGCTCGTCAACACGGATTTAACGGATCCGGCCGTTCGCAATTTGGGTGATTAATGAGGAAGTTATGGAGGTTTGAATCCATGGAGGAGAGAAGGGAGCTCTCTGTTCTTTCCCTGGAAAAAGATCGATCGGGAAGATGAACAGTACCTCGTGCTACTGTAGCACGACGCTACAGTACCCCATGCTACAGTACCCGCCACGTGGCAAGCTCCGGTTGGTTCTCTTTTACGCGAATGATCCGCCCTAGAGAAAAATAAGGAAAAATGGCCTAAAAATTCCGGAAAAATTCCTAGAGCCATTTTAGAATATTTGGGACCCAATAAAATTGGTTTGGTTGAATTTGGATGATTTTTGTGAAATTGAATATTCGGGCGCGGATCGCAGGCATTAAACAAAAGCCGCGCGAGATAAAATAGGAACGGAAGTCCAAAAATCCGGGGAAAGATTCCTAAAATCATTTCGGAATATTTGGAACATTTTAGAAGTGGTTTGGAGATTTTTGGAGCATCTTTGGACTCGGGTGAATTTTCGGGTACCGGCGGGAACTGGAAAATCCGATTGTTCGACGGGAGGGGAATTAATTCCCGATTTCGGAGGGGAATGGATGCCAGGTTAATATAAACACCAAACAAACTCCAACTTTTGAATTTAAATAATTTAAATTAGATTTTCTCCGGAAAGCGAAAACTAGGGCGTTACACATATAGACAATTCAGCATATATCACAAGAAGATGTAAAAACATAATTAAAAGGGGGAGTACGAACATATTTTACAAGAAGAGGTATAACAAATTAACAATATTTTGAGCTATATGCCCTGCTATATAAATTTCAACCGAGCAAAAAATGGTTCAAATTATGTTAGAAAATTTTTGTAGATGGTCTTCACACCAAATCTAATCAAATCCGGCTCAAAAAACTTGAAAATCAAATTAAAATACCTAAGATCTCGCCAAGATTTTGAAATACTGTAGTATTTTGAATTTTTTTAAATTTTTTATTTGGTCGAGATTTAGGATGTCGGAGGCAAAATACGAGATCTCGGGCTTTATGTTGCATGCACAATATGAACCGAGTATTATAGTTTAACAAAAGTAAATGCTTACACAATCATGCTTTGACAGTTTCAATGAGCGTAAAAAAAAGGAGACATGCAGATTTCATTTGGTGATTGTGGTCAACAAGTTACTACATAATTAAAACATGTAGGCATGTCGTTGTGCCAGCCATCAACTCGACCATAGGCTTAGTCTTAAAAAAAACCATAAGCTTAGGTTGTTGTAGTACTAGTATTTGATTTTCATGGAGTAGGATGGAAAAGAATGTACGTGCTCAAAAGGGAAATCTGTTGGAGATATGGTCTAATTATAGAGATAATTATATTTTTTTATATTCATAATTAATTATCTTGTTTATTAAATTTTGTCATTATTATTTATTAGTAAGTATGTCATTTATTTGTGAAACTATATATATATATATATATACACTTTGTAATGATTATTTTTAAGTGATTTCTAGTCGATAAACAGATGAGTACACATATGAATAGACTGGTATATGTACTGGTTGATGACCATGTTTCATAGGTCATAGATATGGAGAAATCAAACCAATAATATGGATATATGTTAGATAACATGGAGTTATATCGACCCACCTTGAGACGCTACGAGAACGTTGTAATTTTCTTGTCATCAGTTGGTCTCATATACAATGTGTATGCTATATCTGTAGACTTGAGGTTGGCGCATATACTCGAGATGTGTAATGACTTACTTAGAGGTTGCCAAACGCTACTCCGTAACTGAGTAGTTGTAAAAGTGGCTTTTATATCCGTCATGAAGCAAGCTGCGAAGCATGGTCGATCAAGATGAGATTTGCCCCTTCATTCAATGGGAGAGATATCTCTAAACCTTTCGAGTGATCGGATTCCAGAAATGCATTGCCATGCTATTCGTGGCTAAAGAGTTAACCGTAATTGGGGATTTCGAGTCACGTGATCGAGAAAGAGTGGTTGAGCTAACTAAACAAGGATGACATGTACTCACCTTAAGTTTGACCGATGTCATAAGGCAAAGGGAAATGCATATAACTAATTAGCATTGTTTAGTTTCGTCCGATGTGATCTTTACATATATTTAAGAGTCAGCACGTCCTGCTAAGGACTGCTACCGATTAGTGGTCGAATAAGAGTACTCGAGTCTTGCTTAGGTATAAGGGTGTGCTGGCTTTAGGATCAAGAAACACATAGGAATTCGAAATTCCTAAAACCCTAGCCATCACCCTCCTTCGCCTAGAACTACGCAGCCGACGCTAGCAATCCGGTGCATAGTGTTCTTGCCCTGTACTTGTGGATACCTTGGAGACGTTGCTGCAAGGTTTCAACGCTAGGATGATCCGCAATCTGTGACGATCTTGAGGAGATGTTGGAGGAGGCGCAAGGATAGTACGATTACATCTACATCATTGTACTACATCAATCCTACTTTCGTTACAAGTCTGCGCATCTAATGGTAATTCTGTTATCTATAATTTACAGTGGTTCATTAGTCATACGGTAGAAAATTCTAAAATTACGCTAAAGTAACCTACCCATTTCTCAACAAAATAATATACATACGACAGTTGCGATACGATACCAGTACCATGTTGAAGAATCACGTGGCATACCTTCTCGCACCGGACCCACACGAAGGATAAATGAGGATCTAACGGTAGTTAAGGTTCTTCTCTGTTCTATGACCTACCCAACTAGGTCCAACCGTCCAAGCCTCTCAGCAAAAAAAGGAAATGGAGTAGCTCATTTGCATGTTGCAACGAATTGCATTATGTTTGGTCACCGAATCACGCCATCGCTATTCTACTTGCCGGTCAGCACTCAGCAGGTCGTGCCGCATAAGGCATTCCGCCGAATTTTTTCAAATAATATATTTTTTAAAAACTTTTAAAAAATAATATATCAGTCAAAAAATAATAAAAATACCGCTCTATCGCCAATTCTAACGAAGACTGAGAGGTATATCGGGAATTCAAACCGTGAGACCTCTTTGTAGCCAATTGAATTGGCGACAGAGAAGAAAACTCTAGCAGTTGCTTCTCTATCGCCATTTCAATTGGTGACAATGGACCGGATTTTAAAACGTCGCCATTCTGTCGCCGTTTCAAATTGTGACAGAGGGGTATTTTTGTAAATGGCATATCTGTCGCCAATTGAAATGGCGACAGAGAGGCTTTTAAGTCTCGTGCGGCACTGCAGGCCGCCATTTCCACGGAGTGAGCGAGCACAGACCGACCGAAGAAAGCGAGCGAGCACAAACCGACCGAAGAAAAGAGAAAGAAGAGGAGGAAGAGAGGAAGGAGAGGAGGAAGAGGGGAAGAAAAAGAAGAGGGAGAGGAGCAGGAGGGGAAGAAGAGGAAGAAGGGAGAGGAGGAAGAAGACGTCACAATTTCTGCAGGTAATTGTTTCTTCATTTGAATTTGAATTTAGTGAGTAGATTAATTAGATGACTTAGCGACTAGGCACACATACAAAACTCCCACTCATATTTCACCATGGCCGGATCCTCTAGTAGAGCATTCTCATGGACACCTGATATGAGTAGCGTAGCCCTTCATTACACGTTGAAGGTTACATGTAATGGAAATGATGATCCGTTCAAGAAGGAAAACCTAAATAAAGTGGTGTTCAAATTGCAATAGTGGCGTCTGACATTATCGAGGCACAACATAACAACTTTCGGCTTGAACCTTATGACCTCTGACGACTTGCAAGGGTGGTGTCAAAGGTATTTCAGGGTGTACGAACTAGCCGATCACCCTTCTGCTACATGTTTTTCTATGAGACTTTATAGGGTACTGATGTAGCCCGATCAGTATGCAGTGCATATTAAGGTTAGTTATTTCCTATTTGTTCAACCTACCAATCTTTTTAGCGTTCTCCATAAGTTCATTTATTCGTATGCTCGTCTTGTGTGTTAGTCATTCCCGGAGGATAAAGAGTTACTGAACAAAGATATCCCACATTCTGTAGCGATGATATGCTCTTCGGCAAGTATGTGATGCCTGGTTTGCGCAGAAAACGCAAAAGAGGTTCTAACTGGAGGGGTAGAGGTCCACCTGGTACTGTTGTTGCAGAAAGTTCAGGAGGATGTTCAACAACCACTGAATGAGGGCTTGCTCCTAACTTTAGAAATGGCGATGACGATGATGACGACGATTTTATGTCACCTAGACCTCGACGTTCAAGCACTACTACAATAGGCCGTTCAAGCACTACTACAACAGGCCGTTCAAGCAACAATGCAAGAGGACATTCAACCAGCACTGAAGGAGGGCTAGCTCCTAACCATAGAAATGACGATGATGATGACTATTTCTTGCCACCTAGGCCACGAACCTTGCGTCCTTGGAGTCCTCCGAATCCTGACGATGATATTACATGAAGCCCTATCAGGTTACCGAACGTACTACCGCGTCGGTAACCAATAGATAACTATCATAATTTTTATACTAGCGACCTATTCCGACAACCATGATCATATAATCTAATGTTTTGTGACTTAGTCCTTCACCAGAGGCATGCCCCTATGTTGTATCCCAGTTTTATGAATTCCTTTTCTATCTTAGGTGTTGTTCATATGCCATGCTATTGTTGTTGTTGTACTTATGCACTTTGTAATATCAATGTCAGGTTTTATTAAAGCTTTGATTTGTCATCAAATTTATCGCACACCGAAAAAGAACGAGGAATAATGAAATTTGATTTTTTTTGTCAAACAAAATTAACTAACAAATAATTTTGTAAAAAAACAAACAACAGTGATTTGTAATAACAAACCGCAATAATTTTTTTAAAAAATACAAATAGTAGTGATTTAAAAAAAATAAAAATAAAATAAATGATAAATGATTGCAGCAAGGGTCTGTAAACCAAGTGTTGTCCAATTGGTATGACACAACTATTGTTTGTGTGTTGTCAAATCGATCTGTAGAAACATGTGCTAGTGTGTTGTCAAATCGGTCTGAAAAAGCTGATATGAAGGCAGGGAATAGCTGTTTCCTACCGATTGGACAACATGCACGAGCAGCTTTCTCAAAGTAAGGTGACAATACACTGACTACTCATTTATGCCACTGGAAAATAAAAAAGCTGTTTCGGCATACTCTCAGAACCTTTCTCAAAAAGTTTTAAAAATTTCTAACATGATTTAATAGCTCAATTAAATCAATAAAGTTGTTTGAAATGCATTAGTAGTATTGTCTGTTTTTAAAAATTGCACAAGTTCAACCATGATCTGAAATTTTTATAGTAACTTAGTTATACTCTCATAACCCTTCTCAAAAAGTTCTTCCCCTCTTCCTCCTCTACTTCCACTTTTCTTTGGTCGGTCTGTGCTCAGCTCGCTCGGTGGAAATGGCGGCCTACAGCGCCGCACGAGGCTTAACAACCTCTCGGTTTTGCTCCCTATCATTATTTTAAATGGCGACAGAGCCTCTGTCGCCAATTGAAATAGCGACAGAGAGGCAACAGTTAGGGTTTTCCTCTCTGTCGCCAATTCAATTGGCTACAGAGAGGTCTCACGATTTGAATTCGCGATAGACCCCTCTGTCGTCGTTAGAATTGGCGACAGAGGGGTATTTTTGTTATTTTTTAATCGACATATAATTTCTGTAATTTTTTTTTTAAAAAGTATTATTTAAAAACAAATTCGCATTTCGCCCCTCTCGATAGGATTACACCATGCAGAGCCTTTAGATCACTTGGCCCTCAATTCTTTCTTAGATTTCATTTTTGAACAAAACAACCTTCAGAGATTTGTTTGTAAGATGGTGATGATATGTTCTTGGACTTAGTTGGAGCTTAGACTGAGAGTTTGATGGATATAGATACTTAGGGTTGAATATGATAGAAAAGTGCTAATTAAGGAGGCGGATGCAGAGCATATCCAATCACTGGAGTAGCAACCCGTTGGAGTGCGCAGAATCACTAAAAAGATGAAGATCACTCTTGTGAAAACAAACGTATTTGTCATCCTCAGTTGGATTTGGGACTTGGGGAGGACTAGAGGAGTGGGTCCGTGTTAATTATGATAATTCATATTTAGTTTTTTAAGATTTGAAAAGATGAGCTAGATAAATCATAATAGAATTAGAATTCCTACTTTCTTTCATAGTAAGTGTGGCAGGCCTAGAATACCCATCCCCTCCGGTGAGCGGAGCAAGCCCTGCTTATGCGTCGCACGGAGTGCGAGCCAAAGTAGGATGAAAACCTGAGATGAATTAAAAAAGTAGACGGGCAAAGGGAAGGTTCAAGGGGGCGAAGGAAGCCGCGGAAAAATATCTTCTATCGCTACTTTTCATACCCATATCTCGTGGGGGGTTTAGACGAACCTGCTACCGAGCCAGAATCCACAGAGAAACCCCTGACGGTACCAGGCTAATCTAGAGCCTTTAAGTACGTGAAATCCCATTATAACCCCCGGAAAGGGAATAGGACCAAAGGGCAGGAGCGTAAAGCATGGACAAAGACGCCACGTAGTGCCTATCCAACCCCAGACCAGGGACAAGTGGGAGCGAATGATTGTAGAGCAACTGGAAAAGACCTGTAAACCTCGTGTCAGGGTCGATCAGAAAAAAGCCATCCGATGCATGCATTCGAGGACAATCTCCTCTACCCCTTCCTTATAAAAGGGAGAGGAGTTTGTCCAGGGGGCTCTCTCCGGCCAGAGGGGGAGAACACCATAGCCAAAAGAAAAATTCTTCTCGCGTAGGTTGATCCTGCGACAGTAAGATTTCTACTTGTTTTCAAGAGGGGCTAAGGGAGCTATATAAACTCATGAGGTAGCCATGGATAACCCAAGCAACTATGAAGTCATAAGCCAACTCATCCAAAGTAAAAGATGCACGAGAGGATTAGAGGCTAGGTTATTCTTTAGCACTAGATTCTTGTATATGGCAAGGATCCAAAGGTTCTAAAAGGTTTGATAGGTTGTGAGAGAGCAACAATCCATTGTACTCTTTCGAGGTTGTGCTTAAATAATTTATGGTCTGCTTCGCCAAATCTTTTCTCTCTCATCGTGGTTGTTTCAATGTTGTTATTTTGGTTCTCTCTACGAGATTCATCCTCTTTATTTTTGAGACCGTGCACGCTCGTGCCATATCTCACAAAAAAACTGATCCGATCCAGGGGCTGTTACAAATAAGAAGGGGTATTAGTGTTGGTGATATGCCCCTAAGGCAATCATGGAGATGATTGTATCATATCTTATGTTTATGAAATAATATAATTGTTTGTCCCTTGAGTAAATATTAATTGGATTGATCAACAAACACGTGACTTGTTCATACAACTCTTTTCATATATTAATGTTATTCAAGTTATCTATCATTGGTTATTGTAATATAGGATGATTATGTTTCATATAACATCACATGTATTGATTGGTGACCATGTTTCACTGGTGTTGTGGTTATGACCACCAGGGTGTGTTGTTTTTCCTGTGGGCTCTTTCTTCTCTTTTTATAGGAGGGGAACATGGAGAAGCTGTCCCCGAGTGCGTGTCCCCTTTGACCCTTCCCGACCGGTCCTGACAGGGTCTTGTCGTTTTTCTTTTTCTTTTTGCAGGGTATTAGATTTATTTGATCGTGTTGTCGGGTGTATCTACGTGGACTGCGAGGGTGCTTTTCTTCGTGGCCTTTACCGCTATTCTGCTTCGCTCAGCTTCGTACGGTCGGGCGAAGCAGTGCTTTGCTTGTACCGCTCTGCTTCGGATGAAACATGGGCCGTGCTTGATTCACCCGATGACCCGGGATATAATGGGCTGGACTCTGTACCTGAGCCACTATAGTAGCCCCGCATGGCTGCGGATTGATTTCATCTTTTCCTCAGCAATGTTATTCGAAGCCCAAGTATTATCCATTGTCTGTTCGGATGTACGAAGGAGGGCCCTCTTTTTCGATTTATAGAAGACAAGCGGTTTCCTTTTGATAGAGGCTAAAGATAGTAGTGGGGGGTTTCATTGGGCTTATTCCACTAAGCTTTCTGGCATTTTTGGCTCCTCCTAGCTCCATCCTCTTCTTCTTCTTCGTTAACCTTTTCCATCCAATGGGTCCTCGACGCGCCCCTCGGGCGAAATTGGTTTTAAGCGAGAGGGACGCTGGAGCTTTGTCCCTCTCCTTGGGACGCTCTATCTTGACTTCCGACGAGCTAGATCTTATGGCCCGGAACTTCGGCATAGTTCGCATATCTATGCGTTCTCCCGGCGCGGATGAAGTCCCCCGTCCACGAGCCACGGAGGCGGTCGTGTTTGCCGCCTTCTTAGAAGCCGGACTTCGATTCCCTGCTTCCCCTCTAGTGGGATCCATATTGGGGGCTTTTCAAGCGGAGCTTTCGCAACTCACTCCGAACGCTATCGTCCGGATGGCGGTGTTAGATTGGGCGTTTCAAGCCGGCGGATTCAGATTGACTGGCCATTTGTTTTCTCTTATAGAGGATGCGTTCTGGCAGCCTAAATTTCATCGGGTTGGAGAGGAGGACCACCGATCTTGCTTCGGCTCCTTAAACTTCTAGACGAAGAGATCTTTGGCCAAAGAGATCCCCGTGGCTGCCGCTAAAGGTAAATGGGAGTCTGGTTGGATGCACCGGTGGTACTATCAGGAGTTAGACGGCTCAGACTCCCCCCTTCGCACTTCTCTGGGGCCTATGAGGACTATCCGCTCGCCGAATTGGGACGCGACCGCAGAGGAGGCCCGACTGCTCAATTTCCTGAGGGCCCTTCGACACCAAAGCTCTATGCGCGACTTGGTGGAAGAGTATTGTTTATGTCGCATCGATCCTTTGGCGAGGAACCCTGCAATTACTTTGGACTGGTCCCCCGGGGGGGTTATTTCCGTGGTCCGGCCCGAGGGGGTGCAGGAGTTAGGGCGCGGAGCCGCGGAAAAATTGGCTCGTGGACTCCTTGGTCCGTGCAAGATGGCCGAATACGAGGCTGCTATGAGTGCCATTGGGGCCAGACGGTGCTCTCGCTTCGCTGAATGGGGGCTTCGAGCCGCTCCTCATCCCAGAGGATCGGAGTTCCTCGTCCTTGGCAGCAAGATTGACTCGTCTTGCGCCACCTCAGGCCACCAATACCTCCGGTGGAAGTGGAGGTTCGTAAGACGATGGCGATGAGGAGGCGATCGAACGAGGAATCCAAATGACGAAGGTGATTCCTCTGGATCTATTGCCGCCACGTCTCTGTCACCGCCGGCTCCATCTGACCTGGTTTGTACCGCGGGACCTTCTGGAACATTGCCGGTGATCGACGAGACTGAATCCCTAGGGACACCTCTTGCTTTGAGTCCTCACTTGGCCGTGATGCTATGGCTGGGCCACATTCTTCGATTGGGGCTGAGCTCGCTCCTTCCGGACCCTAGTCCCCGCCTCAAGTGGGATTGCTCGAGATCGCCCCGTTCCGGTTTCGTCAGAAATGGCACTTCCGGTCCCTGTTCCAACTTCTTTAGCGAGTAAGCAAGCTGACGGGGAACAATCCCCTGGATATTCTTTCTTGGCCATTCCTGGTGTCGATCTTGTTGATTTGGTTGGCGACGACGAAGGTGATATTTTGGTCATGGAGGATGCGCTAGGATCGCCTGGAAATGTGGTTGGCGTGGTGGCGGAGGGAATTTGCGCTCCTTGGGTTTGTTGAAGCCGCCGCTGAAGCTTCGCGACCTTGACTAAACATTTCTACTCCCGATACCCGTAGGCTGAAGGTCTTACCCACGATACTTTTCCCGCCACTCGTTAGGATATGATGTCTTTCTAGGGCTTGTGAAGCTAGTGCGAGGGGTGATGGCGTGGAGGCGGGAAAACTTTAGAGCCATCGAGCAGGGCCGGGCGAGATACCTCCGGTTCCTCGCTGCTCGCACGAAGAAGAGGATATGATCGCGGGTGCTATTCCCAGGATGCTCCTTCCTTAGGCGGAGGGGCTTTATCCTCACGTCGATCGACCCACTGGGAGCGACTCTGGTTCCTCCTTCGTCAAGTTCGACCACAAATTTTGTGGCTTTGATTTCGGAGGGGGAGCTGCGGACCCACTCACGAAGAAAATGCGTGCCGCCTTTTTCCCCTTATAGCAAATCCATAAATTTATTTGGAGAGGTTAACGATCTTGCCCTTTGCGAGATGTCGATGGACCATCATCTGAAGGTGTTTATTTATTTACATTGTTTTCATTTATCTCTGTGTCCTCCGGCAGCTTCCTCACCCCGTGATGTCTCTTTTACAGGGGTGTCATGGCTTCAGAGATGGTTAAATCGCTTTCGGGCGTATTTTGATAAATTCAACGAAGGGGTTCGATTATGCAGGCGGCTAAGAAGCGAGTAGAGGAGCCGGAGGCGGAGAAGGCCCATTTGTCGAGGCGCTCGCAGCTCCAGTGAGTCCTTGGCTAGGGCCCAAGTCGAGGTAGCACAAAGCCAGATTTGGCGAAGAACGCCGAACTTGAAGGGGCTATTTCCATGATGCGAGCTGCTTGGCCGAAGAAGAAACGGGCTCGCTTAGCGGCCAGGCGGAATGAGAAAAGAAGGAGGATCGCATAGAAGAGTTAAAGGGCCTCTTGGATGTGGCGGATGAGGCCAAGAATATCTTTGAAGAAGCAGCGGAGGAGTTCCCTTCTCATTTCGCGACGGCGCGGGCGAGGCTCGATGCACCTTCGCAACGCTCAACGTCGCGGAGGAGAATTACAAGCAATTCGGAAGGAAATGGACTCCATCGCTTCACTTGATTCATGGAGCGACTGAGGCCTTTTTACAACAGCTTCCTCGATTTGGCATCGACGCACCTTCGAGCCGCATTCCCCCTTCACACCTGGAAGCTATTTCTTTTCTCAAGAAGTCTACTAAGATTTTCGGGGACTCGGCGTTGACCTTCGGCGATTACTGCGCGAGACTAGGCTCTGTGAAGACTGCTCAATTGTTGGAGGCGAAGGGGTGTACTGTAACACCCCAAAATTTTGCTTTTATTGAATTCATGTGTGATTTGGCACTTTGGTGAATTTTTGGAATTTTCTGGAATTTATTTGGATTTATTTGGAATTTATTTGAATTTATTCCATTTTGAAATAATTAAAGAATTTAATTTTGCAAATAAAATTTTGTTGGAAATATTTTATTTGAGTCCAAAATAATCCAAAATAGTTTCCAGAATTTTTCTGGAATTTTTCTGAGTCATTTGCTATTTTTAATGAATTAAATGAATTACTGGGAATTATTTTAAATATTAAATCGCTGGAAATTCAACTCGGGTTGAGTACTGTTCATCCGACCGAGTCGGAACCCGAGTCGGACTCGAGTCCGACCCGAGCCAGTTGACTCGACCAAACCAGCTCCAAATTTCTAATCAATCCCAACCGTTGGATCAAGATCCAACGGCCGAGATCCGCCCGTCACGGCTTCGAGCCAGATCCGCCCGGATCCGATCGCGCCCGTCGATCGTGGCGTTGATCGTGCCGCGGATGGGCGGCTGTCGTCGTCGTCTCCGCCGAGTCCGAAGCCGGACTCGCCGCCGCGCCCATGCGCCGTGTAATTAGGATTTCCGTCTCGAACACGAGCAGAGACTATTTAAAGCCCTGGTCACGCCCGAGGTTGCCCTCATCCTTGCGCACCGTTCCTCGAGCCATCTCGCTGAGCGCCGCCCGTTTGCCGTGCGAGCTCGCCGTAGTTGAGCGCCACTCCGCCATGATTTTTGCCTCGTCTCGCCGTCCGTCGTCTTCCGCCGAGAAGGAGCCGAAGCGAACCCCGGCCAGGCGCACCGAAGAGACCATTCACTTCGCCGAACGACCGAGCGCCGTCGGGCTCGTCGTCGTCTCTCGTCTCCGGTGGCTGCAGCCCGCTGCCGCCATCGCCCTCGCGAACTCGCGGCGCCGTCCGATCTTGATCGTCGCGGTTGAGGTGAGTTCACGTGTTCCAAACCCGATTAGATGCGACCGTTGGATCAAGATCCAACGGTTCCACAATCGCCACGCGCCGTGGTAGTGATTATTATAGGATTAGATCCGACCGGCCCGATCTAGATCGAACGCCCACGGCCATCGAGTAGATTCAACACGTTAACCCTGGATCTAATCGCGCCGTTGAATTTCAAATCAGCGGCCGAGATTGCGCCACGTGTCGGGAAGTTGGACCGACGGTCGGCCGATCCCACGTCTTGGCGTGCGTGTGGCAGCCCGACACGCGGGCCAGCGTGTCGGAGGGCCCGCATGTCGGCGGCCCGACCGATAGCGCCGACGTCACCCATGGCGTCACAGTGGGTCCCACATCAGCACCGTGGTGAGCCGTGACGTCGGCGATGACGTCACCCGAGTGAGCCCACATGTCGGCGACACGTGAAGTCGTGGGCCGAGTCCACGGTGGACCCGAGCCAAGCGTGGACCAAGTCCATGGATCTACCGACGTCGACCAACCAATCGAGAGGCTGCCACGTGTCCCTGCTGACGCAATAAATGATTTTCCGAAAAAGAAAATGATTTAATAAATCGGTTTAATAATTGATTTGAATTTCAAAACTTCAAACGCTTATAACTTTTGCGTTTCAACTCCGATTTGAGTGATTCAAATTTCTAAATTTGTATAAAATTGAGATCTACCTAAATATAAATTTTATTTAATTTTTGGACTAAAGTTTTTCTCTGCAAAATTATTTAAATGATTATACAAACTTTAAATAATCATAACTTTTGCGTCTTAACTCCAAATTTGACGATTCCAGTTTCTAAAAATCCATAAAATTTTGTTCTTTCTGTTTATGGATTTTATTTGGATGTTTGGACACTTTTTGCCTATTGTTTATTTGGGTATTTGCCATTTGCACGCTTTACGAGTAGACGTTGAAGTGCCGGAAGGATTCGAAGGAGAAGTATTGACTCAGGATCCAACTCAAGACCAAGAGCAAGTACTTTTTGAAGGTAAGTTGTGCTTTGACCATGTTGATCCTATTTCGAAAATCTATTTTGATTTAAACTATTGCATGCTAGTTCAAGTAGAAAAATACTTTGTTTAAACTTGGGGATTAGATAAGTACCAATTTCTTTGTATGACACCTTGATTATTTAAGTATGTGCCATGAAACATTTATCACTAGTTGTTGTTTACTAGTTGGACAATATTAAATTGCCAACATGGGTTTAGACAGTTGTAGTATCTTTGCTTAGACACGCTTTCACGTGCTCATAACATGATTTTGGATAATCAAATGTTAATATTGACTTAATGATATATTGAACCTGTTTTGGAAAAGTATCATGTGATGTTGATGGCACGTGGTGCATGGTAATCAACTGGGGTTTGATAAATAGTTTTCGGCCGGGGCATGTGGCAAGAGTAATCAGGTGGGCCAGTTGTGGCATTGGGGATGTTGATTTGGTTCTTCGGGTAGTCTTGCCCTGGTCACCCTAAGGACTTAACCTTGCAAGCCTTTGAATCGGGTCTAACGTGCAACCACATGTCCGTAATGGGACGGACCTAGTTGACTAAGTTGCTAATAACGCACTGTGGGACCTCGGGAGGTCAACTACACCCTTTGTGTAAGTTGTGCGGGGAGCGTCTGGCTGAGGCCAGTACCCATCTAACAGTTGATTGGCCTAGACTTCGCCTTAGCGAAGGGAAGGGTTAGTCTTAATAACCGGGGAGGACCACTTGTATTGTTAGAGGTTTCCGAAAGACTTTGTTACTGAACTTCGCCTTTGTGGTGTTTGATTGTATCTTGTGGGTAAAGTGCATAACCTCTGCAGAGTTTAGAATCTATTCGAATAAGCCGTGTCCGCGGTATTGGACATCGCTCGGGAATTACAGATCAAGGGTTAGATTTTCTCAAAAATAACTTTGGTTTGAAAAGTTGGGTTGGTCTAAAAATGCGAGATGATGGAAATGTGGTTTAGGATGGGGAAAAATGTTTATTAAACTTCTTGAAAAGTTATTTACGCTTTACTTATTTCTACTGCTTTGAATCTACTTATATTACTTTTCAAATCTTTGTTTATTGCAAATATACCTTGAGCTATTCCTTTGTACCAAGCCATGCATATAGTATATTAGCTTGCATTCTCGTGCATGACTTGTCGAGTACCAAGTACTCACCCTTGCCACAACACAACACCAGTTGAAGAGGAGACTACGCCCGGCCGGAGGAGGAATTCCAAGAGGATCCGTCTACTTAGGGATGCGAGCGATCGATTGCCTGTGGTATACTGGATGGCGCCACGAAGCTATTTGATTTTCCGCTGCTATTATTTTTCTCTGAATAAGTTTCGCCTTGCGAGGCATATATTTGTAACTTGGCCATAAGGTCGAGTAACCACTTTGGTTATTTAAATAAAGTACTTTGATAATATCGAATGGTATGATTGTGATATTTACCAATGTTAAGACTGTGTGCACTAGCGCGTTCCTGGACTAGTGCTGAATACACAGAGGGTCCGGATTTGCAAATTCGGGGTCCCGACATGTACGCATGTTCGCGAACATTTCGGTTTTCCCTCCGCTGCTGCATCTTCGCCCGGGTTTGGTGACATTCTTCCATCTGTGAAGCCCTCATTCTTTGCGTCCGGTTATCCTCGAGCTTTATGTCGATTTTTGGAAGGCGGCATGGCGGCGGTGTTGCGAAGGAATCAGTGCGTCGTGCTCGGGCTTCGATGGTCGAGTTAGCGAAGGGGGCGGGAAAACCGCCATCCACTTAGTCTGCCTGCTTCTCGCATTATCGCTATATCCTTCACTGGCTTTGGGAATGTGAACGCTTTGGATTATCGTGTTGCATTTACTTCAGACTTTCCGCCTTCTCGTCTTTGGCTCCTCGAGTTGATATTTACTTCGGTTCCTCGAACTTTGTTGCTTCCGTGGTGTATATATGCATAATGACAGCATCGTTTAGGGTCCCCTCGAGCATTCTCTCTCTCCCTGCATACTTTATTCTTCCTGGCAGCTCCTCTTAGCGCCCAATCCTCCAAGATGGATGGCCAAGCTCCACTCCCTGCCGACGACGAGGCGCCCCCCTTGGTCTTTAACTTCGGCGACGAGGCTCCGCCACCCCCACCAGCGTTGGTCAACGAAGTAGATGAGCTCTGGCTGGAATATGATTTGGTCCTGGAAGAGTTGGCGCAGGAGGAGGCCATTGCTCGCGACATTTCAGGCGTTCACCTTCTGGTGGCGGTGTTCCCGCAACTCTACGAGGTGACGGACGCTCTTGTTGCAGCAGTACACCGTGCGTACGACGAGTAAAGTGGATGTATATGTAATGGACCCTACTTACGGTGATACCGATATATAAGAAGAATATCATCTTCTATACCGCTTCTTTTATCTCCTTTTGCCGTTCCTGCTTCATTCTCGAGACTTGGATCAGCAACGTGATCATCCATGTTGATATATGTACATATATATATATATATTTGAAGCTTGTCGTGTCACATTGTTCCAGCGGTCGTTATTGTCTAGGGATCTGAGGGTTCCGATTACACATGGAACAGGACGGTGTCATGGTCACCGGCCTGTTCTCGGGGTTTTTCCAGGGGTTTTTAGCCGTGGTGAGGCGAGAACAGGTTCCTTGGAGGGTCGAAGCAAGGTACAAGTTTAACCCATCGCTTGTTAAGTTCCTCTCGGGGCTGAGCCCCGGGCCGTGGGAGCTCATTTGGGGAAGGTTAAGCTTGCGCCTAACTTTTCCACATCCGTTTTGGGTCGTAGCCCCGGGCATTGAGGACGGTTGGATGGGTAGGCAGTTGACCTTATTCTACATCCATAGACTCCTACCGGCGCGAGGTCGCGGGTCTCGGAGCGGAGAACGGGTGGGGCTTTGGCCCGACCAAGCGTTAAGTAGCTCCTACCCGGCGAGGCTGCGGGTCTCCGGAGCGGAGGAACGGGTGGGGCTTTGGCCCGACCAAGCGTTCGTAAGCTCCTACCCGGCGCGAGGCTGCGGGTTTCCGGAGCGGAGGAACGGGTGGGGCGCTGGCCCGACCAAGCGTTCATAAGCTCCTACCTGGCGCGAGGCTGCGGGTCTCCGGAGCGGAGGAACGGGTGGGGCTTTGGCCCGACCAAGCGTTTGTAAGCTCCTACCCGGCGCGGGGCTACGGGTCTCCGGAGAGGAGGAACGGGTGGGGCGTTGGCCCGACCAAGCGTTCGTAAGCTCCTACCCGGCGCGAGACTGCGGGTCTCCGGAGCGGAGGAACGGGTGGGGCGTTGGCCCGACCAAGCGTTCGTAAGCTCCTACCGCGAGTGCGGGGTCTCCTGAGCGGAGGAACGGGTGGGGCTTTGGCCCGACCAGCGTTCGTAGCTCCTACCGGCGCGAGTGCGGGTCTCCTGAGCGGAGGAAGCAGGTGGGGCTTTGGCCCGACCAAGCGTTAAGTAGCTCCTACCCGGCGCGCGGCTGCGGGTCTCCGGAGAGGAGGAACGGGTGGAGCGTTGGCCCGACCAAGTGTTAGTTAGCTCCTACCCGGCGCGAGGCTGCGGGTCTCCGGAGCGGAGGAACGGGTGGGCGTTAGCCCGACCAGCGTTAAGTAAGCTCTGAGTGGCATCGGTAGAAATCTTTGCTTGAGGGGACTTTTTCTTCTTTATTGATGGAACCTCAGTTTAGTACACACACATTTTTTTTCTCCTCAACCTCACGGGTAGAACTTCTTGAGCGTCCGTATTCCAAGTTCTTGGCACCTCCTTGCCTTGCAGCGTAACGAGCTTATGCGCCCCTTTTGTCGTAGATTCTTGGATGATATATGGTCCTTCCCACGTCGTTTCCAGCTTGGCAAAGGCCGAGCAGCTTTCTTTAGCACCATGTCTCCGGGGCTAGGCCGTTCTGGACCTTCTTGTTGAAACTTGGGTTGAGGCTTTCGCGTATGCTTGTATGGTGTTCGAGGGCTTGAAGTTTCTGTTCCTCCCTCAAGTCGCAAGTATCCTCTATATCTTCTTGTGCCTGAGCTTTAATCACGCGGAATTTGGCTTGTATCTCGGCGGGGGAAACGGCTTCTTCTCCAAATACGAGTCGAAACGGAGAGAATTTCGTCGCCCGCGAGGTCGATGTCCGAAGGGCCCATAAAACATTGGGGAGCTCGTCCGGCCATGAACCTTTTGCAGAATCGTGGAGTCTTTTTTTTAATGCTGTCCAGGATCAATCCATTTGCTCTTTCAACAGCCCCGTTCGACTGTGGGTGTCCGACCGAAGCAAAACATATCTCTATCCCGATATCTTCGCAATACTCTTTGAACCTCCGGGAGTCGAATTGAGACCCGTTGTCGGTGACGATTTGGAAAGGGACCCCGTACCTGCATATGATTGCTTTCCACAGAAATTTTACCGTCGCCTTAGCCGTGATCTTCGACACCGGCTCCGCTTCAACCCACCTAGAGAAATAGTCAATCGCGACGATCACGAACTGAAGACTCGCTCGAGCTTTGGGCAATGCTCCCACTATATCCATTCCCCACTTGGCGAAGGGCCAGATTGGCGGTATCGGATGCAACTCGTTGGGGGGGCCTTCTTTTGCCTCGACATCCACTGGCATGCGTGGCAATGCCGGACCACTTCTTCCGCGTCCTGCAGCGCCGAAGGCCAATAGAATCCCATCCGGAAGACCTTTCCAGCGAGGCTTCTGGGGGCTTGGTGTGCTCTACAGGTCCCCTGGTGCGCCTCTTGTAGGGCTTTTATCCCCTCCTCACGTGAAATGCAACGAAGCCATGGAGCGCAGAGTCCATTACGAAAAAGCAACCCTTCTATTATGGCATATTTCTTTGCTCGCCTTTCCACACGCCTTGAAGATGCCTCGTCATGGGGTAGCGTCCCTGTAAGAAGGTAGTCGTACACTTCACTTCTCCAATCCTCGCCCCTCGTTCTGGTGACTACATTCACATGCAAAGAAATTGAGGCGGCTTGGAGCTCCTCGAAGAAAACTGTGGGTGGCAGGGTCCCTCCGTTCGCAGTGATCTTTGCCAGCTCATCTGCTCTTGTATTCTGGGTTCTTGGAATAGCGAGGACAGTGAACCCCTCGAAGCCTTTTTCTAGTGCGCGAACTGCTTCCACATACTTTTGGAGTTGCTCGTCCTTTACTTGATATTCTTTGGAAATTTGTCCTTGGACCAACTTTGAATCAGTCTGCAAGATGGCTCTTCTTGCTCCCATGGTTTTTGCCTTTCGTAGCCCCAAAGAAAAGTGCTTCATACTCCGCCATGTTGTTAGCCGAGGAAATTGAAGTCTTGCCGCTTGAACTCGGCCAGCTCCCGGGCTCTCACTATTCTTTGCAATCCCAGCTCCCTTTACTCCCCACGATCCATCGAATTGATGGTCCATACCATCGGGATCCTCTCATCTTCGAAGGTTGGAGGCGTCCATTCTACCACGAAATCGGCCAAAACGACTCTTAACGGCGATCTGCGGTATTATCCCCAACTCAAAAGATGCTAGTTCGACCGCCCATTTGCGATGCGTCCCGTGCTCTCCTATTGGTCAACATCGAGCCGAGGGGTATGCCGTTGGTACCTTGATCACGGTTAGCTTGGAAATAATGGCGAAGCTTCCTGGATGCCATTAGCAACGCATACATCGATTTCTCCATTTAGTGTATCGCAACCTCGCCCCCTGCAATGCCTCGGAAGCAAAGTAGATTGGTTGTTGCTTTACGCCTTGCGGTTGTACGATCTTGCGACCGGCGGTAGAGGGCTTCTGCCAAATACAATAAAAGCTCTTCGCCTTGCTTCGGGCTTCGTAGGGTTGGCACCTCCATAAGGTTTTGCTTCAACTTGTCGAAGGCGAGCTGGCATTCCTCTGTCCAAGCGAAAGTGTCGCTGTATCGCAGTGCTTTGAAGATGGGTAGACTACGCTCGCGGACTTAGGAAGGAAGCGGTTGAGGGCGGCAAGCCTCCACGCTAAACGTTGCACCTCTTTCACATTCTTGGGCGGGGCCATATCTTGGATGGCCCTTATCTTCTCGAGGGTTCGCCCGATGCCCGTTGTGACACCGAGGAATCGGTAATTTTCCGCATCTACGCCGAAGACGCACTTGTTCGGGTTGAGCTTCATCCTCTCGGCTCTCCGGTGTTGAGCGTCTCCACGAGATCGGTTAAATGGTCTTCCTTCTTCGCTTTTAACGATGATGTCATCGACGTATGCTTCCACGTTCTTTCCTAATTGGTTCGCGAAGACCTTGGCGATAAGACGTGCAAAGGTAGCACCTGCATTTTTGAGACCGAACGGCATCCGAATAAAACAGTATGTGCCGAAGGGGGTGATGAACGCCGTCTTATCCTCGTCTTCCTTCCGCATATAGATTTGGTGATACCCGGAATAAGCATCAAGGAAACTCATCCTTTCTGACCCGGAGGTTGAGTCAACGAGTTGATCGATGCGGGGGAGGGGGAAGTCGTCTTTAGGGCACGCCTTGTTGAGGTCGGTGAAGTCGATACACATCCTCCAAGCCCCGCTGGCTTTTTTGACCAGGACCACATTGGCCAACCACTCCGTATGGACCGCCTCTCGTACGATTCCCGCCTGGAGGAGCTTCACCACCTCCGCCTTGGCTGCAACTTGCCTCTCAATGGAGAGCTTCCGGAGTTTCTGCTTCTTCGGTTTGGCATTTGCGCTGATTGCCAAGGCGTGCTCGATCAAGCTTTCCTTTTAACCCCGGAAGGTTTACGTCCCCACGCGAATCTTGTCTCGTATTCTGGAGAAAATTGCATTAAGTATTTTTCTTTGCCGGGGGTGAGGGTGGCGCTGAGAGTTATAATCCTCTCTCCTCCTGGGTGAAGGGGCACCCGCCTTGTTTCACCCTGGGGCTGCGGTTTGGGGAGCCATTTTCCACGAGGCATTGTTGTCAGGTCCTGCTCGGTGGTACGAACATACCTAACCTGAGAGGGATTCTCCATGTCTATTTTCCTGGCGAGGGCTTGGTCTCCTTTGACCGTGATAACGCCACTCCCTGACGGGATCTTCATACACAGGAATCCGTGGTGGATAACTGCTGCCATGGCCGTCAGCGATCCCCGACCGAGGATGGCGTTATACTGGAAGGGTATATCCACTACGTCGAATGTGACTAGGTTGGATACTTGACTCTGTGACGCTGCGAAGGTGACCTCCAGCTCCACTTGTCCGAGGGTGTTAACTGTGTGGCCCCCAAAGCCCACCAATGGTACCTCCGACTTCTTCAGTCGATCGCGGGGTATCATCATTTGTCGAAAAGCCTCTGCCGACGAAATGTCCGCAGCACTTCCCCCGTCAATCAACACTCGACGAACTTCGCACTCGGCGATAATCGCCGTTACGACCAGAGAGTCTTGATGTGGGAAATGCACTCCCGCTGCGTCCTCTTTTGTAAAAGTGATTGGTTCAAGTTCCTTCGGAGCGGAGCCGACCGGGCTAAGTCCCACGTGGTTAATTTGCCTTGCGTAAGCCTTCCTTTGCCTTTTCGACGAGAGGTGTGAGGAGGAGCCCCCGGCGATAACGTTGATTACGCGTCGGAGCTGATTTACTCCTCCGGGAGGAGGAGGAGGAGGAGGTCGGTGCTCGGCTGGGGGTGACGCCGGCACTGGGGGATGAACCCCCGCGTCCCTTCGCTTTCTTTCAAAGCGACGATAGCCTTCAATTACCTTGCAATGTGCAGTGTCGTGCGTGTTGTTGTCGCCATGATATTCACAGATATACCATTTTCGGCTTTGCTCCTCCTTACTATCCAAATGGATTCCTCCCTTTGGCCTCCCCTGCTCCATTGGCGAACTCCATTTTCGCTGTCCTCCAAACCCTCCTTGATTCGCCTGATTTTCCACATAGTGGATCCTCCTTCCCTTGTCTCTTCTGGCTGGTTCTGTTCGCCGTTCCTTCGCCGCGGCCCTCGGGGGAGGATCTCTCCTCCGGTCCCTCTTGCGTGGGCCCATCTCTTCTGTTTCTCGCAGTGGCCCATCCTCTCTCCGGAGATGATCTTCCTCCGCCCTGGCGTATTCCCTCATCTTTGCGAATAGCTCTTCCACGGAATGCACTTCCTTGCGTGCGAGTCTCTCCGCCAACGGCCCCCTTCGCAACCCAAAACGCGCGGCGTTGATTATGGTTGTGTCGCTAACCCCTCGAACTTGGCACTTGATTCGAGAAAATCGCTGGAAATAGCTCTTTAGGGTTTCGCCTTCACGCTGTTTAATTGCAAATAGGTCGCTTTCCTCTTTAATCCACATCCCAGCGTTGCCTTGAAAATTGCCTTCGAGTTTCGCCCGGAGTTGCGGCCAATTGGTGATAGAATTTGGCTCCAAGGAGGAATACCAGGACAAGGCTATCCCCTCCAACGCCAATAGCAATCCTTTGGCTTTAATATCATCATCGCCTCCAGCAGCTTCCATGGCCGTGTCGTAGACGCGAAGAAATTCCCTTGGGTTGGTTTTGCCATCATACGGTTTTACTGCGGGGAGTTTGAAGCTTCCCGGTGAGGGCCACCTTTTTGTTCGAAGCCTGACGCCGAGAGGGTTCAAGTCGCTTTCCTCTCTTTCCGTTCTCATGTACGCTGGAGAAGATACCTCCCGGCTTGGGCTGTAATCTTGAGATTCCTCACACCTCCATTCTTGTTGTTCCTGCAAACGTTTTACTTCGGCCATAAGCCTTTCGTTGGCCTCCATCAGCGCTTGTATGTTGGGGTCGATCACCTCCAGACTCCCGGTCCCTCCTTCGAAGCCCCCTTTTCGCCCTTTGCCGACTTAGCGACGAGCTGGGGGGGTTGAGGCTTCTGCTATGTCTCCTCCCATCGTCGAAGCCTGTACACCTGCAGTTGGAGGACACCGTTTGGGGGCGTGCTTGCGCGCCGTCACCGGAGTTTGTGGAGGTGGCGCCCCTGGAGCTTCCCTTGTTGTTGCTGGAGCCAAAACGCGATCCTCCTCGTTCAGGAGCTGAAGTTGTCCGCGCGATCGGCTCCTGGTGGATCGTCTGGATCCGCTCGCTCTAGCCGTCGCCGTTGCTCCCGTCGACGACGTCTCCTTAGACGCTGCCCCTGCTCCCTTCTTTGGTGGCATGGTTTTTGGAAAACGTGTTCGTCGTCTAGATTGGTGAGCTTCACCTTCTTCCGCTCCCCACGGACGGCGCCAGTGTTGTGGTTATGACCACCAGGGTGTGTTGTTTTTCCTGTGGGCTCTTTCTTCTCTTTTTATAGGAGGGGAACATGGAGAAGCTGTCCCCGAGTGCGTGTCCCCTTTGACCCTTCCCGACCGGTCCTAACAGGGTCTTGTCGTTTTTCTTTTTCTTTTTGCAGGGTATCAGATTTATTTGATCGTGTTGTCGGGTGTATCTACGTGGACTGCGAGGGTGCTTTTCTTCGCGGCCTTTACCGCTATTCTGCTTCGCTCCGCTTCGTACGGTCGGGCGAAGCAGTGCTTTGCTTGTACCGCTCTGCTTCGGATGAAACATGGGCCGTGCTTCATTCACCCGATGACCCGGGATATAATGGGCTGGACTCTGTACCTGAGCCACTACAACTGGGCATAGAGATACTGAGATAACTAATAAATAATGTGGTCACATATTAAAGAACATGTGTTGAATAGACCCATATGAGACACTACAAGAATTGTTATATATTCTTATGCGTCATCAGTTGGTCTCATATATAGTGTATGTATGATCCTTAGACCTGAGATCATAATTGGGTTCCTACATGTGTAATGGTTTACATAGGGGCTGTCAAACGCTACTCTTTAACCAGGTAGTTATAAAGGTAGCTTTCGGGATTACCATGAAACATGCTGATGTACATGAATGATCAAGATGAAATTCGCCCCTCCTATATAACAAAGAGATATCTCTGGACCCCTCGAGGTAGATGGATTAAGGAAGTGCATGGCCATGCCGAATGTGATTGCGAGTCAATCCAAATAAATTAATCTACTATAGTATGAGTGAAGGGATCGAGTTGTCATAGGCTGACACGACTCTCGCCTTGAGTTCAATCTGATATCATGAGGCAAAGGGAACATGACATTATCATACTATAATATGTTCGTCCGATGCTTTATGAATATTTAGGAATTGATATGTATTGCTAAAAAATGCTATCGATTATCAGTCAGAAAGGTTTTTCCGAGTCGTGTCCAAATATACATGAACCTATATGGTCACAAACTTGAGGGGTTTGGAACGATTACAATCGATTATCAGAGTTCGAATTGGATCCATTTCTAATTGACCGAATTGAATATGGACTCCAATTGAACCCAAAGATTGGGCACCACCGAGGGCTATAAAAAGGGGATGCAGGCTTAGGGTTTCAAGTAGAAGTTGTAAGCAAGATTCGCACCACCACCGAAATCCTATCCGTCCTTCACCATCTCTGTCGTGTGTACGGTACTAGCACCCCGGCGCTCGGCGTTCCAACCCCAGACGTGTGGATACTGATAGAGGTGCTACTCTAGTGCGATGCTGTTCGAGGACGACTGTTTGGACTGATATGAAGGAGTTGATTGGACCGATCTAGAAGCTGAAAGATCAACTTGCTGCTTGGCTACCGCTCGGACCGATATCATAGTTTGACGACCATACTAAGATGCACGACATCAATCTACTTCGATATTTTATTCTGCTACACTGCACGTCTAGTGGTACCAATCTGTAATCCATGATCAATTACCTGCGTTGCTTCTTGATATCAGTAAAATTTTTAATTTGCGTTAGTGTAGCCTACTGTTACCCTCCAATTAGAGTGTAACAGTCCGCCTGGTGTGTGTGCCCTCCCCCATATTAATCGTACTAGGGCCATATCATAAGAGTAGTGGTTTGATATGTCACCCTGATACAATCAGTACTATTTTAAAAAAAAGATGGAAAAGAATGTCTGTGGTAAAAAAAATGTCGAATTAAATGCAGGAATGAGTATGGTGATTAAGATTTGATGTAACTGTAGATGATCAGGCTCATTAAGACTTGCCCATGATCAATAATAATGAACTAGAAGTGATAGTGCATGCATTTCAGAGAAGAAATGCTTTAATTTCGATGACGTTCTCATGCTTCGATCTGTTGGCTGATATACGTTGGTTCTGATCTCGGCTAAAGCTAACAGAACCGAGATTTTTGGGGTAAGCCCACCACCACTAGTGCATTGATCGTGAGTGCACCAACAGATTTGGTGTTGGTCTCATTAGCCAACGCCATATAGAAAAGAGGGAGAGGCCGGCACTTGCTTGTGACTTCTTTTGATCGCTTTCGTGTTATGCTTCTCTTGACAATCCCATCCGGTCTGGGTTTTGGCATTGAGGTTAACGAAGGCCAACTCCAGCACCGAGAGGGTCTCGGTGCCTTCTTCTGCATCACTCATCCTCAACCGAAACCCCACCAATGGCATCATCTTCTTCACCGGGTTAGTTGATCTACGATTTAATTTCAGGATCATTCTGTGATCATGTTTTAGACTAGCTAATGACTTAGATTTAGTTCATATCGATTCTAACATTTGGTATTAGAGTAGTCTAGTCTAATCTTGACCCTCTTTAAGCCCGGTTTAGATCTTGTTTTGTCGGTTTTAGCGCTTATTGTCTCGATTAAGGTTGATTTAGTGGTGATTTTAGGCTCGGTTAGCATTTAGAAGGAGGGGATTAGAACCATCAGAACCCAAATTTGGAAACCTTGATCCCATTCCCAAATCCCCAATCTATTTTTCCCCAAATCCAAAATCCAAATAAAAACCTAATGCTTAGGGAGTGGGGTTTTTCGGGCTTACCTCACTCAGTGCTCGCCCCCGCCACCGATGCTGTGTTCGCCGTAGACCGCTCCATGCACATCACCATATTTCCTCACGTCTGCTCGCATGTTCTTGCGACTGCCTTGTCGGAATCCCCGCCTCGCTAGATTTGCGCGTGGCATCTGTCCATCGTGCGCGCGCACCATCACCACCACTTTGTCGGGCGTCCGCTTAGCTCCCGTTGTTGCCGCGGCATGGAGTCTTCGGGCGGGGAAGATGCAAATGATTAGGGTTAGGTTTTTGCTCCCGTCACGATTTTGGTTCCCGGCTCAGGGTCGTCTCGTCCATTCGATTCGATCAACGGCCGAGATCTTCTCAGCGCAGGCTGCACGCGACTGGGCAGTGGTCGTGCATTTAGGCCGAGCACGTGTTGTGGCCGCGCTTCGCATCTGCATGGGCCACTTTTTTCGATTGGTCCGTCGTCTCATGTTTTGGGCCGCCATGCCATTTGTTTTGTTTTTTAGCCTTTCGGTTATTGTGAGGTAAATAGATTTTAGCCCATTTAAATTTTGTTTTCATTCTGTCTTTTAAATACGGCAATAAGTACTATTTAATTATTGTTTCTTGGGCATTATTATTGTGTTTCATTTTATGATTATTCTTCTAGGCAAATTAATTAATGTGGCAATTAATTTATATGATGATTAAATCTAAGCATTATCACTAATTAAAATGGAACAAATGGAGAATTTTGAGTACAAATTATTATTTAATGTTTAAAATTGGGATTATATCATGGCCATGATCATATACTAACCAACATTATTTATGAACATGTGTCACCCGCAAGATAATTTTAGTTCTTTTTCATTTCTGCCCAACGATGATGCGAGTTAGAATTGTTGAATTTCTTGTCATTAGCATGTTATTAATTAAACCAATGTAGGGTTCATTTTTATGCAAGACATTTATTTTCTCTAATGTTTACTGATTATATTTTATTTTGATTCAGTCATGAACAACACTAATGTTGTCACTTAATTGAACGGCATTGAGCAGCTAACTAGGACAATTTTTTCGTCTTGAAAAGAGGGAATTTTGATTGTCCTTGAATTCGTGGATTTGGACTATGCATTACCTGCCACTGATGATGATAATTTCATTGAGAAAAAGAAACTTTATGACTTAATAGCGAAGAAGTGGGAACGATTCAACCGCATGTCCCTAATTATCATGAAGAACACAATATATATTGGGATAAGGAAGCAAGCTCTGAATCTGACAATGCTAAGTAATACTTGGCCTTAGTTGAGCAATTTAAGGGCTCCTCAAAAGTATATGCCAGTACGTTAATTATGACAATGCTCACAACTAAGTATCATGGCTCTAGCAGCGGTCGTGAATATATCATGATGATGACAGATATGGCTGTTAAGCTTAAGGGTATGGACATAGCTATTTCTGATGGCTTCTTGGTCCACTTAATTATGACCTCCCTCCCTTTTGAGTATAATGCATTTAAGATTAATTACAATAATCAGAAGGAACAGTGGACCATGAGCGAGTTGATCGCCATTTGTGTCCAAGAGGAGGAGAGGATAAAGGCCGAGAGGAAAGACCATGTTTACCATGTTGGTCATGGCAAAAGAAAATTTCAAGGGGATTTTAAGTCTAAGAAGAAGCTACATTTCTCTCTTAAGGTTGAATCAAGCAAATCAAAGCCAAAGGAAAAGGCTCCTACTGCACCTAACTCTGCTTCTTCTAATGGGCCCATCTATCGTTTCTGCAAAAACAATGGGCACATTTAGAAGGATTGTGTAGGCTTCATGAAGTGGTTCGCTAAGATGGGTAATGATATAATTTCTACTGTTGATGAAACCCTTTATGCTGAATTTTTCCCTAACACCTGGTGGATTGATTCTGATGCCACTGTGCATGTTTTTAATTTATTGCAGGGATTCCTTACCGTGAGGACACTAAGAAAGGGGGAGCGAATCCTTAGAGTTGCAAATGAAAGGGAGGCTGGAGTTGAAGCTGTTGGTACACTACTATTAAAATTCGATAGTGGCTTCTCCCTTCATTTGAATAATATTGTTTATGTTCCTACCATGAGGAGGAACCTTATTTCAGTTTCTCTGTTAGATGATGATGGGTTCATTTGTATCTTTCGGAACAATAAATGCATTGTGATTTTTAATTCTAATAATGATGGTCTCGTGACTCGACAAGACAAACTTTATATGCTTTCTCGTTCTGAAATTCCTATGTCAATAAATGTGTGCGATGCCCACCAATAAGCGAAAAAGAAGTTTAGGTGATGAGACTTCATCGAAATTGTGGCACTATCATTTAAGTCACATTTCGAAGGGAAGAATGAAACATACTCTATCCATTAGACTTCTCTGACTCAGACCACTGATGTTACAGGAAAGGGTCCACATATGTCAGTGTGGATTAATTCTAAGATTCATGTGCTTCGTGTCGCTCCTTTCTTAATTTATTTTACATACTTCTCCTTAATACAATCAATACAGTGATCTGAGACACTCAATAAGTTCAAAATATTTAAGGTTGAAGTAGAAAATCAGCATAATCTAAGGATTAAGGTTGTAAGATTAGATCATAAATGAGAATATTATGGGAGACACACTCCTTATAGACAAATTCTTGGTCTATTTACTAAGTTTCTTTCAGAAAATGGCGTAATAGCCCAATATTCAACACTTGGTGAACCTTAGCAAAATGGAGTAGCTGAAAGATGCAACCGTGCCCTTATGGATATGGTGTGTAGCATGATGAGTTATTTCAGTTTACCAACTGGTTTGTAGATTTAAGCATTAAATATAGCCGCACATATTCTTAATCAGGTTCCAAGTAAATCAGTGTCTAAGACACCTTATGAATTATGGATTGGGAGGAAACCGAGCTTAAGATGCTTACGTGTGTGGGGTTGTCCTGCTGAAGCTAAAATTTTTAATCCACATATTGAGAAATTAGATCCTAAGACAGTAAGTTGTCATTTTATTGGATATCCTGAAAGATCTAAGGGATATCGATTTTATTATCCAGAACGTACCACTAAGTTTGTAGAATACAGTTATACCTCCAGTTGAGAATCCTGGAGTTAAGCCCCCATCTGAGGATTCTGAGATCAATAGTACATCATCTAATGATGAGCCTTCAACAGCATCTAGTAATAACTAATGAACCGCTAAGAAGATGGGTCTACAAAACTAAGCATGACTCTAAGGAAAATGTCGAAAGGTTCAAGACAAGGCTTGTAGCAAAAGATTTTATACAAAGAGAGGGGATTGATTATGTTGATACTTTCTCTCAAAGAAAGATTCACTAAGAATTGTCATTGCGCTAGTTGCTCATTATGATTTAGAGCTACATCAGATGGATGTTAAAACTGCATTCCTTAATAGTGACTTGCATGAGAACGTTTACATGGCTCAACCAAAAGGTTTTGTTGTGGAAGGCAAGAAACATACGGAATGTCGACTTAATAAATCCATCTATGGATTAAAACAGTGTCTACAGTGGTACCTTAAGTTCGATGAGACCATAAGAAATTTTGGTTTCAAAGAAAATAAAGTGGACAATTGTATATACATTAATATTAAGGGGATAAAATTTACTATCTTAGTACTTTATGTGGATGATATGTTATTGGCTAGCAGCGATAAGGATATGTTGTATGAGACCAAGAGATTTCTTTCCATTAATTTCGACATGAAGGATCTTGGCAATGCCTCTTATGTTTTGAACATTGAGATTCACTAAGATAGGTCCAAAGGAATATTAGGACTATCCCAAAAGGCATACATTGACAGAGTGCTTAAGAGATATAATATGCATAACAGCTTGCCACGACTGCTCCTATCGTTAAGGGCAATAAGTTTGGAACATTCCAATGTCCAAGGAATCAATTAGAAACTGATCAGATGAAGGGGGTTCCTTACGCTTCAGCTATCGGAAGCATTATATATGCTCAAGTTTGTACTCTCCCTGATTTAGCATTTGTAACCGTGATGCTTGGCAGATATCAATCAAATCCAGGGTTGGATCACTAGAAAGCCGTTAAGAAAGTTTTACGTTATATGCAGGGCAATAAGCATTTCATGCTCACATATAAGAAGTCTGATACCCTTGAGATTGTGGACTATTCGGATGCTGACTTTGCAGGTTGTGTTGATACTAAGAAATCCACATCATGCTATATCTTCACACTTGCGGGAGGAGCCATTTCGTGGAAAAGATCCAAACAACCCCTCACTGCATTATCAACGATGCGGGCTGAGTTTGTAGCGTGTTATGAAGCTACTAGGCGGGCTGTATGGCTTAAGAATTTTATCCCAAGATTAAAAGTAGTAGATAGCATTTCTAAACCACTTCCTATATACTGCAGTAATATGGTCGCAATTTTCTATTCGAGTAACAATAAGTTAAGTAGTGCTGCCAAACATATTGACATTAAGTATCATGTTGTGAAAGATATAATCCAAGATCAAACAATTGATGTCAAGCATATAAGTACTAAGTCTATGCTTGCGGATTCACTTACTAAAGGCTTACCACCTAGTCTCTTTTGAGAGCATATTGCCGGCATAGGTTTATTGGCAAGCCCCTGATTCTAGAAATAAGGACCATAGAACAAAACCAACTCCCATTAAGAATAAGTAGTTATCCTATCGATATAGAATGGTGCACTATAGATACTGAGGTTTCAGCGGTGCTTTTATTAACCGTTGTAATACTTTATATTGGTATGTTGTTCTGTTAAGTGTGAACTTATGATATTAGCCTTTGGATCAAGTGAGAGAATGTTGGTTGTGATCTCGGCTAAAGCTAACAGAATCGAGATTTCTGGGTAAGCCCACCACCACTAGCACATTGATCAGGAGTGCACCAACAGATTTGGTGTTAGTCCCGTTAGCCAGCGCCATATAGAAAAGAGTGAGAGATCGGCACTCGTTCGTTACCTCTTTTGATCGCTCTCGAGTTCTACTACTCTCAACAATCCCATCCAATTTGTGTTTTGGCGTTGAGGTTAACGAAGACCAGCTCCAGAGAGGGTCTCGGTGCCTTCTTCAACATCACTCAATCTCAACCAAAACCCCACTAATGGCATCAACTTCTTCACATCATTATGTGATCATGTTTTAGACTAACTAATGACTTAGGTTTAGTTTATATTAGTTAATAACTTATATTTAGCTCATATTGATTCTAACAATATAGTCCGAAACTCTGCTGGTTTGTACATCGATCGCGATAGCTGACGAATTTGATGTGGAAAGTTGGTGTACTTTAGATACCGGAAATTAGCAGGTACTAGTACGCTGTACATGTATTATGTGCATGTTGAATCGATACGTTTCGTTTGTGATATGATATCAGCCCGCGTACAGTGCACTGATCTCGAACTCTCAGGCTTCAATCAGTTCAGTTTTTTTTTCATGTGGTAATTATAGGACTAAGGTCAGTGTACTGTTTTGGGGAATTCTACGGAAGGTTTCAAGGAAAAATAAATCAATAGAACAGTTCTTTGAAAAAAAATTCGTTGTTTAAACAGAGCTTGACACCACAAGAACAGCCCCGATCTGCGATGGAAAATATAAATGTATAAAAAAAACAGCCGACTTTTTTTCTCTCTTTCTCCTAACCTCTCTCACTACTACAGAAATGCTTATATTAGACGCACCATCACAGACGGTTTTCAAAAACCGTCTGTAATATATAATATCACAGACGATTCTATAAACCAACCGTCAGTGAAACTATCACAGACCGTTATTAATTAAACCCGTCTGTGATTAGATAAATATCGCAGACGGTTTTGTATTCCAACCGTCTGTGATATTATCACAAACGGTTCTATAAAAGAACCGTCTGTGATATAAAGTAATATCACAGACGGTTTTACTATACCACCGTCTGTGATATAAGCACAGACGGGTTGTGTTTATAAACGTCTCTGATATTGCTTATATCACAGACGTTTTGTGTTTATAACCGTCGTATCTGCATTATAACATTTTGATGTTTTTATCGAACTACGTATTTTCATCGAAGGCCATAATTCGTTGATAGATAGGACGAAAAATGGTAACAGCCATTTTATAACATAATGAAATTCGAAATTGCTAGTGATCGGATGTCAATTTTTTTCGCAACATTTTCTTTCTACGTGTGAAACATTTTTCTTCGACAAACAGTAAAAAAATGTTTCATACATTCAAAAAAAATCTTGCAATGCGTCCGAAAAAAAAAACGAGAATCGGACGTCCGAGTGTAAGTTTCTCCCAATGAAATTTGATAACCACTGTAACAACCATTTTATAACATAAAACATTTCATTACATTACTACATTATATATATATTATTACTTATAAATTAAAATAATCATCGTCGTCCGGAGGAGGTGGCGAGCTGCCATCGTCGTCATCGTCGCTCCACGGTGGGCTGCCATCGTCGTCGTCGTCACGCCACGGTGGGCTACTGTCGTCGTCATCTGAGCTCCCCCAGTGCATGACGTGGTCGTCTTCCTCTGACTCTTCCTCGTCCTCCTCCCGCTCCTCCTCCTCCTCTTCCCGCCATGCGTTTCCGCATAAGCGGCGGCGCGAGGAGGTGATGGTGGAGCGGCACCGGGGGAGCTTGTGGGAGATGGTGGAGGCGACGCCGACGAAGGAGAGCTTGCGGGAGATGCCATTAGCAGTAATGTGTTGATCGAATTCGATCAATAGCGGTGATTTAATAGGTGGCCGGAATTGAAGACGAAGCGAAAAACGAAGAGTTCTCATTCAAAGGCGCGCAGGAAACGAAGAGACGAAGACGGACCGTCACTATCACAGACGATTCTATAAACCAACCGTCAGTAAAACTATCACACACCATTCCTCGTCTACCATCACGGACGGTTTTTGAAATAACCGTCTGTGATATACCTATATATCACAGACAGTTTAGTTTACATAACCGTCTGTATAATATCACCGACGGTTGGTACACATCGCCGTCTGTAATCTTACTATATGACAGACGGTTATTACATAGAACCGTCTGTGATAAAGCTTGCCTATATATAGGCCCGAGCGCAAGTTCGATGTTGTGGTCACCTGTTGGGATAGAATGCTAAGACCGTTATATCACCGACGGTTTGGCAATACAACCGTCTGTAAGCCTATATAATAGGTGATTCTTGTGATGTAATTAAGGTTAGTAATGGATAATTGCATTATATATATTAATTCAGATCTAAGGTTAGTATTGGATATAAAATTGCCTTATATATATTAATTCAATATCTAGCTTGGTTATGTAAGAAATTTAAGATTGTTTAGATCTAGCTTGTAGATCCATGTTTTGGTGGTGATCTAAGCTAGATAGTAATTGGACGTTATAATTGCAATATTATTTTGAAGCTCTAACTTGTTAAGGAAAGTGTACTTAATCAGTTGAAAAGAGGGTTCTAATTGGATCGAATATTACATGTGTAGCATAGATGGATCGAAGCTGGATGTACGCTGGGGACCGTACGAGTGTGGAGTACATTAATGGCGTCTCCACTTTTAGAAGAGCTGCAGAGGAGGACATGTTTAATAAGGGAGTGCAATATATGTCTTGTCCATGCATCGATTGCGAGAATATGATGACGTTTCGAAACTCAGCGCAGATCGAAGCACACTTGATTATGCGAGGTTTCAAAAAGGGATATACATGTTGGACCAGTCACGGCGAAGAGCAGAATATACAAGAAGCAGGTGGTACTGTTAACATCTTCGACGAAGTCAATGATATGCCGGATGATCACATTGATTCTGCTTCCGACGAGGATATGTTGCATGATGACAATGGAGCGGAATCTTTGCGCGACTTGAAGGGAACCGTGATGAAAGGGAATATGAAAAATTCGTGGGTTTGATGGAGGACTCGAAGAAACCTTTATTTGCTGGTTGCAAGGTGAAATACACAAGGTTGTCGTCCGTGCTTGAACTGCTGAAATTGAAGGCAAGCAATGGTTGGTCAGACAAGAGTTTCACAGCGCTGCTACGTCTATTGGCAGACATGCTTCCAGAGGGAAATGAGTTGCCGACAACAACCTACAAAGCCAAGAAGGTTCTTTGTCCCTTGGGAATGGAGGTAGAAAGAATACATGCATGTCCGAACGATTGTATCCTATACCGCAAAGAGTATGCAAACTTGCATGTATGTCCGGTGTGCAACGCATCCCGGTACAAGCGTAAGAGTCATTCCGATGAGGAGGTGAAGAATGGAACTCCTGCTAAGATGGCATGGTATCTGCCTCTAATTCCCCGATTGAAGCGTTTGTTCGCTAACCCAAAGGAGGCCAAACTGCTGTGTTGGCATTCCGAGAAGCGTAAGAAGGATGGAATGCTAAGACACCCTGCTGACTCCACCCAGTGGAGAAACATCGATAGGAGGTATGAAGAATTCGCTGCGGAGATGAGGAATATAAGGTTTGGACTGAGTACAGATGGAATGAATCCTTTCGGTAACATGAGCAGCCGGCATAGCACTTGGCCCGTGAATCTCTGTATCTACAACCTTCCTCCTTGGTTGTGTATGAAGCGAAAGTACATTTTATTGTCTGTGCTTATCCAAGGACCGAAATAACCTGGGAATGATATTGATGTGTACCTAGCTCCATTGGTGGAAGATCTAAAAACATTGTGGGTTCCTGGGGTACAGGTTTGGGATGCATACAAACGAGAGAACTTCACTTTACACTGCTTGTTGTTCTGCACCATAAATGATTACCCTGCACTTGCTAACCTGTCGGGCCAGAGTACAAAAGGTGCCAAGGCTTGCACTCACTGCCTAGACGATACTGAGAGTGTGTGGCTGAATCACTCGCGTAAAACCGTGTACATGCGTCACCGTAGGTTCCTTGGGAGGAAACACCCATACCGCAAGATGAAGAGACTATTCGATGGGACGAACGAAAACGGTTCAGCTCCAAGGCCTTTTAGCGGGAGAGATGTTCATGACTTTGTTAAGGATTTGGATGTTACACATGGAAAGGGACGTAACGCAAGGTCGACCCGTGAGAAGAGCTTGTGGAAGAAGAGATCAATCTTTTGGGACCTACCTTACTGGGAGCACCTAGAAGTTCGCCACTGCATCGATATCATGCACGTGGAGAAAAATGTCTGTGATAGCCTGATTGGTCTCCTACTAAACATTAAGGGCAAAACAAAGGATGGTATCAACGCACGACTTGACTTAGTTGTTATGGGCATAAGACCTGAGTTAGCACCAAAAGAGACCGTTAAAGGTGGTACGTATTGCGAACCAGCTTGTTACACTCTGTCAAAGGCCGAAAGAACTGAACTGTGCCAGTGCTTGCATGGTGTGAAAGTTCCGTCCGGCTACTCGTCCAACATGAAGAGACTTGTTTCAATGCAAGATTTAAAATTAATTGGCATGAAGTCTCATGATTGTCATGTGTTGATGACTCAAATGCTCCCTATTGCAATTAGAAGTATTTTGCCGGTCAAGGTCCGAGAGACAATCACGAGGCTGTGTTATTTATTTAACACAATCGCTCAGAAGGTCATCGATCCCGAAGGACTGGATGCTCGCAGCCGAGGTGGTGATGACTCTATGTAATCTTGAGATGTATTTCCCTCCGTCATTTTTCGATATCATGGTCCATCTCATTGTTCACCTTGTAATAGAGATAAAGATGTGCGGGCCTGTGTTCCTACGTAGCATGTACCCGTTCGAGAGGTATATGGGAATTCTTAAGTCTTACGTACGAAATCGATCCCGTGCGGAGGGTAGCATTGTCGAAGGTTATGCAACCGAAGAGGTCGTCGAGTTCTGCGTCGATTACATGGCTCAGGCCCAACCACTAGGTGTGCCTCGATCTCGCCATGAGGGGAGGCTCCAGGTATCGTGGACCATCGGAAGGAAAGCAATCACGCTGATCGATTGCGTGTGCTCAAGCCCATTTCACAGTTCTACAACACATGACTGTAGTGTCCCCGTACATCGTCGAGCACAAGCAATGGCTAAGGCAAGAGAATCCAGCACGACAGGAGTCTTGGATCATAAGACCATCTCCAACCATATTCCCTTCATTTCATTCCCTTCCCTGTTCCCTTCCCCATTCCCATTCCCTTTATTTCCACTCATCTCCAACAGATTCCCTTTAAAGGGAATTGTATAGGGAAAGGAGAGAGAATTCCTTCCTGGAGGGAATGGGAGAGAGAATCCCAGGCTGAAGGGAATGCTGAAGGGAACCCGTTGGAGCGCTGAAGGGAATGGGAATCCCTTCGCGAAGGGAATGAGGGAGGGGACGGGAATGGGTTGGAGATGGTCTAAGACAGCATAACCTTCAGTTTAACAATTGGTTCAAAGAGCGACCCATCACTGGGAGCTCGTCATATGACACCCTGAAATGGTTGGCAAAAGGTCCATCTTTTACAGTTGTCACGTGGAAAGGATACGACTTAAATGGATACACATTTTACACGATAGATCAGGATTTGAAGAGCACAAACCAGAACATTGGGGTCCGCATAGATGCGTTCAGTACCGCTGGGTCAACGAGGAGCTCCTACTATGGGTTCATAGAGGAGATTTGGGAGCTTGACTACGTACTTTTCAAGATCCCACTATTTCGGTGTCGTTGGGTCCACCTCCAAGACGCGTGAAGGTTGACAAATGCGGCATCACTCTTGTGGACCTCGAGCGTGTCGGATACTAAGATGAACCATTCGTGCTCGCAAAACCAAGTTGTTCAAGTCTTTTATGTTACCGACCGTCCAACAAGAAGCGCCACGTAGTTGTTCAGGAAAAAGGAGGATTGTCGGAGTTGAGAATGTAGTAGATGAGGAAGAGTACAATCAATTTGATGATTTGCCTCCTATCGGAAATGCCAGCATGGTTCAAGAGGAACAAATTGAGGAAGTCACCTACACACGCGTCGATCATCGTGAAGGGCTAATTTTCACTTTGTAATTTCAATGTTAACTTGCAAGTAAGAGCATGCATGCATGCATAATAAAGTAATATTTTTGTACTTATGTGTACTCATGTTAAGTACTTTTGTATTTATTTCTTTTTTTTCGTGCTTTGAAAAACATTAATCTTTAATGTAGATTAATAATTAAAAATATGAGAACCTAAATATAATATTGTCTGCTAGTAACCAAGCTTTGTAAACTTGCAGATATCAGCAGTTAGGGCATGTTCGGTACATGTTGAGGTAGCAGTTCTGTCGGGGATTGGACTATTTTCTATAAGGACCATTCTGCCCCGACGGCCGAGCAACTCCCAACCATGAGCTCGGATGCGATACCCGAGCGCGAGCCCCAAGCATTCTCAAGCTGTCGGGATTGACTATCGATAAAAGACCGTTGTACCCCGTAAGATCCTGAAGCTACCGACCATACAAAGGCCGAAGAAGATGCTCGGAAAACCATCCGAGCAACATAACTCCCGAGCATGTGTGTCTACCCATTCGCCTATGACCATATCAGGACGATCACGAGCAACCATGCTCGTGGAAGGCCACGCCATTACCGGGTGGATGGTCGGGGACCCGGTCATGCCACTAGAAAGGAAGATGGCAATCAATCCACCACAAATTCAAATTAATTGCGCAGATCAAGGGCCCCTGATCGTGGGCACTCTGATTTATGGAAACGTGGCGTAAATCCAGGGGTGGTTACCTTGTGTACAGCGTGAGGCTCTGTATTTAATCCCCGAAAACACACGTGAAAGGGGATCGAGGTGAGATCCATGTACTTGTATCCATCATTTCAATAGAGAAAACGCCACCAGCGATCGGATGTAGGGCTATTATCTCGATCATGAGAGGCTGAACCAGGATAAAATCCTTATGTTCCTGTCTGTTCTAACGGACCATCTTCGCGTCTTCGATGCTACAACCTTTGGCGAAAGGGGCTTTGGTTGATCCTCGTTCAACAAGTAAGCTCGGCGAGCCCGTTCTCCAATCGCCGACAATGGCGCCGTCAGTGGGGATCGGCGTATTCTTTGCCAAAGGAATCGAAGACGTCATCTTCCACATCGATGACCGATCTTGCACAACTTATGATAAGGTAAGATGCGTAAAAGAAAAGTTTGTTACATCAAGCAAGCGATGCTTAGGCGAGTCGTTTCTGTTTTGTGCTGGGCAAGTTCTTCGCTCGGGCGCAAATTTCATCCTCTTGCCCGAGCAGGCTTTTCGCTCGAATCTGCACTGAGTAAATTTTTAGCTCGGACGTGTGTTTCTTCACATCGGACGGGCATTGCACTCGGGAATTGATCTTGTTATATCTCGAAAATCGCTCTTATTCCTCCGAGCACGTGTTTCGCTCGGAGACGGCCGGTGTTCCGCGCCGAGCAGACGCTGCCTTCGGCGAGTCTCTCCTCCGAGCAGCGTTTCGGCTCGGGGGCTGTTCTGTTCGCGCCCGAAAGCACGATTTCGCCGGGCGCGATTCTCTCCTCCGAGGCACGTTTCGCTCGGGACTATTCATGTTCGCGCCCGAGCACGCATTCCGGCTCGGGCGCGAAGTCTCTCCTCCGAAACGCAGCGTTTCGCTCGGGGACTGTTCGTGATTATTCATGTTCCGCGCCGAGCACGTGCCGCCGGCGCGAAGTCTCTCCCTCGAAACGCAGCGTTTCGCCGGGGACTTGTCGTGTTCCGCGCCGGGCACGTAATTCGCTCGGGCGCGAGTCTCTCCCTCCGAGCACGCGTTCGCTCGGGGACTAGTCGTGTTCGCGCCGAGCACGCATTTCGCTCGGCGCGAGTCTCTCCTCCGAGCACGTTTCGCCGGGGACTGTTGGTGATTTTTCATGTTCCGCGCCGAGCACGTGCCGGCTCGGCGCGAGTCTCTCCCTCCGAGCACGCGTTTCGCTCGAGGGGACTAGTCGTGTTCGCGCCGAGCACGTGCCGGCTCGGCGCGATTCTCTCCCTCCGAGCACGCAGCGTTTCGCTCGGGACTGCTCTGTTCCGCGGCACGTGCCGGCCAGCGCGAGTCTCTCCCTCAAGCACGCGTTTCGCTCGGGGACTAGTCGTGTTCCGCGCCCGAGCACGTGCCGCTCGAGGCGAGTCTCTCCCTCCGAGCGTTCGCTCGGGGACTGTTCGTGATTATTCATGTTCCGCGCCCGAGCACGTGCCGCTCGGGCGCGAGTCTCTCCTTCCAGACGCAGCGTTCGCTTTCGGGGACTGTTTCTGTTCGCGGCCGCACGTTCGCCGCTCGGCGCGAGTCTCTCCTTCCGAGCACGCGTTTCGCTCGGGGCTGATTTCTGTTCGCGCCGGGCACGTGCCGGCTCGGGCGCGAGTCTCTCCTCCGAAACGCAGCGTTTGGCTCGAGGACTAGTCGTGTTCGCGCCGAGCACGTGCCGGCTCGGCGCGCGATTCTCTCCCTCCGAGCACGCGTTTGGCTCGGGGACTGTTCTGTTCGCGCCGGCACGTGCCGGCTCGGCGCGAGTCTCTCCCTCCGAAACGCAGCGTTTCGCTCGGGGACTAGTCGTGTTCGCGGCCGAGCACGCGTGCGCCGGCTTTCGGGCGCGAGTCTCTCTCCCTCAGAAACGCAGCGTTTCGGCTCGGGGACTGATCGTGATTATTCATGTTCCGCGCCGGACACGTCGCCGGCTTCGGGGCGCGAGTCTCTCCTCCGAGCACGCGTTTCGGCTCGGGGACTAGTCGTGTTCCGCGCCGAGCACGTACTTCGCTCCGGCGCGATTCTCTCCTCCCGAGCACATGTTTCGCTGGGGGGTATTTGCTTCTGCGGGCACGTGCCGGCTCGGCGCGAGTCTCTCCCTCCGAGCAAGCGTTTCGCTCGGGGACTAGTCGTGTTCCGCGCCGGGCACGTACGCTCGGGCGCGAGTCTCTCCCTCCGGCGAGCGTTGCTTCGAGGACTGTTCGTGATTATTCATGTTCGCGCCGAGCACGTGCCGGCTCGGCGCGAAGTCTCTCCTTCGAAACGCAGCGTTTCGGCTCGGGGACTGATTCTGTTCGCGCAGGGCACGTGCCGGCTCGGCGCGAGTCTCTCCTTCCGAGCACGCGTTTCGGCTCGGGGCCCATTCTATTCAGCGCAGAAACCACGCTGCAACTGGCTCGAGGCGCTGAGTGCATTCCTCCGAGCACGCAGCGTTACGCTCGGAGGCGGTTTGTGTTCTGCGCCGAGCATGCTAGGCGTTTGAGCCTGAGTCCTCCTGATTTATTTCCCTGGGCGCTTGGTCCATGTCCAGGATGCGGCGGCTCGAGCACAGCTCGTCTGTCGATTCCTCGAGCATTAGACCCATGCTCGGGATGTGGCAATGTGAGTCCGCCGCAATCTGCTAGTAGCCTAGGCGTCGATCCATGCCTAGTTCCTGTGCATCGATCCATGCATGGGATGCGGCGACATGTGTTTTTTCACAGTCTGCTAGTTACATTTCCCTGGACGTCTGGTCCATGTCCAGGATGCGGCAGCTTGAGCCTGGCTCGTCTGTCAGTTCCTCGAGCATTAGACCCATGCTCGTGATGTGGCAATGTGAGTCCGCTCGCAATGCTAGTAGCCTAGGCGTCGATCCATGCCTAGTTCCCCTGTGCATCGATCCATGCATGGGATGCGGCGACATGTGTTTTTCACGATGCCTGCTAGTTACCTTTCCCTGTGCATCTTATCCATGCATGGGATGCGGCGACATGTGTTTTTCACGATCGCTAGTTACCTTTTCCCTGGGCATCGATCCATACTCGGGGACGAGGTTCGATCGCGCTTTTATTTTCCCTCTCGGTGCAGCTTGTGCCGACCTTTTCCCGAGCATGATTCACTCGGGATGTGATAGCGTGGGCTGCCTCATCTGTCAAATCTTTTTCCTGGTCATTTCATGCCCAGATCTTTGAGGTAGGTGCTTCACCATCAAGAATTCAATCCCTCCTTGGACTTCTCGGTCTCAAGGAGATAACCCATCTCACTTGAGCCTCGGGGACTAGGTATCGGGATTGGACTATTTTCTATAAGGACCATTCTGCCTGACGGCCGAGCAACTCCCAACCATGAGCTCGGATGCGATACCCGAGCGCGATCCCCAAGCATTCTCAAGGCGCCGGGATTGACTATCCGATAAAAGACCGTTGTACCCCGAGAAGATCCTGAAGCTACCGACCATACGGCACCGAGAAGATGCTCGGAAAACCATCCGAGCAACATAACTCCCGAGCATGTGTGTCTACCCATTCGCCTATGACCATATCAGGACGATCACGAGCAACCATGCTCGTGAAGGCCACGCCGTTACCGGGTGGATGGTCGGGGACCCGGTCATGCCACTAGAAAGGAAGATGGCAATCAATCCACCACAAATTCAAATTAATTGCGTGATCAAGGGCCGGATCGTGGGCACTACTGATTATGGAAAGCGTGGCGTAAATCCAGGGGTGGTTACCTTGTGTACAGCGTGAGGCTCTGTATTTAATCCCAGAAAACACACGTGAAAGGGGATCCCGGTGAGATCCATGTACTTGTATCCATCATTTCAATAGAGAAAACGCCACCAGGCATTGGATGTAGGGCTATTATCTCGATCATGAGAGGCCTGAACCAGGATAAAATCCTTGTGTTCCTGTCTGTTCTAACGGACCATCTTCCGCGTCTTCGATGCTACAACCTTTGGCAGAAAGGGGCTTTGGTTGATCCCTCGTTCAACAAGTAAGCTCGGCGAGAGCCCGTTCTCCAATCGTCGACAAGTTCGTTTAGGTAGGGTGGTCTGCTAGTAACCAAGCTTCGTAAACTTGCAGGCATTAGCAGGTAAGGTAGGGTGGTCTGCTAGTAAACAAGCTTCGTAAACTTGCAGGCATTAGCAGGTAAGGTAGGGTGGTCTGCTAGTAAACATGCTTCATAAACTTGCAGGCATTAGCAGGTAGGGCATGTTGGTTAGGTAGGGTATGAGATGTTGGAGCAATCAAGATACCCGGAGAAGTGGCGGTATCACAGGCGGTTCTCTTTTAGAACCGAAATGCGTGATATAACATAACTTCTGACAGTTCTACAAGCAGTAACTGCTGCAATATATTAATTTTACCAGGCGGTTCTAAAGAAAACCGTCTGTGATATAACATAACTGACGGTTCGAGTTTAGAACCAGTCTGTGATATTCAAACCCTATAAAACTTCTACACACTTGAATCGTTTTCTATCAGACTTCAAACGCTACGCACACTGCAAACCCTAACGAGCGCCGCCGCCTCCCCGAGCACACTCGAGCCCCGCCGCCGCCTCCCCGAGCCCCTCCGCCGCCCGAGCACACTCGAGCCCCGCGCCGCCTCCCGAGCCCCCGCCGCCTCCCCGAGCACACTTGAGCTCCCCACCGCCTCCCGAGCCCCTCCGCCGCCTCCTCGAGCCCCTCCGCCGCCTCCCGAGCACACGATGGAGACCGACGCCGCCTCCCGAGCCCGCCGGCGCCTCCCCGAGCCCTGCCGCGGCGTTGGCGCCTCCTCCCCCGTGACAGCGCCTCCTCCTCCCCCGACTGCTGCGTCTCCTCCTCCCCCAGCGACGTCTCCTCCTCCATCACAAGGTTGGTCTCCTCCTCCCCCGTGGTAGAACAATAGATTTGTGGATGTGTGTGCTAAGGTTGAAACTATGAAATCAAAGGAAACATTGCATAAGAAGGGCACCTCAAAGAGAAGACTGTGGCCTTTTGGATGGTTTGTAAAGCAAACTGAGAATGAACTCCGTTCCTATATTATTCATTGCCTCTGTTTTGTAGATTGTAGGTGCTACTAACAATTGAATAATATTCATTGCCTCCGTTCCTATATTATTCTCTGCATATATTTTATGGCCTCTCTCTATATATTTTTTTATTTGTATGTTTTGCAAGTCTTTCTGTACCATTTCTCCTTCCATGTCTTCTCTATAAATTGTATAAATTAGTTAGAATGAAAATAGTGCAAGCTCTGCAGAGGTCTAGATTCCGAATTTTAACAGGAGTTAATACATACAAATATAACATATTGTGAACTGTCATTCTAGTGTTGTTCTTTAAAATATCATCAACAAAGATCATAAATAACAACCAAAGCCAATCCATACACTCTAATAATAATCTGGTTCTCAGATTGCTCCCAACCTACATATATTTATGCAAAATAACCGCAGTAGCCTTTCTATTAATACAACCTACATATATTAGATCTTCGATCCATCGAGGAGGTCCTCCCCAGGATTGCCCGTGTCATTGTCACGTGATTTCACTGCTGCTGCTGCCTCGGTACTCGGTATACATGTAGTGCAGCGCAGGCTTTAATGTTGACGCGATGGAATAGATGGACAGATCAGAAATTAGACAGGAGAGATAGCTCTTGACTCTTGTTCCTGGTATACTAAGTGAAAATGACACGGGCAATCCAGGGGAGGACCTCCTCGAGCAGATGGCAGCTTGAAAAGTCCTCCAAACTGTCACGTCAGCCTGTAGCGCCACCGATGCATCGACATTGATCTTGCCGTAAGTTCCAAAAAAATGACGCTAGGCAGTCAAAATTAACACAGAATCGTAGCAAGTTGAGTACAAAAATGTACTCACAAGACTTTTGCAAAACATATAATATATGTAGGTTGTATTAATAGAAAGGCTACTGCGGTTATTTTGCATAAATATATGTAGGTTGTATTAATAGAAAGTCGAATTTAGTAAAAGCAATTTAACAGATATAAAATAACAAGTATGCAAGCATAAATATAACAACTCACAGTCCTCCATGACGTGAGCAACAAGTTTTCCATTTTCTACCAACACATGGCATAAAACCAATCTTTGCTTACACATGACACAACAGTTGAAAACAATCTTGCCAACACATAGCAAAGTATTGAATAATCTGTAGGGTAAACTTTTCAATACCAAAATTTCCAATTGCAAACCATTTTATGAAAAATATGAAAACATCTAGCTAGTGCTAGTGCACCAAGACTTTCATGATCGTGGAAACGGCTTTTGAAAAAGATTTTCACTCTGTGGCTTTACCCACAAGACGTTTGGTGAATAACATTATTTCAATATTTTACATCCACCTTAGGCCCAGCGATGAGCCGAGTCAAGTCAAACCAACTCGCTCCAAGAAAAGCAAACAAAAGGCCAACAGGCCGATATAGCATCACGGCGATCGATCCGAAAGATGGGTCCCCTACCGGAAGTAAAAAGGTAGTGAATGCATTACGAACAATGTGCGGGATAGTTGCACGTGAACGGGTCCCCATCACATGTACATCCTGGAAGTCGCTGACTGACGAGGGCCGCAACGACCTGCTTACAGAAATCCTTTCCTCCTTCGATCTCCCAGAAGAACTCGAGGACCCTGTGCGACGGTATGCACTGCTAGTGGCAGGAAAGGCGTGGAAGACCTTTAAGAGCACACTTGTCAAGGAATACGTCAATAAGGATAGGACTCCTACTCTAAAATGCGGGTTCATTAGTGAGGATTCATGGCGACGTTTTGTTCAGCTGAAGATGACAGATCAATTCTTGATTGAAAGCGAAGCACACAAGGCCCTGCAGGCAAGGAACACCCACCCCCACAGACTCGGCACCGCTGGCTATGCGGGGAAGAGGATGCAATGGGACAGGGAGGACGAGGGGGACTCCGCGCCATTTGCATCGATTGTCGACTGGTAGCGCAGAGGCGGCTAAGAGCGAGGTCATGTGCCACACCATCTGGCACCATCTCCTTTACAAACCCTGCGGACGAGGAAGTTTGCCAACGTTTGGTAAGATATCGAACCACCATTTTGGTACGTATTTAGTTCATAACTTCATAAGTCAAATAACTTGCTGCGATCTAGCAGGCAGAGTTGAGTGCACAATCTTCCGGTGGATCTTTTGTCCCAAACAGGGAGAGAGATGCACTCTCCACGGCATTGGGAAACAAGGAACACCCTGGTCGCACGCGAGGCAAAGGGGTTTTCGTTCCTCGGAAAAGCAGGCCGAAGACACTCACATGTACCGGAGTAAGAAGAGAGGTAGAGGCGAGCGAGAAAAGATTGTGAAGGATCTTGAGGACAGTGAGAGGAGAATTCGATGATAGGATAAGAAGCCTCGAGGAAAGGCTCAATGCTCAAAACACACACTGTGGAAGGCCAAGGGTTCAGCCCCACTACACGTAAGAGCATTTGTCGTCCGCCCACGACTGTGGTAAACACGTCGGCAAATTCACATGCCTGTGACATCAAGGTATACTAATTTAGCTCTCTTGAATGCTCCATAGATATATCTTTTGGGCACATTAGCTAATTGGGTATCGTTGTGTAGGAGCCCACGCGGTGCAATCTCCAGGTGAGAGTTGCCAATTGCTCCCTTCCTATACAGGCTGCTTGGGGCCTCGCGTATCCATCCATTGAAGGGCGATGGTGCACGGTACCACTGCTAGCGCGGGAGTTTCCACGAAGGTCAATGTGGGCGGCGTTCATGACATTTTCAAGATCGATCACGCTACAATTGCCTCCAAATGACGAGCTTCAGACACTGGGGGATGTCATCGGCACATTCATCCAGTGGCCCAGCAGCGACATATCTCTAGACATCCATCCTCCACTAGAAGTACATTTACTTCCTCCGCCAGAAGTTGATCCAATTCCCCCCAAATCGGTTATCGTGCCCTCCCCACCCAAAAACATTGACAGTGAGTTTGATATTGACTTTGACTATGATTGCTCTCTACTCCCCTCGTCTCCCCCGAAGATTTCCGTTCCAACAAAGAAAGGGAAGGGCAAATCGAAAAAGATAGCGAAGGCCTTGGAGTACTATCCGTTGGCCCCGTTGGCCCGGGTATTCAAGCTAGGAGAGCCTTTATTAACGGAAGATCGCATGAAGACATTGACTTACTGCTGCAAAAGCCTGCATACATACTACATGAGACAAGCTAACAAGCTAGAGAACGAACGTACAACAAGTATCATGGTCCGCTACAAGCCTAAGCGCATCTGTTCAACGACTCAGCGGGGGGCTACTTCGCGGTCGGCTTCCAGGACCTGTTCGATCTCTTCAACCTCGACGCCCTCGACGTCTCGCTCTTAAGATGCTGGACATTGTGAGTGTGTCTTCCCTGTAATACGGATAAATGTCATATATATATATATATATATATATTTTTGAAGTGACCCCTTTGCCTAACTTTTGTATATATAGATTCATGATACACGAAGCGAGAACGAACAATACATCGGTGGGTTTCCTCGACCCACTCTTAGTCTCATGACCAACAATGAACCAAGATGCAAAAGCGGTAGAGGAATACGTCACGACATGCCTTGGATGCTCGAGAAAGATAAAAGTTTCATACTTTTACCCTTTAACCAGTGGTAAGTCTGCCCGACTTGGTATACTCTCATTTGTAATGTGCACACAATACTTTGGTGCTAATTGACCATGGCAACATACCTATGCAGGTTTCACTGGGTTCTAATTGTAATTCATATGGCCAAGAACCGGGTTATTTACGTTGATTCCTCACATACCGGCAACCATGACTTGAACCCTATCGCAGGTTAATCACCAGGTAACCACGTTGTTTAAGGTGCTTGTTGCTCCTGGAATAGCTGAGGCTAACCTTTCGAAATCACGTAGGACGGTCAAAGCTTTGCGAGATCCTACATTCAAGGCGGGGATAAGGCGTTGCAAAGACGATTTCAAGTTTCCGGTATCCTCTATACAGTATAATCCTATTTCAAACTCTGTAGCCATGATTCTGGAACTAAACAATTCTATTTTGCGAGTGCCACCATGAGACGAGGCAATAACCGATGTGGATTTTACGTTTGCCATAACATGCATCTCCTCGTCAATGCAACACAAATGAGTAAGGATAAAACTTCGTTGCAAGACAAGGATCTGGCGTCAATTCGAGGAAAACTTTGTTTTTTCCTAGCCACTGAAGTCATTAATAAAAAAGGCGAGTTCTCTGCGGTGCCTAACCGCAAGAGTTAGGTTTTTCTGTATTGCCACTTGTACTGTTTTTATTTGTGAAGATTGTGGACTTGTAGTAGTTGAATTGCTTAGGAAAAAAATATCATTCTTAGTCAATTCTTTTTCTTGAGAGGAGAGCATTTCGAAATAGTAACACCGTGATGTAGTAGCCATGTACATATTAGGCAGCTGGAATGATGCCTTAGTAAATTTTGTACATATCTTCCTGATACAATTGAAGTGGGGGTCTTGGAAGGCAACAACGTTAAATCGGTGTGATGGATCAAGTTATATCCTTCGTTGGTTTTATTGGATCGATCTTGCTTGCCATTCTCTTTCCATGTTTGATATATTTAGTTTGAAAGCTGCTATTTGTGTCAATTGCTACGTATGGTTGTTTAGTGTTTACTTCTCTAATAACGTGATTGGAGAAAATTCATTTGTAACCCTTCGTTTCCTTGCATGAGCGCTAGATGATAATAGAGTTGGGATTCTTTTAGTCTTTATAATGCATTTGATATATTGTTTGCGATCCGATATATGCGTGTTATGTGATCTGTGTGTGTTATGTGCGTGATACGTGTTATGATCACTTGTTTGTAATCTTATGTCTACGTTATGTCTGCTTTGAGAGGGCATGGCTAGCATTTCACGAGGCTAGCCAATAAGCGAGAAAAATGTCGATGTATGAAAACCACATCACAGACGGTTCTTATTTGTGAACCGTCTGTGATACAATACATCACAGACGGTGTTATTTGTGAACCATCTGTGATAGGTTATATAACACAGACGGTTCGTACAATAAACCGTCTGTGATATCTGTACTAACACAGACGGTTCGTACAATAAACCGTCTGTGATATCTGTACTAACACAGACGGTTCGTACAATAAACCATCTGTGATATCAGTACTATCACAGACGGTTCGTACAATAAACCGTCTGTGATATCCATACTATCACAGACGGGTCTTTTGTCAAACTGTCTGTAGAAGAAATATATCACTAACGGTTCTGAATAAGAACCGTCTGTAATATTATTATCACAGACGGTTGTTGAAACCGTCTGTGATGTGGCTCTATTATCACTGACCCATTGTTAGAGACGGTTCACAAAGCCGTCTCTGATGATATTTGTGAACCGTCTCTGATAGGGTTTTCTGTAGTAGTGTCTCAGGCTAGATATCCCATATTCCCATTGCCACTGATCATCTTGCTCACGTAACACGCGGTTTGGACAAACACGTGCCAATGTGGCATGCATTGCAAGATTCGTATAACACGAGCCTGCCTGCGAAAAGCTCGGACAAGGTCGCAAACAAATTTCTTCCGGTGGAAAAGCACTCGCGCGCACGCTGTGCCAGCGTTTTCAACTCGCATCTCTCCTGCGTATGCGTATCCACCGCAGTCTGTGGGAGGACCCAATCCCAAAAGCCGTCCCATTCACCTTGGTCGGCAATCACCGAGGACATGCGTGTGTGGTAGAGGTGAAACGATCGAAAGGCGATACTTGAATTGTCTCGTTGATGCTGCACCCGTCGACACGGTACGCATGCATCATGGTAAAAAATTTGCCGCAAGGAAGATTCGAATCTATGGTACACAGTGGACTCGATTTGATCGACCATTGATTTTCGGATTAGAGGGACTGTTACAGAACAGCGGTCAATCCAAGTTGTCTCGGTGCTTGCCTACCATGGCTTACTCAACGACAAGTAGGCACTGATTTCACCTGTTGCCCCAAGCCTACCAAAAACCACTGGGCGATAAGTTCTCGACAAAGATATATTGCCTACCATGAGCCGACCATCTCTTTGTTGAGACAGACAAATATTTTGCGAAAGTTTGCTCAGTGAATACCATCCAACCGATACACCAGCATGGAATAAAGCTGAAGCTGCGTGCTGAAACAGTAGCCCAGGCTCCAAATCAGCTGATACTACAAACTGTTTTTTCGATAATGGTCGCCACTGTTCTCGAGTCCTTGCGGCGCCACTTTCCTTCAACTGCAAGCTAAGAAGGTCCGGATGAACGATACTGACAGTAATGGGAGTGGACACGCATCGCACTTGTGACAAGCATTTGCACTGAAACGAAGGGTATATGTTTGCATTGTTTGGCCCAACTTTTCCAAGCACGAGCCAAACTGGTTGTGGGAAGGCCTATAAACTGCTGCTATTCTGTTTGTGCCTGCTGAATACGACTTCCACCAGCTATTTAATTTCAAAGCACTTGAAGCAGCTGGCCCAATTAGCTTTCTTTACTGTGTGCCAAACCAGTAATGACACTGCAGCTTTCGTCTGAATATTAGTAACGTTTTACCGGGAGGCTGGAATGAGATATAGCTTCTAGCAGTCGGCCATGGCGCATCTCACTGTCGTCACTTTAGCAACCGATCTGAGTATTTAACCTTTACCAACCCTGAAGAGCAAAATTGACAGACCAACTAGCCAGAAGGACAGAACCACCAGACATATCAAGTCTTTCTTCAGAGTTCAGACAACTTCGACAAAATCAAGTTAGATGTCAAAGTCGTTGATTTTGATGTGGTCATGGATCAACATAGTTTGAAGGGTGCTTCTGTGCTCCAAATACAGATGCAGGGATCCAAGAAACACACTAATAGATTGACGCAGAACAGCGGCCAAACCCTTGGTTGGCGGTTGCTCTGAAGCCTCCGCAATTTTACTTTTTAGCATTAGCATACAAGGGTTTTCCATATCTTTTTCAGAAGAACAGGGAATCTGGGTCTGATTGCGCAAAGGGACACCACCAGAACTGTTTGCTATGATTTTGCCGCATTACTCATTATTGCCTGTGGATATGCACAGGCACCTCCGTGTTCCTACCTCACATCGTGGTGATTTTATATATATATATATATATATATATATATATATATATATATATATATAAATAAATAAAATTTTCTCAAAGAGCAAAACTGTACATGTATCAAATGACAAATACTTGCAACAGAACATATGGCAACATTAAACATTACGAGTCTACAGAACGCGTGCAGAACAGCATCATTTCCAGCCCTTTTAGCATTTCTCTGTACAATGATCACATGTCATCTACTAACAGCTCTCAAACACTACACACTGGTACTCTGATGAGCCAATTCAGAAATAGGTGTAACACATCCTGCCATTCAAACGAAATATGATATTGGTTGCTGTCTACCGTGGGATGCTGCCACTTAGTTGCCGGCATTGATTCCGAAAATCCGAACCTTGTGCATGTTCGGTAGTTTGGCAACAACCAGCACACTGACTGCAAGGGTGTTGAGAAAGAGCATAGGATGCTGATAGTCTGTGGTGTGCGAAGCTATCAAGTACCTGCAGATGAACAGAGCCAATCCCATAATTAATGCTAAAAGCGAGTAAATCTCCACGTAGTATTAAAGGCTTCACAGATTTAACTGACAGGTCAGATCAGTTAAGGAAAACCAGATAATTGAAGTACAGAAAATTCCTATGGTATCCTAATTTTGGAGAACGAAACTAATTTTTAAAGAAAATGCACAAGTCATGAGTGAAACTGTTTTTTTAGCAAACTATTCATATAGAAGCATCATGTTAAACAATAAAAAAAATTAATAGTTCAGCGATAAATTACCAGCCTAACATAAGAACCATATTGGGATTAATTTTCTTTTATACATAACATCGATATAAGAGGAAAATTATGTGTTACGTTTCCTCATCAGTATCATAGTAAACAAATAATAATGCCACATAAAAAGCATATATGTTTCCTTAAGAGCAAGTACAACCTAGCATCTTCAAAACAGGAGACAAAGCAAGTGGAACAACCTGATGTAGCACCTCTCTAATATTTATGCAGAAGTTAAACTTAAAAAAATAACAACAGAGAATATAGAAGCCACATGGAAAGGTCAGTCTGTATTTAATTGTTCTTAAATAAAACCTGTAACATGCAAAAATAATTAGACGATAGGCACAACCAAAACCCAAACGAATCTCAACAACGGCTCTCATGTGATGGAAATGAAGATATAATGTGCACGCTATGTCATATTTTAGTGTTTATGAACTACAGCTAGAAACAGATTCCTTACTCATGGCAAGAATGCGAGGTTCTATCTTCAAGTCCAAGAGCTATGTATTCTGAATATTTCAAGCCAACTAACTACTAGTTTGTGGAAATTACTTTGCTCCAGAAATAGAACTTCTCAATATAGCAGGTATTGACTTGTCCATCAAAATTCATTAAAAAAGACTGATCCGGCCGGTCCACTCATATAAGAAAATTCTAATATAAGCAATTTAATCAAACAGAGTAACCATGGGCCTTAACTATCTTCTCGGATGGCATGTATGAACAATTTTGGCTATTCGCAAGCCCAACTTATAATTGGACCTAAGAAACAAGGCCTTATAAAAATGGTGGCCAGGCCCAACTTCTTCCATAGAAACAGTGAAGAGAAGGCTTATCTGATACTGACAGGTTGTTGGGCTGGTAACTGTATTTGGTTGCAATAAACTTGTCTTTGTGCCGTGCTTCCACTAATGGTTGGTGTTTCTTTCTAAGATCTAAGAAACTGGGCACTGGCACAATCAGTTGTGGCTACTTTTGATTATTTTCCCGGAAAGAACCAAGTACTTAACAAATTTCTCACCAAGTTTAGTCACCAGTGAAACATGGGCATAATCCAGTATCAAAGTCAACAAAGTAAATAGTATGAGATTTGTGAGAAAACAATTATGGGCAAAGATAAGGCCATAAGAAATTAAGATATATATAAACATGCAAGCACAGAAGTACATGGGACGGACCATATAAGTAGGCTTACTCAGATGTCAGACCATTTTTCCAAATGAATCATATGTGATCCTTGCTGTCAAATTTCTCCAAACATGCCAGAACTTTTGTTGGCAAATTATAGGTCCCTGATTGATTAAGTGTTGCTTGCACCAAATTACCACACATTCATGCTTCATAGAAATAAAGCAATGACCAATCCTTACAATGTATAATACTGTGACTATGCTAGTTAGATCTAGACATTACCTTGCAGAATTAATGAAACTACCTAGTATTTACTGGCTACATGGAATCAATCATTGCTCACATAGTAGACAATCAATCATTGTGCAAATATCCATACATGTGATAGTCCCTTGCAAAAGATGTCATCATGAGGAGTATAAAGCAAAAATGAAAAAAATAATTGCAACAGAGTAACACTTACAGGACTACAGGAACCACAGTCAGAAATTTCCGGTTGCGAGTAAGCTGCTTGCCATTGTCCATTTGCTCCCACCAAGTCAATGTATTATACATCCCCTGGTCATCAGCAAATGGAGTTCCCTTCTTCCAGTGAAAAAAGTGATATGTAATCTGAAGCAAAAATTCAATTAGGCAAGCAGCAGCAAAAAAAAAAGTCTGGCTGAAGTCTGTATCAAAAGAAATGACACACTATAATCTTTTGAAAAAATTAATAACATCTTTCTATTTCCAGATTGAGGGTCGGGGAAAATAGAACTACAATATTGACTTTCTTTATAAACTGAGAAATTTTCATGGAAACAGTATAACTGTTTTATCATGTAGAGTAGCAAAACACTGAGTAAGTGCAAGTTGTTTATTTGGCACATTAGCTGTTAGGTAAGAACAACCATCGAACCAGAGTACACTTCAGGGGAAGGGTGATCTCAGCAACAATGCATGTCCTGGCTTGAGCTTATTCCCTGATACCACTCAACGCCTCTTTTTGAGTTTTGACAGTGCTCCTAGTCCACAGTGATCAGGGAAATGCTACGGATATGCATACTCACTTAGGGTGCACAAGAGATGGCAGAGAGAATACATTAAGCTTGGAAATGTGATAAATACTGGTTACCAATTTCACTACTATCCAGGAATACATGAATAGTGTATAACAAAGAGAAAGCACATAAAAAAAAGAGTAAGCTACACCGTGGGTCATTGAAATTGTACACCGCCATGACATGGACTGCGGCGGTTCGGCTTGACAGCAGCGATGACGAATGCGGAGCTCGATGGGCAACCACAAAAAGGAGCTCAGGAGCAAGGGCGGTGACCAGGGCAAGGAGCTCGGGAGCAGGGATGTTGGTTGCAGCAAGGCGCAGAAGCAATGCCATGGAGCTCAGGGGTAGGGGCAGAGAGGTGGTGCGGTGGACATCGTGTGGGGAACGAGTGCTGCTCGAGCACGCGACGACTACGACACGGTGGAAGGAGACATCTGGAGGCACACGCGGTCGCGGCTGCTCTAGATCACAGGTGAGCACAGTGTGGTGGATGGCAACGGCTCTAGACCACATGACAACCCCTCTTTTCCTTCATCTATCTCCCTTCCCACCTTCTTCATCCTCACTGTGCCACCGGCCGCCATTGTTGTCCATGGTGAGCTCCTCGTCACCGATCCCATTTTCTAAAATCCTGCAAAATTTGTCTCCATGGTCAATCCTCTCCCCAAATTGATCTTGTCTCCACACCTCACTTCCTTATGACCCCACAAAGCTCCTTTCCCCTCTCCTACTTCAATGAAGTGATACCGAGGGGAGCCGCGCCGCAATTGCATCCTTGCCTCCAGCTCTCCACATGTCATACACTGATCCGCCGCTCTAGGTCACCTTTGGCCATGACGTCTGCGTCATCCAGATCGCCTTGATGCACTAAGTCTTGCATGCCACATACCCCATCCTACCCTTCTTTGGAGTTCCCCACTAGTGGTCCTCTCCACCATGCCATGGCGGACCTGCATCACCAGCCCACCTCCAGCCAAGCTGTCTCCGGAATTAGCAACACCGAGCTCATGCGGTGCTCTTGCGCATGCCGAATTCCTCTCCCCATCGCTGACGACTAGCCCATGTTCCTCACAAGGGGTCACCGCAACATTCGTGCTGATGTTTCGCCGTCGTCATCACTTCTCCATTCCAGGTATGTCCGTCCTCCCCAACTCAAACCGCCAACACCGCTAACTTGCCCCGTTGCGTGCTCATGTTCCCGAGCTCATGGCGCCGCCGAAGATCAAGACTGGCATGGGTGGGAGAGGAAGAGAAGGAAGAGAGAATTGAGGGGGTTAATAGAAAAAAGAGGGGGGGGGGTGGCATGCGACATTAGCATGTGTTACCACATGGAGTTCCATGTCAGGGTTTAACGCCAGCGTGTGCGCCTGTGACCTGTAAATGAACCACTTAATGCACTTTAGTGACCCCAATATGCACTTCCAAAGTACCATGGCCCGGATGAACCAAGGCTACAAGTTCAATGACCCACAGTGTAATTTACTCTAAAAAACAGCCATGACAAAGGAAACACTGCAGAACTATCTGAATTCCGCACTAACACATCTTTGGAAAAGTATCTCAACAGAAAGAATAGTAATACACATTTTGATCCTTTATCAATATGTACACAGTTACGCACCATCACTATGACTACACTCAGACCTGGACTACCCTCTCCCTCCAATGTACTCTGGTATTACCTACATTTCATCCAGCAGGGGCATACCTCTGTTTGACTATTTCAACCCTTTGTGGATAGATAGGGTAGGCAGGCAGGGATCCTCACTACCGATACTTATCATGTCTGCATAACCGTAACGAGCAAAATGAAGTTTTTCACTAACATAATGGTGTTGAGCAGAAACCTGAATGTTTGAGAGGTTCAGCAATCCTAAAACGCCGCACTACATGGACTGAAATGCAGGCTAGCATATAGTCGTACCAATTTTTAGTTGGCGGAATTGGCGAATGCTAGTACCAATTTTCAGCTAGGGAAGGCAATACGTAGGCAGACGGCAACAGCCAGATGCAGCAATCCATCCTTTTTAATTCCTAACCTCGTGAAACGAATAATCGAGCCAACCTAGCACGAACCCCCCGCCCTTCAGATCTGCGGGGGCGCCATTTACAGAACCGAAGGGGAAAAAAGGAAAGAAAAGATACGGTACCGCGAAGTGAGCGAGGTTGACAAGCGTCCAGGCCATGCCGGGCGTGCAGCCGAAGACGGAGAGGACGAGGAGCCAGGAGAAGAAGACGATGAGGATGTAGGTCGTCCACACCCCCGGGTACATGAACCACTCCGTGTTCTTGTTCAGATCCGCCGGGTGCACCGCCTGCACGTACAGCTTCGCCATCGATCGAATCCACCAAACCCCTCCCTCCCTCGCACGCACGCTGTGGGCTACCTGCGGGGGGTAGCCTGTGGCATACTGCTGCGGTCCGAGGGGTTGGAATGGATATATAGGGAGGGAGGGCGGGTTTGCTGGGTTGGTCAGCGCGGAGGAGGAACCGAGGAAGAGGAAGGTTCAAAGATGGGGGCGAAAAAAGTATTGCGCGAGGAAGGCGACCGACGGGCTGGGTCTGAGAGGAGGAGAGGCGAGGAGCCGCGACGGGGACGACGAGGCGACGCACACCGCAGGGGAGGTAGACGCGATCCGGTCAAATGTGACGGACGGGGTGGGCCGTGTGAGCCCTGGGGCAACCCTTGGGCCGGGCCGGTCGAGTCTCGTCGTATCCATTTTCTTTGCGGGAATGCTCTGCTGGATTTGGGAATCTAAAAATTGTGCCAACTTGTGCTGTAAGGTGGTCTAGATTCTCAATCGAGTTTATTATTTGGTTAATTCAGCACAGTTTGGACTGGGCGAACGAGAAGTTCTTATCGGTTCTTGTGATGTAATGTGATGGAATGGACTAATCACTTTCATTTGTTTCTGCTTGGTAGTACCAAACTGACTCGCGTTACTCTACTCCCCCAGAAGTGACGCTGCTACCCCTTAACCTGTTCAACGGATGAGCATGAGCTGCCCCATCGGCGATGGCCAGAACATTTCCTCTTCCGTAGATCATATATACACCGATCCACGTCTCCAAATAGGATTGATCGTCTCTCAAGAACAAGAAGGTTAAGAGACCAGACTTCGAGCTATAATTTCTCTCGTGATGAGATGCTCGTTTAATTACATATCGAGTATTAACACCATGTGATCGATGTAGGTTGTTGAATCTGAATACGGATGATGAGCAGGGAGACGAACATGCCGCGTTCCTTTCAACAAAAAAGGAAAAGAAAGAAGAGTGCCAGTGTGGGCCGTGCGTGTAACCAACCAGCAGATGTGAACCGATGATACTTGTTTAGTTGCTATTTCTGCATCATTATCGTGTGATTCCACAGCTTTGCAACATAAAGAACCATGCAATTGCATTCCCTTTTTCCATGGATCATGATAGACACGACCACGAGCCTCCAATTTTTTTTTTAGATCAATCACGAGCCTCCAATTTGTCCTGCCAATCTTACGATTAATTTCTTGCACCTCTGTATGGTGGTGGGTGCTGAAGCATGCAGCCTTCAACAGGTGGACATGGTGAGAGAAAACGAACAGAGCATCGCAATATAGCAAACCGTCAAGCAACAAGTCCTCAAAGGTTGCATCTAGGAGGAGTTCAATGCAGCAGCAGTCAGCAGGCAAAGAGTCAACAAAAGCCAACTAGGAAGTGTTTATTTACCTGCAGCCCCGCACAGCGGAAATAATATACACTCTCGTCTGGTCAAACGCCAGCCAGGACTCAGTTAACTGAGACCCGCGCAACAAGATCTCGATAACCGTCAGCCAAGAGTATCTTCAGCGTATAAGTGTATATATCAGCTATCTATAAATCTATATCATATAAAATTTTAGATGATATAAAAAAAAATAGACAAAGAGAAAAGAGAAAGATATTATCTACTATTTAACGGATAGTTTTATATGCGATTTTATATTATGTGTACAATTATATAAACAATCTATTAACTGCATGAGAAACCATTGCAGACGACTATAGATAATCTATTATATAAAATATGTTTAGTATTATCTATAAATAATATAAAAGTGTATTATAGATATTCATCGTCTATATTTTACATACCCTTGGTACATATCTATTGGCTAATCGGTGCATGTGGATGTGCAGCAGCAGGAGTCGAGTCAAGCGAAGTGGAAGTGTGAAACTTTCAAGCAAAGCAGAACCAGCGGGCACCGGCGGCCACCAACTAGGCGCCCGAGCACACGATGCTAACCGTATCCCATTGCTTACCGTATGACGCACGCGCGATTGCGCGAAGTATATCTTTATCCGTTTCTAACTCGAATCCATCACATATCCGTTCTGTATTCATATCCCGAATAACCCGGATTCGTGTCCATATCCAGCTAGCCCGTATCCGATTCCGAATCCGAGAAAAAAAAATATGGGTTAGGATACAGGAAGAGCAATATCCACCCGTATCCAACTCGTTTTCATCCCTAGCCATGCCAGATTGCTACTTGCCAACCCATCTAGCTTGGAGTTCGAACGGTTTGAAGTAGAGTAGAGATTGAACTTAATAATAGAATAGAGAATGAATAATTAATTGCAGAAATATTTACATATTTATACAAGAAAAATAATGTATCTAAAAGACACCTCTTCTAAAAGGCATCTCTCCAAAAAAACACTTATTTCAAAAGACACGTATTCGTCCACTTAACTGCATTATAAATTTCTTAACACTCTCTCTTGGGAGAATAACACAGCCTTCATGTACTTCGATAAATTCCTCCAAAAATCTTATGGGAAAAATATGAGGAAAAATTCGTTCTTATAATTATATGTTATTTAAAACTCATTTAAAACCCAATGGAAAAAATATAAGGAGAAACTTTATGTCATTAGCTCATATTCAATGGCACCTCATTAAAAACCTTGTATGAGAAACCATTTATGTAAAACTCATAAAGCAAAAGAGTGCAACATGTTCTGGTTCAAAGGTTAACTCCCCCTGAACCTTGCAACTCAAGAAGTCGTCTCATACAGATCCCCTGGACACATTTTTGGAATGAGGACGTCAGTAAAGACTTAGTGAATAAATCAGCTAGATTTTCACATGACTTCATTTGCAAGACATTTATCTCACCACACTTTTGAAGTTCGTGAGTATAAAATAGCTTAGGAGCAATTTGCTTTGTTATATTACTCTTTTATATAGCATGTTTGCATCTGAGAAATACAGGCAGCATTATCTTCATAAATAAATGGTAGGAGATTCTAATGGATTAATACCGCATGACCTTTGTATGTGGTTAATCATTCTGCGAAGCCATACACATTCACGTGATGCTTCATATTTATTTCAGAATGATTAGTGGAAGTGGCTACTAAAGTCTGTTTACAAGACTTCTATGAAATAGCGCACCACCATAAAGGAAAACAAATCAAGTCTGTGACTTGGCACTGCAGGGATCAGACAGATAACCAGCATCTGTGTATCTAATTAAAGTCATATCTTGATTTCATTTAAATATCAGACAAGATCTTTTGTACCATTAAGGTACCTGAGGACTTATTTAATACCAATTAAATGCCTTTTTGTTGGTGATGTGATGTATCTTGCCAATAGATTGACTGCAAATGCAATGTCAAGCTTGATGCAATTTGCAAGATATATCGGTGCTCCGATGGCACTACGATATGGAACATCCGGTCCTAATATCTCTTCATCCTCTTCTCTAGGTCTAAATAGGTCTTTATCCACATCAAGAGATCTCACGACCATCGGTGTTTTCGTTGGATACGATATATCCATATTGAATTTTTTCAATATCTTTTGAATATATGTAGACTGGTGCACAAATGTTCCTTCAAGAATATGCTTAAGCTGTAAGTCCAAGCAAAATTTGGTCTTATCCAAATCTTTCATCGCAAACTCCGTCACAAGATGGTTACTTACCTCTTCTATATCCCTTATGGTTCCGATGATATTTAAATCATCAATATATACTAAGATGATACAGAATCCACTTTGGGATTTCTTTATTGTAGGATCGATATATACTAATATAGCAATCAGAGGGGGGTGAATGATTGCGCGGAAGCTAAAATCAAAATTTTGATCTACTAAAAATTCACCCCAGTTCGGAATCAAATAATTACCTCGTATTCAACAAAAACAGATTAACATACATTCGGTAAAACGCGAATTCCTGGAGATCCAACCGTCGGATTGATCTAAAATTTGAAATAAGAAACTAGATTCCAATACAAATCTAACAGAAAAAGAATCAGCTCGATTAGACATACGGATCAAAAGTTATGAGCCTCGCAGGCTTGCTGTGATAGAATATGACGAGAATTGATATAACATCAATTTCGTGATTAAACAAAATCTTCAAAACATTAACCAACAAAACTTTGAGGAACTCTAAATCAAAGCCCTAGAAAGGTTTTGGATGGATCAAATAATACGGAACTCAAAGAATCAAAGTAGGCAAAGAACCAATCTAGAACCAGAACAGATGAGCAAACGAACACTCAAAACAGAGAATACTGTAGCAACGCGTGCACGGTAGCTTCGATATTACTGTAGCACGCAGAGGATCTGGAAAGAATTGATCTTTATTTCTTTTTGTCTAAAATACTCCCATCAAAAGAGTACAAACCCTAAAATCTGTGCAAGAGGAAAAACTCACGCACAAGACTCTTTTTCCCAGCTCTCATGCATAAACAGGGGACACCTCCCCCTATTTATAATGAGCAAACACACTAAGCCTGAATACAACTTCCACTCCAAACATGGAAGGAGTTTGTATTCAACACAACTCCACTTGGCTCAACCTAGCCGAATACAACTCTTGAACGCGTACGGCCACCCTGCCATACTCACGTGACTAACAACTCTGCACGCGTACGACCCACCTGCCGCACTCACATGACTAACCAGTCTCCACGTGCACCGTTCTCTAGCCCGAATGTCCCGCATGACATCCTTGACCACCAAGACATCGATTCCTCCAGAACATAGTCTCGAACCTCAGTTCCTCCATTAACCTAGTTCTGGTCCCGTCATCGACCACGTTCGCCCTCGAGTAACACCTGCACACGAACAAGCCACAAAACGATTCTGAGCACAAGTCCATGACTTGACTCAACATTAGTCCATGCAACTACTCACATGAGCATTGCATAAGATCAAACACAATTTCAAAATTGCAAAAACCTAACCCGAGCACATCACGTTCACGCGCGGACCAAATCCTTGGTCCGGCGCACACAGGGACTAAACCCTAGAATTTGCCGTTCACGTCGGACTAAAAAATTGGTCCGGCGCAGATGCGAAAAAATCATATTCACGGCGGACCAAAATATTTGGTCCGGCGCAAACAGAAAAATCTTTGTTTTTCCGAAACACTTAACTAAAGCATATCACAAGCATGTTAATTGATCATCTAAAACAACACATGCACATGCACCACACATGATATGAGCACAACCACTTTGCAATACTAAATTCATCACTAAGCCAATTTTTCATCACATGATTTCACAATCTCCCCTTTGATGAAAACATTGGCAACACCACTTAGAACTGAACATTGGTATTCACCTCACAAGAGAAGTTTTTTGAAATAAAAAAGTTTACAATCAAAAGCCAAAGTGAAAAACACAAATCTCCCCCCTTTGACAAATATGCAAAGTGAAAAACTCCCCCTAGGTGAAAATAAGAAAATCTCCCCCTAAGAAGAAAAATGTGTGTGTGTGAATGTGCAATGTGCCCAAAATGCTCCAAAATTCTCCCCCTCTGACAATGGATTCATCAAGAATACAAAAGAGAGAACAAAATCTTTTTGTTTGTTTTGAAGTTGTCATTTTTTTATGTAATGAGCATTATAAGTCAACCACATGTGTAATTCATCTCCAAGCATGCTATCAAAAAAACTTGCACCCTCAAATCTACACACAGACAATGTAGAGTAAGCACAACTAGAAATCAAGTTCTATTAATGATTTTTTGCATGGCATGATCTCTCTTCCTTAACTATCTCAAAACCTGAAAATATTGAATTTTTTGCGTACTTCATTGGTGCTTGAAAAGCCGATTTATTGCTTGATTCCAACAGAGAAAATGCAAGGAGTTATATGCACCATCAGCCTTACTTTTCAACCATGCCAAGCAATGAGCTTAAGGTTTCATGGTTTCGGTCATACACAACTTCTTCCAAGTTTATATCAAAGTGCAATGATAAGCAGTCTCGTAAAGAAGAAGTACGACAGTGCATAACCTTGACCTTGTATATATTAAATATCATTTTTTGAGCTTTTAGCTCTTTAACTTTGAAAATTTTCACATTGAGCATTTTTTTGAGTTGGATCAAAATAGCTAAGAAAGTTCAACCATGACAAGATTTAATTCAAGTTTTCATTCCATTTAAATAGTCATGTCATAAACTACACCATATATGCATAAAGATGAAGTTACAAAGACCTTGTAGCATAAACTTAGCTTCAAATCACATATGTGTATTAAATATAATGCTCAATACTTTTTCACAATTTATTTTATTTTATTTTTGTTTTTCATTTAAGAAACACAAAGAAAAATGTGTAAACAAAAAAATCACAAAGTTTTCACAAACTCCCCCTCAAAACAAACCCATTGGATGAATGACCCCAAGTTCTCCCCGAATAAAATCAAATCAAGAAGAAGACAAAGGTATTTTATTATTAACAGAGAATTATACCCCACATAGGTCTCCAACTTCCTTTGAGGACCCATTAATATACGCTATGGTGGTGAAATCGATACGTATACTGCACAACCGAATTTTCGCATATGGAAAATTCTTGGTTCGTTTCCATGTACTAATTGCAACGTGGAGACCATATGATATACAGTTGGTATTATTTGGATTAGTTATGTAGCGTGCAAAACCGCATGGCCCCAACAAATTACTGGTAATGTACAATTTTGTAAAAGAGGTCTAACAATCAATTTGACCCTCTTTATCAAAGATTCTACTAGGCCGTTTTGTGTGTGGACATATAGCACATGTCAGGGAGCCGCCCAGATCGTCCTCGAGTTGTTGGATGAACAGTCACTCCCATCGGATTTGGATCCTAGCAACGAATCACCGAAGGTGATCTCAGTGCTAATACCCAAGCCCAATCGAGACAACTCCAAGAAACATCCTAACAATTCGACAACCATCTCGGTATTCCCCCGGTATGCGACCCGAACTCGCCCAGGATCGCCCCGCATACCGGTTCCAATGCGATATCAACTCAATTTGCGTAAAGGGGGCAACGAACTCGAAACTTTCGAACCAACACGCAAGCGGAAAACAACGGCACAAAGACAAAACCGACAACCACCAAACCAAGATCAAAAACAACGCCAAGACTCTAAACTAGGTAAGAATGGGGAAAAAGACCAAGACTCCGAAATCAGAAAATTTCGGCATGACCTTGCTAGATTCTACGGACATCCACTCAGCAGACAAGGAAAACAGCAGTTCATATATAAATATCCAAAAGTAATGCAACGACCACAACAGCCATACAACCACAAGTAGAGAAAGCAACTCACGGGACGACGATAGAGACTTGAACAACGACAAAACACAAATTAAAAGACTAACTATACAACAAAAGTGAATCAGATCGCAACACATAGCAAAATAAAACTACTCCGGAAGTGTTCTGCTCCTGAACACTTCCGGGCGTGTGCGATGCCGCGCTAAGCCTCTACTCGGTGCCCCGCCCGGTCACCGAGAGGCAGTAAGGGCAGAACTCGCATCCACCCACCTGATCCTCACCTGAAAACCACAAAGCAGAAGCATGAGTACGAAAGGTACTCGCAAGACTTACCCGGGGTCCATATATGACCGACTCCAAAGGTTATGCATTTGGATGTAGCAAAGAACCAGGCTGAAGGTAAAAGTGCAGAAAGCTTAACATTTGTTATATTAATTACCTAACTACTCAATTCACAAGTTAAGCAGTTGTAACAGCGCCTACTTCAAAAATGAAGTTGCAATCTTGAATTCACAACAATTAATCTCATCACCAATTTATTTGGGCTCAAGCTCGACGGCGAACCTCGGTTCAAGTTCTTACTACGTGACTGTGCGATGAAAGAGCTTGCTCATATCCGAGAGCGCGGCAATTCGAATCGCAATTAACCTGCGAGGAAGCATTGATCGCACGACACTTACCACAAGGGCCTAGTGTCAACCCCTCCCAATCATACCCAATCAAGCGTCCTCACGTGGCCCGAAAACCTAGCACCCCCTCGAGCAGCCCCAAGCCCGGCTTGGCGCTCGAGAGTCGGCCTAAGCCTCGCCCTCAACCACGTCCAACCACAGGAAGTTACGGTCCATCGATTCCGTATGAGAGAAAGAGTGGCTTACCGTACCATAATCGGGCATGCGACCAACCGGGGTGTGCTCAATCAAAGGGCAACCATCGAATCGGTCCTTAATCGACTCAAACGGGAACTACCACATTGGGTCTGCTTACCCAATGTCCCAACCTTCCCGCCTGGTCTCCAATTTAACCTTTCCTTACATAACCGTACCCATTTCATTTCATCACAAGTAAAGTAATTGATCTCAAGCGGTGGACCATCCACCACTTGGCCCAACCCGACGCCTATGCAAACTAAGCAGGGACGCAATATAATACCCGTAGTCTAGCTCCAAAGGAGGTGTTTAGCAATTAACAAGAAGCGTATGTGCAACAAGTAGGATCTAGCCCTATTCAATTCCTAATGCAGACTTATTTCACCAATTAAGCAGTTTATTTACAAAAATACAATTAATACGGGTTCAAGATGCATAGGTGCTTGCCTTGTTCTTCTGCCTGTGGGTCGGCAACAGTCGGCTCTCCGGTAACACCCTCGATCACCGCGGTGTTAGTCTCCGCGGGATCGCTCCCTACACGAGTGCAATGCACAATGAGATGCATGCCATGCGAATGAAATGAACACAAAAGGAAAACCCCGACGAGACAACGCGACCGAACAACTCGACCCAATACGGACAGATCAGGTGAACCCGGACAGTCCGGGTATTTAATCCGGACAGTCCGGCCAACCCGGACATTCCGTACCTTTTGTCCGGACACTCCGGCCTAGAGCGAACACTCCGGACTGGTCGTCCGGACACTCCGGACCTGGCGAGTTTACCCAATAACTCGACGGATCGAGGTGCCGCCAAGTCCTATGGCATCACGGGGACCCGATCCACGACTTTCCTACACGTGGCCGAGCTAGAGAAGCTCCAAGCTAAGCCTAACCCACGACGAACGGGCTCATTCTTAACATCTCTAACCAACCCCAATCCGATGCTTAGAACGGCTCCATCTAACCCCGATCCACAGCCCTAATACCCAACATTGCCCAAACCAACCCACATCCAACTAACCCCAAAACCCTAACACTTCCAAAGTGTACCCCCAACCCCAAATCTACAACCCTAGCCCCAAAACCAACTCCTAAGGAATACCCTAGAACTCGAGGACCCACTAGCGGATTCCAAGAAAAGGTCTCACCTTCAATGGGGATGAAGGAGAGGGAAGGGAAGCCGGGTTGAGCTAAGAGGACGCCGGCTTGGGGAGGAGCTTGAGGCCACCGGAATGGGGAAGCCACCGGGGAGGAGCCACGGAGGTTCACCGGCCGGTGGGGCTCGCCGGAGTGGAGCTCGGGGTGGAGGAGACGCACGGGAGAGGTGGGAAAGAGACCAAGTGAGGTGGGGTGAGTGGAGGGCCACGAAATGGGACTTTTATATTAAACCCCCGCAAATACCGGACACTCCGGACTCTAACCCGGAGACTCCGGGTTGGGGTCTTTGGTGGGATCAACCCGGACACTCCGGACAATTGGTCCGGACACTCCGGGTTGGGGTGTTCGGCCACTTCAACTCGGATACTCCGGACATTTTGTCCGGACATTCCGGTTTTGATCCGGATACTCCGGATGTTTAATCCGGACTCTCTGGACGTCCCAGAACTTTTGGAACTTGGGGCCTTGACAGCACATAATGCTCTATATTAATACCCAGAGTCATACAATAGTCATTAAATGCCCTTAAGAAGAACTCAATGGTATTATCCGATCTAATGGATTTGATCCTGTTTTTAGAAAAATTGGCTCTCAACTTAATTATTTAAGCCATTAATCTAGCAAAGATATGGTTCTGTGTACTTAATAAATACATATGGGATCATCTTGTAGAAGCATATATTAAAATCGTAAAGTATCTAAATGGCCCACGTAAGGGCTGAATAGGTCCACGGATATCGTCTTGAATTCTATCTAGAAAATTTAGTGACTCATTTTTTACTTTAAGGTATGATGGCCTCAAAATCAATTTCCCTTTAGCACAAGCAATGCACATGGAATCCTTTGATCTTGGAAAATCTGAAGTTTTAATATTATGGCCAATAGAACAGTTTACAACTTTTCTCATCATCCCCATACTAAGATGACCCAAGCGATCATGCCAAATCTTGAATTTGTCAAGATTTTGAAAAAATTGTTTTGAATGCAACATGTGGTTCAGGTTTGATGTACGTGTAGTACGATCTAGATGAATATGAAGGAAGTTTTTCAACCACTTTTTTTTCTTATCCATCAACTTTAGTAAGGAAAATATATTAATCATCTCCTTCACTAGTAGTTTTCATATGAAAACCATTAAGATAGATATCTTTAAAACTTAGTAGGGTACGGTTTGATTGAGGATACAATAGAGCATCTTCAATTATCAATTGTGTACCTATAGAGAGAACTATAATGGCTCTTCTAGTGCCAACAATTAGATTATCGCTTCCATCGATAGTCATTATATCTCCACTTTTCTTTGTCAAAGTCTGAAAATATTTTGTTCCCCGTAATATTGTATTTGTGGTACCACTGTCAACAAGACAGATTTCATCCTCTATTGGATTGTGCCACGGAATTCTATAATAAAGAGCATGATTATTAACTCTAATATAGAACAATTACATCAATATATATATATATATTGTATGTCTGCAAATACAATATGTGCTTATACAATACCATTACGATACCCATGTTCGTATAGAACTTAGTTAACTGAAAATATACAATAATATTATGTAGAACAATTATGACTGACTATTTACATAAGGGGATTGTGAGACCATCCCTTTTATACTACAACGCAACATAAAAGGAAGGTTCTTTAGTGCATACTGTGCTAGTCTTATGATCAGTAGTTAGCACGCACTGGCATAATTTGAAAACACAACCATACAAAAGTTGCAATATTTTATTACAGTGGAAGTTTAATACTCATAATATTACATAATCAAAAGTAAAATAGTAGTGAAAAACTTTCATCTTGTTGTTTGCAAGCTAAGCCCAATTTTTCATAGGCAACAAACAAGGTAAATCCTTTGAAAGAATCATCATTAGTAAACCTGTAACCTGCGTCAAAGCAAATTAATGTCTTTGGAAATTTCTGTTTCTTCACCTAAAACAACATTAATGCAAGTTGAGTACAAAAGTACTCGCAAGACTTTTACAAAACTTAAATATATGCGAGCTGAATCAAATGAAAGGCTGCTACGGTTATTTTTGCATAAAGCAGAAATTTGAATGATAAATACTAAATAGTAAATTGAAAGCATATAATTAAATAAAAACAATTTGACTAGTAAATAAAATAACAAGTATTAAATAACATAAATGTATAAATTACTCACAGCCTTACGTGAGTAGACTCACAATCCTTCATGAGAAATAAAACAGTTAACATAGAGAAGATTTAATAAGAGAATTTTGTTTCCAAATCACCTGTCCCAAATTTTATGAAAATAGAAAACAGCTAACTAGTGTCAGTTCTCCATGTTATCCATGACCATAGATACGGCTAATCGATTAGTTTTACACTCTGCAGAAGTGTACTGCTTTATCCATAAGGAATGATCAGCTCTTTTTGCAAAGCTTAATTAACACACTTTCTTTGGTGTGCCGCAAAGAGATCATACATAACCGTTACGTTGTTTAAATCTAACTTTACACCAACCCGGTGGTGTAAAACCCTTGATATGGTAGAAACAAACAATCATATAAATCATAAATCTTTTTGAGCTCAATAAACAACAACCATTTCTCCCCATAGCCAGGTGTACACCATTACATCGGCAGGCGTTATTTCCAACACCTCGGTGAGGGCACCCCTTTGAACAGTCTATTACAGAACAACCCGTGATACTACAGCCTTCCAATGTGCAAAGCTAGTTTTAAATAACTTAATAAGGTAAGGCAGTCATATACCAGCCTTTATGGTTGTACAGTTATTATTTGGATCATGCAACGCTATGTTCGATCCTTAATCTGACTTGGGTGATAAATTTCCCCCTATCTACGTACATATTAAATGCACATCCGGCTATTGCAAATAATCACCCATGTCAAAACTATAGTTTTATTTTTATTTTTATTAAAATATCGGTATACTTTATTGTCATAATTAAACATTAGAAAATTCATAAAAAAAGTGGGTGTGGGCGTTTCTGACACCCGTAACTTTCTAAGCAGTGCTAAGCAAATGCAAATAATAAACGATTATACCATTCTAGCATCATGAGTAACCATCATCTAGGGTTGTCATGGATCACATGTCAAACATGATTAAGGGAAACCCATTATTGAGGGGTTACAACTACCAGATCCATAAATATATGCATTTTTGTAAACTATAAAGCATGCATGCAAATTCTTAATCAGTATTTTAAATGATTATGAAAACTAGGATCAAAATGATCAAGGGGGTGCTTGCCTTGCTCTTCTAGGATGAACTCTGAATCGGTATCGTCAATGGGGGTATCATCAACGTCGGTGTCTACACGCTATCGAATAAAAATATAGCAAAAATCAACTTTTCAATAATGGCAAAAGAATCAAATGAAGAATCGAATAAAACCATTACATACAAACAAACAAAGTTGTAGTTTATGGTTTCATAATTTTCATGTGACAATATTATATTACAATTCTTTGGTATTAATGGTTTGGGGCTGTATGCCGTAATACCTATTCTTTATGTATTATTTTATTTTATTTTACAAATTCAAGAAGCTAAGGTTGTAAATTTAAATATTAAATTTTGAATTCAAGAGGCCAAAATTGTTTATCAGTACATAAATCAATACATAAAGTAACAGGGTTAGGGCAAATAAAAGTAGCATTGTACACCCTAAGTATTATGTTGGAATCAGGTTCTCTACTGTCTAACTAGCACAAAGAAACTTGTGTCACCCTATATGAACTTCATATGAACGAGTTATGATTATTTGAATCTTTATCACATTGAATTCAACTCTAATAGGAAAAAGGTATAACCTAACTCCAAATTTAAATTTCTTTGCACATTTAGAAAGCATATGATATGAGGATTCTAATTAAACTTGTCTAACATGTCCTACAATTTGTTTTTTATGCAATTGTAATTAATTTACTTTCTCAAGTAAAATTATGGCATGAAATCATTGTAAATTAGTACACTAGGGTTAATGTATAATAATGGCATTTTTTCCGAAAATATAGGGACTAAAATGCAATTTTTATTTAACTACGATGGCTAAATTTGCAATTTCCCTAAATTTAGAGGGCTAAATTACAAACTTTATATAACAGGCCTATTTAGACTCGACGTTAGGGTTTCCTGTGACACCACGAAATGTCGGGATTTGAAATTAGGTGATGATATGTTAAAAAGTATGATAAAATGTGATAAGACGTCGTAAATGAGATAATTTGTGATCTTTTACATTTAGAACCCTACGGTTTGGCATTTTAGCTGCGTTTCGGGCCTCTCAAAGTCGTTTTGGGCGTTCAGGGTGATCGCGGGCGTGAAACAATTTGGGCGTCGATGGGATGAATTGGGCCCATGTGGGGTGTGCTAGGGCAGCACACCTGCTGCCCCTCCCCATGCGCCCCGCTGCTGCCCCTCCCATGCGCCCCATCTCTCCCTTGGAGCCGCCACCCACCTCCTCTCCCCATCTTCCCCAAATCTCCTCCTCCTCCACCTCAAGCTGCACCACCCCTCCTCCTTGCGCCCCAAGGACGCCTCCTCGCTGCCACAACTTGCCCCGCTGCTGCCCTTGCCATGGAGGAGCTCCGCGACGAGTGGATTGGACGGGATCGGGCGCGTGGGAGAAAACCGAGGAAGGAACGCGAAGATTCGGCCGTCGATTCGTGTTCCTCCAAGAAGGTAATGGGGGATCTTGTGGGGTAGTTCTTATTCTGCTATAGAGGGTGATTACCATGTTTTTAGATCAAGGGAGGTGCTGCCATGGGTTAGATCTAATGAAAACTAGAGTTGTATTCGCGTTCCAGTTCGGGCAGATTGGGAACCCGAGCTAGGGCAGGCGTTTTCGCCAATTTCTAGTTTGAATCTGACCGTACGGACTTTTAGGAAGTTGTAGATAATTTCCTTATCTTTCCGTGCATATAAAGAAATTGAAATTCCGCCCAGCCGTTTAGAAGTTATGCCTGTTTTACCGAGCGCTGTCAAATCTGTGACGAGATTGAGACAGTTCGTGTTCAACGTTAGATTAAACAACTTTAGAGTCCGAATCAGTCTTTCCTATAACTAGAAAAAGTTGGGAAATTTCTAAGCTACGCGAGGTGTACTCGTTTATTTAATTTGGTGTTCTAGAACAGAAGTTATGATAGTCGGAAGGCTGCTGTCCGAAGGGACAGATTTGCTGTTTTCTGATTTTAGGAGTTGTGTTTAAGTCGGGGTAGCGGGATTTATGTGTGCTGTTTTGTGGACTCGAATTGAGTGTGTGGCACGTGTTTGCAGGTGGTGTGCCTACAGGAGTGCCCTCAACCTCTCGTCACTCCGTTGCCCGTGGTTGAAGGCAAGTGTATTGTGTGGATTGTGTGCTTTATGTGTTGCTAGATTGGTTTGATGGCATTTGGAATAGATAACATGTTGTGTTGCCATGGTTTACAAGTTATATTTGATATGATGTTCTTAGGCCTTGAATTAAATGATATCAATGATATGGTGACCTCATGCCATGATTACATATGCTTGTCGTAGATGAATGATTCACATGCCATGTTTTGTACGGTTTCCGTCGATTGTTGGGTACGGTCCTACATGTTAAGATGCCAAGTGTTGATATGCAATATTTCTATTCATGTTTACGTTGCTGTCCATTTTGCATACATGGCATATTTTCATGGCCGATCGGTGAGATAAGTCATAACTATTCGGTAGGGCGGTGAAGCTATTATGACTAGTCCGGGGCTATTCTTTCGAATAAGTCCTACATCGTGATTCCTTCAACGAGGTGAATGGAAGCGAGTGATAGGCACCCTCCATCTTCGGGATGGAAGGGGAAAAGGGTGCATGCCGACGGGTGTGCACTCAACCATACAGGTATGAGTATTCCAGGAGACATGTGCATTGCATTGCATGAATGAATTTCATAAATGAAGGTGTTTATGAGATGATGATGAGAGTACTCATGAGATGCTCATGAGATGATTACCATGTTGTTTTAAAGGTTGTAAATTATGTTAAATGTGATGTGTTGTGATATAACGGTGAGACTGGAATGATGGTTTGTTGTCTTGATCCTTGTTGTTCCATTGCAATACACTTTCTTTGAGTGATGAACTCACGCTTGTGTTTTCGTTGTTTGTTCCTTTAGGTACCATGAAATCGGCGCGCGGGAAAGGGATTTAGCTACACTCCTCCACGTAGTATCACAATCTAGCTAATTCACCTTCTTTTGGAGACACTGCAATAAGTATTGCAATAATCATTAGTTTATGGTCTTAATGTTGGTTGTTTCCCTCATGTGAATCATGTGGGGCTAAGGAGTGAATTGTTATATCTTCCTAGACTTAAATTGATGCCTATTCTTTTGTTAGCGATGTCTATTGATGTGTTAGTTGATGATTAGCTATTATTATCACTGCATGTTGATATCCTGTTTGTCTTATAAATTGATATGATGCTATGTCGATCATTTTCATGCTAAAACAAAGGAGATGCTGTCGAAATTTTCCATTATTCGAAATGATTACTTGCTGTAATTTATCTTAAATCATGGTATTAAATGTGTTATGGTCTATGTTTGGTGACATTCTGGGCTTAGTAGAAGCTGGGGTGTTACATTTCCAACCCCTAGCACCATGGTCGCCGCCGCCTTGGGCGATTGGGGTAGGCCCCCGCCGCCCCAACATCGGTGATAGGCTCGCCGGCCATAACACTCTTTCCATCTACCTTCGCACACGAGAATCAAAGTCCTCGATGTCGCCTAAGGGGCGCCTCTGTTGCGTTACCGGATCCACCGCTGAATCTGACCGCTTGGGGCGCGTCGGGGAGCACCGCCACTCCCTCGAGTGCGCTTGGCGCCTCCACCGTCACGGTGTTTGGCGCGACCGACACACCGTCGCATGCCGACTTGGGCTCGTCTGGTGACGCGCCACCTTGCCAAGCATTGATATTGCGCTAAGCGGGGTCATGGGGGCACGACCGCAGCCGGGTGGCCAACGCCATTGGGCGGAGGCCCTTCCTGGCTTTATACCGCATGCCGCCATCGCACCGGTTGCCCCATCAGCCTTGCCACGCGCCTCCTGCACACGGACTAAAGTGGTCGTCGTCGCGGTCCCAGTCGCGCCTACCATACTGTGGAGCATCTCAGCTCCTACAACCTGCGCTGTACCGAGCATAACGACCCCTTCGATCACCTGCGACCAATGGTGGTCCACTGACCATGCCGCGATAAGGCCGAGCATGACCTTGCCGACATCGATCATATCGCGCACGCCAATAGCGACATCCCGACCGGCGGTGTTGTAGAGGCAAAATACGAAGGATCGCTGTTTTCAAGTTCATGATGAAGGTAAATACATTTTAAACATGTCGTTGTTCTGTGTCATTGGATTTACCATGTCCGGGATATAACTGGTGATCCTCCCGTTTGCCGCCAGCCTCTATTTGCCCGTGCTTAGTGGCCGCCGTACTCGTGGATTAGAGTAGTGCCGATAATGTGTTTAAAATAGGGTAGAGATTGAACTCAAGAATAAAATAGAGAATGAACAATGAATAATTTATTGTACAAGTGCTTACATATTTATACAAGAAAAATGATGTCTAAAAGGTACATCTTCTAAAAAGCATCTATCTATTTCAAAAGGCATCTATTCATCCACTTAACTATATTATAAATTTCTTTAACACAAGTGCCGCCGCGGTGATAGGAAACCCGCACGCCGCACGGTCGGACTCCTGAACCCTTTGCCGCGAGCCAAATCTGGATGGTGGTTGATGATGTTATGAATAGCACTTGTATTCATAATGCTGTAGCGACTGCTCTTGTCGCACAACAGCAAGGTAAAGGGAGTCACCAGCAGGTTCATAGCGATCGCGAAGATGCTCCCACATCGACTGTGCCGAAGACAAAGCAACAATGTCTCCAGTAAGATGCACCTCCATGCTAGCAACCAAAATAGCAGAGGCACAAGCATCTTCATCAATCCATGTCTTATGAGCAACAAACTGAGTCTGAAAAGACTCCACAGCATCAGTATAATCATCGGTGATCTTCTGGCGAGCAGCATCATCAGCCTCCTTGGGAATAACAGGCGTGGCAGGGGGAGTTGGACGAGGCAGACAGGGTAGCTCGCCAGTAAGAAACTCCCACAGACGCTGACCACACATGTGAAGGCGCATATGAAGAACCCAGTCTCGATAATTGAGACCATCGAAAATAACCGGGCATCGAGGAACAGAGACAGTCCCTGAAGAACCAGAAGATGACACCTTTTTTTTGTGGAACTCAAAGTTCCTTGACCAGCCTTAATCGGCTGTGAGGTCCGAACGCAAAGACAGAAGCGACCTCTGTCTTCAAGCTCGAAGGGGACGCAACAGCCAGAGCCAGAACGTCAGCCTGTGGCAGCCGAAGGCGACGTGGCGGTCGGCGCAGATCAGAGAGCGGTCTCGGCGGCCGGGCTGGAGGCGGCCGGCGAGCGCAAGGCGGTGGCACAACGTGGAAGAGCGGCCTCAGCGGCCGGGCTAGAGGCGGCCGACTCGGGCCCGAGTCGGCGAAGCACAAGGCGGGTTCGGCGGCAACGGTGCTCCGGTCAATCAACAAGGCGGCCCGACGTGCTCGGGATCTGGAGCGTCTGAGCTCGGCTTCGGCTCCAGCGGCGGCGGCGGCCCGGCGGCTCCGACAGCAGACCGGCTACAGCTCAGGCTCCGGCAGCAGCAGATCGGCTCGGGCGACCAAGGAAAACGGCCCGGCTCCGACGGCCTAGCAGCAGCAGGAGCCTAGACGTCGGCACCGGAGGCGGCGTGTCGGCTACAGGCGAGGGCGGCAAAGGCTTCAGCGACGGGGCGACGGGCCCGCGGCGTCCGGAAGGTCGGCGGGATCTGGGAGCCACCGGGAGGAGACGGCAGGGCTCGGTGGCACCCACAGCGACGGCAGCAGCAGCCGGCGTCTCGGTTAGCAGCGGCAGACGGCGATCTTGCTGCGTCGGGCCTGTCGGCAGAGACGGCAGCCACGTGCGGCAGCGACTCCAGTCGTCGGCTCCAATTGATCTAAAGCCTGCCGCAGAAGATGAGGCAGGAGCGACGGGAGCGACGGGATCTTGCCTTGCAGCAAAGGAACGATGAAGCAGAGGAAAAACCGACGGGAAGAGCCGGTGGAAGGAGAGGATGACGCAAGTGCAACGTCAATAGAAAACCCTAACCCTAGATTAAGCTCTGATACCATGTTATGAATAGCACTTGTATTCATAATGAGACCAATGGGTCAGTATATATACATGTACAAAGGGTACAGGAAACAGGACTCTATCTCTAACCAAATAGGTATACAAGGGTAACAGGACTCTATCTCTAACAGTTGATTCCTAAGTTTTCTTTAGTCGTGCCGGGATACAGAGTCAGGAACAGACGAACAGTAGTCGGTACCAAGAGCACGAGCATCGTTAAGGACTACAAGGGAATACATCGGAGCGTAGGACATTGTCATTGTTCGTTAAGAAATAATGAATCATTACCAACGCACAAGAGAGCAACACAACACTGCATGTAGAAACACCAGTATCAAGAACCCAAGTGACAACCTAAGATTCCTACTAAATTAGGCTAGAGAGAATGCGATGCACATCATTACTGATCCTCTCAAAGCTCAAGGACGTACTACGTGCCCAATAGTCATCACGACAGTTCATAATTTCTGCACAACAATTCATGGCTGTATCATCTTCTTGATATCGGCATTTCTATCAGCAATAAGGCGGTCAACACATAGTTCCAATGACTGCCAAATGCATTTTCAGTCTAGTCGCCTAATCTATCTTCGGGACATTTGCCATCATCATAGTCTCTCAGCAATGCCAACAGGAATTGGTAGCGAAGACCGTTGATAATCTGCAAAGGATGGAGGCCCATTGTTCATGACCTTAGCCATCTGGTCAGTAGATTGAACGAGACTATTTTGCTGCAGTAACTGAACAAGTGACAAAAATATGTCCATCCTCGTTACGTCTCTGCTTGCCTGAAAATAATATCACCGTCATACACATCAAAACAACCAGTAAAGCAAGAAACGCGATATGAAAAAAAAGATGGTTTCATTCTCTACCTCAACAAGAAACCGTGCCCAGATCTTACTATCACGGAGCTCCATCAGTCCTTTCAAGATTGTTAGACCAAATCCACGTATGTTGTCAGCTATCTCTAGAAAGAACCCACGCTCCTCGCAGAGCATCTGTAATTTAAGAGGGCACAATGGTGGTAGTAATATTCTGCATGGTGGCAAGAGACAGTAGGTCGCACTTCTGAAAATCCACTTTACCTCAATAAGCATCTGTCCAGGCGGTGCAAGATCTTCGATGATTATTGGGCAAACCATAGTTTGCCCAGCAACATCGTAGGCCCACGTGGCACTACCATCTTTGCCAGTACTTGGCTTATTTTTCAATACAAGGCCACTCTCTTTGCCGATCATCTTAACAACAATGAGAAGACAACAACTCAGCATGTGTAGAAATACATGGATTTTTTCTAAGATAACACCTCAGCTACATCCAAGAGAACGTACCTTTGGTTCATCTAATTGCTTAATTTTCTCTGCATACTTGGTTACACTCTGTAGAAAGAGCATGTGCTTGATTGTTCGCTCCAGTAAACCATCAATGCTACACTGTTACGTCAAATATGATAGAAACTAAAGGGGTCAGTTTCGATCAAGGGAATCGTGAGGACCTGAAAGAGAGTGCGTCATTGATTATTACCTTTGCAGCATTGGGGACAATTTCACGTAATTCTTTGACACGATCTTGTATCTGTTGTCGGTCTTTGGGTCTAGGCCGTGTGCTCTCACCTGGTCTAGCTCTTTTCTTGGCGATCTTCATTCCCTTGGGATTGTTCGGCTGACTGACCTTGGAATTTCCTGTGTTAAAACTGCAACTGTCATCCACAGATACGTTTACTAGTGACACTGAAGTTGCCTTGGAAGATCCATTTTGGACATTTTCAGACGTATAGCTACTGGAAGGGAAGACCAATGGCAGTGATTGTGCATTGTATGCTGTCAGGCAGTCTTGAAAAGCAAGGCTCGGCAACTGATAATCTGAAACGTAGCCAGCTAAAGCACTAGCTTCAGCCGAACTTGGACTACATGCTGCAGCTGCATGCACATCACCACCGACATTATCGTTGGCACCAAGGAACTGCTCGGCTGCGGATAGGGAAAGCAAGCCCGTTGCTCCAATTGATAATGAATGGTTATTAGCCAATTCTGTAACAGATTCTGAGGCCGAATCACCTGAATTTGGGAGGTTTTTTGCTAGTAGCACATTGTCATCCCACCAATCTTGCACGAGAGTGTTAGTACTCAGATCAAACATCATACTTTCTAGCAAATCGCTATTTCCATTGCTTCCCTTCATGTTATAGCCTTTTGTTCCCTCTGTAGCTTCTTCGAATGTTCTATTTGGAAATTCGGGGTCTGTACAATAAGCCTGGCTTGTAAAGTGATTGGTATCCTTCACATGCAGTAAGTCATTTTGAACGATTAGAGATTCCTCATGTAAGTGAACACTTTGACCTTCTCCAGGATCAGGTACTAGAGATTGTTCATGCATGAGGGCATGGCATGGTGTGAAGTAATTATCTTGAATTTCAGAAAGACTAGGGGCAGTACTCAATGGTATAGATTTCCACAGCAATTTCTCACTATCGGTCTGTAGGCAATCTTTGTTTTTTCCAGATACTGTAGTGCAAAATGACGAGAAGCCAATGCCAGAATTCGGTGAATTGCTGGAGCTGTAAAGATTTTGGGAATAATCTGGAATGTTCTGATCAGAAGACACCTCTGTTCTCTGAAGATTGTTCAATCTTTTGTTTGCTGAAATTACACTAGAAAAACTAGAGTCAGGCTCTTTGCTATATTTGACTTGCAATGGAGTTCTCAGACCAATATTTTGATAAAGGAAGCTGCTGAAGTTATCAAATCCTTTAAACTCATTTATAGACTTGGAGTTTACTGGCATGGCCACTGTACAAGGACTAAGACTAGTGTTGCCACTTTCGTATGAGGTCATATCATTTAAAGATCTCTGAGAGTTGCTTGAAAAACAGATTGAGCTCCTTAGAGATTCAGTTCTCTTTGTATTCTCCTCAAGCTTTTCACTTTTCAATGGGGCGACCTTGTTATGCACAAGAATGCCATTTCTCATGGAACTGAGTATAGACTGCTCACTGTATGCAAGAGCATCTGTTTGGGTATACACTGTTGAAGGATCATTTGAAGTGCTTTTCATCTGACCAAACATATTCTTAACTTGATTGAAAAACACCGAGTCCTTAAACACCTGGCAAAATGTGAAAATTAGAGTCACCTTCCAAGACTCTACTCATATAGGCATGCCCTGATAAACTATTAGACAAAATAGCTAAGTTATCCGTCACAAAACTCAATTTCACTTGTGATACTATATTCAGTATAAATGCTATTTTTTTTTTTTGTTCTGTATCATACTAGCCATAGTTGCTTGACACAAGGCCATGTAACAATGTTATTATCGGCAATTTACTTAAGGGCATAAAGATTGTATTTTTCCAATATTTTAGGTACAAACCTTTTGCATGGAACCAAATTGGACCACACCCTGCAGCTGGAGAGGTACAACTGCAATAGTCTGCAGATAAAGTGCCATTTTCATTAACCAATTTGGCATAAACAAAGATAAACAAGAGTGAAATGTTCATGCTAATGTACTTTTCTCAGGAAAGAATACAAGGAAACAAGAAAACACTAACCTTTATCCCATTCAGGACCTGATGTTGCCACCAAGTATAGCCCTGAAAAAAAGGAAGAATTCCATTGTTAAAAGCAAGAAGGGAAAATTGCCTTCTCACCATTAAAAAAAAAATCACAGCCCGGTGGTATGAAAGCAAATCTCCCGGCCAGGGTGGAAAACATCTTTCTAAAAAAAAGGTAACACAAGCAGTAATTAAATAAACAAAGAAAGAGGGAACAACATAAGGTGAAATCTTATTGTGACAACTCAATGGGTTCTTCAGTTATCTGTATTTGTGAATCTGTTCAATCACCATATGTCCCAGCCTATGAAGCTAAAGCCTGAATGGTATGTTTAATTTTCTTAATTTTATTTATCTATTGTGCCAGAAGAAGAGAACAACAAATTTATACCTGAAATAAGTCTTGGTTGTCTGCATGGCTTACCTGATTCAATCCAAGGCAAGTATCATCAAAAATCCATTGACTCTTTCCGTTTACTATAGCTTCCCCTATGATGCTGAAATGGGAGAAGAATAGGTTTATTTAATTACGAATAGAAAAAAGAAGCATGTACCAAATTTATTGACTTCAAATACAATGGTAAGTACATTTACACACAGTTTCTAGATAAAATGACAGTAAAATAAAATTAAATAAATAAGATACATCATGTTTAACTTCGGCATAAAAGTATCTTCCTCCCAAAAATTAGATTCTCACAATTCCTTTTTTACGACAAATAAAATCTCATCACTCACCAGGATGAGTTAGGATTCCAGGACTGTTCAACTAGATGTTTTGTTCAAACATTGTTAAATAACACTTAAATAGGAACCGTGACAAACGTTAACAGTCGATTAGATTTTATCTACGATGTCAACAAAGCCTATGAAGGGTCAAGACTCCCATCAGGAAAGCACATAGCCTATAAAGACTGAAGGTAACATTGAACGCCCGTATGTTATCAGTATTCAAGATAAAATGACCCAACTTGATTAAGCTGAAGTTATCATACCCTTCCCCAACAATATGGACTTGATTAAGCATCTCCTCACCCACTTTTCTAGCCTCATCTTCACAGTAGCACTCCCCCAATGTAAGCAACCTGGCATCAAACATAGCACCTGTCATGTCAGTATTCTCGTTCAGATAGGAGCAAGTCCCTAGAAAGAAAGTTGCACCCCACCAATGGAAGTAACAAAACAAAACAAAATAGGAATCAAAAAAGCAAAAGTTGGACAATGAGTGACTTGTGTATCGCGTCCAAAAGTAAAAGAGGAGACACACCTTCCTGTCAATTTTGATGTAATCACAGTGTTTTGTTCAAAAAGAATGGGAAAAAGGACACAGCTTTTTGCAGCCCACATGCTATCATTCAAAGAAAGAAATAGAGGGCGATAACTCAGTCATGTACTCATGTCTCGTCTCCCTTCCCAAATCCAAGAAAATAGCTACTGCAAGTGTCGATTAGCAATGGACACTAAGTTTTTTTCTGGTTACTTTTCCTATGGAACTGACGTGAAAGGAGATATTTTGATGCAATCCTCTGATAAAAGAACAGACTACAGCAGCAGCTAAAATTTTCGTTCGAAATTTTCCGTTGTGATCGAACAGAAAGAGAAGATTGCTTGTAATGGCCCTTGCTCAACACAAGAAATGAACAGGCCGGAACTTTAGACAACCGTGGCAATAGTACCCATCTTCCGTTCATGTAATAGTACGTAAAAGTACCATTCACCTAACAAACAAAGCAATATATGTAGTACTATGAACTTCTGCCCTGAAACCCATGGATTTCGAATTTCTGGTTATTTTGCCTTGCCGTTTACTGTTTATAGTATTATCCCCCCGATCGATCTCACATTTCTTGGAGAAACAAATCAAAGAAAAATTGGCCCAGCAATGTGAACTAGGCAACGGAAGAAGCAAGAAGAAGAAAGCATTCCAAATTTGCAACCACCTGGAAGCTAGCTAGCCGAACGATGCAACTAGGTGTCAACTTGCACCGCGACCTATAAACGCTCAACCAGTAATAGTAATCATACGACTCACCGTGAGTTCTCAGGGTGGGATCGCCAGATGGCCGCGTACGACCAACCCCCACCGCGGCAGAGCGCTTCTAGCGCCGCCTCCATCGATCGCAGGAGATTGAGGACGACGGACGACGAAAACGAGGAGCAAAACTGGAGCGAAGGGCGTTCAAGCGTTGGGGAGGGGCGTAATAAATAAGGAGGGGCGAAGAGAGAGAGAGAGAGAGAGAGAGAGAGAGAGAGATATCCAGTACGGCACCGAAAACCGTGGTGGATTTTCGTTTTCCCTTTTGTTGTCGGGGGAGATTAATCTATTTCTGTGGTGGTCAGGTTCCACTTTTCAATCACGAAAAACCGTTCAAAGAAATGGGTTAGCGAAAATCGATAAAAACCGTTTGAATTTCGCTTGAACAGTAGCGGTTTTCAACGAAATGCTTTTTCGAACCGTAGCGGTAAGGTCGGATTTCGCGAAATCCGAGCGGTTTTCAACGGAAAGTTGAACCCTGGTGGTGGTGTCCTCTAGTCACAAAAGAAATAGATTTTCTCTTCCATACGTTAAGGTCACTTTGAAATGCTAAAATTTAATTAGATCTGTTTGGAATATTAGAATTCTTCTAATTTTATAAAATTCGAATTGATTTATGCTAATTTTTTATAATTTTTTTTCGAAATTCTTACCTTCTAAACGGTCCTAAAGTGTTCCTAGGAAGACTTAATAAAAACATTGATAAAATAAACATCATTTCCCATAAATTTTATGAAATCCCCACACCTTAGGTGGGCGTTAAAAAATTGTCGTTACAACAACATCATTTCATTCCACTACGATTAGACCTCATTTAAAACATAAAAATCACATAAATTTAATTTGTGTAAATTTTATAGAAAATAGTTCGGCTCACGGGGGAATCGGAAAAAAATTTCGTTCCAAATGGACTCTTACGGTCAAGTAAATTCACCGAACTCAATGGCCTTTTTAGTCTCGAGAGTCAAAACATACTAACCAAACTCAACCATCACGAAAGTTTCGTATCTTTCACAAAGTTGCTCAAGACTCTTGTTGTCTTAATTGCAATAGACAGTGGCACCAAAATCAAATGGCTGAAGTAGGAATATTTTTTTCATTGTTCTATGACGAAGCACAGAGGAAGAAAAGAAAAGGGGTTAAATCTTCACCTCTCAAAACCTTAGAATGCAACCAATTCAGATTATGATTTTAACTATGGGCACATGTCTAGTGTAAACTATCTTTATTGTGTAAACACTGTAAAAACTATATGTAGTGTTTTTAAAACTTCTCAAAAAATTATCATACGTGGAGGAGTTGAGCTTCTAAAATCTTGTAAAATTTGAAGATCAAAATCAATCGTATTTCAAAGATGCTAAAAAAACAAATTCATAATGAATAGTGATTTTCACTATTTATCTCGCCGCTTGTCAGTTTTATGCCTTTCAAATGCGATAGAGTTTGGTGTTTAAATTTTACAAGGTTGTAGAAGCCCACATCTTCTACGTATGGTAATTGTTTGAGAATTTTTAAGAACTTATACATATGGTTTTCATGGAGTTACATGATAATGGTGGTTTACTGTGTAAACTCCTTGAAAATCATATGTAAAAATATTCAAAACATCTAAAAAAACTGCATACATAGGGTAGGTGAGCTTCTGAAACCCTGTAAAATTTAAAGACCAAAATCAATCGCATTTGAAGTATATGGATGAGAAAGCCTACCACTCTTGATAATTTCTTCCTGTTTTGAATGAGAAGCTTGACACGCTCAATGGAAGTAGCAGCTGCGTTGGAGAGCAGCAGCAGAAACTCCACCCATTAGGAAGTCAATCATAAATCCAGAAAATCCTCTCTTTTGGTGCAAAAGCAAAGATGGCAGGACAATGGTTGCATCCATCCCGTTATACGACCACAAGGATGAACCGTAAGCGGAATAGGCATTGTATAGTGCGGGATTCTTCATTGCAAAATAAGAAGAGATCATATTAAGGGCATATTTGTTTTGGCTTTTGATTCTGAATTCTGACTCCAAAAACTAAATGAAAACAAACAGTCTGATTTTAGGAATCGATTCTCATAATCCAACTCACCCATATACACTCGAATTCATAATCCATTTCATATCACTACTACAGACAAGGTCATTATAGACGGTTCTAAAAGGTGATTACAGACGGTTTTGTGAACCGTCTGTAAACATATGTCAGTGATGTCAACGATGTATCACAGACTGTTCTTAAACTATCCGTGAAACTTACATCACAGACGGTTCTATTAAAGAACTGTCTATGATGTTATAGTATCACAGACGGTTCTAGTAAAAAACCGTTTGTGATCCTATTTTTTCCCTACACCCCTAACATAACTTCCATCATTAGTATCTGTTGTTCAAAACTTTTATCATATAGATATTTCTACAACGATATTTATAAGGCACAGCCAGTTATAGATTTTGTAATTGCATATCTAAACATCATAAATGCATTGAGGTAACAGCTTGTCTAATCAAGATCGTCTTAAAATATAAATATTTGTAGCGTTTTCATCTCCTTTTATTATTATTATAATATTGATGGTTTCTAAGGCAAAATCTATTTCATTTCATAGTTCATCCTGAATGTTGTCATGTTCGGATTTATCGTTTTCACTTCATCCTCATTCTCGAACGAGAATACCATAGGTAGCCATGCTTTTCAATTATAGAGTTGATTAATTCATTCTATAGAGTTGATTAAGTCATCGTATGAATTAAATGGCTTAATCAACTCTATACGATGACTTAATCAACTCCAAACGATGAGTTAATCAACTCTATAGTTCAAGAAGCATAGCTGCTTATGGTATTCTCATTCGGCAATGAGAATAAAGTGATAGCAATAAAACAGTGCATGACACCTTTCAGGACAAACTGTGGAATAAAATAGATTTTACCTTAGAATCCATCAATGTTATAATAAGAAAGGAGATAAAAGTACTATAAAACTTCATATATATACGTTAAAACGATCTTGATAAGACAAGATGTTGCCTCAATGCATTTAGAATGTTTAGATATTCAATTACAAAATATATATTTGGTTATGCCTTATAAATGTCGTTGCAGAAATATCTAAGCAGATGAAAATTTTGAACAACAAATATTAATGATAAAGGTTCTACTGAGGGGTGTAGGAAAAACATTTGGTTCCATAGTTGAAGACAAGAACAGGAAAAGGTGAAAGCTGCATACCTTTGGTACATCATCAACCATACACACTGATGTCGATGGGGAATTGTCGGTGTTTCGGGTACCGGCAATATGAATTTTAGTCAAGGGGTCGCGTGTTCCCTCTCCTTGAATGGCCTGACTCAGGGAGCCCAAGAAGTAACTGGTTCGGGCTGAATGTCCCTACTCCAGTTCGTGTGGTGGATCTGTATTGCTTTGGGTGCAGATAACTGCATGGTGTTTACAAGCGAGGGTTGAGGACTGGCCTCGAGCGCCTCGTATAAGTGGGAGAGCCTACAAGTTCGAAGGTGCTAAGGACTCGAAGCCTTGGGGGCGCTCGGATCGTGTACGTGAGTAAGAACTATCTATCCGTAAAACCGTCCCCTTCCCTGAGGGTCTTGCCTCCCTTTATATAGATGGAGGGGGCATGTTACATGGGAATTTGGAAAAGAAAGGATGGGGTGTCTTACGCCTGGGAGTCCTGGTCTTCGGCCTTGGCGAATGACCGGTGTCTGCTCACCCCATGCTGGGTCGGTAGATACATCGAGTAGCATGGTTTTCTGTTTCGCCAGGAAGTGGCGCACCTACCCTTTGTGCGCGCGTTTGCTAAGTGCTGATGCCGTAGTGCTTGGCTCTGGTGCTGCCTAGGGAGGGAGCATATCCTCCCACTTTGCATGACTGGACGATGAGACTGGTGTTTTGACTTTGGCAACCTCCCTGCCACCTTGGGAAGGAGCCACCTACCCTCGCACGATCATTCTGAGCCATCGTGTCCGTAGGGCAGGTGGCCAACGACCGGTGATGGTCTGGCACCCGACCCTTGGCGGAAATCGCCTTAGCTGGGTCGGAGCTTGTGGGGCGTCCGACCCATGACGGGGGTCAGAACGCCCCCTGGTTGGTTCGGTCGGGGACGGGTGTCCTCCGTGGCCCAGCAGGGCCTTCGGCCAAAGCTGGGCTTGGGGCAGCCCATTCGTCGTCCCGGGCCGCTGGGGGTACCCATGGTATGAGTACTCATCAGGAATATACAATCTTTTTTTTGGTGTGCATGGTTCATTGAGTTGAAGTTTTTTTCTTAAAAAAAAGATGCCACGAAGGGTCCCCCCCTGAAGAAATGACTTTATATTAACTCAAAATTGCAAAAGTTTTACGGGAGCCTAGCATATAGTATGCCTCACGGATTTACAAAAGGAAAGGGGATAATCAGTAATATATATTCTACATGATCAAATAATGCTGAAAATAGCAAAACAATTATACAATCTGACCATTCTAAACTAAACTAGCAAACGAGTAAAAATGCAAATAGTTCACGAAACTGATCAAGAAATCACCTTTCCGCACCACCCATTGCCGAATCTGAGAACAAACAAAATTAAATCAACAAATATATCTTTCTATACAAACAAAGCTACTCATGAAATGATGCTGAATTTGTAGAAAACTTTGTTACAATAGAAAACATAACTTATCATTGGGCAACCAGACAGTGGCTTCCATTATATTCATATCAAGTTACCTGTGCAAGCGAACTGGAAGGAATAAATTCAAGCATCCTTTCATCTTGTCCAGTTGCAAGAACTCGATATGGAGTAAGGTGTAAGTCCAGATTTTATAATTTGAGCAACCGGTTCATCAAAGAGACCGTATGAATAACCTATAGAGTATACACCACAAGTTAGTCATGATCTCCCTCCCTTCCTCCCATGCAAATATATATTGTGATCGGTATTCTAAACTGTAGTAAGTGGAAGGCCAACCCACCTTTAAGCGCTTATGCATTATAACAACAAGAAGAAGGCTCTAGCACTGAAATTTACCTAATAGCTATACATGAACCACAAACAGGAATGAGATATGCAGTTTGTGATCAGTGTTTTTTTGGGAACGATTAAGTTACAAGCCCACCTTTAAGAGCGACCTACCACTAATGCTTAAGCAGCCAGTGGCACTAATTTAGAAGAACGATTAAGTTACAAGTGCACCAATGGGGCGTCAGTGAGCTGGGAGGAGGCAACTTCCGTGAGCTAGGGAGGAGGCGGCGTTGCCGACAAGGAGAAGTCAGGAGCAGGGCCGTCGGGAAGAGTTGCCGCGAGCCGGGGAGGAGGCAGCGTGGCCAGCTGGGATCCGTGAGACGGCGTGGCTGACAGGGAGGAGTCGGGAGCAATTGCCAAGGAAGAGGACGACGAGGGGTTAGGGTTTGGGGGAGGCGAAACACGCTAAGTGTTAAGATCTACGCGAGGACTTTGGTTGTTTATATAGGTCTCATTCGTATCACAGATGGTTTGTAGCTAGAATTGTCTGTGATAATCATATATCACAGACGATTTTATTTTAAAACCGTCTGTGATATCTACAGGAGTAATCACAGACAGTTTTATAATAGAACCGTCTGTGATATTGCCGAATATCACAGACGACTTGTAAATAGAATCGTTTGTGATGTTGTTACTGACAGTTGCATTATAGAACCGTCAGTGATGTTTCTCATCACAGACGGTTTTGATAAACCGTCTGTGATGAGGCGTCTAATATAAGCCTTTGTGTACTAGTGTATGTGCTTTTGGATTTCAATTTTTGGAGAATCAGCTTTTCTACAACTATAATTCAGAATCAGCTTTTAGAGAATCCAAAACAAAAACAAATACGCCCTAAAAAAGCATGGATTGTCCATGGATCTTCCGAACCACAGAGGGAGTGCTCAATTTATCTGCCATCTTCAGAAAGCAACCTATCAAATAGCAATTTAAAGACATGGGTTTGGGATTCAAGTGCCATACATACAAAATGTTATAAATATAGCTTACAAGATGACAAGAAAATGTTGCTCCCCTAACACACAATTAAAATGACTAGAATTAGAGCATCAACAAAGCTAACATTACTATGTTACTTGTAAAGCGCAACATGATGATAGGAATGAATGATGTTTAGTGTTTGAATAAACATGAAATTGTATTCTTATGCAATAAAGTTCAATGATCAGAAGGCTATAGATAAATCTGTATTTCTACATCACCTTGTCTCACACATGTGTAGATCAAACACAACAAACAGATGTGCCCAACAATTCCATAGAGCAGTACATCAACAATATGAAGACGTGAGCCAACCATGAACATGAACCATCTTAATAAGCCTAGTCCACCCCCATCACGTTCTTACAATTGTCGGCAATTTGCAATGGAAGGAAAACAACCAATATAAATCTAGCTAAAGCATGGATACACCCAACTGGGAAACATATCACGTAGTTATTTAGATGCACGGACCTTTCTAAACATTAATAGAGCCAAGATAATAATAGCAATTCGAGAAAATTGAGTGAGCAACTCTTAAAACACTTGTACACGATGGATGGGAGAAGAATATTCGAGAGATGTGAGCTCAGCGTTTGCGCTAGATCTGATGGATTATGTGTTTTGGGAAGGAATGACGATTACTACCGACTCGTATTTATAAGTAATATAGATAAATATAGAGCTCTTCTACGGTGGATTAAATTGAATATGAACCGTTCATTCTTTTCGATCCAATGGATCAGATTAACTAGAGTCTACTTATACTTCATTCGGTAGTAAAGTAGTAGAAACACCCTTAACAAATCAACGGTTAGATACGATTTTTACTACACATTTTATACTACTAGGATAATGCACCGTAAAATTTCTCTAAATATATACAGTAGGGATACTGTTTCCATAAAAAAAAAAAAAAGTCCAACCTCTGTGCATCGATGTGCATGCATGTGCTACCCACATGACCTTCAGTTGGTGCGAATGTGCGATCGAACTAAACGGCGCATCATCACCGGCCATCTCTCTCTCTCTCCTGACCCAAAAAGTTCAAGAAATCATCTGTTCTAGGGCATAGAGATGTATGAGCACAAGACCGCGGTGGCGGCACAGAGGCCACTACTACCCCATCATGGATAGGTAGTGCAAATTAAAGCCCACCCTGCAGTTGCACACAATCGTGGGAATCTTGACTAAGATGATCGCCATCAGCGCAAACCATAATGCATGCATGGATATTCCCAAACATTCCATTGGCCAAAGGCCTGCAGAGTTGTCCCTGACTCGCCCACTGATCTGATAAAGAGTAGTACGTACGCACATCTGTGTGGCTTTACACATGGCTTTCTGCTTGGTTTAGCTATGGCTAAGAGAGGAGAGGGTCATCATAATGTTCTTGCTAGCCCAATCATATGTGGTCACCTATGATTGGGAGCCTACCAAAGGAATATTTCTAGGTCTTCCTTGCCCTTTTGCAGGAGATGTCTGCCACTTGATATATAATTGCTCCCCTTGATGCATTATCGGCATACCCCCTACAGCCCCAATATCTTCTTGCAGGTTGGTAGAGGCAAAGGGGAGAGAGAGCTGTATATGTCAAAGTTAATAGTATTATTCACCAAAACTAGAGTTTCATGAGACGTCATTAGTGATGGTTCCCAAGGAGCGATGTCCACTACTGGAGGCTACTGCTAGCTAATCTACTACGGTGAGGCTGAACAGACTAAGGACTGCCATCATTTCTGGCATTAAGCTGGCTAGTATAATTTTGTCTCCTGATGAAGCCTTCAAACTTCCAAATATTCCCAGGCAAGCTTGGTCAAGGTCTCAGTGACAGCCAAAAGTGTTGCTTTTGCTTGAGCTTTCATTCATTCACTCACTCTACGTGAAATGAATAGATGGCAATGGATTCCCTCTATATGAATCCACTGACGAAGAATGACAGAAGTACATGACTGAAGCAGCCTTGAGTAACTGCATGCGGTATGGCTATTTATATTTTGTAATAATTAGTTTGTTGTGTGCATCTTTTAATGCAGAGGTCGGGAGTTAATATATTCTTCTATTATCTAAAATATATATATATATATATGAATCCACTCTTCTTTTTTTAAGTGCTAATCAAGAAGAGTCTGTAATATAAGTAGTCTGAACTTGAAGCATCCACTTCATATCCTATGTGCCACGCGCAGAAGGATGTGACACAAGCTATATATTTTGCAGCTGCCGTTCAGCATACTAACACTGCAATCTTGGGGCAGAGCCTTTGGCCACTTGAGCTCGCACTCGCAGCGCTTTGCCTATATAACTGCCACCTAGAAACTTTGCGTGGCTACTTTTGTGGCACTTAGCAATGGATTTGCTCGGTGCACTCAGATATTATATATATACATCCATTAAATCATTTCTGCTCTGATCAATTACACATGTACACCTTTTTTGATAAACAATCATGGTATAATCGATAATCGCATTGGAATAATGTTAGTACTAGTGCCTGATTGATCCTATCTCTACCAGCAAATCCATTAATTTAACTTCATTAACTACGGGAGACTATTCTTGATCACTTCGTTAAGCGTGACAGAATCATGACATCACATTCAAATCACTACTACCGCTGAGGTGTGTCAGCTTAATTGCTCCAGATGATATGCAGCCATACACCGAACCCCATCCGAGAAAATGGATGGATCGAGTATTATTTGTTAGAGCCAATGAGTTAAGTTTGGACTAAACTAGCCAGTAAGCACAACTTGATCGTTGATATGCGCATATACCGGAAGTTCGGAACCACGTGCAGTTAGATCTGCATGCTTGTAGCTGTTTAATTAGATGGTGATCCATTAATTTGGAGTAGTGCTAGCTACTGATGGCAACAGGCGAGGCGAGTAGCTGTCGTTGGTCGATCACGTACGTACCAGCTCTACGCAGCAAGATCGCCGGGCACACAAGCGCGCACGCCGTAGTGCTTGTCCCTGTGCCGTGGTGGTCACGTCGTAGCGCGCGCGGTGCATGTACGTACGTTCAAACATGTCGGCTCTCGGCATGGCATCGAGAAGCTGACAGAATGATGAGGGGATCAACTGATAGGGACTGAAGCGATTCCGTGATCTGTGGATGGTAGCATTTGGAAGAAGGTTAACCTGGGAACATGCATGCGTATCCATCGAATTGGCAATTTGGCATTCTTGCGCTTGGACTGTTTCTGTGGGCAGGGACCAACGAACTCGTCATATGGAAGCCATGGTTAATTAATATATAGCTTCCTAGGAGGGAATTGAGGTGAGGTGTCATGGTGAACACGTACATCCATATAGATCCATGCATGCATCACGCCTGCGTTTGTGCTTCTGGTGATTCTTGAGCAAACGAACAACCGGAACAAGCTAAGCAACGCATGCAACGGTATGCATGCAGCATGGTCTCTTCGGGGAGCAGCCGTACCTGTAAACAGTTTATAGTACATGGCCATCGATCTTACATACTGTCGGGCTGACAAATAAGGCTGCTTACTGCGATCGCCCGTCCTACGTACGTATGGATCCTTCTAGTTGTTTGGGCATACATACACACACATATATATCCTATTTCTCGGACCGTTACGGCACTGCTCAATCTCTACTATATAAAGTGAGAGTTTCTTCCCACATCATTTCATCAAAATTACCAGTTCTGCCATTATTTAATTACCCACCTCTTTAATTAACCACTCCAGGTGTAGATGGAAGACAGCACACAAGACCATTCTTTAATTACCCACCTCTTTAATTAATTAACCACTCCAGGCGCAAGAAACGAAGCATCAAAACGCTTCATTTACATAGAAATATAGAAATACTGCTTCAATAGTGTCCTACTGTATAAGGTATTATTTGCACAACATATTTTCTTGTTTCATGTTATCGTAATAGCAGGACAGCCGTTCAAAATGTAGATACCGTTGCAACGCACATGCACCTTACTAGTACTAATAATAACTCACTTATACCTTATAAGTGAAGGAATCCCCGCCCAACCGGCCACCCCACATGGCACTCTACGCCGTTTTGCGAAAACCCGGCCCATTCGTTCCTTCAAATTACGGATAGGTCATCGCGAATTTACGAATAGGTCATTTGTAATTTTTTGTGAGGGGAAGAAAAAAATTACCGGATCGCGTTTAGGTCCCTCGCTCGCTACTTTACAAAAAGAGCCTCCCGTTAGATGTAAATCGCGAGCGAGCCCTTTTCTACTTTTTCAAGATAGCGGTGAGATCCAAAACTATAACAAATAGGTCCTCGATTTTTACATCCAGGTCCTTTCTCCTTTTTCCATGAAAAAAATATTTTCGTCAACAGAAAGATGTGTGATATTTTTTCGGCTCGGTCTCTAGGGTTTCTCGAGCCTCCAAAAATTTTGAAAATACATCTAAGTCTACTTTTTCTCTGGAAAAAAAGCAAAAGCATTTTTCGTTCACGTGCGCGGCGTGCGTCGCGCTTACGGGCCTAGGTCCTTTCTCCGTTTTCCCGAAAAAAATATTTTCGTCAACAGAAAGATGTGCTTTTCTTCCGGCTCGGTCTCTAAGGTTTCTCGAGCCTCCAAAAAGTTTGAAAATACGTTTAAGTCTATTTTTTCTCCGAAAAAAACGCAAAATTATTTTTGATTCACGCGCACGACGTGCGCCGCGCTTATATCTTCCTAGCATCAATATTGCTCATGCGGTGCCTGTGCTGCTGTGCTGTGCGCGCCAGCAGCCGGCCCAGCTGGTGTTGGAAGTCTCCGTGACACAGAGCAGGAGGACACTATCAAAAGGGAAAAGATGGACAGGAAAACACCAAGGTTTTTCAGGCCGGAATTGGACCACCCGATGCCATAGGCCCATAGCCGGGTAAGGACTTTTTTTAAAAAAATAATATATTTTTTAAAATAATTTTATAAGAATAATACGTCATAAAGAAAAATTACAAAAATACACGTCTATCGCCATTTGAAATGGCTACGAAGACTCTGTCGTCAATTGAAATAGCGACAAAGACTGTTTTGTCGAGGATTGAATTTGACCGACGGATTATTTTGTCGTGGATTCATTTAGTCGACAAGATTGAGATCTCTGTTGCCATTTGAATTGGCGACAGACCCTATTACCATTTCAAATAACGCCTATTCTTTGCAATTGAAATGGTGACAGAAGTGTATTTTTGTAAGAAAAAATTCAGCGTATTATTTTTTGTAAAAATATTTAAAAAATATATTATTGTAAAATAAAATTCGGATGGATGGCATAGCCAGGGGATGGATCGAGACGTCGAGCAGAGCCTGGTCTTCCCGGGCACTCGGTCCACAATTCCACATGTAAGTTCCTTTCCAAAAGAAAACAAAATGTTTTAAATCTGAAAGAAGAAGATACATGGTGTAGGTTCCAGCCCAGATCCAGGCATTGACCGCCCAACTAGCGGCCCATCTCTTCCAGCGCGGCGCGCGAGACAGGCCTGCCATGCCGACCCAGCCGCAGCGTGTGCGGCGTCCAACCGCCCGCCCGTCCCCTCGCGCGGTGCGGCTGCATGCGCTGCGGTCCCGGCCCGACGGCCCACAGGCCTGTCAGTCGGCTCGAATCGCTACACTTCGATGGTTGTACTGAGCTGACCTGTGCAACGACCCAAATCACCACGCGTGCATCGCAAAAAAACCATACGCGGCCGGCGGTGCACATACTCTCTCGGCTGTCGCTTTTCCATCCGCATGGCGCGACTGTTCGTCGCACGCACGCACGTGCATCTGGGTACTGTACGTCGATCTCTAGTACGAAATGAAAATACGCCATTTCCTGTGGTGGAATGCAGCGACATTGTCGGACCAGATTTGCAACTCTAAACTGAATAAGAAGCTGATGCACACAGTAACTTCATTGAATATCAAACACACATCGTATAAATAGCAAAGATAATACTCTCTCCATTCACATTTTACGATTTTGCACTTCAATCAAAGTACGTGTAGAAATAATCAAATCACTCTGCTTCATTACTTCACTTATTGCTCTTAGATGGTTTGTGTTACTCTACTCTACAGTGATAAATGGTATTGGAAGTTATGAATGGTAGGGGTGTATGTAAAGCAAAAAAAAAAACATTTAAAAGTTATCTCAAAATTATAAAATAACATGTATTCAGGAATTTTAATTAACACATAAATAGGCCTTATAGCTTTTGACTTGCAAATTGTCCATCAGGCCTAAAATCTTTAAAGAATAGTTGTGGAAACGGAAACGAAAATCACACATAAGTGAGACCAGCGGCGGTCTTGAGATTTCAGGGGCCCAGAACGAGATTTAAAATGGGGCCCTTTTGTCCGGCTTCCCACTTCAGGCCACGCCAAACACCAGCCAAAATGTTAAATGTGCAAACGGGCTGCTCCATGGGTTGATCTGATGGGCCATACAATCAGCAAAAATGTTAAATATGCAAATAGCTAAAATATTCTACTAATGTATGTAACTATAGGGTGGGGCCCATGGTCGGGGGGGTCCGGCGCTGAGTGAGACCCTCATAATATGCTCACAGGGAACCGACTGTGAAGCCAAAAAGCCTAAGCCGAAACAAACGACTGGCTTTTAAGCCGGGCTTTAAAAAAGGCAAAAGCCCATGTATAACTATAAGCCAAAAGCCAGACAAGAGGAGCTTTTTTGGGTTTTTTTTTGAATGAAATAACCCTTTACCACTAAAAGTCTCCAAAATTACCCACCAAATGCCATCATATATAAATTGAGAATTCATCCACAATCTCATTTAGGGTATTTTAGACTTTTCATCTATAAGCTGTACCATCTAACCCATTAATAAGCCATGATACCAAACAACATGTCTTGGCTTAAAAGCAGATGACTTAAAAGCTCATTAAGCTAAAAAACTAGTTTTAAGCCAAAAGCCAAAAAGCCTAATCCGAAACAAACATAGCCTAAAGGCTTGTGACCTAGCTCTCAGCCTCTTCGACTCTCGATCATGCCGGGCGTGATTGAGCTCCCGTGGGTCTTCTTCACTTACTGAATGATAGTAATTTAGCAATAGTGAATAGAAAGGTACTCAACAAATCACAACGTAGGATGCAATTATAATAGATGCAAGGCCGACAAGGGAAGTCTTAAAGTTCTTTTATTTTGCAGAAAGCCACATTTGAAATATATTATATAGAAGACATTTTAACTAAACCAGTTTAAACAAAACTGAGTAATTGTTGTATAATAAAAGCAAAGGTTCCATCCACTTGTTAAATCAGACAATGGCTTCCTAGTCATATGTCATATCTTTTTAGGTTGCTCTACCCAATAATACACATGGGGCTTTATTCACCCAGGACGTAAATTCAGGGCTCTATCTACTCAGAATGGACATTCAGGGCACTATCTACCTGATATTTTTGTTCCACTTGCAAATGATTTTGTAAAACTGAGACTAACCAACCAAGTTCCAATGCATCACCAGTAACCGTGGCGTGACTATCTGAACAGTTTTCACTCTGTCGAGATTTTACAATTTTACCTAGGAGAGATGTCTCAAGTCTCAACTTGTGTTGTCTTACACAATTTTACCTACGAGGGATATTTCAACTTGTGTTGTCTTACACGCTAGGCAATCATAGATATGATTCTTGATCCTTAAATATTATCCTTATTATTTATTAGAAAGTATTTGACTTGTTTGAAACTCTATATATGACTTTGTAATAATTATTCTAAAGTGATCTCTAGTAGATGATCGATAAACATATGGGGACACATAAGCATATGTATTGGTTGATGACCATGTTTCACGGGTCATAGATATAGGGATATTAAACCAATAATATAGACACATGTTAGAGAACATGGAGTTGGATTGACCCACCTTGATACACTGCGAGAATGTTGTAATCTTCTTGTCATCAGTTGGTATCATATACAATGTGTATGATATATCCTTAAACTTGGGATTGGCGCATGTACTCGAGATGTGTAGTGACTTACTTAGGTGTTGTCAAACACTACTCTGTAACCGGGTAGTTATAAAGGTAGCATTCGGGTTTGTCATAAGCATTATGCATCTCGAGGGGCTTAGAGATATCTCTCCCGTTGAATGGAGGGGTGAATCCCATCTTGATCAACCATGATTCGCGGAAATGCATGACCATGCTACTCGCGGTTAAAGAGTTAATCGTAGTTGAGGATTCCAAGTCACATGATCAAAAAAAGTTGTCGAGCTAACTAAACAAGGATGACATGTACTTGCCTTGAGTTTGACCGATATTATGAGGCAAAGGGAAATACATATAGTTAAGTATTGTTTAGGTTCGTTCTATATGATCTTTACATATACTTGGGAGTCAGCACGCCCTACTAAGAACTTCTACCAATTAATGGTCGAGTAAAAGTACTCGAGCTATGTCTAGGTATACGTGAATCTATAGGATCGCACGCTTAAAGGGTTGGGACTTCATTCGGATGGTGATCTGAATTCTAATGGATTTCACGTTCCTAATGGTCTCTAATGTAGAGTCTATTATGGGGTGTCTATTTAAAGGGAGGGGGTGCGGGCTTCAGGGTTAAGAGATACAGTAAGAATTTGGAATTTTCGAAACCCTAGCCGCCACCCCTCCTCTGCCCAGAATCGCGTAGCCGGCACTAGTACTCAGACGCGTGGTGTTCTTGCCTCGTACGTGTGGATACCTTGGAGGTGTTGCTGCAAGGCTTCAACGCTAGGACGATCTGCAACATGCGACGATCACGAGGAGCTGTTGGAGGAGGCGCGAGGCTAGTATGACTACATCTGCACCACCGCGCTACATTGACTCTACTTCTGCTACGGGTCTACACATCTAGTGGTAATTCTATGATCTATAACTTGCAGTGATTTATTGGTTATGCGGTAAAAAATTTTAAATTTACGTTATAGTAGCCTATCCATTCCCCTACACTTAGACGTACAACCAAGGGGATCATCACAAGTCCTTCGTAATGCACTATCTCAACGCAGTTAGGCCAATTCTTATACAAGTTTTATTTCTCACGAAGTTTGGAAGTAATTCCTGTGCAAGAAATTCTATAGGCGGAAGCGCTGGATATCACGGAGGTAAGCCCCAGTACGTCGTCCTCCGGCTGGCAAGCAGTGATAAGAAGTCTTCTGCCTACCTGTTGCGTGCTGAGCAAATTTATGTGGTTAGTGCCTTACTACTGCGCGAGGTACAAGTACGTACTACACTACTACTAATGTTTCAATTATAATATGTCGAGCACTAATTAGTTAGGCGCAGTGACTACTAAATAGCCAAAAAAAAACAAAAACAAAAAACAAAGTCGCCTTGCATGCAGTAATTAGAAACATTATTCATTGCTCCTGATTACCACTGTGTGCAGAACGTACCGATGATCGGTGGACGGCGAGCACAGCACACCACCGGAGAGCAAAAAACGAAAGATATCGAGTAGCTGACGGCTTTAGCCTCTTCGGCCTCCTATCGTCTTCCCTGCCGCTTTTTACCTAATAGGCGGCTTTGCGTTTCGAAGTTGAAGCGGATCAGTGCTGGTTGCACAGCCCTAACATGTTAGCATCACACTACACTACGATAAGTGCTGTCATTGCACGCCCTCAACCATCGCTTACTTTACACGCTCCCTCAGGTGGTGGAGAGTTCATTTGCTTACGTCCTTTCGCAAAGTTGTCAAGATCATCGAGTTGGGTCAATGGTAATGACCTAATTATTCTAGTATACTACCATTTGAGAAAAACAGATTGACTTATCGTGGCAAAAGCACAACCAAGAAGAGACCGACGAAACCTGTGTCTAGAATTCTAGATCCAGCCTCCGGCCGGACGGTGCGTAGCGTACGTGGCAATGACGAATTCTTCAGAGATATTTAGCGGCTTTTTGTTTGATGACAAATTTGACTTACTAAATCTTATCAAAACTTAGTATTGGTTACCAGTGTTTTGCTAAAATTTTTTTAAAAAAAACTAGAGAGCCAAGGGAGAAATAAATATTATCAAAATTTAATAGCAAACTAAATGCTTATCAACTTTGATCAACGCTACCAGCAAACCAACGTCGGAAAAAATGCTCAAATATACAACACGATAATACAAAATAGCAAAAATATACAACAAAATGAAAAAATTGCAAAAATGTCATGGCGGCCGCCATGCCGCACAGCGGCAGCTAGACGTCGGTCGCTGGCGGGTGTGAGAGCAAGCAGGCGCCAGCGCGAGAGCAGGCGGGCGAGCACTGGCGCGGCGCGGGAAGGTGACCTGGCTGCCGCCGTGCGGCGTGGCGGCAGCCAGACGTCGGTCGCTGGCGGGCGCGAGCAAGCGGCGAAGTCTTTGGTGCGGCGCGGGTGGGCGCCACTGGGCTGCCGCCCTCTGGCGTGGCGGCCGCCATGCGGTGTGGCGGCCACCACGTCATTTCTGTAATTTTTTTTCATATTGTATATTTTTACTATTATGTATTTTCATGTTGTATATTTGAGTATTTTTTCCAACTAACGTCTCAAAGTTCTGTGACGACTTGCAATTTTCAAAGGCGGCAGCAGATGAAGTACTCTTCACCGGCAGCAGCAAGTCAAGAACGGACGCTGAAATTGAATAGGTGAATGACCAGAGAAGAGAAGTACACACTGTACCCCGGTCTCCATATGTTTCTGGAACAGCATACACGTGAAAGAACTGGATGAATCAAGCTTCCTCCACCTGCGGGAAACAGGGTGTGCATGTGAAAGATTATGTGAAGGTCTATTTATATTTTACAATAAGCAATTTATTTTATTTGAGTTAGGTATACTCAGTTTGAGTTTGATTTGAATTAGATTTAAAATTTAAGCAATTAGATGATTATTGCATATCATTTTGGGTATTACTATGTGATGTATTTTCTTTATTTTTGATAGTTGTAGAACGACAGTACCAGGCCATGGTGAGGCGGAGGATGATCGGGAGTTCAGGACTAGGCGAGATGCGTTGAGGTCCAGACGGTCGGGAATCGCCGGAGGATGACCGGAGATGGAGTCGCTGCGAACCCAGAAGACAAGGGAACGGCTAGGATGCTATTTTTGAGCTGCTCGGATCAAGAAGAGCTATTGGATTGCGGTTTAGAGGATGGATTAACGGCCAAGTTAACTCGCTTTGAGAAATGTGCAAAACCTGTTATGCTATTGGGCTGCGGGTTAGCCCATGTATGAGAGAGTGAATTTCAACCCTTGATGAGATTTCTTGAGGGTTAAGAAAGTACCAAGGGTGGAGATTGCTCCAAGATTGCTATAAATAGAGGGGGAGATGGGTGGCTCTCCCTTAAAGGTTTTTGTGCTCATTTGAGCTTTGCCCATCTTGTTGTGAGGCTGTGTAAACCTTCAACCAAAAAAATTAAAATTTATTTTCCCTTACTTCTGAATTTAAATTTTGTATTTACATTATGTCTTTAGATTCTGTAATTTAAATTCAATATTTGCTTTTCTGCAATTTAAATTTAAGCAATTTAATTCCTGCAATTTACTTTCTGCACATTTGAATTTGCCTCCCATCCTTCTACATGCTTTTGAATTTTTTGCTGAGGATGAATGATTGATGGATTATTTTTTTTCAGATCATATCCCAATCATCTAGGCAAACCTTGTGTCTCTTCTTGCAAGAAATCGATCGTTGTGTTTGAGAAAAGAAAAGTTTTTATAGATTGTATTTTTGGACATTATCTCTTGTGTTTTTTATTGCTGTGACAAGTGGGTGATTATCCAAGATTAATTTGATTATCAAGGCCCCACGAGCAATCTTAGAAAAAAGTTTTTTTTTGTTTCTTTTGATTCTCTTATCTTTGATTGGATTTTCTTGTCCAGTAGGTGAGAGAAAAATTTATTTGAGATCATTCACCCCCCTGATCGCCATTCCGGACCTTCAATTGGTATCAGAGCCGATTTTGATCTTTTAAAGATCTTTATCGGTCTCAAGAGCTATGGTGATAGACAAGTATTCCATCAAGCCTTCGATTTTTTTAGGAGTTGATTTTCTTTTTTGGAAATCAAGAATGGAGTCATAAATTATTGCCCAGGGCTTCCTGATTTGGCAGAAGGTGAAGCTCCCGTATGAGGTTCCTGCCGATGAGAACGTCAATGCCACGAATATGGCTAATGTTGAGGTGAATGCTAAGGCAAGAAACATTCTCACACAGGGACTCAGCTGCAGTGAATATGATTGAATCTCTCATCTACGATCTGCCCATCAGATCTGGGTGACCCTCGATGCTTACCATGAGGGCACCAATCACATTAAGATGGTGATGTAGAATCAGTACAAGCGTGACTATAACAAGTTTGAGCAGCACGCTGCTGAGACCCTAGACGAGTGATTTGGTCATTTTACTAATATTTTGAGCGATCTTCGTGCAGTAGGATGCACTTACTCTGACTCAGAGAACGCTTGCAATTTTTTTTTACCACACTTGATCTTCGGATTTGGGAGATGAAATTGACCACCATCAAGGACACTTCTGACTTGTCTACTATGACTTTTGACGGGCTTTACTCCCTACTCAAGACTCATGAGATCGGTGTCGTCTCTCACAAGACAAAGTCGTAGTCGATGGCCTTGGTCACCAATCCCACATAATCCTCTTCTAATTTCCCCCCCGGTTTCTCCCTTTCCGCCCTTTGTGAGCTGAGCAATGATCAACTGAATTTTTTTTTTCCAGAAAATGAGTGTCGGTGTTTCGGGTACCGGCAATACGATTTTTAGTCTAGGGGTCGTGCGTTCCCTCTCCTCGAATGGCCTGACTCAGGGAGCCCAAGAAGTATACTGGTTCGGGCTGAATGTCCCTACTCCAGTTCGCGTGGTGGATCTGTATTGCTTTCAGATGCAAGTGATTGCACGGTGTTACAAGCGAGGGCTGAGGGCTGGCCTCGAGCGCCTCGGAGGAGTGGGAGAGTAAGAGCTGCCTGACTGAAAAGAGAAAAGAAGAGCCCCCCTTTCCCTAAGGGTCCCGCCCCCTTCCCCTAAGGGTCCCGCCTCCTTCATATAGTCGGAGGGGGTAGGTTACATGGGAATCTGGAAAAGGAAGAGAGGATGGGGTGTCCTACGCCTGGGAGTCCTGGTCTTCAGTGAATGACCGGTGCCTGCTCGCCCTACGCTGGGTCAGTAGACACATCGAATGGTATGGTTTTCCGTTTCGTGGGGAAGTGGCGTACCTACCCTCTGTGCGTCTGCCAGGCGCTGACGCAGCGCTTTGACTCTGGTGTTGCCTCGGGAGGGAGCGCATCCTCCCACTGTGCATGTCTGAGCGATGAGGCTAGTGTCTTGACTTTGGCAACATCCTATCCACCTTTGGAAGGAGCCGCCTGCCCTCGCACGGTCGCTCTGAGTCGTCGCGTCCGTGGGGCAGGTGGCCAACGATCGGTGACGGTCCAGCGCCGATGCCTGGCGGAGAGGGCCTCAGTTGGGTCGGACGTTGCGGGGCGTCCGACCCATGGGAGGGATCGAACCCTTCCCCTGATCAGCTTTGTCGGGGATGAGTCGCCCTTGGTGGCCCACTGGTTTTTCAGCCAGCGCTGGGCTTGGAGCGGCCCGTTTGTCGTCCTGGGCCGCTGGGGGTACCCATGGTACGTATATTCATCAATGAGCTTGCACTTTTGGCTCGCAAGTTTTCCCACGTATACAAGAGGTAGAGGAAGAGGAAGAGAGGTGGCATGATCACTTGCTACCAGTGTGATGGCCCCAACCACATTCGGGCAAATTGCCCCAAGTTGGAGAAGGGCAGGAACGAGCAAGGTGGTTTGAGCAAGAATGACTACATCGACAAGAACCACAACAAGAAGCATCCAGTCCGCGAGCCAGTGCGAGAGAAGAAGTACTGCAACTTCTTGAACAACAAGAATCTCTTTCACTGCGTCCTCGCTACACTTGATGACATCAACCTCTCTAACACGGAGACGTGGAGCGACAAGGGCGATGATGATCCACGAGAGAATAACAAGAGCGGTGATGACTTCTCCGACATGTGCTTCATGGCGGACGCCAATGGCATCAGCAATGACGACCTCTACAGCGACTCTGATAAGGTACCCACCTATGACGAGCTTATTGACGCCTTCTGTAAGTTAGGCAAGTTTCATGCTAAGACTAGGTCAAGGTGTTCGGAGTTAGAGAAGGAGGTAGATTATCTGTCACGGGAGCTAGCTTCGCTTAGGTCTTCTTCCTCCTGTGACGTTGATTGCTCTTTGTGTGATGCTTTGCTTATGGATCTTGAGAACCTAAGAACCATGCTTGATAGTGTGCTTTATGAGCTTGAGGGTCTTAGGTTGAAGAATGCTAACACTGGTTCTATTGATATCATTCTTGCTGTTGCTAGTTTTATTCATGCTCACACGACTGTATCTTGTGAAAATTGCCCTAAGCTACTAGTTGAAATTGATTCCATAAGCACTCACCTTAATAAGCTTTCTTCTAGAAATGATGAACTTGAATTGCATGCTTCTAAGGATACAGTCAGCTCATGCGAGGGCTGTAAGCAACTAAAACTTGATAATAATGCTTTAAAAGTCAAGTGTGCTAAACTTGCTAAGGACTTACTTGCTAAGTCGCAAAATGGTTGCTTACTTTGTGCTGAGATTGAGGGGGATTTGGATAAAATCCATATCAAGCTTAAGAAGAAGTTAGAGGCACAGGCTGTTAGGATTAGAAATGTCCCTTGCATTTCTTGTGAGGCCCTCAAGATTGAGATAGTTATGCATAGAGAGAGATATGCACGCGTTGTTCGTTCTTCCTCTTTTGGCTCTTCTTCCACTCTTTTCTCCTGTTCTTCTTGTGTCTCACTTTTTCGGGAGTGTGAATACCTCATGAGCACTCTCGAGAAATTTGTTGGAGGTAAGAAAAAGCTCAATCCCATCCTAGACCAATCCAAAATCGGTAGATTTAATTAGGACCTAGGATTTGACTACTTGGAGCATGCACGGGTGCATTCACCTACAGTTGTGCTTGCCTCCAAGAGTGGAGCGATAGTGGTTACTGCTAGGACTAGTACCACTGTGTTTAGGTCAGTTGAAATTGTTCACAGGATCTCTGACGAGAAGGTGACACCATCTGCAGCTTTAGCCTCCAGTAAAATGAAATATACTTGCACCTTCTGTCAGAAGGATGGATATCTCACTGACTTTTATTTCAGACGCGCCAAGATTATGCGGCGTGAGCGTGTTCATGTCCTTAGGGGTATTTAGGGTCATCCCCAGACCCTGAGTGCTTCTAAGGCACACACGGCTTCTAGATAGGTTAGAGAGTTGCCTATTTTTGGGCAGCTTCCAGGACTCGGTTTTCATGCTATTCAATCGAGTTTTCATCTTGGAGCTGTTCATGGTCAGTCTCTCCACCGTCCCTTGATATTCCTCATTCTTCCCATCGAAATGGATATCAGCAGCGTGAGTTTTAGCTGGCAGGAAGTGTGGGCATCGTTCCTGGGAGGGTTCGGCCTTTGCACGCCGATGGACCAACCCAATACTAGCTCCCAGACCTTCTGCTGGTGCTACTGCTGGTTTTATGAGAGTCGAGACACAGAGAGATGTTAGAGCCCAGTCTTCTGCTTCTGTGAATGGCACTTCTGCTCATCGTGTGAGTCAATATTGGGTACCTAGATCTGCTCTTATTTGCCCCAGTACTGAGTCACCTTTCTCTCTTTTGCGTTGATACAAGTCTGTAGGATGGGGAATGGAGAGGTATGGATTGTTGACTCCAATTGTTCTCGCCATATGACCGGAGACTGTCGTTGGTTCTCTTCTCTAGTTCGAATTTCCAGTGATGAGTTGATCACTTTTGGGGATGCTTCGTCAGGTAGAGTCATCCCTAAAGGTACTGTTTGCATTAATGAAAATTTTATTCTTAAGGATGTTGCCTTAGTGAGTAAGCTACAATACAATTTGCTTTCTGTCTCTCATCTTATTGATGATGATTTTGAGGTGAGCTTTAAGAGTAATGCCTACAGAATATTGATTCTTCTGGAGGGTTAGTTTACAAGATTTCTAGATTAAGGAGTCTTCCGTGCTTATTTTTTTGTTTCTTGTAGAGATTCTCTTCATTGTTTGATTGCTTCTGAGTCGTGTGATCTCTCCTTCTGACATAAAAGACTTAATCACATTGATTTTGATCATTTGACATGAGTTAGCAGTCAGGATCTCATTCGTAGTTTGCCTAAACTCAAGATGGTCTATGATTTAGTGTGTTCTTCTTGCCGATATGGTAAGATGGTTGCCGCTTCTCATCCCCCAGTCACCATGGTGATGACTGATGCACCGGGTAAGCTCTTACATATGGATACAGTTGGTCCAACTAAAGTGCAGTCAACAGGTGGAAATTGGTATATTCTTGTCATTGTTGATGATTTTTCGAGGTATTCTTAAGTGTTTTTCATGGCCTCAAAGGAAGAGTCTTTTACCCAATGCAAGGGTTTGATACGTTGGTTGTCTATTGAGCTTCCAGGTGTCTTATGAGCTATACACAGTGATAATGGTACAGAGTTCAAGAACTCCTACTTTGAGAGTTTCTGTACCAAGTCAGGTATTGAGCATCAGTTCTCTTCTCCATATGTTCATCAGCAGAATGGCGTAGTGGAGAGAAAGAACAGGACCCTAGTCAAGATGACCAGAACGATGCTAGATGAGTACAGCACTCTTAGAAAGTTTTGGACTAAGACTATAGCTACTACTTTCCATGTTTCTAATAGAGTTTTTTCTGAAGGCACACTTGCACCGCACTTCATATGAGTTGAGATACTGGTGAAAGCCTAATGTTTCACATTTTCGTGTTTTTGGTTGTAAGTGCTTTTTTCTGAAGTCTGGTAACCTAGATAAGTTTGAGTCACCTTCTTTCGATGGCATCTTTCTAGGTTACTCAACCTCTTCGCGTAGCTATAGGGTCTGGAGTTGTAAGATGGGTAGAGTGATAGAGACCTGTGAGGTGACCTTCGATGAGGCTAGTCCAGGTACTAGACTAGATATTTCAGGCTCTTTCCCTCTCTCTGAGACCATTTTGTAGAGGATGAGGATGATGGAGATGATGGCTCTCAGCCTGATCCAGTCCCCTCTACACCTGAGGTGCCTCATGTTTTGATCTCTGCAACCTGATCAGATGATCAGTGATTTGTTCGAGCATGTCATGCACTCGAAATCAAGTCTGTCTTCCTTCTGCCTCCATTCTACCTTTGTTTCCTCTTTTGAGCCTAAGCATGTTTCTCATGTATTATCTAATGAGTCTTGGATTAATGCTATGCAGGATGAACTCGAGAACTTTGAGAGGAATAAATTATGGTAGCTTATCGAGTTTCCATCTGATCATAATATCATTGGGACCAAGTGGGTATTAAAGAACAAGCAAAGTGAGGATGAGGTAGTCATCAGGAACAAGATTAGACTAATCGCTCAGGGATTTACTTAGGTTGAGGGTCTTGACTTTGAGGAGACCTTCGCCCCTGTAGCTAGACTAGAGGCCATTAGGATCCTGCTTGCATTTTTGGCATTTAAGGACTTCAAGCTTTATCAAATAGATGTTAACAGTGCATTCCTCAATGGATACATTGAGGAAGAGGTTTATATCAGGCAACCTTCAGGATTCGAGAACCCTAAATACCTAAACCATGTCTACAAGCTTTTCAAAGCCATGTATAAACTTAAGCAGGCCCCTAGAACTTAGTATGAGAGGCTTAAGCCTTACCTTTTTAGTCATGGGTTTGATATGGGTAAGGTAGACAAGATCTTGTTCGTCAAACATGTAAAGTTGGATTTTCTCCTCATCCAGATCTATGTCGATAACATTATCTTTGGTGGCTCCTCGCATGCTTTTGTCTCTCAATTAGTAGAAGTTATGAGCACAGAGTTTGAGATGAGCATGATGGGCGAGTTGAGCTACTTCCTTGGCTTCCAAATTAAGCAGGCCCTGGAGGGTATTTTCTTGCATCAAGGCAAGTATACTTGAGACCTCATAATGCGCTTTGATATGTCTGACAGGAAGCCGATGATGACTCATATGACCACCATTGTTGTTCTCGAGCCTGAAGAGGATGGTAAGCCAATTGATTAGAAGGAGTTCCAGAGCATGATTGGCTTCCTCTTGTATCTCACCGCCTCAAGATCGGACATACACTTTTTTTTGTGTATTTCTGTGCTCAATTTTACACTTCTCCTCGCATCTCTCACCGCCAGGCGATGAAGTGTATCTTCAAATACTTACGAGCTACCATTGACTATGGTACCTGGTATTCTTCCTCTTCGTGTCTATTCCTTCAAGCCTTCTCAGACGCCGATTTTACTGTCTGTAGAATAGATAGGAAGAGCACTTCAAACACTTACCAATTCATTGGAACTTATCTTGTCTCTTGGTCTTCTAGGAAGCAGTCCGAAGTTGCACAGTCCACCACGGAGGCCAAGTATGTTGCTGCAGCTAGTTGTTGTAACCAGGTGCTTTGGATGAGTCGACCCTGCGGGACTTTGGGTTAGTTTTTGATAGTGTTCCACTTTTTTGTGATAACACTTTAGCCATTCATATTGCCAAGAACCTAGTGCAGCACTCCAAGACCAAGCACATTGACATTAGATATCACTTCCTTAGCGACCATGTGGAGAAGGGTGATATAGTGCTCCAGTTTGTGGAGAATGACCACCAGATTACTGATATCTTCACAAAGCCTTTGGATGGCTCTAGGTTTATTGCTCTTAGAGGAGAGCTTGGTGTCGTGATCCCATACGGTATTATTTGAGGGGGAGTTGGTTTGTATTATATGTATCACATTTATTTTCAATATTTCCTTTTATGTTTGCATTTTCAGGGTGTTTTTGGGCTGAGTCTTAGCTTTGGGGTTCGCTTCACTTAGATTTCTGGCATGCTTCTGCATGGACCTCTCATCTTATGCTATATGTTGCTATCATGCACAATTAGTTATCTCTCTTCTCTCTATGTTAAGTTCTCTCACAGTCTTGTAGGTCTAGCAGGTGTTGGGCTCCCTGGGTAGACAGTGTCTATGTGTACTCCATAGTTCGAGTCTGTAGAGTTAACTTTCCTATGTTAGTTATATAGGGAAGATGAGAGCGAGTTTGAGCTGTAGTATTTCTTCACTATCTTATTTATACTCCTTAGTTCACCCAAACTGTTAGTTTCATGACCTTCCCTTCGCATCCTATATTTCTGTTTTCAGTTGATTTCATTGAATATTTCTACAATTAATTATGCTAATAACTCAATTTGAAACATAATTGTGCTAAAATTGACTCACTTGTTGAGGGGGAGTTTCTAGAAACTGATCATCATGCATTGCATATAGACTTCTTTTTCTATTTCTGAGCTTTGTCTATTATGCAATTGAATTAATTATGATGATATGCACTTTGCTACTTTTCTGAGAATCTTTGCTAGCTTAGTATTATCCAAATTGTACTAATTCATCATGCTAAACTTGTTGTACCTTAAAATTAAGCTTTAATGAAAACTTGATAAAAACCTGTAGCTTTTACTCGCTATATTTCTTTACTAGGTGCTTATGCTATGCCTTGTGAAATCTTGGGTTTTGAGGATGTGCTTCACTAGGATATAAGCTCTCTAAACCGTATTGTGTGTGTTAAAATCTAGAATTTGCATTTAAAAGGTGATTGAGCAAGAGGGTTCTCCTATGCATTTGTAGCTTTCCAATGTGTTGACTAGGCTGAACTTTAGTATATTCGTTTGATCCTTGCATAGCTTTACTTCTAGTCTTGAAATTATGCTAAGTGTTACTCTTTTCGAAGTCATGCAGAAATAGCAAAATTTCTTTTGTGCTAGCTAGCAAAAATTGAAATATGCAATGGGGTATAACTTAGTTTGGCATAATCTAAATTTAAGTAACTTAATGTCATACTTTGTCTAAAATGGTCACTTGGGTAATCTTCAAAGCTCATTTAAAATGCATTTCATGCATACAAGCTCTCTTGATGCCTATATTGCCAAAAGGGGGGAGAACATGAAAAAGACATCTTAGTGGAAAGAAAATAAAAAAGCTTTCATATGATCATGTTGTCAAAATTTTCTTTTATTTGAATCATGAGCAAAATTGAATTTTTATGGGTTTTTCTTGATTTTTAGAGCATTTGGAAAACTTGTTCTTTTCTCTTAATTTGCTCTAAAATTCTTCTTTCCTACTTGGTCATGAGCTTGCTTTCTCTTTTAGATGGATTAAGTATGGATTTGCAATCAAATTGCTTTCTTCCATCCTTTTCAAACTCAAATTTGTGCCTTTTTGGGTGATTTGTCAATATACTTATGAAGGGAGAGATTGAAAGATCATGTAGAGGTATATCCATATTTTGTGATGAGTAATTAATCTTATTTGAGCTAGGTATACTCAGGTTTGAATTTGATTTGAATTTGATTTAAAATTTGAGTAATTGGATAATTATTGCATATCATTTTGGACATTGCTATGTGACGAGTACCCATGCAATGGGTACCCCATCACCGAAGCGAACGGTGACCAACCTGCGAAGGCCCGGCCGCCGAAAGGTACTTGGGCCGCGGGGAGCGAGCCCCGACCTGTGCAGGGCCGACCCCGAACGGTCGGCGGACTCCGGTTCCGGGCGGTCGGCGGGCTCCGGCCGCCTAATATTGAAGCTCAAGCTCCACTGCGCCGCAAGACGGCCAGCATGGCCCACGCCCGATGTCGACGGCTGCCTTGTGCGCGGCGTCCTGGCGTCCGTCTGGGGTAGGCGGCCCCTTCCCAAGGCTGTCGGAAGAGCCACGAAGCGAGTCAAGCCCCGTCCCATCGCCTGGCACACCGCAGAGAGTGCGCCCACTCCGAGGCCAAGGTAAAGTCAAGCGCCATTAAAGCCGCCGAGGCGAGCAGGAGCACCACGCAAGGCGTCATCGGACATCATCACGCAAGACCACACATCGCAGAGCCACCAACCTGCCTCGGGACGGCGAGGGGACGGTCGGACAAGACAGGAGCCAGACTCCGAGACACGCACGCCCCCTTTCTAGTGGATTTCCTAAACACCCGTGTAACCTGCCTCCTCCGTCTATATAAGGAGAGGCGGGGCCCGAGAGAGAGGGAGAGACAGAGAAAAAGGCCCTCTAAGAAGCCACGACTCCCTAGCCAAAGCACGAAGGGGATCGGGTACATCCACACCGAACGAACTGGAGTAGGGACATTCAGCCCGAACCAGTATACATCATCTGACTCCTTGAGTCGACCATTCGGGGAGAGGGAGCGCGCGACCCCATCCGACCATAAATTCGTATTGCCGGTGCACGAAACACCGACACTATGTGACATGTTTCCTTGTTTTTTATGGTTGCAGGATGATGATGTTAGGTCATAGTGAGACGAAAAATGATCGGGACTAGGCGAGGTGCGTCGAGGTCTAGACGGTTGGGCATCGCTGAACTATGACCGAAGATGGAGTCGCTGCGAGCCTAGAAGACAAGGAAACGACTGGGATGCTATTTTGGAGTTGCTCGAATCAAGGAGAGCCGTTGGATTATGGTTTAGAAAATGGAGTAGCAACCAAGTTAGCTTGATTTAAGAAGTGTGCAAAACTTGTTATGTTATTGGGTTGCGTGTTAGCCCATGTATGAGAGAGTGAATCTCAACCCTTGATGAGGTTTCTTGAGGACTAAGAAAGTATCAAGGTGGAGATTGCTCCACGGTTGCTATAAAATAGAGGGGGAGATGGGTGGCTCTCCCTTAAAGGTTTTTGTGCTCCTTTGAGCTTTACCCATCTTATTGTGACGCTGTGTAAACCTTCTACTAGAGAAATAAAAATTTACTTTTACTTTACTTTTGAATTTAAATTCCACATTTACATTATATCTTTACATTCTGTAATTTAAATTCAGTATTTACTTTTCTGCAATTTAATTTTCACGATTTAAATTCTTGCAATTCACTTTCCGCACATTTGGATTTGCCTCCCCTCCTTCTACATGCTTTTGGATCTTTTACTGGGGATGAATGATTGATGGATGAATCTTTTCTGTATCATATCTCAATCATATAGGTAAACCTTGTGTCTCTGCTTGCAAGAAATCGTTCTTTGTGCTTGAGAAGAAAGTTTTTCTAGATTGTATTTTTGGACATCATCTCTTGTGTTTTTTTATTGCTGTGACAATTTGGTGACTATGCAAGATAAATTTGATCGTTAAAACCCCACGAGTAATCTTAGAAGAAGGTTTTTTTTTTATTCTCTTTGATTCTCTAATCTTTGATTGGATTTCCTTGTCTAGTAAACGAGGAAAATATTTATTTAAGATCATTCACCTCTTCCGAGTGCTACCCACTGAATTCATGCATGGAGCTGGGACGGTAGGGGCATAGGTAACAGGACAGAACGTTCTGACTTAATTCACAATCCGAGGTCTCGAGCCGAAATTATACCGTTGTGGTACGTACTGGGCGCCTGGGCGGTCGTCTGCGCCGACAGCTTGCTCGCGTTCTTACAGCCACCCACCACAATTCGACATCAGCTGCCTGGAGTCGAAGGCGGAGAGCTATGTCGATCGCCACCAACTCGGCGGGCGGGGCTGCACGCTGGTTGGCAGGCCAACAGTGAGGTGCACGACATGGACGGACATGAACATGACGCGACCACGTTTCGGACTCATGGTAATGACCCTAGTACTGCCCGCACGTGCGCGCCTGCGTTTGGTACAGACGGTGGGGGTCAAACGAAAGCGGTTCATGGAGTCCTTTCATTAGGCCGCGGTACATTGCACAAAAGTCCTTTCAAAAGTCGATGAAATGGCAAGGCTAAGAGTTTGAGAATTGAGAGTTCCATGGACCATGGCAAACCTTGTTGTCATTTCCCACCGCAATAAATGTGCCTAATATTTGAGATCACAGGCGCTAATTAATTGTCACATTGAGACCAAAATGGTACGTATGCATTGCTGATGAGTACTGGTGAAGCGGAACTTGGTGCTGCCTACAAAATGTTCAGACGACAACGTGTCGTCCTACCTCTGAACATTTGGAAATGGCCTCTTAATATTACCCCGAAGGTGTGAGTGCAACCAATACTAACCTGTGGTTGGGAAGAATGATCCCATCGCTTTTAACTTCATTATGTGTTTGTACGGGGACATGATCGTTAGGTTTTTATCGCTTCTGCTTCATACACTATTATTAGCTAGCCAATGTATGCATTTTTTCGGCAAAGATGTATCCATTAATTTCTGCACGTAAACAGTGTAATATAATATTTTCAGTAAATTTAAACTTTCCACACATGCTAGCTCTTCTACAACAAAACTTTTTTTTTTTTTGCGAGGACGCAACAAATCTAATTGACCAGGCTGCTCCTCAAAATGAGGAATATACGCAGGTCTCTGAAGCCTGAACTAATCAACATTAGCATAGCAATAACTAATTAAGTGAGTATCGAGGATCAGTTGGGGGAGCGCTATCCACAGTGAAAATACAACCCCTTGCACCACTGGCTACTTTTTTTTTAGAGACTTTTTATTATCCTTAAGAACTATATATGCTTTTCTTTTTTAATGTTATATAAATATTAAAACATGACGAAGAATTTGCTTTAAAAATTTATATAACTTATATTGAGAGGAAAGCATAAAGCATTGCTCGTCAAAAAAGCCAGACTGCTTAAACTTTATGGCGTTGTAGTGGATATCTATGCGTTTTAAATCTACGTAAAACCAGCGTAGCACGTGACTTGTCAAATGATCGTCACTTGTGTAGATCCACGTAGGCGTCGTCCCTGCGCGCCGTGAACTGATGACACCTGTCAGGTCAGCTTGCCATCCATACCTGTGAGATGTAGTTTGGAGAATAATGTGAGGATTAATTTAGTGAGACTATCTCCAACCATATTCCCTTCATTTCATTTCCTTCCTTGTTTCCTTTCATCATTCTCATTCCCTTTATCTCCCCTTATCTCCAACAGATTCCCTTTAAAGAGAATTGTATAGGAAAAGGAGAGAGAATCCCTTGCTAGAGGGAATGGGAGAGAGAATCTCTTCACGAAGGGAATGCTGAAGAGAATCCGTTAGAACGCTGAAGGGAATGAGAATCCCTTCGCGGAGAGAAAGGGAGAGAGAAAAGGACACGGTTGGAGATGGTCCGGCGGACCTTACCTTGCCCAGCTAAAAGATTAGTGGGTCTTCTTTTTGTATAGTGGATAGAAATCAAAAGCTTGTGCGCTCACCGAACATAATTAGCGTAATCTGCGATCCTAAAAGAGTCTTCAATTTTCATAAGAGATCGCACGACGATCGATGCCACAAGTTTTTCTTTTCATCTGTTTGGGCTCACATTGTAAGCAGGATTCTATTGTATCAGTATGTTTTGCTGCATTCAGCTCATGGCATGTACACGACGTCGCCTTAGCTTAGCGAAGGCGAGAGGTCGAGAGGATCTTGCCACTTCGGACCAGATGATCAACTGAGATAACCGGGTTGGTCTGGAGCACGCACGACGAATTAGGCGAGCTGGAGCAATCTAACTCAAGCATTAACGACGGCGTGTCCTGCTACATCATTTTGAAAAGAAAAGAAAAAGTATAGCAGTAAAATGAAAGTACAGATGCAAATATACAAAACGGAACGTTTGCATTTTGCGACGCACAAAGATGAACTTACGGTAAGCATTTTCATTCAAAACATTGATGTCGTGTCGTGTGCTTTTTGTTTCCTGCGTTCCAAATACATATATAAGCCGTAAAGAAATTTTGATTTTTCTTGATTCAATTGGCTACTTCACCCGCATGTTAACCGGTCAGGACGCTGATTAATTAGGTCAGGCGTCAGGGCGCGACCTGATATATTTTTTGCTGGGCTGTTGATTGTTGAATGCTGATCACAGCCACCAGCTGCAAGCAGCCACTAACCATACCATCTTGCATGCGTCCTAATCGTACCGAAGACCTAATCCCATATACCCCTAATTAAAAAAAAGACCTAACCTTCTATCTATTTCTTTGCTTTTTCTGCCTTTTTTTTCAGGAAAACCGGAAACCTAACCAAATCCATTTCGATTTCCTTCGCTTTCACTGGCACATTCAGGGATAGAACTAGCAATGACCAAAGAAAGGGCCGAATTTATTGCATTTTTCAATCCTTTAGCATGTGATCATCTTAATTATCAATTTCTTTTTTATTATAAGAAAGACATACAGTTACACTGCAGGTACACACGAGTATACACGCAATCAGCACACGCTTAGAAAGACGAAACCCAAAATAAATCCCCAATCTCACAAAAGTGGACGTACGTCAAGATTTGAATACTGGTCAGTGAACTCCACCAGACCACCACATCTCCGAAATGTGATTAATTATTCCCCGAATTATCAATTTCTTCGTCCAGCTTGGCTTAACAGCCAAGAGAAATTGGATGGTTTTAACTATGCCAACAAATTAAGCGACTACTATGTGAGTGCTACTCAGTTACATATATATGGTCCATCTGAGTGTAGCAGCACTCGTGAAGTCCAACAAAAGGAAGATATGCACGTAGAATAAAGAAATATAATCCCCCTTAATTGATGACTCCCAGATAAACTACTAAAAAGTTTTTTGTTGACCAATTTTCCTCCCAAAAGTGCAACATATACGCAAGAAAAGATAAATTCTGCAATGGCTCTCTTTTAGGACGTACCCCATTTGGCTATCCTACCCATGGCATATATCCAGTATAAACTATTATTATCATGTAAACTCCGTAAAAATCATACGTACAAGTTATAAAAAATTCTCAACAACTACTATTCATAGGGTAGGTGAGCTTCTACAACCCTATAAAATTTGAAGACCAAAATCATTCGTATTTGAAAGATATGAAAGAAACAAATTCAGCCTAAATACTGATTTATCACTGTTTAGTACTATTTATCTTGTTGCTTGTCAATTTCATGCCTTTCAACGCGATTGAATTCGATCTTCAACTTTTACAAAGTTTTAGAGGCTTATGTAACATCCTGAAAAGTGATAGGAAATAAAAGTGTGCATCTCAAAATTGTGAATGTGCATGAAATCTTAATTTTTATTTTTATTTCTTATTTTAGAACTTATTCCTAAAAAGAAAAATCAATATAGAAAATGGTAAAAAGATAAAAGGTAGTAAATTAAAAGTAAAATTGTAATAAAAATTTACATCAAAGTAAATTCGAACTTGAGTTACTTTTACTAAAGTCAAAATGAATTTGAAAGCATTTAATTGAGGATAATTATCCAAAATCAACACATCTTATTATCAAAAACAGTCATGATATATTTATCTAGAATAATTCGAATCTTATCTGAAGTTTAAAATTTTACCAAATACTCCTCACATAAATATATACCTATGGTAAAAATATTAAAAATTAATACTTATTTTAATTCTCGTAAAAAATCAAGTATTGAAAATATGAAAAATTGAGAAATGCATGAAAAGTTATATTACAAAATAAATAATATATAAAAAATTTTAAGTTTTTACTGGAGATTACACATACCATGATAACTACTGAATAAATTTATCAAAAAATTATACTTTGATTTCGTCCCTCAAATAAATCATTTACAGAAAATAAAAATCTATGCAGGCCCACTTGTCAGATTTTTATAAATAATTTACTAAAGATTTTGATCTGAAATTTTAAAGCAAGTAGATAACCTTCTAAGAACCTTATATTAAAACTTGTAACAAATTTTGAGCTGAATTGACTAGTGAATTAATGTGTCTTTGCTGGTGTCTAAACAGAGTTAAATGAAATAAGTCTTGCTCTCACTTACCTGTGGACCTGGCTACACGTGCAACCCCACTGCCTGAGCTACACTGCTCTCTCCTGATTTCTTTTTTCCATGTGGGATCAGGGTCCACCAGTCAGCCCTTACCCTTTCTTCTTCTTCTTCTTCTTCTTCTTCTTCTTCTTCTTCTTAATTCTTCTTCCCCTTTTCCTCCGCTCTCTCCAGCAGCGAATGAAGCTCCACCGCTTGAAGTACCATCATGCCCCTCGGTCGGCACCACTTTTGCAAGGGTCGAGACCACCTCTATTTCTTCACTCTGACTTCATGCCCATACTCTGGCCATCGGGAAAATCTGTGCACCGTTCACTGCTAAGTCAGTCTTTAATGTCGCCTTATCCTCCCTTTGGCTGAAACACCTTTGGTTGCCTATAAGGATCACCAAGCTATCACGGAGAATCATTGATACTCTCAAGACACTCCACATTCCCTCGCTCCTCCTGACCAAAGCCCAAAATCGCTAAAATGTTCCTCGTCCGCCATTACCGACGAGAACCAGAGAGAAGGGGGCAAAAGACAAATTAAACACCTTGATGGTTAAAGCTTCAATTGAACCCAATTTAAACATCTTGAGCATGTACTAATTGACCTCCATTGCCCTATTGTAGCTCCAGAAGACCATATTGCCACTGCGACTTTCTCCTCCTCCCTCGTCTCTAGCCGCTCGGTGATGAAGCTGTCTGGCCATCCTTGGCCGCAATCAACAGGTAAAATGGGACCTCCACAAGTCACTGAAGCTTAATTGACCTTAATCCACGCATAAGCTCGTTCACACTGCCGCCGCAGCCTACTCCTGATCTGACCGCCACCACTCACCGTCGTCGGCCACCTCTAGTCACCCTCCTCCACCGCACAAACTAACCCTAAGTTCGCTGCCACCTCCTTTACCTCATGAACTACCCGCCACCGATCTCCAACCTCAGCTTGTCGCCGACGAGCTTGGCTTCCTCGTCCCCTACCTTGGCTCTATGCTACCTGGGCCCAACCGGTCAGTCCCTCCAAGCCAAACCGTGTGTAACATCCTCAAATTTATAAGGTAATAAAAATCAAATATTAAGGATGATAAATAATGTTCTCATGCATTTCTTGATTTTTGTGTGTAATTATTGAATTGCTTGATACTTGTGGTGCTTGTTTGAACTATAGAAAGAAAATGGAAAAGAGAAAATATAAAATGGTAAGAAATGAAATTACCATGGTAAAAACTTTGGGTAACCTGGCCAAGCCCTAGAAAATATCTCTAGTTGGTCAAAAGACCATGTGAATGCAATTGAATGCAAAGAAAACAAATTAAAATGATAAACTTTATCTCTGGCCAGACCTTTGTCAGATTTATGGAGAAAAACGTGGAGCAATTTAGGCCTTGTAATTTTTACCATAAGACCTCAGGAATATCACCTTCATCCACAAAAATTTGCGAAAATTATTAAGAAGGTTAGATATTTATTTGCATTTAATTAAAGCAGAATTGGAATTCTGCAGAAATCAGTAAAAGAATTATAGAGAGATAAATAAGGCGAGTATGATGTTGAAATTTTTATGGTAGATCCATATTATAAGTCCACATCTTCAATAAAAATTTCAAGAGCAAATAAGATCATTTGGTACCTTAACCAATTCAAAAACCGAGTTGAACTTATTGGGTCATCAGCACTGTTAGAATTATTATAATTAAATGGTGGATAATTTTAACTCCAAAATTTTAATGAAGCTACCCAACTTACTCACCAACTTGGACAAAAAGTTTTGAAAGTTTCTGTACTGGTCTGACCCGGGTATTATTTTGGTTAGTGCGCTGTCTGTGGAGGAAGTCCTAGAATGCTCCCCTTTCCTTACGTGTAGGGCCACGCCATCAGTGGCTCTTCAGCCAGCCCAGGCGACATTCTCCCTCTGCCTTGTGGACCCCGAAGGCCAGAGCCTTCTTCTTCCTTCTCCTCTCTATTTCTCTCTTTCTCTCTTTCGTTCTCTGTTGCCGACAGAGTCGACGGAACCGCCTCGTCTCTTGTCCGTATTCCCGCCGCAATGTCGTGCATCTCGAGGCCGCCCTGGCCAGCTGCTGCCACGGTGTCCTTGACCTTTGGCCGTGCCGAAGGGAGAGCTCCAGAGAGCACTGAAACCCGCCGCCATTTTTCTCCACAGGCCACTCCTCGCTAAACCGCCTTCCGTGCTTATTTAAGGGATCGAGCAGCACGCTCAAACCCAACCAAACTCGGAGCACATACCCATTCACCCTCATATGCCCTAAACCACCCAAACCGAACTCTCCTTCCTCGTCTCCGGCGGAACCCGGATTGGGGGAAATCCCAAATTCGTACACCTCAGTAAGGAAGCGATCAAATTGATCTTTTCCAAAGTATCCCTGATGACTCACGAAGCTTATGCGCACCTTATTTCAGCTTGAACCCTCTCCGTTTGCTCCCGCACCGTGCAACCTCTTCCGCCATCGCCGCCGCACAGTGAGAATACCACCCGGCCACCTATTCTTCGGTTTAAGTATATGGATAGTATCCTCATAGCCCATTAGAGCTTTTGCACATGATCATTCATCCCGGATTGAACCGTAGTGTTGTCGCACCATGCGCCACCGTGAGCATCCGCCGTGCATCCCCGTGAGTCCATTTTCTCCAAACAACACCCATGTCCAAGTAGTCCCCTAGGTTCGCCATGATCCTGTGAAGCTAGTGCTACCGGCCGAAGTCGATCGACGTCGCCGGCGAGCTCGGCTAGAGCCTCCCCTGTTTGGAGCCACTGCTATGCGGGCCATCCATGTCAGCCGCGCGTACCCGCGCGTGTACGCGTGCATGGGACGCTGCCCTGCGGGCCTTGGCTGTCAGCGGCAGCCACCGGATTCAAAACCCAGCCCGCGCAAACAGCGAAAATACGCTTTCCTTTAAGGAAAACGTATTTCCCATTTTCCCTGTTTTAAAGAAACCGAAGTGATTCAAATGTTTATATCTTTTGAACCATAGCTCCAAATGGAATGAAACAAATTTCTAAATTCTTTATAAATCAGGTGGTTTCATAATATCCAAAAATATTTGATACTTGTTTAGTAAATTAAATTTGAATTCAAATTTGAATAACAAAGTTTGGATATGTGGCATATAAGATTTTTGCAAATAAAGTCCAAATTGAGTAAAACAAACTTTGTTGGAATCCTTGGGTCAAATAGTGTCTAAATATGTAATTATATTTGAATTTGGAGTTAGTTTGTGAAAATTTCACATTAGGACTTTATTTAATGCATATATTTGATATAGTTGCAATAACTTAATCAAAAAGCTTCCAAAATGAATGAAACTTGTTTCTTTGTGCTCATTACACTAATTAGGATCAAATGGTAATATGAAAGTTAGGGTGTACCATGTTACTTTTGTTTGACATGTTTAAAGTTACCTTATGCAATGATTAATATTAATACAACTAACACCACACCTTGAAAATGAATTTCATTAAATTCAATTTTACAATCTTAGCTTCCTGAATTCATATAATAACATGAAATAATACATAAAGAAAGGTAGTCATGTTGTATGTCATTAAGCTTTTGTCCTTAGGACCAAAATCTTATAACTTGGTTAATGCATGAAATGATGAAGTGATTGCTATCATTGATTAATTTGGATTGATTTCATTTGGATCTTTCAACTGCTTTCTTTGTTGTTCATGTATTTGCTTCTTTATCGATATTAAAGTTTTTCGTTTGCCATGTTCTTAATCAACGTCTAGACGCTGAGACAATCGACTACGCCGTCGACGACACCGATCCAGCTTACACCGCCGAGGAGCAAGGCAAGCACCCCTTTGATCATTCTTGAACCCAGATTTTACAACCAGATAAAATGTGATTAAGAATCTTCCTGCATGCTCATATTTTAACTATTTATTTCACACTCTTGGTAGTTATAACCCAATGTTGATATATTATCTTAATCATATCAACATAAACCCCATGACAACCATAGGAATGGATACTCAATTAAAAGATGGGCTATAACGAATATTAATTGCATCTGCTTAGCAATGCTTAGAACGATACGTTGACATCTACACCCACATACACACTTCTTTATGAAATCTTTTCTGGTTTATTTAAGCAGTAAAGGATACTGGTAGTTTGATAAAAATGAAAATAAAACTACTGTTTTGACGTGGGTGATTATTGGCAATAGCCGGTTGTACATGTTTTAATGTGTACGTAGCTAGGGTGGAGTATCGCCCATGTCACAATAAGGACCGAGCTAATGTGTTGTTTTCAGGCCAAGATAACCGTACAACCACAAGTACTGAAATGGGACAGTCTTAACCTATTAAATTATTTGGGAATTAGCTTTGCACATTGGTAGGCAGTTGTAGCACGGGCATTCCGGATTGGTTTGCTCGAGGGAGGTGTCATCACCGAGGTGTTGGCATTTGCCGTTGTAACGGTGTACGCCTGGCTATGAATTTGGGGCTGTTGTTGTACCATTTGAGCCGCGGGCTCTGAATACTATTGCTTCACCGTTTGTTTGCTTCCATCATAGTCAGGAGTAACATCATTGGGCTAGTGCAAAGTTAAGGTTCAAGTAATCGAACGGTTTCGTTATGAACTCCCCGCGGGCATACCAAAGGAAGTGTGTCTTATAGCTTGCAAAAAGGGAGAACATATCTTGTGGGTAAAGCAGTACAAACTCTGCAGAGTCTAAACCTAATCGATTAGCCGCGCTCGCGGTCATGAGCACTTGGTAAAGTCATCACATAGTTAAATGTTTTCTATTTTCAAAAATCTTTTTAAATGTTTTGGAAATGATTCATATCCGTATTAATGTCATTTATTGTCATTCTAATTTGTGGAGACCATGGAGGGTCTTGTTCGTTATTTTACTCACAAAAGGGCCGTGAGTAAAATGTTATTATCCTTTTTATTACTTGTTATTTCAATTACTTATCAAACTGTCTTAAAGCTTTATTTACGCTTTCCATTACTATTCAGTATTACTTCATTTAAAACTTTCGCTTTATGCAAAACAACCGTAGAAACCCACTTTCTATTTCAGCCTGCATATATTCCAGGAATTGCATACACTACAAAGTCTTGCGAGTACCAATGTACTCAACTTGCTTCAACAATGTTTTTAGGTGATGAGCAAGATTACGATAATGACGGGAATGAATATGAGGAACCTACGAATTTTAGCGACGACTGATCTTTCTAGGTTCATCTCAAGATTGCTGTGGAGTTATGGAATAGTTGGCACACTATGAGACATGGTTTTAATTTCCTGCTACTTTTGGTATTGTAATAATACTATAAAACTTGTGATGTAATAAAATGTGTATCTGTGTGACTGTAATTTCCAAATTGTGTTTGTGCGTGCCAGCCACTGATCATAGGAATGGCACAGGAAGCACTTATGAGCCTCATATTTATGTTACTTAGTGACATAAAAATGAGGGTCTCACACCGTGCCACTGGTTTTCAGGTCCCACCAATCAGCACGTTGAATTAAGGACTAGCCAAAAATGAAAAGTTCGCCTTCAAAGTCGGAAAGCGTACTTTTCCTTTTTGAAAAATTCAGTAAACCTAACATTCAAACTCTTATAACTTTTACAATTTAAATCCAAATTTAGTTAAATAAATTTCTAAATTCATGTTTAATTCTCTAGTTTCTGAATATGCAAAAATATTGTACATGTGACCTCTGTTTAAAATTTAAATTTAAATGTATAGGTTTGAAATATGCTACATGTAAAATTTGAGCAAATGAACTCCAAATCACATAAAAATAATTTGGTAGATTCTTGAGAGTGTGAACAACTCAAATATGTAAAAATATTTATGTTTCTATTTGATTTAAGTCATTTTCTAATATGAAATTGGTTTCTATGTTCTAGTGTTCATGCGTGTGTAGTTTAAATGTATAAACCTTACAATTTAATACAATCACTCTTCAAGCAACCTTAAAATAGTAAGGTAAAGTTTAAATTAAAATACTTAGGATAACATGTTAGGTTACATGTCATTTCATCTGGTAGTTTAGTATCATGTTCTTATTAAACTAGATAATCTTAGTTTCTTGAATTTGAAATAATGCATATAGACTTACCTAATATTAGCTTCTTGAATTCATAAAATAAAATAATCAACTTATAGAGAACAAGTGGTTATGCCTTCGCCTAACCTAGATCTGTCGAAATCAAGTTAAAAGTTAACAGACGAACTGCTTCGCTTGTACATGAAATCATAAAACCCTAATCCTATGCCCTCACTTATTTTGTGTAATGATTTTGGTTTGATTTCTCTATCTGTATTCTTTTTGCCTTATTAGAGTTTGTTCTTTGCTATGTATCATGGTATGACGAGTAGAACCCAATGTAGCAGACGCTACTGTAAACGAATCTGAATTTGAACTCGACAATAACAAATAGCAAAGCAAGCACCTCCTTGAATATATTGATCCCAGTTTTCAGAAATATTTTACCAAATGTTTTCACGCATGTTGTAAGTTCATACAATACTATATTGTGGGATGTGGTAGTTAAAAACTTCATTATGGATCTCCTTAATTAACTTTGCCATGTGAACCATTGAAAATCCTAGACAATGGAATGGCACATAAACATGAGGAACAGGTATATTATTTTAATAACTGCATATGCTTAGTTGTGTTTTAGAATGGAAAAATGAACATATGGATATACTGTTCACGAAGAACTTAATTGTTGAACTGGGTAAACATGAATTTTGAACATGGACATGTTGGATAGTATAATCAATGGTATGCTAGTAAAAATAAAAATAAAACTATGTTTTCGACACGGATGGATATTGGTAAAAGCTAGATGTACATGTGACTTACAAGTAGATAGGAGGGATTTATCACCCGAGTCAATATAAAGACCGAACTATACTGTTGTTTCATGCCAAGATAATCATACAACCATATGGGCTGGTATGGCTATAACTGATTAATTTACTTAAAACTGGTTGTGCACATGTACGCCAAAATATGAATATAATGTGTACGTAGTTTTCTTTTCTTCGAAACGTAAATGTGTACGCAGGTTTTGGCCTGCAATACGTGAACACGTACATATGTACGTAGCTGATGTGCACGCTAAATATCGCACGATTTAAACTTGTCAATGTAAGGGGAGATTCTTCCTGCGCAGAAGAAGACCGGTACCAAAAATACCAAACATAATGCACGATAACACGACAAGCTGATAGCTAGCGAGTGGTCTCCGACCTGGTGCGTATATTTAATCAGGCAGACAGCCGCCATAACGCATAGATCAAGGTAGATTAAGGAGATTTTAAAAATAATTAGACTATTTCTAATTATTATCTTTAATCACTATATCTAAATATTAAATGTATATATGTAGAGAATATTACGTAAATCTAAATATTTTTTAGAGGTATAAAAAAATCGCATTAAATTACTACACTTACTTACATGTACGACGGACGAGCTGAGAATCTGCGAGACTGCGGTGAGCCGGTAACTTGGTTTATTAAACTGAGTTTATTTTTAAATATTTTTGTAAAAATGGAACATCTAAGACCTGGGAATAAGTGATATTTATTTTATAATTTTTGGAGCCATAGTTAGCATAGTTTCTTCATAATTCATAAAAGGGTCTTTAAGTAAACTTGATTCAAAGAATTTATATCTGCATAGAATATAGTAGTTTTTATTATATAATCTGAATCCTTATAGCTTAATACAAATTTAGAAATTTATTTCGTTGGATTTAGAGCTTCCTAGCAAAAGATATAAAATATTGAATTAAAAGATCGAATTAAATTAAAAAAAATTCAATTGCTATATGATGGAGCGACCAGGGAAAAAAATAAAAAAAATACAAGGCGCGCATCATGCCCGCGACTGAGCAAAAAAAAAAAAGGAAAAGCCCAGCGCTCTGTCGCGCCACGATGATATATTTTTGTATTTCATGAATAAAATATGATTATTTAAAAAAAAATCCGAGCACGAAATGTATTTGCGTATTTCTGGACCTAAAACGCACGGATTTTTCGTGCAAGCATGGGACCTCAGAACGATCTGACTGCTTCGTTATTCCACATGGGTCTTTCAGGGTTTTGACGAATTTGACAGTCGACATATCTATTATATATTAAAAACTCATGAGAGTCGTTAAGAAAAAAAGAAAAATAGACTAAAAATTCTCACAAAAAAGTAAAATATAAGGCCTTTTATCTGAGTGGACCCGGATTATAACGGCTTAAATTAAAAGAAAGAGTCTAAAAATCTCCACCACTTATTTTGGTGAGACTAGGTTATAACGGTGCATGTTAATCTATATAGATATTAGAGTTATATAAAAAATATATAATTATAGAAAATATAGTTATACATCAAATATAATTGTATTATAATATCTAGCCGCACAATTGCGCGGATAAATTTGCTAGTTTAAACAGAAATCGAAAAACGAAACCGAATTAAGCGATTATTTCGGGTTTTTTTGTTTTCGGTTTTTGGTTCGGTTTTTATTCTAGTGCTATTCGGTTTTCGCATTTCGGAACCAACCGATATATACTTGACTCCACTAGAGCGAGCGCCCGCATTCCCCATTTCCCATCGCCCATCGGTGACTTCGGTCCTTCCCCGTTCGCCGTTCCCTATTCCCCATCGGCGCCCATCCCGACCATTCCCCATCGCCTTCTCCAATTGCCATGTGCAGCGCCTACACGTTGTGGCCTCCATCTGTGGCTCCACGCCATGCAAGGTGCGATGCCTCCCTCGCCGGCCTCGCAGACTCCGCCCACTCTGAGTGCGCCGCATCAGGGAGGGAGCAGTGCGCCGAGGAGGGGAGAGGTTGCAGGCTACGGTGGCAGCGCGAGGGGGGTGCGCCACGGCTCCAGTGTACCGGATGACGGCGCGGGCGCCATGGCTGGATGTGGCCTCCATGGTATCAGATCTTTGGCTCCGGCGATGGCTGCGGCCGCTGCGGCCTGCGGTACCAGATCTCCTTTCCCCTTGGTGTTTTTTTGGGGGAAGCTTCCCTTTGGTTTCTCCTCCCTCCGTGGTTTCTCCTCCCTTCGCTTTGTGCAATGTGCCTGGTTCGGCTTCCTCGGCGGCGGGAGTAAGGAGAGCTTGGAGATGAAGAAGGCCGAGTGGGACTTCAGAATGGGGGTGTAGACTGTAGACTGCAGAAGAACTCGTCTCCGATCTCCCTCGTGCTGTTCCGGAAAGAAACATGCACGCGACGCAGCCTCCCCTTCTCGGCTTCTCCCACAAAATCTCTCCTCGGCTCCTCACTGAAGACTCGAACTACTTGGGACTAGCCCATTGCCGATGCACTCCCCCACCCCCATCGCGTTTCTCATCGGTGGCTCCACACGGTGAGTCCCCTCTCTTGGTGAGTCCCTCTGCACCCGCTTCAACCATCTCTTCCCCTCTCTCTCTCCACTCGGCTGTCAATCCAGAATCGCTGCCGCCACACCTCCTCCGCCCACTAAAAATGCGGTTTTATTGAAAAACTGAATTAATTGAACTGAATTTGTTCGGTTAATTTGGTTCAGTTTTCAAATTTGATCGACTCAATTTCCAATTTCAAAAAACCAAAATAATTTAAAATAAAAAAAACTAAATAAAAAAATCAAATGCCCACGTGTAACGCCTGGATCTCTCCTCCCCTGCGCCAACGACCGTCGCCGCCCTTCCTGCGCCCCACCCTCGCAAGAATCGCCATCAGTGCGACCGCGCTAGCTTGCACCACCCCGCCGCCAAATTTCTAGTTACACCCCCTGGCGTCCCAGCTTTCCCCTGCACACTCTCTCCTCTCCATCTCCGCTCTCCTCTCTTCCTCGGCAGCCCCGCCGCCGCCTTCGTCCTCAACTCCAGCCACCCCGAGTCGCGCCGAGCTCGCCTCTGTGTGCCATCACGGCGCGCCTCCGCTTCTTCCTCGCCGTCCGGCCCCGTCGCGCCGCGGCGCGTGCACACAGTGCTGCCGGCGTGTGGACAAGGTCCACGGCCCGGGTGGCCCCACCTGTTAGCATTCTTTTATTAAAAAAAACAATTCAAAAATCCAAAAACTGGTGCTGACGTCATCCTGACGCAATAAACCAGATTTTCTTTTAAAAATAAATAAAAAATCCTTTATGACGTCATGCTGACATCATAAAAGCGAATTTCCTTTTGAAAAATAATCCAAAAATCAGTCGATGACATCATCATTGAGCAATAATCCAGATTTTCCTTTAGAAAAATAATTCCAAAAATTCAGAAAAATCCTTTTTATTTGTTTTTAAACTTCCGGGAGCCCGTTTTCGCCTGTTCGAACCCCGTTTGGCTCCGTTTTTCTTCCTAAATTTATCTAAAATCTTAAACTTCAGTTTAGTGCTAGTTTGATATTTTATTTGAATTTGGTTGCTTTTCGCATGTAGATTACAGAGAGTCCAAGTACCCGGGCGATGAATTCGAGCAGCAACTCGTCGAATCAGGCAAGTCACACCACCTTGATCATGTTGCTCCCAGTTTGTAAACTTGTGTGTTGAATTTTAAATTATTGCATACCTATATTTTGTAAATGTTATTTCCTAACCGAGTTTTAAATGCTAGTTATAACCAATATTGATATGCCACATTTGAAATTGAGTTTCGATGCCCTTGTAACCTTAAGAAAAATATAAACTATTATATGGTAATAATTAGACATTGTTTAGTCTTGCTTAGAACTAAACCTAAAAGAGTTTGGGGGGTTTTGGGCCAAATTAATGTTTCGTTAAAGAATGAAAGTCCTGATATTAGTATTGTTGGAATGGTTAAAATGAAAATGTGATTTAAACCGAGCAAGAAATGGTTGGGAGGTGGTGTGGTCATCATCTTGGGTTGTGGAAAGACTCGCCCAGTCAATTAAGGACCGGTCTGAGTTTCGCTGAATGTAAAGCATAAACGTACTACCACAAGTCTGGAATGAGACATACCTGACTAGCAGTATTAAATCATAACATGGATAGTCATGCCATTTGGAGGCAGTGGTGTGGTGAAAGCGTGAGGCTGCCACTATGGCGCAAGAGGGGACTTCTGAATAGAGGGATTCTTTCAGTGGTGAAACCTTAGTGGGCATAACTACATGGATGAGTTTTTATAAGGGCCTTGTCGTGAATTTCTTTGTCGCCCACCAAAGGAAGTGTGCTGACACAAGGAGAATATCATGTCTTGTGGGTAAAGTTGTACAACCTCTGCAGAGTGTCAAACTAATCGATTAGTCGCGTCCGCGGTTATGGACATGCCGAGCAAGCCATTCTCAGATTAGGACTTGGTAACTTAAAATTTGGTTTACAAAAATGATGTTGGGATGAAGGAAGTCCATCATGGGTAAAATTTGGAAAGTTCTAGGAGTGATTCCTGAGTTAAAAAGAAAAATATTTAGATTTGAGTCTCCCTATAAATTATGCCATTTAAATGTATTTAGAATGTTTAGCAAACTCTTGCTTTATACTTAAATGAATCATATAACATTCTTTTGTTGCCTGTACATTATATTGCATTTTCGATGTGATTTGCTAAGTACGCTAGTAGTCACCCTTGCTTAATCTATTGCTTCAGAAGAGAAGTACCACGATGGTGAGGACCAGCTGGACTAGGCCGTGTCCCTAATCGATTGGCTGTGGCAAATTAATTGGGCTCTATCTACTGATCTTCAGTTTCGCTGCTTTTATTTAGTCGTTTAATTATTTGTTGGCCCACGTGCCACTTCATTTGTAACTTTGAATATTTATTATTAATAAATAACGATGAATATGCTATGATTTTATTTCTACTATGTGTAATAGTATTTTCGAAACTAGTTCATAATACACATAATTTCGGAGGTATTTTTTTTAGGTCCCACGCGCCCGCTACCTGTGTGCAAGGTCGGTCAGCTTTGTTCTCCGCCCTGACACAAGCGTGGGTGGCCTAACATCTGGTCCCAGTTCCCAACCAAAAAATATTTCTTCTGCCCTGTGATGACTATATATAAGAGTGACAAGTCCCTATTCATGCTACATTCAAAGGTAGGGAGGAAGAGCATCAGCCTACTTACCTTTCTCGCATTCCCCTCTTGGAAGCGGATCTCCCCAGCTCTAGCTCCCTCCTGCCTCTTAGTGCTCCTGAACTCTGAACATCATCACGTATTCACGTGCCACAGGTTAAATCAAAGCAACACACAGAGGTCAGCTATCTACCTAGCGCCGGTCGCCTCCACCCTTGCAACGGGGTCCAATTCTTCACTAGAGTTGTAGCTCCAGACCGCGTCATACTGGAAGCGGGCATGGAGATGGCCGCGGCGAAGGACGCGCAGAATGGCGGCGGCCTGGAATGGCGGGTGACGGTGCCGGGGGGCTCGTCGGTGACGGTGGAGCACGACGCCGGCCGGGCCGCGCGGGCGCGGGCGTGGCTGGTTTCTTGCGTCGGGAGCAAGGTGCCTGTCTTCGCCAAGCGGGTCTGGAGGATCGGCGCCGACGACCACAGGAGGGCGGTGCACGGCCTCAAGGTGGGCCTTGCGCTCGCGCTGGTGTCCGTGTTCTACTACACGAGGCCCCTGTACGACGGCGTTGGTGGCGCTGCCATGTGGGCAGTCTTGACAATCGTCGTGGTCTTCGAGTACACCGTTGGTGAGTTACACGTTACATCAATGGATCCAACAGAAGAATGCCGTTGTAGCCAACGGTTCAACGTACAATCAATACCACGTGCATTTGAGGTTCTGATTGGGTTTCTGATGCGGCGTACGCATGCGCGTGCAGGTGGCTGCGCGTACAAGGGATTCAACCGAGCCGCCGCGACGGCGATCGCCGGGGCGATCGCGCTCGGCGTGCACTGGATTGCGAGCAAGTCCGGCGACAAGTTCGAGCCGTTCGTCCTCAGTGGCTCAGTTTTTTTGCTTGGTACGTATCGACGCGTGCGTAAACACAGAGTGCTACGTATTCGCATACCTGCTTCTGTCGTTGCCGTAAATAAGTTGCTAGTGGAAAGCACGCGCCAACTAGGCAGCTAACACGCCGAAACTTGCCCTCCGTACATTTGCAGCTGCCGCGGCGACGTTCTCGAGGTTCATACCTACGGTGAAGGCGCGGTTCGACTACGGCGTCACCATCTTCATCCTGACGTACAGCCTGGTGGCGGTGTCGGGCTACCGCGTGGACGCGCTGCTGGCGATGGCGCTGCAGCGGATATCCACCATCGCCATCGGCGTCTTCATCTGCCTCGCCGTCTGCGTGCTCATCTGCCCCGTGTGGGCCGGCCAGGAACTGCACCGCCTCACCGCAACCAACATGGACAAGCTCGCGGGCGCCGTGGAGGCCTGCGTCGAGGGCTACTTCGCGGAGGCGGACAAGCGGCGGCAGCCGCCGTCCGCCAAGGCGGACGGGTACAAGTGCGTGCTCAACTCCAAGGCGTCCGAGGACTCGCAGGCCAACCTGGCGCGGTGGGAACCCGCGCACGGCAAGTTCGGCTTCCGCCACCCGTACGGCCAGTACAAGAACGTCGGCGCCGCCATGCGGCTCTGCGCCTACTGCGTGGAGGCCCTGAGCTGCTGCATGCGCTCCTCCGAGATCCAGGCGCCTGAGCACGTCAAGCGGCACCTCGCCGACATGTGCACGAGGGTTGCGACGAAATGCGCGAGAGTGCTCAGGGAGGCCTCGACCTCCATCAGCGCGATGACGACGTCTCGGAGCCTGGACTTCACCGTGGCGGAGATGAACACAGCCGTGCAGGAGCTCCAGGGCGAGCTGAGGGCGCTCCCGTCGAAGCTGGCCGAGGAGTCGGCGCCGGTGATGGACGCGGTACAGCTCTTCACGATCACCTCGCTGCTGATAGAGGTGTCCACGAGGATCGAGGGCGTCGTGGACGCCGTCGACACGCTCGCGAGCCTCGCGGCGTTCAAATCGGCGGACGACGTAAAGCCCGAAGCTTCGGAAACCGAAACTAAAGGGCAAGAACCCGTGAGCGATCCGGACTCGGACGAATCTGAAGAGGATAGGACAATAAAGACCACTGAACAAGTTTAGTCGGATTCAGATCAGATGACGTTAGGAGAGACCGAGAGACGCTTATATGTCTTTTTTTAAGTTATACAAATTTTGAAGTATGAATAAAAAGTAGATAATGAATAAAATTTATGTAATTTATATTAGAAAAAAAGCATAAAAGCACGTATCTGAGGTTAATCCCACTAGTAATTAACCAGCCAATTAAACCGAGCCAGGCGAGTCAAACCGGGCAGATTCATTAAACCGGTTCTCTGATGGCGCGCGTTCGTTGGCCGACCGGCAACCGAGTAGCCGATCGAGTAAAGTGGGGAATAGAAGGCTAAATCCTTGGCCCTAGACCTTATAATTTACCAAGTTGTTCGCGCCAAAAACGTGAAGGGGGTTTTAGGCCTCGAACACACAAGACAAACACCGGCCATAGAGGCGTGCGGTCGATTTGACCTGAAATCGACAAGGTAAAATTTGTAATTCGATCAAAGCCGATAAACAAAGATCTATCGGCTTTTCGCTAGTCGGCAAAAAAAACCGATTAGGAGATAACTAGATCAACCAGTTACAGTTGATCCGGATGTAAGGTAAAATCGGCTTCGGGAAGGCGATGCGCAACAAAACGAAGCAAATCAAACCTGGGTGAAATCGGCCAAAATCAACAATCGGCGATGCGCAGCTATGTTGATTCCGTCGACTTGCAGAGAAATCTATGAAGCTAAAGCAATGTAAAAGAAAGGCTGTAAAAAGTAGGTGTTGTTGGAATTGATTGCCTTCTTGCCGCTTGACACCCACCTTCTTTTATAATACGCCTGGCCGATCCGAGTTGTACATGGATACGGTGCGTTTATCCGTATCGGCCTATTATCTGATTTCCTTTCCTTTTTAGAAACGGATTCCTTTTCCGATTCGTTTGATGATTTCTTTCCATGCGAACGCTTCCTTTTCGTCTGACCGATTTCAATACACGCCTAATTCGATGCAAACACATACAATTACTTTTATCCGATTCAAACCCATTTTGCCATGTACAATTTTGGCGCAAACATATGCCCCCAATTTTGGAAAGATAACTTGATACTTTTCAAAAATTGCAATCGCTTGTCGTCGGAAATTCTTGGTAACCTCCCATTAAATGGCGCCGTAATAATCTCGGTGCGTTTTTAATGCAAAGAATCTGCTCCCGCCGCCGCCTTCTTTCATCGCGGTATAAATATGGGGTCCCCACGGTCATTTTCACGCTTCCAAGCTCCCGAACCACGCATCATCGGCCTTCATCTTCTTCCTTCCGTTCTTTGAAATCGGTGAAATGGACCCTTCGCAGGTATTCATTCCGATTCCTCAAAGCTCGGACCAATTTTACCTAGGGCCCATAGGTACCATATCGGCCGACACGGTTATCAATGACGAGATCCCTAGACTCCCGTTGTCGGGCAGGATATAATATTTACGAGTGGGGAAAAAGTTTTAGAGCCTGGCCCACAAATTTGAAGGGATGGAGATCTTGGTTCATTAGGATATCGGCTCGAGAAGAGGGTTGAATGGGAGAGAATGGGCATAGTGAATCTTTGCCTTTGAGTCTAGCCGACCGGAAGCCAATGAACCCTTAGTAGGCTGCGGCTTGTTATTTCAGTCGGACTCTTTTAATGCTTTTCTATTCCCATCTGGCCCGATAGGCCCTACTTTACTTGACGTGGCTCAATTATCTCGCCTTAGGCCGACGGGGTCTCATTGTCGGCTTTTAGTGGGAAACCCACTTTTAAATTAATCCGCAAGAAAGGCGAAGGTTGGCATAAGTATGTCCAAAATAACAATAGGGTCAATGGTCTGTATCAGATTTGAAGAGCATGTTGCTTTTCTTAATCTTTGGTTAGACCGATACTTATTCTGCGGTGCCTCTCTTGGCCCCACCCAATCCTTTCAACTAATAGCGGAACGCTTAGTGGAAGGTCATCGGCTGGCTCTTGGTAAGATCTTTTTGGGAGCAGTATATCAGATGATGTATGTGATTCGTAGTCGGCTTTTTTCTGGTTTCGCTAAATTTGTTGTCGGCAATATAGGAGGTCCCCTGTGGTTTATCCAAACATGGCTCTACTGCATATTTAGCCGATCCATTTTACCGGAACCCATGGGGAGTTTGACTTTTCCCAGGGAAGATTATCCAGAACACGTGGTCCCCCAGTATAGAGCTAGCCGATCTTTTGGTGAGAGATTCATCATGTCGTCTACTGATGAGCTAAAAATGGACTCAGCTGGTTTTCACAAGTATCTCCGCTTTTTCCTCACTTTAGACAGGTCTTCTTTCGGCCAACAAGATTTTTTCTGTTACACCGACCTAGCCGATTGTCCATACCCATCATTTCTTCACTTAGATGCCGATAGTTCCTTGATGCCCCAGTCCACTTTGGACTTGTATAAAATTATCCTCTCCCCCTGCCTTATTCACGTCGGCTTGAATACCCGCAACAGGACATTTCAGCCTTCCTACGAATTCTATCATCCATCGGTTTATGCCCGTCAATTGGGTTTTGGGCAAACCATCCCTTCCTTTCCCTTGCTGTCCTGCATCGAACCTCGTTCCCGGGTGACCAACAGTGTCGCTGCGGAGATCGTCCCCGAAGTAGCCGACGGATTTCAACTTCTTTCTCTGCCACATTTCATTCTTAACTCCCGTCGGTCGGCCACATTTTCACAATGGTGGTCTCAGATATCAGAGGCCTTGTTGATGGACAGAACTCCGTCGGCTATAATTCTAAACTTTTTACCTGACTTCCATGAGCCGATGGTGGCCTCTGGCCCCAGCCGAGTTCGATTATACCGACTCCTCAGTAGCTGTAGAGGTACCGGTGTCCTTTTATTTGTTTCCATGTTGGCCATTGGTTTTTTTCATTAAGTATGGTTTTTGAACTTTTCAGGGCGGTACAGATGCTGGTGATCAAATAGCCGATCCTCATATTTCTGCCAGTAGTGGCAGACAGAGACGCCCGGGTCAATCCGTCGGAACTACAGGATATACTTCTGGAAATTTGGGCGTTCAGAGTCCATCCCTGTCGGACCTGGCTCGCCAACGTGCTCCAAGTAAGTCTTTTGCATATCGGCTAATATGCCCCTTGCTTTGATAATTGCTAACTCGAAGGCACTGCAGAGAGGAGGAAGAAGTCGACCAGCGCCGCCTGCACTGAGGCGGCAACTGATGGCTCTCGGAGCACTCACCACCGATGTAAGTTTTAGTCTTTATTCTTTGCTTAATATCATTTTTTACGCCCATCTTGCATTGCTGATTTTATTCTTTTAAATCCCTAGCAATCTCCGTCAGTGCAAGTAGCGGGAGTTATAGCCGATCTCCAAGGTGCTACATCGGCTATCCCTCCATCCTTCCCATTGCCGCCGCATCGCATCAGACTATCGAGATCTCCGATCTCGACCCCAAAGCGCCATCAATCGATCCGCCGATTTCTGGGCTTCACTCGACGAGCTCGACGATCCGGAAGTGCTAGCCACCGACGACTACCCACCGACATCCAGATAATAGCAGCCTGCGCCAAAGATCGGCCCGTTATCACGAGCCGGGTATGCAGGAGCGACTCAATCGTCTCTTGGACGAAGTGATGCAGCCGGAGGCAGCTCTTCTGGCCAACACTCAGCCCTTGAGGAATGCTATGGCGGTCATGCAAGCCGATCTTCCCCCTGCAGCCATGAATGCTTTGCTAGAAGTGTGCCATCTGGATGATCGTCGGCTAGACGTAGAATCGGCCAAAGCAAGAATTGAACAGAGGAAGGCCCAGCAAGCCGACCAAGAGATCTTGGACAAACTTATAGCAGATGCTAAATCTCGAAAGAGTGCTTTTGACCAGGGAGCTGCTATGCTGAAATCGGCCAAAGCTAAGGCCCAGGAGCTGGAGTCATCCAAGAAAAACTTGAAGAACGGTGGCCTTGGTTACAAGAGAACTTGCAGATTGCCAAATCGGCATTGCAGATGCGACATCTTCACTAGCGGCTCAGAAGGCGACAAATCGGCGAAGTTTTTGCCCAAGTCAAGAGCCAATCAGCTAAGATGATCCCAGTTCCAGGCGACGCAGAAGCCGATGATCGATTAATAGATAGCGTTCAAGCTACTATTGGTAGAGCAGCAGCAGCATTGTCGGCTTTGGGAGCCCATCTGCCTGGCTCGGGGCTTCATTGAAAACGACGTTGTCTCCGGTGTAATATTGGCTGTACTGGAATATTTTGTAAACTCTTTAATCTGGTGGATAAGGAATATTTGTTCCTGACTCGGTCGGCTGTATGACCGATTTTATATGCATGTGCTTGTCATTGATCTTGATGCCTTCACCTCTGTAGTTAGGACCCGACCCATATGCTTGGGTGATACGCCTTCAGATACTTTCCATTGATCGCTTTAGGTAGGACGAACCCTTCTAAAGATTCCAGTATATATGAATTCCCGTCAACCGGCCGATTGATCTTATAAGGCCCTTCCCATGTTGGAGACCATTTGCCGAATCGATTATCCCTAGACCCAATCGGCAACACGGTTTTCCATACTAAATCGGCTTGATTGAATGCTTTAAAAATCACTTTTTTATTGTACGACCTGGCAACCATCTCTTTGTTCTTTTTAAGCCGATCTAGCGTGATCGGCCTTAGTTCACCAAATCATCTAGATTGTCCAAAGATCGCCTGCTTTGTATTCATCTACCGATACCTTATCTTGCTCGTGTAGCCTTATTGAGCCGATGTTGATTTCAACGGGCAAAACGGCTTCTTGTCCGTATACCAACTGAAAGGGTGACAATTTAGTTGATCCGTGATGAGATAGCCGATAAGCCCATAAAGCCTCCGATAGCGTTGAGTGCCATCTCCTTGGCTCTTCCTCAATTTTTCTTTTTATCAGCTTTATCAATGTTTTGTTTGATGATTCGGCCTGTCCGTTGGCCTGAGCGTAGTAAGGGGAGGAGTTGAGTAATTTTATCCCAAGACTTTCCGCAAACCCTTTGAACTCGTTGGACATGAACACAAGACCTTGATCAAGAGTGATTGTTTGTGGAATCCCAAACCGATGGACGATGTGTTCATTTACAAAGTCGATCGATTCTTTACTAGTAACCTTCTTGAGTGGCACACCTCAACCCATTTTGAGAAATAATCCGTGGTCGCAATGATGAATTTATGTCCTTTCTTTGGATGATGGAAATATCTGGCCGATTATGTCTATACCCCATCCTCTAAATGGCCATGGCTTGATGATCGGATGTAAAGCCGATGCTGGTGCTGACTGTATGTTACCAAACTTTTGACACGTTTGGCATCCTCTATAATATTTGAAGCAGTCTTCTAACATCGTCGGCCAAAAATATCCTGTTCGTCTCAGTATCCATTTCATCTTATGAGCCGATTGATGTGACCCACAAATGCCTTCATGAACTTCACCCATCGCCACTTTGGCTTCCTCGGTTCCCAGACATCTTAATAACAAACCTTCCATAGTCCGAAAGTGCAATACGTCTTCTAGTATAACATATTTGAGCGCTTTGCTGACCTTTGCTCGGTCGGCTTGGTTGGATCGACAAATAATCCCTTATCTCTGTTCTCCAATCGACAGGGGTGAACACATAAAACCGCCAAGCGTTTAGCTCGATTGGTCCTCGCCGGCTTTCAATCTTGTACCCTGATGCACATTGTGCCAATCGGTTTGCTTTATCATTAGCTTCTCCGGGGATATGTTCTATGGAAAATGTAGTGAACATCTCGATGATCTGGAGGCATTGATGCAAATCTCGGGTTAGTGCATCATCATTGCATCGGTATTCTCCTCGACTTCTTTGTACAATTAACATCGAATCTCCAAAAGCTTCGACGTCTCTCACTCCGATGCTATCTAACGATTTGTAGACCCTTAGTAATGCTTCGTGATTCGCTTGATTATTTGAACATCGGCTATTTAGCCGATACATGAAGTCATACTCACGCTTTCTAGGTGAAACTAATATCACACCGATGCCTTCGCCTTCTTGGCAAACAGACCCATCAAAATACGATTGCCAAGGAGTTACACTAGTTGTTCCTACTAATGTTTCACTCCTGTGATAAAATCGGCCCACGACTTGTCCTTTCACAGATTTAGCCGATTCATAGGATAACTCAAACTCGTTAGGCGTATGCCCATTTACCAAGCCGACCACGCAGGATGGGCGCCGATAATATGTATTTAACTACATCGGTTTTGCATATTATAACGCATTTGGACGCCAGCATATAATGTCTTAACTTGGTGCAAGCAAAGTACAATGACAAGCATAATTTTTCTACTAAGGGATACCTGGTTTCTGCATCTAGAAGACGTCGGCTTAAGTAATATATTGCTCGTTCCTTCCTATCGGCTTCTTGTGTTAAAACTGCTCCAATCGAATCACCTTCAGCCGATATATATAGTCTAAAAGGTATACCGTGTTTGGTCGCGGTCAATCTTGGTGGACTCATCGAGATAACCTTTTATGTCGCCGAAGGCCTTTTATCGGCTTCCCACTTAAACTCTTGGTTATATTTAATTTTCAGAATCGTTTAGAAGGCCCGAATAAGACCTGACAAGTTTGATATAAAACTTCGCAAGTAATTGATTTTCCCAATCAACACCGCAACTCCTTTTACTTGTTGGTGGTTTAGTATCGGCTATGGCTTTCACTTTGGTTTGGTTTACTTCAATACCTCCTTCATGCACCGTAAACCGAAGAAATTGTCCATCCGATACTCCGAATGCACATTTGAGAGGGTTCATTTTTAACCCATGTAACCTTGTGCTTTCGAACATTTTTCTCAGATCGGCTAAATGTTGCGATCTTCTTTGGATTTTACCACTACGTCGTCAATGTATATTTCCACGATATTGCCGATCAAATCATGGAAAATATGGTTCATAGCACGTTGATAAGTAGCACCGGCATTTTTTAAACCGAAGGTCATAACTTTCCATTCATATAGCCCTAAAGCCCGGACATCCGAAAGCCGCTTTTGGGTATATCGGCCGGCCATGAATATCCGATTGTATCCGGCGTTCCGTCCAAAAAGCTTATGATTTTATTCCCGGATGCAGCATCGATAAGCATATCGGCTATGGGCATCGGTGCTCGATCTTTGGCGTAGCTTTGTTCAAATCTCTAAAATCGACACATACCCTAAGTTTGCCGTTTTCTTCTTCACAGGGACGATGTTTGAGACCCACTCAGCGTATCGGCAAGGCCGGATAAATTTCGCCTCTAGCAATCGTCCTACTTCTTCCTTTATAGCGTCATACAACGAAGGGTTAAACCGCCTAGGGTCCTGTTTGAACGGCCGATATCCAGGTTATATAGGTAGCCGATGTTCAACTAGCCGTCGGCTTAAACCTGGCATTTCATAATACTCCCACGCAAAGCAATCCTTATATTCCTTGTGTATTTCGTCCTACTTTGTTTTATAATTGGGTTCTAATTTAGCACTTACAAACGTTGGTCTTTTGCTATCCCCTTCCCCAATATCGATTTCTTCAAGGAAATCGCGTATGAATCCTAACCCCTTTCTTTCTTCTTCAAAATCTTCATGACTTCTTCGTATTCTTCTGCCGATAGCTCCTTGCCTTTTCCTGCAGATTTCGCTAGTGTCTCGCTCCATCTTCTTATCACTTCGTCTGTCCGATCAAACGTATTGGGTTTAACGCTGATCGGCCTGAATCTCGATTTCTCAATACAGATAAAATCGCAATTGTCCAAGGCTTTTCACGATATGCATTCAGCCTCTTCGTGTGGCCAATTGGTGTCGGGGCTAGCCATGGCGATATGAGCCGATGTGTGGTGGTACGACTTCTCTTGTATCATCGTTCCACCGCACGATTTACGGTGCATAGTCGATGGTATACAACGATTAGCATGGATCCAATCCCGCCCAAGGAGTACTGTAATTGCCCTTAGCTTCAATCACAAAAACGCGATCGGCAAAGTTTTATTACCGATCGCCGCTTCGACACCATTACGCCTTTAGCCTCGGTTGGGTCTCCGATGAAGTCATTTAGCACCATGTTGGTCTTGATTAAGTCTTCATCGGCTTTTCCCAATTTTACGAAAGTACTTAACGGCATCAGATTGACCGTCGCCCCGCCATCGACCAACATGCGGGATATTGGTCGGCCATTAATGTATCCTTTTAGATACAATGGTTTCAAATGCCGATGCATGTCTTGTGGTTTTTCAAACACAGCGTCTGGTGCTCGAGGCACAATTGGGCGAACACTTCTTCACCGATTCTTCGATTCAACTCGGCAGGTAAAGTGAATACCATGTTTATATCCATTGGTGGCGTATCATCTCGGATCATCGGAGAACTGGATTGAACCGATTGATCTGAATCACTATCGATCTGTTCCTTCTTTCTCCACTCCTTTTTCAAAATCGGTACCGGTCTTAACCTATTAAACGTCCGATCCCTCTCACTCTCTTTCGGCTTCCCTTTCTTCTTGTGTTTTTAATCGCTGAAGCCTCTGCGCTATGCGACTTGCTTTGAGACCCGAAGGGCACCATCTAGGTTTGGGTTCTATCGGCTTTCTTATCTTTCGGCTAAATTGCCCATTTCATTTGTCGATTCCATCCTTCTTGCGTTAGCCGATAATTCCCGATTTTGGGAGGATTCGCCTTGTTCGATGTTGACAACCTTTCATAGATCGGCCATGCTCCTTACTTACGGGCGATCGTGTATCGGTCTGGACAACTTTGTCTTTTGCTGATTGGTTTGGCCGACATGTAGACGAGTGTTGCATAGGACAAGATACAACTGTTGGTAAGGTCATCCTCTCTCCCAAAGAAAGCGCCAAAAAGGACATTGCCGATGTTTCTCTTCTTACGTAGTCGGTCGATGTGGCACATCGGCGGCGACGTTAAATCCCTCCTTTGCCCTGATCGATGAAAACCCTGGTGTTGTTGAGGGTTATACCTTCGACTTATCCTTTCATATTTCCCCAGGAGTTGTGAGAAGGTCGGCTTTGGTTTGAAATCGGCTCTTCTTGGAGCCCTCTCAGCTCGATACCATTTACCGACCTCTAAGTCCCCTCTTGGTTTCACCGTTCTTGAGTTTTGTCCATTTTTATCGGCTTCTATTTGTATAGAACCGACAGTGATCTGCACTGTCTCGTCTCGTGATACAATTCCCTTAGTCGGCTTATCCTCTTTCGCAGGCCTCTTTTCTTGTCGTGAACATTGAACCATGTTGACCTGAAAAGGGCCCATATCTATCTGCATAGCCGATTCTTCTGCAAACTTTAACCTGCCATCGGCGATGGCCGATTGGATCTGTTGTCGAAAAATATTGCAATCGTTAGTGTTATGAGAGAACGAATGATGCCATTTGCAATACCTTCGCTTTTTAATTTCTTCGGCCGATGGTATGATGTGCCCTTACAGTAACCTTATGAGTTTTTCTTGTAGTAATAAATCAAATATTTTGTCACACTTTGACACATCATACGAGTACTTGACTTCCGCTTTATTCTTTGTCGGCCTAAGCGAGAGCATACGAGTGGTTTTGGAACCTTTGGCCCACTCGGCTATGTTCACTGCTTCGTCGCCGAGGTGTCGCCGAATCGTAATCTACCATGTTTACTTTGGCCTTTTCATTGCCGTTTGTCCTAAACCTATCTTTAAACCCTTTGCTCTGCATATCGGCTTTCATGTGCCGATACGCGATGGAGTAGGTGGCCTAAGTCGGGGAACTCCTGGCCTGACAACTTTTCTTTTAATGGAGGGATTAACCCTTGGAACGCTAGGTCGGCCAATTGATCGTCGGGTAATGTTACATCAGTAGCACCTATTCCGTGACGCCCGAAATCTCTTGATATAATCGAGAGACCGATTCGCCAGTATACATCGGATCGAACTAAGATCGAAATCCTAAGCTCCATAGTTCAGAAAAGAAGTACTCATGGAATCGGCTTTCTAAATCGTTCCATATATGAACTGAATTAGGTGGTAGATTTGTGAACCAAGTGAATGCAGTGCCAGATAATGATAAAGGAAACAACCTAATTTTTAACCCATCGGACTGTGCCGCCTCCCCACATTGAGCCATGAACCGTCCGATATGCTCAATTGTGGTAATAGAATCATCCCCTGAGAATTTAGCAAAGTCTGGTATCCTAAAGTTGTGGGGGTACGGCATTCGGTCTATGTAATCGGGGTATGGCTTCCTGTAGCCGATCACTCTCCCTCTGGGTTGTAAACCGAACTGTTCTCTCAAAACATTGGCAATTTGTTCTGCCCAATTAACATTGTCGGCTTGTGGTGCAGCCGGACACGGCCAATTCTCATTGTTTGCGCCCTGCCCCCCGAGTGCAAACTCGGGTCTTTGTCCAACTCGCACCTCAGGAGGTCTTGGTGCTGCGTCATAATTGTGATTAAAACCTAATGCATCGGGTATGGGCGCGAAAGGTTCGACGTATGGCACCACCCTATATGGTGCTTGTTTCATGGTTGTGGCCCCTCGTGACTGTGGAACCTGTCCCATTTCGATCGGCTGATAAGCCGATAACCCGATGTTATTGGAGGCGCGACTTGATTGATTTGATGCGCCTATCTTGGCTCCATCCGTGTGCCCATGATAGTGTGTGAACCCATCTCTCTGTATGCTTGGTTTCGTATCAGTGAGGTTGAGCCGGCATCATGATAGGTGCTTGAGCCGACACGTTCTTGTGTTGGTGTTGGGTGTTATGGAATATACCGGAGTGCGTAGGGATGGTTTGTGGTGGATCTAGCCAGGCTTCCAGACGCAGCTAATTCTTGAGCAATTGTTTTCACACTATTTTCTATCATCGGCTTTAAAGTAGATACTAGAGCCGATGATTGGTTAATCAATGCGTGATGGACAGATTGCTCGATCATACTTGATAAATCAGCCTGAGCGGGTGCGTATCGGCTTACCGATTCAGATGTTGAATCTCCGATAGGATTGATGCTTGGGAGTGCAATCTTTTGAGTAACGCCACGGCGTGTTTTCTGGAAGCATCGTAGCATCATTTCCTCCAGAGCTGCCTTTCGATCTTCGAGTTCTTTCCGTTGCTCAGGGGTTAAATCGGCCATCTGGGGCGCGATTATGGCATCGGTGTTGATATCGGCGGTGACTGCGGGCTTGTCGGTTGACGACATTCTTTTTGGGTCCCACCGGGCGTGCCAAAATATGTTCGCGCCAAAAACGTGAAGGGGGTTTTAGGCCTCGAACACACAAGACAAACACCGGGTTTGCAGAGCGTGCCAGTCGATTTGACCTGAAATCGACAAGGTAAAATTTGTAATTCGATCAAAGCCGATAAACAAAGATCTATCGGCTTTTTGCTAGTCGGCAAAAAACCGATTTGGAGATAACTAGATCAACCAGTTACAGTTGATCCGGATGTAAGGTAAAATCGGCTTCGGGAAGGCGATGCGCAACAAAACGAAGCAAATCAAACCTGGGTGAAATCGGCCAAAATCAACAATCGGCGATGCGCAGCTATGTTGATTCCGTCGACTTGCAGAGAAATCTATGAAGCTAAAGCAATGTAAAAGAAAGGCTGTAAAAAGTAGGTGTTGTTGGAATTGATTGCCTTCTTGCCGCTTGACACCCACCTTCTTTTATAATACGCCTGGCCGATCCGAGTTGTACATGGATACGGTGCGTTTATCCGTATCGGCCTATTATCTGATTTCCTTTCCTTTTTAGAAACGGATTCCTTTTCCGATTCGTTTGATGATTTCTTTCCATGCGAACGCTTCCTTTTCGTCTCGGACTGATTTCAATACACGCCGAATTCTGATGCAAACACATACAATTACTTTTATCCGATTCAAACCCATTTTGCCATGTACCGAATTTTGGCGCAAACACAAGTAAAGAGTTCAAATGCACAGCACCGGAGAGAATGAGAGCCCTCTTAGCACTATCATAAAGTCATCAATACGGCATTGTGGCTTTCATGATGTACATACAATTGTATGTTATCGATGTTTAAAACTCGAGTGTCTCTAGATCGAATTTACAAATATAATTGAGATTGCATTTGCGTGAACTCTGTCAAGATTGTGAAGGTAGGATGAAAGAGAATGTTATTTATTCAGTCACGTGTCTTAACAAAGTACACGCATAATAATGCTGATCATGTTCTTCTTGTATGTTCTGTTGTGTTGCTTTCTCCTCTCTTTCATCTTTGCGCATACTTCCTACTTATACTTAACGAAGAATAGTTGTCGTCTTCTAAAAGGTGTCTTGCAGCCAAAGGGTGTCTTCTAGTAAAGATGTGTCTTTTAGCAAAGGGATATCTCTTCCTAGAGAGTAACTTCCAATTTGTCGTTTGTACGTGTCAGAGAGAGCGTTTTCTGCACGTTACTCTTATGCGGTGTAACTTTCTTTCCTACCGGTTTTAGATCGAGAGAAGGCTATTCAATGCCCGACCAGTTAACAGGTTGGAAGAACCGAATTGGTTATTCCCGACTAGCATACACATAGCTGGTCGAAGTAAACAAATAAGTTATTCCCGATCAGTACATGTATAGCTGGTCAAGGTAAATAGGGTGCACCTTATCTCCGACCAATATTAATGAACTGCTCAGGAATTTTTTCAGATGACTAAATTTGACTATGATTGAAGTCATAAATCAGATAATGGGCCTTGGGCCTTATCTTTTCTTGTGGGCTCTTTTCCTTTATGAGCGTGTGGGCCCCAAAAAGTTTAAAGGCATATGGCTTGAGTAAATACATATATTTTCTTAAGACTTTTCAATTCTCAAGACGTTATGGGGTCTCGCTCTAATGATATCATCGTTTCGTTACCGATAGGGAAACTTTCTTACTTAACTGAATCGGTGGTATAACTGTCCTAATGAGTAGTATAAATAAGGGGGGTAAGGCTTCCCTCGAACGCTTCACGCCTTCAGATTCTTGAGCGCGAAAAAACTCTTTTGAGTTTTTCTGCTTTCTTTCTTCTTGGTTCTTCAGGTTTTTCATCTTTCGTTCTTTTTTCTCTCGCATTTGGGAAATTTGATAAAGAAACGGAAGTGAAAAGTCTGAAAAACTAGAAAAAAGTTTGAGGCTTTTCATCTTTCAGTTTTTTACATCTCAATAAAGATATCTGTTTTCACCGAGAGCAAGATCCAAGAACTTGAGGATCAGGGCTTGATCCCATCGCGTGAGATGGTGCGCTGGGATCCTAGCAAAGAAGATGTGAAGCCTGTCCCCCAAGAGAGCTGCATCGTGCTCTTCTCTGCTTTCATTAGGTTAGGTTTTTGTCTCCCTACGAGCGAATTCATAGTCGATGTGCTCGATCATTACGAGATTGAGCTTCATCATCTTCCCCAAATTCTATTTTGATTTTGAGTGTTTTCTCGCATCTTTACGAGGCTTTTCTTGGTATTCCTCCTTCTGTTCGTTTTTTCGCACCTTCTTCCAATACACCACATACAATAAAAACTCAAGTTATTTTTGGGAGCGTTTATTTTAAGCTGCAGGTTGGAGTTCAATATCCTTCCCTTCCAACTAAAGATACATGGAAAGATTATCAACGGGAATGGTTCTACTCAGAAATTTCTGGAGGCAGACGACTTCGGTTTACCGAGAAAGTCACCTTGATCTAGACGAGGTCGGAGGCAAAAAATGAGAAGGATTCTCTGGAGCTGACCAACGAGGAGGAGAAGATCGTGAAGGTCATCTCCAATTTGGTATCGGGGGCTTATTGGGGCAGAAGATCGTCTATGATTTTCTGTACCACAAGTTTTGTCCCCCGAAGAGGCGGTTCATATACGCCTGGAGGATCGATGGCGACCAAGATCCTACCAAAGACGAACCTGGAGATAAGAGATTCTGAGTCCTCGACCTCCCTTTCTTATATATATATATATATATATATATATATATATATAGAACTTACTAATAGATAAATATGTTTTTGCGTTCAATTCTGATTGCCAAGGAAACTCATTTGAAGGTTGCGGTTATTTTGTGCGTTCCTTCGGACGGATCCGACCAAGATGCTTTAGACAAGCAGCCAGCTAGCCCGATCGCATGAAATGATGAGTTCATCAATGAACGCATCAAGTTAAGTACCAAATAACTCATTTTGTTATATAATCAAATCATTGTTTGCTCTAATAACTTACTTTATTTTTTAGATACATCGTCGGAAGCGTGTTGCTGACCAATCTGAGGTACATGCTCTAAGTGTACATAGGTCCAACCTCAAGCCCAGGAGTAGAGGATTGGAGCTTCTATGGAAACACAGAGGATTTTTGGAGCATTTTTGAACTCGGGTGGAATTTCGGGTACTGACGGGAATCTGGAAATTTGATTTTTCGAACGGAGGGGAATTAAATTCCGATTTTGGATGGAAAAGGATGCCAGGTTAACATAAACACCAAGGAAACTCCAATTTTTGAATTTAATTAATTTAAATTAGATTTTTCTCAGAAAGCGAAACTGAGGATGTTACATCTATGCCCCAATTCAAACCTTCTTGGGAGAATTGTGTCATCGATGTGTTCCTCGGTGGGGCTGATTAAATTTTTAGTGGACCACTTGGTGGTTGCTAGTAATTGCTTTTCCTTTTGGAAGTGTATTGGATCTTTTGTCGCCAATCTCTGAGCGAGTTGTGTCGACCGATGTGGATTGCTCGGTTGATAATGTTTCTGCGGGTTTTAAGGACCCTGGTTATAAAGTAGGCTTTTCCTTCGATGGTAAGGGTGGGTGTTGGCCTGGTTGTAAAAGATCAAACTTTTGCAAGGTTTTAACCCCGTTTGTTCAAGCAATTGGTAGTCTTGGAATGATGTGTCCCGCTTGGTTCGCGTCGTCTTGTTTATGACGAACCACAGTAGAGAGGTTAAGGTGTGAAAGCATTTTTTGCACGTGAGAGCTGAAGGGGGATCTAGAGTTGGAGTTAGAGGTTGGTACCGTGTTCTTCTGGAGAGTAGCGTTGGTTAAAGGGATCGGGCACTCTAGTGCCAAGGAATGTATGAAATGAGGAGTGTGAGATCGTTTTCTTTTGTGGTCTGATTTATCCTACCGCTTGGGTCGTGCTGAGGCCGTATGTGAGTGCTTTGTGTTTCAATGTTGAGTAAGATTCTAGCAAGTTTTGATTGTGAGTTATCGTTAGAGCCATCAATCTTCGAGCTTTAGCTCCTTGCTTTTGAGTCCGGGCCAGTGCAAATCGTAGGGGTTTACGAAAGGTGTTACGAGAAGTGAACCTTAGCTCCCTTCGATTTGGTTGGTTGCGAAGTGGTGTGTCTCGGATTCGGGGTCGAATCCTGTGAAGGGGGAGAGAATGTGACACCCCAGAATATGACATTTTAGAATTCGGCATTTTGGTACGACTTTTATAGCGTGTTTTTGGGCCATTTTCGGGTGTTTGGGCCTCTCCGGGGGACTTTGGGCCTTGGGGGTTGAGTTGGGCCTCCGGTGGAAGGGTTTGGGCCCAAGGGAGGGACTTTTGGGCAGCCAAATCTGGCCCCACCCCTTGGTGTGCCCCCCACTCCCTTTCCCAACCCTAGCCGCCACCCCCTAGCCCCCCCATGCGCCTCCACCCTTCCCCTTCCTCTCCATCTTCCCCCATGGCACCACCACCTCTCCCCTCCCCTCTCCACCCCCTTGCTGCCCTAGAGGAGATCCCCACCTCGCCATCCCGTTGATCTCTCCATCGGAAGGCCCCGCGACGAGGAGATCCGGCGGTTCCGGCGCGAGGAGGACGATCGGGGAGCCCGTGAGGAAGGATTTCGGCGTTCATCGTTCGTCGGGCGAAGGTATGGCATGGGGAATCCTTGGGGTTAGTCTAGGGGCTGTGCTAGAGGGTATTTGGATGCTTTTAGATCAAGTGGTGGTGCTGTGATTGGTTCGAGTTTTCACGACCTTAAATTCGGATTTTGGTCGGTCGCCTGTTGAGAAAGTTGTAGATAAATTCAATACCTTTCCGTGGACATAAAGAACGTCTAATTCCTACCAGCCGTTTCAAAGTTATGCTCGATTTACCGAACGTGTTCAAATCTGTGACGTAGCTGGGACAGAACGTAGTGTTTTATAGATTAAACAACTTTAGAGTCCGAATCAGCTTTTCCATATACTTAGAAAAAGTTAGGAAATTTCCTAAGATACGCGAGGATGTACTCGTTTAATCGATTCGGAGTTCTAGATCTAGAATTATGATAGTTTGAAGTCTGCTGTCCCGGGGGGGAGGGGGACAGATTCTCTGTTTTTCGTTTTCGGGAGTAGTTTGCGATATCGGGGTAGATGGGCAATGGCGTACTGTTTTGTGGGCACGTTGTGATTGTGGGGCATCTTTGTGCAGGTGGTGTGACCCCGGGAGTGCCCTCCTCATCCCGCCAATCCGTCGCCCGAGGTTAAGGCAAGTGTATTGGGATGTGTAACATGTGGTTTATTTGCTTGTCTTGACTAGATGCAATTGTTTCCATGTTATGCTATCTTGCCATGCTTAGTGTTTGCCATGATATGATAAAAAGGGTATGTTAAGATGCTATGCAATGGTTTATGGTTAATGATTATGGCATATGTTGCATACACGGCATGAAACTTGGCCCGGTCGGTGAGAACGTCATAACTATTCCGGTAAGGTCGGTGAGAAAGTTATGACTAATCCAGAGCGCCATGGATGTAAGACCTACCTTGTGATTCCACCCACGCGGTGAGTGGAAGAGGGGAGTAGGCACCCTCCATCTACGGGATGGAAGGGGGACGTGGGTGCACGCCGACGGGTGTGCACTCGGCAATACCGGTATTTGCGTCGAGGAGACATGTGCATTGCATTGCATTGCATACATGATGATGATGATGAAATGATTTCAATGAGGTTGAGATATGAATATCATGTTGCATACGATGTATGATTTAATCATGATGTTAAGTTTGTTATGTAGTGATGATAATATTGAATTGTTATGTATGACCCATTGCAATATATATACTTGCTGAGTGATGAACTCACGCTTGTGTTTTATGTTGTTTTAGGTACCATGACACCAGCATGTGGGAAGGGGCATTAGCTACACATCTTCACGTAGTTCCAGTCATATTTACCAATTTGAGTCATGATCATAATAAGTGCCATGAACTTGGTGTATGAAATAGTTTAGTGTGCTTGTGATCCTTATTTGCTTAGCTATAGATTATGGAGTGGTTGGATTCGGTTTTATTGGTTTATGTTGATGCTTTATCCATTGATATTGATGTTTTAGATGTCTTATGCTATGATATATGTGAAATCATGTGCTGAAAAATTGGCTTTGAACTGAAAAATTAACTTAGAATTGGTTTTGCAAAATGTGCTTGTGCATGTGTTTGATAATTTGACAAGAAACAGTAAGTTTCGTTTTTACTGTGAGGACCAAGTTCTTAAAAGACAAGAAGTTTTACATGTACGCTGAGACCAAATTTTTTGGTCCGTCGTGAATGGCTTTTTGCTCGATTAGGGTTTGTGCAAATTTGGACTTTGAATTTTGATTTGTTTTTGAGATTATGAAATTTGTGAGAATTTCATGATGCTTGAAGTGGACTTTATGCAATGCTCATGTGAGTAGTTGCATGGATTGACATTGAGTCAAGTCGTGGACTTGTGCTCGGATTTGTTTTGTGGTTTGTTCATGTGCAGGTATTGCTCGAAGACGAATGTGGTCGATGACGGGACCGAACTAGGTTCATGGAGGAACCGAGGTTCGGGACTAGGTTCAGGAGGAACCGAGGTCTTGATGGTCAAGGATGTCATGCGGGGCGTTCGGGCTAAGAGAATGGTGCACATGAAGAATGGTTAGTCACGTGAGAATGGCAGGAGGTCATTCGCGTGCAAAGTGTTAGTCACGTGAGTATGGCGGTGGCCATACGGCGTGCAAAGTGTTAGTCACGTGAGTATGGTAGGGTTGCCATCTGGCGTGCAAGAGTTGTACTCGGCCAGGTTGGGCCAAGTAGAGTTGTGTTGGATCTGATTCCTTCTAGGAATAGGAATCGTATTGAGAACTCCTTCAGGTTGGTCCTTTAAATAGGAGGGGTGTCTCCTGTTAAAGGGCATCAATCGAACCAAGTAGCAGAACAGGCGCAAGGGAGTTTGAGCTTGGTTTTAGGGTTTGTACTCTTTTGATGGGAGTACTTTAGACAAAAGAAATAAAGATCAATTCTTCTAGTTCCTTGTGTGCTACAATATTCTCTTTTGGTTCTTGTTTGCATACTTGTTCTATTTCTAGATTGGTTTTTGTTTTTCGAGTTTCATCTTGATTTGATCCATCAAAAACCTCTCTAGGGTATTGATCTAGTGTTCCTCAAAGTTTTGTTGATAAATCTTTTGTTGTTCTTGATCAATCTACAAGTTTCGATTAGATTGATTTTCATCAAGTTCTGGAACAGCAAGCTTGCGAAGCTTATAACTTTTGATCCGTAAGTCAGATCGAGCTAATTCTTTTTGGGTTCGATTCGTACTGAAATCTAGTTTCTTGTGTCCAAATTTCAGATCGATCCGACGGTTGGATCTCCGGGAATTCGCATTTTACCGAACCTCTATCATTCTGTTTTTGTCGAAAACGAGGCAATTATTTGGTTCTGTTTTGGGGTGAACTTTTAATAGATCAAGAATTTGGTTTTAGCTTCCGCCCAATCATTCACCCCCCTCTGATTGCTATATTCGTATACTTCGATCCTACAATATAACTTGCTATGTGATTGCTATTGCTCCAATTCTTGATAAAACAAAGGAGATGCTGCCGAAATTTCGGTTTTAGCATTTACGCCTTTGCTGTAATTTATTTTAATTTGTGGTATTTAGGTGATGTTTAGTCTTTGTTTGGTAGCATTCGGGCATACTAGATGCCGGGGTGTTACATAGTGTTTGGTTATTTGCATGAGCTAAGCCTGGCTATGAAGGAATGATGTTTTGTTAGTTGCATGAGCTAAACCTGGCTGTGAAGAGATTGTGTTTGGTTGGTTACATGAGCTCATAGTCTGTTGACCTCTTCCTTGATGTGGTGATTTGCAACATCCAACTAAAGTAATATTATTTGTGTGACTATGATTGTATCCATTACTATTAATCCAATCATTTAAGGTAGAAAATGGCATCCTTCAAATATTAGCTAGTAAACATAAGATGTTAACATTGGTGGAGTCCGTGGGTGTACAATGTGACTGCATCTACTTTTTCGGAGATGTATTAGTGGTAACAGTGTCAACATTGTGGATATAACACTCCTCAAAAGGCATTATAAAATTCAGATGGCACAACTATTACTTTTTCACATGGAATATTCTTCACTGCTACAGCATGCACAAACAACCTGAACCAATAAATCCCATCAAGAAGAACAATAATTCCATTTCAGGATGCAGCAGCAAAGTGCAAACAAAAATAGAACATAGTCTGAATATATCACTAATAATTGTCATAACTAATTCTGGGTCGATCTGAATAAGAAGGTAGCAACAAAATGCCATCGATGGTCATCCATATGGTTTTATGACCAATTGGATCCGGTTGCCCTATGGGCCTGGAATATGTGAGAGGAGATGCCCAGTTGCCCAACACATGCTTGATGAAATGCTCTAGTGGTTACAGGCTATGGAAGGCAAAAATAAATAGAAGTAGCTACAGTGTTATATTTTTGACACTACATTTGTATACTGTACGATTCTTCTGATTGCACTTGATGTACACAACAAATTAGTCAGGAGATTGGTATTGAATAATTCAAATTAATGATAATTTTGAGTTGTATTCTCCATGGAATGTAATAAATCTATTTGTCTTTCTTTTATTTTTTGCATTTTTGTGTTTCCTGTGTGGTAGATATCTGTGGGAAAGAACATCGGTCATTAGAAACATTGACAGTGATGAAACTATTGTCACTACCACAATATGTGATATCAATATTTTGCCTACTGATGTCAATATTTTGCCTACTGATATCAATATGTGAGCTTACTCATTAATATGGAATTGAGTTGCACTATTAATAATAAGAAGAAAATCAGATCGAAGTCAACAACGAGCTACCTTGCAGAGAAACCGGAGGAGGAGGACGCTCTGTCGGGGAGGATGGGGAACGGAGCCGGTCGGAGGCGGGGCGACGCCGGGGAACGGAGTCATCGGAGGCGGCGCGGCGCCGGGGAACGGAGCCAGTCGGAGGCAGGGCTACCCCGGGGACGGAGCCGTCGGAGGCGGGGCGAAGCCCTGGAAAAAGGATTCGGCGGTGGTGTTGGAGAAAGGATGGCTGGGCATGGCGGGAGCAAATGGCGTGCTGGAGCGCTCCTTGCGGGAAATGAAAAAACCCTATCAAGTGCACGGAGCAAGCCAGGCCTCGCCGATACACCCAAAATGTTCATTCCCCGTGGACCTGGCTGGCTGGGGAAAATTGCATGACTTGAACCAGGTTAGGATGGACATCTAGGCAACCAAACAACCGGATTTTGCATCTACAGATGCAAAACTCAATGCATGGAGGCAACCAAACAGCCCCTAAACCAGTCTATTGAACCAGCTAAGCTAACACATTGCAGATGTCCTAAGGACGTATGACACTTCTTACAATATTCAATGCAAGTGATTATTATATTATGGAATTAGGCTTATCTAGTATCACAAAAAAGTTCTAACATAGAATGGTATACAGTTGCAAAGGTTAGCAAAAAGTTTTACCGAATTTCAGAAAGTCAGTTAAAACATTTGAAAATGTTTTAGGTTCCATTGAAAATAAGCTTCTATACGTTTCTTGAAGATTCTAAGAAAGTTTTAAGACTTACGTTTCAACCAATTTTATATTTTCGAACTCAAACCTTCTACTTGTCAAAGAGTGTTAAGAAATTCCAGCAGGTTTCATTGAGATTCAATTCAGAAGTTTCAATAAGTTTTAGCAAGTTTCAACGGGTTTCATGAAGTTTTAGCTAAAATTTCAACAAGTTTCATGAGAAAAACAAACAAAAGAGCAAAAAAATTCTTCAGCATGCTCACATGCGGTCATTGCCTCACCCGTGCTACTCATGAGCACCACCGCCTCTCCCGCTCTCCCAAGGGGTAAAGCCAGAGCTTGAAGTAGTTACTAACATGCATGGCGCGAACTGTAGCCACGAGGCGACGTAGACAAAGTTGGTGTTGGGCCGTTTGTGACCCAGATGAGAAGAAAAGTGGGAGTTGTAGGATCTGATGAATTTGTCGCCAGTAACGAGAAAGTCTATCAGATCCAATAAATCTTGCCGCCAGAGTATTGCCCAATGGCCACCGCGCAGATCCTTGCCCCTCCTCACCGCTTGTTTGGGGCCATAGTTGGCACCGCTCATCTAGTGTGGCCCCAACAGTGATTGAGCTAGCTCATTCCCCGTCTATCTGCAACTCACGCGCGGCTCATGGCCTCGTTGTAACATCCTCAAATTTATAAAAGTTTAAAATCAACTATTAAGTATGTGAAATCTTCTTTGTGTTGCTTTTATGATTTCTTGTGTAATTATTTATCTATTGGTTGAATTAATTGTTGAAATGAATAATGGAATTTAAGAAAGAAAAGAAAAGAAAAGAGAAAATAGTAAAATGGTAAGAAAAGAAATTACCATGGTAAAAAGCTTTGGATAATCTTGCCAAGCTCTGGAAAATGCTTCTAGCTGGTCAAAAGACCATGTGCATGCAATTGTTAGTCAAGAAAACAATTTAAAATGGTAAATTTTATTTCTGTCTTGAACCATGTCAGATTTTTTAGAGAGAGTTGTGGAGCAATCTAGACCTTGGGATTTTTACCATAAGACCTCAGACATATCACCTTCACCCACAAAAAGTTTCAAAAATTAATAAGCAATTTTGCTATGATTTAGCATTTATTTTAGGCAAATTTGAAATTCTACAGAAGTCAATAAAAGATTTATGGAGAATTAAATAATGAGAATTTAATGTTGAAATTTTTATGATAGGTCCATTGTTTAGAACCAAACCTTCAGTAAAAATTTCAAAAGTAAATACGTTGGTTTAGTCCCTTAATCAATTCAAAAACTAAATTGGTTTTTCTATGCAGATTTCATTGTCAGATTTTTTAATTAAATAACTATAGCACATTTTAACCCCAAAATTTTACTGAACGTAGATAACTTAACCATCAACTTGGACAAAAAGTTTCGAAAAATCTGGACATGAAATGACCCGGGAATTAATTGGGATTGTGTGCTGTCCAGAGGAGAACCCTAGAAATCTCTTCTCTCTCTCTCATTCTCTTCCACGTGGGGGCCACGTTTCCAGCGGCTTGGGCGAATTCATCGCTGCCGACAGGGCCCAGACACCTCAGTGCCCACGCGTCAGTCTCTCCCCATTTCTCTCTTTCCTTTCTTGTTCCACTGCCTTGTGGACCCCAGCTGCCAGCACCTTCTTCTTCCTCTCTCGTTCTCTCTCGCTCTCTCTGTTTCCTCAGCGGAGCCGACTTGAACCGCCTCCATTCTTGTCCGCATTGCGCCGCAACTCCTCGCGCCTCGCGCCTGCACTGTGACGGTGTCACTGCACCTGCACTGCACCACTCGATGGCCTTGACCTAGCTGGAAGGAAAGCTCCAGAGAACGCCCTAGTTGGCCGCCGCCACCTTCTCCGTTGCCCAAACCATAGGAGTCATCATTCGCTTCTATTTAAGCACCCACCGAGGGCGTAGTGACCTCCTCAATCCAACACGCACCACCATTTCTCCCTTAACGCCCGGAACCATCCAGGCCGAAGCCTTCCTCTCCGCAGCCGGCGAAACCCGATTTGGGGGAAAACTCAAATCCGCATATCTCGGTAAGAAAAATGTCCAATTGGTTGATCCTAAAGCACCCATAGATACTCACAAAGTTGTTGCGCACCTCCTTCCAGATTGGAACAACCCGAGGAGATCCCTCACCGAGCATCTCCTTCCGCCATTGCCGCCGCTCGGTGAGAACACCATCCGCCCGCTTATTCTTTGATTCAAGAGTATGGCTAGGGTCCCTAGAACCTCCCATAGCTCGTGCGTATGACCATCAGGCCTGAGATGCCCCGTAGCGCCGCCGAGCCAAACCTCACCGTGAGCTTCCGCCGGTCATCGCCGTGAGCTTAATTTCTGAGAACACCACCCATATCCAGATAATCCCCTAGGTTCCTCATGACCTAGTGAAGCCGGAGTCGTCGGCCAAAATCGATCGACGCCGCCGGAGAGCCGCCGGCGAGGTCGTCGGCCATCTCCACAGACTGCTCATCGCCGCGGCCCTGGCGGTCATCCGCTCAGGCGCTTGCCTTCGCTGGTGCGGGCTAACGCTGTCGCCTCCTCGCACGCCGCTGCCGCTAAGCCGACCCCACAGTCAATCGGGCTATCGCAAGACACACACACACACACGAGCCCGATCGTTGACCATGTGGCCCATGTTGTCGGCGGCAATGACGATTTCAATTGCTTCAGCCCGCGCAAACGCTGAGAATGCGTTTTCCCTGAAGGAAAACGTATTTTCCTTTTTCTTGAATTTCATTAAACCGAATAGATTCAAATTGCTATATCTTTTGATCTATAATTCCAAATCAAGTGAAACTTGTTTGTAAATTCATCATAAATCATCTAGTTTCATAATATGTAAAAACATTTGAAACTTGTTTAGCAATTTAAACTTGAATTTAAATTTAAAGAGTAAAATTTAAATATGTAGCATATAAAGATTTTGCAAATAAAGTCCAAATTGAGTGAAACCAACTTTGCTGGAATCCTTAGGACAAATACTACTCAAATATGTAATTAGATTTGGATTTGGAGTTAGTTTGTGAAAATTTCCTATTAGGACTTTATTTAATGCTTATATTTAATATAGTTGCAATAACTTAATCAAAAAGCTTCCAAAATGAATGAAACTTGTTTCTTTGTGCTCATTACACTAATTAGGATCTAATGGTAATATGAAAGTTAAGGTATACCATGTTACTTTTGTTTGACATGTTTGAAGTTACCATATGCCACGTTTAAAATTAATACAACTAACACCACACCTTGAAAATGAATTTCATTATATTTAACTTTACAATCTTAGCTTCCTGAATTCATAAATTAAAATGGAATAATGCACAAAGAAAGTAGCTGTGTTATGTGCCCTAAGCTTTAATCTTTTGATTAAAACCATATACCTTAGTTCATGATTAAAACCATATACCTTAGTTCATGATTAAAACCATATACCTTAGTTCATACTTGAAATGATGATTGAAATTGATTGCTATCTTAATTGTTTTGGAATGATCTCATTTGAATCCTTCAATTGTTATCTTTGTCGTTTGTGTTTTGCTTCTTTATCAATATTGAAGTATCTTATTTACCATGTTCGTACTCGACGTATAGACGCTGAGATTGCCGACTACGCTATCGACGACACAGACCCAGCTTACACCGCCGAGGAGCAAGGCAAGCACCCCTTTGATCATTTTGATCCCAGATTTCATAAACAACTAAAATGTGATTAAGAATCTTCCTGCATGCTTATGATATAAATGTCTATTTTAAGTCCCTGGTAGCTATAACCCAAATTGATGGATTACTTCAATCATGTTGACATGAATTCCATGATAACCATAGGTATGGGTAGATTCATTCCATAGATGGGCTATAACGATTATTAATTTCATCTGCTTAGCAATGCTTAGGATGATACGATGACATCTATACCCACATACACACTTCTTTATGAAATCTTTTATGGTTTAGTTAAGCAGTAAAGGATACTGGTAGTTTGTTAAAAATGAAAATAAAACTACTGATTTGATGTGGGTGATTATTGGCAATAGCCGGTTGCACATGTTTTAACGTGTACGTAGATAGGGTGGAGTATCGCCCATGTCACAATAAGGACCGAGCTAATGTGTTGTTTTCAGGCCAAGATAACCGTACATCCACAAGTACTGAAATGGGACAGTCTTAACCAATTAAAATTATTTGGAACTAGCTTTGCACTCTGGTAGGCAGAAGTACGGTGTACGTCTGGTTATGAATTTGGGGCTGTTATTATTCCTGGTGGGTCACTAACTCCGGAATTTCTATTCCTGGTGGGTTACTGACTCCGGAATTCCTTTTACCTTTTTAGCTTCCATCATAGTCAGGGTTAAACACTGTCGCTGGTGCAAAGTTAGGTTCAAGTAATCGAACGGTTTCGTTATGAACTCCCCGCGGACATACCAAAGGAAGTGTGTCTTATAGCTTGCAAAAAGGGAGAACATATCTTGTGGGTAAAGCAGTACAAACTCTGCAGAGTCTAAACCTAATCGATTAGCCGCGCTCGCGGTCATGAGCACTTGGTAAAGTCATCACATAGTTAGCTGTTTCTGTTTTCAAAAACCTTTGATTAAATGATTTGGGAAATGTTTTACACCCCTTTTATGTCACTTATTGTTACATTTGTTCATGTAAGACCATGGAGGGTCTTGTTCGTTATTTTGCTCACAAAGGGCCGTGAGTAAAATGTTATTATCTTTTTATTACTTGTTATCTCAATTACTTATCAAATTGTCTTAAAAGTTTTATTTACGCTTTCCATTACTATTCAGTATTACTTCATTCAAAACTTTCGCTTTATGCAAAACAACCGTAGAAACCCACTATCTATTTCAGCCTGCATATATTCCAGGAATTGCATACACTACAAAGTCTTGCGAGTACCAATGTACTCAACTTGCTTCAACAATGTTTTTAGGTGATGAGCAAGATTACGATAATGACGGGAATGAATATGAGGAACTCGCGAATTTTAGCGACGATCGATCTTTCTAAGTTCATCTCAGCTTGCTCGTGGAGTTATGGAATAGTTGGCATACTATGAGACATGGTTTTAATTTCCTGCTACTTTTGGTATTGTAATAACACTATAAAACTGGTGATGTAATAAAAATGTGTATCCGTGTGGCTGTAATTTCCAAATTGTGTTTGTGCGTACCCATCGATCATGGGAATGGCACAGGATGCACTTAAAGAGCCTCATATTTATGTTATTTACTGACATAAAAATGAGGGTCTAACAGTTTGGTATCAGAGCCACGCTGCCTGTAGGTGAACCTTAGTTAGAATGGTCGTTAGAAGGGAAATTTAAAATTTTGAATAGACACATTACACTTAGGAAAATAAAACTTGTTATATCTGCTAATAATCCTTTACTGTTTTGTCTTCTACTCTTTACTTTTGTGCGTTATCGTTGCATCTTGCATTTAATCTGGAATACTAATTCCTTATTAAATGTGCAGATGGAAGGGTATTCGCCATGCTTCCACACCTCAGCCGCCTGGGAACGGGATTGATGGGAGTCTTAGCACGGATGTTAGATTTTGCACAGCTTTGAGACACCTCGATACACCGTCTACGAGAGGATGGCGAGTCGATTCGATAGAGTACATAGCTAGGATTGAGATCCCAGCTAGGACACAGTTTGGAGAGGCAGATCGTACTTTTGATGGTCGTGGAGCTTCGGTGTCTTCTGCGTTGAGCGATGATGCTTATATGGCCATCGTTCGACTGCGCCACGCTCTTCCAGAGATGGCGACTGCTTACGAGAGATACCGCTTTGTTGCCGAGGGAGACACTAGTTACATAGATCCCAAGATAAAGGCCTAATGAGCACTATAGGATCATAGTTGAGTTTCTTCATGCTGCTGACCGTTACCACCGTCAGGCAGTATTAGAGTACTACGTAGCACGTGGGAGAGTAGCCTTTTTAGAGAACGCCATAGCTCCTTTCGTGGCTATGGGTTTGTTCTCTAGGTCAGCACTTGGTGACGATGCTACTTTGTTGCCAGTCCAGGAGGTGCCTGGTACCCCTACACCTAGGTCTGCTAGGGCCACTAGACGTTCTCGACGGGCTAGGATGTCCACAGGAGTTAGTCGTCCACGTCTGTCGCGAGTTAGACTTGGACAGGTTGCTGCAGGTGTATCAAGGCCCCCGTGGTGACGCAGTTTACTGCGTCGTGGTACCTTTCCCGCCACGGTGATCGACTCTACCTGCGGATCCTCGTTGAGTCCATGGCGAGGACGTTGTAGCGCCAGGTTTGGAGTAGGTTTACCTTGAGTTGTAGCTTGACATGTGGTCATGTAGTGTTGAGTTGTGCGGTTGTCATACTTTTGTTGTACATGTTGTTAATATGCGATTGAATAAAGTGTCATTCTTTGTTTATTTCGCTTGTTTTGGTTCCTTCGTGACTTTCTAATGTTTTATTACAATTTCACGATGATGTGATCCCTTGTGTTTATCTTTTACAATATAACATAACATAACATAGCAACACACCTCCCTTGTTAATGAATTTCTTTAAGAATAATAAAATTTTAGGGAATGAAATGTTGCCTATTAACCAATGAGTTTGAGTTTAAATTTTCAGTCTACCAGCTTAAATCATTTAATTACAATACATTATTTTCTCATCTGAATTGAAATTTCAGGATGCCTGTAACCAGATCTCTTCGCGGGATCTTGGAGAGTGAGGCTTCGCAGGAACCCTTTCCTCCTCGCGACACATTGCCCACTCCAGCGCAACCTAATCCGATGCACCCTTCTGCAAGGGCTTCATCTTCTCATCAAGTGCCAGATCCACCTAATCCAGATTCAAATCCTAATCGGCAAGGTGGAATTCGGAGGAGCAATTGCAGTGTCCGCCACAATGGCGCAAGTTCGGCAATGATTGAGCAAAACCGTCAAACCCATACACTTCTTCTCGCAATGCTTAGTTCGTAATACTTCCCACCAAGGAGTCCTGTTGGAGGAAGTGGTGGTGGTGCTCCACCATCAAGGTTGTGCGAGTTTTTGAAGACTCGGCCTCCTACATTCTCTATCAGCTGGACCCATTGGACGCAGATGACTGGCTGCGAACAATGGAGAGCAAGTTGAACATTGCACAGTGCAATGATCGAGAGAAAGTTCTTTATGCATCTTATCAGTTGGGAGGAGCTGCTGCATTATGGTGGGAGAACTACCAAGCTATTCTTCCAGTGGATCAGATTTCGTGGGAGGCCTTCAAGGATACTTTTCGCCGAACCCATATTCCTTCCAGTCTGATGGACATCAAAAGACGGGAATTCCTTGATCTCCGTCAAGGGAATCAGACGGTAATGGAGTATCTTAATCGCTTCAATTACCTTTCCCGTTATGCACCATCTGAAGTCATTCCTGAAGCACGTAAGCTGGAACGCTTTCGGGATAACCTTAATGAAGAAATCAAGTGTGCTTTAGCTGCTATTGATATCAATGACTTTCAAACTCTGGTGGACAAGTCTATTCGAGTGGAACATAGCACTCGAGCTGCTTTGGAATCACGCAAGAGGAAATGGATGGCACAGAAGACTGCTAGTGCAAGCCCATCCAGGCCTCGCCCTGCACCTCAGGGTAATGCGCGACCACCTGCTCCGCCACAGAAGCAAAGGCGTCAAGGTCCTGCCCCTCGACCTCGACAGCCTTTGCCTCGTCCGGCAAACCCTACTGGAGCACGTCCTACCGGAGCATCAACTCAGACTCCAAATGTCACATGCTTCAAGTGCAAGCAGCTTGGACATTATGCCAATAATTGCCCAAGCAAGGGAGTTCCTCAGCGACCCCCTGGTCGTCCTCAAGGAGCTGGAGGACAACAAGCTGGAAAACCTGCACCTGCTCAAGCCGCCAATCAGGGACGTTTACATCATGTGACGGCTGAAGAAGCAACGGAAGCACCAGATGTGGTTCTGGGTATGTTCCCCGTCCAATCTATTCCCACTTTGGTGTTATTTGATTCCGGTGCATCTCATTCCTTTATATCCAAGAAGTTCGTAGAATCACATCAAATCCAAACTGAATCTTTACTTATATCCATGATAATCTATTCTCCTGGAGCAAAAATGAGAACTACTAAAATGTGTCATAAGGTTAGCATTGAAATAAATGAAGTTTTATTTTATGCTGATCTTATTCTTATAGAAACCCTAGGATTAGACATCATTCTTGGTATGGATTGGTTAGCTAAGAATAAAGGAGTATAGATTGTGCTAATAGATCCATATCCCTTATTAATCCTGAAGGAGTTGAAGTGAACTTTAGTTCCACCCAAAATCTTTCCGAATCAAGATCATACTTAAATACATTGGTAATGGAAAAGATAAAATCTGTTCCTGTAGTTTCCAACTTTCCCGATGTATTTCATGAAGAATTGCCAGGTTTGCCACGGATCGTGACTTAGAGTTCGTCATTGATCTTATACCTGGTATGACCCCAATTTCTAAAAGACCTTATCGTATGCCACCAAATGAGTTAGTAGAACTCAAAAAGCAAATTCAAGAACAATTAGATAAAAGTTCATTCGACCAAGTACTTCTCCATGGGAAGCCCTGTTCTCTTTGTCAAGAAAAGGATGGTAGTCTACGCATGTGTGTGGATTATCGTGCTCTCAATGATGTTACCATCAAAAACAAATATCCTCTACCTCGTATCGATGATCCATTCGATCAATTAACCAAGCGCTCAAATCTTCTCCAAAATTGATCTTAGAAATGGCTATTATCAATTGAAAATCAGACCGGAGGATATTCCTAAAAAAGCTTTTACCACTCGTTACGGCTTATATGAATATGTCGTAATGTCATTCGGACTTACAAATTCTCCACTAGCTTTATGAGCTTAATGAATAAAGTCTTTATGGAGTATCTCGATAAGTTCGTAGTGGTATTCATAGATGATATCCTCATCTATTCCAAAAATGAAGAAGATCATACCCAACATATACACTTTTTTCTGGAGAAACTCCGAGAACATAAATTATATGCCAAGTTCGAGAAATGTGAATTTTGGTTGAAGGAAGTTGCATTCCTCGGTCATATCATTTCCAAAGGTGGAATTTCTGTTGATCCCAAAGAAAGTTCAAGCAGTCCAAAACTGGAGCAACCAAAATCTGTTCCTCAAATCCAAGTTTCCTCGGTTTAGCGGGATATTATCGCCGCTTTATCGAAAACTTCTCCAAAATCGCCAAACCTTTGACTCAGCTCTTGAAGAAAGAAAAGAAATATGAATGGACTCTGCACGCGAAGCAAGTTTTCGAATTGAAGAAAGCAGTTAACCACAGCCCGATCTTTGGTGTTACCCGATATCCATAAGAGCTTCGATGTCTATTGCGATGCTTCACGCAATGGTCTTGGTTGCGTGTTGATGCAAGAGATGAAAGTCGTAGCTTATGCTTCTCGTCAGCTTCGACCTCATGAGCTTAATTACCCAACTCATGATCTGGAATTAGCTGCAGTAGTGCATGCCCTCAAAATTTGGCGTCACTATCTTATTGGAAACAAGTGTGACATCTACACAGATCATAAGAGCTTAAAGTACTTCTTTACTCAGCCAGATCTTAATCTGCGGCAAAGGAGATGGCTGGAGCTAATAAAGGATTACGACCTTAGTATTCATTACCATCCTGGTAAAGCTAATGTCGTAGCAGATGCTCTAAGCCGTAAACTCCATTGTATGACGGTGTCAGCATACACTGATCAATCTGAATTAGTAAAGGAGTTTCAGAAGCTTAATTTGGGAATTGTTGAAAAAGGATTTGTTGCTAGTCTCCAAATGCAACCAAATCTGAGAACTCAAATTAAGATAGCTCAATCTAAAGATGAAGCCATATTTAAAATCCGAAAAGAGTTGGAAGGAGGCAAGGAATTGGAATTTTCAGAAAATTCGGATGGTGTACTCCAATTCAAGAATCGAATCTATATTCCCAGTGATCTAGAAATCAAGAAGTTGATCTTGAGTGAAGCTCATGAATCACCTCTATCTATCCATCCTGGTAGCACGAAGATGTATCAAGATCTAAAGCAAGAATATTGGTGGCCTGGTATGAAGAAGGAAATTGCCGAGTATATCGCAAAAATGTGATATATGTCAGCGAGTAAAAGCCGAGCATCAACGCCCAGCTGGTTTACTTCGACCTCTTGAAATTCCTGAATGGAAGTGGGACCATATCTGTATGGATTTTATTGTTGGATTACCGAGAACCAGAAAAGGACATGATTCCATTTGGGTTATCGTTGATCGATTAACCAAAGTTTCCCATTTCATACCAGTCAAAACCACTCACCCCGGAGATAAACTCGCAGAGTTATATCTTGAAAATATTGTTCGTCTTCATGGAGTTCCCAAGACAATTGTGTCCGATCGAGGATCCCAGTTTACATCTCGCTTCTGGGAAAGTTTGCATACTCTGTTAGGGACAAAGCTGAATTTCAGTACGGCTTATCATCCCCAAACAGATGGACAGACTGAACGGACCAATCAGACCCTAGAGGACATGCTAAGAGCTTGTGTGCTATCTTATGGCATGGATTGGGAGAAAAGCTTACCCTATGCCGAATTCTCCTATAATAATAGTTTTCAAGCCAGTCTCCAGATGTCTCCTTTTGAAGCACTTTACGGAAGAAAGTGCCGAACCCCTCTCTTTTGGTCTGAAACTGGAGAAAGAAATTTCTTTGGCCCAGACATTATCCAAGAAGCCCAAGAGCAAGTTGACATGATTAGGAGTCGACTCAAAGAAGCCCAATCTCGTCAGAAGAGTTACGCCGACAATCGTCGACGTGAATTAAGCTTTGAAGTCGGAGATCATGTCTATTTAAAAGTTTCTCCTCTTCGCGGAGTTCGTCGTTTCCAAATCCGCGGGAAATTAGCCCCTCGATATATTGGACCGTTTCCAATTATCGCGAAGATGGGAGAGATGGCATATAAGTTGGAACTGCCATCCCGTTTATCGGAAGTTCATAATGTCTTCCATGTATCTCAACTCAAGAAATGTCTTCGTGTGCCGACTGATCTCGCAAATCTCGACGATCTCGATTTACAACCTGATCTATCTTATCGAGAGCGTCCTGTTCGCATTCTTGAAGAAGCCGAGCGACACACGAGAAACAAGATCCACAGAATGTTGAAGGTTCAATGGAGTAATCATACTGAAGAAGAAGCCACGTGGGAGCGTGAAGATCATCTGATGAAAGAGTTTCCAGACTTCTTTTAGTTTTCCTTAGTTTCGCAAATCTCGAGGACGAGATTTTTGTAAGGGGGGTAGATCTGTAACATCCTCAAATTTATAAAAGTTTAAAATCAACTATTAAGTATGTGAAATCTTCTTTGTGTTGCTTTTATGATTTCTTGTGTAATTATTTATCTATTGGTTGAATTAATTGTTGAAATGAATAATGGAATTTAAGAAAGAAAAGAAAAGAAAAGAGAAAATAGTAAAATGGTAAGAAAAGAAATTACCATGGTAAAAAGCTTTGGATAATCTTGCCAAGCTCTGGAAAATGCTTCTAGCTGGTCAAAAGACCATGTGCATGCAATTGTTAGTCAAGAAAACAATTTAAAATGGTAAATTTTATTTCTGTCTTGAACCATGTCAGATTTTTAGAGAGAGTTGTGGAGCAATCTAGACCTTGGGATTTTTACCATAAGACCTCAGACATATCACCTTCACCCACAAAAAGTTTCAAAAATTAATAAGCAATTTTGCTATGATTTAGCATTTATTTTAGGCAAATTTGAAATTCTACAGAAGTCAATAAAAGATTTATGGAGAATTAAATAATGAGAATTTAATGTTGAAATTTTTGATGATAGGTCCATTGTTTAGAACCAAACCTTCAGTAAAAATTTCAAAAGTAAATACGTTGGTTTAGTCCCTTAATCAATTCAAAAACTAAATTGGTTTTTCTATGCAGATTTCATTGTCAGATTTTTTAATTAAATAACTATAGCACATTTTAACCCCAAAATTTTACTGGACGTAGATAACTTAACCATCAACTTGGACAAAAAGTTTCGAAAAATCTGGACATGAAATGACCCGGGAATTAATTGGGATTGTGTGCTGTCCAGAGGAGAACCCTAGAAATCTCTTCTCTCTCTCTCATTCTCTTCCACGTGGGGGCCACGTTTCCAGCGGCTTGGGCGAATTCATCGCTGCCGACAGGGCCCAGACACCTCAGTGCCCACGCGTCAGTCTCTCCCCATTTCTCTCTTTCCTTTCTTGTTCCACTGCCTTGTGGACCCCAGCTGCCAGCACCTTCTTCTTCCTCTCTCGTTCTCTCTCGCTCTCTGTTTCTCAGTGAGCCAACTTGAACCGCCTCCATTCTTGTCCGCATTGCGCCAAGAACTCCTCGCGCCTCGGCCAGATCAGGACGGTGTCACTGCACCTGCACTGCACCACTCGATGGCCTTGACCTAGCTGGAAGGAAAGCTCCAGAGAACGCCCTAGTTGGCGCCGCCACCTTCTCCGCTGCCCAAACCATAGGAGTCATCATTCGCTTCTATTTAAGCACCCACCGAGGGCGAGTGACCTCCTCAATCCAACACGCACCACCATTTCTCCCTTAACGCCTCGAACCATCCAGTAAGCCTTCCTCTCCGCTGGGCGAAACCCGATTTGGGGAAAATTCAAATCCGCATATCTCGGTAAGAAAAATGTCCAATTGGTTGATCCTAAAGCACCCATAGATACTCACAAAGTTGTTGCGCACCTCCTTCCAGATTGGAACAACCCGAGGAGATCCCTCACCGAGCATCTCCTTCCGCCATTGCCGCCGCTCGGTGAGAACACCATCCGCCCGCTTATTCTTTGATTCAAGAGTATGGCTAGGGTCCCTAGAACCTCCCATAGCTCGTGCGTATGACCATCAGGCCTGAGATGCCCCGTAGCGCCGCCGAGCCAAACCTCACCGTGAGCTTCCGCCGGTCATCGCCGTGAGCTTAATTTCTGAGAACACCACCCATATCCAGATAATCCCCTAGGTTCCTCATGACCTAGTGAAGCCGGAGTCGTCGGCCAAAATCGATCGACGCCGCCGGAGAGCCGCCGGCGAGGTCGTCGGCCATCTCCTCAGACTGCTCATCGCCGCGGGCCCGGGCGGTCATCCGCTCAGGCGCTTGCTCTTCGCTGCCAGGCGGGCTAACGCTGCCGCCTCCTCGTGACGCTGCGTTCGCTGCCAAGCCGACCACAGTCAATCGGGCTATCGCGCACACACACACACACTGAGCCCGGGCCCGACCATGTGGCCCATGTTGTCGATGACGACGGCGATTTCAATTGCTTCAGCCCGCAAACGCCGAGAATGCGTTTTCCTGAAGGAAAACGTATTTTCCTTTTCTTGAATTTCATTAAACCGAATAGATTCAAATTGCTATATCTTTTGATCTATAATTCCAAATCAAGTGAAACTTGTTTGTAAATTCATCATAAATCATCTAGTTTCATAATATGTAAAAACATTTGAAACTTGTTTAGCAATTTAAACTTGAATTTAAATTTAAAGAGTAAAATTTAAATATGTAGCATATAAAGATTTTGCAAATAAAGTCCAAATTGAGTGAAACCAACTTTGCTGGAATCCTTAGGACAAATACTACTCAAATATGTAATTAGATTTGGATTTGGAGTTAGTTTGTGAAAATTTCCTATTAGGACTTTATTTAATGCTTATATTTAATATAGTTGCAATAACTTAATCAAAAAGCTTCCAAAATGAATGAAACTTGTTTCTTTGTGCTCATTACACTAATTAGGATCTAATGGTAATATGAAAGTTAAGGTATACCATGTTACTTTTGTTTGACATGTTTGAAGTTACCATATGCCACGCTTTAAAATTAATACAACTAACACCACACCTTGAAAATGAATTTCATTATATTTAACTTTACAATCTTAGCTTCCTGAATTCATAAATTAAAATGGAATAATGCACAAAGAAAGTAGCTGTGTTATGTGCCCTAAGCTTTAATCTTTTGATTAAAACCATATACCTTAGTTCATGATTAAAACCATATACCTTAGTTCATGATTAAAACCATATACCTTAGTTCATACTTGACGGTACCTGTGCCATGGGTACTCGCCCGTCTGAAGGCGCTGCGGGCCGAATCCAGTGCCTGGCCGGGGCCCAAAGCCACTACCGAGGAAAACCGAAACCATGACCAAGTCAAAATCCTCGAAGAAGCGGCCAAAGATTTATTGGCGATCGAGCGATTAAATGCTGGCCGTGAATATTGATGACGCAGCGCACAAGTCCCCTACTCTCGCATTTACTACGAGCGGCGCAAAGAACTACGCCGACCAAAGCCAGGCAAGGGGAGCTGGCTGCCAGCTCCCATCACCCGCCACTTGCGCGCGCTAAGAGCACGCTTTTTCTCTTTTGGGCTAACAATGTAACCTCCTCTCGCCATATAAAGGGGGAGGGAGCGAGCATGTAAGACAACGGACAACCGGGAATCAATACAATCAAACCCACACGAATCGAGTAGGGACGTTTCAGCCCGAACCAAGATATACATCTTGTGCTCACCGAGTAAACTGCCGAGGAGAGGGAGCGCGTGCACCCTCTTACCTATACATTCATTGGCCGGCTCGAAACACCGATAGTTGGCGCGCCAGGTAGGGGCCTGTGCACGACGTCGCCGCCATTTTCCCGCTTTGGCTTCCTCGACGTTCCTTTCTTTTCTCCGACATCGCCATGCCGATAGCGGCCGATCCGCTTTGGCTCCTCGACTTTCACCACCACGGCTGGGACAGATAGTGATCGCCCCCGCCATATCTCGCGCCAAGTGTCCACCGAGGACTCCCGACGCCACCGCCAGAGACCTCCGCCGAGGTCCCCGCAGACGGACTCCGACGCCGGCACGCCAGAGGCCCCATCACCCTAAGCGACGCTACGGAGGCATCGAGCGCTGGCCGTGACTCCGCGACTGGGCCAGGGGCAATGGTCGCCATGTACCCGACGACCACCACTGACAACTCCTCCGACTACCGGCTCTAAGCGGAGGAAGAGATAAGAATGGGCACCATACCGCTGCCAGCCCCGACCGCTGGCAAAGCGCCGCTACCCCGGCCACGCCAAAGACTCTCCGCCAACACACCGAGGAGGATCACTGCTCGCGCCGACCTTCAGCGGCGACGACGAGCCGAGGCTCAAAAGGTCCGAAGCCGACAAGCTCCAGGCCGACCTGGAGCAAGTTGTCGCTCGCCGCTCCACTGCACTGGCAGCAAGGCCACAAGACGCCAGTGTCCACTCACCACCGGGGCTAGGGGGATCTGACGATTCATCGCTTTTTTCCCACGCTGGCAAAACATCGCCAAGAAGAAGAATGCCGCCCGCTGCATTCTCGAGCCGACGATCCCGCAGCCTAGCGGCTACTTCCACCGTAACCTCCGGCCTGGTGGAGCGAGCGTCAAGAAGACGCGATGGCTACACGGATCGCAGCGCTCGACGCCGATGGCCCGCCGCGACGCCATCCGAGGCCGCCGGAGCGAAACAAGGGCAGCTACCTTTCCGACAACCTCCGCATCGCACTTTGGCACCAACGCTTGGGGGATTTAACGCGACGCCGCACCACCCTCCAAACGCGAAGAACGAGGAACGACCGACCCGTCGTGCCGCCGACAATAGCCCGCGACGTGATCGGCAGCCCGAGTCTTCGATGGCTCGCCACGGCATTCTCGCCAGTGGGATTCGCAAAGACGAAGTTCCTCGCCGATTCGGCCACGGCCAACATAGCTGCACGCAGGGGCTACAAACCCGGCAGGTGGTCGAAGATTACCGGCCGATGCCGCAAGTGGGGAGCGACGACGACCTTTTGTCATCCAATACCTCCCCATCTACTTGGCGGACTCACCTCGGGCATGGCTCGAATATCTGCCCGCCAACATCATCCGGATCGGGCCGACCTCAAGCACCACTTCGCTGGCAACTCCAGGCACCTTGTTTACCAGGAATTCCTGGGACTAAAGGGCTGCAAGCAGGCACCAGGAGAACCTCCGACTACATCCGACGTTTTCCCAACAATGCAACGAGCTCCTCGACATCCGCGACGCGATGTCGTGGGGCATTCATCTACGGCACCACTTCCAAGACCTGGTCCATAAATCAGGTGCGGGCTTCCAGACCACCAAGGAACTCTGGACATTGCCACTAACCACGCCAAGCAGGAGGCCAGATGTCATCTTCGACAAAGGAAGTCGGCTTAGGATCGCACCGAGCCCACTTCTCCTCCGACCGCCCGACAAGCGAAAGCGCCACTAAGCAAAGTCCGGCTGAGGACCGTCGTTGCGGCCACACCGCCTGAAAGCCGCAAGGCCGGCAAACCCCGACCACTTCGAAGCCGATGGAGAGTATCGTGTCCGAATCCACTGATACCCCGTCAGCACAAGTATCGGATCGCGGTCCTGGCCGCTTCTTTCCGGAACCCCACGACGCCACGGGGCAAAGGAAAGAGGCAAGACTCGGCTACGACCACCGATCGGGAGGCGCACGGCCGGCTTCCCGAGACCGACGGTTGCCTCATGATCTTCGCATGACCGCAAGCTACGCCGACCGGAGGCAGCCAAGCTCGTCGCGAGAGGTGTTAAGAAGCCCTACACTAAATACCTTCTGTGGTCTGAGTCCCCGATCACCTTTGATCGGCCGACCACCGACCACGCCCCGCAACCAGGGAGGTACTCCGCCGCCATTGACCCCATCGTGGGAACAAAGCGCCGACTAAGGTGCTCATGGATACGGTAGCAGCCTCAACATCCTTACGTTGAGACCTCGACGCCATGGGGATCCCCGCCGAGCCTTCGACCAAGCAGAGCACCTTTCACGGGCGCTGTTCCTCGCCGCCAAAGCCCACCCGCGGCAGTCGACCTGCTCACACGTCGGGGAGCCCGGTTAACTTCCGCACCGAGACCTCACCTTCGAGGTCGTGGATTTTCCCGCCCCTACCACGCCCATCCTGGGGAGACCATGCTACGCTGGTTCATGGCGATCCCCAACTACACCTCCACTGGTCAAGATGCCCGGCCAAAGCATGGGGTGATCATCAGAATCAAGGTTTTTCCAGCTCGCCACGGCCAAGCGGTGAAAGATACAGAAGTTGGCTCTGGCGGTCGTCGTGATCCATCGAAGCTCACGGCCTCGAGCCAAGATTCCCGTCCGCTTCCCGACTCTAGCAAGTCCGGACCGGCTCCTTCAAGTCCGCTGAGGACACGAAGACGACGAGGTCGACTTCCAAAGGACCCGACTAAAACCGCCGGATCGACCACGCTCTCGCCAAATAGGAGCGCTTGCCGACTTCCTCCGCTACACCGGACGCCGCATGGAAGCCCTCCGACATGCCGGGATCCCGAGGGAAGTCGCGAGCACTCCCTAAACATCCTACTGGTCTAGACTAGCCGCCCAAACGCCCGCGCGCTTCGACGTAAGGAAAGCGTGACATAGGAGAGGAAATAGCCAGCTCTTGGCCGCAGGTTCATCAAAGAAGTTCGCCACCCGAGTGGTTAGCAAACCCCGTGCTTGTAAAAAGAAGACTGGGAAATGGAGAATGTGTGTCGACTCACACAAGCCTCAACAAGGCATGTCCGAAAGATCCATTCCTCGCCTGCATCGACCAAATGGTAGACTCCACCGCAGGGTGCGAATCCCTCGTCCCTTTCTGGATGCCTACTCAGGGTACCACCAGATCGCGATGAAAGAAGACGACCAGCGACTTCCTTTCATCACTCCAGACGGCTCGCTCAAGACGCGATGACAATGCCGCTTGGCCTGGAAAACGCCGGGGCTACATACCAGATGTATGCGCTGCCGCTTCCGACCAGATCGGGCCGCGAATGTCGGGCATACGCCGCCGATTTACATCGTTGTCAAGACCAGAAGACCAAATGACATCATCGCCGATCCGAGGAGACTTTCGCGAACCTTCGATTCCGCATCAAGCTCAACCCCGGAAATGCGCCGGGGTACCTAAGGGGAAGCTACGGCTTCATCATCTCCGAGCGCTGCATCGGCTACCGAGACAAGATCTCCGCGATCTTGGGATGGGGCCGATCGCTGAACCTCAAAGGGGCCCAAAGGTCGACGGATGCCTAGCGGCCCTAAGTCGCTTCACGCCCCGCCTGGCCGTAACGCCGGCTTACCTCTATACAAACTCCGAGGAAATCCGACCACTTCACCGACGGCGCGAGGCTCAGGACGCTTTCGACGCGCTTAAAGGTTTTCTTGACCACCCTCCAGCGCCGGGTCGCCCTGGGCCAGAAGAGCCTTCACATTTACATTGCCGCCGCGACTCCAGTCGTCCAAAGACGGCACTTGTCGCGAGCGAGCGTAAGAAGCGGCTGGTCCTTAAGATCCACGCCATTTATTTATTAGCAAGTACTTCTCCGAGTCCAAGGCACTGCAGACCGTGAGATTCGTAAGATGCTCTACGCAGTTCCCGATCACTAAAAGAAAGCCGGTACACTACTTCAACCAGCACCACGCTCCGTGGTAACTTCCCTACCACTGGCGAGGTCATCCATAACCGCGACGCTCCGAAGAATTGCCAAGTGGGCACTGAGCTCAACCCGCATGACGTGATCCTATGTCCCTGATCGCCATAAAATCTAAGTTCTAGCCGACTTGCCGCCGAAAGTGGATCAAGCCCGTGCCCCACTCTCCGCCAAGACCCCGAGTACCGGACGATGTACTTCGGACGTGGTCCTTCACCAAAACGGAGCCGGGCCGGGGTCGCTATTCTTTCACCACCGAACAAGCTTCAAGACGCCATCCGGCTACTTTTTGACGCAACCAACAACGCCGCCGAGTATGAGGCCCTCGTTATCGGGTCTCCTCGTGACGCCGAATCGGAGCTCGCTGGGTTATGCGTGCATGGCGACTCAAACCGGTCGCCGATCAAGTCATGAAGGTCGCAGAACCTCGCGACGATCGGATGGCGTACCATCAGCCGAGAGGTACGCAACCGGAGCAGGTTCAAAGGATTTGAGCTCCATCATAGCTACTAACAACGGAGAGGCCGATCACCGGCTAGTCCGCCTCCGCAGAGGGCCGGCCCCGCCGGAATTTTCGCCTCGACCTACACCAAGCATCCATCCGAACCGATCGCCCGGACGATCGGCCGACCCGACAAAGGCTGAGCCGGTCGAGCCGGGTTGCAACGCCCCGATGACTCAAAGACCGATTGGAGGAATCCTTCATCGACGAATGACCGACGGCTTCCTCTCTGACGATTCGACCGAGGCCCGCCGCCGCCGTCGGGCAAAATCCTTCAGCATCGACTCGGCAACGACTCTCTACGTATGAGCCCCTCCGAATCCTCCGTATGTGTCCTACCGACCAAGGAAGAGAGCTACTCCGCGACATCCACGGGGCGGGTTTGCGGACACCACTGGGTCACGAGCCTGGCCTGAAAGCTCGACAAGGTTTCTACCGCCGATCGCCAGTCGACCGAACGGATCATCCGACGCGCGAAGGCGGTGCCAATTCTTCGCCGGCAAACTCACTCTCCGCGAAGCCCTCCAAACGATCCCTATCACCTGGCCCTTCGCTTGGGGACTCGATCCGCTCGGGCCCTTCAAGAAAGCGCCGGGCTTCACCCACTGGTTGGTTGCGATAGACAAGTTCACCAAGTGGATAGAAGCCGCCGAATCACAACAATCACTTAACAGTAGCCGACTTCATCCGCAATATCGCTTCACCGTTTGGAGTCCCGAACTCCATCATCACCGACAACTAACGCAGCTTCACGGGAAAGGAGTTTCCGAGCTCCGCGACACCAAAGATCCGCTGATTGGGCGGCCGCCGCTTCACCCACGAGCAACGCCAAGTCGAACGCGAACGGCATGATCCTCCAAGGGCTCAAGCCACGAATCTTCGATCGACCGAAGAGGTACGCTGGACGCTGGGCTGCGAGGTACCTCCGCACTTTGGAGCTTACGGACCACCCGACCCGGCCGACCGGTTCACGCTGCTCTTCTTGGCATCTCGGAGCGTAAGCCATCTTACCAACCGACTGGACTACGGCGCCCCAAAGGTTCAGGCCTTCAACGACCCGGGGCTCGAGTCTCAAAGAAGACGTCGCCGACCGGGCCGATGAAGCGCGAGATGTCGCCGTCGCTCGCCAAATAAATACCGAACAGACATCGCGACGCTACTACGACCGCAAGGTTAGAGGGCTTAGCGCTCAACACGCGACCTGGTTCTCAAGCCAGTTCAAACCCAACAAAGGCAAGCACAAGCTCTCCTCCTTGGGAGGGCCCTTTCATCAGAGTAGAGGTCCTTCGACCCTGCCAAGCCACGGGCCAAGGATCCCGATGGCAACATCTTGTCAAACGCTCGGAACATTGAAAAGCTAAGACGATTCTACCCTTAGCCCTTTTTTCTACCTCGCTCATTACCATGTTCACCTTTTTTACGGCTCACGCTGTAGCATTTTTTCCACTGGTCGACATCCCGCTCAACCGCTCATTATTCACCCGATCGTTTCGGTCTTCTTTTTTCTTCCGACCGAGTACCACGCCTGCGCCCCAACATGCTGCTAAGCATGGCGGTATCTCGCTAAGGAAAAAGAGACGAACAGGATGATGGTATACGTTCGGGCGAACTAACGCCGGCTAAAACCTCGCTTTTCCTACTTTTTCTAAAACGCCGAACATGTCGATCACCGGCCTTGGTCCTCGCAGACCCAAGAACCATGGCCCTGTGATGTCTTTACCAAAGCAACAAACCGAAAAATAGCGAAAAATACGTAAAACCCGAACACCTTTGTTTTCTTCCAATTCGACTGCATTTACATTCTTTGGGAACAAGAAAGTCTAAAACCAAGAAAGCTTTTTTCTCGCTTTAAGGGTCTTCCCACGCAGTTGATCTCCGGAATTGTCGCCCCTCTCCAGCAGCCAAGCTTCCGCTTCAATTTTTGCCGCGACAAGACAGAAAAATAGCCTGGTCGAAACTCCGCAGCAGAGAGCTCCCGATCCGCCGGACGCACCTTCAAGAAGCGGCCCTCGCGCTTCGTGTGACTCTCTATGGTCCCCTGGGAGCTTGAAGTCCACACGGGGGGACTGTCGGAGAAGAGTACTGCAAAGACGATCGGGCGATCGGCAAGACGATCGCTTCGCCAAGAGCCTAGATGTCGCGGCCGACTCCAGCTCCCTGAAGCGAGAATGAGCGCTGGGAGGACGGTGCCCCGCTTCCCCCAATTGCTCAAAGGGCCGTGGCGGTTCCTCACTGACGCATCAGCGCTTGTCGCGCCCGCTTCGCTTCTCCTCCTCCTCTCCGGCCTCCCGCTCCAAAGACAGGCCTCCTGGCCAACCTTCGTCAGTCTCGACGGGCCGCCACTATAAGACGGCCAGCCTGCCGCCCCAATCTCCTCCTCATCCTCCGCCTCTCGCTGAAGGGAGTCCTCGCCGATCTCATCGACGGCAGGTTCTCATCCTTGGAACGGAATGAGAGAGCGAGGCGCTATAAAAGCAAGTCGACACTGCCTCAACGCCGAATGAAGTCCCGCGCCCACCTCCGCCTATTTATAGGCGATCCGGCCAACGTAAGCGACGCTACGGATACCCGCCAAGATTCATGACGACCGTGACCTTTCGCCGATGGCGAGAAGCCGGCGCCAAAGCAAGCGACGCTGGAACCGGCACCGCCAATTCCTCAAGTTGAACAAAAACCTCGCCACAAAGAAAGATAAGTGAATACCTTCTTCACACACTCGCTATTACTCTTCAAGTGGCGCGCGGTAACAAACAAACCGCCCGCCCCACTCACTGGGCTACAAGAGTCCCGCTGGCTCAAGCTGACACAACCAATCGAAGGGTCCTCCTAAGACGGCCAAACTTTTCGACCAAAAAGTACTACTTTGCCTGGCGGCTACTACGGCAGTAGTGCTTGACGAAGAAAGGAAGTGCCTAAGCAGTCGACTCCACGACGTCGTGAACAACCTCTCCACTGGCCGAAATGCTTCTCGATTTCCTAACTCCTCTAACTCTCAGGATACACACACGACCTATGCCCGACCCCTCGCGTGGTCCCTAAGGCAAGAGACTGGCTATGATATCCACCACAAAGAAAAATGGGCAAGAGGTGAGGACAAGGCGAGCCCCCAAATGGCTCCCTAGTTGGGTCTGGCTGACGCACTCCAATCGCCTTAACTCACGTCCCGATCACACTCACGCCTCCTCGTAACCTGCCGACGGTGGCAGCCACCGCACTTTGGATCAGCGAACGATCCAAGGTCCGACACGATCGAGTAAGGAAAGATTCTTATGGATCGCTTCGGGGCCGACGCCCGCTACGGATTGTTCGTAGGGGACCGCGAGGGGCCTCTGTGTTCCACCGGATCACTCGCCAGTAGCCCCTGACGAGCGCGCCGAGCCAACGGCTGCAAGCGCTGCTTTCACCTCTCGGTCCCCTACCGCCGTGACGGGCGTAAAATGGGACTCAACACGGGCGCCACGCGGCCGCCAGTAGCGACAATGCCCATCGCGCCGTGGCGGTTTCGACCCGGGCGCCACGCGGTCCGCTGGGCGATTCACTGGCCACTGGCTCAACACGGGCGCCACGCAGCTCGCCAGTGGCGTCAGCTCATCGGCGCGCCGGCTGCCGACTTCCGGCGCCACGTGTCGCCAGGGCGATTACCATTGGCAAGGCTAACACGGGCGCTTACGTGGCTCGCCAGTATGACACCCATCATACAATTAAGGCACGACTCGGCGCCACGTGTCCGCTGGCGATAGCTCAGCTGGCGCGCCTGGCGGCCTACCGAAGCGCCACGTGCTCGCCAGGGCGACACCATCACAAGGCCGCGGCACGATCCGGGCGCTATGTGTTCGCCAGTATCATTCAGCGCTACGAGCGCCGGCTAAGACGACCATGGCGCCCGACGACCAAATTTATCGCTACCGGGCGGTGCGGTCCGGCGACCACCGCCCGAGCGCCGATGCCGCTTCGCTACCATTATCTCGCTTCCTGGCGACCACCCTTGACACAAGAACGGCGCCGGCACAGATATATACGCGATCGATTCCCCGATACCGCAGCAACGACTGCTATGAAACCCCGACCTGCTCCTCCGACCAGCCTGGGCTCAAGGCTACTCCACGGGAGGCCACAAGACCCTGATCGAAGACTCTTCCCGACCAAACCCGCTGAAACCCCCCGACCGCTTCTCCGACCACCTCTGGGGCTCGGGACTACACCAGGTGACGCCGCCAAGACCCGGTCGGAGACTCGATCAGCGGTTTAATCACGGATCACCAAGACGGAACAAGACCCCCTGCACTCTCTCCGACCTGCACGGGGCTCTGGCTATCGACGGGTACCTGTGCTATGGGTACCCCTCAATGCCCGGAAAAGGCGCTGTGCGAATCCAGCTTGGCCGGCCCAAAGCCACTGCCGAGGAAAACCAAAACCATGACCAAGTCAAATCTCGAATAGAAGCGAAAGATTTATTACGTGACGAGCGCATTAAATGCTGGGTCGTGAATTATTGATGACGCAGCGCACAAGTCCCCTACTGCGATTTACTACGAAGCGCAAGAGCAACTACGCCGACTGCCAGCAGGCAAGGGGAGCGCTGGCCAGCTCCCATCACCCCGCCACTTGGCGCGGCTAAGAGCACGCTTTTTTCTCTTTTAAGCTAACAATGTAACCTCCTCCGCCTATATAAAGGGGGAGGAGCGAGCATGTAAGACAACTGGACAACCGGGAATCAATACAATCAAACCCACACGAATCGGAGTAGGACGTCACCAACCAAGATACATCTTGTGCTCACCCGAGTAAACCGTCGAGGAGAGGGAGCGTGCACCCCCCTCTTACCTATACAAATTCATTGGCCGGTGCTCGAAACACCGACAATACTTGAAATGATGATTGAAATTGATTGCTATCTTAATTGTTTTGGAATGATCTCATTTGAATCCTTCAATTGTTATCTTTGTCGTTTGTGTTTTGCTTCTTTATCAATATTGAAGTATCTTATTTACCATGTTCGTACTCGACGTATAGACGCTGAGATTGCCGACTACGCTATCGACGACACAGACCCAGCTTACACCGCCGAGGAGCAAGGCAAGCACCCCTTTGATCATTTTGATCCCAGATTTCATAAACAACTAAAATGTGATTAAGAATCTTCCTGCATGCTTATGATATAAATGTCTATTTTAAGTCCCTGGTAGCTATAACCCAAATTGATGGATTACTTCAATCATGTTGACATGAATTCCATGATAACCATAGGTATGGGTAGATTCATTCCATAGATGGGCTATAACGATTATTAATTTCATCTGCTTAGCAATGCTTAGGATGATACGATGACATCTATACCCACATACACACTTCTTTATGAAATCTTTTATGGTTTAGTTAAGCAGTAAAGGATACTGGTAGTTTGTTAAAAATGAAAATAAAACTACTGATTTGATGTGGGTGATTATTGGCAATAGCCGGTTGCACATGTTTTAACGTGTACGTAGATAGGGTGGAGTATCGCCCATGTCACAATAAGGACCGAGCTAATGTGTTGTTTTCATGCAAAGATAACCGTACATCCACAAGTACTGAAATGGGACAGTCTTAACCAATTAAAATTATTTGGAACTAGCTTTGCACTCTGGTAGGCAGAAGTACGGTGTACGTCTGGTTATGAATTTGGGGCTGTTATTATTCCTGGTGGGTCACTAACTCCGGAATTTCTATTCCTGGTGGGTTACTGACTCCGGAATTCCTTTTACCTTTTTAGCTTCCATCATAGTCAGGGTTAAACACTGTCGCTGGTGCAAAGTTAGGTTCAAGTAATCGAACGGTTTCGTTATGAACTCCCCGCGGACATACCAAAGGAAGTGTGTCTTATAGCTTGCAAAAAGGGAGAACATATCTTGTGGGTAAAGCAGTACAAACTCTGCAGAGTCTAAACCTAATCGATTAGCCGCGCTCGCGGTCATGAGCACTTGGTAAAGTCATCACATAGTTAGCTGTTTCTGTTCTCAAAAACCTTTGATTAAATGATTTGGGAAATGTTTTACACCCTTTTATGTCACTTATTGTTACATTTGTTCATGTAAGACCATGGAGGGTCTTGTTCGTTATTTTGCTCACAAAGGGCCGTGAGTAAAATGTTATTATCTTTTTATTACTTGTTATCTCAATTACTTATCAAATTGTCTTAAAAGTTTTATTTACGCTTTCCATTACTATTCAGTATTACTTCATTCAAAACTTTCGCTTTATGCAAAACAACCGTGAGAAACCCACTATCTATTTCAACTGCATATATTCCAGAATTGCATACACTACAAAGTCTTGCGAGTACCAATGTACTCAACTTGCTTCAACAATGTTTTTAGGTGATGAGCAAGATTACGATAATGACGGGAATGAATATGAGGAACCTGCGAATTTTAGCGACGACTGATCTTTCTAAGTTCATCTCAAAGCTTGCTCGTGGAGTTATGGAATAGTTGGCATACTATGAGACATGGTTTTAATTTCCTGCTACTTTTGGTATTGTAATAACACTATAAAACTGGTGATGTAATAAAAATGTGTATCTGTGTGGCTGTAATTTCCAAATTGTGTTTGTGCGTGCCAGCCACTGATCATGGGAATGGCACAGGATGCACTTAAAGAGCCTCATATTTATGTTATTTACTGACATAAAAATGAGGGTCTAACACTCGTGCCCAATTGCAACCGCTCTCACCGTGCAACCTAGCCTATTAGTCTTCCCCGTGAGCCGCTCAAACATCGATGTGCTATGTGTCATCTGTTGGCCGTGGATCTCAGCCACTCGCGCGCAGCTCATGGCCTCGTGCCCAACTGCAACCGCTCTCACTGTGCAACCTAGCTCGTTAGTCTTCCCCGTGAGTCGCTCAAACATCGATGTTCTACGTGTCATCTCCTGGTCGTGGATCTTAGCCACTCGCGTGCGGCTCATGGCCTCGTGCCCAACTGCAACCGCTCTCACCGTGCAACCCAGCCCGTTAGTCTTCCCCGTGAGCCGCTCAAACATTGATGTGCTACGTGTCATCTGCTAGCCATGGATCTCAGCCACTCGCGCGCAGCTCATGGCCTCGTGCCCAACCGCAACCGCACTCACCATGCAACCTAGCCCGTTAGTCCTCCCTGTGAGCCGTTCAAACATCGATGCGCTACATGTCATCTGTTGGCCGTGCGTTGCCCATCCGTACTAAAGAATGATGGATAAGGCATGTGTGGACCACTGTGGTTCAAAATTCTTGTGAAATCTCAGATTTCGCCCTTCCCTTTTGAGATTTCAAATCCTGCTGAATAAAAAATTTTAAATTGCTATAGTATTTTCAAAAAATTTGGCCGAATTTGACTGTATTTGGGTCAATACCCTTTAAGAATGTCATCTTTCATAAAAATTATTTGAAAAACTGAATTTTTTGAGATATTTTATAAAAATAACATAAGCACTGTCAGATTTTTATAAAAAATGTACAAGCTTGATCATACTTTAAAAAATTTATTGTACCATCTTTAGCAGTCTAGGATCATAAAGAAAAATTCTCCAAAAAATTGAACTTTATTTGTTATCTTTGAAAAATAAAAAATGGAAGGAACATAAATGAGACAGCAACCTTCTGAAAAATTTATATATTTGCTCTGAGTGTAATAATGATCCAAAATTTTTAGGAGAGCTTAAGAATTGCCTCGGCACCCTTATTTAAAAGTTTCAAAAATTAGTACCCTTATTTAAAAGTTTCAAAAATTATGAACCTGTTTTGGTTACTCAATGAAATCTATGGAAGCAATACATGTACTCAACTATTTTATCAGGAATTCAGGATAGTAGCACCATCAGAATTTATAAAAACTCCTCAGGCTTGATAATTATCTGAAAATTTTATAGGAACATTAGTAGGGATGTGATCGGATCGGATACGGTCGAATATCGTCATATTCATATCCGTATCCGTATTTTTTATCGAATACAGAATCGAATACGAATAGTGTCGAATACAGAATCGGATATGAATTATACAGGATAATATCGGTTACGAATACAGATCGAATACGGATCGGAATCAACATGGATACGAATAATATTAGTCGGATATTTTAAAATCCAATTTCAGTTTTTTTCCAAAATCGATCCAACTTAAATTCAAAATTCCAAAAGAAATATATTTGTATGTCTTTTTTTTGCCTTTTTATCCCTAGCTTGTCATACATGTGACTCTGTGAGTAACAATGTACCCCATTGCAATAATTGAACCAAATGATTTGCAGCTGGCATATCTTCTTTGAATCCTAAGTAGCCCTCCTGAAACGCCACTTGCCAATTTCTGTACCACCTTTACCCAAATATCTCCAAATTAGCATCTAGCACACATGAACACATTATATCTTGTCATCCAATGCAGACCCCAGTCTCTGAAACAGTGCAACATGTTAAATTGTTAATGTGTTATTCTGAAACGTGTTATTCGGATAGAGAGGTGCTTCTATGCTCTTCCTTCTAGTACAAGTTGCACAAATCTTGAAGCAAGCAAATGGGTAAGTAATCACCATCTACCCTTCATTCATGCTTTAATAGTTGTGTAACTTTTAAAAGGAAGAGCATAGAAGCACCTCTCATTCGGATAATATCCGTATGTCATATTCGGATATTATCCGAACAAAAACTCGGATATTCCGTATCCATCGGATAATCAGTGTTCCATATCCGTATCCGTATCCATGTAAATTATCTGTATCCATATCCTTATCCGAGAAATCAACTGGATATCTGTAAAACTATCCAAATCATCATCCAAATCAATTCGGTCGGTCGGTCGGTCGGAAAATATCCGTACCAGTTCCATCCCTAAACATTAGTGATGTGTTAGGACCATCCATAGAAAATTTCAAAATTTTCTGGTGGGAGGAAATCTCACTGAATAGACAATCTAGACAATCCAGCCAAACATGTTAGCTAATAGAACGAACTGAAGCTCTTCATTTTCATGTCTGCCAACATGCACCAGATATCATGTCCCGAGCACTTCAGGTGGTAGAGTGCTTCCTTCGCATGCAAGGGGTCTAGGATTTGATTCCGGCTGAACGCGATTTTTTAAAAAAATAATATTTTATAAAAAAAAGATTTTCGATATTAATATGTGAATTTTAAAATTTGCAAGAATAATTGTAGCCAAATGGTTTGGCAAAAATACTACTTTCGCCAAACCGTTCGGCGAAAATTCGTTAATCCGTGGTTAGGAAACGATTCAAACACTAAATACTCGGATCAACCTATTTTCGCCAATCTGTTTGGCGAAAATAGGTTGATCCGGGTATTAATTGCTTCGTAAATACCTGGATTAACCTATTTTCGCCAAACCGTTTGGCTATAATGCATTATTCTTGCAAATTTTAAAATCCACGTATTAATATCAGAAATCTTTTAAAAAAATATTATTTTAAAAAATTCTACTGAATCAGAACATCCTCGATTTATCGGATGTATAAAATAAAATATTAAAATGTGAATTTGAATTATTATTATCTTTCTGCAAATTTAAAAGCTTTTGTTAAAAGATAATTGAATTCCTGAAATTAGAAAAAGAAAAAGTTACAGAAGAAAATGATAAGAAGATAAAATAAACCAATTACTATTTGCTGATCAGAAGCAATCATTGCAAAGGATTGAATCAAAGAATTGAACTGTAACACAAATTGTTATTGATACATCGTAATTCACATTTACAATACATAGGAAATACAAAGATCTTTACATACAACAGTTATATGGAATATAACTCTTACAATCATTCGATTACATATGCAATTACAATTACAACTCACATAACTATCTAATTACATATCTGATTACAAAACTACATCTCAAAAAGTAAAATACAAAACTATAAACTATAGCTCCTATGTCGCTTGATCTGCATCTTGTGAATCTGCGTATTCAGTTGCACATGTATAAGAATAAGAATAAAGTAAATGCGTTAAATTAAATACAATAAATAGATGAGAAAGAATTGCCGTCAGCTAATTAATTGATTAATCGCTCAATGAGGTACCCTAGATTGTCCGGGGGCCAATCTGGCTCCTCTCGCGATTAAGATTTGCATCACTCGGCAATTTACAAACCTGTTAAGCCGTAGACGCGAATATTCAGAAAATACCGCGAGGTAAAAATATTTTACCATAGTAAAACAGTAGAACCTCAGTGAGTAGAGATAAAGCTACGGCACTGTGCCCATAAGACAGCTCACACTGCCTGCACCCAACCGGGAGTTGCTAGAGTAAAGCCACCGCCACTCAAACCCTCCAAGGCAAATGCCCAAATTAAAATCACCGTAACATTTGAGACCAAAGTACGGTACACCAAGCCTGAGCCAAAGACTAAAGCTAAGACCAAGGCCAATACCAAAGCACTGACAAAGCTAGTTAATATGTGCAATCATTCCAGTCGCAAAGACATAGTCTTATCCTAGCAAAATCACGAGGCTGAGATCAAACTATCAAAGCATGCAATCTCTCAGCCGAAACTTCTTGGATAGCCTCAGAGACCCACGCAAGCCTCCAGGCTTTCCTTGCCGACTGAGAACTCCAGAACAACCCAAATGAAAGCCCAGAACCAACCACGTCCAGCCCAACACTATCACCCAAGGGACAATAACCACCGCCAAGCCAGTGAGACAAGATTAAGACTAAGAGTGAAACCATGCACTGACAAGATAAGGAGGATGCATTTATTAAAGATCAGTCCAGCCGCAAGACCAACCTCCATTTTCATACCCTGTTGCATGACCATTTTGTGACTATAAAAGCCACCCATGCGCTCATATCACCATCAACAACTCAAGTAAGCCTCAAAAGCCATCCAAGTAAACCTTAGGAGAGTAAATCACCAGAAAGGCTACTATCAAACTAGCGAGGAGGAGGAAGCCAAAAGAGCTAAACTCCAGGAGCAAGAAGGGAGGAATAAGCTACCCAGACATCCATCCGACCCCTTCACACCAAGTAAGTTTCCACAAAATTTGATTGCATTAAGAAGTATCATATTATACCCAGTAAAAGCAAAAAGGGAGCTAGAAATAAAAATGGGTAGATGAGAAGGAATAAAAGTAGTGGCCTCAGTTTGCATGCATGACAAACAACGAGGGTTACGCCATATGTCCTCTTGAATTACAATACTCCCCCGGCGTATTGCAACTCAAGATCATCGCTATGACGCCATCCTACCCGTAAGTTTGAAAGTGCACGAATCATCACAGACCTTGGCGCTCAGTCGTTTATAACCAATTCATAACATTATCATTACAGAGCGACATCATAACACCAATAAATGTCCTTAGATCATGTCATTTAATCCCTCAATTCATATACTCAGATTGTGATTCATTAGCATACAGTCGTAACTGGGCGAAACATGATATCAAATCATCACTTATCATGCGAATCAATCTATTCTGAAACTCTGTCATGCTTTAGCCTATAGCTAAGCATTCAAGGTTCATTAAGCACAACTTAGTATTAATCCGTCATCTACTAAGCTTTTTCTATTCCTCAGTGGATTCAGAGAAATCAATTCTCAATTAAATCATCCAAACACATCATAGAGGGACAATGAAATCGCACAGCATAGCATCAACTCTATCATCTGCTATGCAAGGTAATCAAAGTTATTATCGATGTCAAATTAAGCATAGGAATCATCGTAACCAAGTGTGGTTTCAATTCGTCATGAACTGAATTCATCTTTGCCTCAATACTGTTACTCTCCACCCTAGTGAGATTAATCTTCAGGTTAGGCCTTCAAGCACAAGTCAGGACAGAGGGAGTAGAAAGTTTGATAGTAGGCGAATACGGGTCAATATTCTAATAAACAGAGATGGCTATGAGTCTATTCTTTTATAGAGTTCTTAGGTCATGTAGAGACTAAATGACAATTTAGTTTCATAAAGAAGAGAAGATCAAAATTTCCAAAAGTATCTACACCTATTAAGGACTGATAAATATATGTATATACATATTTGCATACGTAATCGTGTTAGGTCTCTTGTGCCAAATATCAGTATTCGCACTAGTATCCTTAAATAGGAACCTTAACAATTTAAATTGCATAGTGAACCATCCCATTGAATCATTGCAACCCGTAACAATTAATTATTCAAGGTAAATGAACTATGAGTCTACCCGGTTCATAGTTCATCATTAAATAACAACTATCTTGGTACTTAGGAAGATTTAATCATCAGGGTATACCCCAGCATCAATCGGCAGCAAAGCAAACACCTGAATAAATAAGTTACAACATAAAACATGACCCTCATCCCAAATTCTTGGTCTGCAAGTATGCAATCGTGGGAACCACCATATAATAGAGAAAAGGAGAAGCTAAGGATTACTGCACCATAGCCAGGATCTGTGTAATTCCAATCGGCGAGAGGCGAGCACCAAAGATAGGTAGTTAATAGTGTAAAGCATGAATCTCACCTCTAATCTATGGACTATCTAGTAAGATATAGAAGAAGCAAAGTGCTACCGCTAGAAGAGAAAAGGGGGAAAGCAAACCAGAGCAGGCAATCTAGGGCCAAGCCATGGGCGTGATCGGCGGCAGGCCAGAGCGCCAAAGAATGGGCGATGAGGGCTGTAGGCTCGCCGAGCAAAGCCGGACGGCCAGAGACCTGGGCGCACGAACCATTCATGAGAGCAAGCAGTCGGTGAGGTTAGGGCAGAGGCGACCGGCGACGCTTGAGGCCTGAGGCGGCGCCGCTCGAGTAGAGGATCCGGCGAAGGAACCAGCAAGTAGCAGCGCCGAGCCGATCGATGGGATCGAGAAGGGGCAAGAAGAAAGGAGAAGGATTGGGAGAATGGGGGAAAGGTTGAGGAAGACGCTAGGTGGAGAAGAGTCCAGTCGGCCAAATAGATGAGGCAGAGAAAAGAAGTAGGGAAAAAGAAAAGAAAGGGAGAAATGAGGAAAAAAAAATATAATAATAAAATAATAAAGGAAATATTCTGGTTGAGTTTGAATGGTTCTTTTAAATGATTCAAATCAAAACCTAGTCAATCAATAAACTCTAATTCATTAATTTATTCAATTAAAGTCTGACAGAGAAACAATAGATTGAAATTTCCTTCATTAGACCCATTCTTCGAAAACCCTTTTTGAAGATAGGTTGCCAACTTCCACATTATTCGATCTTAAATGTATATGTTTATACAATATTTAATTTAATTTAAACCAAACCATTTCACTTACTATTAATCAAACACAATTAGACAAATCCTAGGGCATTTCTTAATGTAAGACTCACCTAATCCGTAGAAACCTTTTCATTATAATATGCTTTGCATCTGAATCCTATTAAAACATGACCCTACGAGAAGTGAATCCTGAGATTTGTAATATCGATGCATATGCATAAGTTGAATCATGTAAATTGTAGTTACTCTCACACTTGTTGTTTTATAAACTAATTAATATTAGTACAAGCAGCTCCACACCCGAAAATGAATTTTAGTATATTTAATCTTACAATCTTAGCTTCCTGAATTCGTAAAATAAAATAGAACGAATCATAAGGAATAGATGTTGTGTGCGATGCGACCTTCAAACCATTAATCGGTAATAAGACTACAACGTAAAAGAAGTACATTAGCACATACAATCTTGAAACCCTAAACCACGACCCATGCCTGTTTTATGTAATGATTGTTTATTTGAATTTCCATCTGATTTCCTTTTGCCCTTATTGAAAGTGTTATTTGCTATTTGTATCTTTTCCATTGTACGACGTGTAGAATCCGACGTCCCGGACTTCATCGTCGACGACTTCAAGATCACGTCTTCGACTCCGTCACTGAAAATAACGGATAGCAAGGCAAGCACTCATGTAGATCCCAATTTTCTTTAACAAGAAGAATCTAATTAAAACTTGCATGCATATGCTATATTTTGCATACACTGCTATATTATGGGAAGAATAGTAGATACAACCTTCATTGATGGTTTTCCTTAATCAGTAGTGATAGATGAAACCCTAGATTGTTGATGGACACACAAAATGAGTATATTCGATTATTACTTGCATATGCTTAGCCCTGCTTAGATTGGGAACACGAACGGATGGTTATACTGTTCGTGAGGAACTAAAATTGTTGGACATGATGAACATTAATTTTGGACATGTTGGAATATTGTGATTATTGAAACTCTCTTTTTCTGAAAACAAAACTATGATTTTGACGCGGGTGATTATTGGCAATAGCCGGAAGTGCAATTAATGATGCACGTAGATAGGGGGAGATCTATCGCCCGTGTCGTATAAGAACCGAGCTGATGTGTTGTTTTCAGGCCAAGATAACCGTACATCCACAAGTGTTGGGATGGGGCAACCTGAATCTATTAAAGTTATTTGGAACTGGCTTTGCACATTGGTAGGCTGGAGTAGCAAAAGCAGTAAACCCTTTTGCGTTTGCTTATAAGGGGCTGCCACATGGACTTGTGGGTAAACGATATTCGTGCAACGGTACGCCTGGTTATGGATTTGGGGTTGTTATTATTCTACTTGAGCCATTGGCTCCTTATCACAATCATTACTTTATTATTTGGCTTCCACCATAGCCAGGGTTAAACGTCATCGGGCTAGTGCAAAGCTAGGTTCAGATAATCGAACGATTCCGTTATGAACTCTCTGGCGGCACACCAAAGGAAGTGTGTCTATATGCATTGCCACAAAGGGAGGACATATCTTGTGGGTAAAGCTGTACAAACTCTGCAGAGTCTAAACCTAATCGATTAGCCGCGCTCTCGGTCATGAGCACTTGGTAAAGTCATCACATAGCTAGACATTTTCTATACTTTTATAAAACTGGACCAGATAATTTAGAATTGGTGAGTTTACCCTTACAGATGATTCAATACTTGACATTACGTTGGCAAGGTTGAATTCAGCTATTGTGCCCTGTGTGGACAAAACTTTAATCTTCAGATAATATTTCATATGATGGGACTGAACGTTTTATCACTCACAAAGAGTTGTGGGTATTTTGTTACATTTTATTCGTGAAAGGCTGTGAGTTATCTATCTCTTCGCATTACCTTTAAGTACATACTTGATACTCTACTTATTTATTTACTTTTACAAATTTTCGCTTTCACTCTACTATTCAGTATTTATAATTCAATTTGGCTCCAAGCAAAAGTTAACCGTAGAAGCTTTATTCTAGGATCAGCCTGCATTCCAAACACACAACTCAAGTCTTGCTGAGTACGAAATGTACTCACCCTTGCTATCATTGTTGATTTTAGGTGAAGATGCAGGTATCTCGATGAATTTTACTTTGACGCAGGATTGCGGGATTATTAATGACATTTCTTTCTAAGGCTTTACTTTGTCAGTTGCCTGTGGATTATGTGGCAAACTACAAGTCATCTGATTCTTTCGCTATGTTTAGTAGACCTCATCGGTCATATTGTAAAATTACTTCCGCTGTAATAAAATATGAAACTGTTGTATGGTTGTGATTCCAAATTGTGTTTTGTGCGTGCCAGCCACTGATCATGGGAATGGTACAGTATGCACATTAGAACCTTGCTTTTATGTTTGTACTGTAGCATAAAAGTGAGGGTCTTACATGAACGCTATTTTTTTGGACAAAAATAGTTAAGCATCCAAAATATAAAAAGATGATGCTGAGAGTGGGATTTCAGCATGCATGCATGGGACTTAATTTGGCGCCTTAGACCAACCGGGCCATCACCATTTCATGATATGGCATTATCCTTCACTTATATCTGGGAGAATCCCTCAAAGCTCACGGTGCCACCTCACCCCCACCCACTCTCTCTCCCTTTTTTGCAAAGAAGTCCTCCGGTTCTTTGGAATTGCGGATAGGTCCTTTCTATTTACGAATAAGTCCTTTGTAATTTCCTGTGAGTGTAAATTTTTTTTCCCCGATTCGCGTTTAGGTCCTTCGTTCGCCGTTTTACACAAAGAGCTTCACATTAAATACAAATTGCAAACGAGCCCTTTCTTACTTATTCGAAATAGCGAACAAGTCCAAAATTATAACAAATAGGTCCCTGCACTTTTCATTCAGGTCCTTTCTCCGTTTTTCCCGAAAAAAATATTTTCGTGATCCGTTTGCTCTCCGGAGCATAGGAAAAATGTTTCCGTTGTCTGTTTTTTCTCCGAAAAAAAACAAAAAATATTTTTCGTTCACGCGCGCGGCGTTTTTCCCGAGAAAAATATTTTCGTGGTCCGTTTGCTCTCCGGAGCATAGGAAAAAATATTTTCGTGGTCCGTTTGCTCTTCGGAGCATAGGAAAAATGTTTTCGTGGTCTGTTTTTTCTCCAAAAAAAAAACAAAAAATATTTTTCGTTCGCGCGCGCGGCGTGCGCCGCGCTTGCGTTTCTAGTTATAGTTATAATGGTTTGTAGCCTCAGGAGACCAACTCAACTGTCATTAGCATTGTCGAAAATTTTAAAAATTCCTCAAGTTTGATCATCATCTGAAAATTTTATAGGAACATTAGTGATGTGTTAGGTTCATCCACAAAAATTTTGTAACGTGATTTGAACTCTTTTTCGTTCCTCTGAAATTTGCCGAGATTTCGGTGTCTTGGCGAAATATCGGTCAGTCCGGCCGAAATATCGGTTTTCCCGGTGTCAAAATAATTGGATTTGAATTTATTTTGAATTTCGTCCAAATTTTAACCGAAATTCTAAAATTTCGTATTTCAGCCTACTTTAAGATGCTTCGAAAACGAAATTTCAAGCCTCGGTGTGAACTGGTTTTATCAGGGGCTCAACTTTTAAGTGTGTGACTGGAATCTCACAAATCGCATGGGCTTGATCTGACAATGACGGTGGGATATTATCCCGTCCAAATGAGTATGGACGGTACAGCGTTTTATTGTTTTTCTAAAAAGAAATGGAACCGGAAGCAATTGCATTGCTATAATCACACCGTTGAAAAAAGCGAAGTATATGGAAGTAGCACCATTCCTGATGCCTCTGGTTCCTATACATGCTGCTTAACGACGAGCGATGTCTTCCCTTGCAGGTTTAGAATGTAAGTGCCAAATGGCAACTAGCATTTGCAAGTGAAGTTGGTTTGCGTCCTCGCTTCAACACAAAGCACCACCATAAACTGGAAATGACCTTGGCAAGGCCCCGGCCTGCACTGTATTTGATTTTCATCCTTTTTTTTTCCAAGGGCAACACGGAGGATCTCATTAGATTATTTTGGCCAACCTGCCTTCCAATCGGTAGTACTCGAGTTCAATGTAGGAGCTAGGGAAATTAGTGAGATGTAAATGGATGTACCCCCATGAAATTAAGCACATCGAAGTCGACGCGAACGAGTATACCACCTCAATCAAACAAGTGCAAATCTTTTGCGTGTTCTCGACCAAAACACAGATCTGTATATATATAGGACTAGATCATGCCTCCTAACTCGTCATGACTTGTTTTTTAAGCTCCTGAAAGCTACACATCTGTCTGGAACCCCTTTCATAATTCAGATGGAAAACAAAAAACTGTAAACTGACGGATGCACAAAAACCAAACTGCGTTTCTACCACCTTATTAAACGCACCAGTAGGCAATAGCGTGCACGAATAGACAAAAAATTAATGGAATGATCTCTAACATGAGCTGGTTGAAGAGTAATGAGCATGGTAATGAGTGTAGCCTAATAATAATTTGTAATGACCAGAGCATGCACACGGTGGGCTATGGACTGGGTGTCCCTATCAGATGAACAAACCGATGACGGGACACGCGCAAATCTGTGTGAAATCGCATCGCATTCTTTCCCCCAACTCATCCAGCTATATATTAGCAAGTTTTTAATAGTATAAGGTATTGTACGGTACGGGCTTTGCAGCTTTGCCGTTGTGCGATTGACAAACACAACACTCCAAAAAAGCATCCCAAGTGGTAGCTCGACAATGTGTCCTTGGATCAGAGCAGCGACGCAGTATATATTTAGACCACCTGATCAGACACGCAGAGGTATTTGTCTTGACTAAACTGCAGAAATGACCTTTCTGGATCTGTCGGTAATTTGGAATCAGCATCATGGTTAACTGCGCATGAATATTTGTCTTCGTATTCCTTTTTCACTAGTTTGTTCTTCCAAAGAAGGTTGATAATTAAGTCGTGGAAGAGAATCCTTCGTGACTAAAATTAAATTACAGGCCAGATAAATGAGAGAATACAGAGATCTGATTTTGATGCAGATATACTATGGAATATATATACAAAACGACTTAGCCTAAAACAACTTTTTTTCCTAGCCCTTGAGCAACAAAAATCTTCAAATCTGTTCATGGAGCAGTGAGATCCTTCCCCTACTTAACACAACCTTTTTCCCATTGAAGCTATAAACCAATTAAAGTTAAGATCCTTGAGATCACATTAAATTGGAATATGGATGCTTCCATAATAGGAATAATTGTTAATTTGCCCTCATTTACTTGTGATATTGATCATTTGTCCCATAATGTCTCACTGACATACGGATCATGGGGTGATCAATTGCATCAACTAAAATGAGGCAAATCATCAATTCTCCCGTATGAACCTTTAAAGATCATATAACCAAAAACATATGTAAAAATAAGGTTAATAGCTCTTTTTGAAGAAATCTGTGGTGCCAAGAAATGAGAAATTACGACAAGTTCTAACAGTTGCTGTTTTTTTTTTCTGTAGAATTCATATGATCAATAGCGTTTTATCATTCTTTCAAGACCGCAAAATGCTTATTGTTTCTTCCTGAAGAAAGATAACGTACTCGAGATGAAAATACATACTTTTATGCTAGGATGTGCCCTCACAGCCTTAAGAAGAAGAAGAAGAAGACGAAGAAGAAGAAGAAGAAGAAGAAGAAGAAGAAGAAGAAGAAGAAGAAGAAGAAGAAGAAGAAGCAAGCGAAGGAGGCCAATGTCGGATAATCTCATCAACATACAAATGTATAGAGCAATAGTTTTTGAGTAAATAGAGTAAAATTATTAGTGTTCTGGCATAATAGTTCTTCTGTGAACATCTCAACCGTTGAAATTTTACTGAATAGAACAAATACAGGCCAAGTGAATCTATAATCCTCAGAAAGATAAGCCTCACCTAGGCTAGTTTTTTTCACTTCAAAATCCTTGTTGGAAGAATGATTTGCTTCAAAGAATCATTGAGCATCAGAACACTTACCATGCCTGTGATTTTTACCACTCTTCGTCCAAAACATGTTCAGGCATATAGGATCGAGTTTTCTGAATGAAGAATACATGAGTGATATTGGTTCGGCTCACGTCTCATCCAACGATGAGCTCAAGAAGGACATGAGCCGAAACAATATCATGCCATGTCGTCTTCTTCTTTCTTCTTCCCGTCCTAGGCTATTCATCTGCCTAGCTAGTTGCTTTGCGGCTGCCTGCCTGGCCTTATTTGTGTATACCTGGAACTGTTTACTTTGGCGATGCCTAAGCAGCCATAGCATGGCTCTTTAATAGGGAGCTGGTGCCTGCTGGTGCACTGGTTATGCCACGTATTAGCATCTCAGCACCCGTTTCTTTTCTACTATTGGCATAGAAAACTCCAGCTAACTCTTAGATATGCTAAACCTAACCGATCAGGGACGGAGCCAAAGGTTGCTTTACTAATTTTGGGATCCCAACTCTACAGTTTTCTTCTGTTCTTCAAACTAGTTTATTCGTTTTCGCTACTGCCTACTACAGTAGGGTAGTCCTGCTATTGACGTAGGTATGCCTTTACAGTTTTAATTAGTAACCTCGCGTTCTGGCACTAATTTAAAAGGACATAGTTAGTTGAGCATATTATCGATCAATAAGTCTGTAAATTAAAGCGTGATCGATATGGTGAGTAATTTTTTTGGTGTGTATTTGTCACTCATCTTGTATATATCATAGAACTCCAGTTCTCAGGATAACACCCAAGACGCCCATGCAATGCTGTTCCGTAAGTCCCTCGAGACAATTTTTATAAACAACTTGCCCCCATATGATCATTTAATTATTTTAGGTCTCAGCATGCAATTATTAGTGATTCGGTAAGTGGCTTGGTACTTCAAAAGAGATCCAGTATCCAATTTTTGTACTAAACAATTTATGCTGCGCTGATTGATTTCACATTCAGTTTTCAGACCTCAACACCAACTCCCATAGCTATTTCGTGTTTCTTTATGTGAAGACAAGTTCCTTTCTTTCTCACAATACTAAACTCGTCAAGCGCTAATACGTGCTCCGAATTCATATTCATATGTACGTACTGTGTAGTGTATACATCACCAATGGTGATGTTCAGATAGCAAAATGCCAATGTGTCCACAACTCCACATGGTATTCTTGGACAGTTTTGACTTCGGAGCTAAATATCTGTATGCAAATGAAGCACCCTAGTATGTGGTTGCTATTCTGCCTGTACACATGACATCGGCGTAATAAAATCGTTACGTTCTACAAGAATAAAGAAGATGACTACTCATAAACTAAAAATAACGACGTTGAAGCAACCATGACAAGAGAAAAGGTTTGGCAAAGCCAACCTCAAATTATTTAAGCATAACCTCAAAAGAGTACAAATGATTGTCGCTCTCTTACAACCCTCTTGAACCATTTAGGACCATCGGATTCTTGCACTATGCAAAAATCTAGTGCTAAAGAATAAACTAGCATATAATCTTCTAGTGCACCTCTACTTTGGATGAGCTCATTTTGCTTGGCTTGCTCCTTGGTGGTTTGGATTTTTTATGAGATCCTATGAATTTATAGTGTCCTTAGTCCTCCTTCAAAAGGAAATAGGGATCACACTCTCAAAGAAAGTAGAAATTCTAATTCTATTAGGATTCATATATGACTCATTATAGCACACCTTTCCAAATCATAAAGGTAAGATATGAGTCACCATAATCAACAATCTTCATCTTGACTCATTATCTATTGAAGTCACCTTGCTCTTATAAGAGCTCGCTCCAAATTGGCTCCCTATTTATTGGTTTTCTAATTTTTTTTTATTTTTTCATCCACCTTTGGGAGTGCCCCATCATGAAAGCTTATGCACATCCCCACAATGTGACTTGGTGTTTGAGTTTGGTCGTCCGAACCCTCCACTTGAGAGTTCTTTCTTTGTGTAGTTAGGCTAACCACACATCATGTTCCTATAAACCTCCTTGCCATAGGTTTGTACCGTCTTCAAGCTCCACCTGCTCATTGGTATCGTGTGGTTGGTTCTGGCATGTTTTCCTTCTTCCAATAGCTCGCATATTTGCCTTTGCGACTGCTAGATTTTGCAACCATCTTTGCAAATCCGCACATAACTCCGCATGCAATCTACTATTCCGTATTTACAATTCAATTTCGCTTTAAGCAAATAAACATAGTAGCTTTCTTCTTTGACATAGCATGTATTTAATTATATTTGTAATACACTATAAGTTTTGCTAAGTACGAAAGTACTCAATCTTGCTATCATTGACATTCAGTTGACAGAGTGTAAGACCCTCACTTTTATGCTACAATGCAAACATAAAAGCAAGGTTCTAATGTGCATACTGTACCATTCCCATGATCAGTGGCTGGCACGCACAAAACACAATTTGGAATCACAACCATACAAAAGTTTCACATTTTATTACAGCGGAAGTAATGATACATTATGACCGAGAAGGTCGACTAAACATAGCAAAAGAATCGGATGTCTTGTAGTTTGCCACATAATCCACAGTGCAACCGACAAGGTAAAGCCTTAGAAAGAAATGTCGTTAATAATCCCGCAATCTGCGCCAAAGTAAAATTCATCGAGATACCTTCATCTTCACCTAAGATCAACAATGATAGCAAGGGTGAGTACATTTCGTACTCAACAAGACTTGAGTTATGTGTTTGGAATGCGGTGATCCTAGAATAAAGCTTCTACGGTTAACTTTGCTTGGAGCCAAATTGAATTATAAATCTTGAATAGTAGAGTGAAAGCGAAAATTTGTAAAAGTAAATAAATAAGTAGAGTAACAAGTATGTACTTAAAGGTAATGCGAAGAGATAGATAACTCACGACCCTTCGCGAATAGAATGTAACAAAATACTCACAACCCTTCGTGAGTGATAAAACGCTCGATCCCATCATATGAAATATTATCGAAGAATAAACTTTGTCCACACAGTGGCACAATGGTGAATTCAACCTTGCCAACGTAATGTCAAGTATTGAATCATCTGTAAGGGTAAGCTCACCAAAACATTTTATAAAAACATCTAACTTAGTGTGGGTTCACCAAGTCGTCCATAACCGTGGACACGGCTAATCGATTAGTTTTGACTCTGCAGAGTTGTACAGCTTTACCCACAAGAAATGTTCTCCCTTTTTGCTAGGCCATCAACACACTTCCTTTGGTGTGCCGCCAGAGAGTTCATTACGAAACCGTTCGATTACTTGAACCTTAACTTTGCACTAGCCCAATGACGTTACCCCTGACTATGATGGAAGCAAACAAACAGTGAAGCAATAGTATTCAGGAGCCCGCGGCTCAAATGGTACAACAACAGCCCCAAATTCATAGCCAGGCGTACATCGTTACAACGGCAGATGCCAACACCTCGGTGATGACACCTCCCTCGAGCAAACCTATATCTGGAATGCCTGTGCTACAACTGCCTACCAATGTGCAAAGTTAATTCCCAAATAATTTAATAAGTTAAGACTGTCCCAGTCCAGTACTTGTGGATGTACGGTTATCTTGGATCACGGGACACCATGTTCGGTCCTTAAAATGACATGGGCGATAACTCCACCCTAACTACGTACACGTTAAAACATGTACATCCGGCTATTGCCAATAATCACCCACGTCGAAATCATAGATTTATTTCCAGAAAGAATATAATATCAAAAATCACAATGTTCCATCAGGTTCAAGATTAAAGTTCATCATGTCCAAAATTTTAGTTTCATTGCGAACAGTATAACCCGCTGTTCGTGTTCCCAATCTAAGGCAGGGCTAAGCATATGCAAGTAATAATCGGATATACCCATTTTGTGTATCCAACAACAATCTAGGGTTTCATCTATCACTACTGATTAAGGAAAGCCATCAATGAAGGTTATATCTACCATTCTTCCCATAATATAGCAGTGTATACAAAATATAGCATATGCATGCAAGTTTTAATTAGATTCTTCTTGTTAAAGAAAATTGGGATCTACATGAGTGCTTGCCTTGCTATCCGTTGTTTTCAGTGACGAAGTCGAAGACGTGATCTTGAAGTCGTCGACGATGAAGTCCGAGACGTCGGATTCTACACGTCGTATATAATGTAAAAGAATAACAAATAGCAAATAACACTTTTAATAAGGGCAAAAGGAAATCAGATGGAAAATCAAATAAGCAATCATTACATAATACAAGCATGGTTGTAGTTAGGGTTTTGTGATTGCGTAAGCAATTGTATTATTTCTTCGTTTATAGTCTTTATTACTGATTAACGGTTTGAGGGCGGTATCGCACACGACACCTATTCCTAACGATTCATTCTATTTTATTTTACGAATTCAGGAAGCTAAGATTGTATATGTAATTATGAATCAATACATAAAACAACAGGGTTAGTGCAAGTATAACTTGCATTGTTAAATTTAAGTGAATACTAGACACTATGCTCCAATACTAGTGTATGTGAGGCTTAAGGTATTAGTTATAAGTTTATGATCTTAGAGAGGTGTTTATATGAGTAGTACTTAGTCTTAAGTATGTTTTATACAGATAAATGATTTATACAAGTCGGGTTTACCGAATGAGACTATTGGTTGTATTGGCATGGTTACACCATCATTCTTATGGTGCAAGTATTTTAACTAAAGTTCCCTTGTGCGAAACTATTCAATAAATGTGTTGTTTAACCATAACACTTAAGGTTATTACACTAACGGGATTCAGATGCAAAGCAAGATTAAACTTAAATATTTTTCTGTAATGTGGTAGTCCATATACCAAAGAGTGGTTACGAGTCATTCCTTCTAAAATTTGCATTTAGACGAGTTATTCTATGGGCTACCGAAAAGGCTTAAGTGTTATTAAAGTTTACGCGATAACAATTCAGTTTTCGTTTTATGTTTGCGGCTGCAACTTAAAGAATTATTTAACCATTTTTCAGGAACTAGCTGGGGGTATCACTAAGTGTGTTTTAAAGTTATTTTCGCAACATTTCACTTTTGTCCGCGATGTTTTTCAATTAAAAGAGCATTACGGCTTTATACAAAATGTCTATTATATGAAAACATATGTTAACTAACGGCCAAAAGTACGTTAGGTTTAATTTATACATGATATCCGACATGGCTAGGGTTAAGTATGTTCATTCTTGTAAGATTAAATGGTCGTACTATGAATCACACTAAACAAATTTTATATGCATTACTATCTTTATTTATGCATCATATTCTAAGCATATGTCATATAAGTATGGTTATTTATTAACTTAGTTGAATCTTTAACTCATCATGATATATTCTTATATCCTAGAAATGTTTATATGACCCTAGGAACATTTTAGGATTCATTTTATGATTTCAAGAGCTATGGTTTATGTTAATTATAATTGGACATAAAGCATCATGATTGGATTCAATTAAATATTGCTTGACACACCCTAAGTACTTTTGTAAAATCATGTCCTATATTGTCTATCTAGCATAGCAGAACAAGTTTCATATCAATAGGATGAAAAATAAACTAGTTATATCAATTTGAATAATCTATGTATTGAAATCAACCTTAAAAGGAAATTAATACAAAGTAACTTAAAATTCAAATATAATCGAATAAACAGAGACCTTATGACATAAGGAATCTAACAAAATTAGTTTCATTCAATTTGGACAAGTTTTGCAATAGTTGTACATGCAACATATTTGATACCTAAACTTATATTTGGATTTGAATTTAAAATAGAGATCAAGATTCAAATATTTTTGCATATTCTAAAACTAGATGATTTAACGTGAATTTACAAATTTGTCTCACTTGGTTTGGACTTATGGTTTAAAAGTTATAGCCATTTGAATCAACTTGGTTCCAACAAATCCTAGGAAATTGAAAGTACGCTTTTACTGATAAAAGGCGTATTCTTGCCTTTAGCACATGCTAGGTCAAACCGGACCCAACCACTGACAATCAGGGACCACCAGTCAGTCTCTGCATGGAGAGGCTGACGTACGGGCCCGGGACGGCAGAGGCTTAGGGCGGCAGGATCGACTGTCCAGTGGGCCCGGTTGGCAGTGAAGTGGCTCAACTACAGCAGCTGACTACCGGGGCCTATGGTGCAGTGAGACAAAGCAGAGGAGCTGCTTGGCCGGAGGTCTCGCCGGCGACAGGCGGCGCTTGGGGCGGCGACCGGTGGTCGGCGAGATGGAGGGGCCCTAGTGGAATTCGTGTGAGAGCTTGGATGTGCTTTAATGGCAACCGAGCAAGCTCGCAACAGGAGCAGGCGGCGGCGTTCATGGCCGGTTGGACAAGATGATGAACTAGCGATCCTTAAGTTCAATCAACCTATCAAAAAGCATCCATGGAACCTATTGATCGTTTAGGGAGATCTCACCGTGCGATTGGAGCTTCGGAGAGAGCTATCAGCGATCGCCGAGGATGAAGGAGGAGGGGCGCCGGTGCGGGGGAGCTACAGCGACGAAAGCTTGGAATTGGTTGGTGGATTTGGTTTGTGAGTGTATGGAGATGCTTCGGTTGTGAGCAATTTGGAGAATTTGATCCACGGTGGAAGATTGAGCTTGCGTGGTTTCCGCCGGTTCTGGAGAAGAAGGGCTAATTTGGGCAACGCGAAGTATAGTGGGCGGATGGGTGTGTGGGTGCTGGTTTAGCATGAGTAAAGCGCACCCGTATTGCTTCTTAAATAGAAGGATGGGACGGCAAAATAGGGTTTGAACTGGAGGTGAAAAACGACGGCTGGCTTTGGTTCTTCTCGAGCTCTCTCGGCCAGTTGAACAGGGCAGGACAGAGGCATGGGCTGACAGTTCAAGTCGGCAGTGTGAATTACCTGGAAGCATTAGTGGCTTGCATAGGCGTGGAAGGGCAGTGCGTGGTAATGAATTTGGCAGCATACGGCGTAGTTGAGTCGGTGGAGGAGGCTCAGGAAATGTCAGCTTGACCGGAGTACAGAGGGAGAAAAGAAGAAGAAAGAAAAGAGAACAAGAAGAGAGGAGAAGGTTGGAGAAGAAACAAGGAGGAGGACAGAGGGAATGACGTGTGGGTCCAACATGGTTTCAGGGTCCAGTGGTAATGCACCAGGTGCTTGAGCCAGCAGCTGAGTCGCTGGGCACGTGGCCCCATGTGGAAGGAGATGAAATAGGAAGGAAAACTCAGTTCTTTCCTCACAGACAGCACACTAAACGAATTAATGCATGTGTCAAATCATCTCCGGAATTTTCTAAACTTTTACTGAGTTACCCAAGTAAGTTTCCTTCCTAATGTAAAAATTTGGGAATAAAATACGCAGCAGATATTTTATTAAAATTCTGACAATGAAGACTATACAGAATTCCTAAATTCGGAAAAGGATTTATCAGACAGTAGAAACTAGCTTATCAATTTTTGATATTTTTACACAAGGTCTAAATTAGTATCAGGAGCTACCATAAAAATTTCAATTTCAAATTCCTAGTATTTATTTTCTAATAATTCTTTTACTATGTTTTGCAGATTTTCAAGATTGGAATAAATAAATAGGAATAAATAGTAAAACCAGTTATTTATTTTTTTAAATTTTCGTGGACAAGGATAAGGTTACTGAGAGCTCATGATAAAAATTTTTGATGCTGGAAAGGTCTAGGGTTCTCTCAAGAATTCTGACAAGGTCTTGTCTAGAATAATGTTTCACAATTAATTGATCATATCAACTTGCAAATCATTTCATACCTTACTTTTGACCAGCCAAGGATAGTTTTTAGGGCATTCTAAGGTTATCCAAAATTTACTATGGTAATTTTAATCTTCTACCATTTTACCATTTTACAATATCTCTTATTCTTAATTCCAATATTTCTAATTAAGCAATAATTCACTAAATGTTCATAAAATCAAGAAATGCATCATAAAAGTAATTTCACATTTTTAATATTTGATTTTATCCTTTTATAAATTTTGAGGTTGTTACAAATCTACCCCCCTTACAAAAATCTCGTCCTCGAGATTTGCGAGGTTAGAAGAGGTTTGGATACTCTCAAGAGGATATAGATTGGGTGCGTTGCTAAGATAGATCATCTTGCAGATCAAAGATTTTCTAATTTGATGAGATCTGAGGGTACGCGAAGATCTTCATTGATTTGAGGTACAAGGAAGATAATATGGACTCAGAATGGTTGGGGTGGTAATCGAGATATCGCTCAATAGGTCGAAGAAACATATCTTTGCGGATTTGAAAATGACAACCTCATGCGAAGTTGTGAAATCCTTAGGTTTACATGATTACCGAGTTCATATCAACGATGGTTGACACAACTTCGGTTGGGATTAAGTTTTTCTCACTTGTCTTGATCATGTCAACTTGCTTTTGGGTTTCTGAATAGAATTTAATCTAAAGAACTTTTATTTACTTCAGACCAAAGAAAAGGATTAGGTTATGCACTTTTCTTTTGTAAAGTTCTTCAAAAGGTAAAATTTTGAAGGCTTGGATGAAAAACTATTTTGTAGGAGTATTTTTGTAGAAAACAAGACTTCTCCCACTTAGTGCTGTATGATAGCACAAAAGTTTTCAATATGTCCCCAAGAATTTGATTTAATGAAAAATTGTTTCAGGCTCTTTTGATCTGTTTAAATATTGCATCAATTTACGATGAGGTAGGGATGCCGATTTTAAGAGTGTGAACAATTGCAACTAGTTCCAGATCATAAATAGGGTAGTCGAGCTTATGGGGTTGAAGTTGGTGGAAAACATTTGTAAGTTTGAATGGCATTATGATTGAACAAGTTGTTGATGCTAGGGAAGAAGTATTTGATAACGACGTCATTCAGAGTATGATAATTCACGCATAAGCGTAAACTACCATTCTTTTTATCGACAAAAGAATAGGGATATCCCAAGGAGAAAATTGAGACAAGCCACTTTGTTGTCCAATTGTTCCTTAAGTTGCTTAGAAAAGTTTTAGCTGGGAATAGTCAGAAAGCTTGATTGCTGGTGTGGATGCCGAGTGTATACAATGTGATGTGCTTTTCTAATACTCACATAGTGAGGACGTGTAAGTTCACGGCGTAGGTGTTGAGGCAAAGATTGATTCAGATACTTGATCCTTATTTTCGTTTTGTAAGTAGTAATAAGATAGATCGAGAAATTTTTAAGATTTACGTGAGTGCCAAGTACACAGTGAATGCACATGGTGTGATGTGTATTTCAAAGAATGTGGAGGAAATGTTCGTGTTTGAGATTCTAACTTGGATTTGTCAAGCTTTGGTCAAGATTAATTTAGGAACTTGATATTCTTAGATCCTTCGAATCTTTTGAGATTATAGACGATACTGATCATTAGTCTGTTTGGGATACGTGATGATATATATATGCACTAGATGGAGATAAAATTGGTCAACAAAATTGGAATAGCAAGAAATTACTTGCCATGCTTATTAATCTAGTAAATAGGAGTGTCTAAGGTCAAGAAGCTTGTTCTCAAAGTTATAAAAAAACAAGTAGGTTGACAGGATAGAAATGATATGTCAAGATTTGGTGTGGTTATAAGGCAACATTTCGCTCCCTAAAAATTTTATTAAATAAAATTTCTATAATTTAGAAGAGATGAGGTAGTTGATTTGGGCCTACTTTTCATTCGATACAATTTGACATTGTTATTATTGATCGAGATCATCTCGTCGTGAATTTTCAACCCAAGGGTTTTAATATTCGCTAGAGCAATCCTTACACAAAATTCATCACAATGAATAACAACACAAAAGTTTGCAGTCAAAATTAACATGCAAAGAAATATTTAGGTTGTCAATCGTTAATCTATTTTCAAACACTTCTATTTAACTAACAACATTAAGTTTCTTTGCTTGAAGTTGTGATTTCATTCCAGGTAAGGCTATAAGATGATCTTTTGGTTCGATGGCATGTCCAGTCGTTATATCGCGGAGAAGTTGGAAAGCAACTAGCTTACAAGAACTTAGGTACTTTCGAGCTTACCAAAGATGGCAAGATATTGATTTTGATTTTTCCATAAGCGGTGTTATTTGGGTATGACTAGGGGTAATAGTGGAAACTATGGTATGTTTTCTCTAGAATTGAGTTTTGGGAAAGTTCTTGATGTTCGGGAGTAATATGGACAAGAGAATGGTATTTCTGTCAATGCGGTGGAGTTTGGATATGCAAAGAAGAAAGTTTTTATTATGAATATCATAGTCTTCTTTGGTTGAGTAGGGGAAAGTAGGATTAGATAGATTTGAGAAGCACAACTTGCAAAAGAAGAGTATAAGATAGAGAACAAGAGCTAATAGATGGGAAAGAAGAATAGAAATTGTTAAGGAATAGAGAGTAGAAATTAAGAATGTAGGTCCTGTTTTGGTAATTGTAAGATAACTTTCTATTTATTGAGATCCAATATATTTTATTAGAAAGGTTCATACTTAATTTTAGCAGAATGCTTCTATTCGTTTCATCATTTTGGTTAAGTTACTTTTATTTGGTTACAACATCGTGAAAGTTATAATATGAAATTAAACATTCACGAGTAGAAACCATAGCACATAAACAAATATACAACAAAAGTTTTATTCGAACCATAATATTTACAAAGAAAAGTACAACCATCCGTGCAACTATTAGGATAACTACCACATCCTAAGGGGTATTCCTGTCAGCCTATTTTATTTCTAGTTACTTTTAACTAAACAGTCCTCAAAATGTTACTGCCATCTTAAGGAGTGCTTTCCATAGACGTAGAAGAAGAAGTTCTACATCGACGGTGGTCTTGAGTCACATGAGAATGACGAGGTCCAGAATTACTAAGGTTGATATTGATGCGAATCGAACGCGGACGATTGCCACCAACAGTCATTCTGGCTTGTTGTGGGCGTCTGGTTGGTACTGGCATCGTGGCAGGGGTAACACCTGGCATTCCTTGCGTTGGTACTTGTGACAGACCGTCTCCTAAAACTGAACGAGATATAATTCCCCTGGAGACGTAAGGGGCTATGGTGTCTTCCAAAAACGCCACCCGACGGCGGGTTTCGCCAAGCTTCGGCAACCGCCGCGTCGATGATGTTGATCGAAGCATTAACGAATCCCACCAAATTTGAAGGGCTCCGTTTTGAATAATGGTGAGATCTGTATAGATGTTCTCTCCATCCGGTGTGCGAAGGAAGTCTTCGATAAGATGTGGCGAGCTCCTAAGAAGGCATAACGCATTTAACGAGCAACTACATACGCAGCCTTCGCTCATCGCGCCTTGAATGGAGGTGCGGACCCTTCAAAAGATCGATCTTCTTCATCGTATATGGTTCTTGCAGGAATTTCCACACTAGCACTATATTCCATCGACACCGGGCTAGTTGGAACTTGGAACATCAGTATATCTTGGATTGTTATTAAAGTGGGCATTTTCTAGCATTTGGGCAAGAACTCCCATCATGCCGTAACTCTCTCGGTGAGCAGATATGTAACAGGGGGTATGACCTTCCATCTGCACATTTAATAAGGAATCATCATTCCAAATCAAATGTAGGGCGAGATAAGTTACTTATTGACGAGGAAAGATTAATAAAAGATAATATAATAAGGAAAGGATGCTAACGGAGATGTTCATAAAGAAAGAGTAGTAACAAATATATTGTGACAAGGAAAGAATTTATATCAAATAATGTGAGATGAGGAAGGTTAATTTATAGCTATAGCAAAACTCATATTCCTAAATATATAGTGTCTATTTCAAAATTTTTAAGTTTCGACTAGCGACCATTCTATCTAAGGTTTGCTGCGATCGACATAGATGGCTCGATACCAAATCAGAAGACCCTCACTTTTATGCTACAATGCAAACATAAAAGCAAGGTTCTAATGTGCATCTTGTACCATTCCCATGATCGATGGTCGCACGCACAAAACACAATTTGGAATCACAACCATACAAAAGTTTCACATTTTATTACAATGAAGTAATGATACATTATGACCGAGAAGGTCGACTAAACATAGCAAAAGAATCAGATGTCTTGTAGTTTGCCACATAATCCACAGGCAACTGACAAGGTAAAGCCTTAGAAAGAAATGTCGTTAATAATCCCGCAATCCTGCGTCAAAGTAAAATTCATCGAGATACCTTCATCTTCACCTAAGATCAACAATGATAGCAAGGGTGAGTACATTTCGTACTCAGCAAGACTTGAGTTATGTGTTTGGAATGCAGGCTGATCCTAGAATAAAGCTTCTACGGTTAACTTTTGCTTGGAGCCAAATTGAATTATAAATACTGAATAGTAGAGTGAAAGCGAAAATTTGTAAAAGTAAATAAATAAGTAGAGTAACAAGTATGTACTTAAAGGTAATGCGAAGAGATAGATAACTCCACGACCCTTCGCGAATAGAATGTAACAAAATACTCACAACCCTTCGTGAGTGATAAAGCGTTCGATCCCATCATATGAAATATTATCGAAGAATAAACTTTTGTCCACACAGGCACAATTTGAATTCAACCTTGCCAACGTAATGTCAAGTATTGAATCATCTGTAAGGGTAAGCTCACCAAAACATTTTATAAAAACATCTAACTTAGTGTGGGTTCACCAAGTCGTCCATAACCGTGGACACGGCTAATCGATTAGTTTTGACTCTGCAGAGTTGTACAGCTTTACCCACAAGAAATGTTCTCCCTTTTGCTAGGCCATCAACACACTTCCTTTGGTGTGCGCGGAGAGTTCATTACGAAACCGTTCGATTACTTGAACCTTAACTTTGCACTAGCCCAATGACGTTACCACGACTATGATGGAAGCAAACAAGCGGTGAAGCAATAGTATTCAGGAGCCCGCGGCTCAAATGGTACAACAACAGCCCCAAATTCATAGCCAGGCGTACATCGTTACAACGGCAGATGCCAACACCTCGGTGATGACACCTCCCTCGAGCAAACCTATATCTGGAATGCCTGTGCTACAACTGCCTACCAATGTGCAAAGTTAATTCCCAAATAATTTAATAAGTTAAGACTGTCCCAGTCCAGTACTTGTGGATGTACGGTTATCTTGGATCACGGGACACCATGTTCGGTCCTTAAAATGACATGGGCGATAACTCCACCCTAACTACGTACACGTTAAAACATGTACATCCGGCTATTGCCAATAATCACCCACGTCGAAATCATAGATTTATTTCCAGAAAGAATATAATATCAAAAATCACAATGTTCCATCAGGTTCAAGATTAAAGTTCATCATGTCCAAAATTTTAGTTTCATTGCGAACAGTATAACCCGCTGTTCGTGTTCCCAATCTAAGGCAGGGCTAAGCATATGCAAGTAATAATCGGATATACCCATTTTGTGTATCCAACAACAATCTAGGGTTTCATCTATCACTACTGATTAAGGAAAGCCATCAATGAAGGTTATATCTACCATTCTTCCCATAATATAGCAGTGTATACAAAATATAGCATATGCATGCAAGTTTTAATTAGATTCTTCTTGTTAAAGAAAATTGGGATCTACATGAGTGCTTGCCTTGCTATCCGTTGTTTTCAGTGACGAAGTCGAAGACGTGATCTTGAAGTCGTCGACGATGAAGTCCGAGACGTCGGATTCTACACGTCGTATAACAGAAAAGAATAACAAATAGCAAATAACACTTTTAATAAGGGCAAAAGGAAATCAGATGGAAAATCAAATAAGCAATCATTACATAATACAAGCATGGTTGTAGTTAGGGTTTTGTGATTGCGTAAGCAATTGTATTATTTCTTCGTTTATAGTCTTTATTACTGATTAACGGTTTGAGGGCGGTATCGCACACGACACCTATTCCTAACGATTCATTCTATTTTATTTTACGAATTCAGGAAGCTAAGATTGTATATGTAATTATGAATCAATACATAAAACAACAGGGTTAGTGCAAGTATAACTTGCATTGTTAAATTTAAGTGAATACTAGACACTATGCTCCAATACTAGTGTATGTGAGGCTTAAGGTATTAGTTATAAGTTTATGATCTTAGAGAGGTGTTTATATGAGTAGTACTTAGTCTTAAGTATGTTTTATCTGAGATAAATGATTTATACAAGTCGGGTTTACCGAATGAGACTATTGGTTGTATTGGCATGGTTACACCATCATTCTTATGGTGCAAGTATTTTAACTAAAGTTCCCTTGTGCGAAACTATTCAATAAATGTGTTGTTTAACCATAACACTTAAGGTTATTACACTAACGGGATTCAGATGCAAAGCAAGATTAAACTTAAATATTTTTCTGTAATGTGGTAGTCCATATACCAAAGAGTGGTTCTGAGTCATTCCTTCTAAAATTTGCATTTAGACGAAGTTATTCTATGGGCTACCGAAAAGGCTTAAGTGTTATTAAAGTTTACGCGATAACAATTCAGTTTCGTTTTATGTTTGCGGCTGCAACTTAAAGAATTATTTAACCATTTTTCATGAACTAGCTGGGGGTATCACTAAGTGTGTTTTAAAGTTATTTTCGCAACATTTCACTTTTGTCCGCGATGTTTTTCAATTAAAAGAGCATTACGGCTTTATACAAAATGTCTATTATATGAAAACATATGTTAACTAACGGCCAAAAGTACGTTAGGTTTAATTTATACATGATATCCGACATGGCTAGGGTTAAGTATGTTCATTCTTGTAAGATTAAATGGTCCCGTACTATGAATCACACTAAACAAATTTTATATGCATTACTATCTTTATTTATGCATCATATTCTAAGCATATGTCATATAAGTATGGTTATTTATTAACTTAGTTGAATCTTTAACTCATCATGATATATTCTTATATCCTAGAAATGTTTATATGACCCTAGGAACATTTTAGGATTCATTTTATGATTTCAAGAGCTATGGTTTATGTTAATTATAATTGGACATAAAGCATCATGATTGATTCAATTAAATATTGCTTGACACACCCTAAGTACTTTTGTAAAATCATGTCCTATATTGTCTATCTAGCATAGCAGAACAAGTTTCATATCAATAGGATGAAAAATAAACTAGTTATATCAATTTGAATAATCTATGTATTGAAATCAACCTTAAAAGGAAATTAATACAAAGTAACTTAAAATTCAAATATAATCGAATAAACAGAGACCTTATGACATAAGGAATCTAACAAAATTAGTTTCATTCAATTTGGACAAGTTTTGCAATAGTTGTACATGCAACATATTTGATACCTAAACTTATATTTGGATTTGAATTTAAAATAGAGATCAAGATTCAAATATTTTTGCATATTATAAAACTAGATGATTTAACATGAATTTACAAATTTGTCTCACTTAGTTTGGACTTATGGTTTAAAAGTTATAGCCATTTGAATCAACTCGGTTCCAACAAATCCTAGGAAATTGAAAGTACGCTTTTACTAATAAAAGGCGTATTCTTGCCTTTAGCACATGCTAGGTCAAACCGGACCCAACCACTGACAATCAGGGACCAATCAGGGACCACCAGTCAGTCTCTGCATGGAGAGGCTGACGTGCGGGCCCGGGACGGCAGAGGCTTAGGGCGGCAGGATCGACTGTCCAGTGGGCCCGGTTGGCAGTGAAGTGGCTCAACTACAGCAGCTGACTACCGGGGCCTATGGTGTAGTGAGACAAAGCAGAGGAGCTGCTTGGCCGGAGGTCTCGCCGGCGACAGGCGGCGCTTGGGGCGGCGACCGGTGGTCGGCGAGATGGAGGGGCCCTAGTGGAATTCGTGTGAGAGCTTGGATGTGCTTTAATGGCAACCGAGCAAGCTCGCAACAGGAGCAGGCGGCGGCGTTCATGGCCGGTTGGACAAGATGATGAACTAGCGATCCTTAAGTTCAATCAACCTATCAAAAAGCATCCATGGAACCTATTGATCGTTTAGGGAGATCTCACCGTGCGATTGGAGCTTCGGAGAGAGCTATCAGCGATCGCCGAGGATGAAGGAGGAGGGGCGCCGGTGCGGGGGAGCTACAGCGACGAAAGCTTGGAATTGGTTGGTGGATTTGGTTTGTGAGTGTATGGAGATGCTTCGGTTGTGAGCAATTTGGAGAATTTGATCCACGGTGGAAGATTGAGCTTGCGTGGTTTCCGCCGGTTCTGGAGAAGAAGGGCTAATTTGGGCAACGCGAAGTATAGTGGGCGGATGGGTGTGTGGGTGCTGGTTTAGCATGAGTAAAGCGCACCCGTATTGCTTCTTAAATAGAAGGATGGGACGGCAAAATAGGGTTTGAACTGGAGGTGAAAAACGACGGCTGGCTTTGGTTCTTCTCGAGCTCTCTCGGCCAGTTGAACAGGGCAGGACAGAGGCATGGGCTGACAGTTCAAGTCGGCAGTGTGAATTACCTGGAAGCATTAGTGGCTTGCATAGGCGTGGAAGGGCAGTGCGTGGTAATGAATTTGGCAGCATACGGCGTAGTTGAGTCGGTGGAGGAGGCTCAGGAAATGTCAGCTTGACCGGAGTACAGAGGGAGAAAAGAAGAAGAAAGAAAAGAGAACAAGAAGAGAGGAGAAGGTTGGAGAAGAAACAAGGAGGAGGACAGAGGGAATGACGTGTGGGTCCAACATGGTTTCAGGGTCCAGTGGTAATGCACCAGGTGCTTGAGCCAGCAGCTGAGTCGCTGGGCACGTGGCCCCCATGTGGAAGGAGATGAAATAGGTAGTGAAAACTCAGTTCTTTCCTCACAGACAGCACACTAAACGAATTAATGCATGTGTCAAATCATCTCCGGAATTTTCTAAACTTTTTACTGAGTTACCCAAGTAAGTTTCCTTCCTAATGTAAAAATTTGGGAATAAAATACGCAGCAGATATTTTATTAAAATTCTGACAATGAAGACTATACAGAATTCCTAAATTCGGAAAAGGATTTATCAGACAGTAGAAACTAGCTTATCAATTTTTGATATTTTTACACAAGGTCTAAATTAGTATCAGGAGCTACCATAAAAATTTCAATTTCAAATTCCTAGTATTTATTTTCTAATAATTCTTTTACTATGTTTTGCAGATTTTCAAGATTGGAATAAATAAATAGGAATAAATAGTAAAACCAGTTATTTATTTTTTTAAATTTTCGTGGACAAGGATAAGGTTACTGAGAGCTCATGATAAAAATTTTTGATGCTGGAAAGGTCTAGGGTTCTCTCAAGAATTCTGACAAGGTCTTGTCTAGAATAATGTTTCACAATTAATTGATCATATCAACTTGCAAATCATTTCATACCTTACTTTTGACCAGCCAAGGATAGTTTTTAGGGCATTCTAAGGTTATCCAAAATTTACTATGGTAATTTTAATCTTCTACCATTTTACCATTTTACAATATCTCTTATTCTTAATTCCAATATTTCTAATTAAGCAATAATTCACTAAATGTTCATAAAATCAAGAAATGCATCATAAAAGTAATTTCACATTTTTAATATTTGATTTTATCCTTTTATAAATTTTGAGGTTGTTACACAGAGAAACTGCCCTCCCGGATGAGTACTTTACCGCAGGAATCGGGGAATATGGCGATGAGTTTTTCTAAGGTTTAGGCCTTGTCAGTTGCCTGTGGGATAGATGGGCAAGGTATACTGCTAAGTATATGTATCTTTCGCTGCTTTTGAATAAGCCTTCATGGCCTTATGTATGAACCATGTCATATTAATAAAATTTAGAACTTGTGTATGGATGTGGTAACAATGTTGTAAATGTACGTACTAGCTACTGATCATGGGACTAGTACAGTATGCACGTGGGAACTTCTTGGTATTCCAAGCCAAATGTGCGTACTAGCTACTGATCATGGGACTAGTACAGTATGCACATGGTACCTTCTTAGTATTCCAAGCCAGCAGGGAGAGTCCCCACAGAAATGAAACTCGTGCACACAGTACCAACGACAGTTTATGCCTTGTCATAACCATTCCCCCATAGCAAGGCATGCACTGTTGTATCGGTAGGCGTTATTCCTAACACCTTGGTGAGGACACCCCTTCGAGCAAATCTATCCAGATTGCATGTACGACTATAGCCTTCCAATGTGCAAAACTAGACCTAAGTAACTTAATAGGTTAAGGCTACCCCATAATAGCACTTGTGGTTATCCTAATTATCTTGGATTATACAACACTGCGCTCGTCCTTAATTTGACCCGGGCAAGAACACTCCCCCTACACTACGTGCAAATCCCATGCACTTTCAGCTATTGCCACATCTTGCCACATCAAACTATAGTTTTATTTTGATTTTTATAGCAAAATACCAATAACCATATCTTTCCATCATGACCAGAATTTTTCTATTTTTTGAACAAGTAGTGTACCCAACCATTTGTTCACCCAAGTCTAAAGCACGGCTAAGCAAATGTGTAATATTCTATTATACCCAATTCACATTTCTATAATGCCTAAATCTACCTTAGGGTTATCAAGGTTAAAATGACAACATTTATTGAGCAAGATCCATGAGTTATGGAGATATATCTACCAGTATCCACAATATAGCAATTTACAGGAAATAAATGCATGCATACATAGATTTGATGAAAACAATGTACACTCGATAAATATCAGGATCAACATGATCAAAGGGGGTGATTGCCTTGCTCGTTGATTTCTGGGGTGGGTTCGACGTCGACGGTGAAGGTATCTGGAGCGTCGATGTCTATACGTAGTTCATCGAATAGCAACAATAAGAAGTAACAGAATTCAAGCCAAGTCAAAATCCAAATATTGTTGTAGAAACAGAAGGTTTATGTTTTTAGAACAGTCTCGAAACTGGTCTTGTTCAATTTGGGGTTCATTTGATAATACGAGTATTTGAATGTGTTGAGAATTACTCTAAATAGGAATTTAATTCAAACTAAGCCCAAATTTAAGTACTTTTCTAGAAATAAAATTTTATGATTTTATAGGAATTTATAATTTTTTCACTGAATTTGGATTTTATTTGTAAAAGTTATAAGCATTATAAATTTGAATATGCTAGGAATTATTCTAATTGAATTTATATTCAAAAGCGGTCAAATTTTGAATATTTTTTTAGAAACAAAAAATTTATAATTTTATAAAAATTTACAAATTGATTTCACTTAATGTGGAGTTCATTTGTAAAAAATTATAAGCATTTGAATTTTGTATGTTCTGAAAATAACCTAAAATAGCGAAATACGTTTTCTAACAGTGAAAGCGTATTTCTCATTTTTTTCACTTATTTTTTATTTAACTTCAGTCACTCACAATAAGGGTCCGCATGTTAGTGACTGCTCAAATATTGTTTTGGTTTTAAAGTTTTAATACATTTATTTAGTCTTGGGCCCACATGTCATACACACATACTTCAATTCAGGTTTGAATTAAAATGCTGACATGTGGTGCATGGTGTCAATAGTTGGGGTTGATAGAGAAGGGGCATTGATAGGTGTTAGTGGCCCAAAACAGAGCCGAGCAGAGGGGAACTCACCGGCAGCGATTGATGGCCGTTCGTGGGGAGGGAGTGGTATGGCTAGCTCAAGTGGAGTAAGGGGTACTCGGGGGAGGTCTTAGTGGTGGCTGAGATTGACCGGAGGTGGTCGATGGCGAGAAGAAGTGGTGGAGGGAGCTTTGCGTAGTTGAGAGAGAAAACCAGGGGTGCTCAACCTCAGGAAGAGGAGGGGAAAGGACCAGGGGACAAGGAGGAACCCATTTTGATACCTAGCGGCAACGGTGGAGCTTTGAGAAGTGTTGGCGATGGTGATTGGGCTTGGAGAAGAAAGGGATGGCAGTGGTGTCGATCATTGTGCTTCGAGCTGCAATCAAAGGGAGGACCATAACTAGGGGACCTCAAGGGTGTCTCAATTCACATGAATTGGAAAATGCTCACTAGAATAGCTCGATTGAGCTTGATGGCTTGGAGCTTACTTGGCGCCTATGGCGCTCCTCCTCATGAATTGATGTTGGGTTTGGGCAAGGGAGGCTCAAGGAGGTGTGCGGGGAGTTAATGTAGTCCATGGAGCAACTTAAATAGGCAATGGGGGAGGAGAACTCCGTGCGAGCCAATGAGTGGGAAATCTTGGCCGGGGGTAAATGATACTACCGCTATCCATTATAGGAAATTCAGAGGGGTGAATAGGCGGCTTTAAAAATCTCTATGATTAATTGCTAATCGCCTAAGTACCCCCTATGTCAAAACCTTGACAAATAGTAATGCGAAAACGATAAACTAAGATTTTGACAATTGATGCCTAAATCAACTAGGCTCTAAGTGCACTAACTAATTATGTCCCTACACAAGATATTGCAATCTAAAGGTAATTAAGCAACAATATGAATAAGAATTTCAAGAATGTAAAAGAGCACAAGACACCGATCTTTTTTCTGTGGTCTCGGAGACTTGCCGGTCTCCCCTACTCTACGTTGAGGCAAGCCCAAACATAATAGACTGGCTCAGCACCTGCCTCAAATCCACTGGTGGTAGCTACTTTACCCCTCCAGGTAGGCGAGCTCCGACTTTCATAAACTTTGTTGCAGCTTCTCACAACCTCCGTTGAGAGCTCCCACGCATGGCACTCTACGCAATCTAAGAGGCGGCAACCTCCAAGAGTAACAAGTTAAGCTTTCCGCTTGAACTTCACCGAGTGCAACACATGCACTCCGGTGACCTCCTAAGTGCAACACATGCACTAGGATCCTCCTCAAGTGCAACACATGCACGATGAGGCCTCAGTCCACTTTTTAATTGCAACACATGCAACTAGGCTCACTCTTTAACTCAAGAAGCAATTGGGAGAAGACAACACATACACTTTACACCCACAAACACCCAAAAACTTGGCAAAGCCAGCAACCTTAGCCCTTGCCCCCAAGGGGGCCTTATATAGCCCCCACACTAGAAACTAGCCATTGGAGGGCAAATCTGGGCAAAAACAGCAAATTCGGTACTACCGACTCACAAAGTGCGGTAGTACCGGACCCGACCCAATGGTTGGATTCCACCCGGGTACTAGCCGTTGGCTACAGTACCCCCCAGTACTACAAACGTAAAACTTGCGGTAGTACCTTCGAGCGATACTACCGACCTCAAGTCCGATAGTACCGACTTTCAAACTCCACGAAAAATGCGCTCTCTGAAAAATATCTACCGACTACTAGGTTCCAGTTAGGGATGGCAATGGGCCCCTGATCCCCATTTCTTTGCGGGGAATTCCTCTATTAGGGAACGGGGATGGGGGAAATCTCCCCCCGTGGGAGGCTTATCGGGGAAAATGTTGCCCCCGTCAGGGATCGCGGGGATGGGGACGTTCCACCGTTCTCCGTCTCCGCCCCCGCGATATCACTAATAGGTGGGAGCAAATGATCAATTCTCAAAAGAAAAAAGAATATATGTGAGGTCATTATTAATAAACATGCTAAATATGAAATACTCTAGTGATTAACTCATTACTCTAGTGATTTACTCAAAGTTCAATCACACATGCACTATTACTCTAGTGATTCACTCATGTAGCATGTATTTCATGTAGCATTTTCAGGGATTAGTCCCGGTCGGGGCCTCGCGAACCCGTTGAGGATCAGGGATAGGGGGAATTAAGCCCCGCGTGCGGGGACGGGGATAGGGAATTTTTTATTATTGGGGATTAGGGATGGGAGGACGCTCCCCATGGGGATTTTTCCCGTTGCCACCCCTAGTTCCGGTACTACTGGAGGTTGGTAGTACCGCTCAATCCTCTGGTAGCTTCGACTTTCAAAACACAGAGAAAAACCGGGCTTCTAGAAATTAACTACCGCACTCACGAGCGGTACTACCGACCTCAAGTAGGACAGACTTTGACAGAGCGGTTGTACCGGACTCAGGATCCAAACAAGCAACACATGCTTTCTGGGAAAAAGCTACCACTCAACTGAGAGGTATTACCGACTCCCATAAGGCGGTACTGTCGTCCTGTGGTACTACCGACATTAATCCTATGGTAGTGTGGTCGGTAGTACTGGTTTTCCATACATACTCCAAATTATTTGCAAAACACCTTTTGCAAATAAACAAAGAACATATCAATTCAATCCTCTTATCCATTAGGTGATCAACATGAGATCACGGTACTTTGTAAAACACGATTGCAAATGCCCTCTTCACATGCTCTAGGATCGAAACCTAAAACCTCCTATTCCTTTGCAAAACACATTTGCAAACAACAAAATCAAACGTATTTGCAAAATCACTTAAGTAAATAAACTAATAGTCTATGAGATTAATCCTCTTAGCCATGAGGTGATCAACACGAGATCACAACACTTTGTAAAACACGATTGCAAATGTCCTCTTCATATATGCTCTAGGATTCCAAACTCATAAACATCTTGCTTATTTGCATAATGTATTTGCAAATAACAATAAAACCAATTCAAGGCAACCTGCATGAACTCTCTTTATTTGCAACATATTCAAATCTCTAAGTTTCATGCAAAAGCCAACTAAACCAAAAGACATAAGCTATCTTCTTTTTGCAGCACATGCAAATCCATAGCTTCATGCAACAACCAAATAAACTTAAATGTTTGAGCTCTCTATTTGCAACACATGCAAATATCTAGCTCCGAGCAAACCACAAATCAAACTTAAGTGCATAAGCCCTCTATTTGCAACACATGCAAATCTCTAGCTCCGAGCAAACCACAAATCAAACTTAAGTGCATGAGCTCTCTATTTGCAATGCATGCAAATCTTTAGCTCCATGCAACCACTTTAAAATCAAAATTGCTTGAGCTCCCTCCTTCTGCAACACATGCAAATCCAAATTGTTTGAGCTCCCTCCTTCTGCAACACATGCAACACGAGTTTTCATATACTCATTTTGATGGTAAGTAATGATCCGTAATATGTGGAGTATGTGAGAAGGGATCAATACTCTAGATCATCAACTATAAAATTAACTCCACATAGATATGTGCATATATATAATTGGATTGAAACCAATATGCACATATTCAATTTTGATTGCATTGGAGTTTATCCTAAGATACCATGAGTATACTAGAACTAGGCAAGTTAAATATATACTCACAGAATTTGTTTCAAATTAAGGATCCTTAAAATATGGAGTAGTGAAATAGATCAATACTATTGAAACATTAAGTTAAAGTACTAACTCCCCCTAGATATGTGCATCCATACAATATATGGAACGGAAACATAATGCACATCTTTGAAGTTTAAACAATGGAGGAATTCATACTATAACTTGAATCCAAAGTATGCATTAAAATAATATAGTGAATACAATTACATACCTTGGGTTTCCATTTTCTATCCAAATTATGAGACTACTAACAATAAGCTCAATAAACATGTTAATCTCATTAAAAATTATATTTCTTATTAAACAAGGATTAAGCTTTAATCTAAAACCACTCACCAAAACCAAGAGGTTGAACTTATAGCTGCACACCAGGGTGCACAGGTTGCAAATGGATGGGATGGGAGGGTGGTGCAAGTACCGGGGAGCAATGAGCGTGCCTAACAAAGTAGGAGGGGTGGAGGAGCTTGATGGTGCGGCGGCAAAGAGCGAGGCATGGCATGGCACACATGGCGCGGAGCAGAGCAGAGCGGAGTGCACTCTAGCATAGGTAGCCGCTGGCAAGCAAGCCCGGGTGCAGGGGGTTCAACGGCAGCGAGAGAGAGAGAGAGCGAGGAGAAGGAAGAGGGGCCAGGGTGGCTTCTCGGTGGGCCAAGGGGAAGGTGGCCACTGCCAAGTGGGGCCTGCACATCAGCGAGGCCACGACCTAATGTGTGGGACCACTTGGCAGTAGAGAAAGAGGATTTAAATTTGAGTTTTTGGCAACCATTTTTTCCAGATTTATTTGAAATTTTTTTGGATGATCCTGAGACTATACTAATGATTCCATAGAAAATTCAAACCATGATCAAATCTGTGGAGATTTTAAAAATTCAAACATTGCTTATGTCCAAATGAGATTGTTGAATTTGATATTTCAGAAGCATTAAATAAATTTAAAATTTTCTAACTTTTTGGAGGTGTTTTTAGGATTATTTGGGATCTAATTCATTTTTCTCCAGCTGTTATGTTTGCTTGAATTTTAAATTTAGAATTCAAAAACCTTGAATTAACCATTAAAAGTGTTTTCTTTAGAAGGGAAAAATTCAAAAAAAATTTAGAAAAATACCAAGGTTTCAGATCAAGGCCAAATATAAATTTAGGTACTTAGATTTGTGAAATCCTGGATGGTACAACGCCTCTGCAAAGTGTAAACCTTTTCGAAAAGCTATGATCACGGATATGAGGGACTTGGTTCGCTGACACTAGTTAGATTTTGTGCTGCAAAAAGGTTGAATTGGAAAAATGGTAGGAAGCTTTGTTTCATATACTATGCCAAGTATGGCAGGGAATGCACCGATGGATATAATCATGGAGGATTGTGAGTTGTTTACATTTTATGCTACATATTCTTATTATTTACATACTTATCAACTACTCTTTACAAATTTCGTTTGCAATCTACTATTTGATATCCATTACTGAATATCGCTTTATGCAAAAGAACATGGTAGGATAGCCATCTCCTTTGACAAAGCCAAGCATTTGATTACAATTATGACACACTACAAGTCTTGTTGAGTACAATTGTGCTCACCCTTGCTTGCTAATATTAATTGGGTCAAGAAATCGAATTCCCAAACGACTCCTACTTTATCGTGGGTCATGGGGATTACACAGGTGAGTTTTACTAGGTTTTATCCTTGTCAGTTGCTTGTGGATATTTTGGGCTTAAGGAATCTTACTGGACACTTGCTATTTTTCGTTGCACTATGTTTGACCTTTAAGGTCTTATTGTAAGAACAATATATCGTTAATCTATATTTTTGTGATAATGTGTATGGATGTGATAACTATATTGTGAATATGCTTACTAGCCACTAATCATGGGACTCATATGGTATGAACATGAGACCCTCTAGTATTCCACGCCAGAAGGGAGGGTACCAACACCAACCACTCGCCCACCTCCTTCCATGCACTGCTATCGCAGCCGAGCCCCCACCCCTCCACCAACACCCACTGCTCTCCACCCTCCCCCTTCTCTGGTGAGATCCACCGCGCCACCACCTTCCCCGCCCCCGCCACCCTAACTCATATCGCATGTCACCATGCCACTTGCCACCCTCCTCCTATCCTGTGGATGACGGCACCCTGTTAGGGATGGCAACGGGTCCGGGTACCTCCGGGTCCAACCTCCGTGGACCCGGACCCGAGACCCGAAGTTTGGACCCGGACCGGACGAAAGTTAGTCACGGTCCAAACTGACCGGACCGGACGTGAATACCGGACGAGCAATACCCGGACCCGAAAATATAATTCTATTTTTATTTGTTCGAGTAGCTAAAGTTTATAGGATTTGATTAAATTTTAAGGCAAATATTTTCATTTATTACTCGGATTAAGAAATAGACTACATGCATATAATAACAAAGCAACAATAAGCAACAATAGATGATATTTGTTATCTACAATTCTATTTTATACAATGGATATTTTCTTGTCGGGTCCGGTGCAGGTACCCGGGTCCAAAATGAGACCGGACCGGACGACCGGACCCGAAATAACATACCCGTGGGTCCAAACTCGGACCCGGACCCGGACCCATCGGGTCGGGTACCCACGGGTACCCGGACCCACGGGTATTTTTGCCATCCCTACACCCTGTCGCCTCACTGCCCATCGTCGGGCCGCTACCTTCCCCCTTCCTCTAAATCCCGAGGACCCAGTGAAACCCTCCCTAACTCCCGTGAACCCTAACGCCGATCAACCATCACCGGAGATCCCCTCGTCGCCGGTCACTCACTGTCGCTAGAGAAGAATAGGTTTGTCTCCTCCAACCTTGTTAATGTTGTCGTCCCCGTCTTCGTGACCCTTTAGATTTGGACGTGTTGTCTACCATGTCAATTGTTCCTAATAGGATGTTGCCATCGCTGAGTAGCAAGTACGATGTCTATGGCGTTTGTGCAACAGCTCGGGAATCAACGCACGGTCTAGTGGCGAGGAGCCTGAGCTGCTGCTCTGAGGAGGTGCATACTACAGCGACTCGGATCCTCTGCCGTAACTGCATAGTCGCTGACATATGGGTCTGAACCCACATGTCAGTGACCCGACGCTACGGCAGAGGATCCTAGTTGCATACTACAGTCTACAGATGATAGGGAGCAGGAAGAAGACGCAGGTACGTAGCATGACAGCGGCTTCTGGGGCAGGATGGATGATGGATCAGCCGGGGAAAGGAATCACGTGGAAGAGCATAATGTTAACGCCGTAGTTTGGCTGTGCTCTGTACCGGATTAATTGAAGGTTACTTAGGCCGGCCTGGTCCATAAGCCTGAACTGGCCCAGGCCCATTAGGTAGTACCCCTACGGGGACGGCCGGACGGGAGGCGCCCCCGTCGGCTTCTGGCGAACCTACACGCCGTACCAGCCGGAGGGTCTCAGACTCTCAGCCTCCCCTCGCTCCGCGCGCTCTACGACCTGCCGACCTCACCGGAGTTCATGTTCCAGAAGGAGGAGATCGGCTAGAGCCGCAACTGGGGCGAGAACCTAACGTTATACACCGGCTGCGGGTACCTCGTCGGCGCGGCGGCTGGGACCGCCGCGGGGCTCAGGCGCGCGGCGGCGGAGGCGGAGCGCGGCGATTCGGCCAAGCTGCGCGCCAACTGCGTGCTCAACCAGTGCGGCTCCGTGGGGCGCGGGTACGCGTACGGCAACCGGCTGGGCCGCCCTGGGCGTAATCAGGCTGCTCTTCTCGGGGATCGAGAGCGGCGGCGTTGGTGGGCTCCGCGACGCTGACGACCGGGCCAACACCATCGCCGCGGGGCTCGGGACCGGCGTGCTCTACCGCGCGCGGCTTCCGGCCCGCGGTCGGCGATCGTCACTGGCATGGCCGGTGGCGCCGTCGCAGGGAGGCAGGCGCTTAAGAGAGACGTAAGTTTCGATATACTGAGTTGAGATTAGCAGTAATTTTTAGGTGAATTTCTTATATAAGTTACTGGTACATGTATGTGTTTTATCTAAATTTCGGAGCTTTATTGCTGATGAAATGATTAAATTACTAGAATGCAATCTGCCGAATTAGCTTATCGTTAAAATGTTAGTTGACGGATAACAAGATGTGTATCGAGAATGATTGTAAGTTGATTCCACTTGTTTGGAGCTTCAAACTCTAGGCTGTGATGCTATAGATTATGGATTAATGCAATGCGGTATGTGTGATGCAGAATGTGTCTTAAAATATGGTGCATTGTGAGTTCTTCCAACATATGTGGATTAGTGTGGTTGTTAGTGTGTAATGTGAGCATAACAGCTGCGAAGTTGTGGCCATTGTTGGCGATTAAGAGTATATGCAATGTATGTTATTTGCATTGGTTTGGATTCCCCTGTTATTCCGTGTGTGAATAAGTTGTCCGGACATTAACTGCTTGTAGAAATGTTGCGATTCCAATTTTACTCTTGCTACGGAGCTAGTTGCATCAAGCCATCAACGGTCAAGGCAAGACATACTAGAATAATGCAAAATAGTGATCAAACTTGAATACTTGATGTTTTTAGGGAAGCATGAATATGGAGTCTGCATTATTGGTTTCAGTTAGGTTCGGCGTTTTAATAATTTTACGGCAATGGACATGTTCATGGTAGCACGTAAGTGTCGTAATTTCTTATTTCAGCAAGAACTTTAACTGTTCGAGGGAATGGTACAGATTCTACAGAGCGTGGAGTTTGTGATGCGGTGATACCTATCGTTTGTAGGTTAGAAGGTCAATAGTTGTAGATGTAAATGTTATGGTTTGATTTGATCTCAAGGCAGAAGTGATATCATTGATCATCCTTGCACCTTTGTCCCAAACTCCCCAACTCATTTCATTCAAAGTTAAAATCATAACGACAAATGCATTAGATCTCTTAATTTTCGCCTGAGGTTCTAGTTAGCTGTTGGTGTTACGTTTTTTTTATGTTTTGGACGATGCCGAGTTGAAATACCATCATGCAAGAGAACATCTGATGTCATTTTGTTATTGCCTCCCAGAATCTTCTTATAAAAACTGGAAACCCGCTCAATCCTCATCGGAACAGGCATTAACATTTGAAAATCTGATGTCAACTTGTTACTGATGATGACCGAGCGAATACTCCGGAATGTTAACTTCCTCTAGGATTAAAAGACTAGCCATTGTATTGCTGCCCTTTTGTTCATCTGGTACTATTTATGTCACGAAGCTTAAAACAGTGCGTTGCCTTGTTTTACTAAGACTTGAGAATTACCGTGCTCTGCGTTTGTTCTGCACCGGATGCTAGTTTAAAAAGACCGTAGTGGTCTGAAATCGATCCAGCGAGTTAGGACAAGTCTTCAAACTGCATAGTTCTTCAGATTTCAATTTATTGGTTTCTAGTTGCTATAGCTTTTGGCTGTGCTACATTGTTTGTGAAAACTGCCAGGTTAGTGCGCACACACACTGATGTCGTTTAGCGAATGAGCTGAGATTGAGAAGCCATTTCTGCGTTAAGATCGGTCTTCCTTTCGAAAGAAGTATGCAGCTTTCATTAGTGCACCAGTGCAAGGCTCTGTGCAGGACAACAGGACGCTGTGAGGAGAGATGCACCTGCCAAGCTGCGGCGCTGGAGTCCTTGGTTAGAAGAGGACTTGGCGCTGGCTCCAACAGCAAGGTAATGGTGGCAATTATTCCGAGTACGGCGATCGAAGGCAATGGCACAGTTGCAGAACAGAGGGCAAAAGGAGATGAGCACGCACCAAAGATAGGTCATTATGCGTCTCGGAGAAATCTCGTTTAGGGCTTACAAACCAGGGTTACAAATCTCGGTTCGAAAAAATTTTCAGAGGTGCCCGAAATCCGAAATCTCAGTGAGATTTCGGAAATTCAAATCAAATCCGGACGAAATCTAGAATTCAAATTTTAAACCCGGTTTTTTTCTACCGGGGAATCCGAGATTTCGGCCGAAAGCACCGAGATTTTGGTCCATTTTGAACCGACCAAAAAAATGGTTAAAACACATAAAAAATATCTGAAATTTTTTGTGGATGAACTTCAACCTAAATCCAATCATATCCGGTAAAGAAAAATTAAAATCCAATAAAAAAATATTGAAATTTCGGCGAAAATCACCGAGATTTTGGTCGAGATCACCGAGAGATCTCAGCGAAATCTGTATATACACTGTAGCATTTTGAATTTTTTTAAGAGAGTGACTAGGAAACGGTATACCGTTGCAACGGTATAGCCGTGAAACTTATGAAACTTATCAGTTTCAGTGCTGGTTTCATGAGTTTCAGTGTTTAGTTTCATCAGTTTCATGTTTTATCAGTTTTTAGTGCTAAGTTTCATGAGTTTCAGTGCAAAAAATCATAAGTTTCATGAGTTTCAGAGGTATACCGTTGCAACGGTATACCGTTTTTTAGTTTTTCTGTTTTTTTAAACGACCAATATTTTGAATCTCGGAGGGTACAGACCGAAATTTGAATCCATGTTACAAACTCTCTACGATACAATCAGGCGGAACGGAGAGGACGCGCCCAAATCACGGAGACGTACCACAGGAGCAAGGCGCGCCACGCGCTTGGCAGTTTGGTGCACGCATGGCGCGGCGCGCCCCACGTCGCCGGATTTCGGGGAGCGCAACCCCGACCGCGACCGCGGCACAACCCAACGAAGCGAAGACCGACGCCGCCGGGCGCGTGCGGTCGGGCGATTCAGCGTGTAGGATCACGGTCATCATCACGCGCCGGCGCGATGCGACCGTGCTAAGAAGCACGGCGTGCGGGCGTGGTGCCGGCTTCCCTCCTCGTCACCAACCCGTCCCGTCCATCAGCGCGTGCGCGCTCGGTGGATTATGGCGTTCTGTCGTAGAACTACACAGGTTACCAACACAGGTCGTGTCGTCCTCAGTCACGTCACAAGTGAATAGTACCCTCACAAGGACGAGCCTACAGACACTCGAAGCTTTTAGGCGATGCATCGGTTAGTGGATTTGCGTCTCGATACTTTTTATCAGTGCAACTAGCTTCAGGATGTTCATGTGGCAGTGGGGCATTACTGTGCCCTCCTACTCTACCGGTGTGGACGCTGTAGCCACCCAAAGTCTCCACCTTGCCTTGTTCGTTTGCTCTAGTGCCTAGCACTTCCCATCTGAGTTTCCATGGAGGCATAGTTCCTCTCGTAGATGTGTAGAATTTGCACTAATTAAGATGCTCGAGACCACCAAGCATTGGTGACTTGGTGTGGTCTGTACGAGCAAGAGATTTGTGAACAGGCGTGGCGGTGTTCAGTCGGTTGGCCGATCTTTTGGGCATCTCCCTGCCAAGATTTGGTAGTTCAGCAGCAGTTGTTCCATATGCTCAACACAGTTTTCAGGGCACTGGTTGCTGCGACTTGCGAGTCAATACAGATGACTAGTTCAGGACCATGTAAGGAATCCTCAACTCTTCATCGCCGCAGCTTCTCTACGATTAGTTGCTGGAAGCCAGTTGTGGGTCTCAAATTTCATGAGGTAACCTTGCTTCAATTTTGTAATAATTAGTTTCAGTGTAGCAAAGTTTTAAGGGTCGAATAACTGAAGAACCTAAACAGAAGACTCGAAAAAGCCCATGGGAGAAAACAACAAATGTGTCAATGTTGAACTTCAGAACAAAGGCTCTGTTTTTCCATTCTATCATCATGACAACTCATGGCGGTTTGGTCAGATATTCAAATGGTACCGTTTAACACACTACAGTTCTCAGCATACTGAGCATTTTATGTTTGCATAATGCTAGCTCGAACTAGTGTAAAATTTGATGTCCGATACAGAAGCAACGGTAAGGTGAAATGCTACTGCAGTTTTCTACGCACAGGGGAGCTCTAACATTACAGCATGCGGTTGCACTGTGCTGCCTCCGTTGAGGAGCACATGGAGAGTTCTTTGATCAAGACTGGGACTTCTATACTCAAGATATGATTAAGTGTTAAACAAATACTCCAAACCGGTATGATTGCTCAACCATTATGACCACAGGCAGTGAGACAGATCCCTTTGGGAAGGTCAGTTTTGAAAACCCAGAATTCTTCCAGTTCTTGGAGTTTAGCTTCTTGTCACCTTTTCAGTGCCCTTCAATGTCGTAACTCAGAAAGCTCGTGGGATATGATGGCCTTGCTACTGCTCCCACAACTTTATATCTTATAATGGCCAGTTCACAAAGCATGCATGATATTGATGCTCAAGACGCAGCGTACCAGGCTCATCATGGTAATAATTTGTACTTGGGCTGAAAATTTGTCAATTTCACACTTTTGGGGAAGCTGAAATAGTTTTCAACTTTGAGAAAAATATCACGTTCAAATACTTCAAAAGTTGGGTATATTCCAAAGTAGTACTCTATACCTTTTTACTTCATCCATATTTTTTCTACAAAACCCTGGAGCAATAAGTCAATTTTATCTACTCGTTTGACCGGCAAATCAGTGGTCCATGTGACAAGCGTGCCTCTTCTTGGAGAGCTTTTTTTACGGTGGATTATACTTTTAGTATAAAATATGGAGTAGAAATCACATCTAACCGTTGATTTGTTAAGAGTGTTTCTACTACTCTATTACTAGGTGTAGTATAAGTAAACTCTAGTTAATCTGATCCGTTGGATCAAAAAAATGAACGGCTTATATTCAATTTAGTGTACCATAGAAGAGCTCTTGGAGCACCTCTCTCTACATATGCACGGTGCACACGCGCGCTTGCTCAGATTCACACCCAAGGTTCATACATGTTTTGACCGCTTCTTTCTTTAATCATGCTGCTGCTACTTGGTATTTGTTGGTTCTCCTCTTTCGATGTGTACAAACGATTTTTCAAAGAAACGCTCGACACCGAGTTGTTTTCTGAAGCCTCGTATGGTCAAAATGGGTTCATCGTTTCTGCGCCTGTACCTTTGGCATGTCTTGTTCTAGGAGTGATCATGACATTTTAAGTTGGAGGCTGGCTTGCACGAAGCATGCTCGAATTTTTTTAAAAATAATACTTTTTTAATTTTTTACAAAAATAATATGCCAAAACAAAAATCACAAAAATACTCACTATCGCCATTTAAATTAGTGACAGATGTCTCTGTCGCCAATTCAAATAGCGATAGAGAGTTCCATCAACGGTTAACTTGTGTAACTGTTGTCGACAGAGCTCTTTGTCACCATTTCAAATGACGACAGGTGAGTATTTTTGATAATTTTTACTTTGACATACTATTTCTGTAATTTTCAAAAAATATATTATTAAAAAAAAATCAAGCATGCTCTGTCAGTGCAGCTTGCAGAAACTATGGGTGCTTCATGGAGGAAAGCATGGTCAAAGAGAGAGAGAATCATGGTACATTGGAGATAGGCTCGGCTCGAAGCGGCAATGAGCCGAGCCCGAGCCTACTATTCGGCTCTTTGAGAAATTGGGAGTTTATAAGAAATGTGAACTACAAACTGTAAGAACAATTACCTGAAGCACTTCCTTTTCACGAGCAGCCTTCCAAGATCTAAATCCTTCAGTTTTTGTGCGCTCTCATCAGTAGAAGATATATTGGTTAATGCATGACGAAGATCCTCGATTTCTTTCTGTAAACGCAAACAAGGTTACAAATGTTTAAGAAAGAAGTAAAGAAATCCAGAAATTTAAGCAAGTAAAACCTGAAGAGCCTTCTTTTCTTGCTCCATCTCATGTAACTCCTTCTCATACCCGCTCGGCTCGGGGCGGGCGCCGGGCCGCTGGCGTGAGGCGTGGAGGCTGAGGAGGCACTGGGAGGAGGCGCGGTCATGAGAGGAGCTGCCACGGGCGAGGGCGCGAGGAGCCGGGCCGGGGGACGGGGTCACGGGGGGAGGCGGTGGCCGACGAGGCGATAGGGCCGGGGGAGGCAGATCTAGGGGAGTTGACGGCCAGCCGGCGAGTCCCGAAGTCGGGCTGTCGGGGAGGCGCCGCCGCCGAACCCTAGATTGGGGAGAGGAGTAGAGGAGCCTGTAGATTGGGGAGAGGAGTAGAGGGCCGGGACTTGGTGACTGTGTGGCCGGCTCACGAGCCGTAACGAGTCGGCTCGAGGCTCGATCAAGCTCGAGCCAAACTCAATTTGTAGCTCGATACAGACAATGAGCCGAGCTCGACTCGGCTCACAAACTGACGAGCTCAGCCGAGCCGAGCTCGGCTCGGCTCGGCTCGATTCCACCCCTAATTGGAGAGCGAGCGAGATGCACTTGGGAGATGCTTCATCACCTTGTGCTCCACTCCTCGGCGGGGTCTAGATCCGGGAGGCGCTCATGTTCGCCGCTCCATGGCTGACGCTTGGGATGACAAGGACGACTACCACGGCAACACCCGAGAAGACGCCAACCGGAACGACGGCAATAGCTAGATATGCACGACAAGGACCAATTAAGTGACGACCGTGAAGGACGAGCTTCGCGGGGTGGAGACCAGGGTTCTCATCGAAATTCGGCGAAATTTTGGATTTCGGGCCCCTCCAAGTTTCATAATCCCGTCGAAATTTAAAAAACCCTAAAAAAATTAAAGTGCTACAGTACATTAAAATCTCACCAAGGTTTCGGTGATTTGGACTGAAATTTCGGTAAAATTGACCAAGATTTGTATAAAAGTTGACCGGATTTGACCGGATTGGGTTCTTCACGTCATTTCCCATGTGGGACAGTCGGTAGATCATAATTCCCGCGAAGTTGAAAAAACCCTAAAAAATTGAAATGTGATAGTACCGGGAAATTTCGTCGAGATTTTGGTAATTTGGACCGAAATTTCGGATTTGAATTTCGTCCGGATTTGGTCCGAAATTTCCGAATCTCGTTGAAATTTCGGATTTCGGCCAGGCCCGAGATGGAGTCCGAAAACGAAATTTGAATCCTTGTAGCTGTGGCGGTGGAAATTTCTATCATACATTGCCGGAGAAATTTCTATGCAGTGGTTTGAGTTGATGTGAAACATCTTTTTTTCATGAGGATACCGATTGGAACTACCATGCCTTATACACCTTGAGGAGGCACCGGCAAGGAGAGAATTTTTTTTAAAAATAATATTATTTTAATCAAAATTTACAGAAATAATATGCCGAAAAAGAAAATAGCAAAACTACCCTCCTATGTCCATTTGAATTGGCGACAGGGTCCTGTCGCCATTTGAAATGGACATAGGAGTCCTGTCGCCTCCTATGTCCATTTCAAATGGCGACATGGGGTAAAATCGGAATTTTCCCCGTCCTAGGACATTCAAGCACAGCCCGTTTCAAATGACGACAGGCCCCTGTCGCCAATTCAAATGGCGACAGGACCCTGTCGCCAATTCAAATGGCGACAGGACCCTATCGCCAATTCAAATGGACATAGGAGGGTAGTTTTGCTATTTTCTTTTTCGGCATATTATTTCTGTAAATTTTGATTAAAATAATATTATTTAAAAAAAAATTCGGTAAGGAGATGTGTTGTTGACATGTTGTAGCCTCCCAAAACCACCACCTAAATTCTTTGGATGCTCTTAAGGAAGGGCTGGCTTCAAGGTTCTAAACCCTTCGAAATCTAAAATTTCGGTGAAATCTTGTTATTTTAAAAGAAATTCAGACAAAATTCAAGCAAAATTCAAATTTATTTTTTTACCCAGATTTTCAAGATCTCGCCGAGATTTACTGATATTTTGGTGATTTTTAACCGAACAAAAATTAGTCCAAAATACATTAGAAAAAATCAAATTTTTTATGGATGGTCCTGACACTCAAACTTGAGGAATTTTTAAAAATTATGAAAGTGCTACTATTCTAATAAAAGGCTAACTGGCAAATTTCAACTAAATGGCAAATGATGCAAACCACGTCGGAAACTTTTAAAAAAATTTGTGAATGGTCCTGACATATCCATACTATTCTCATAAAATTTTTTAATGATGATCAAGCTTGAGGAATTTTCAAAATTTCGGACAGTACTACTGAAGGCTGACCATCAAATTTCAACCGAATGAAATGGTTCAAACCACGTTAGAAAATTTTGAAAATTTCTGTGGATGGTTCTAAGGCATCACTAATATTCTCATAAAATTTTTAGATGATGATCAAGCTTGAGGAATTTTCAAAATTTGTGACAGCGCTACTGTCCTGATAAAAGCCTTACGGTGCTACATGTATTGCTTCCACAGATTTGATTAAGCAACTAAAACAAATTTAAAACTTCTATATATGAGTTTCTAAGGCAGTGATTAAGCAATTTTTTGAAACTTTTATACAAGATTCTAGTCACGTGCTTTCCGAAATAACCCCACAAAGATCAGAAGAGTGGAAGCAACTGAAATTTTTTTTGAAGATTCAATATGAGTAGGGGGCACGAGGGATATTACTGTTTGAAGAACACTATAATCATTTTTTTAAAATTTTAAAAGTAAAGACATTTAAAATCGATTGAAGATTAAAGTAAGTACTAAATCACGTAAAATGGCTGTTATAGTTCTCAGATCTTTTTGTCTTTTGATATTCACTGGCTCAAAGAGAGCAAACTGAAGAAGTAGATTGGATGAGAAAAAAAAAACGATCTAATGAAGGGCAGATTTTTATGAGTATTCTTGAGCCAGACAAGAAGTAGAACTTAGGTCTCGTTTGGCAATTTGGAATCAGACCGTTTCTATTAGATTATGAAAGAAACCCAATCAAACGGGCTAAAGCTCGGAACGATACTCCTTAGATCGTTTTCTTCTTTTTCCACACAGTGGCTGAATTGGTCTCAACCCAGTTCCACCCGATTCACAGAATCTAACCTGAAACATTTTTACCAAGAATCTGAAATTATACCAAATAGGGCCTTAGTTGAATAAAATTTCAATGGATGATGCTTGCCCAGTTGGTCACAGGCGCGAGTTTAGGCGCCCCTCTGCCGAGAGGGCACGGGTTTGAATCTCGGCTTTGGGAAAAAAAAGTTTTTGAGTTGCAATTTATGAAACTGGTCCAAAACTATCAAGCCGGTCCGAAACATTCCAAACCCGAAATGTAGAGAAATGCACGGGTTTTGTAGCAATTTTTCAAAAAAAAATTATTTCACCGAGATTATGAATCTCGAAAGAGCCGGGACTTTGAACTTTGGGCTGGCTCAGCGAAAGAGAGAAATGCAGGAGCAATTTTTGGAAAAAGAGAATCTCCTTTGCTAAGGATATTCTTGCAGCTGCAGGAGCTGTCAAAGTCAGTAGTAGGAAGTAGGAACAGCATTATGGGCAGCCACCACTATACTACTACTTGTGACTTGTGAGAGGGAGGCCTACTTTGTTTTCCTTTTTTGACTTTCAAGGAATAACAAGTTACCCTCTCCTCTAGTGTGTAGACTTTGGCTCATACATGATCCAGAAAAAACTTGAAGTCACCAATTTGCTGATCCCTACTCGGAAAGCTATCTTTGACATGATCAAACAAAAGGAGGCAAAAGAAGTGATGGTTGAGGCGAGAATATTGCCTTTTTCCTGTCCTTTGGTGCTGAAGCCTGAAAGCAACTGTGCGACTGTGATACTTTGGAAGGAGCTAGATAACTTGCCACTTGTACACGTACTAGATGAATTGAAGTAACAATTTGGATGAATTGAAGTAACAATTCTAAGATCACTGCACTGCAATGCATACGGCCCTGCTCTTAACAACTTGCCATTAGTTAACTCTCTTACATGATGCCAGGGATATTCACAAGGAAGCAGCGAGATCACCAAACTAGTGACTCGACTGGTTTGATGCACAAAAATTGGGACAGTGATCTAAGATCCACAGATGGACATGGAGAGTTTCAAGTTAACACCCGGGGAGGCAAAACACCCTGAGTGCCCGGCGCAGTCGCTGAAGCTCCTCCTCGACGACGACGAGAGGATGCAGCAGCTTTCGCTCGGCGAGGAGGCGGCCACGGCGTCCGTGCATTTTGGGTCAAGGCCAAGGGACAGTGACAGTGAGCATTGCTCCGGTGGCTCGTCCGGTTCATCCCTTGCTGCACTGCTGAAACTGCTGAAGAGGAAGCACCCATTGCCATTGTTCTCCTTGGGGCCTTGCTGCTTCACCGCAAGACCAAGATGGTGTGCTTCTGGTTTGATTATCTGCCCAAAACCAATGAAAGTGGCAGTTAGAGTAAAATCCGTGCATCGAGGCCAACTATGGCCAAGAAAAAAATGAAGGTGCTCCTGAAGTAACTATCAAATTTATTTTCCTTGGCATGCAACTATACCATCAGATTTGACCATGTTGAAAATCGTTTTCCCTAGCTGCAGTAAAACCACAAGGATCGGCAGCATCTGTGCAACCGAGCACAACATCTACGCTATTTATGTGTTTCAGAAGACAAATGACATGCGCAGTTTTCAGAATTTTTCAGCCAGAGCAAACCACCAGAGAAGCGTTAATGAGTAAATTCTATCTGCACTATCGTCATCATGAAAGGGAACCGTTGGTGGCTTTGGTAGTGGACACTTCAAATTAAACTCCACTACTACAAATCACTACTGCAAGGTGTAGTAAATGCCTGAAATATTATGCTGTTACTTTTTGTTAAGAACAGGGATCCCAAGAACTATTTTTTGGCAGTCATCTCATACCAGTGCACTGCTACCTTGTCATTTCGAAAATACGGGTATTCATGAGCCTATCGGGGTTTGCACATGTACGCAGATACGGGAAAGATACATGTACCAAGGACATATAAATGTAGTATCTTCCACAAAACATGCGCCAAAGGTACGACAGTCTTGCAGTAGAATACTTTCCCTGTTTATAAATACATGCCATTCTACCTTTCAAAATTTGCTTCTAAATACATATTATTCTATAATTATGAGACGACTTTTATCTTTTTTTCCTTCTGTACCCTTTCACTTTAACTATTTATATTAATGCCATATAATACCATAGATGAGGGTAAGACACTATTCAAAGATATAATAAAAAGTGGTAATACAATATTTTATACTATATAACTTAGTAAAAATACAAGAACCTAAAACGATATATATTTGGAGAGAATACTACGAAATTATGGATTGTGCATTGATCAATCAAAGCATACGGTCAGGACATTGCAGCTCCGTCACAGAACAACACAGAAGACAGTACATTGCGGCCAAGGAATTAGGGATGGTCAACAGAATGCGAGTTGCAACCCAATAATTTTTTTTTCAAACTACTAGATTGTCTAGTTGACCGATACCCAGGTATAAGACGTGGGCCCTACAGTTGAATATCCTGGGAAGAATTCTACTACCAAATATAATATGTCAATTGACAAATGCAGAATGGGTACGTAGGAGCTCTGCTAAATGAATAAAACAATTTATATTTTATATGTGGTTGGGTAGAGTTGATGGCAAGTGAGTACTAACAAGGAAGACCAAAAAAAAAAAAAAAAAACTAATGATGTGAAGAGAAAGTTCAGGGTGTGAAACCAATTAAGACAAGAGAAGATATTTGATCAACTTTTCCCAATGTTTCTTTAAACTTCGCTTTTTCGCTGATGTACCTTAAAGGGGTCAGATTCTTGCACCAAACATGCCACGGTTTGGAGGTTGGAAGCAGAAGCCGCATCCCTCTGCCATATGAGGCCCTCCTCCTTGATTCTCCTCTCCATGGCCATGGTTTGCATGTAATCATCAATGCAGTACTGGTTGCCAGTAGTCCTCGTCTCACTGATTCCTTGGCTTCCTTGCATGCCTTTGTATGTGGCGTCTGTCCCCATCCTGGTCCCGTTCATCCAAAGACCACCCCCCAAAAAAAAGAGCAAATGGGCACCCAAGGAAAAGGTGCTTTTTGTGTCAAGATTAGGCCCCAAAAAGCTTGTCTTCAACTTGAACACAATTCAAAGCTAGAAAAAGTTGCAGCACAAACCTTTTCAGATGGGGGCACAGGAATTCCTTGGGGCCTTGCTCATCAGCAGCACATGAGTGCTTCCTTTGCAGTTGTGGTTGCATCGCTGCTGATGGTACCATGAAAGAAAGGGGTTTGGCTTTCCATTAGCGACATCTCTAAAGTGCGCGCACAAAAAATTTCCTCATCCATTTAGCTTCTTCTTCCTAGCTTTTTGAAGAGAGGGTTTGCATGATGAAGATACTCATGAGAAGGAATGAGTGGTTAGTTGCCAAGTGCGCGCGGGGCCGGTAATAATCATGTGGCAAAGGGAGCTTAGCTAGAAATCAGTGCTGAATACCTCAAGCAAACCACAAGGCAATGTTGTATTTGATTTAAAGACTGATGAATACTTGGAATGTTCATTAATTCTAGTATTTTATTGTGGTAGACGTGAGTTTAAAGACTCATGATAATTTGGAATGTTCATTAATTCTAGTATTCTATTGTGGTAGACGTACGTGAGCTTGATTTCTGAAGATTATGAACAATGTAGCTAAGCTACAAAAAGCGTCAACGTTGACAAATACTAACAACTACAATAATACGGCCTCATCTTATCCCTAGGAAACAAGGACACAAAACCTAAGACTTTGGAGGGTGATGAAGTAAAAGGAATGATGCAAGAAAGCTAACGGGGGGAGGGCTCGTCTCATCTCTCACCTTTCATTCCCGTGCCAAGCCTCGTGCCTCTGTACATCTATTCGAAAGAGCAAATGGACAAAATCAAGTCATGTATTTGCATGCTCGTCCAAAGGAAGGAAAACAATAGATAGATAGCCAGCAGGCAAATGACTGAAGAAAAGAACCTGGAGATGGCTCTTGACATGAGATATGGTAAGCCCCTTCACACCCATGAGCTGAAGAATGAGCTTTGGGGTAGCCTCTACAATTAACACGCCCCAAGGAAGCAATTAGGCTATTGATAAGATTGAAAGAACAACAATGCATCAGGCTAGCTACAATCCTAAAATACAACCAACAAAAGACCAGAAAACAATTCATGGCGCTGTGAGAACGTTGTCCTCAAGCTAACAGCATCAAGCACACTACCAAGGAAACGAACAACTGTGGTCATCACAAGGACAACCGGAAGAAGAGGATTAGCAAACAGCAATGGAAAACCACTAGCGAGAAACGCACATATAAAAATTCAAGGAGAAACCGCACAAAACAATCACACACAACACAAACATCATGCATGAACCACACTTGGGAGTTGGGAAGCTAGCTAGGAGCAACAAGGAAGAGGAACGCACTGTCTTGGCCACCGAGGCACTCTATGGCTTGCACAAAGCTGCGGTGGAGCTCGGCGGTCCATCGCAACCTGGGCACCTTGGATCTGATGTACTGCCTCACAGCTCCGTTCCTGCCGCTGCTGCCCATCTCTGAAGCCAGGGAGAGCTCGCCAAGTCCAAAGTCGTAGCGAGAGGGAGATCGAGGGATTCGAGGCAGTGCAAAGAAAGAACTGAAGTTACACTTTTTATTCTCCTCCTCCTCCTCCCTCTGACTTAATGTAAGCCTAGCGAGAAGCTGCACTCAAGAGTCAAGACTGTATCCTCTCTCTCTCTCTCTCTCTCTCTCTCCTCAAAAGACAACTGACAAGAGGTTGTAGGTATAAACTTGCTTGGCCTTGGCGCCTCTTTCGCTCTACTTATTTGTTTCTTGGTGTGTTGCGCGTCCCTCTGTTGTATGGCTGGATGGCTGTCCGATACTACATAGGCTGTCTAAATATAGTTGGGCCTGTCTAGGATTAGCGAAGCACTGGTCGAGTGACCCTACGCTCACGAGATACGGCCATCATTATCAGAATTTATTGAGCTCAGAATACCCAGAGAGAGAGATCTTTTTCCTGTATTCCATAGACATGGTATTTTACAATCCTACCTAAAGGTAACAATGGATCAGAACCGGATACAAGCTAGCTATGGATACGAATCATGTTTATTCGGGATTCCGACACGGGATGGATTCGGATCGAAAACAGATAAAGATATACAGATAATACATATATACATAAAGTAATACATGTTAAATCAAACCATATGAGTATATAACCATAGTAGCAAGTTATATATCAACCAAGCCTAATAGACATCGTAGAAAGAATATGCTACTTGAGGATCAATAGAACTAACTAATTGTCAAGATAAATGGGTTGCTATGGAAAATATATAATGAATGGGCTGAGCTTTGCCGGATATTCGAATAGAAAAATCTGGATATCCGAATCCTGTTTTATATTTGCCAGATAATGACTGCTCCGAACCAAGCCTAATAGACATCATAGAAAGAATATGTTACTTGAAGATTAATAGAACTAACTAATTGTCAAGATAAATTGGTTGCTATGCAAAATATATAATGAATGGGTTGAGCTTTGCCGGATATTCGAATAGAAAAAATCCAGATATCCGAATCCTGTTTTATATTTGCCAGATAACGACTGCTCCGAATTCGAATCTGGCTTCAGATCGAGCGGAAAATATCCCTCCCATTTTCACCTCTAACCCTGCCATACTTTGCAAAGTTTCTTTACGAGGGAAAATATCCAACTAAATGTGTTGTCTTGGGACCCGTAGCTTTTGTAAAATAATGGTTTTTTGGGGGCCACCGTCGTTTTTTTAGAGGCTATTTAGCAACATGGCTTTTTTTGGAGGTTGGATGTGAGCTTCAGCTACAGTTAAAGGTTGAAATATCTTTGAAAGTTTCAAAGGCTTGTTTGTTCGTTGATTTAGCATACGTACAATTGAGTTGTAATTTTTTTAACAAATATTGATTAAACGAGAGTTCGTTGATTTAGCATACGTACAATTGTTCGTTGATTTAGCATACGTACAATTGAGTTTTTTTTTCTAAAATAACACATGGCAACATTGAAAATGACAAGGTATATGTACATTTTTATTTGCAAAGCAAAAGTAACAACAAAAGGTGCAATGTTCGCTATTACACCCAAAAGGCAAATAGTACTTACAAAAGCTTGCAATGCTCTATTAGCCACCAAAGAATCGGCAATGCAATCACGAAGAGCACCCATATCCCTATTATCCACTAACATGTCATTTCACCAACAGGCATAGAAGATGCCTCTTGAGCACATTAATATTCATCCTCATTGCACATCCAAAAAAGAATATCATCTAAGGCGATATCCTAGATAAAGTTATGAAGCATCTTACATGCCATTATGATCTTATTATGCATATTTACATTATAACTAGGAAAATTCAACATTTCATTTTCAACACCCCGAAGGTTCGTTCAATCACATTGCAAATGTGAAGAGTGACAATAATTAAACCACTCCTTTCCTCTTGATCATCGACCTTGTTGAAAATCTGGGATACGCCATAATCATGTGCAAAACCAGGCCATCCAGCTACAATGAATGTGAACCTCGTATCAAAGTCACAATCAGCACTCACATTCTAAACATTATATTTGTGGCGACCAATGTGAGTAACGTGCTCCGCCTTAGGCATAATGATAGTTATATGTGTCTCATCTATTATACCAATGCAATTGTTAAAATAGGGTGTAAAGTGAGTATCTTGAGGTCTTGGAAGCGCTATATTGTACTATGGTTCTTTTGATTTTCTATTGTCTTTACCTAACTTTTCCATGAAATTCAAAGTTTCTTTGAACTTCCTAAAGATTGTTTCATTTGACTTGGCTAAATGACTAAGGTCTACCAATCATCCACGGGAACCTCCCTCCCTCTCTCTCTCTCTCTCTCTCTCTCTCTCTCTCTCTCTCTCTCTATCTCTCTCTCTCTCTCTGGCAGCATGAGCACCGTCCTAAGTAGAATTAAGTTCATTTGATATCCAATCTGTACTACTTGATGAACTCATCTATAAATAGTAAAAAAAAAAAAAGGGTAACATAAGCACCAATCATGTTACCATAGACCAACTTAGTTCAAACATATAAGCGTGTCAAGCACAAATTATTTTGGTTTTAACATACAGGTACATAATAGTTCAACCCAATATAAAAAAAAACATAAAATTGATAAAAAAAAAAGAACACAAAATATTGATATAATGAACATAAAGAAGGCTTCTAGTTCTTCTCCCGAACTTCATACATCCTTATTAGGGTTGGAGGAGGAAAGAATCAGGGCTAAGATTGGCGGAGGGATGCGGTGGATGTGGGTCGAGGGATGGTAGGGAGCCCAACATGGCGCCGGTGTCCAAAGACAAGTGGCTCCGGCGACGATTTGAATGGTGAGGGGGAGAGGTGGAGCTAGTGTCAGACGGGGAGATGGTGAGTTGGAGGAGGCATGACAGCAGCATCAATCTTGGGAGGATAGGCGTTGACCTTGGGAGGCACGCCTTATGGAGGGGTGGACGAGGCATACCATCGGCGGGAGGAAGGGAGCTGCATTGCGTGGACGGGCTTGGGCACTTTGATCGCCAATCCCCACTAGAGAAGCCCGATTTGAACAATTCAGGAACGGGAGCTATAGGATTTCTAGCCTAACCATCCATTTTTTATGCAATGGCATTTTGCGGGTAATTATCTCCAACTTGCAGGGGGCAAACTCATACTCCCTCCAGTTTGATAATAGATGTCGTTTTGGACATAGTGATGGTCAAACTTCTAAAACTTTGACTATTGATATATTTTTAAATATTTAAATTGGATATATGAAAATTATATGTGTAGATTTGTCTCGAGAAGTACTTTCATAATATTATAATTTTATTAGGTTTTATAAATATATTATAATAAAAATTAGTGGTCAAAGTTGTGTTTTGAAGACCGTGTCGATGTCCAAAACGACATCTATTATCTGGAGGGAGTAACTCAGACCCGTTTTTGGGTCTTGGGTTTTGCTAGTTGTACTGACTTTCGGCTTTTTAGAAATACGGCTTCGAAACCAAAGATTAATTACTGGCGTTTTGAAACCCAAGCTTGTTTTAAGCCTCTAAACAGGGCATAAAACTAGTTGTCGTCAACTTTTACATCCGAGTCTAAAAGTCTCCCGCAGGTCAACAGCTGTGGTGCGTGTTACAACATGGATCTCTCTCGCGTGCTTATGCAAAATGACACAAATAGTAGCTGTTTTCTTCACGTAGACGACGAGTTTGTTTGGATTGGCCACAAAAACACATTACAGCCAATCATGTTAGAAAATAGGATATTGTTTAGAGCTCTTTTACGGTACACTAAATTGAATATGAACCGTTCATTCTTTTCAATCCAATAGATCAGATTAACTAGAGTTTACTTATACTACACATGGTAGTAGAGTAGTAGAAACACCCATAACAAATCAACGGTTAGATATAATTTCTACTACATATTTTATACTACAAGTATAATCCACCGTAAAATTTCTTATTGTTTAAGAGAAGAGCAGCGCTGTGAAGCGCATGCGAGTGGACAAATGGAAGGGGACAAACCGGATGCACTGGTCCAACAACCACAGATCCAAGTCATCCAACCCAGATTAAAACCACCCCCCATCTCACCACCTGAACAAAATAAAAATAAATTACTCCAACTATGATCTATCCCAGCATCTCTCTAGCCATCCATGCATGTCCTTTTCGCTGGTCCAAATTGCATGCCATTATGAAGCGCCACAGCTCCGGCCAAAGCCTTGACTCCACCACTGGAGACAGCAACATGGACACTTGATCAGATCATCAGAGAGAGGGAGAGAGACGTTAGAGGAACAGTGCAAGTGTATGCGTGTATGTATGTGGGGTTGAACACCTGTACTGTACTAGTACTAGCGTAGGAGTACTCTCTTTGGCTCCCAGTGGGCGCAAGAAAACGGCTACATGCGGAATCTCTGAGCACAGGACTTCTCTTTTTACCGAATCATGTCACGGCACAGCCCAGCCTTTTTTACCGCCCTAATTATTATGATATAGATATAATTCTAATTTAAATTTGAAAGAACTCTATTTATTGGTAGACGAATTCAAATATATTTCTTGTTGATTTTGTTATATATTGGGCACCCCTTATACAGAAAAATCAATCTAATAAAAAAGAGAGGTCTATTGTCCTGTACATTGTGTGCTCACTGTACTTTATTCTTATTATTTCGATGACGTGCTGCTAATTGATCGCAGGTGAACAACTACGTTTTACAACATATTATCAGCACGACATTCTACTAGGGCCGATCGAGATCGTCTGCCAGCATCGATCTACATGGCATCGAAATCATCCTGCCACACGCGATTAAAACTACTGCTAGCCCTACGTAAGTTTGAGCTATGTAAGTCAATCACACCTGAACAATCCCTAATCCTGCATATTATTTTTCCTAACTAGCTAGTATAATCCTTCGCCTTGGTCATACAGACGCCCGCAACGCATCTGGTCGGGTTCCACACCTGCAGTCCCCGCCGGCATCCGCTCCCTAGGCCCGTTGTCACCCAGCAAGCGTGCAATCACCGGCTTTTGTCGGCCCCCGCCCGTTCTCCTAGCCGCTAGCCTCTACGTCGGAGACCCAAGGCTCGCCCCGTAGGCGCGGCATCACCAGCTTCCCGTTGGACCGTGCCAAGGCTCCACGCCAGAAGACGTGCCCCCATCCCACGCCAAATGTGCTTCCGTGTCGCTGCGATCGTGGCCTCCACACCAAGACACCCGTGCGTCGCTGCCCGGAGCGCGACGTTTGCGCCGAGCCGCCTACACAAACCACCGGAGCTCGGCCTTCACCCCAGCCCATCACGTGTCCGGCCACCCTACAACACAGAACTGAGCAGCGGCTAGGCCTCCCTCGCCTTATGGGCCGACTGGCCCACATACCTGCCTGGGCTGATTTTTCTGGAAGAAAAAGGGGTATTTACATTTTTTACCCCTGGAACTTCCATTATCTTCGGAAATTAGTCATTAAATCCTGAAAATTGATGATAAATCCTAAAATTAGGTTTTTAAGTATATGGACTTTCGTAAAATTTGGTAAAATTGGTATTAGCACATATTGAAAGTTCCATACCCTTGGGTTTATTTTTTTTTAGCATTATTCCATATTTAATATATGCTAAAATTTAATTTTCTATCTTTAAGTAATTCTGAAAATTGTGAAAATTGCTAGAAATATTTTGAAAAATTATGTATGACACATTGATAATATTATAGTTTTGGATTTATTTTCTAGCAATCATTCCTCATTTTAGGTGTATTGGAATTATTTTCTATTATTCAGTAATTCTGAAAATTGCTTGGTAATTAATAGAAAATTACAGAAAAATTATAGAAAATTCTAGTTAGCATATTGTGAGCCTTGTGTCTCTGGATTTATTTTCTTAGCATTATTTTATATATAATTTATCTTGAAATTTATTTTCTGTCAATTAGTAATTCTGAAAATTTCTTAACAATTAACAGAAAATTCTGGAAAATTTTTGATAATTATCTACTGAATAGATATAGACCAAGCTTTACTAATTGAAGAGTAAGCACGAATTATATTGATTTTACCAGCAGTAAAAGTTATTTTGCATAAATAGAAATAGGATATGTCGGACATCGCATAGAGGGAATTTATTAAACTTGCCCTTAATGGTAACAATTACCTTAACCGGGCAATGAATACTAAGATTAATCTGACAGCTCAATTTTTAGAGCTGCTTCTTTCCCGCCTGAAACTAGTACCCCTATTCTTCCTGAAGCCGCCACATGTGCGACCCTGCACTTCTTGAGGCACCATCTCCATGTAGATTTGAAGGCCGAATATTTGATGGAAGAGGACCAGGCGATACTTTTCAATTCTCTGAAGGAAAAATATAACCAATAAAGATACATCTTGTTGCCAGAAGCATAGTGCGAATGGATCCTCCCACACTTTCAGGATTTTAAAGGCTATGGCAGCACATAACTTTGCCATGCACGGGCTTGTCACTAAACTAACATTCTGTAACCAGAAAGTTATTTAATTATGCTAAAATGATCGACAAGACATTATGCACCTTCCACCCTGATATGAGGGTACTGTTGTGACAGTATCGTCATGCTAAGTACCATAAGTGCTCCGAGCTTATATACATTTTTACTAGAAGCAGAAAAGCATGATGAACTCGTGGTGAAAAATCATCACGTACTTCCTAATGGGAGCCAGATAATGTCTGAAACACATGCAAATGCTAAGTAGGCTAGCAATAGCTGTGGTCGCGGAAAGGGCCAAAAAATGCATAAAGGAGATAAATGGAATAATAGCATAAAAGATAAGGAAAGAGCCAATCCATAGTGGAAAAGTAAAGGTAAATGGATAGGGGGCTTTTAGAAGCAAGACTCAGCTAACATGGCTATAAACCCTTGCATAACCCTACTTTAGGTATGGATGCACTGACCATTGATCGTGCAACTATCGCATCACAAAGCATGTGGTAGACCTTTACACGAAATCTACTGGAATAGTCAATAAGACCCGAGGAAAGGAATGCTAAGCCATACTTCACTGTTCAACCTGTTGTTGACATAGATAATATGGTTCTTTAAATTATTGAGTTTGAGGAGTCCTAAGAGGACACCTACGACTCATACGGAGACCTGGATTAGTCTCCTAAGTATTTCTTCAATTTGCTAGTCAATGTCACATATTCCTTTATAAGTCACCTTATCAATTTAGCTCTAGTTCCTGAATGAACATTTGGTCTACGCTCCTGTTGACCGATTATCATTGATAAATAGTTATTTTCCAAATAATTGATTAATTGTGCTATATTGCTCTATATTCTACAATTTATTCCTAATGCAACAATTGTTTGATAGATAAATCATACTTCTAATATAGAATAAAGTATACTCCAATGGTAGAGGAGAAAATCAGTCTAGAAGATAGTTGTACCACACTGAGTGAATTGGAAAGATTATGACTATCGTTGGAAGCGATGCTCTCCTTGTTGTCATTGGAAGAATGCCCTATTATACCCTGAGTCCAGTCGTACTCTCCTAAGATTTAAAGACATTGGTTTGAATCATTTCCATATGGAGATAGAGAATGAGTATGGTACATAATACCTACTCATGTCTAAGTTTAAATGGTGTAATAAATGTGTGGTTGAAAAAAAAAGTTTCTTCCTTCTCCAGATTATACTATGTCCATACAAAACCTGAAATTTGTGGTGCGATGAAAACCCAGAAATATTTAAGGTCTGGCAGATCGACTGGGTTATCCTGAGTTGAATATTATGAGAAGAATAATTAATAATTATACTGGCCATAGCATAAAGACTTTTGTAGACCTGAAGATTTATTATGCTTTATTTGTGCTGTAGAAAAGCTTATAGTTATATAATCTTACCTAAAAATTAGAGAAGAATCACTACATTTTCTAGAGAAAATTCAATATCATATATGTCGAGTCATTCAGCCCCTGTCGGGCTCTGCTAGATATTTTATGGTACTGATTGATGTTTTTACTAGATAGTCCTATGTATGTCTCTTACCTACTAGGAACCATACATTTGATAGATTAATAACTCAGATTATTAAGAGCATCCTTTTCAAAAGAAAGGATCAAGTCTATTCGAATGGACAATGCTAACGAATTAACCTTAAAAGCATTTAGTGATTATTGTATGGGTCTAGAAATTAATGTAGAGCATTTCATACCTCGTGTTCACACTCAAAATGATCTTGCAGAGTCATTAATTGAAGGAATAAAAGTTATTTCTTGACCAATCTTGCATAATAGAAGAATACCCACCAACTGTTGGGGCTATGCAGTGCTGTATGCTGCGATATTAATTCAACTCAGACCAACTGCACATCATAAAATTTCCCCCGTTGTAGATAGTGCGTGGAAAAGAATTAAGTGTTTTTCATCTACAAAAATTTGATTGCGTTGTATACATACCAATCTCTCCACCACAGCATACCACCATAGGACCTCACTGGAAGTTGGAGATCTATGTAGGTTATGAATCTTCATCAACTATTTAAACACCTAGAGCCTATAACAGGGGATATGCACACGACTCGGTACGCTAATTGTACTAGGAATATTTTTTTGGCATTAGGGGGAAATAAGTACGACATTAAAGAATGTTGCGTCCTTAGATCCATGCACTAAAGAGATCAAATTTGAAGTTTGAAGGATAACAAATCTGCAATAAATAAGCTAATAATCTGCCAAATGCATTCACTGATCATAAGGGAGTGAAAGATCTCACATACCTGTAGTATATGCACCTGAAAGAGTGAAAATACCCAGAAGAATATTGAACCCACTCTTGACCCTCATGATAAAATGAGGGAGAGGCCTCCAGGTGCACGGGACTCAATTCCGATGAGATGTCCGCAGAAGTGGAGAATCGAACAAATGATAACACAACCCGTGACAGAGGAAGAAGCTCAATCTGATGCTGAGAAAATCCTTGAAGTGAGCTATCCTGGAGATGAAAACATCCTTGAAGTGATCGATCCCGTTGATGATAGCCCCATCGTATATTTGAGCGCACAATCCAACGCTGGAAAGTTGGAACACCCAGACTCCATCGTTGTGGGAAATCACGAGCAGCTGGAAGAAATTAATGAAGAGATATCCCTAAAGTGATGTAGGAATAATATAAAAGAAAGACTATAATTGTTGATATATTTTGCCTCTAAAAATTGCTAAAATTTGGATCCGGAACCAAAGTCCATGGCAGAGTGCCAAAAGCGTTCAGATAGGGCCAAATGAAAGAAGTGATTGAGGTAACTGAAAGTGCATCTAGGCCCCTCATTTTATTTTGGTGATTAATGATGACACAATTAAAGTGATCTAATGCTTCAACTCAGAGTAATGCAGTTATCGAGATCACATCAAGCTTGGAATGAGATTGGACGGTCCTAAGCGCGTCAAATTTCGATAAAACGGCGTCAAGACAATGAAGTGTAATTTTCCTTTTATTTGAGTCTTAAGGATAGCCGTACTATTAAGAGGATACGATGAGAAATCGCCTATTAGGATGTGCATGTGCTCAACACCAAATATTGCATCTCTCATTAGCACTCCTGCATTTGGTTTTGAAAAGTTTTAAATTGAAACCGAACTGGGTAACCCGGAGTCTCCGGATTCCAGTCCGGAGTATCCGGATTCAATCCGGAGTATCCGGACATTTTGTCCGAGTCTCGGGTTGGACCCTCGGTTACTTTTGGTTCCAAATGGTCCGAGTATCCGGACATTTGGTCCGGAGTCTCCGGGTTGTTTGTCCGGACACTCCGGCCTGTACAAAAACGGGAGTAACGGCTAGTTTTCAAAAAAGGTATTTAAAGCCTCCACTCCACTCCAACGGCTAGGATCTCTATTGAGCTCATTCATAGCAGCATTCAAGCCATTCCTAACCATCTCTAAGCATTCAATAGAGCCCCCACTTCCTCCCACCAATTGATTTGGTTGTTGATTCATTTTGGTGAGGAGAGGAAGAAGCAAAGTGCTAAGTGCATTCATTTCATCTTGTTGAGCACTAGTTCATCCTCCAAGCGATCTCTCGTGGTGTTGTTACTCTTGGAGGTTGAAGGTCTCCTAGACGGCTAGGAGTCACCGGAGCTACCGACGCGTGTGGTGAGCCGGCCGCTTTGTGAAGGCGAGTCTCGCCTCAGAAAGGAAAGAGACAAGAAGTGAAGCCGTGAGTGCATTTGTGCAACACCGGAGGAAAGCGGGTTGAAAGAGACCCGGCTCAAGTGCGACCGAGCCACCTCAACGGAGACGTAGGGTTCCCTTCAAGAACCCGAACTTCGGTGAAAATTCGTGTCTCTCTCATTCATTTTTACTTCCTAGTATTGCTTATTTGGATTTGAATTTGTAAAGTTAGATCTAGCTCTTTGCTTGGCTTTAAATTCAAATCCTTGCTAGCAATTGTTCTAGGTTGTTCATGCTATCTATTTCTAGTGGTTTATTGTGCTTGCTAGAGTAGTCTTGTTTGCGCTCCCGAGCCAGCTAACTCGGAGAGTCCGGACTTAATACCGGACACTCTGGACAAGCCGGAGTATCCGGACCAAAACCCGGAGACTCCGGGTTGATCACTTCGGTGATTTAATTCTGCGTAATTTTAAATCCGCCTATTCACCCCCCCTCTAGGCGACATCGTTGGTCCTTTCAATTGGTATCAGAGCCAAATCTCCTTTATTTTGGCTTAACCGCTTGGAGAATCAAAGATGTCGGAAATAGAAAGTTATCAAACCCATGCCCAAGACAAGGCCACGGGTTCCGGTATAGGGTTTCAATTCCTTTAGATTATTCCTCTTTTGGAGTCTCAAACTCCTCATCCTATGTCTCCGTCTCGTCCTGGCCGAGCGCCTCACTGATGGCACTCGATATGCGGCATGGAAACATAAGATGAAGATGCATTTGAGATCACTTCATCCTTGTATTTGGAAGATTGTTGAAACAGGTTTCAAGCCCGCAAACCCCAACAATCTCACCTCCGAAGAAGACAAAGCTCAACACTTCAACGACTTGGCCGTCAATGCCTTGTTCAACGCCTTGAGCGACTCCAAGTTCAACCGGGTCGATGGCCTTGACAATGCCAAGGACATTTGGGAAAGATTGATGGTGTCTCATGAAGGTGTGTCAAGTGTCCGTGAATCCAAGATCGAACTCATCATTGGAGAGCTAAGCCGATTCACTTTGGAAGAAGGTGAATCGTACACAAATATGTTTGATCGCTTGATGGTGCTAGTGAATCAAGCAAAGGGACTTGGAAGCACCGAGCTCACCGACAAGGCCGTGGTGAAGATCATCCTTCGAGTGATCACCCCCACCAACCGCAACCTTGTGCAACTCATCCGCGACCGGCCAAACTTCGACACTCTCACTCCTCATGATGTGATTGGCCGGTTGATGACGGATGAGATGATGGTGAAGGAAGCGGAAGTGGTGGAGGAGCTCAAGTCCGGCAAGAAGAAGGGCATCGCCTTGAAAGCCGTCAAGGTGGTGCAAGAAGCCGAAGATAGCTCAAGCGACGAAGAAGAATCAAATGGGCCACTCACAAATGAAGACATGGCCCTTCTTGTTAGAAGATTCAACAAGTTCTTGAAGAGAAAAGGATACAAGCCGGGAAGCCATTCCAAGAGCTTCGGCAACAAGTCAAGAGGAAGGCACTCTTCAAGAAAGTGCTATGAGTGTGGGGAACCCGGTCACTTCATTGCCGAGTGCCCACACAAAGAAAAGAAGGAAGAAAAGCCGCACAAGAAAGACAAATACCACAAGAAGGACAAGGACAAGAGCAAGAAGTACAAGGGCAAGGGTCATGCATACATTGGCAAGGAGTGGAACTCCGACCCCGACTCTGAGTCCGAGTCCGAGTCCAATTCCGACAATGAAGGAGGACTTGCCACCGTCGCCATCGCTACTCCACCGACAAAGTCGAAGAGCCTCTTCGACAACTTGAGCGACGGAGATGAAGATGCTCCAATGTGCCTTATGGTAAAGGGGCACAAGGTATCATCTAAGAGCACTATTCATTCCATTATTGATTATAGCTTGGATGATTGTGATGATGCTAGTGATGAGGAAGAAGTAGCATTTAAGTCTATGGATGATTTTGATGTTAAAAAATTAGACTTGCTACTTAAGGATATTGAAAGATTGGAGGAGGTTGTTGAGCAAAAGGAAGCTATTCTCGAAGCTCAAGAAGATCTCCTTATTTTTGAGAAGGAGAAGAACCTTGAACTAGAGAAGAGCTTGGCCCTTGAAAAGAAGAAAAATGAGGATTTGGTCAAAAGCTCAAATTTGACCAAAAATGAAGCACTTAGTCTTGAGATCACCAATGCTTCACTCTTAGAGCAACTTGCAAAAGCAAAAGATGCTTGCAAGGCTCTTGAAGTGAAGCTTGTTGATCTCTCGAATAAAGCTTCTACCTCAATCAACAACTCCAATATTTCATTACCCTCGACGAGCAACGGTTGCGCTAGATGCTTTAATGTTGATGTTGCTACTTGTGCTACTAACCGTGAGACTTTGAAAGTCTTAGCTCATGAAAATGAGAAGCTTAAGGTGATGCTTGAAGATGGACTTCAAAAGTCCTACAAGGCAAGCAAGGGTTTAGAGGAGTATCTCGGTAGCGCCAAGGTAATCCTAAGAGGCAAGGGCTTGGGTATGTTACGCCAAAGGGCAAAAGAGCAACATTGTTGTTGCTCCTTTAAGCAAGCCCATACACTTTGTAAAAGGCGAAGGAACATCCAAGCACAAAGCTCACTCTGAGTTTTTTGCTTCTTATGTGCTTAAAAAGACTAACCTCGGTCGTGTAGTTGCTTATCATGTTGGGCGTAAGCCGAAGAATGCTCCTTGTATTCGTTCTATTTGGGTCCCTAAATCGCTTGTTACTAACGTGCGTGGACCTAACCAAGTTTGGGTACCAAAGAGCAAAAACTAAATATGTTTTTGTAGGCCTATATCTCCGGTGGAACAAGTTGGATTTTGGATAGCGGATGCACGCATCACATGACCGGAGAAAAGGCAAAGTTCGCACACTTGGATGTGAATGGATCAAATAGCGAAAGTATCATATTTGGAGATAATGGAAAAGGAGAGGTAATTGGTTTGGGTAAAATCTCTATCTCAAATGATTTCCATTTAAGTAATGTCTTACTTGTTGAATCATTAAGCTACAACTTGTTGTCCGTTGCACAATTGTGTGAAGCGGGTTACAATTGTTTGTTTAATGAGAAGGGTGTGGAAGTCATTAAGAGGCTTGATGGTTCCATAGCCTTTAAAGGACGTTTGAAGGGTAAGCTTTATCTCGTAGACTTCAATACGGATAGACTTAATCTTGAAACGTGCTTAATGGCTAAATCTAGCATGGGTTGGCTATGGCATCGCCGACTAGCCCATGTCGGTATGAGGAATCTTCACAAACTCATTAAAGGCAACCACATTCTTGGACTAACCAATGTTGTCTTTGAGAAAGATAGGATTTGTAGCGCTTGTCAAGCGGGCAAGCAAGTTGGCGCCCCCCATCCCGCCAAGAATGTGATGACGACCTCAAGACCATTGGAAATGCTCCACATGGATCTATTCGGTCCCGTAGCTTACATAAGCATCGGGGGAAGTAAGTATGGTTTAGTCATTGTTGATGATTTTTCTCGATTCACTTGGGTGTTCTTTTTGCATGACAAAGGTGAAGTCCAAGTGACATTAAAGAAATTTATGAGAAGAGCTCAAAACAAATTTGAAGTGAAGATCAAGAGAATTCGAAGCGACAACGGTACCGAGTTCAAAAACATTGGTGTGGAGGAGTTTCTTGATGAGGAAGGAATCAAGCATGAATTCTCGGCTCCCTATTCTCCTCAACAAAATGGGGTGGCCGAGAGGAAGAATCGAACCCTCATCGAGATGGCGCGGACGATGCTTGACGAGTACAAGGTTTCCGATAACTTTTGGGCGGAAGCCATCAATACCGCATGCCACAGCTCCAACCGCCTCTACCTTCACAAGATCTTGAAGAAAACGGCATACGAGTTGCTAACCGGGAAGAAACCAAATGTCTCCTACTTTCGAGTCTTTGGGAGTAAATGCTATATCCTTAACAAAAGGCTAAGTCTTCTAAATTCGCTCCTAAAGTAGATGAAGGTTTCTTACTTGGTTATGGAACTAATGCTTACAGCGTCGAAGTTTTCAACAATACCACCGGTGTCGTTGAAATCTCGCGTGACGTGACTTTTGATGAGACTAACGGTTCTCAAGTAGAACAAGTTGATCGTGCCGTGATTGACAGGGAAGAACCACCTTGTGAAGCTATCAAGAAAATGGCAATTGGGGAGGTAAGACCTCAAAATCTGGAATCTCACCCGAGCACCCCAACCCGGAGTCTTCGGCCTGAAACCCGGAGTGTCCGGACTGGTCCGGAGTCTCCGGGTCAAATACCGGAGTCTCCGGATGGGTCAGGCTCAGGTGATATTCCCTCCTCGTCCAATCAAGCCCAAGATGGTTCGAACGCATCCCAAGACGAAGAACCTATCCAAGCTCCAAATTCAACCGTTCCTCACCCAAGAGTTCATCAAAGTATTCAACGAGATCATCCGGTCGACAATATACTTGGAGACATTCACAAGGGAGTATCTACTAGATCTCGAGTTGCAAATTTTTGTGAATTTTACTCGTTTGTGTCGTCTCTTGAACCTCTTAAGGTAGAAGAAGCGCTTAATGATCCGGATTGGGTGATGGCCATGCAAGAGGAGCTCAACAACTTCAAGAGAAATCAAGTTTGGGAGCTTGTTCAAAGACCAAATCAAAACGTGATCGGCACAAAATGGGTCTTCCGGAACAAGCAAGATGAGAATGGAATCGTGACAAGAAACAAAGCTCGTTTGGTTGCTCAAGGGTACACTCAAATCGAAGGTTTGGATTTCGATGAAACATATGCTCCAGTAGCTAGGCTTGAATCTATTAGAATATTACTTGCCTTTGCTACTCACCATGATTTCAAGCTGTATCAAATGGACGTGAAGAGCGCCTTCTTAAATGGACCACTCTCCGAGATGGTCTACGTCGAGCAACCACCTGGTTTTGAAGATCCAAAACACCCGGACCACGTATACTATCTACACAAAGCCCTTTATGGACTTAAGCAAGCGCCGAGGGCTTGGTTCGAGTGTTTACGAGACTTCCTTCTCGGACAAGGTTTTGTAGTCGGAAAGGCCGACCCTACTCTCTTTACTAAACATATTGATAATGATTTATTTGTGTGCCAAATATATGTCGATGATATCATATTTGGATCTACTAATGAACATTTGTGTAAAGAGTTTAGCAAGATAATGACCAAAAGATTTGAGATGTCCATGATTGGAGAGTTGAAGTTCTTCCTCGGATTTCAAGTCAAACAACTCAAGGAAGGAACTTTCATTTGTCAAACCAAGTACATCAAGGATATGCTCAAGAAGTTCGGAATGGAGGACGCCAAGCCTATAAAGACGCCTATGCAGGCCAACGGGCATCTAGACCTCGACAAAGAAGGTAAACCGGTCATCCAAAAGGTATATCGTTCGATGATCGGCTCTCTCCTTTATCTTTGTGCATCTAGGCCCGATATCATGCTTAGCGTTTGTATGTGTGCACGATTTCAAGCCGCTCCAAAAGAGTGCCACATGGTGGCCGTTAAGAGAATCTTGAGATACTTAGTGCACACTCCTCATTTCGGACTTTGGTATCCAAAAGGATCTTCCTTTGAACTTGTTGGCTATTCCGATGCGGATTATGTCGGTTGTAAAGTGGATAGGAAGAGTACCTCGGGGACTTGCCAATTCTTGGGTAGGTCCCTAGTCTCGTGGTCTTCCAAGAAACAGAATTCCGTAGCCCTATCCACTGCCGAAGCCGAATACATAGCGGTAGGAGTTGTTGTGCCCAACTACTTTGGATGAGACAAACCTTGAGTGATTATGGCCTAAACTACAAAAGTGTTCCACTACTGTGTGACAATGAGAGTGCCATAAAAATTGCCAACAATCCCGTCCAACACTCCCGTACAAAACACATAGACATTCGCCATCATTTCCTAAGAGATCACGCAACCAAAGGCGAAATTGATATCCAACATGTGAGTACAAATGATTAATTAGCCGATATTTTCACCAAGCCCCTTGACGAGAAAAGGTTCTGTGAATTGAGAAGTGGTCTAAATATTTTAGATTCTCGTAACGTGGCTTGATAAGTGCTCATATATTGGTTGGTAAATGAAAAATGAATCTCAAAAATTTATTCATCTTTTTCTCTGAATTTACTCTGTGTTTTTGGCTCTTGATCCTTTGATCTCGTCATTTGCTATGTGACCATAGTTTGTCTGATTGATTGTTCGCTGGTCATTGTGAAATCATGTGTTGAAAAATTGGCTTTGAACTGAAAAATTAACTTAGAATTGGTTTTGCAAAATGTGTTTGTGCATGTGTTTGACAATTTGACAAGAAACAGTAAGTTTCGTTTTTACGCGTGGGACCAAGTTCTTAAAAGACAGTAAGTTTTACATGTACGCCAGACCAAATTTTTTGGTCCGTCGTGAATGGCTTTTTGCTCGATTAGGGTTTGTGCAAATTTGAACTTTGAATTTTGATTTGTTTTTGAGATTATGAAATTTGTGAGAATTTCATGATGCTTGAAGTGGACTTTATGCAATGCTCATGTGAGTAGTTGCATGGATTGACATTGAGTCAAGTCGTGGACTTGTGCTCGGATTTGTTTTGTGGTTTGTTTATGTGCAGGTATTGCTCGAAGACGAATGTGGTCGATGACGGGACCGGAACTAGGTTCATGGAGGAACTGAGGTTCGGGACTAGGTTCAGGAGGAACTGAGGTCTTGGTGGTCAAGGATGTCATGCGGGACGTTCGGGCTAAGAGAATGGTGCACATGAAGAATGGTTAGTCACGTGAGAATGGCAGGAGGTCATTCGCGTGCAAAGTGTTAGTCACGTGAGTATGGCAGGTGGCCATACGCGGCGTGCAAAGTGTTAGTCACGTGAGTATGGTAGGGTTGCCATACGGCGTGCAAGAGTTGTACTCGGCCAGGTTGGGCCAAGTAGAGTTGTGTTGGATGCTGCATTCCTTCTAGGAATAGGAATCGTATTCGTAACTCCTTGTGGGTTGGTCCTTTAAATAGGAGGGTGTCTCCTGTTAAAGGGCATCAATCGAACCAAGTAGCGAGCAGCGCAAGGGAGCTTGAGCTTGGTTTTAGGGTTTGTACTCTTTTGATGGGAGTACTTTAGACAAAAGAAATAAAGATCAATTCTTCTAGTTCCTTGTGTGCTACAATATTCTCTTTTGGTTCTTGTTTGCATACTTGTTCTAGTTCTAGATTGGTTTTTGTTTTTTGAGTTTCATCTTGATTTGATCCATCAAAAACCTCTCTAGGGTATTGATCTAGTGTTCCTCAAAGTTTTGTTGATAAATCTTTTGTTGTTCTTGATCAATCTACAAGTTACGATTAGATTGATTTTCGTCAAGTTCTGGAACAGCAAGCTTGCAAAGCTTATAACTTTTGATCCGTAAGTCCGATCGAGCTGATTCTTTTTGGGTTCCATTTGTACTGGAATCTACTTTCTTGTGACCAAATTTCAGATCAATCCGACGGTTGGATCTCCGGGAATTCGTGTTTTACCGAACCTCTGTCATTCTGTTTTTGTCGAAAACGAGGCAATTATTTGGTTATGTTTTGGGGTGAACTTTTAATAGATCAAGAATTTGGTTTTAGCTTCCGCACAATCATTCACCCCCCCTCTGATTGCTATATTCGTATACTTCGATCCTACAGTCATATATCAAGTTGACACCTTAGGGTCTCGTTCCCTCTCTCGTTCCGCAAATTTCCTAGGGTCTTCGTGCGTTTTCCCTTTTTCCTAACCGAGCTGGGGAACCCGGAGTCTCCGGACAGTTTGTCCGGAGTGTCCGGGTTAGCCCGGAGTCTCCGGACAGTTTGTCCGGAGTGTCTGGGTTGGGCCGGAGTCTCCGGTCTGGAGTCCGGACTCTCCGGGTTGGGGCGGTCGGTTAAACCCCCCATATCCCGCGCGGTTTCTTTTTCCTATTCCTTCGTGCGCCTCTCCCTCTCCCGTGATCCACTCTTGGCTTGGGTGTGCTCTCCTTCTCTTCCTCATCTCCAAGGATCTTGGACCCCTCCTCTTCCTCTCTTTGGAGATCAAGGTAAGAAATCTTTGCCCTAACCCTCTCCCTTCCGAAATTGGATCCTTATTCGCGGTTCTTAGGGCTTCTCCCCGTGCTTCATCTCCTCTAGGGTGCCGATTGCTTCGTCGTGGCCTTCAAGATCGGAGAATCTCGCCCCTAACTCACCCGTTCTTCTCGTTTCAAATCCGTTTGAGGTGAGTACTCTCGGTTGTGCCCTAATTCCGCGAAATTTCCTTGCTAGATTGTGCCCTAGTCGTTTATTGCTCATCCTTAAGGCAATCTAGTTTCATTCATGCCAATTGGGGGGGTTGTTTTCCCCAAATTTCTTGCGCCCGTGCGCATTTTCTAAGCAGATTCGAGTATCAGGACCTTTAGTCCTGAGTCTCCGGGTTGGTTCGAGTGTCAGGACTTTTAGTCGAGTCTCGAGTATCCGGACATTTTGTCAGGACTCTCCGAGTTGGGTGCTTCGCCGGACTTCGCTTTTGTCTCAATTTCCAATCGCCTCGCGGCTAACCTTTTTCCCTCGCCTTGTCTGGTCAGATGGATCCTACTCAGGGGTCTTCAGCTGGTGGTGGTGGTGATCTTCCTAGGGACTCTCCGTCTCCGGACAGTCCCTCCAGTTCTCCGTCTGCTCGTCAGGCGCCCAAGAGGCCGCGTCTTGCCGTGGCAAAGCAGCCCGCATCTAGGGGAAGAGGTGCGCTGAGGATTGGAACCTCATCTGGTCCTCAGGCTTGCTCACCGACCATCTTCCCGGCCTCCAACAGTAGCGATCTCGGGGCGGAAGGCAGTCTCGACCTCAGGCTCAGTCCTCGCCAGCCTCGGCCGATCCAGATGAGCATCCCGCAGATACTCATGCCAGCCGAGAGATCGAAAGGAGGGAGTTCCGTGCCTCGTGTCATTTCATTGGCCCCTTGGCCAAAGCCAAGCCGGTGTGGAGGTACCCATGTCGGTGAACCCCTTGAGAGTGATTGACTACGGGGCGGAGTTACGGCAAGGGTAAGGCAATAGTAGAGCAAAGAAAGAAAGATCCGCTCAGTTTCCATCAAGACGAGTATGTGGACCGCCGGTTTTGGAACCGGTTTCAGTCAGATTATTATGAGACGGTCCTCTACCCTCTTGAGCATCCAGTGGTCAGGATGAAGACCATAGACTGGGAGTACATGGCAGCAGCTGAGCTTCCTGTGTTTTCTCAGATTCTGGAGATTTGTGAGCTGCATGAGATCAAGGACATAATGTCTTTCAAATTTGACTGGAACAATGAGATTGTCATGCAATTCTATGCCACTCTCTACTTTGACAAGACAGAGGATGCTATTTGGTGGATGACAGACAAGGTGTGGTACAAGGCCAACAAGAAGAGACTTGCTAGACTCCTCCACCTTCACTACAATGACAGTCCGAAGCTTCATGACAAGAAGGTGTTGACTCCCGAGCAGATTGAGTCCTTGTATGACACTTCGAGGAGCTTCACAGTGGGGACCATCAAGGGTCTGAAGGATGTGCCGGCCGTGCTCAACAGAATGCTGAGGGTCACTCTTTGGCCTAAGGAGGGAGATGCATCTGCCATTAGTTCCTATGGAAGGAACTTGCTTTACCACCTCGTTGAGCGCACTCATCCTTTTGATATCGTTGACTTCATCTGGGAGACGATGAGACAGAATGCGCAGAGCAACATGGCCAGCTGCAGCTATGCACCTTTTGTGATGGCATTGATCACTTCAGTCAGTGGTCTGAAGTTTGTCAGGGAGGAGGAGCACCTTTCCTACAAGGTCCGACCTCCTTCTGCTCCTTCTGCTCCAGCAGCCCCTGGTCCCGCTCCTCCGAGGACTCGTCGTGGTCGCGCTTCAGCTTCCACCTCTGCATCTGCTCCTGCTGTGCCTCCTTCCGTTCCTTCTGAAAGGCATCGAGGTCCCGAGCAAAGACTTCTTCAGCGGATGCTCAAGCATGTCTTCCTTCTTTGCCGCGACATCTCCACCAGGCAGAAGGTGATGAGTAGGCAGATCAAGAAGAATGGTCAGGATATTCGCAGCATCCGCCGCCACAATGGCGAAGCAGTCTCTCCCAGTGACTCCTCCGGGTCTTCCGAGGAGAGTAGCGATGCCACCTCTGGCAGATCGGCTCTTCGGCATCACCTCCTCCACTCACTTTGCCGTGGAGATGACCCTGGCAGCGAGTACTCCGCGTCCGACGACGAAGGCGACGACGAGTGATCCTTCGTGTTTCTCCCTCTTTTGGTGTCTTGATGCCAAAGGGGGAGTGATATCTTTAGTCGCGTTGTCTTTAGTCTCGTCGCGTTTGCGTTTTTTCTTGTGCTGTCGCTTGTGGACTTGTGTTGCTTTTTATCTCTGTTAGAGTTATTCCTTGTAATGACTTTAATGCTTATTTTATGCATGGATTGCTTTCAGTTACTTGTGTTGTATTCTCTGGTGCAAATGTTTGAGGGGGAGCTCTCGGTTATTTCTCGTTAAATATGTGCATTTGATTCCACTCATTTCTTCTAATGCACACATTTAGGGGGAGCTCCACCTTTTATTCGCGTTGCTAAAGTCAATTTCATTTCATTTCATCTTCCTTTAATTGTATTGTCATCAATTCACCAAAAAGGGGGAGATTGAAAGTGCATCTAGGCCCCTCATTTTATTTTGGTGATTAATGATGACACAATTAAAGTGATCTAATGCTTCAACTCAGAGTAATGCAGTTATCGAGATCACATCAAGCTTGGAATGAGATTGGACGGTCCTAAGCGCGTCAAATTTCGATAAAACGGCGTCAAGACAATGAAGTGTAATTTTCCTTTTATTTGAGTCTTAAGGATAGCCGTACTATTAAGAGGATACGATGAGAAATCGCCTATTAGGATGTGCATGTGCTCAACACCAAATATTGCATCTCTCATTAGCACTCCTGCATTTGGTTTTGAAAAGTTTTAAATTGAAACCGAACTGGGTAACCCGGAGTCTCCGGATTCCAATCCGGAGTATCCGGATTCAATCCGGAGTATCCGGACATTTTGTCCGGAGTCTCCGGGTTGGACCCCTCGGTTACTTTTGGTTCCAGCCGGTCCGGAGTATCCGGACATTTGGTCCGGAGTCTCCGGGTTGTTTGTCCGGACACTCCGGCCTGTACAAAAACGGGAGTAACGGCTAGTTTTCAAAAAAGGTATTTAAAGCCTCCACTCCAATCCAACGGCTAGGATCTCTATTGAGCTCATTCATAGCAGCATTCAAGCCATTCCTAACCATCTCTAAGCATTCAATAGAGCCCCCACTTCCTCCCACCAATTGATTTGGTTGTTGATTCATTTTGGTGAGGAGAGGAAGAAGCAAAGTGCTAAGTGCATTCATTTCATCTTGTTGAGCACTAGTTCATCCTCCAAGCGATCTCTCGTGGTGTTGTTACTCTTGGAGGTTGAAGGTCTCCTAGACGGCTAGGAGTCACCGGGAGCTACCGACGCGTGTGGTGAGCCCCGGCCGTTTGTGAAGGCGAGTCTCGCCTCCGAAAGGAAAGAGACAAGAAGTGAAGCCGGCGAGTGCATTTGTGCAACACCGGGAGGAAAGCGGGTTGAAAGAGACCCCGGCTCAAGTGCGACCAAGCCACCTCAACGGAGACGTAGGGTTCCCTTCAAGAACCCGAACTTCGGTGAAAATTCGTGTCTCTCTCATTCATTTTTACTTCCTAGTATTGCTTATTTGGATTTGAATTTGTAAAGTTAGATCTAGCTCTTTGCTTGGCTTTAAATTCAAATCCTTGCTAGTAATTGTTCTAGGTTGTTCATGCTATCTATTTCTAGTGGTTTATTGTGCTTGCTAGAGTAGTCTTGTTTGCGCTCCCGAGCCAGCTAACTCGGAGAGTCCGGACTTAATACCGGACACTCCGGACAAGCCGGAGTATCCGGACCAAAACCCGGAGACTCCGGGTTGATCAGCTCGGCCAGTTTAATTCCGCTGCGTAATTTTAAATCCGCCTATTCACCCCCCCCCTCTAGGCGACATCGTTGGTCCTTTCAGTAACGTTCGCTTGATAAGTGGAATGTTTTTATCTCGTTGACCGAACACATCCTAAAGTATTCCCTGTAGGATCAAATAGGTTTTTTATCTGGAAGAGAAATGAAAATATCCAAGTAGTAGGATATAAAATGAGGCTTGTAGCACAATGGTTCACGCAGAGACACTACAAGAAATCACAATATTAGTGACTAAACATAGTGATGAAAGCCTATTTTATCACTATTTTCAAATTTATAGTGACCAACAAAAATTTCCTCACTGCTTTATCTATTATTAGTGACCAAATAGTAAATCATCACAATATAGCGTACTAGTGAGGATTCTATTGTGACAAGCTGTAATGTCGTCACTACTTCACGAAAAGTAGTGATAAAAATGTTATGTCATCACAAGACACTACCAGTGACAACGTTACAATGGTAAACCACAATGCTGTCACTACTTCATTAACAAATAGTGACAAAAAATTATGTCATCACAATACACCCGTAGTTGTGATGACTTACTAGTGACGACCTGTCACATTGTAACAGCTTCATTTATATAATTAGTGGCAAACTAGTATGTCAACACAAGTAACTTTAGTAGTAACGACTTTATAGTGATGAACTGTCAACTTGTCATACTTTCATATATAATTAGTGGCAAATTATTGTGATGCCACAAGAAACCTCAATAGTGATGACTTTATAGTAAGAAAGTGCCACATTGTCACTGTTTTATTTATAATTAGTGGCAAATTATTTTGTTGTCACAAGATATATCGGTAGTGACAATTTCACATTATCGTACAATGTTATATCGTCGCAAGATGTCATAGTAGTGATGATATACCACTCGTCGCACTATTATTTTTAAGAGCAAATTTATATTTTTTAAAAGAAAACATTAGCTCCAATTCTCCAAACAGTTACATCCAATTCTCACCACTCTCGTGTCACTCACCTTCTTGACACAACTTTTCTGAGATACCCTAATTATCATATCTAAGAAGTACCATAAAAAATTAGAACCGTTCTATATATCAATTCTGTGTCATACATCTCTATGCACAATTTCCTCTTTCCTCTTGTTGACTCCTGCACACAAATTCTCTCCTGTCTCTTCATTACAAATACCCCTACTGTAAAGACCATCTCGATCCTTCGACTCGATCGTCACTTATCAGTGAGTCTCCCCAGTCCTCAACTCCCAAGATCTCGAATCTAGCTCGATCCTTGGCCCGCCTCGCTGTATACATGGGCTCGCCGCTGCAGCTGGTCGCTGAAATGGTCGAAGCCCTGCCACCGCTACAGCCGGTCGCTCCGGCAAGGCCACCTATGTATGGACCGCCGCTGCGCGCCTCCCCCCGCCCTCTGCGGCCTTGGAGGTCGCCGACCACCTCGGCGCCGCGCTCCTCCACGGCTCTTTTCGACGGTGCCCTGATGCCAAAGCTGATTCACCCGCCTGGGCAATCGACTCCATCCATGCCGCAGGTGCCACAGCCTCTGCCTCCGCCTATGAGATTTATGTCACTGGGTGCTGCATGGTAATGCTATTGCTTTGGGCCTTCTATTCAGGAGTTGCAGCTCGGGATATTGGTGGAGTGTCTAACTTCAGATTTTCGATGTGACCTGGAGGCGGTTGCATCTTTGGCAAAATGTGGTCTAGATGTGTTTGCGCACAACATTGAATCTGTGAGGAGTTTGCAGAGATTAGTTAGAGATCCTCGAGTAGGCTAATGCTCTTGTGATTTTCATTTTAGTCACAAAACATTGTCCTTTTTCTTAAGTACCAAATTGTCAACATGTCCCCCTTAGATCATGACACCCATACAGAGTTACCTGGATCATCTCAGGAAATAATGATTGTCGGTGTTTCGTGCACCGGCAATACGAATTTTCGGTTAGTGGGGGTCGCGCGCTCCCTCTCCCCGAATGGTCGACTCAAGAAGCCAGAGGTTTATACTGGTTCGGGCTGAACGTCCCTACTCCAGTTCGTGTCGTTGGGGTGTTTGGTATTCGAGAGATGATCCAAAGGTTACAGGCGAGAGAAGGGGTTTTATCGATCTCCCTTGCGCTCGGTGTGTTCTTTCGCTCTCTTGCTGGATCGGTCTCCCCTCCCCCTGGGGCCCTGCCTCTCCTTATATATCCGGAGGTGGCAGGTTACAAAAGGGAGTTGGAGAGAAAAAGGAAGGGGTACTGTTTGCCTTGGAGTCTGGTCTTCCGTCCTGTCGTCCGACCGGGCTCTGACTACCTCCACGCCGGGTTGGTAGCCTTGCGGCGGGGAGTCTTCGACCGTGCTGACGAGGTGACGCACCGCTCCGTACGGACGTCAGCCCGGCATTTAATGGTATTTGACCTCAGCTTGGCCTCGGGAGGGGGCGCTTCTCTGCGGTGTGTCAGTGACGATGGGACCGGGGCTTAACTTCTTGGCGTACCCCCTGACATTCTCGGGAAGGGACCGTCTACCCTGGTATGGACGTCAGAGGACGTCACGTACACAGAGCAGTCGGCCCTTCGCCAGCGCGGGTCTTGGCCCTTCGAGTGTTAGTGGAGCCGACCGACCATGCGCCCCGACCTGGGAGGTCGGAGTCCGCCGACCGCCTGGGGCTGGCTCCGAATAGTGCCAGGCCGACTTTTCGCGGCCCACGAACCTTTGCCAGAACTGGGCTTTTGAAGGATGTCAGCCCGCTCGTGGTCTCGGGCTGATGGAGGTACCCATGGTATGGGTACTCGTCAATGATACTAATGATTGGTAACCTACCATAGCTAGTATTGAAAACTTGAAGTTGACTGATAGAGAGCAGAAACAATTACTGAAAATCAGTTCATCATATTGGCATCTGGCACTGTAGTTAATCTCTTATTTCCATTTTCTTATCTCTACAGATATGATCAGGGTTAATTCTGTTATGCTTAAAGTTGAATTTATTGTGATCAGAATACACACATTGCACTTGCTTTTGAGGTGACAAGTTGCTGGCATCAAGACAAAAATGCAATGACTTTGCCTGTGCTTCAGGTATGCCACAAATATTGAAGTCATCTAATTATTTATAGATATCCTATATTGTCTATTGACTGTCCTGGATAGGAATCGTTGGGTTTGTTTTATATATCATCACTTGTACAAGCTTATGTATTCGAATCTAATGTCCAGAAACATAAGGTGAATTATTTTGATGCATTGTAGAATCTCATGCCCAGAAACATAGCCCAAATGTTGCTTTGTGCGTGGTAACTACCATGCAGGCTAAAGAACAATGACACTTTCTATCTTCACAAAAGAAAGTTGCAAAAAGAAAAGTTCAAAACAACTAAAACAACCACAAGATTCACAAGTTCTGAGTAGCAAGATTTGGATAGCACTGCAAAAATTCCCCCTAAGATTAGCTTCCATGCACAGAAAGGGCGTGGCAGATAGGTCTAAATTTTCAATGAGGCAGCAGAATACTGAATACCTCTCGAGGAACGCAGGAGTATGAACTCAAAGAGGCAAGCATCTGAGGCACTGGCTGAAGCCTAGGAGCCTACTCACTTTTACTTACCTGCCTTGTTGCCTCCTTCCTTCCCTTTGGTTTGCCTACTAGTAGAAGCAAAGCTACCATAAAAGTTGTGAAAAGAGCATGGCAAAGTTGGTTGCCACTGTGCCGCAGCTCATGGATATGTGGGAAAAGGGAACAATGGTGCAAGGCTTGGACGGTGACTGCTGGGTTATCAAGATTTCTGTTGTTTCCTTTTGAGTTTGCTACAATTATATTGAAACTAGAGTTTTCGATGTTGGTTGGTGTAACAGAATTTAGAAAGTATACAGACATGTTATGTGCAGTAAGGATTTGAGGTTTGTGACAAGAGAGGATTTATACAAAAAAAAATGATGTTAAAGTAAGTATTTTTGCACTGTATCACCGACACTCACAAGTGAAACGGGATGCAAAGGAGAAAAAAATAATAATAACGGATTATTTGTCACAAAATTGAGGTGCATATGATAATTTGTCACATCATATCTTACCGATATAAGGTCCTGGTGCCTAAATATCATTGAGACATGACGTGACAAATAATCAGATGCATCTCAACTTTGTGACAAGTGATCAAATCCCCCCCCCCAAAAAAAAAAAATCAACTGCAAACTAGACAGTACACCACCATTTTTTACTCATAGCTTTCTTACGTTTACAAGCTTATGTCGATGTTCAAGATCAGGTGTCCCTAGATCGAGCTTACGAATGTGATTGTAGTTGCCTTTTTGTGAAGTCAATCAAAATTGTGAAGGTAGGATGAAAGGGATTGCTCTTTATTCAATCACATGCCTTAACAGAGTACATGCTTATGAATTGGAAATGAAATACTAATGCTAATCTTGCTCTTCTCTCGTGCTGTGTTGTTGTGTTGCTTTGTGTTCGTATCCTCCTTGATTCCTTACGCAAGCTTCCAACTTATACTAGCCGAAGGGATGGCAGTTGTTATCTTCTAAGAGATGTCTTCCCTCAAAAATGTGTCTTTCTGTCAGGAGGTGTCTTTTGACAAATAGACGTCTCTTTGTAATGAGTAACTTTCAATCAGTTGTCTGTATCTATTAGAGAGAGTGTCCGCACGCTAGTCTTATGCGGGGGTAACTTCCATTCTGACCCATTTCAGGTCAGGGCAAAACTCATTCAATACTCGACCTATATGTTAATCGGCGTAAATTGAATAAGCTATTCTCGACCAGCATATGTATAACTGGTCGGGGTAACCGAATAAACTATCCTCAACCAACATATATAGCCGGTCGGGATGAATAGGATACTTTATCTCCAACCAGCGTTAATTTAATTGGTTGGAAATTTTTCCACACGACTAAATATGACTATGGTTGAAGTCATAACCAGGTAATGGGCTTTGAGCATGATCTTTTCTTATGAGCCTTTTTCATTTATAAGCGCCTAGGGATTGAGTAAATACATGTATTTACTCGAGACTTTTCAATATTTACTCTAGACTTTTCAATTCTCTAGACATTATGGGGTTTCGCACTAATCATGTAATTGTTTCAGTTCCCGATAAGGAAATCTTTTGCGATTTCTTGGTAACTGAATCGGTGGTATAATTGTCCTAATGAACAGGATAAATAAGGGGAGTAAGGCTTCTCTTGTACGCTTCATGCCTTCAAATTATTGAGCGCAAAAAAACCCTTTGAGTTATTATGCTTTCTTTCTTCTTTGTTCTTCAGATTTTTCATCTTCCATTCTTTTTTCTCGCATTTCAAAATTTTGGTAAAGAAACAAAGGTGAAAAGTTTGAAAAACTAGAAGAAGGTTTGAAGTTTTTTCAACTTTTTGGATTCCTCCCCCTCTTTCTTGTTTGTTTTATTCGCAATGGAGAGGTTTATTCTTACCAAGAACAAGATCATGGAACTCGAGGATCAGGGCTTGATCCCATCGTGTGAGATGGTGTGTTGGGATCCTAGCGGAGAAGATGCAAAGCCTATCCCTCAAGAGGGACGCATCATGCTCTTTGCCACTTTTGTTAGGTTAGTTTATGTCTCCGTGAGAGCGAATTCCTAGCTGATTTGCTTGATCATAACGAGATTGAGCTTTATCATCTTCTCCCAAATTCTATTTTCATTTTGAGTGTTTTCTCGCATCTTTGCAAGGCTTTTTTTTGGTATTCTTTCTCATGTTCGTCTTTTTTGCTTCTTATAACAATATATTAGAATAATAAAACTCAAGATGTTTTTGTGAGCGTTTACTTCAAGCTCCAAGTCGGCGTTCTGTACCATTTCCTTTCGAACAAGGATACATAGAAGGATTACTGGCGGGAGTGGTTCTACTCGATGATTCTGAGGGGTAGCTGCCTACGGTTTACCGAGAAAGTTTCCCCAACCTAGACAAGGTCGGAGGCGACAAAAGAAAAGGACTCTTTGGAACCAACTGACGAGGAGGAGAAGATCGTGAAGGTCATCTCCAAGTTGGTATCGGGAAGAAGATTGCCTACGATGTTCTGTACCACAAGCTAAGTTCTTTAATAAGGCGGTTTAGATATGCCTGGAGGATCGAGGGCGACCAAGGTCCTACCAAAGACGAACTTGGAGGTAAGAGATTCTGAGTCCCCGACCTTCCTTTTTTATTATATATTTTTTAGAACTTGCTAACATATAAATATATTTTTATGTTCAGTTCTAATTGCCAGGGAAACTTGTTCGAAGGTTGTGCTTATTTTGCTCCTTTAAACAGATCCGATCAGGCTGCTTTGGACAATCAGTCAGCTAGCCTGATCGGACAAAGTTATGAGTTCATCAATGAAAGAATTGAGGTAAGTATCAAGTAACTGATTTGGTGATATAATCAAATCATTGTCTGTTCTAATACCTTTGTTATCATATATATATATTTAGATGCATGTTCAGAAGCGTGTTACTGACCAATCTGAGTTATCGGTCCTAGCTCCTCTGATGAAGAAGAAGAGGACCACAAGCAGAGGTGCCTCAAAGGTGGTGGGTTTGACTTCCACCACAGAGATTAGTGATGAACCGACCAGCACTAGTCCGATCCAAGGTATAAACTCTAGGTGTGCATAGGACCAACCTCAAGCCCTAGAGCAGAGGGTTGGAGCTTCTGTGGGAACACAGAGAAAGACCTCCTCACAGGTATGTAATAGAAGAAGATATGGTGCAAGGGAAATTTCATATAAAAATTGTACATTGTTTCCATATACTCAGGGTGAGGAGGATGAGAGTGAGGAGGACAATATTCCTCTTATCATAAAGAGGAGGAAGACTCCTACTTCGGATATAGGGGCATCCGATACTCCTTTGTTGTCCTAGAGTATGGACTTGGGGGTATCCTTTAAGTAAGTTTCTTTAATTCTGAGCATTTTTTTTATTCTTCAGAGCTAAATAGAAGTTTCTCAATATATATATATATATATTCTCTTTTTTAGCCCCAAGGCTACATCTTCGGTTGCAACTGAAGCATATCCTGAGGTGGTGCTTACCGACCAATGCAGAGTTGCCTTTGGCACCTATTGAGGAGGTTGCCAAGGATGTCCCTATTGATGCGTAAGGCACGAAGGTGACACCGACCAAAGTCGACAGTGAAAATCTTATGTTCATTGGAAATGAGCCTCTGGTTGGTGAGGCATCTATTGCTGCTGAGGAGGTTCATACATCTCTAAGGGCTACAGAGGAAGAGGTAGGGGAGACCAAAGAGATGATCACCGCTTCGATCAATGAGGAAAGACCAATGGCTGTGGTCATGACTACAACCACAACCACTGAGATTTAAGCACCATCCACCTTTGGTGTTGTTGACAAGGAGAGGACGTATGAACAAGTTTTCAATAACTTGTTATCTAAGGTATTCTTCCTTTTCCCCCCTCTTGTTGAGTCTTAAGAGAAAGAAAGAACATGTTTAAATTATTTGTCTTCTTTTCTTGCTTCATTGTTTTCACAAGAAGCATCCGACCTGTTAAGTCGGCAGGTCCAGACTTTGGCAAAGGCCGAAGTCGAGAAAATCATAAAAAAGTAAGTTTGAAGAACAACTCATTTCTTATGTTTTCTGATTTTATTCCATCCATATATGTTCAGAAACAGATCGGAGAAAAGAATAAAAGTGTTAGAAAGGCAACTCTTGGTGGCTCAAAACACCGCCAAGGGCTATCAATTTGAACTTGTCAAAGCAAATGACAAGTATCATGGTAGTGAAGAAAGGAATTCCAAACTCCGTTAAGCTTTTAATGAAAATGGCAAGCGAGTAAAGTAGCTCGGTCAAGAACTGCAGTTCATCATTCTCGAAAAGGAAGCCAAAGTAGAAAGTAAGTAACTCTTCGTGACCTAGTAATACTTTGTTGTATCAATTTTTTTATAGAAGAAATAAATAATAATTTGATTTTGACTTTTGTTAGAATTAACAAATAAAATAAAGGCCAAGGATCTCCATCTCTCCCAAGGAGAAATAGAGAAGAAGAAGCTGGTAGAGCTGAGTTCACGAGAAGAAATAAATAAAATGAAGGACCAGATGAAGATCTTCAATGAAGAAACAATAAGGATTTAAGGAGTAAGTAAATCTACCCTGATTTTTGTTTTTGTTCAGTTGAAGAAGATATCGGCGGATTTGAAATGAAAATAAGTTGAAATTACAAATTCAAATCTATCGGTTGATGAGCTGGTTGCGGGGATAAGAGATCAACTGATGATTATCAATGATCACATCCCTATTGTGATGCAAACCATCAAGTCAGCACTTTGAGCATTAATTGCCTTCCAAATAAGGACACAGTTGATCTGGAGAAATTAGCGCCCAACTTGCAATTCTCAACTGAAGAAGAGATGAATAGGACATGAGCAGAAGTAAAATATGTCATGGGTATGAATATGAACAATGTAAAGATTGCTTGTAAGTGAATGAAATTTTATTCTATGTTAATCTTGTGTTCAAGTTATTCTATTACTTGTGTACTTGTAGTGTATCGCTACTAGCCCCAAACTATTTGTGTCCTGATCAGCAACATGATCGGGAGATAACCAATTTTCTTATTGAGTACTGATCAGTTTGCTTCTTGCTTTATACTCAATATTAACTGGTAGCTGGTTGGAGATAAAGTTAGTCTAATGAGTTTCAATGTAGTAAGTACTGGCTTACATGAAAATACTTTATTAGAAGTCATCTCACAACGCGACCAGCAACCTTGTGTTTTGCTTTAGGGAGTTTGATCGGATAAGGATTTCATGATTTGCTCCAAAGGAAAGCAAGATAAGAAATAGTTCATATGTAACACAAATATAAATACAAATTAAAAAGTAAACTAGATGAATAAACTTAAAATGTTTACACATAAATACTGCGAAGATGTTGAATATTCCAAATGTTTGAAAGGATTCAGCCATCTTCCACAACAAGCCAAATAGAACCTGGTCGGGTGATTAATACAATAGTAAAGGGACCATCCCATTTGGAAGATAATATATTTAAGTTAGAATGGTTTTAGATACGCTTTAAAACCAAGTCTCCCACCATAAGTGTTTGTGGTTGAACTCTTTTGTTGTAGTATCGTCTTAAGCCTTGTAGGCAGGCTGCTGACCTGATAAGTGCTTGATCTCACTTTTCAAACATCATATTAATAAATTAATTTGCAAACACATGGTTAAAAAGTTACATTGTATTTATAAACTTTTGAGAAAATTCTAAATTTTAAATAATCCCAACATTTTCACTAGACAATATTACCCGAGAGCAATTTAAAACTTTAAAAGCCAATTGCTACTATGGACCAGTTGAGATAAATCCTTTTTTCTCTTAATTAAAATTTCTTTAATTACTTATTACATTGACACCCCTAGATAACTTTATGTAACATAAATAATTAAAGATATGCAAGATGATTGCATTTAAAATCCTATCAAATAGGAAAAATGCACATCATGTATGACCAATATTTTGCATCACATTTCAGGAATGTGCATGTCTAAAATATTGCATCATGCTTAGGACATAAATAGAAAATGAGTTAAAATTACATTGAATTATTGCAAACAGTCATATCAAGAGCCATCTAGGACACGTAGGAATATTTTCAATGCTGGCAAGCTGGCCAGAGCTCACTCAGGCAAGTCACCCTTCGACCATGTCTTATAAACTGCTTTTGTGAGATGTGGATTGTTTTAAAATCTTTGCACGTGAACCATAAAGTTTGATTTCTAAATAAAATTAAAACGTGTCGAGTGGATCACTTTCGAGAAAATTCTAAATATTAAATAATCCCAACATTTTCATTAGACAATATTACTCGAGAGCAATCTAAAACATTAAAAGCCAACTGCTATTATGGACCAGTCGAGATAAATCATTTTTCTCTTATTAAGTAAGTTCTAATTGCTTGTTAAATTTACACCTGTAAATAACTTCTGTAACATGAGTAACTATAGGTGTACAAGATCATTACATTTAAAATCCTGTCAACTAGATAAGATGACACAACATACATCGAGTAATCCAGCGAAAGAACTACTGTGTCCAAACAAAAGGGTGTGTGTGTATATATATTCATTAGGCAGAAAGTAAAACAGAAGATAAAGCAAACGTCTCTCTCTCTCTCTCTCTGGGCGCGCGCGCAGCTGGCATAGGCAGGCTACGGCCACATCGCCTGCAAAAACTCTGACGAACGTATCTCCACTCCTCCTATTCAATCGAATCCCCCATTGCCACCGCGCATAACTCTTCCTTTTAACTCGTACTAATACTAAATTACTAATGCATGCGATGCTCCCGAGCCTAACATGTCATCGTGTTGTGCGCCCTCCTTACCTCTATGAACAATCTATCTGCTAGTGCCAATGGCTACACACAGAAACATAACTTCGCGTACGTACGTATGCAGACTATGCAGTAATGGCATGTACAATAAGCAACGACGGATCTAGAAGGTACTTATGGATTAAGCCAATAATGTAAAAATCTAGTACACAAAAATTTTATGGATTGCGACACACTAAATATGAAGACCGACAAATAATAGATGGCAAGGCTCTTGCAATCTTGTAACTAAGCCTAGCTTTTAAAGAATCAGTTTTTAGAAAACCAGCTTCTGTATAACCAAACCTAGAATCAGTTTTTAGAGAATCTAAACAAAAAACAAAGAGACCCTTAGGACGTGCTACTTAAGAATTTTAGGATAGCTAACAAGAAAGCAAGCTAGTATACTTTAATATTAAATTACAACAAAATAACATCAAACAAGAAGACAAAAATTACATCAATTCATAATAAAACGAGAAAATATTGATACAAAATTAGTGTGGGTGGCCAATTGTAGGGGGGCTGAAGCCCACCTTACCCACCCCATTGGATTCAGCAATGACAATAACATCATCTCAGCTGGTTCTTAGTATGTACACATCAGTTTTAGTCTATGTGGAAGAGTGAGAAAAAGAAAAGAAAAAGAAAGCTGACTCTTATTTAGTATTCAGTTTTGCACAAGAGTATGAGTAATTATTTATATATAAGAGAGAAAAATAGTTGTTGCATAACATCTAGAGATAATTTTTAAAAATAATTATTATGCAAATTAACTTTTAATTTATTATTAACTTATAATAAATTTTGCTATTGTACTTGCTCTAACTAGTACGCGATGCTAGTGTTGAGTCCTGCACAAGCTGCGCCGGCGCTGCACGTACGTCGTCCTCAAACCAGCAGAAATTCTCCTGCGTGCGTCTCATGCAGCATAGGCATATACTCTCTCCTGCGTGAGTATTAAGTATACGCAGCATGTATAGCACGTCTTTTCAGATAGGAATACTCTCATACGCGTACGCAGCTTACACCCCTTTACTCCCTGTGCAACAGGCGCACGATGGAATAACATGGTAGTGCACTAGTGCTGCTGCAGCTGCAGCTGCAGCTTCCTTGATCTTGTTACAGTAGTGCTAGCACTAGTGGCAGTAGTAGCGAGGCTACATATCTACTCCTAGCTAAGCTAACGGCGCCTAGTATTACAGACTAACAGTTGAGGGGCATGTAGCTCTGTGCTGCCTGCTCGCACAGCAGTACAGCACGCAACAAGCAGCAGCAACTCGGTAGAGTACAGTGATCCTCTCCTCTCGCCTGTAGCTACCGTCTCGGGTTCCTGCACCGGCATTGGCATTGGCATTGGCATTGGCAGATCGATGGCTTTGGGTGGCCATACGGGCACATGACTGATGCCTGCCGCTGCCCCTGTACAAAGCGGAGAATTTGCAGCGCGTAGCTGGCTTCCATTTGTACCTAGGAAGCTTGTGCAGAGTTGCAAAAATGAATTGCTTGTCTGCATTCCAGATTTCCACATGCCACTCGGTAAACAAGTACTCACTCTACTGGGGTACCCTCCTACTAGGTAGTGCTCCACATTAGCACGCTTTCCAAGGTATACCACAAAGCATAGCTTCAACAACCTAATCATTGGGATTTAGTAGTTTAAAATCATCTTATCCAATATTCCAATCACCCTGTAGATTACATGAGACTATGCTAGACACTCCTATAGTATAGCGTATAAGAATTATAGCACAACGATTTCGAACAGTATGCGTTCACTGTACACTCAACGTCACATGTTATACCCTTACTATTTTCAGTACAAAGGCATCGATCAAACAGTGGGAAACCTGATACTGTTCATGGGAATTAACTCGACCTGGACGTACTGTATCGAGCCGTGCCCGTGAAGCGAACGGCGGAGAAGCCGCCGGATTTTATCCATGGCGAGGGGCAACCGGCCGACGAATAACACGATAACGTACAGTTGGGGACGCCAACTTTGAGGTTTCAGATCACCATGCGTATCTCTAAAGATCTCGGGACTCTGGAGACACAGCAAATGCGACTTACAAAGATGCAATCATGCAACTGCATTTTTACCCGGCTTTGTTACATTCCGACTTCCATCCAAAGAGGCCTTGAGTGAATAAGAGAGAGGAGATAGTTACATATAAGAGAGATAAATTAGTTAGGTACAAAAAAAAAAATATAGTTATTACACAGCATCTAAAGTCAAAATTCAGATATAGCTACTGTACAAGCTGTTTTAATATTTACTCTAGATGTTAGGGTAAGTACAGAATTTTGTTATTGTATTTGCTCTAATAGATTTTCTTTACTTCTTTGTCGCATTCGCATCCTGATGAAGTGATGAGAGAGAGCGAGATGGCATGCAGATGGAGATGGTACATGAACAATAGTGAACAATGGATGAGGATTGCTGCAAAAGGAATGATGGTGTGGTTCAGGGCTAGAGGATGGCCATAGGAACGCCATCTCTGGACCAACCGAACCAGCCAGTCTTTTCTTATTGTGAAAAGGAAGGAATTAATCTTCCGATAATATATTTAACATGTCCATGTGATTTCAACTTTCACTGAAAAAAAACCCTCCGCCATCAACAACAGTGTAGCGCACTAAATGGTTGTTTGGTATGACGTATTAAGAAAGAAACCAGCCATGCAATTTCTTTGTCAATAATGTGAAAAAATAAAACTACGAAAATGTTATATATTTCACGCGCATGATTTTCTTTGTAATAATTCCAATTTAAGACATTGTGATCTGCATTATGATTTATGCGTATGCGTACCGCTGAATCATGAGAATGACAAGATCATGAGAATGTTCAGAAGAGGGAGGATGGCCATGGCCTTCCGCATTATCTGTAGCGCCATATACTAGTTTAGTAGTGGGCAGTAGCTAGATCATGAGAATGACAAGATCATCAGAATGTTCAGAAGAGGGAGGATGGCCATGGCCTTCCGCATTACTTGTAGCGCCAAGCAGCAGGGCGGATCGACCCATTCAATGAAAATCGTGTATGGTTTGACCGCAGCACAGTGGCATCCACGAGCTATTCTAGCCGGCCATCAATAGCTACCACTATTTTGCCAGGGAATAAACTTTCATTCCGTTGCTCTCATTCTCTCAACGCACATGCACACATCATTGAGCAGTGTTAATCGTAAACAGGCCTCACACTGAAGGGCAGGACGGTAGCCAGCCAAGTTAGCCGAAAACAGTCTATGAATTTTTCCCGATCGAAAACAGCCATTCAGAAACGTACGAGCACGCATGGCATGATTCCAAACATTCTGCGTCTGCACTGTACGTAGCTGTAGTAAATCATTTCGCCGGGCAGTAGACAACGCCAAACGTGTTTATTTTTCGTGCAATCATGGCTCTTTTTCTGGCCAGCCAGCACTGCAGTACATGTGCACAGCACACGTTTGGACTGTATGATGCTTACACATAGTTACGTTGGACGGCCCTTTGCACCACTTACAAATGGCGATCGACTGTATGATTTCCGCTTGAAAAGGACAGACTACCTTGGTCCTTGGTTTTGCCAAAATTTCTTTTTTTTTTAACCGTATTGGATCGAACTCTGAAAAGATTGATGTGCCACCTACTATTGTATTGCTGGCTGATCCATTTTCTACTAATGATTTCGAGAAAACTACAATATATACTCCCTCCGTTTCTTTTTATAAGGCGTATTTGGTTTCGTTAGGACAAGGCTTTGACCAACAATTACTCTATTAGCATATAATTTTTATGACACAAAATTGATATTAGCAGATTTGTATTCAAAAGTACTTATATATATTTATGATTTTGTATTGCATAAATGATATATTAATGAAGTAATCGTTGGTCAAAGTCTTGTCCTAACGAAACCAAATACGCCTTATAAAAAGAAACGGAGGGAGTACAATTTACTATGACTGGCTGCGGTCTTGACATAATTGATGATGGGAATGTAAGTGCAACTTGTACATGCATGTTTTGTCACTCAACTAGCAGCCGTTTAGGAGATGCTAATCGTCAAAATATTTGGTCCATAACAGTACCAGTAAATTTTTGTAGCATATTGATCAAGCGTCGAACTTCAGAAGTATTTAATAGCAACCAGCCATCTCAACTTCATGTTAATTTTTTTTGTTACAGTTTTTTATAGCTTCACGACAGCATTTTAGTTCGGCTGAAATCTGCCGATATTTCAAAATTTAACTTGGATTTTCGAAAATCTACGACACAGAAATACCATATCTCCATGCCAGCAGTATAGCGAGATCTGGTCTTACACACGCGGCAAGCCGGACAAACAGGACGGGGGAAAGCAAAGGAAAAGGAAATATTCGGGGCCTATGCCCATGCATGCAGCCATGCACGTACTGATGCACACTGATGTGAACAAAAAAACTTATCTCTCTAGACGACACGGGGCAGTAGAAATAGCACTACTATACTCCGGTAAATTAAGGAAGCCAATTAGGGCGCACCATGCATCATCATTACACTTGCGAGTCGACGGGGCCCAGCGTGCGGAGGGCCGTGGCCAATCGATGGGCCTCTCTCTCCCGGTAAGGGGGCCAGATCGGGTGTCGTACCTGCGGTTGTGGCGCATCACGAGCGCGAAAGTTTTTTTTTTTTTTTTTGCCGGCGAGAAGGATGGATGAGCACATCATTTACCACCCGGAAAACAAGAGGATATGCAGAGATCCTGGAAATGTAAGGAGCACACAGCTTGGAGGCCGTTTGAAACGCATCAATTTCATACGAAATTTGCAGAAAGTTTGTAGGTTAAAGCTTATTTGCTATAGTAATTAGAAAAATTTTTTGTCCTGTTATAAGCAGGACCTTACAATTATATTAGGTTTTACTCTTTTTTAGAAAGGACTTAATTAGATCATGTTTTTTTTTTCAGGATCAAGGCGTCAAACTTTCAATTGTGTATGCATGATTTTTGACGAATGGCGAACATATACAGGTCTAATATCTTCAACAATTCAAGTTCATATGCACAGGTAAATGACAAACCGCGCGTCCTAGCTGCCGCAGTGTTGAATCCGCTCCCTAATTTTGAGTTGCACCTCATGCGTTAACCAACCGATCGACCTATAGGATTCACGAAATTTCATACTTGTATTTGCTATTGGACCGAACCAAAACGAACTGTTTGGTGTCGACCAAGCCAACATCTAGCAAGCAGTAAAACGCATCGAGCAGTTCACAGCTACGTACAGCGCATGAATGCATGGTCCGTGGCTCACAGGGTGCACCAAACAATTCGAGGCGGAAAGGTGCGCGAGAACGCCCCACACGCACTCAACCCTGCATGCTGCATGCTGCATGCAGAGGGAGGGAGGGAGGGAGATGTTCAGCTCTCCCACCATCCCCATGCAAAATGCAGAGCACCGTCACTGTGCTGCCTCGGGCTCTGATCGCTTCATCATTGTGTCGCGTGTCTTCTCCATCCCCTTCCCTCTCATTCCAACGCCCCTGGCTTCCCACAGGCCATGGCCCATGGAGGCGGGTAAAGCCTGGTGCCTTTGGAGTGGAAATTCTAGCACACTCAGCTCCTGGTACAATGCCATCATTCGTCGGCTAAACTTCGCCCTGTTTGGCCTAGGGCTTGCTCTACTGCCGCGTCGGATTTTCTATAGCTCAAGCCACATTGTGACATTCTGCGTACATCTCCATTTTTTTTTCCTGAAAAAAAGAGAGAAGATTGCGAGGCGCAAATTGGGCGAGCAGAAGAGAGAGAGAGAAAAGGAGCGTGCAAGAGTGACATTTTGGAAATTATGTGTTCCGGAAGTAAATTCACGTTGCTTCCAACAAAAAAGTTCTTCATGCATGTATTGATGTAGCACATTGATAGTAAGATGCTCGCGTTGATATGTCAATCTCGACGCATAATTAAGCAATGTTGCCAACGTGCGTTGATTAGGCAAAGGCAGGAAGAGAGTTAAAACCCAAAAGGGTGAGGGGAGAGAGAGAGAGGGACAGGGAGAATCGGTGTCAAGTCGAAAACCTCGGCAACTATTGGTGATCGATTCCGCCAGTGTCAAATAATTGGTACGACGTCAAGCGCTGATGAGAACAAAAGTCTGTTTACTAAAGACATAAAACAGTCAAACTGCTCAATATAGCCTACTACGCTAGCTGATTGAGTTCATAAAATCGCATTAAGATCGACAGCGACCGTCCTGTTCAGCTCGATGTAAATCCCTGTCTGTCAAACTCCAACCCGTGTGACATACATTTTTCGTCAATTCGGCCGGGGGTAGCCGATAGCTTCGTTTCTCTTGGCGTTTTGCTCCTCCATTGTCGTGCTGTCAACTCGTCCATCGTAGGTAGGGTTACAAACTTCAAGAAAAGTGTCCCCTAGCATAGGCCCAATTTTGTGGACAGATCTAACATTGACACGCCCTAAATCAGACACTGATAAATCTTAGGTATAGTAAGAGCAAGGCTAATAATATAGCTCACTGCTGGCTATATATGGTTGTCATGTCATACACAGCCGTCTAAAAGCTCACCCATATAATAAGTTATTGTAAAGCGTAAACTACTTGGCCAACAGCACCCTAAGATTGGGTGCTTGAGAGATTCGGATTGGGCTTTTGTGGTAACCGCTCAGAGACAGGAAGAACGGGATGTTGGGAGCAAGCAAGAAGGCAGTCGAGTTTACCTGTGTTCGGGCCCTCCAAAAGGAGTAATGACCCTAGTCCTGCTTGGGGGATTCTTCTCAAGTCAAGGTTCTTACAAGGCTAGGGAAGACGACCTTCTAAGGTTCCGCCAACCAAGCAACAACAACCCTTCTCCCATGCACCCTAACTCCCTTTTATACTCGGGCTGGCTGAGGCGCATGGGGCTTACAAGCTTGCGTAAAGCAAGCGTCGACACGCTACTACGAGCATTTAATGCACCCGTCACACTCTCTTACATCACGTTTAATGCCTGTCCTAGCCGACTTAGACTTCGCCTTGGGTCCCGCTGCCTGTCACCCCCGCAGTTCCGCCAGAGAGAGGGATGTCGATCGGGGCCACCCATCATTAATGCGCTACTGGGAAGACACGCCGCCATACCGCCGCTTACATATCTGCATTTAATGCGCACGCGTCTCGCATTAAATATCCTTGACCCTTCGCCTGCGGCCTGATTTGGGGTTGATTCTTGGGAACTACGCCCGAGGAGTGGCTCAACGCCACTGCCCTCTTGGCGAGCACCTTTGCTGGTCGCTGAGGAGTGGCCTCGAACGCCACTGCCCCTGGGCGAGCACCTTTGCTGGTCGCTTCGAGGAGTGGCTGAACGCCACTGTCCCCTGGCGAGCACCTTTGCCGGTCGCCCTGAGGAGTGGCTCAACGCTTCGCCCCCTGGGCGAGCACCTTTGCCGGTCGCTCGAGGAGTGGCTCAACGCCACTCGCCCCTGGCGAGCACCTTTGCTGGTCGCTTCGAGGAGTGGCTCAACGCCACTGCCCCTGGCGAACACCTTCGGCTGGTCGCCTGAGGAGTGGCTCAACGCCACTCGCCCTCTTGGCGAGCACCTTTCTTTGTCGTCGCTTCGAGGAGTGGCTCAACGCCACCTGCCCTTCCGGGCGAGTACTTAAGGCCAGCGTGGGTACCCCAGCTTAATACGCTGACAAGAGCTCCTCGCCCACCCAGAGTGTCTTTATTCTTTTCTTCGCTTAACGGTTCAATCTCCGGTGGGCCATAAATGCCCACGCACGCCGCGGTCTTTAAAAACTTGCCTCTTTTTTCCAGGCCGAGGTGGATACTGCGGCCGTTTCCGAGGCTTCGTGGGACGTGCCCACTTCCTTGAAAAATGCTTTGATTTTCCCGCATCCGAACTGCCGCGTCTCTTCGACTTTTCCCGCCAGGGTCCTCCGTGAATTCTTATAAATAATCAGGCGACGGGGGGGGATGTTCCCTTTTAAGCACCGCCTCTGCTCCTTCCCGCCTTTAGCTTCCCTTCTTCCTTAGGCGATTCGATGGCCTCTCCGACTTCTGCCCTCCCTCCTTCAACTGTGGAAGAGAACGCCGCCGCTAGATGCTCCAAGGTGATCGCTCGCGACGCTCTCGCATGCGCCGGATCGTCGCTCCCCACGCCACCGGGAAGTCATCTTCTTCGTCTGGCGATGATGGCGGGCTTGGTCCCGCCCATCTCGGACTTCTATATCGCCGTCCTCAACTTCTACGACATTCACAACATCCACCTTCCGCCTAACTCCATTGTGCTCTCTCCGTCTTCGCCCACTTCGTGAAATGTTTATAGGGGTGATGCCCAATCTTCTCCTTTTCCGCTACTTCTTCTCGCTCCGCCACCCGTGGCTCCAAAGCATCTCCGGTGCCGCCATCTGCGACTTAGAGGCGGGGCCGTTGCGCTACATTCCAATGGAGAACCGATCCAGCTGGAAAATGTGGCGCCACGAATGGTTGTACGTTGAAGACGACAGCGGCATTGAAGCCCTGGGGCTTCCCACCGGAGCGGTGGGCAGCAAATCTGACTGGGTATCTCCGGTCGCCGACACGCCCGAGCTACTTGCAATGTTGGCTCGGGTTGATCATCTGCGGATAGCAGGGCTAACCGGAGGCATGGTTCTCCGGGACTTCGTGTCCCGGAGGATTAGTCCTTTGCGCCACGCAAGACCGCCAGCTTGGCACTACCTGGGCGTGGACGACGGGACTCGGACGGTTCCAGGAGGTAAGCTCTTACGCCTTCCTTCTTCATCATCATTCTTTTCTCTTTTTTTTTTTTTTTTTTTTTTAACATCGCCTTCTTCTTCTTTTTGTTGTGTCAGCCGTGGGAAAGCTGGACGCCGCGCAGATCGCTTCCTGGATGGGGCGACTGGGCCAGTCGAGCGACGTTCCACCCTTCCCCGAGGCTGCGCTTCCACTCTGCGACATGCAGCCCCTGGATCGGGCGGAGATCGTCAAGGCGATGCCTAAGATGGACGCCATGGGGACGCCCATCATCGTCCATCAAGGGCCCCTGATAATCCGCGGCACTCCTACAGCTGGCGACCAGGGGAGGAACAAGCGTCCTGCCGACGACATCGCTTCATCGAACGCCCGGCCGACCACGGCTATCGGGGGCCGTCGGCCGGCCCCGGACCTTCACGGCCCGCCATCGGGACTTCCTCACCGCGGGGCTCTTCATCAACGGCCGCGACGCTTCGCCATCACCGTCGCGAATCGTTTGGCTGGCGCCGCCTTGATCGACCGGCCGCTTTTCCTCCATCGCCATCGCCATCGCCGGGCGGCCGCCCGATCTTGCCCGGCGGATCGACCGGCAAAGACCTCCGCCGCCACCACCGCCGGCGGTGATCGCCGGCCGGCCGCGGGACTCACCGGCGCAGAAGACCTCCGCCGCCACCGGCAGCGGCGTCCGCCGCCGCCAGATCGCTAGTGGCCGACCGCCAAGATCGCGATGGCGGACCCTCCGGCGCAAGATCCGCCGCGCCACCGGCACCGCTGGCCGACCCACCAAAGATCGCCGATGGCGGACCCACCGGCCAAGAAGACCCTCCGCCGCCACCGAGGCCGGTGCCTCGAGGGGGGCTGGTTCTCATTCCGGGAGTGCCTCGGTTTCCGAGGCCTCAGCCCAGGTACCTGAATCCTTGAAACACACAAAAAGAAGACGGTAAAACTTTTTGACCTTCGAACGGAGCCTTACCTTTGCTTGCTTTTGCTTGTTCCAGGGCACCCGCTGCAGACCCCACCGCTCGTGGTCGATGACCTGGGCCGAGGTAGCTGACGAGCGCGGGCTGATCCGCCAGGACAAGAAGAAGCCGGCGATCAGCACGCAGCCGACCAGGGCCGGCCGGGCCACAAACCCACTCCGGATCCTCCGCTGGACTCGCTCTTCTACGTGACGCAGATGCACTGGCCGCTTTGACAGCTCTACTCCCACACCACCACCGCTTACGCCGAGCAAGCAACGGTGGCCGACGCCGCCATCGAGATCGGCCGCCCGGCAGAGGTGGCTAATTTACACGACGGATGGAAAGCGGGAGCGGGAGCGGTGGGGAAGCGGAGCGAGGGCGCTCGCCAGACCGCCGAGCTCATGGAAGAGCTCGAGGCGCAATGACACACCGCATCGGGCCGAGGCGGACACTCGCAGATGCCGAGGTACGCCTTTGACCGGATGGAGGGCGACCTCGCTCGGCTGGGGTTGATGCGGCAAAGCGCCATCGAATGTGGCCGGCCGTCGACTACGCCTTTTGCCTCGCCGGATTCGCGGACTTCACCGCCCGGCTTCGCCGCTCGGCCGACCGGTCCCACCCAGAGGACGCCGCGATGGCTGCCGCCATCGCGAAGTTCGCTTTGGCGTCTGCGCGCCCAAGGACGCCAACTTTGATCCTCGCCGCCCGTGGGATTGAAGGAGATCGGGCGAGGCGGAGGCGCTGGTGCGTGCACCGCGACCACGCCGCCGCCACCGGAGATGGCCAACCTCGCGCTGGAGGACGCAGCAGAAGAGGTGGCATCTGGCTGGACGTCGGGCCCCTCGCGGAAGACCTCTGCGGCAGCGACAGAAGTGACGAGGAGGAAGAAGGATAGGACAACCTAGACCCTTCTCCCTTTTGCCCTTTTAACTTGGCGCCTCGCAACAACTTTTGTAAAGCACTTTTCATGGAATAGACATGACACTTTTTAGACTTATTCAAAGAATGTTTAACTTGTCTTCTTAGCCTTCCACCTTCGACCGCCAAGATTAACTTGAGTGCTACCGCTCTGGCTTAAGGCTTAGAAGGAAAAAGAAGGGAGTAAAGTATCCCTTGTGTCCGGCGATTCTTTTCGTTGCCTTCTGATCCACGCAAACAACACGTACCCTTGTGGCCTCGCGGGGCGGTTAGGTAAGACGCGACAGACGTAGGCTTTTGATAGCAAGTGTTTAAATCGCCACCACGGGGACACCGAGTGTCATGACCGTGTCTGAGCCGAGTTCAAACCCAGCCCAATTGCCCAATCCTGTTCGGCCGCACTTACATAGTGGTCCCGCCTTTACATCAAGGCCATAGACTGAGCGGACTAGAGTGATCGCCCGAACACTTTGCCACAAAACATGAACAGGAAAGGCATGAAGTAATTGCTAGAAATAATGAACTTAATACTTAATTTACGAACAACGTGTCGTTTCACTAGTCGGCAGCAGGTGCATGATTCGACGCAAGACGAGGAACAAAACTCAAACTTACAACCGCTCAAGGGTAGAACTTGCGCAGTTCTCTATATTCTGTGAGTTCGCTAGTTCCTCCCCCTCGCCTGGCCAACCCGACCGCCGGGTCGAGCGAGACCACCTTAAAGGGGCCCTCCCAATCGGGAGACAACGATTTGTGCAACCCACTGCGATCGAATCTTCGCAAGACCAGGTCGCCCATTGCCGGTGTTCTCTCACCGACCGGGTGGCGTGGTACCTCCCGAGGCTTTGGCTGATACCGAAGCGGCGCAGGCCGCAGCGATCAGGCTTCTTCCAGAGATTGACGTCGTCTTGGCGCATCTCTTCACGATCTTCTTCCGCTGAACGCAAAGAACGCGCGGCGACCCAAATGTCAATGCGAAGGGAGGACAGCCTGCGCTCCGTAAACCGTAAAGAATGGAGTCTCTCCGTGAGTCTTGGTGGAGTGGTCCGGAGTGACACAAAGATCGCCGGAGTTCTTCAACCCACCGTGAGCCGCGTTGGTGAAGCCGATCAAACGCCCGAGTCTTGAGGCCCTTCAGCACCAGCGCATTGGCTCGCTCAACTTGGCCGTTGCTTCTTGGATGGGCAACGGAGGCAAAGCACTCTTCGTGCCCATTTCTTCGCAAAGTCCGTAAAAGCGGCGGTGAATCGGGCGCCATTGTCGGTGATGATACGTTGGCGACCCCGGCGCGAAGATTCCTCGCATGAACTTAACCGCTGGCCGCAATGTAATGGTTCTCACGGCCGGCTTCCACCCACTTGGTGAACTTGTCAATGGCGATTTAACAGATGAGTGTAGCCTCGTGGCGCGAACGGACTCAGGATATCCGGCCCCTGCATCGCGAAGGGCCATGAGAGCGGGATGGTTTGCGAGCTTGGGCCGGTTGGTGGATTTGCTTAGCGTGGAATCGCACGCCTCGCACCTCCTCTCACCACCGCAAGCATCCTCGAGGCGATTGGCCAATAATAGAACCCGTGGCGGAAAGCTTTTCCCACCAGGTTCGACCGAAAAATGGCTCCCGTGACACGCCTCCATGGATATCGAAAGCAAAATGCTTCCCTCTTCCCGAGTGATGCACTTGAAGAACTCCATTTCCACCCGGCAGATGCAGTCCCCATCTACCAGGGTGTAGCGCTTGGCCTTTCGCGCTATCTTCTACCGACGCATCATCGTCGGGGCATACTTGATCCCGCAGGTAGGCCAGGATCGGATCCATCCATGTGCCTTCCGGTCAAGCACGGCGACCACAGAGTGATCGCCGGGTACTCCGCTGGCTAAGCGTTTCCACCGGTGCCACTTTTCCTCCTCGCAACGTGGTGGGGCGGCGCCACCATCGTCCCCACCGTAAACGGGGTTGCGATAAGCGGCGTCGCCTTCCCATCAGTGAGAGTGAAGCGGCATCACCATCCTCCCCACCGAGACGGCTGAGATGGACGGTCGCGGAAGCCTTTCTTCAAAGACTCCGACCGGAACAGGGGCTCTTGTCGAGGCGAGCTGAGCGAGCTCGTCCGCTAAATAATTGTCGCGCCGGGGTATGTGCGTATACCCTAGCCCTTCGAAGTGTCTCTCCATCTTTCTAACCTCCGCCAGGTAAGCTGCCATGACGGGATCAGAGCAGGTGAAGTCCTTCCTTGCCTGGTTGATGACCAGCAAAGAATCGCCTTTAATCAGAGGCGCCAGTATGCCGATGGCTGCGGCTGAGCTGAACCAAAGAATCCTTCGTATTCCGCAACATTGTTGGTAGCTTTAAAGTCCAGGACGACTATATATTTGAGGGGTCCTGGCCTGGAGACCAGAGGAACCCAGCCCGCGCCGAGCCTGAAGGATCCATCAAAGAAGAGCGTCAAAGCGTGGGCACGGGGACTTCCTTATCTTCCCCATCCGCCGAGTCCATTCAACAATGAAGTCCTTGACCTTTGACTCTTGATAGCGGTGCGGGGGGCAAATTTGAAGCCAAATTCCCCGGACAGCCATCACTTGGCGTCGACCTTCAGCTTCACGGTTGTGAAGGATCTCCCGCAGAGGATACGAGGAGACCACAGTGATCTCCCTTCCTTGGAAATAATGTCGCAGCTTTCTTGATGCCACCAGCACAGCATACACCATTTTCTGGGCCTGAGGATACCTAGTTTCAAAGATCATGCAGCACCTTGCTCACATAATAGACCGGCCACAGACGCCTCTCGCTCTGCTACTAGTCTGCACTCACCGCCGAGGGGCTTGCCGCTACATAAAGGAGAAGCGGCTCACCAGGCTCGGGGCGACCAAAGACAGAGGCGAAGAGAGATATTTCTTGAGATCTTCAAATGCTGCTGGGCTTCCGGTCCACTCGAAGGAATTAGTCTTCTTCATCGCCTTGAACAATGGGAGACTTTTCTCCCCAGTGCTATGAACCGCCGAGGAGGCCAGCGACCACTAAGAAAGCTTAAGCCGGACAGGTGGCTTCATTCGTTCTATTGCTTCAATCTTATGCAGGTTGGCTTCGATCCCGCGGCCGAGACCAGGAAGCCAAGCGGCTTTTCCAGATGACACCCGAACACGCACTTCTCAGGATTCACTTTAGCAGTAGTGCCGGAGGTGGGAGAAAGTTTCCTCCAGATCTTCAACCAACCCATCGGCCTTAGCTTTTATCACCAAGTCATCAACATATACCTCCGTGTTCTTCCCAATTTGTGACTTGAATACAATATGCATGGCTCATTGGTATGTGGATCCGGCATTCTTCAACCCAAAGGGCATTCGAACATAACAGACACACCAAAAGGGGTTACAAAGGCCGTCTTTTCTTCGTCTTCTGCGCCATTCTAACTGATGATATCTGAGTAGGCGTCTAGGAAACATAGAGCTTCACATCTCGCCGTAGAATCGACAACGAGGTCAATCCTTGGCAGAGGGTAAGGGTCCTTAGGCGAGGCTTTATTGAGGTCGGTGAAGTCTATACACATTCGCCACTTCCCATTGGACTTCTTCACGAGCACGGGTTAGCCACCACTCAGGGGTAGGCGGCTTCCGCACAACTCCGGCTTGCAATAGCTTCTCCACTTCTTCCCGAATGGCCTCTTGTCGCTCGGCGCTTTGCCTCGGACCTTCTGCCGGTTGGAGTGCGCTCCAGGCGGCGTTATGTCGGTGCTCGATCACCTCCCTAGGGACCCGGTCATTTGAGATGGTTCCCAGGCGAACACATCTAGATTAGACCGGAGGAAGGTGACGAGCGTCTTCCTATTTGGCCCGAGATCGGCGCCGATTCTCACGACCTTGCCCGAGCCTTCCTCACCCACGGGGACCACCTTCACCTCACCCGAGGACTTGGGTGAAGCGCGGCCTTGGCCTGGGAGCGCTCGAGGGGTCTTCTGTACACGCAGCCGAACAGCGGCTCCGGTAAGTCTTGCACTTGCTTACCGAGGCGCAAGGCTTGAGCTTGTCCACCTTTACCACAATTGGGCCCTTCGCCCAGGGATCTTCATCGACAAATAAGCATGATGCGAATCGCCATAAATTTGACTATTTGGCCGGCCAAAGCGAGGGCATTGTAAGGGAGGTCGAAGTCGGCGACCTCGAAGTTGATGAGTTCCGTCCGGAAGTTTTCAGCGCTCGAACGTGACGGGCGGTGGACTTGTCCAGGGCATTAGGCCCATCCCGGGGCAATTCCATAAAAAAGCGGTAGGCGCTGATTCTTCATAAGGTATTTGGAGTGCTTGATACGCCATCGGCCAAGCAGTTGATGGCACTTCCTCCATCAGCAGTACTACTTCAAGCCGCATTCCCGACCGTAGGGGCGACCACGATCGGGAGATGGTTTGGGCCTGAAGTGTTCGCCGGGTGGTCGGCCCGACTGAAAGTGATCGATTGATCCGACCACTTCAGCAGCCGACTCGTCCCGGGCTCTGGCATGGTGGCACACACCTGTCTCAGCTCTCGCTTGTACTGCGAGTTGGAAGAGTAGGTGGCCGAGCCCCCATGAATGTACGCCACCGTGTGCTCGGCTTGTTGGAAAGCGGTGGGGCGTCATCTTCGTCGTCATCATCTTCGCGATCCTTTTCGCGGCGCTTCTTGAGCCGCTTTTCCACCAACTTGGACACAACCTGGCAATCTTCCAAGTCGTGCCCATTTGTGCGGTGGATGGGGCAGTATGGCTTGCCCCTATTGTCTTCACGGCGGGGAGAACGGCGGTCCCTGCGATTGTCTCGCCGTCCCGGCGATCTCTCCTTCGCTCTGATCGTCGCGCCGTGAGGCTTGGCTTGGATCGGCCACCAAAACCTCTCGCAACGGCCTTCTTGCGCTTCTTCTTTTTGCGGTCGGAGGACTTCGACGCTCCGGCCGCTGTGGTTTGAGGCCTGCTGCACCCTTCCGAGCCTCACGCCTCGGCACACTTGTGAGCCAGGGAGAAAAGCTTCGGAAGTGGTAGCGGCGATCGCGGGTAGCCATCTTCTCCCGCATCTTCTGATCCCTAACCCCTCTCCGGAACGCAATGATGACCGACTGCTCAGAGATCCGGGGGATCGTATTGCGGCAATGGCTAAACCGCCGAATAAACCCCCTCAGGGACTCCCCCTCCTTCTGCTCCAAAGCGTGGAGGTCGTCCTCCACACCCGGTTGAGCGTAGGAGCCCTGAAAGTTGGCTACAAAAATGTCGCCTGATTCCTCCCACGAGTGTACCGAACCTCGAGGAAGGTTCAATGACCAGAGCGGGCGAACTGTCCGACATCGGGAAGTAGTTGGCCATAACTCTATCTGACCCCCCGGCAGCACGCACCACCGTCGTATAAATCTGCAGGAATTCTTCAGGGTTGGTGGTGCCGTCATACTTCTCGATGGGCGCGGGACGAAATCTCTCTGGCCACGCCGATTGGCGTAGACGGAGGGAAAACGCCTGGCACCCAACATTATATGGGGAGTGGTGTCGCCCACCCCCTCGACCCTGAGATGGGGTCGAGGAGTGTAGTCTACACTCTCCCAGTCGGAAGGAAGCTCCTTCCGACCGACCGACAACGGGTTCGGCGTCGGCTGCGGATGACGCCTCCGAAGAACTTGACGCAGATCATCTCCCCGCGAGAGCCGCCTCGGCGGGCGTGCCCTTTAAATCCTCGCGGTTCTCCTCGGCATGGGAGTACCGCGGGAAGATGCTGAAGCTTGTGCACGTCCCCTGTTGCGGAGAGCTGCGGCCGATACTCCCTTCCCTTTATCTCGGCTCTGCGGCCGGGAGAGGTCGCCAAAGAGCGATCGGAAGCCTGTGCATCCACCATACGAACTCCTTGGCGGAGGACGCCGGAAGCCTCGGCTGAATTGCCACGACAACTTCTTCTTGAAATTTGAGTCCACTAGACGGGCAATGTCACTGGAGCCAAGGGGTGGCTGGGGTGTCGCCTGGCCGCTTGGACCAGGAGGATGATCCAGAGCAACTGCCGCATGAAGGCTTTGCATTGGGGTATCTTCCCCAACGACAAGCGCTACTGACCAGTTGAACTCGGGCTTGGATGTGACTCGCGCCTCCCGGCAGTAGAAGGACTCCGGCCGACCGACTCCCTTACCGAGCCGAGATCGGCCGGCGCCGCTTTCCTCGGGAGGGCGCTACTGTGGCGATGAGATTCCGCCATACCGATGATCTTCTGATTCTTGCTAACTCCTCAAAAGGAATGGAAGAACGGAACGATCTAACCACTAAGCCCCTACGGCGCGCCACTTTGGCCATCGGCCAACAGGCACCCTAAGATTGGGTGCTTGAGAGATCTCTGACTGGGGCTTTTGTGGTAACCGCTCGAGACAGGAAGAACGGGATGTTGGGAGCAAGCAAGAAGGCAGTCGAGTTTACCCAGGTTCGGGCCTCCAAAAGGAGTAATGACCCTAGTCCCGCTTGGGGATTCTTCTCAAGTCAAGGTTCTTACAAGGTGGGGAAGACGACCTTCTAAGGTTCCGCCAACCAAGCAACAACAACCCTTCTCCCATGCACCCTAACTCCCTTTTATACTCTGGCCGGCCGAGGCGCATGGGGCTTACAAGCTTATGTAAAGCAAGCTGTCGACACGCTACTACAAAGGTGCATTTAATGCACCCGTCACACTCTCTTACATCACGTTTAATGCCTGCCCTAGCCGACTTAGACTTCGCCTTGGGTCCCGCTGCCTGTCACCCCCGCAGTTCGCCAGAGAGAGGGATGTCGATTCGGGGCCACCCATCATTAATGCGCTACTGGGAAGACACGCCGCCATACCGCCGCCTACATATCCTGCATTTAATGCGACGTCTCGCATTAAATATCCTTGACCCTTCGCCCTGCGGCCTGATTTCGGGGTTGATTCTTGGGAACTACGCCCGAGGAGTGGCTCAACGCCACTCGCCCTCTTGGCGAGCACCTTGCCGGTCGCTCGAGGAGTGGCTCAACGCCACTCGCCTCGGCGAGCACCTTTGCCGTCGCCGAGGAGTGGCTCAACGCCACTCGCCCTGGGCGAGCACCTTTGCTGGTCGCCGAGTGGCTCAACGCCACCGCCCCTGGCGAGCACCTTTTGCCGTCGCTTGGAGGGCTGGCAACGCCACTGCCCCTGGCGAGCACCTTTTGCCGTCGCCTCGAGGAGTGGCAACGCCACTGCCCCTGGGCGAGCACCTTTGCTGGTCGCCCTGAGGAGTGGCCTGGGCGAGAGTACTTAAGGCGGCTGCGTGGGTACCCCAGCGTTTAATACGCTGACAGAAACAATCTACACATTAATAAATAGTCCAACCATCCATCCTCTCATCTTCTTTGGAATCTGTGTTATAGCCAGCTTAAAGCTGGCTATTGAACAATAGCCCATTTCTTCTCTCTCTTCTCTTCTCTTTCTTCCAACAAAGCAAAAATATGGTGTGACAGCTCTTATAGCCCGCTTATGTCACATTATTATACTTGCTCTAAGTACAACGAGGACCCACAAAACATTGAAAAACATGAAGTATTCACTTCAAAGAATAAGGAGGCAAAAAAAAAAAAAAAAAAACAACACCTGAAAGGCCCGGTTTGTTTGGGCCTGTTCGCAATCTTAAAAGCCAAAAAACAAAACTTAAATAAATGGATGATGTTTTATCTAGGCTTTTTCAAAAATCATAAGTCTTCGTATAACTAAAAGCCAAAAATGTTTTTTTTTTGCTTATTGAGGTTGGTTTTAGAATAATACCATTAAAATTAGTGTAAAATTACATATTTGTACCAAGTATAAAAACCAATTACTTTTAAACTATTTAAACCCAAAAACTAACTTTAAACTATAAATAAAAAGTCAAATCTAAACAAACAACACCGACCTATATCCATAGAAGAAAAAGAACGAAGAAATGAAAGGAAACCACCGTTCATCATATTCTCACCCAAATGGGCCCTGGCCAGAGGCCTATAATCCTAATACCTAACCCACCAGCACACTCGGTCCTGATCTACCCAGATTTAAACCGCATGGCAGCGAGCAAAACCAAAGCCCAATAGCTGAGACAGCAGAACCATGCAACTGCAGGCAGTCGGGGCCCACCCGCAGCCCCGACATGCGACGCGCGCGCGGCAGCGTGTCGGCGAAGCACTCGGCACATGCAGGTGCGGCACTGCGCTCGCAGTCTTCCTTCTCGGCCGCTCGCCTCGGCCACCAAAAATCTCGCGGCTCCCAATAATCTGCTATGAAACGAAGTTGCTCACCACACCAATCGACTTCACGTCAATACAATCACATAAATAGAAAAAAACACACACACAATATCAAGAGAAAAGTTCTCTTTTTTATTAGATGGATTTTTTTGTATATGATAATGTCTTATATATATAATGGAGAATCCCTGAAGATTAATTCGGATTCGCTCACCAATAAATAAAGTCTTTCCATATAGAGATACGAATTCTAACCATATCATAACACTCCTCTTGGACGAATACCGTGTAATGCACATGTCTCATTAAAAATTCATCCCAAAACCCAGTGGGAAAAATGAATAGAAAAAGAGTGCATGGCACCGCATTCTGTGTTGCACTTGTTGACTCATTAAAAACCTTTATGTGAGAAACTTCAGAAAAACTCACTAAGGAGAAAAGAGTACAACTTGCACTCAAGATATAAAATATGATATTCAGGATCATGTAAAAAGGATTATGGTTCGGGAATTTACTCCTCCTGAATTTTGCAAATCTTTAAGTTGCTTCATTCCAATGCTGCTAACGCACCCTTAGAAGGTAGACTTTGGCAAAGATTTTTTGAATAAATCTGCTAGATTTTCAAATTACTTAGTTTGCATTATTTTTATCTCACCATTCTTCTGGAGTTCGTGAGGATGGAAAAACTTAAGAACAATATGCTTCGTGATATTGCTCTTTACATAACCCATTTGCATTTGTGCAACACAAGCAGCATTATCTTCAGAGATAATAGTAGAAGTATCGACGATATTCAGACCACATGATTTTCTGGATATGGTTAATTACACATCTTAGTCAGACACATTCTCGTGGAGCGATTGTCCATGATCAAATTATTGATGTCGTGTATACGATCCCGGTCAGCTCCGCGTAGGCGATCATACTGATAAAATGTTGTGAAACGTAGTTGTTTTTCTACACCAATCGACAGCACGTCAATACAATCATATGAACAGAAGAAAGAGTGCACATAATGTAAGCGGAAAAGCTATCTTTTTATTAAATTGATTTTTCTAAATACAATGTCCTATATATATAGTGAAAACCCTCTAAAGATTAATTCGAATTAGCCCTTCAATAAATAGAGTCCTTCCATACATTACCACGGACTCTAATCATATTACAGAAAAACTAAAACACGGTATACCGTTGCAACGGTATACCTCTGAAACTCATGAAACTTATGATTTTTTTGCACTGAAACTCATAAAACTTAGCACTAAAAACTGATAAAACATGAAACTGATGAAACTAAACACTGAAACTTAAGAAACCAAAGATCAAATGGCGATAAGTTTCATAAGTTTCTTTATCGCAATTCTGACGGTATACCGTTCCCTAGTCACTCTCTTCGCGCTGATCCGCTGCCGCCGCGCTGTCTCGGCACGGTGCTCCGCGTCGGCCGCCACGGTGCACCCGGTGCAGCCGTTGCAGGCCGGCCCTCGGCTTGCGTCAGAACTGTGAGCTAGGGCCGATGATGTGGCGCCTCTGCTCGGCGGTGGCGGCCCGCAGGCCTCCAGTCTCGCCGCCACTCTCTTCATTCGCTCTCCAATGAGCCCAAGAAGCATCCGTCGCTGCCTCGCCGGCAAAAACTCTGGAGAAATTGTTGATGGGCCTGATGCCACCATGAAAAGTTGAAAACGCGGATGGTCCATCAAAAAATCCGGCGCGCCAAGTGACAAGTGGCTAACCAAACACATATGTTGGGCCTTTTGTCTACATTGTCGGCTGTTTCAGGCTGAAGCCTGAAGTATGGGCCTTCTTGGGGCCCCCTTTAAATTCATCGTCCCCACCCCCAACTTTATTATGGGAAGCAACATCTGAACTTGTGAAGGTACTAATGTTGCTAGTTTTCCAAATTCACTCTTTATAGTATAATTTGTGTACATACTTATTTTTTATATGGAAATGGCTATATAACAAGAAAAATAAAATGGTTCTATGGAAAAAAATTTAATCAAATAGTGTTGGAAGATGTAAAATTACTATTGAATTATGACGAGTACCCATACCATGGGTACCCCCATCAGCCCGGAAGCACGAACGGGCTGACCTATCACGGCGAAGGCCCGGCACCACCGAAAGGTACTTGGGCGGAAGCGAGCCCGACCAGGCGGGACCGACCGACGGTCGGCGGACTCGATTCGGGCGGTCGGCATCTGGCCGGCCGCTAATATTGAAGCTCAAGCTCCACTGCGACGAGCCAGCGGCCACGCCCGATGTCGGCGGCGCCTTGTCGCGCAGGGACCTGACATCCGTCACGGGTAGGCGGCTCCTTCCCAAGGTCGAAGAGCCACCAAGAAGTCAAGCCCGAATCCGTCGCTGGCACACCGCAGAGTACGCCCACTCCGAGGCCAAAGCAAAGTCAAGCGCCATTAAAGCCACCGAGGTGACAAAGAGCACCACGCAACACGCCACTCGACAAAGACTACGCAGATCAGACGCCATGAGCCACCAACCCTACCTCGGGGTGGCAGGGGTTGGTCGGACAAGGCAAGCCAAACCTCAAGACGTGCAGACCCTCTCCTCGTAGTCTTCCCAACTCCGTGTAACTTGCCTCCTCCGTCTATATAAGGAGGCGGGGCCCGAGAGGAGGCGCGGAGAAAAGAGAAAGCGATCTCTAGGTAGCCTCGACTCCTAGCGAAAACCTCAAGGGTTCGGACGGTAGCCGTCCGCCTCGCTTTGTACACCTTGTCCGTCTCCCAAAGATCAATACATTCACACCGCATTTAACTGGAGTAGGGACATTCGGTCCGAACCAGTATACATCTTCTGACTCCTTGAGTCGACCATTCGGGGAGAGGGAGCGCGCGACCCCATCCGACCATAAATTCGTATTGCCGGTGCACGAAACACCGACAAATTATATGAGTTTTCTTTGAAGGATAAGAACGAAGTTAAGTCACTAAATCCTCCACAGCATATTCTCCAGGGTACTTCCATTTCGACAAAACCACAAAACACCGCAAGTCAAAGCAAGAAATAAAAAGGGTATATTATTTCTGCAATTGCTAAGGACAATGTGGTTATGCACTCTCTTTTCCTTTTAAGGGCGGGGCCGAATTTGCAGCCTGCATGGAGGCCCGACCAGTCGACCACCATATGTTTGCTCTTCATTGAGGTGTCAGAATCCAAATCGACGAATTGATGGCGACAAAGCAGATAAGCTCAGAAACCATGAAAAGTCCCTTTCCAGCAGATCGCAAGTTGCGATCCGCCTCGATTTTAAATTGCGTGGTATAGTTTTAATCGCTTTGATACCAATATCCCGCTACATATAATTTACACGGTCAGTCAAACGCCGACTGGACTGCAATTTACAAAACCACGTTACGTATATGAACAGATTTACATGCATTTTTCTTCAGCAATGTCCGGTCATTTCAATACATCATACTAGCTAGCTTGGATCTCAGTTGTTTAGCAATCGATTTCCTTTTAGCGACAACGCTTTGTTTAACTTTAACCCCAGAACAAGACTGGCGGGGGACAAGCGGATAACCCATCCGAAGAGAAGGGTCCCCCGGCCAACGCAACCTACCTCAGCCGTTCTACTGTAGTAATGAACAACCAGTAAAAATAGAATCCAAATACGGGACAAAAATATTTTCTTTCCCTAGTGCCATACATCCCAGCAACAATAATTGGGCATATCCACGAGCGCACATCACCCATATCTTTTGCTTACGTGATCAGCCCCCACCCACTCGCCCCTCCTAGCGCTACTTGCTTTCGCCAGTGGTGGTTGGCTACTCGCATCTCTGCCATTCCATCACACGCTGCCCCTCACATCATCCTTTTCTCTCGCGAGTTTTCCCTTGGCTCCAACGTTGCCGCGATCCGGGCTCGTTTCCCTCCCGCTTTTGCACGCGCTGCCGCATGAATGATCTGCGATCTTGACATGGCCTTGCGGGTGGAGAACGGGTACCCCCATCAAGCGGCCGGTATGTGTCCATGTCCCCCTCCCTCCCTGCCTTTCGTTTTCTTCCCCCCGCTCCTTCTCCCTTCACGTTTGCCCTTTCTGTTTCGTGCTGTCCTATCAGAGCCTACAGTTGCCGGAGGTCTCATCTCATGTATGATTGCGCGCTGTGCGTTTGCGCCGGGGGGGGGGGGGGGGGCGGGTTGGCTAAAACTGTTTGACTACAATTGCACTCACGCACGTTGGTTCCGATGTGTTTGGCGAGCTTTTTGCGGACGCTGTTTGATTGTGACCATGCGGATGGGGCTTACATTTAGTTACCTACAGTGATTTAGTCCGGGCCCTCGAGGAACAGTTCAGCGACTTAGGCTCCGTTTGACAACTTGGAACCGGACCATTTCTACTAGATTCTAAAAGAAATCTAACCAAACATGCTAAAAATCGAAACGATTCTCCTCGGATCGTTTCTTCTTGATGTTGTGGAATTATTATACAAAACTATAGAGTTACATGTATGAAGTGTGCACATCCGTTGAAAATTTTTAGTTCCGCCACCGTTTGGTATCGCCAAACATGAAACTTCATGATAACTACTACAATTGATAATTTGAGGGCGCCAACGCTCTTTCATTATGATACGTGGCAGTACTTGGTGACATCCTCTTTATTCCAATTTAGTCCTCATTCTTTTTTTCTTAAACTCAAAAAAGTTTTTTCCTTCAAATTTGCTTTGAAGTCTTTGGATAGGAAGTATTTTTGAACTATTTTCGAAAGTATTTGAATCGAAAGTATTAAATCATTTTTTTATTAGAGGAGAAGAAAGGAGTGGGAAAGAGGAAGAGAAGGGATAAGCACCATGTGGTAACATCTAGATGCATTCTCATGATAAAAAAAAATAATGCAGGTAATCTCAAATTAGCAATAGAGCCTAAACACTGTAGAGTCAGGCACATACAGTAACTTGGATGACATAACGTCATTGTTAGTACAGCTAGTCAGCTACACGACATGGGACGTGTTTAATTCCACTTTCCACCCGTGTGCAAGATGAACAAGCGTATAATGAATGACACAGCCTCACACTTCTGTCATCTTGCAAACTAAAACACACCCGGTATCTATCATCTTAGCACAGCACGCTGCAGTACAGCATTTGCTACCTTTACTGTCCTAGTGCATTGGTCTGTGCACGAGTAATTAAGCCCCATCACAACATCACTGCTTATTTTTACCTATCGGCGAACCTAAGACGTTTGATTTTGGCGCTTTGGATTTGACTACACATCTTGGCTAGAAAAGAGAGAAGAGGATAGCACAGATTGGCTACGTACAGGCTAAACATGTAGTTTGGTCTCGCAAATACTGGAGTAACAAACATGGCCGACACACTAGTTTTTCCTGACGAGAATAAGACTAGTAGTATTTGGCACTTGAGGCATGCATGAAACAGAAAAAATGACCATCGTATTAGCCAGGAGCCAGTAGTGGATCAGCGGCCGCCGTGGCGCTGGCGGCAGCGCACAAAGCCATGCCGCCATGTATGGGCCCATCGGAATTCCTTTGCAAGGTGATCGCTTTTAGTCTTTAATTTTGATGAATCGAGCTTTTACACGTGTTTTAAACATGGATTGCGTGGAGGGTACGTACTAGGGTTGGAAATCAAGCCAAATTCTTTTTTTTGAGTTTTTTTTTTCAGAAATTAATACAGTTTATTTTAATATTATGTTATTTATATTTTGAAATTATTTTTAGAATTGAACTAATGAGATGAGCTGAGCCAAAGTAAAATCAAATTTCGCTTGAAATTAACTCATTTAATCTTTAATCTATAATTAAGTGTAATTAAAATAATTTTGAACCAACCATGAGTCCGATTTTTTTTTCTGGCCCGGTACGTACGCCTGTACCTGTCGCAGTCTCGAAGACTTGTCTCTTGTCTTAGGGAGTTGTGACCTTTTATACATGCTTATATAATCGTGGGTGCAAAGTGCAGTATGCTCTTATAGTTACTATTCGTACTATTTTGTTGTTTTACTATTGAGGTAGATTATGGGTTTTTTTTATTAAATACAGGAGCAATTTTAGTTTGTGTTAAAATATCTCTGAACTTTTAGGACGCGTTAGCAATTTAGCACTAGTAAATGTACTAGGCTGCGAGTATTGGTTTGGTTGGTTTCTACTCGAGGAGAAGCTAAGCATGACTAGCACGATAGCAAAATTGTAGACACTAAAACGCAATAGCAAAATGTCTCGTGGATTAAAAACACTTGCTGGTTAGTTAGCTGCTTTTCTTCAGACTCCTGTTAAAATACAGTAGCTTTGTGCATTCCCTCGTTTCATAAATGCATCCTACAAGCAGGAATTGTTTCCTCCGAGTCTCTCGTCTAGCAGAACGTCCGTCTTTGCGCATTGTGTAGGCCGCTTTAGGACTGAACAATTCTGCACAATGCTATATATCCTAGCATTCCAGCAAAGCTGTCCACTCTACGTACCCTTGTCTTGAAGCACCAAGACCTCCATGGTATGTACCAGAACCAGTAGGCTGCAGCATACTCGTCGGACAAAAGCTTGTTCTAAGCACTGATGATTTCTTTTGCTACGCACATCGCAACTATTAACCTGCGCTGCATGCAAGCTAGCCTGGAGCACTGCAACTGCAATCGAGACCGAGAGCGACACGGCGTCTCGGTCTCGGGCATAGATGACAGGTAGCCAAGGCGGCTTTGGACAAGGCCAGTGGCTTTCGAGTCTCCAGGCCCGAGGCAGCCCACTACCGTCCACTGGCCTGCCCTGGCCTGGCCGCGATGCACGAAAGGGCCCTCACCACGCACCCCCATCTGCCTGATGGGCCCACCGTCTCAGGCCTCGGACCGCGGGCGCCGCGCACCCGGTACGGCCCTCCAGGTGGGTCCCCGCGGCCGTTCAGTGGCCTGTACACCGGCAGAACCCGCGCCAACGAGTGTCGCAAGGAGGCGTCCGGCTGCGCCGTGGGCCCGCGCGACGCGTGGGGCTAGTATGTCATTTGCAGGGAAGACGCGCGTGAGCGATGGATCGGGTGCGTGAGTCTTTTGGCGATGGCCCACGCACGGGGGCGTGTCTCCCGTAAGGGAAACAATCTGAGCCATTGATCCGGTAGGGTAGCTGTAGGCTGTACCCCCTCGGGTGCAATGCAGTAGTGAACGCTGCGTCGCTGCTGCTGCATCGAGCGGCGCCCATTGACCCATACCCTTTGCTTCTACGGGCCTGGACAGCTTAACCAAAACGGAATGGCAGTGGCAGCGATAGTGTCGCACCAACCGTACGTACGTGCCGACCCATTCCACGCTTGCCCGTTTGACCCACTACGCACTTTGCACGGCCGCACAATAGTTGCACGTCTTCCCGCGGTCTCTAGGATTTAAAAGACCGAGCTAAAAGTCTTTTTTTTAAATAAAAAAAAAAAAATCAAACCAACCTGTACTAAATCATGACAAATATAGTCTTGTGCAATTTAAATTCATATACAAATATAATAAATATAATCTTCTGTAATATAAATTCACACATAAAATTGAAGAGAAGCAACAAAAAAAGAAGAAGAAGAAACACAATGAAAATACCTTATACAGGGTTGCCGATGTCAGCGGAGGGTGAGCTCGAGTCCAATGAAGCCTCCCTGTGAGTCTGTGACTATGTCTTTGTCTCTTACGATGATAAATTTAGGGTTTATTTGGTTTGAAACTAATCTTATCACAACTAAGCTTAGTCAAGTGTTGTTAGCCATATTTTTGTGTCAACAATTTTTAGTGCCATAAGTGTGACAAAATTTGGTAAAAAAACTAAACTTTATCATATGGGACTAGGGCTGGCTATTGAGCTTAACGAGTTATTATTGAGCTTATTTCGAAATTGACATAATTCAACGTCAAATCATTTTATTTACCGTTTAAGCGGCTATTTTAAATTTGAGCTAATGAGCTACTATCGAGCCGAGCCTTATTAACTTTTTTTCGCTCGAAATAAACTCACGTTATTTTTTAACCTATTAAAAATTGTAATTGAAGAAATTTTGATTCAAGTACTAACGAGCTTTTTTGCTAGCCCTATATGGGGCATAGGTCTAAAAATATATGGCAAGTCATATCCGCCTAAGAAACTATAGCATGCCTAAGCTTAAGTGCGACTAAGTTAGCTTCAATCCAGACAATTTCTTACTCCCTCGAGTCAGAACAACAATATTGTGTTTGGGTTAGGTGCAATCAAAATTTTAAAATTTTGCTTGTTGATACCATTTTTAATGTTTAGACTTATCACATGAAAATGATGTATATAGATTTATTTTGAAAAATGCTTTCATACCAGTACAGTTTTGTTAGGTTTTATAAATCTATTATAGTAGAATTTAGTTGTTAAAGTTGTATTTTAGAAACTGTATCGATATTCACAATAATATTCTTTTGCAATGACATGGAATAATATTTTAGCTGGGGCTTATATGTACTGGCGTTTGTGTGAGATGTCACCAAAAAAAATCTAGCAATAATTATCCGAGGATCAATCGATAGTTGAATCTTGCATTCCAATTTTGAATTCAGAGGCTATTTTCATATATCTTAGTCAGCTTACGCTTGTAATAATACTAACTAGATGCATATGTGCGTCGTCACACCGTCACACCACGTTCGTACGGCATCGTATGAGGGTGATTTTTTTGAACCCCATTTTTTTAAGGGCACGGTTTGGGTCTAAACATGATTCTTTTAAATCGCGAGGCCTTTTTGACTCAAACTTGCGGAACCAATTTTTTTTTTTGCAAAACAGGTGTTGGGAGGATTTAAACGTATTTTCAGAATTTTCAAGGGGGTCTTATGTGGAAACACGAGTTTTTTTTGGCAAAACAGGCAGGAGGATCTAAACGCATTTTCACAATTTTTGAAGAGGCCTTTTGCAAAAGGGCGGTTGGGGGACCTGATTACATTTTTGGAATTTTTTGGGGAGAGGATGTGAATGCAATTTTGGAAATGTTTAAGAGTCAGAGTCTTTTTTTTATTCCCCAAAAAGCTTGTAAGAGGATCTAAACTAATTTTAAAACTCCTCGGAATGTACCAACACTGACGTGAGTGCGGTGGTCTAAAGATTGCTCCGTTTGATTCTTAATAAATGTATATTATCATTCTAGTTTTTAATTTTTTTTCTAAATATATATTACTGTACAATTTTAATGTCATTTTTACTGTTTTTTTTATTTTGCATACCGCTAACATTTATTATTTATAATATTATTATTTTTACTGTGGATTAGATAATTAGATTAATATAATCAACTAAATATAATAAGTAAACTAACGAAGAAAGATACGTAATTTTTTAAAAACAAAATAATAAAACTCTATCTGTTCAGCAACTAAGTATAGAAAAACAGAGTGTTCCTGCGTTTGGTCGCGTGTTGCGCACGGGACACAGAGCGAAGCCCATCCAATCAGCAGCCGAAACGTCCTGGGGCCCTGGGGAGCAACCGAGCAACAGAGCGAGGGGGGCAATTATCTTACTCCTGAGTCCTGACATCTAGGCCCCCGCCCCCGGCCCCTTCGCTCGCTAATGGCTGGTTTAAGCACCATCAAATCCCACCCGGGGCGTCGCGTCCGAGGCGCTCCCGACCAATCACGGCCCAAATTCTGTGCTGGGCCCACGCTGTCATGGGTGTCCCACGTACTCCTCGTCCGTACGTACTTAACCCGCCTCGAAACGGGTCCGCCGCAACGCGACCCGGCCCGCATACCTGACACGGGCGCCCTGCCCTCGCTTTCGGCTCTTTCCCCAGTGCGGCCCTGCTGCTAATTAACCACAAGCGGTCGTCGTCTTTCCCCTCAAAAAAGGCGAGGGGGTGGTGGTGGAGGCGGAGAGAGGCAGCAGCAGCAGTAGTGAGCGATAGTGGGGGAGTTGGAGGAGGCCTAGGGTTTCCGGAGACCGCCTCCTCCCGCGCCGTCGTTCGCCGACCGTGCCCCGGTACGGCTCCCGCCCGCCAGATCTGTGGCTTTCTCCGGCTTGTCTCGCTTGTTTCGTGCGGGCGTGTGGCTTTCGATCGATTTGGGGGGTCGGTTGCGGCGTCACGAGGGTGTCGTTGCTTGTGCGGGTTTGAGAGGGTTTTGGTGGATTTGGGTGGGGTTTGTCGGTGTATTTGGGCGGATCTAGATTTGCAGTGGGCTGATCCGATTGGGGGGTTTGGCGATTTGCTCGTGCTGGTGTGATCGCGTCCGTGTTTTTAGGTTAAGCTCTAATGCGGGATGCGAGGTGTGAGGTTGGTGTGTCAGATAAGGCCGCTCTATTCCTTTCGGTTTGAAGTGCTTACATTTTTCAGCCAGAGACCTAACCGGTCCTGCCTTGATTGAAACTGCTTACATTTGGGCTAAATGCTTCTCTGAGCACGTTTGTCTGGTTTTGTTTCTTTTTTGCTACTTATGCCAGTATGCTTGTTAGCTTGTATGATGATTTCGCATTATGTTATGGTGTAAAATCATCGTTTTCTACTCTACTGTTGTAGCTCGGTGACATAGAATGTGGTTAATCGGGGTATAGAGAACTGTTTTTGTTGTTGTCTCTGGCTAATAAACGAACATCGTTTGTCTAGTTCGGTTCAATGCTTCATGAAGGCAGCAGTGTGAAATTGTAGCCCCATAAGAATGCGGATATGCCCTACACTTATTGTGGACTCTGAACCTCCATGACAAGTGTAAAGTATATTATTTGCTACGGTTCACAAATACATTGGGAAAATTTGCTGTTGGTGGTGCGCTGATAAGTTGCTGGTAGTTTGGTCGGCTTGATCATGGTGTTGATTGTAGCGTTTAAAATATTTGATGTCCCCTGAACCGATTGTGTTGTAACGCCTATTGCTAGAAATATAGTGACATGGGTGAAACGAACTTGCCATTGCTAAGTCTCATACTAGTAGGATTTTGCTCATTCCATGTGTAGTTGTAGTGGTTCATCTTCAGGTTTTACATATTTCTCATCCATTGCATGTACTGTTGGTTTCATTATTTATACATTTCTTTTGGTAGCTTCCGAGCTTCAGTATTATCTGCTTTGTTCATATGTGCCATTCTTAAGGTGCTACTGTACATGCATAGGATATAGAGCCTGATGGAATTAGTTCATTTTGTTCTCACATGGTATTTTGGTGTGGGATGCCCGTCCCTGGGTTGTGTGTAACACATACATTATCTGTGTTAAATGAAAGTACAATCCTTTCTGTTATTCTATAAAAGGTGATAGTTTGATTCTGTTTATTGCTTGTTTGTTTATGTGCGCTGTACCTGCAAATAAAGAAACAAATTCTTTAGGTAACTAGGGAAAAATGAGGCAACCATACTTTAGATGATACGCACTTACTTACATTTTCATAACCTTTTGCTTGCTAACGTGTTGTTTATTCCTTTCTTGTATGGTGCCCGCTAGTTTACAGTTTACTCCTTTTTTACATGTGCAAATAGTGTTCCTTTACTATGTTATGGTATCTTAGTCTCTTTCATCCTCATCTTTGCCATTCTCATCGGTGCTGATTTGATCATGGTATAGTTCTCATGTTTTTATGCTCTGTTAACCCTACATAGGGATAATATGCCCTGTTAACACTGCCCATATGCAATTTGTTAATAGTTTATCTTCTATTTGTGTTATATTAAATCACATCATTTTCTTTATCATGTGAGCGTTGCTTTGCCCTCAATATGCGGCAGTTCTGTTGTTTTTAATTTTTAACTAGAAGTCCTTAGACAGTCTTCTTTTGCATACAGTATTAATATATTTTGGTGTATCCTCATGCATAATCTGGCGTCCTTTTGCGTCATTTCTTTATATGATTTGAGTTAATTATACTGTTGCTTTGTTTGCTGAGCTGTGCTCCTTGGTGATGAAGTATAAACGATAGATAAACCACAGCCTGAACAATTTGCAGACCTTGCATTCCATGTTAAGGCTGTGCAATTTGCTAGCTGCATTGCCTTTGTAGTTTTAAAATGAGCCCATTTTGTTTTTTCTGTTAAAGTATTTGCTTGGTCATGGCATTCTATCTTTCTGCTTGAAGTTATACTTTGATAACCTGTAGTCTTGATAAACTAGATTATTATAATCTTACATTTTTGCATTCCTGTCTTGACAGCGTCCATCATGGTGAGGAAGAAAAGAACTGGCCCTGGCAGCTCTGGAGAGGGTTCTGGGGAGGCTTCAGGAGCTTCTGGGCAGGGTTCTTCACAGCGAGCTGAGAGAGCTCCTCAACAACATGGGGGAGGACGTGGTTGGGTACCTCAGCAGGGTGGCCGTGGTGGCGGTCAACACCAGGGCCGTGGTGGACACTATCAGGGTCGTGGAGGACCACATCATCCAGGTGGTGGGCCACCTGAGTATCAACCGCGTGAGTATCAGGGACGTGGTGGTCCACGCCCCAGAGGAGGTGGAATGCCGCAGCCATACTATGGCGGGCATAGGGGAGGTAGTGGTGGACGCAATGTTCCTCCAGGTCAATCAAGAACAGTTCCCGAGCTGCACCAAGCCCCACATGTCCAATATCAAGCCCCGGTGGTTTCACCATCCCCGTCGGGAGCTGGCTCATTCTCTCAGCCTGAGGCAGAGGTGAGCAGTGGACAAGTCCAGCAACAGTTTCAGCAAATTGCCATCCGTGGTCAAAGTTCGACCAGCCAAGCCATTCAACTGGCACCACCATCAAGCAAATCAGTTAGATTTCCATTGCGCCCTGGAAAGGGTACTTATGGGGACAGGTGTATTGTTAAGGCCAATCATTTCTTTGCTGAGCTGCCTGATAAAGATCTTCATCAATATGATGTATGCCCCTCGTATGAAGTTGTATTTCCTCTTCAGAGTTTTTGTTTTGTGATTTCTGATCACCAATCTCGTTTCATCAGGTATCTATAACACCGGAGGTTACTTCACGTGGTGTCAATCGTGCTGTCATGGGAGAGCTAGTAACTCTGTATAGACAATCTCATTTGGGTGGGCGTCTACCTGCCTACGATGGAAGGAAGAGCCTTTATACAGCTGGGCCATTGCCATTTACTTCTAGGACATTTGAAATTACTCTGCAAGATGAGGAAGATAGTCTTGGTGGTGGTCAAGGCGGGCCAAGGTGTGCTATTGCTGTCATATCTGTACTTGAATACATTCAAAATTTTCTACTGAAATGAATATATTCAAAATTTGCTACTGACATTTCTTCTTTTTTAAGGCGTGAGAGACCATTCAGGGTGGTGATCAAATTTGCTGCTCGTGCTGATCTCCACCATTTGGCTATGTTTCTAGCTGGGAGGCAAGCAGATGCACCTCAGGAAGCTCTTCAAGTGCTTGACATCGTGCTACGTGAATTGCCTACTGCCAGGTAATCTTTGAGCTTGCCATGTGCTATTTCATTGTTTTTCCCATGTCATGTCCTATAATTTATTTGCATTTCTCTTCTGTAGGTATTCTCCAGTTGGCCGATCATTTTATTCTCCTAACTTAGGGAGACGTCAGCAACTTGGTGAGGGTTTGGAAAGTTGGCGTGGTTTTTACCAAAGTATAAGGCCTACACAGATGGGGCTTTCGCTGAATATTGGTTAGATGCCACCACTTCCATCTTTATTTTTCCTTTTGTATCACTGTTCATTTGTTGATTTGTCTGTTATGCACGATGAGTGATGGGTTTCCAGAATGCTGAGTAATACACAATATTCTAGTTTACATAGTGTTTGGGCGTAGGTTACAGAATGGCTATTGGTCTTGTCTGACATATTGAGATTACTTGGTGTTTCTTCTTGCAGATATGTCTTCTACTGCATTTATCGAGCCTCTCCCTGTTATAGATTTTGTTGCCCAGCTTCTGAACAGAGACATCTCAGTCAGACCATTGTCTGATTCTGATCGTGTGAAGGTTTGATTTGTTACTCGTCTCACCTTGTTGACAGTGACTTTGGTTTATGCCGAGTTACCATAATTATCCCCCCCTGCAGATAAAAAAAGCCTTACGAGGTGTGAAGGTTGAGGTTACACATCGAGGAAACATGCGTAGGAAATATCGTATATCTGGCCTCACTTCACAAGCAACAAGAGAATTATCGTATGCGCTTCTCCCTAGCTTATATGTGAAAAATATTTTATGCTCCTGCAGATGCGTGCTGAAAGGATACTGTGTTGACATGATTTGGTTGTTATTCCTGTGATAGATTCCCTGTTGATGATCGCGGTACTGTGAAGACTGTGGTTCAATACTTCCTAGAGACATACGGTTTTAGTATTCAACACACAACTTTACCTTGCTTGCAAGTGGGCAATCAGCAAAGACCAAATTACCTGCCTATGGAGGTCAGGATCTTCAATTGATTGCATTGATGTATTGTACTATGCTCATATATGCAAATGTTTTCTAGATGGTACATCCAGCTTCAACATATCGTCACAACTCACAAGTTGTTTATGACTTCAAAATATCAGGTTTGTAAGATTGTTGAAGGACAACGTTACTCGAAACGACTCAATGAGAAACAGATAACTGCTCTACTGAAAGTGACTTGCCAGCGCCCTCAAGAGCGTGAGCTGGACATATTGCAGGTGACTGTTGGTCATATATTTTGATGCAAGTTGTTTCAAGAGTGTTGCGTACTTGTGTTACAAAATTGCCTAATGGCATTCTGTCTCTTTCATTTATGAATTGATATGTTTATGTGGCTGGTGTTTTCCCCAGACTTTTATGTTGACAGGTTCTTCCAATTTGATGTATCCAATTTTCTTTGATTTATATGTTATTTAGATGTCTATATAGCATTTTATTGCAACTAAAGCTTTTGTAATGTTTTTTATAAGTTTTTGTTTATGGGATCCGTGCGCATGCGTTCTTGTCCATCTGAAACAGGTTTTATAGTAGGGGCTTTATGAGATCTTAGTTATTGTGGTCTCTTGCCATTTTACCATAGTTAGAGTGACATATAGATCTATATTTTTAAAATAAATGATAGTTACTTGAGTAATTGTTACTGTCAAAACCACATATTTCTGGTGAAGAGTTCTATCTAATATATATTTGTCTGAATTGTTCTTGTGTCTGTAATGATTACATACTATGGAGCACATAAAAAGGCTTGTGCTTATTCTATTATTAATTAGCTGTCATCTTCACCAGGGTTAAACAACTAAATTGGCACTCCTAAATCTCATCCTTGTTTTGTTTTCCCCTCTTTTGATTAGACTGTGCATCACAATGCATACTACGAAGATCCATATGCACAGGAATTTGGCATAAGAATTGATGAGCGACTTGCATCGGTTGAAGCTCGTGTTCTGCCTCCGCCAAGGGTAAGTCAAATTTCAGTTACGGTTTGGCCGCAGTTGATTTTCCCTAGTGGGTATATGTTGTGCATACCGTTGACTGCATCTTACTTCTTTTGTGTTAGCTTAAATACCATGATAGTGGCAGAGAGAAGGATGTCTTGCCAAGAATTGGCCAATGGAACATGATGAATAAGGTACGCCTTGATAAAAACAGTCAGAAATCAAGATAAGATCATTCTAGCTGTGAATGTCTTTAGTTGCCTGCGCTTTTTTTCTTATGGGAAACGGTAGTGGAGAACCCTACTGAGATAAATTCAAAACAAAACTGTATGCAGAGTTGCAGATATTTACAAAAAGTAAGAAACATCGAGCGGATAACTAACCAAGCAACTGGGCAATAGCTATTATCTAGTTTCTTTACGGCGTGCAACTTTCTTTAATACAAATGACCATGGAAGTTTCGCTGCTGTTATGTAACATCATATTGTTCTGGTCATATCTTTATGTCGCAATTCCAAAGGACCAACTAGTTTCATATGAAAACATTTTGGGAGGGATTATGCATGATATACTTCAAAGCCCTATCATGAATCTCCATATTATATGTGGCATTTTGCACCTGTGTTGTTTGCTTTACTCTAGTAACTACCGTGGTAGTTAGTTTAGGACTAATGTCGTGTCCCGCTGCAAATTAGTTATTTGGGTGGATGCATGTATTTTCTACCTGTAGGCCGCCCTTAGTTTTAATACATAATACCTTTTTTTTGTGTGTGATTTTAAGTCTGTAGCTAGTTTGTATATAGTCATATGTGTATTCTCTCTGTTTTCTTGCAGAAAATGGTCAATGGTGGGAGAGTTAGCAACTGGGCATGTATTAACTTCTCCCGAAATGTGCAAGATAGTGCTGCCAGGGGTTTCTGCCATGAACTGGCTATCATGTGCCAAATATCTGGAATGGTCTGTTGCCATCATCCAAATAGCATTTCATGTTTAATCACTTTGGTTATTTTGGATAATTTGCGCTTCATACTCTCCTTTTTTTTTTTCTCTCTATAGGACTTTGCACTTGAACCTGTGCTGCCCCCAGTTACTGCAAGACCTGAACATGTAGAAAGAGCACTAAAGGCACGTTATCAGGATGCCATGAACATACTCAGGCCCCAGGGCAGAGAACTTGACCTGCTGATTGTAATACTGCCTGATAATAATGGTTCTCTTTACGGTATGATCTCTTCCAAAAGACAACTGAACATTGCCAAGTGAATACTTTTGGTCATCATTTTTCCTTCCATTCTGCAGGGGATCTTAAAAGGATCTGCGAGACTGATCTTGGATTGGTGTCTCAATGTTGTTTGACAAAACATGTTTTTAAGATGAGCAAGCAGTATCTTGCAAATGTTGCCCTTAAAATTAATGTTAAGGTATTTTGCTGAGCTCCAACTATTCCATATTTAATATACACCTAGATTCTTAATTTCTTATGTCTCCCTATATTTCAGGTGGGGGGAAGAAATACTGTGCTTGTGGATGCTTTGACAAGAAGGATTCCCCTTGTTAGTGACAGGCCAACAATAATATTTGGTGCTGATGTTACACATCCTCATCCTGGAGAAGATTCTAGTCCTTCCATTGCAGCTGTAAGTGCAACACTTGTTACGATGAAGATATGTCTGAAGTTCTGCTAAGGTGCAATGGAAGTTTTGCTATTTGTGTTACAATATTATTTCCTCCTCTAGGTGGTTGCTTCACAAGACTGGCCGGAGGTTACTAAGTATGCTGGATTAGTGAGCGCCCAAGCTCATCGCCAAGAGTTGATACAGGATCTTTTTAAAGTATGGCAAGATCCCCAAAGAGGAACTGTGACTGGTGGCATGATCAAGTATGATCTTTGTGAGCTAATGAGATATATTGACCCCTTTCCATTTGGATGCTGCTATATGTGTATAAATTCTGTTGAATATGCAGGGAGCTTCTCATTTCTTTCAAGAGAGCAACTGGACAGAAACCCCAGAGGATCATATTCTACAGGTTCTTATCCTTGCTTGGGTATCTTTTCTTAGCACGATTGTCTATATATTAAACATCTGTTGTTTTCAGGGATGGTGTCAGCGAGGGACAGTTCTATCAAGTTTTGTTGTATGAACTTGATGCCATTAGAAAGGTACAGTTACGTCGAGCACGCATGTTTAGCTACATTCTTTTCTGAGTATCATTGCTTATCATTGCTGAATTATGGATGTAGGCCTGTGCATCCTTGGAGCCCAATTATCAGCCTCCAGTTACTTTTGTAGTTGTCCAGAAACGTCATCACACTAGGCTGTTTGCTAATAACCACAATGATCAACGTACTGTTGATAGAAGCGGGAACATACTGCCTGGTTAGTTGTTGGTGCACTTATGTTTTCTGTTCTGAGCTCATCTATTTTGAATCTGACCACCTTGGAATTGAACCCTGTCTTTATCTAATTGTAGGCACTGTTGTTGATTCGAAGATTTGCCATCCAACTGAGTTCGATTTCTACCTCTGCAGCCATGCTGGCATTCAGGTTGGCTTTCATTTCTTTGTAATTTCTTTATTTGATGGAATGAGATGATTGCTGATTGAAATCTCAAATCCTTTCAGGGAACAAGCCGTCCTGCTCACTATCATGTTCTGTGGGATGAGAACAAATTTACTGCTGATGAGTTGCAAACTCTCACAAACAACTTGTGTTACACGTAATTTTCTGTTCCATTGGTCAGATTTTATGCACTACTTACATGGCCAGTTCATCATTATTTCTATTCTTGCAGGTATGCTAGGTGCACTCGTTCTGTATCGATTGGTAAGTTCAACTTGAAAGCAGCTCCTTCAGTTTCTTGAATACCTAGATCCAATATGGTATTGCTCTTGTAAAACACAATGTTGACCATTGGTTCATTGCTTGCAGTGCCTCCTGCATACTATGCTCATCTGGCAGCCTTCCGAGCTCGCTTTTACATGGAGCCAGAGACTTCTGACAGTGGGTCCATGGCGAGTGGTGCTGCAACGAGCCGTGGTCCTCCACCGCCTGGTGCACGCAGCACCAGGGCTGCTGGGAATGTTGCCGTTAGACCTCTCCCTGCCCTCAAGGAAAACGTGAAGCGTGTCATGTTTTACTGCTAAGATGGGGTGGTTCCAACAAGGAATTGCCCAGCGTATTTTAAGTATTTGTACTGTATTGGTGATGCCGCAAACACCGTTATCCAAACCTAGCACTATTTGACTGATTTGGGTAATTTTAAGTATTTGCTCTGTATGGGTTATGTTTTGAACACCTTTATCCAAACCCAAAACTATTCGACAGATTTGTGTACAAGTGCTAGTATTGTGTCGGTGATGTTGCAAGAACACTGCCATGCTTTTGTAGTACTGTATTGTGCTGTATGAACTGCTTGTGTAACCATCGACCTTTTTAAGTCTGGTATTGAATGTATTGATGAACCATTGAACCTATGTTGTGCAAAGTCTGGTCAGAAATCTTGCTGTTTTGTTTCATAATATTTGGTCATGCTGATTCGTCAATGCTGTTTATGGCAGTCATTTGCTAGGGCTTGTGCAATCCATACTGATATAGAATATCTAATGTTTTGTGAGGAGAAAAGAAGGATGCAGTCATCTGTGATCCAGGTTAATGCCCTTTGCTTCAATTTCTGTATATGTCCTACAGAAGAAAACCCTCTGCTTTTTTTTAAGCAAAACCTTCTGTTTCTGATTGTGGACAATGCTCCCCCATTTGCCATACACCGTAAAATATTGTTGTGTTAGATTAGATCCAGTCTGGTTGTTTACATTTGGGAAAAAGATTGCGACACCTGTGTGTGAACCTGTTGTCATGGTGTGTTCGTCGGTGATGTCTGTATTCTTGCTACGTTTGCATCCGAATTCCGCTCCGCAATCTACAGATGTGCTGATCTCTGCCTTCCTGCTTCAAGGACAACCTCGCCTTGTGCGCTTCGCTTTTTACTGACTAATGTACCAAGCATCACGCCCCTTTGTCTTGGCCCGACTGGATTATTGTAGCGAAGCACAGCAGTGGGACGTAGGGAAAAGGTGAAGGCAGGGTCTTACATTTCAGTAGCTCTCTGCTTACCTTTTCGTTGCCCTCTGAACACTCGGGGGTCTCATCTCGCGGCTGCATCGCGCACTTGACTACGTGACTGCAGCTCAGGGCTCGAAATCCACCGACCGATGACGTCCTGTCCCGACGAGAACATCAGACGCTTTGTTCGAGCACGTAAAAGGTTCATTTCTTCTCCCCTGTTCTCTAGCTACCCGTTGCAGAAAAAAACTTTCTGACGAAAAGCACGCTGTGCTTGCTGTTCATATTTTCTAGTCCCCTTGACAAGTAAAAGTAAAGAGGACGGAGTTTTGTAAAGGAAGCAACAAACGCTGGACGGCTGGAGGAAAAATCCTGGTTTCCTGCCGCTCCAAATGGCGGAGGTGACGAGGACGTGAAGACCAGACCAGTCCGTACCTCTCTGTGGTTCTGCAGTTTGGGTTTCCTTTGTGGCTAGTGTGGTGCCGTGCGACGCTCGGTCAGGGGCCCTAAAAGACAAAAGGCCAAACCAAACGTCCCTCCGCCCCTCGGTCACGTAGCCACGGTAATACGGTATCGCCACGTACGTTGCGGAAGCGAACGGTGCCGCGCGGTTCCCGACTCCACGCGCGCGCGCGCCGCAAGCCAGCCGCTCACGGCAGCTCCACCTGCCATGATGCTGTCGCGAGCCGACCGCAAGATCTAAGGTCAAAGACGTTTACTAGATAGATATTTTAAACAGAGAAATAATGCTATATCATATTTAAAAGTCCAGTTCTTTAATACAAATAATTATGTTACAGGTATTTATTTAATTTTAAAAGGTTAAGAGCTCGCTTAAGTTTATTCTCAAAGCACCGGACTCCTCTCTAAGCAGCAACGCTTAAAGCACATCTACATGCAAATGTTGTACACTGTGGCAATCTGCGTCCAAACGCCTGATACAAGCATTCCATTGTTCATGGCCTAAGCGGAAGCCGGAAGGTTACACGATCGAGCGGCACCGGGCGCCCACGCGCACGGGAGGCAGAGGCGCTGCCCCGGCCCCCGCGACCGATCGACCCACTTTTCGCGTTGGTTTTGATGCGTCTTGGTGCTAATCCCTGCCGCGCTGCGGCTGCCGACCGGCGCATTCGCGAGAGGGGGCCGTGAAGCCTGGCCGCCTTGTGCCGTTGTCCGTACGGGTGGCGTTGCACTGCACAGCTAGAGTCGTTGAATGATTGAGCACACACTTTCACCCAAGTGCAACGAAAAGCTCGATCGTCTTGTGCCTAGCGGCTTTATTAATTCCATCAATGCAGCCAGTGTTCCAACACCCACGCGCATGTGCAAATGGCAACACGAGCAAAGCGTTTCGTTCATTCCACTCCAACGATTGCACCACTGGCTACTGTAAATCTTGTGCACGAAGCGGTTACAAATACTGTACGTGCAAAACGAACGTCGGAGTACCACGCCACGCGCTTCAACAGGAGGCACGCACTACCGAAGTACCAAATGTATGTGTTCGACGAGATTTTTAACGTGTCAAATCGCACGACATAAACTCGTGCATGTAGGTAAGAGCATCTCCAAGAAAGAGCTCTAAAAATAAGCTTTAAACTTTAATTTAGGACCCTAACTAATTAGATTTAGGGCTCCAACGAAATATTCACTCCAGCAATTAGGCTCTAAAACCCAACGAAGATAGGGCTCAATCACAGAGTTGCTAAATATAACTACTCTCCTAAGGGTCCTAAAACAATTTACTAAATTTTAACAATTTAGGGTCCTTGCTGGAGTTAATCTTTTTCCAAAAAATCCTATAATTCAAATTAGGGCCATATATAAGGTCCCTCTTTCAGATGCTCTAAGGCCTCCATTTTTTATACAGAAAATTTATGTGTATACTATGCTAGTCCTATAATTAGTAACTAGCATGTACATTTACAAAGTTAAAATCACACCTATACATAACATTTTACGTATAATGGCGGAAGCATTTATACAATAAGATTGGTGAGGTCGATTATAATACAACAGAAGAATCAAATGTTTTATAGTGTGCCACATAACCCTCAGGCAACTGACAAGATATAATCCTTAGAAAGCTTGTCAATAGATTTCCCGTATCCTGCGGTATAGAAAGTATCGTTGAGGTTTTCTGCCTAAAAACAACAATAATAGCAAGGGTGAGTACATTGCGTACTCAGTAAGACTTGAAATGTTTGCAAACCAATAATAAATGCATGTTGTAACAACATGATGGCTATCATGGTTATTTTGCGTAGAGCCAAATTAAATTGAAAGCGAAATTTTGTAAAAATAAATGATAGAATAGAATAACAAACAATGATAATATAAATATAATAACTCATAGTCCTTCGTGAGTAATGTCACAGTGCTTCGAGAGTAATAAAGTGTTCAATGTCATCCCATAGCATATCATCTGTAATTAAATATTTGCCAACACATGTCACAACAGCTGAAACAATCTTGCCAACATATGGCAAATTATTGAATCCTTTGTGGGGTAAACTTTCAATACAAGTTTTTATCAAAATAGCTAACTATGTGATGACTTTACCAAGTGCTCATGACCACGGATACGACTAATCAATTAGTTTTACACTCTGCAGATGTGTACAATTTTACCCTTAAGTAATGATCAACTCTTTTTTCAGATCATTAGTACACTTTCTTTAGTGTGACACAAAGAGATTGTACATAACGGTTACATTACCTAGTTCTAACTTTGCACCAGTCCAGTGACGATAAATCCTTGCTATGACGGCAGAAATCAATAGCCCTACTCACAATACTCACGATGGTTTCGCATCCCAATGCTCTCGTTATCCCCACAGCCAGGCGTACACTATTGCATCAGTATGCATTTACCCACACCTCGGTGTGGAAGCCCCTTACAAGCAACCTACCTGGAATGCTTGTGCTACTCTAGCCTTCCATTGTGCAAAATTAGTTCTAAGTAACTTAATAGATTAAGATCGTCCCATACCAGCCCTCATGGTTGTACGGCTATCTTGGCTTGATAGCAATACATTAGTTCGGTCCTTAATGCGATCCGGACAATAAATGTCCTCCTATTTATGTGTAAGTATACCCTTGCACAACTGGCTATTGCCAATAATCGCCCTTATTAAAATTATAGTTTTATTTTCATAAAAGAAAAATAGCATCGACCAAAATATTCCAACATGTCCAGTAATTATTTCCAATATGTCAAATATTTAAATTCATTACAAACAATAAAACTATCGATTCGTATCCCAATCTAAAGCATGGCTAAGCAAATGCATGTAATAATCAAATATATCCATTTTCATATTTTCATGCGTTCATCCACAATCTAGGGTTTGCAATGCTCACATGTCAATATTGATTAAGAAAATTCCGTCAATGAAGGTCATATTTACCAGTACCCACAAAATAGCAACTTTTATGAAACATAGCGATTGCATGCAAACTTTAATTGATTTTAAGAAACCGGGATCAATGTGATCAAACGGGCTTGCCTTACCGATTATTGTTGTTTGATGGAGTCAAAGTCATAGTTTGACGTTTGTCGACGACGAAGTCTGAAAGGTCGGGCTCTACACGTTGTTTGTCAAGAAATAAAGCAAATACCAACTTTTCAATAAGAGCAAAAAGAAATCAGATGGAAAATCAAATAAAAATTTACTACATAAAACAAGCATGGTTTCGTGTTTAAGGTTCGTGATTCTACTCATACCGACGAATAACAATCTAAGGTTCTGCTACGATGAAGCTACTTGCTTTTCATGAATTGTTCATTCTTATTTTACGAATTCAAGAAGTTAAGATTATATATTTTTCACATGTTTTATTTCGAATTAGAGAGGCTAAAATTATATATATTTATGTTTAAATACAAATTCAAGAAGCTAAGATTATTTGGATCAACTCACTGAAGATCAACTCACTAAAGACTCTGATGCCGGAGGCGATGCACCCCGTGAAGCAGCCCGGCCGCGGTGGCCTGCTGACGAAGTCGTCCGCGAGTCGAGGGCATCGCCGTCACTGCCTAGCCGTCTCATTCAACACCGGAGATGTCGCGGTCGCGGTCGCTGTCGAGGGTGCTGCGCGTCACCAATTATTTAGGATATGTTTGGTTGTTTGTATCAAGTGATATATGTATAGGATTTTTTTAGAAATTTTTTTTATCTATATATTTGGTTGTTTGAATGGAACTATCACATCTTGGATCAGGTGATACAAATTTGAAAAATATTCTCTATAAACATTGAATCATTCCATTCACCTAAAATAATGGAACCAAATGGTACGACCATCCTATTCCATTTAACCTTAGCCTATCAACCAAACATGCATTTACTAACGTGATGCCAAGGCATGGCACTATGCACGCATGCACGTATCCTATGATTTGGCTCCACACGGCGAGGCAAGCACCTGATGGCTGATGCGGATGGCGCTACCCGCACACGGCTTACTCCACGCCGAAGGCACTGTGGCATCGCCGATCACGTCGTCATGCTCGAAGCCCGCCTCCACCAAATTCCTAATCCTGTCGAGCCATCCATCGCCAGATGCCCGCACGACATGCTCGACGCTGAGGGTATCACTTTTGTCGCATATGGCCGCTACCACGCCAACATACACGTGCTGGCCTTCAACCTTTTGCTCCCATCCGAACTGCACATCTTGAGCGTTCAAGCCCAGGCGCTGCTACGCGCATCTTGGTGGATGAAACACCTACACAGCCGAGCTATCAAGAATCATCGTCTTTGAGACCGAGCGATAGCTCGGTTGGTTTGTGTGCCAGTTGAGCAAACAGTCCACCCGCGTTCTAGTTTGCTCAGACGCGCGTGTTCGGTTTTCCGTCCGGGATAAAGTCCTGGACGAAATTATATATATGAACACATACGTGTATAAAATTATATGCACATGTGGGTGCATTCAGCGGTTAAAGTGTATACTTATGCTCTATGAGATTTAGGCCTCCATTTTAGATTAGATATGTGTTTAGGATGTATTCATGCATGCGTGTGTAGATGTGAGTGTGTTTTCGTCCTGTAATGTTGTAAAAAAAAAGAATCATGTCTTCACCAAGCCGAAGATACGCCTCCATCAAGAACCATCGCCGTCCACCGCAAGCAACGGAACCTACGTCTACACCATCTGCATCAATAACACCTCTAATTAAGCACCGATGGGGCGAAACAAGGCAGACACTACACGAGACCGGGCACCGACTGGGCGAAGGCCGCACTTCATCAATTGGTTTGAGCTGACGAGGCCAAACACCTGCATCACTGACCGCCGACAAGCCAGAGGAGTTTACGACTAAGCATCGCTGGAGTGAGGACATACCGCTCCACCACCACGCCACCATAGCCGACAAGGATATGGACTCCACATGCATCACCACGCATACACATCATGCATATGGAGAAGACTAGAATTGAAGACAGCGAGCACTGCTCACCTTAATCGGAGGTGTCCTACAGACTTGACCTACGGATGTAATTGATCGGAACTTCTCAGCCAAGATTAATGGAATGCATGTTTTTCTATCTTTGTCTATGTTAATTTTAGGTATCTATTATATATTAAAAGTTCTCACGAGAGTCGCTAAGAAAAAAGAGAAATAGGCTAAAAATTCTCACAAAAAAACAAAACATCTTATCCTTAATCTGGACGGACCTGGATTATAATAGTTTACATTAAAAGAAAGAGTCTAAGGATCTCCACCATCGGATGTTATTATTTAAAAGAAAATATCTAACTATCTATCTAGCGGATCCGGGTTATAACGGTTTAGATTAAAAGAAAGAGTTCAATGATCTCTACCACCTATTTTAGTGGGACCAGATTATAACGGTGTATATACAATTATAAAAAATATAGTTATATATCAAAGATAATCATATCTAATATCTAGTCGGGTTTTAGATAAAAATCTTAGAGGATTTCTCTCGTGTCGAACAGCATGCAAAGTTGCAACCACAAAACTGTGCAAAGACGTACACCTGAGCTCTGACGAGAGGCCCAGGACCTCCAAATTAATCTACCGCCTGGTAAAAAAACGATATTCAACAGGATTCACCAAGAGGCCTTTGGCCACGTACCACGCTACTTGCCACGCGCGCCTTACGGAACCACACATGCTTGCACCTAAAAAGCTGTAACTAGCATACAAATGCACGCATCAAGAGGCGGGCGTAGCATGCATCGGCATCAGCAGCCAGCATCTCACATTCACATAGGATTCTTCCCCCGCCCTGGAAACAACTAATGCCCGTGACCGTGGGCGATATTATACATCTCGTCGGCGAAGATATTATACATCTCGTCGGCGAAGGTTCTCACCGGACAGGCCAAACGAGTCACGACAATGCTAAAAACAAACAGCATCGCCTCCCAACCGTTCTTAGTACCTATAGAAATCCTCATCCACAGCTAATCTTCTTTATTTACATCTGTTGCTTATCTTATATACTATGATTTGCATGCAGATGCAGCACGGTGTCGGTCATAAGAAAGATATTGACTGAACTGTCCTGTTCTTGGGAGGGGTAAAAGATGAGAGAGAGAGAGAGAGAGAGAGAGAGAGAGAGAGAGAGAGAGAGCAGGAATTCCGAGGTTACCTACATGAAATGATTAGTTTTTGCAAGCAAGCATCCTGTACTACTAGACAAAAATGATCGGTAAATGACTGTTTTATTTCCGTTTCCATATTTTTTACTGGTGACGAAAACGAAATTGAAAAATCCGGAAATGGATACGGAAACGGATAGTGACGGAAACGAATGCCGAACGGAACGGAGCGGATACGGAAACTGTCGGGGGGTCGGGTAATTTCCATAAATTACCTCGGATACCACCAACGACCAAGCTCGCTCCCGCCCGAGCTACCAGGAGGTCGTTACCCTGGATTGTCTAATCAGAATTCGGAGGGCTACGATTCCTACCGGTTCCGAGCTCGGGCTCGGGTGGGACCAAGAATGCAACGTATTCCAGTCGATTCCGAGCTCGGTGTCGGCCATCGGCCGACCTTACGTGGTCTCGGGGTCGGTGGGAATAACCACCCGAGCGTAACTTCCGTTGGCCCGTTACGTTTCCCGTGGGAGCGTGGCGGAAAGATAGGATCCACCAGTTGCCACGTTTGGACGAGGTCCAAACGCGTGCGGGTAGTGGGTCGTGGAGTTCGATCCTTTGTAAGCTATAAAAGCGCCCCCATCATGAGGGGGACAGAGCAACATACCACGCCTGCATCGTAAGACTCGAGACACATTGCAAGAGTAAACGAGCCGGAGTAGGGCTATTATCTCTTTCTGAGAGGCCCGAACCAGGGTAAATGGCCGTGTGTCCACGCTCGTTGAAATCTGGTGAGTCGTTCCTCGAGTAATCCCTCACGTAAGAAGGGTCACGCTTGGTCCCTCCACCAACAAGTAAGCTCGGCGGGGCCTGTTTCCAATCGCCGACCGGTGGCGCCGTCAGTGGGGACCGACTTTCCCTTTCGTGAGGAATCCCGAGGAATGTCGAATCCTGAACCACCGGCCTCTACGCCCCCGAGATCGGGGAAGAGGACAGGCAGTTCTTCAACAATGGGGCCGGCGACGGCGCCGGCATTAAGAAACATGACCGTTCCGGAGCTTTTCCTGGAAGCCGCCAGACCGGAGCGATTCTTTCGCCTCGGCTCGACGCCCTCTCGGACGACGAGTACGACGGGCTCTACGATGGTCTGGACATCCCCGACCTCTACGAGCTCGACCAGGGGACCGCTTCACGGGGAGACACCGTGATGTCCCCTCGCGATCCGTCCAATCCCGTAACGTCTTCGTTGCGGAGGAGGATGGAAATGTCGAGCAAATCCGGTGAAGCGGCGTCTTCACCGCTCTGGCGGCCAAAGAGCACTGCAGGCATCCCTGAATCGGATTGACGGCTTACGCCGCAAGTCCGAGGTGGCCTGACCGATAAGACCAGGGCGAAGTTCGTGAGAATTTCCACGCCGCACGGGACTCGGAGTTCGCGGCGACGCATTTAACGAGCTCGTCACCCGCTGCCTCTCGAGCGGGAACGCCTTCAAGCCCTGGCCACGGTAGTGCGCAACCTCGGGAGTTTCTGAGCAGGTCGACCTAGAAGCCATGGGCGCGGCCGTGGCCGACCTCGAGGAAATCGCCACGCAGACATAAGGCGGCGGAGGCCTCCCGGAAAGGGGCGCCAGAGCAATTCGAACGCCGCCGGGCGTCCGAGCGCCACCACCCCGATGACTCACGCAGCCGCACCCAGAGTGACTGGCGCGAGCGCGACCGGGCTCGGGAGGGCACCCGGAGCAATTCCGGGGCTCCTCGGGACTGGGCGGAATGAGCCACGCGTAACCGGGCCGAACATTCCTCATCTGCCACTCCCCATCCTACAGCGTAGGGAGATTTTCTCGCCTGGGCCCGCTAACCTCGGGCTCGGTGGTGGGGATCGCCCGGCCGCCGCTTCGTGGCGTCGCCCAAACGATCCGTGTTCGGGTGCAGGCGTTCGCGACATCGCTGCGACGAGCGACCTGGCCGACAAGGTTTAAGCTGGGTCACATCGAGAGGTTCGATGGGACTCAGAACCCCGACGAGTTTCTCTCGATCTACACCACGGCCATTTTAGCTGTCGGGGGTGATGAAAGGGTGATGGCCAACTTTACGCCTGATCCTGGGCCGGGCGGCTCGACGTGGCTATTCAACCAGAAGGAGAACTCGATCCGGTCCTGGGCCCGGTGAGCAAAGACTCTCCGAGCCAACTTCCAGAGTCGCTACGCCCGCCGGGAAGGAGCGCGACCTTGAGCGCCTGACATGACGAGGGCGAGACCCTGCGCCAGTTCGTCCAGCGCTTCATGCAAGTGCGCAATTCCATCCCGAGCATCTCGGATGAGGCGGTCGTCCGGGCTTTCAAGTTCGGGGTCCGAGACGTACGCTTTACTCAGGACCTCGAAATCCACCCGGACATCACAGCCAACGAGCTGTTCCGCATGGCTGACCGTTACGCCAACGCGGACGAGGCCGTCCAATGGAAGAAGCTGCTAGACGAGGGAAAGCTGCCCCCTCAGCCCGGGCTCGAAGGGGCATCAAGCCGAAAGAGCGTAAGCTCGATCGAGAAAAAAATCAAAAAGAAGAAAAAATCCTCCGTCTCCGGCATGGTGGCAGCCATCGAAAGACAACGGCCGACCTCGCAGTCGTATAGGGAGGGAGCCCCGAAAGGAAAGGGTCGACCGGTTCAGCGGAGCAACGAGCAGAACCGGGACGACCAAGAGCGCGGCAACCAACGCGGGCGGGCTAGTGCCTATTTCTGCCCGCTCCACCAGGCGCATGGGCATGACCTTCGGAATTGCAGAACGTGGGCCTCCCGCCTGGAGCAGTTCTACAATGGTAAGGGTCCCATGCCCACGCTCCCCGAGATGGAAGGAGACGTCAAGGGCAAGAAGCCCGCCGAGGAGCAAGACACCGACATGGAGTACCAAGAGCCGAGAAATCACATCGCCGTGATATTCGGGGGCTCCGCCGCCTATGGGTCGCGTCGGGAGTTGAAGGAGGCCGCGCGCGAAGTACTCCGTGTCACTCAGGGGAAGCCTCCTGTCCAGCAGCTCAAGTGGTCCGAGCTGCCGATCACCTTCTCCAAGGACGACTGCCCTCCGGGGATGACGAAACCCCAAAGGCTCCCGTTGGTCGTTAGCCCAACAATCTGCAACACCGCAGTAGGTCGGGTCCTTGTGGACTGCGGGAGCTCCCTGGACCTGATGTCTGCCAAGGTCTTGGACGAAATGCAGATCCCTCGCTCCAAGATCAAAAGCATGGTGGTCCCGTTCTACGGGATAGTACCCGGAACGTCGGTCAGGCCGCTCGGCGGTCGTCTGCCCGATAACGTTCGGCAATCCGAGCTACTTCCGAACGGAGCTACTCTCGTTCGAAGGGGTCGATTTCGAGTGGGCTTTCATCGCCATCCTGGGCCGACCAGCGCTCGCCAAATTCATGGCCGCCACTCATCACGGGTACCAATGCTTGAAGGTCCCCGGCCCCGGCGGCGTGATCACGATCAAGGGAAGCCCGAAAGCAGCTCTGAACTGCGACGAGAGGGCGTTGGACATGGTCGGTCAACTGCCCCAACGCGGGCCCGAGCAAGAGCCGAGGAGTTCCCGGCCCAAGGCTAGCCTCCAAGCTGGGGGAGAAACCAAGGCCATCCCGTTGTGCGACGCAAAGCCAGACAAGGTCGTACACGTGGGGGCTTCCCTAGATCCTAAATAGGAACTCGAGCTCGTGACCTTCCTCCGGAGAAGCGCGGACACGTTCGCCTGGGAACCGTCCGACATGCCCGGAGTCCCAAGGGAGGTCGTCGAGCACAGGCTAGCAGTTCGGCCTGACAAAAAGCCTGTGCGGCAGAAGCTCAGGCGCTTCTCCCCGGAGAAGCAAGCCATCATCAGAGAGGAACTGGACAAGCTCCTCAAAGCCGGTTTCATTCGGGAGGTCGACCATTCCGATTGGTTGGCCAACCTACCATCGTGATGAAGAAAGGAGGCAAGTGGCGCATGTGTGTCGATCACACGGGCTGAATGCCGCATGCCCGAAGGACAATTTCCGCTACCTCGGATAGACCCGGTTGGTCGACGCGACGGCCGCCCGAGGCGATGAGCTTTACGGGCGCCTACTCAGGCTATCACCAGATCGGCATATCGCCCGACGGCGAGGAGAAAACTTCCTTCATCACGCCGTTTGGCACATTACGCTACGACCATGTCCTTCGGTCTAAGGAATTTGGAGCGACCTTCCGGCGCCTTATGCGAAAACCTTCTCGAACCAAATAGGTCGAAACCTGGAAGTGTATGTAGACGACATAGTCGTCAAGAGCAAAATGGCCTCAGACCATGTATCCGATCTAGAGGAGACTTTTCATAACCTCAACAAGCATCGAATAAAGTTAAACCGGAAAAATGTGTGTTCAGTGGTCAAAGCCGCAAGGTGCTCGGATACATGATCGGCCCACAAGGAATCGGGGCCAACCCGGAGAAGATAGAAGCCATCGAGAACATGCGACCACCGACTTGCACTCGGGAGGTCGATCCTGGCCCGGGAGAATGGCGGCCTTAAGTCGTTTCATCTCGCGGCTCGGGAACGCGGCCTACCTTTCTTCAAGGCGCTCGGAAGCGACGGTTTCACTTGGACAGATGAAGGCACCGCTCTTTCAAAGAGCTTAAACTATATTTGTCAAGACCCCGGTCTTGACCACGCCCAGTAGGAGAGGTCCTCTTGCTTTACCCGGCCGCCACACCCCATGTAGTAAGCGCCGTCATCACAAAGAGAACGGGGCGGTGCGGCGCCCGATCTACTACGTCGGCGAAGTCTTACGGACCAAAGGAGCGTTACCCGAGGTCCGTAAACTCCTTTATACGCTCCTCGTGGCCTCGAAGAAATTAAGACACTACTTCCAGCGCACAAAATCCAAGTCCCGACCAACTTCCCGAGAGAAATTCTCGGGAATCGGGGCGCAAGCGGGCGGATCGCAAAATGGGCCATGGAGCTCGCCGGTCGAGATCGAATTCTCGGCGTAACCGCGATCAAATCTCAGGTCTAAGCGGACTTCCTAGCCGAATGGACAAACCCCGCCCGTCCGAACCCGAACCCAACCAGCCGAACACGGCCGCTGGGTCATGCACTCGACGGATCCCGAGCTTACGATTGCTCGGGGCCGGAGTGGTCCTCGAATCCCCTCGGGGGAGCGGATCCAAAGACGCCTCCAACCGCACTTCGGCGCAACAAACAACGCAGCAGAATACGAAGGTCCGCTAGCCGGGCCGGGCATGCAAAGCGCCGGAGTCCAACGACTAATCGCGAAGGGCGACTCGCGGTGGTCGTCAACCAGGTTAACAAGGAGTATCGGTGTTCGATGACTCAATGGCGCTTTACCTGGCTGAAGTAAGGAAGATGGAAAAGTACTTGAAACTTCAAGTACTATACATCCCGGGAAGGACAATGCCCTGGCCGACCATCTATCAAAGGTCGGTTCCGCCCGGCTTCCGCTTCCGGGGTGCTCACCGAGCACCTCTATAAGCCCTCCATCCCCCCCGGGGAAGAGGCAACCGAGACGGGTGGTACCGTCTCCTTCCTCGAGCAGGACGCGAATTGGATGACGCCATTCATCCAATACTTCGTGCACGGGACACTGCCCGAGGAGGAAGCCGAGAAATCCCGGCTAGTGAGGCGCTCCTCGACCTATAAAATGGTCGAGGGTCTCTTATACCGCAAAGGCGCGCTTGGCGTCCTCTCCAAGTGCATCACCCAAGAGGAAGGCAAATATCTCCTCAAGGATATCCATGACGGGATGTGTGGAGCTCACTCGTCCTTTAGGACCTTGGTGAGCAAAGCCTTCCGATTGGGTTACTATTGGCCGACGGCCCTGGCCGACGCACGCTCAATAGTAACCTCCTGCCGATCTTGCCAGTTCCATGCTCGGAAGGTCCATCAGCCGGCATACGCGCTACAGACCATGCCGCTAACCTGGCCGTTCTCGGTTTGGGGCATCGACATACTCGGTCCATTTCCCAGGAAGGAGGGGTTGTAAATACTGCTCGTCGCAATCGACACCTTCACTAAATGGATCGAGGCCGAGCCTATATCAACCATCTCGACAAAGCGGCTAAAAGGTTCTTCCGCAATAATGTAGTAACCCGCTTTGGCGTTAAGTCGCCTCATTACCGACAACGGCACTCGGTTCCTGGCCGAGGTGTTTCAGGCTTATTGCGAGGAGGTCGGGACCAAGATATGCCGCATCTGGCCCACCCACAGAGCAATGGGGCGGCCGGCGTGCGAGCAGGCAGATCGTCCAAGGAATCAAGAAGAGAGTCTTCAAGAGCCTCGATCGGCATGGTCAGGCCTGGGTGGACGAGCTACCCCGATCCTCAGTCGGTCGCGCACCACGACGAGCCACGGGGGAGACCCCCATTCAGCTCGTATATGGCGCGGAAGCTGTCCTACCCGCCGAGGTTGTCCTAGGATCCCCGAGGGTGAACCTGGCCGATAACATCGACGCAGAAGGCGAACGCCTTCTCGACCTGCAAGCTCTTCGCAGGCACGCCGCTAAATCGATACGACCAAGGACCTTACACGTCGGCGACCTCGTTCTGCGACGGGTCCAAGACCTGTCAAAAGCCAACAAGCTAACGCCAAGATGGGAAGGTCCTTACACGGTCGTCTCAACAGCACGCCCGGGGGCTGTCCGCCTTGCAATGGAAGATGGTCGAGAACTAGCTAGTACTTGGAACATCGACCAACTGCCTCGACCCAGACAAAGTGTCAGGGGCAGGTCGGTCGTTGGGGCAAAACACCGTACGACAAAAGCTCGACCTCGAGGGCTTCCTTCCTCGTAAGACGACCATCTTTTTTCGCGGTAGACCTCCGCCGCAAGTAAAGATTCGCACAGGACACCCTTACGAGCGGTTCCGAGCTCAGTCGGCCGGTGGGCGGCGTCAACGCACCGTAACCCTAAGGGCCACACGGTCTCGCGAATTCTACTCCGCCAACGAGGTCGTGCTCGCAGTCTACGCCCACGACCTCCGTTGGCGGCGGGGGGCTATAGAGGTACCATGTGGCCACGACCTCGACCTCGTGCAACTTTCGCGCGAGATGGTCACCTCGACCTCGTGCAACTTTCGCGCGAGATAGTCATTTCCTCGTACGATTGACTGCTAAGTCGCGTAAGACCACGGCACGAAACAAATCGTTGTCATCTCGGAGAAAAACAAAAAACGTCCATTAAAAATAACGCTCTTTCTATGTTCAACTGGGCGGTTTTTTCCCTTAAGTTTTTTACAGGTAAAGACAGGAAAAAGAAAATTACAGGAGCCCGCGACGCTTCGCCCCGCAGCGACGAGCTCGCCCCGCACCGAAGTCAAGCTCGGACTCAAGGTCGAGCACCCGCCGGCGAAGCTTCGACCTTCGCTTGTCGCTTGACGGTCGCTGGACTCCTCCCGCTGTCGGGTCGATTGTCCTTTCGGCTTCGAGCGTCGCGTAAGGTCGCCACCGTGGCTTCCAGGCCGACCTTGCTTGCTCGCTCCGGCCGAGGCGCCTCAAGCTTCGTGCACGGACTCCTCCACCTTCCGCCGGATCTCGGCCTCGGAAGATGTCAGCTCGGCAACCCGGCGCTCGAGCTCCGCAATCTTGGCGTCCTGCTCGGCTTGGTGCTTCGCGACAACTTCTGGCGGCACGGTCGCGGCATGGAAGTCCTTCATGGTGGACTCCAGCACCTGCGCAGCAGGGCATTTTCAGGTCGTAATCGAAGCTCTTGGTAAAAGTACAAAAGCCAGGAGTACTTACCCAAAAAAGTCGGGTCTCCAGCCCCTGATGGAACAACTCGGCGGGGTCCTCCACCTCGTTCTGGGCAGGCAAGGGATCCCCCGCCTTAGTCCCTTCTCCTTGATCGGACTCGGGGGCTTGAGCCCGAGCTCCCCCGTCCCCCGAAGGCGATGGACTTTTGCCCTGGGGGACAGCCTCCGCCTCCTGGAGAGGGACGGCCTCGAGAGCAAGGATCACCTCCCGCTCTTCTTCCTCCCGGCGAGAGTTGCGCCGGCTCGCCTCCTCGGGAGCTCGCCTCCTCGGCCAGAGCTCCACCCTTCGGCGTCTCTGACCATGGGAGCAACCGGGACACCGGTCAGATCCGCCCTTGAGGCTGCAGCGGCCCCGAGCGCGGATCAACCGGGGCACCGAGTCGGCGGCCGGGAGGTCGGTCTTGGCTGGAAGCGACCTCGGCGCCGGCAGATTCCCTTCGCCTGGAAGGCTGCCGGCTCGCCTACGGTGGTCGGGCTCGTCTCCCCAACCAGCGGGGTAGCCGGCTCTTCCTCGTCGGACGAGCTCCCGCCAGATTAGGGTCCCCGACGGCCCGGCGGCTGGGGCCGGCGTGACGTCATAAGCCCGGGAGAGGCCTCGGCGATCTCTGAAGAGTCGCGGTGATGATGTCGCCGGGCGCCGGAAGTTTCGGCCTGGCCACCACCATCGACTCCCCGGGCTGTCATCCTCCACAACTATGATGTGGGGGATGCCCTCCGCTGCGGCCCGGGCATCGGCGGCCGCGATCTTCCTCCGTGCCTCCTCTTCGGGAGACACGACCTCCGGGTCCCGGGGCTCCGCGGCAACAGACTCCCCCACCTCGACGTCGTCGCCACCGGCAGCCCGTGGGGACTGGGCCTCATGACCTCGGCTCCGCCTCGGCCTCGTCGCCCATGACGACCTCGGCGGCCGGGCTAGCTCCTCTCTAGCACGAAGTCAAGAATATCGTCAGCCATCGCTTCGAAATCCCATAACTCCGCACCAACTGCCACACCCACTATAGACGATGTGGGGTTAGTATGGTGCCGGAGGGGAAAGAGACAAACAAGAGGGGAGTAGGAGACTGACCTTGCTCGGCGTCCGCTAGCTGAGCTCGGGCGCGGGCCAGGAGGGCGGCCATGTCCTCGCGCGCCTTGTCGGCCCTGGCGACCGAAGGGTCGACCTCCTCCAAGCCGACCTCAGAGACAGTCGGCGTTGGGCGCGGTTGAGGCGTGGCGGACGACCTGCGGGACCTCGGGACCAAGGGCGCGGGGTCGGCTCGTCTTTCTCCTCCTCGTGGTCCCCGGAGCCGAGCTCGAGCTCACCCGCGAAGCTCCGCTGAAGAACGCGACCGCCCTCCACTCGACCTTCATTTGGGCCGGCGCGGCTGCGGCCTCCTTCTTCGCCGCAGCGACAATTTGGCGCAAACGAGCCATCGGCTCGGGATTGTTTCGGTGTACTCGTCCATCCACAATCTCGATTCACTCACCTCCTGCCGGTCCGCATACTCCAAGTCTTTGGCGGGGTGGCGGTCGTCGGCGGGGCGCTGCGTGTCTTTGGCGGGGGACGGCGTGGCCAAGCGGAGATCGAGCGCGGCGCTTGCGACCCGCCTGTCCCTTGGTCTTTCGACCCCGTCCCGCCAACTGCGATCCCAGCTGGGACACGGCGACTTCGAGGGCAACCTTCTCCTGTTGAAAAAGAGAAAAACTCGAATGAGGTCGGAAGGCCCCGGCGAAACCTGTCCGGACAAAAGCTTCGAAAGAAGTCCGAGTCGGGGACTTACCGCCTCGGTCCGGTTAAGGACGTTGTTCGGGATCTGGCGGCCCTCGATGATTTCCTTGCCTTTAGGGGTGCCGAACATCTCGGACACCCTCACATCCACCCAGTCCTCTGGCGGAGCTGCATACCAGCCAAGGGAGAGGTCGTGAGAAGGGGCATCCTCTCGCTCGGAAAAGAAGATTGAGGGCGATGACATACCCGAGCGTGACTCGGGTGATGTCTTGCCACCCTCGACCTTGAAGAAGGGATGCTCCCTCCTCCCGAGGGGTGATATCCGGTTCCTCGACGTAGTCTGGTAACGCCCCGACCGGCCACCCTGTGCACGTGAGCTCGTTGATCGTCATGAGGATCTTCTCCTCCTCGGGCTCCACGGGCGGTCGGGCGTCTCGGCAGCGCGACCTCTGGCGCCGGAGTAGGAAAGCGTGCATATACCGCTTTCCTCGGTAGAACCAAGAGTCGGCCCAACCCGACACCGAGTCCTTGGCGTGAAGCTCGGGTACTCATATGGTCGGGTAGGTCGAAGCGGAAATGAAGCGGCCAGGCTGCGGCGTCTTGGGTGCGAGAAAGGGTGTAGAAGTGGAAGAAGAGATCGAGTGGGCTCGACGCCCACGAACCCTTCGCAGAGATGGGTGAAGATGGCCATAATGAGAATGGAGTTGGGATGGAGGTGAGCGATCTCGCACTCGCAGGAGGCGAGTACGGCCTCAACAAACTCACTTTCGGGCGTCCGGAGCCCGTTCATGGCGTAGAGCTCGGTGGAGACGATCTCCCCCTCCTCCGGCTGCGGGCTCTCTTCGTCGCTGAGGGCTCTCCATGTACCGGCGTCGAGGTACTTCGCCCGCTCGAGGACCTCCAGCCTGCGCCTGTCGAGCTTGCTGACGCCGAACTTCGCCATGAGGATGAGGAAGATGATCAAGGAGAAGGATGAGCGCCGAAGCAGAGGAGTGTGAGACGCAGCGATCGCAATACGGCCAAGTGAGTCTAAGGGTTTTCTCTTCGAGTGTTTAAAAACTCCTCCAGGAGATGGGGAAGCGAAAGGACTTCCCGCCGTTATGGTCGAGGAAGCCCTAGAGGCACAGAGGGCAGTTGAGGCGTTCGCCATCCGGGAAACGACACGTGGGCACGCAAATCGAAACCGTCCTGCCAGAAAAGGCGGTTCCCAGAAGGACGATTCAGGCTTCGGGAGAAGGAACCGATGAGAGGGCCCACTTCCGCCGCTCGAACACGACGAGCCGAACAACAAGTTCGTTCGGAGAAGGTTAATAGCTTCGTTAGTCGCGGCGATTGTCCGCCGCATGAGCAAACATGCTCAGAGAACGGTAGGCCCAAGGGGAAGGCCTTCCTTAGACCTTTTCCCACTTGAACCTCGGGGGCTAGGTAGCCGGGAAGTCGGGTAATTTCCATAAATTACCTCGGATGCCACCAACGACCAAGCTCGCCCCGCCCGAGCTACCAGGAGGTCGTTACCCTGGATTGTCTAATCGAGTCGGAGGGCTACGCATTCCGGTGGATTCGAGCTCGGGCTCGGGTGGGACAAAGAATGCAACGTATTCCGATCGATTAGAGCTCGGTGTCGGCCATCGGCCGACCTTACGTGGTCTCGGGTCGGTGGGAATAACCACCCGAGCGTAACTTCCGCTGGGTCTGCTACGTTTCCGTGGGAGCGTGGCGGAAAGATAGGATCCACCAGTTGCCACGTTTGGACGAGGTCCAAACGTGCGGGTAGTGGGGTCGTGGAGTTCGATCCTTTGTAAGCTATAAAAGCGTCCCCATCATGAGGGGGACAGAGCAACATACCACGCACAGACTGTAAGACTCAGACACATTGCAAGAGTAAACGAGAGCTGGAGTAGGGCTATTATCTCTTTCCTGAGAGGCCCGAACCAGGGTAAACTGCTGTGTCCACGCTCGTTGAAATCTGGTGAGTCGTTCCTCGAGTAATCCCTCACGTAAGAAGGGGTCACAGTTGGTCCCTCCACCAACAAGTAAGCTCGGCGGGGGCCTGTTCCCCAATCGTCGACAGAAACAAAAGCGAAAAATTCCATAAGAACATAGTACATTACCTTCAAGATGGACCCAAAAATAGTGTTATGTTCACTGGTATCACTAGAATGTTTTTTCTCAAGTTTGTCAGCTGAAGACTCGTTATTTGTCCCTCATATCAGACCATCATGTTCTCCATATCATTATCATCGACATCCTCTTGCTCCACTAACTACAAAGGTGTAATATCCTAAAATTTGAATATTGTTGTTAGATGTTCATTTATGATTTTCTGAGATTTATTCTGGATTTTTTGGAGTTTATAAATACCATTTGGCCATTTTTTGATTTATAAAATTTATTTATTTATGAAAAAAAATTATGCTGAAAATAATTTTTCTAGATTCAAAATGTTCCAAAGTTTTTTTGAGAACTTTTTTTCAAAATTTTTGAACTCTATTTAATATATTATATAAAGCCATTTGTATTTATAAAATTATTTTAATTCAAAAATAAATTTAAACTCTCCCTTGTCCTTTTTGGGCCAAGCCCATTTCTCTTTCCGGCCTTTAATTTCCAGTTTCACTTATACGGAATTTTCCTTTCTGTTTCCGTTTTCGTCGGAATTGACTCTCCCGTTTCTGTTTCCGTTTCCATACCGATATTTTCCGTTTCCGTTTCCAAAAAAGGACTTCCTTTTCCGTTTTTCTCCAGAACAGTCAGAAACTTTCCATCCTGTTGTCAACCCTATGTACTGCTGCTTCCCACGTTTGACAGTAACTCGAGCGATTAGGAAAACTAGATGTGTGGACATGGCGCTTCGCGCCAGCTGCAATGCGTCTGAGTGACAATCATCTAATTTTAAAAAATTTCAGGTGGCTTTTTGCAAAGAACTACGCACTGAAAACAATTTTCAGAAGTTTCAAGGGACCCCTTAGGGAAAAAATGGATTGCAAAAAATGTACTATTTTGGGGGGTCTTTTCCAAAAGAGAGTGATGGAATTCATAATCTATGCACTTTTCAAAAATTACGGGGGGCTTTGGAAAAAGAAACATTGGAATCAGTTTTTTAGGGGGTCTTTTTGGAATAAAAGGACTTGTGTGTAATTTTCAGAAATGGCAGGCGACGAAATTAATAATGTATGCAATTTTCGGGAATTTTGGGGGCCTTTGGGTAAAAAACATCAAAATTAGGTTTTTAGGGTCTTTTTGGAAGAATAGGGTTGTGCGTAATTTTCAGAAATGGCAGGCGGAGAAATTAATAATGTATGCAATTTTCGAGAATTTCAGGGGCATTTGGGTAAAAAACATCAAAATTAGGTTTTTAGGGGTCTTTTTAGAAGAAAAAGAATTGCGCGTAATTTTCAGAATTAGCAGAGGCCTTTCCAGGAAAAACCGAGCATTAGGGGTCTTTTCGGAAGAAAAAGAACTTGCGCATAAATTTCAGAAATGCCAAGGGCCTTTTCAGAAAAAGTCACGCGACGCGTGGCTCCATGCGATAAAAATCGCACGCACGTGCGGACGAAGCATAGGCTCGAAGTGTAACATCCTAAAATGTGGCATGAAATAAAATATGCATCTTAAAATATGAATGTTACAAAATCTGAATTTATGATTTTTGTATCTTATTTTGGAATTTATCCTAGAAAGAAAAACCAACATACAAAATGGTAAAAGGATAAAAAGTAATGAAGGAAAAATAAATTGGTAATAAAAATTTACATGAAAGATTAGCCCATGCTTCTCTGACACTACTCGCGCTATACCCTGGCAGTTGGAGACCCGAGCCGCCGCTGACCAAGCCAACCGTCATTTCTGCCGAGCTCCACTTCGATGACCAAACCGTCCAAAGCCGGCTATATAACTCAATTGAAGTCATCCTAAGCTCCACTACTCCTTCCTCATTGTAATCGTGGTCACACCAGAGCAATACCGTGATGAATTGCCGACATCTTCCTCAACTCCAGTAGCGCAGCCGTCGTGCCTCGTCGCGGGCAAACTCCCTCCTCCAGCCTTCCCTCTTTAATTCCTTTGGTTGAAAGACTCACCATGCGGTGCTAATTCTTTTCCCCTCGTCATTTAGGGTTGAAGGACCATGTGGCGGTCCATCCATGATTGTGATGAGTATTTGACTTTATTTGAGTAAGGTGTGCTCAGGTTTGAGTTTGATTTGACTTGGAATTGCATGTTTGAATTTATAATAAATGTGGACTAACATGCAAGAAGAAAAAGGTAAGAGTGTATTTTGGAATGTGCAAAATGGTTTGATCCTTGTGGTATAGGTTATTAAGGCAGTTGTGGTCGTTGGTGAGTACCGGGACTAGGTTGGGAGAACCGAGGTCCGAAACGGTCAAGGATGCCGACGAGATGGTTGGGCTCAAACCGGGATCACTTGGACGTCATGGGGATGGACTTGAGGTGGCTAAAGGTTTCCGGTTCGGGTTGGAGGCTCGAAGAGGCGGAAACGGAGTGGTCAAGTCCGGCGGATGAAGGCCCGTTGCGTCAGGTTGACCGGGTTTTGTTTAAACCCATGTATGGCCTATGTGGCCCATGTAAAGCCCATGTGTGGGGGTGGAGTGAGTGGGTTAATCATAGCCCTTGGTGGAGTGCTTTTGGGTTTGAGACTCATCCAAGGGTGGTAGGTGACCCCAGAGTAGTATAAATAGAGGGGGAGGGGTGCCCTCCCTCGCTTGAAGGTTTGAGTTGCTCCTTTGAGCTTTGCCACATGAAGTGAGGTTTTGTAATCCTTTCAACCAGAAAATACAAAGATTTTCTTTACATTCTTGTGAATTTAAATTCCGCATTTACATTATGTCTTTACTTTATGCAATTTAAATTCAGTGTTTACTTTCCCGCATGTAAATTCTCGCAATTTGGATTTGCCTTCTCTCATTCTAAATTATGTTCATCAAGGATGTTTTGAGGGTGCATTTGGTTTTACATCTTTCTTGCACCCTAGGATAGACTAGAGATCAAGTTTCTATCAAGATTGCAAATCTGTCCTAAACTTGTTCATCGCGCAGTAGTTAGTCTCCGATTTTTAGAAAAATAAAGAAAAATCCTTTTTGAGTGATTTTTATTGGATAAGGTGCGTGACTCATATATACATTTTTGTAAAAAAATTTTAGTCCACTGGTTGCACCATTTGGGAGCTATGATTTGAAAACCGAGCCCCAAACTTTCCGATCAAAGTTCCTGATTATTTGTAGTCCTTGATTTTTCTTGATTTGTATACATGGCTTTTGGAGGTGATTTTTGGTGGAGTGTTTCAGGACTCATCTTATCATAGGGTGAAAACTTCCCAAAAATTTTGGAGCAACAAAAATCCACCAACCACCTGCTCCAATTGAGAACAATTCCTGAAAAATCTACTTTTTGCTTTTCAAAGACAAATAATTAACTTTGCAAACATTTTATTTTGAGAACACCAAGAGAAGTAGCAATCAAATGCGAGCAAGATGTCAAGTCACATTCCGATAGTCTAGGACATTTAACTCACTTCTCAATTCGCAAAATCGTTTCTCATCGAGAGGTTTGGTGAATATATCGGCCAATTGTTTCTCGGTTCTCACATAGGTAATATCTATGTCTCCCTTAAGAGAGTGATCTCTAAGGAAGTGGTGTCGGATGTCTATATGCTTGGTCCGAGAGTGTTGAATAGGATTGTTGGCTATTTTAATCGCACTCTCATTGTCACATAAGAGTGGTACTTTCTCCATGTTAAATCCAAAATCCTTCAAGGTTTGCCTCATCCATAATAATTGTGCACAACAACTTCCTGCGGCAATGTATTTGGCTTCGGCGGTGGATAGAGCCACTGAATTTTGTTTCTTTGAGGACCAAGACACTAGTGATCTACCTAGAAATTGACAAGTCCCCGAGGTGCTTTTTCTATCCACTTTGCAACCCGCATAATCAGCATCCGAATAACCAATCAAGTCGAATTTTGATCCTTTAGGATACCAAAGCCCTAAACTAGGTGTGTGAACTAAATATCTAAGAATTCTTTTCCACGGCTACTAAGTGACACTCTCTCTGAGCGGCTTGAAATCTTGCACACATACACACACTAAGCATAATATCAGGCCTAGATGCACAAAGGTAAAGCAATGAACCTATCATGGATCGATATACCTTTTGATCCACAGGGTTACCTTCTTCATTTAGGCCGAGATGTCCGTTTGTCGTCATGGGTGTATGAATTGGCTTGGCGTTCTCCATGTCAAACTTCTTAAGCATATCCTTTATGTACTTTGTTTGACACAGAAATGTTCCTTCCTTGAGTTGTTTGATTTGAAATCCAAGGAAGAATTTTAGTTCACCCATCATTGACATCTCAAATCTCTTCGTCATCAACCTACTAAACTCTTCACAGAAGCTTTTGTTAGTGGAGCCAAATATAATGTTATCGACATATATTTGGCACACAAATAAATCATCATCAACATATTTTGTGAAGAGAGTAGGATCGACTTTACCAATTTCGAAACCCTTTTTAATAAGAAATTCCTTAAGGCATTCATACCATGCTCTAGGTGCTTGCTTAAGCCCATAGAGCGCCTTATGGAGTTTATATACATGCGTAGGGTTTTTGTGATCCTCCATTCCCGGCAGTTGCTCAACGTAAACCAATTCGGCAATTGGACCATTTAGGAAAGCACTCTTGACATCCATTTGATAAAGCTTGAAATCATGGTGAGTAGCAAATGCAACTAATATACGAATTGACTCAAGTCTAGCTACGGGAGCATAGGTCTCACCAAAATCCAAACCTTCAATTTGAGTGTATCCTTGAGTTACCAACCGAGCCTTGTTTCTTGTGACAACTCCGTTCTCATCTTGTTTGTTGCGGAAGACCCATTTGGTTCCTATCACGTTTTGACTTGGTCTTTCCACCAACGACCACACCTTGTTTCTAACGGTTGTTGTTGAGTTCTTCATGCATTGCCATTACCCAATCCGGATCCTTTAGTGCATCTTCCACCTTCAAAGGTTCCAAAGTAGACACAAAAGAGTAAAATTCGCAAAAATTAGCTACTCTTGAGCGTGTGGTTACCCCTTTTTGGATATCACCAAGGATATTGTCAACGGGGTGGTCTCTTTGGATACTTTGATGCACCCTCGGATGTGGCATTTGAGAAACATGTTGGATTGGTTCAAGGTCTTCATCTTGAGCATCCTCCACTAGTTTGCTTGTACTCCCTTGAGGTATGTCTTGACTTTGGCTTGAAGTAGGAGGCTCGACTTGAGTGGATAAATTGTCTTGGTGTACCTTTTCTTGCGGCCTCACTTCACCTATTGCCATTTTCTTGATTGCAATGCTTGGCAATTCCTCATTATCTAGCACATTTAAATCAACTTGCTCTACTTGAGAGCCGTTAGATTCATCAAATGTCACGTCTCTCGCTATTTCAACACAACCCGAGGTTTTGTTGAAAACACGATAAGCGTAGGCATTTGATCCATATCCTAGCAAGAAACTTTCATCGATCTTTGGAGCAAATTTAGAGTTCTTGGGTTTCTTGTTAAGAATGAAATATTTACTACCGAAAACTCTAAAATATGAGACATTTGCTTTGTTACCGGTGAGGAGTTCGTATGCCGTCTTCTTCAAGATCTTGTGGAGATATAATCGGTTGATGGCATGACACGCGGTGTTGACGGCTTCCGCCCAAAAATGATCGGAAATCTTGTATTCATCAAGCATTGTCCTTGCCATCTCGATCAACGTCCGGTTCTTCCTTTCTACCACTCCATTTTGTTGAGGGGAGTATGGAGCAGAGAATTCGTGCTTGATCCCTTCTTCATCAAGAAACTCTTCAACTTGAGTGTTCTTGAATTCGCTTCCATTATCACTCCGAATCTTCTTGATCTTCAAATCGAACTCGTTTTGGGCTCTTCTTCCAAACTTCCTGATTATCCCTTGTGTCTCACTTTTCTCTTGCAAAAAGAACACCCACGTGAAGCGTGAAAAGTCATCAACAATGACTAAACCATATTTGTTACCTCCGATGCTTATATAAGCAATGGGTCCGAAGAGGTCCATGTGTAGAAGCTCCAATGGTCTTGTCGTTGTCATGATGTTCTTTGCGGGATGACGCGCTCCAACTTGTTTTCCGGCTTGACAAGCGCTACAAATCCTATTTTTCTCAAACTCAACATTCGTTAGTCCAATGATGTGATCACCCTTTAGAAGCTTGTCGAGGTTCCTCATGCCAACATGGGCTAGTCGGCGATGCCACAACCAACCCATGCTAGACTTTGCCATCAAGCATGTTTGAAGTTTAGCGCTATTTGAATTGAAATCAACCAAATATAGCTTACCCTTCAAATATCCTTTAAAAGCAATTGAGGAATCATCTCTTCTAAGGACGGTCACATCCACATTAGTAAATAGACAATTATAGCCCATTTCACAAAGTTGTGATACGGACAACAAGTTGTAATTTAAAGATTTAACAAACAAGACATTGGAAATTGAATGATCATTAGAAATAGCAATTTTACCTAATCCCATTACCTCACCTTTACCATTATCACCAAACACAATATTTTCATATTGTGACCCTTTCTCATCAAAAGATGAAAACATTTTCTTTTCTCCGGTCATGTGGTTTGTGCAACCACTATCAAGCACCCAACTTGATCCCCCGGAGGTATAGTCCTACGAAAACACATCAAGTCTTGTTTTTAGGTACCCAAATCCTTTTGGGTCCTTGAATGTTAGTGATCAACACTTTTGGTACCCACACTTTCTTTTTGCTTACTTCTTTAGAGTTGTGGGCACCGACAAAATGAGCAACCACTTTACCACGGTGGTTTCTCTTCAAAACATAAGAAGCATAATGAATAAGATGGGATGCATGATGTTGAGGATGTTTCTTTGATTCTTGCCCGGTCTTGATGACTTGTGGGGTGGTCAATGGTTGTTTGCCATTTTCCTTGACAAACTTAATGCACTCCTTACCTTTCACCACCACACGGTCATTTGCTTTGCACTCGTACTTATCATATCCTAGCCCTTCTTTGTTTTTGTTGCCTCGACCATTTATGGTCTTGTATAGGGCATCCTTGGATTGATAAGTTTTCATGCAACCATATCTAACCAAGGCACTTAATCTCTCGTTTTCGCTTTTTAATACTTGCACAAATTGAGAGTTAGTAGTCCAAGCATTAATATCAACATTATAGCATCGAGAGCAACCATTGCTAGTGGAAGGAATAGAAGCCATTGAAGAATTAACAATTGGAGAATTAAGATCATTAAGAGATTCAATTTGCACTTCAAGAGCTTGAAGATTGTTTTCTAGACTTATGACATTCTCTTGAAGCGACTCATTTGAACTCTTAAGGATAGTGATTGAATTGTTAGCCAAATCGAGATCTTTGGTTAGCAATTCAACTTTCTCCTTTTCCGTTGCGAGGAGCTTCTCAAAAGCAAGATTTCTCTTCTTTTCACAAATTAACAATTCTTCTTGCTTTTCAAGAGTCTCCTCTTGGCTATCTATTCTTTTCAATAGTTTATTGATTTTTGCAATGGTAGATTGATTTAAGTTGCAAAATAAAGCATCATCATCATCATCATCATCGCTCTCTAATTCACTATCACTACTAGGGGGTTTTGTTTTAGCCATTACCTTGCGCCCTTTAGCCATGAGACAAATAGGCGCGTCGTGGTCGGAGTCGTTGTCGCTCAATTCCCCGAAGAGTGACGTTGTTGGTGGAGCGGCTTCAATGGCGAGGGTGGCGACTCCTTCATCATCGGTGTCGGAGTCGGAGTCGTTTGAATCCCATTCTTCTCCAATGTGAGCTCGCCCCGAGTACTTCTTCTTGTACGTCTTGTTCTTCTTGAGCGGCTCATTCTTCTTGGTCTCATTGGAATTGTTTTTCTTCTTCGGACAGTCGGCGATGAAGTGTCCAACTTCACCGCACTCATAGCAAGCTCTCTTTGTGTTTCTTCTTCCTCTTGATTTGTCGTTGTAGTTCTTCTTGTACTTGTTTGACCCATCATACTTAAGGAATTTTTTGAATTTTCTCACCAATAGGGCCAAATCTTCCTCATCTTCGCTCTCATCTTCCTCTTCATTACTTGAAGTTGATTCTTCCTTTTTGCTTGCCTTTAAAGCTATCTCCTTTGGTCTTGAGCTTGAACTTTGCTTGGCAAGATTCTTCACTTCTTTTGCTTCTTCTTCCATAAGCTCATGTGAAAGAATTCTTCCGAGCACATCATTTGGAGTGAGCCTTTTGAAATCCTTTCGCTCTCGTATAAGTGTTACGAGAGTCGAGTTCCTTGGAGCAAAGGCTCTCAACATCCTCTTCACCACAACGTGGTCCGTCATATCCTTGCTTCCAAGCCCTCGGATCTTGTTTACAAGAATCATCAACCGGTCATACATTTGTTGAGGTGTCTCATCATCATTCATGACAAATCTCCCCAACTTTCCTTCAAGCAACTCGATTTTTGATTCTCGTACACTTGATGTTCCCTCGTGAGCTACTTGGAGTGTGTCCCATATTTCTTTGGCTTCTTCTAACCCATCCACTTTGTTGAACTCCTCGGGACTCAGCGCTCCAAGCAACACACTCGCGGCTTGAGCATTGCGGTGGATATTTTGTTCTTGTTGCGGTGTAAGCTCCATGTCGTCTTCCGGCATGTCTAAACCTGTACACACAATCTTCCAAACACTAGGATGGATAGACATTAAGTGCATTTTCATTTTGTGCCTCCAAGCGGAATAGTACGTGCCATCAAAGAAAGGTGCACGCCCAGAGGGCACAGTGATATATGAATGCGAAGAGGAAGTATTCAATTTTTCATAATTGAAAGGAATTTGAGCTCCCTGATTGGATGTAGATGTAGCTTCCTCTTTGCTTTTGCCGGGAGTTCCATCTCCGACCCTCGGACTATTTTGCTCGTCCGTCACGACAACCTTCAATCCGGTGTTGGCCATCACGTTCCTTCAAGCGGTTAAGCCTTCGAGAAGGGTTGGCTCTGATACCAATTGAAAAGGTTAGAAGATTGCCTAGAGGGGGGGTGAATAGGCTAATTTTAAATTAAACAATTTGATGCAGCGGAAAAGGGTCGGATATTCCGAGTTAATATCGGAACTTCCGAAATCTTCGGAACTTCCGTAATTACTTCGGACTATCCGATTAGCACTTGATAAAAAGAGTCAAGTAGAAAGAGCAATACGACAACTAGCTCTAGACAACTAAAAATTGCACTAAAGAAAATCAATAAGATTAATCAAGCAGCTAGAGACAAGAGATAACACAATAGTTTAATTCCCGGAGTTCGAATCCTTGAGGGGATCGTACGTCTCCGTTGAGGAAGCTCCAAAGAGCCCGGGTCTTTTCCAACCCTTTCCTCCCAAACCTCGGTCACACTTGAGGCTTGGTTCCACTATTGGATCATTTCCTTTCGGAGGCGAAGCCGGCCTTCACAAACTTCTCACGGCGTCCCACAATCGTTGGGGGCTCGTGAGCGACGCCTAGCCGTCTAGGAGTCCTTCAACCTCCAAGAGAAATGAATGCACTTGAATCTCGATCTTGGAGAGGTTCTCTACTTTCTCAAGATGAATAACAACTTAGCCCTTGACTTTCAATCACACTTGACAAACTCTCACTCACTAAATGATCCCTAAGATCAAGGAAGAGAGAAAGCTCAAAGTATGCTCTAGAGAATATTCAAGGAGCTCAAGTATTCAGCCAAGGCAAGAGTGTAACCAAACAAAGGTGGAGATGGTGGGTATTTATAGTTTTGGTTCAAAACTAGCCGTTATCCCCGCACACAGCCACACATCGGAACTTCCGATGCTAACTTCGGAACATCCGAAGAGCACAAACTACCAGACCTTGGAAAGCTTCCAACGGTCGAAAACTACAGGCATCGGAATATCCGATAACAACTTCGGAACATCCGAAGAGACCCAGAGAGGGAACAAAGCTAATTACACTAAGTCCACATCGGAATGTCCGATATAAAATATCGGAACATCCGAAACAAACAGAGAGTTCCCAAACTGGAAAACAACCACTTCGGAACTTCCGAAAAAGCAACTTCGGACAGTCCGAACTAGACAGAGAGCACCCTAAAACAGGACAGAACACATCGGAACTTCCGATACCTGCAATCGGAACATCCGAAGCTAACAGAGAGCTCCCAAACTAAAGACCAATAGGTATCGGAACATCCGAACAAGTAAATCGGAATGTCCGACCCTAAAAGAACACACCGGACAGAAGCACACCTACACTTCGGAACTTCTAAAGCATCGGAATGTCCGATACAATATCGGAACATCCGACTTGAACTTTAACACAAACTCAATCCGAAGCTAGAGAGAACACTTCTAACCCTTGAGAGACTCGACTAAATTCATCTTGAGTGAGGAGACCATCTCTAAGTCAATTTCAAAGCATCCCTCTTAATAGTACGGCAACCCTATAACTTCAACAAATCGAAAATTACGGTCGGAGATGCCGTTTTTCTTACTCTACGAAGCTTGAGGATACCCAATTTCATAGATGATCTCTTCTCGAACCTTTTACCTGTTCATGAACTAGTTGAACACATTAGAATCTTTAATCGTTTGTCATTAATCATCCAAAACCAATTTAGGGGGGCCTAGATGCACTTTCAGGGCCCACATGTAAGTTAAAAAAACCAAACAAATTCTAGTCTATTCCTACAAGCAATCGTTAAGAACAAATTTATCGAGGGGTATAGACACTTCAAACATTTTCTAAACTTTTTACTACATTACTTGGGCAAGTTTCCTACCGACTATAAAAATTGGACGTCCAAATTCATAGTATATTATTTCTCATAATTCTGACAATGCCGACTATTTAGAAATTCAATTTCTGAAATTGATTTAATTGAGGACATAAATCAACTTATTAATTTTTGATATTTGTACACAATATTTGAAATAGTGTTAGGAACTTCCATAAAAAAATTTAATATTCAGAAACTTAATATTTATTTTCTAAGAATTCTTTTACTCTGTTTTGCTGATTTTCAGATTTAGAAAGATTAAATTGAAATAAAAAGTAAATTTTAATTTTAATTTTTAAAATTTTTTTCCAATAAGGGCAAGGGTCTTAAGATCACATGGTAAAAATGTTAGCTTCTAGAGAGCTATAAAGAATTCTTCAAAAATCATTTACTATGCTTGTTAGATTTAAAAATTAATTCTAAAATTAATCATTTCATGGCTTAAATGTGTTCATACTAATTTTGACCATCCAAATCTTGATCCAGAGATCTCTAAAGATTTTTACTGCCTTTGGGTAATTTTCTGACTTTATCTTTTTATCTTTTTACCATTTTACCATTATCCTCTTTCCAATTTCTAAATTCCAATTACTCTTCAGTTGGAAATTCATCAACAAAGGCACATATAATCAGGAAAATGCAATAAAAATTCAATTACATATTTTTAAAAAGGTATTTTATCTTTTGTTAAATTTCAAATGTTACAAAGCAAATACATGAGTTTCAGCACAGTGCCATACGATGTTCTTGAGGCTAGGTAACCACTACTCTTCTTTGGTTGATGCTAATAGCCCAATGTAATAGACGTGTGGTATTGTATACAAGTCAGTAAGTTGCTAATGTCATGTGATGTTCATGTGGAAGTTTCGTTGCCTTGCATTTCAGGATTAGAGCTTTTGAAGTTTCGATTTTATTGTCAAATATACTACAAATTACTTGTTACGTCTTTAGGTTTTACTGTCGAACCTATGTGATAGATTTACTCCAAAGTTAAAACCAAATGCACGCTAATTTACTATCTATCTATCTATCTATCTATATATATATATATTACTGTCACGCTAGAGGGTTTCACTTACTACTGCACAAATTACACAGGCTGACGCTTCTGTATGATAGTAAAATCTGTTAGTAGGATAATTAAACATGTGCAAACCATTCCACCAAAATATGTTCATATGTATACCAGGAGTTGTGTAAATTAGCCCCCTAATGCAATCCAAAATAGCTTATAGTGAGCTCTGATAGGAGTTTGATGTATCATGTCATTCTTTAATTTTTTTTCTTTTCATCAAAAGGAACTTTGAAACTGAGGCTTGTAAAATATCAAGAGATTCAAGTATACAGATGTACCATTTAAAATGTACACACAAGAAATAGATTGTACTATCCATATAAATATATTTTAATCCATCACATTATCTGAACCGCTAGTAAGTTGCGTTTCTAATTTGTACATGAATCTAATTTCTTTATTTTAGCAATAATTTTTTTATTGACAGCTTCGATTCATAAAAGGTTTTCGCCATTACATTACTTATGATGAGAGCAACATAATGATATAAGTCTCGCTAATAAACACCGTGTGTAATAGGGATGGCAACGGGTATATACCCGGCGGGTATCACCACCCTGTACCCGTACCCGTGGTAGCAAAATCCACCCGCTAAAATACCCATACCCGCATACGGGTACAAAATTTACCCGCACTGCATTCGTGGGTAACGGGACCCGCGGGTAACCCGCATCCGAAAGTCAGGACTCAGATTTCATGACAAAAGTTCTATTTTGTTTGCATATAGTACTCATATTTCGAAGGGTTACACAATATGATTGTATACAATATATAATATGCTGGGCTCGGTAAGATCGTATGCTATCATATTGACTGTACTAAGACAAAGTTGTGCATGCTTTCGTTTATGTCACCTAGCTACTGTATTAATTGACGGTATGTGATCATGTAGAACAAAGGTAGCTAATGATTTAGCAAAGACCAAATTATTGGTTAACAAAGAAATGCTTGACAAATGGGCCGTAAAGATCCCCGGCCCCAAAAAAAACATTTAGTCGATCTACTGTCTAGTGAGACAAACAGCAGCTAGCAACTTTTTCACTCTTGTTCACACCTATATATACATGACATATTCCATATTAGCCACCCATATGTAACGGGGACCCGGGTAGCAACAAGAGTACGGACCGCATTCGTTCTACCCGCTGGGTAATAGTTTTTGCCCGTTAATATACCCGCGGGTATGAAAAACGGTTCATACCCGGCCCCTAATAGAGTAAATACCCGTCGGGTTTCGGGTTTCGGGTCCCCATTGCCATCTCTAGTGTGTAACGACAATAAAATCTATCTATGCCAATAGTAAAATCTGATTCATGCTGTGATATTTATATCAGTGTGTTGCCCTCGTCGTTAGTAAGCTAATAGTGAAAACCGTTTGTGAATCGGAGCTATCAATAAAAGGTTGTGAATAAAACAAAAATGAACAGATTCTAGTTGAAATAAGAAAGCATGTTACTAGTTACGTTGCATGACCGACTAGTAAGTGTGTTACTGATTTGGTAGTAATTGTATCTATTGTTGTATAGTAAAATAAATTCATGATTTACTACTGAATTGATAACAATCAGTACGATGTGCTTCGAAGCTAGGACGTCATGACCAGTAATATGTGCGCAGGTAATAAATGGTCCATACACACATGTGCAAGTAATAAATGTGGGTAATGTGGCTCGGTCAAACTGCGTAAATTGGCTGGCGTGTAGAATAGTATATTCTACACGTAGGTGAAGAATAGCGTAGATATATATATATGACGACGATTGGAGAACGGGCTCCCACCGAGCTTACTTGTTGAATGAGGGATCAACCGAAGCCCCTTTCTGCCAAAGGTTGTAGCATCGAAGATGTGGGAGATGGTCCATTAGAAGAAACAGAAACACAAGGATTTTGTCCTGGTTCAGACCTCTCATGATCGAGATAATAGCCCTATGTCCAGTCACCTAGTGGCGTTTTTCTGTATTGGAATGATGGATACAAGTACATGGATCTTACAACGGGATCTCCCCCCCTCCATTGATGGGGGGGGGGCGAAAGTAAATAAAAGGCGTATTGGTATATATATGGTAACTGTTTCCTAAGATCGTGTCTGTTGCCTTCTTTGGACGTGCCCTTAATTCTCGCTAGGTTCGAATTCTTGGTATAACTTCCCTAGATCCTTAGCGAGATAGTCGCCACCTTCCTGTTTTGTGGGTTGACCACGTCTTTCGGCAATCTCTGAGCATGCCTTTGGTCTGGATTCGACCATCCCGCGTCCTCGCCGAGCATGATTGCTCGGGCATTTCTTCGAGGCACATAGCCGATCATGCCTTGCTTCGGTATCACGGGCAAACTCATGTCCGAGCATGGGAATGCTCGAGACTCGTGCTTGGGTATCACATCCAAGCTGATGGTCGGGAGTTGTTCGGTCGTCGGGGCAGAATGGTCCTTATAGAAAATAGTCCAAATCCCCGACATACCTCAAGTCCCGGGCTTGATCAACCGGGCCACAGGCATCCAGATAACTTGATATAATCCAGGAGTTGCCAAAGGTAAAGGATTTACCAATCCCCGATAGCTAGTCCCCGAGGCTCAAGTGAGATGGGTCATCTCCTCGAGACTGAGAAGTCTAAGGAGGGATTGAATTCTTGATGGTGAAGCACTTACCTCAGCCTCTGGGCATGAAATGACCAGGAAAAGGAATTAATAGATGAGGCAGGCTTAAAATATCACATCCCGAGCGAATCATGCTCGAGGAAAAATGTCGGCACAAGCTGTACCGAGCGAGAAAATAAAATGTGATCGAACCTGGAAACACAAAGAATCAAGCAGGCCAAAAAACATGAAAAGGATTAGTGGGTCGTGAGTGAATGCGTACAACCTCGTCCCGAGCATGGATCAGATGCCTAGCATAAAGGTAACTAGCAGGCTGTGAACAAACACATGCTGCCGCATCCCATGCACGGATCAGATGCACAGGGGAACTAGACATTGATCATATGTCTAGGCAACTAGCAGGTTGCGAGCGAACTCACACTGCCGCATCTCAAGCATGGGTCTAATGCTCGAGGAACTGACAGACGAGACATGCTCGAGCTGCTACATCTTGGACATGGACCAATCGTCTAGGGAAAGAAACTGGGAAGACATGTGCTCAAACGCAGAGCTTGCTTGGCGTAGAACAAGAAAAGTACCCAAATGCGATGCTCGCTTGGAGGAATTTAAACGCATCCCCGAGCGAAAAACATGCTCGGAGGAAGAGACTCGCGCCCGAGCGAAGTGCGTGCTCGGCGCGGAACACGAACAGTCCCCGAGCGAAACGCGTGCTCGGAGGAAGACACTCGCTCTCGAGCGAAGTGCGTGCTTGGCACAGAACATGAACACGCGCCCGAGCGAAGTACGTGCTTGGCGCGGAAAACAAACAGTCCCCGAGCGAAACGCGTGCTCGGAGGAAGACACTCGCGCCCGAGCAAAGTACGTGCTCGGCGCGGAACACGAACAGTCCCTGAGCGAAACGCGTGCTTGGAGGAAGACATTCGCGCCCGAGCGAAGTATGTGCTCAGCGCGGGACACGAACAGTCCCCGAGCAAAACGCGTGCTCGGAGAAAGACACTCTCGCCTGAGCGAAGTGCGTGCTTGGCGCGGAACATGAATAGTCCCTGAGCGAAACGCGGGCTTGGAAGAAGACACTCGTGCCTGAGCGAAGTACGGGCTTGGCGCGGAAAACAAACAGTCCTCGAGCGAAACGCGTGCTTGGAGGAAGACACTCGCGCCCGAGCGAAGTACGTGCTTGGCGCGAAAAAAAAACAGTCCCCAAGCGAAACGCGTGCTCGGAGGAAGACACTCGCGCTCGAGCGAAGTGCGTGCTCGGCGCGGAATATGAACGGTCTTTGAGTGAAAAACATGCTCGAAGGAAGACACTCGTGCTCGAGCGAAGTACGTGCTCGGCACAGAAAACGAACGGTCCCCGAGCAAAACGCGTGCTCGGAGGAAGACACTCGCGCCCGAGCGAAGTACGTGCCTGGCGCGGAAAACGAATAGTCCCCGAGCGAAGCGCGTGCTCGGAGGAAGACACTCGTGCCCGAGCGAAGTGCGTGCTCGGCGCGGAACATGAACGGTCCCCGAGCAAAAAACATGCTCGGAGGAAGACAATCGCGCTCGAGCGAAGTATATGCTCAGCACGGAAAACAAACAGTCCCCTAGCGAAACGCGTGCTCGGAGGAAGACACCCGCTTCCGAGCGAAGTACGTGCTTGGCGCGGAAAACGAACAGTCCCCAAGCGAAACGCGTGCTCGGAGGAAGACACTCGCGCCCGAGCGAAGTGCGTGCTCGGCGCGGAACATGAACCGTCCCCGAGCGAAACGCGTGCTCGGAGGAAGACACTCGCGCCCGAGCGAAGTGCGTGCTCGGCGCGGAAAGCGCAATGCCCACCCAGTGTGAAGAAACACGAGTCCGAGCTAAAAAATTACTCGACACAGATCCGAGCAGAAAGCCCGCTCGTGCAAGGGGATGAAACTTGCGCCCAAACGAAGAACTCATCATAAGCTGTGTAGTATCGGTCATCAGATGTGGAAGATGACGCCTTCGGGATTCCTTTGGCAAAGAACCCGTCGATCCCCACGGACGGCGCCAGCTGTCGACGATTGGAGAACGGGCTCCCGTCGAGCTTACTTGTTGAATGAGGGATCAACCAAAGCCCATTTCTACCAAAGGTTGTAGCATCGAAGACATGGGAGATGGTCCATTAGAAGAAACAGAAACACAAGAATTTTGTCCTGGTTCAGGCCTCTCATGATCGAGATAATAGCCCTACGTCCAGTCGCCTAGTGGCGTTTTTCTGTATTGGAATGATGGATACAAGTACATGGATCTTACAACGGGATCTCCCCCCTCCGTTGACCGGGGGGGCGAAATTAAATACAAGGCGTATCGGTATATATATGGTAACTGTTTCCTAAGAACGTGTATGTTGCCTTCTTTGGACGTGCCCTTAATTCTCGTTAGGTTCGAATTCTTGGTATAACTTCCCTGGATCCTCGGCGAGATAGTCGCCACCTTCCTATTTTGTGGGTTGACCACGTCCTTCGGCAATCTCTGAGCATGCCTTTGGTCTGGATTCGATCATCCCGCGTCCTCGCCGAGCATGATTGCTCGGGCATTTCTTCGAGGCACATAGCCGATCATGCCTTGCTTCGGTATCATGGGCAAACTCATATCCGAGCATGGGAATGCTCGAGACTCGTGCTTGGGTATCACATCCAAGCTGATGGTCGGGAGTTGTTTGGTCGTCGGTGCAGAATGGTCCTTATAGAAAATAGTCCAAATCCCCGACATACCTCAAGTCCCGGGCTTGATCAACCGAGCTACAGGCATCCGGATAACTTAGGATTTACCAATCCCCGACAATATATATATATATATATACATATATATATATATATATATACATATATATATATATAAACCCATCTTATGGTGTTACCCATGTAACCTACATTGTGAACTATCCGATGTGAACTTGATGGAGGTAGAATACCAACCACTTAGGATGTTTTTGTAAGATGGTTGGGCAGTCTAAGGGTTTATGCAAAAATGTTTTTCAGTGGTGGGAGTCCATCCTACATCCATCGCATGTGTTTAGTTCAGATATATAGAAGACATAGTAGTTATTTTACCGTCGCATGAATACAATTTTACTACCGTATCTGGACGTGGCTAGCCCTTTCAGCACTGCACAAGTAAATTTTGTAACACTAGTAAGATACCCGTGCGTTGCAACGGAATTTCAAAAGAGAATAATACATAATTATAATGCAAGATCCTAAACCATACAATAAATCAATTTTCTGTAACACACATATCAAGCAAAACATATCTTTGTAAGCTAGTAAATAAATCAAATCATCTCTATTGAGTTGTCCTGCAGATTTATAACTATAAGTTAGCAAGGCAATAGTGACTCACCTACTGGGCCTTGGGCCTCTACTGTTCTGGCCCAAAGCCTAGCAGACTCACCATCACCACCAACTCATTCTTATAATAGTTACTAGTTACATGCCCGTGCGTTGCTACGAAAAACAAAATTGATAACGAAAAATAAAGATTAAAAAATAAAAAAAATTATTTCACGAGATCAAACATCTATCTTTCTCGATTACAAGTGCGTTAGATTCTCTGCGAATACAATCTTTGATGTTAGTAGTGAATAACAAAGCCACAAGAGCACACAGAAAACGAGAGATTCCAAGCATTGAACAATACCCACTGAATACCCGCATGCACAAGGGCCCCTTCTATTTCTCCCGATTGCAAAAGTTTCTATGGTTTCTCCCGATTAGAACATACTTAGAGATTAAAACCAGCTTCATTGGACGGCCCACGACTAATTAGATCGTGGATTTTGAAAAATACAAAATAAATATGAGAAAAAATTCAAAAAATATAAAATTTGGTGGGTAGTGAGATTTCAATGAGATGAACATAATGCACGGTTTGGATCAACAATTTCATCTTCGAATTTTGCAAACACATCGCTATAGCACGGAGGATCTGTACTATCGATAGTACACTAGCAATCCTCTCTCTCTCTCTCTATATATATATAGTCAGTACATACCAACAATCAAACTACCATAAAAAGGCAACTCTAGTTTGAATTTTAGCTGAAACTTGTTTGAACTAGCTAGTTAAACTCAACATAAAAAAATTAAATTTTTTTGCACACGATGTATATCGGAAATATCCGTTTTAGATCGTAACACAGGCACCATAGTGTCCAAAAAACTCATGAGCGTTTCCTAATGAGGACTAATAGTCCTAGTAGATTACTTCTCATGTGGGGGCACATTATACGTACACACGAGAAATATCAATAAACTCATGTGTTTAGTTCCTACATAAGAAGCCTCCTCTCCTATTATATGTGGGGGCACATTATACACACACGAGAAATATCAATAAAGAGAGAGATCTGTGATATCGACGTCTCTGTTATGATCTTGTGTTTATATGTCTTGATTGGTGCGCGACGCAAACTCAATTACACAACTCTTTTTTAGGTTTTACTCATAGGAAACCACGCTGGATTGTCGTTTCTTTTCCTTCGAAATTCGTACAGAATTCCCATGTTCCAAACACATCCTCATGTTTTACGTACCATCCGGGTTGCAGAATATAACAATATAAAAAATAAATAAAAATGCATGAATTTGAGCTAACATGATTAATTGCATTGTAAGGGGAATATTGTTTTACTTCAAAGGGTAATAAAAAGCAAGAAATGGAGAGTTTCGGGGCAATTACGCTCCCCTCACCCCCATTAAGATACCTACAAATTAAAACAGTCTTATTGATTCTATCTCGGGAACTATACTTACCCGAACAAAGATCCATGCAACTACAAGGAAGGAAAACAACAAGAACAACATTAACACGAACCCCACCACGAGCAACGTTCGCCACATGAGCGTCCACTCGCACAAGCTTAATTAGTCTCTCTCTCTCTCTCTCTCTCTCTCTCTCTCTCTCTCTCTCTCTCTCTCTCTCAGATCAGTAATCCCAAGTCTCCAGGTCATGCAGAGCTAGCTAGCTTAATCCCGAGCATGCATGCACGCACTCATGCGATCGACTCAGTTGCTAATTAACTCGATACAACGCTATATAACCTTATGCTCCTCCCATGCATGCATGCGTTAATTCCAGGTAACTTCAAGTCTCAGACTCACTCGGTACTATCGCGATCGAAGCTTACTTCTTGTGTACGCTCGATCGATCGATCGATCGATCATGGCATCCTGCCGCCGCCGCTGAAGGATGAAGCCGACTTCATCTCGGCCTCCAGGGAGCTCATGTCGCTGCTGCTCTGGTGGTCGCCTCTCGGCGTCGATATCCCGCGGACGATGCCGCCGCCGCCCACACCGAGGAAGTCCCGCGTCATGTCGCCTCCGGCTCCTCCGCCGCCGCCCTGGCTGAACTTCACCTCGTGCTCCATGTTGCACAGCCTCGGATCGAACATCCCAGAGCCGGGGCAGGGGCCACCGAACATTCCGGCGGCATTGACGCCGCCTCCAGCGAGTGAGTTCATCAGGTCGTTCAGGTTCGCCTCGCTCTGGTCCATGTGCGGCGCGGGCGCAGCCGGTCGCACGTGCGGCGACGCGCCCACGAAACCTCTGAACATGGACGCCGCGCCGTTCGCGCTAGAGGTCGCGCCCATCTGCGCCGCCTTCTGGAGCAGCGCGGTGGCCGACATCTGCGGCAAGATGGCCGCCTGGTCGTTGTACAGACCCGCTGGCGCGAGATGATCTCCACCGACAAAGTTTCCGCCAAAAATCCCAGTCGCCGATGCCTCAGACCCGTCACCGCCGCCTCCACCAGCTCCGCCGCTGAACTGGTCATTGCTCATTAGCCCCTGCCTTGCGTTCTCATGACTGGAACCCGAGCTATTGCCATTGTTGGCAAAGAAGCCCAGGTTGAAGAAGCTTGCACCCGAAGCGCCGGGCCCCCCTGAACCATTGCCCTGGAGGTCGGGGAGCTGCATGAGGCCATGGAACGGCTTGGCCTGCAGGAACGAGTGGGGCCCGTTGCTCGCGTCTTCACCGAAATCCTGCCCCGCCGCAGCGTTGAGGAAGAACGCGGACGACGGTGGGGCCTGCGGCGGGCGGAAGACAGATACGCCGGATGGCGACAGTAGGTGATCGAGGCGCGCGGCGATGCTGTTGCCCACGCCGCCCGCACCGCTGAGGCGGAGGAGCTCCGGGGACGGGTGGTGGTGGTGGTGGCCGTCCTGCAGGGTGGAGGTGAGGTGGGAGCCCACCTGCGAGAGGCTCAACGCCATGTTGCCCGCGTTGGTGGCGCCGTAGAGGTGACTGGTGAGGCTGCTCAGGCTCGTCGGCGGCAGCCTGGCGCTCTCCTGCGCGAGCGCGTCGCAGAAGGCCCTGTGGGTGATGAAGCTGTCCCTCCTGCATGCATGGCCGACATGATACATCATACATGTGCTCGTCTCACTATTCAGCAACTTAGGTTGCATGAGCTGCGATGTTCAGTAAAAGTTGATGTGAGAAGTCTGAGGAGCGCTGAGTAGCAAGCAGGCCGCAAGAAACGGCGAGGACGGCGCTCACATCGAGGAGCTTGCGGCATCTCGGGTTAAGAGATTGTTCCTGATCGTCATGTGAACACTGCAACTGGGAGCTTTGCCGCTGAATGTTATGTTTGTAGCTACTTTTCATTAACCTGAGCAGTAATTTTCAGTTTCTACAGGGTGCATTTCACCATTATGTACAATGTACGAGATAACCTGTAAAAGGGTTTGCACTATGCATGTAGTTCTCTCTATTTCCTAATGATGCTAAAGAATAGGGTTCGATTATCATGACTTGTACTACCGTTACTTGTTTGTCTAGTGAGTACTGTAGTGTTGGTCAAGGGTGTTAGGTATCCATGCATGCAGATACCACCCTCACCACAAAGCTAGCTCAAGATCCCAGAAATCCTTGTCAATCATGAAGGGGAAAAGAGAGAAATCTGATAGCTTGCCGTGCTATGTCTCTTCATAGGTTCCCACTTCCCACTAGTAGGAAGCTTCAAAGGAGAAAGGTAGGAAGACATAGACATCAGACATTGTCATGCACACGAACACACACACACACCAAGGAGAGCAGAAAACTTTGTGGAGCTAATAAACTCACTTCCCGACAGACCAAGACACTGCAAAAGAAAGCTTCCAGCAGTAAAAATATAAAAAGCCTATGCCCCTCCCTAATGATCAAGGAACTCAAAATTAGGAGTACTCACAAAGTTGAAATGGAATTTTACCGATTTCTTTCAGGAAACAAACTCAATGGCTCATTAATGCAACTCCTGTTGATGCACCTATACATGCTAACTTCTCATTGGAGAACTTTTTGCCAAACCATGAGATAGGAAGGTGACCACTTGGAGCGCGCATGCATGTATGTTCAATTCCATCAATAAATGAACAGTTCCTAAAAGTTACACCTAGGCGATGACTAGTGAGATCAATATGGGGAGGGCATTGCAACGTTGCCATGAAAAGGTGTGGACCTGGCCGGCCTGGCTCACTGGCACGGCCAACGTACGGTTCTGCCACATCTAGCCAGCCAACTCTCACATCACAACAAGCTAAGCTTACATAGCAACCAAGTGACTCAGTAGAGAGAGAGAGAAATTGAGCAAGAGAGAGAGAGGGAGCCTGCTACCCCCTACAACGTACTGGACTACCACTGACAAGTTGGACCAGGAGAAATGTGGGTCCACTGGACAGTGTCATGTGTCTGTCTTTGGCTAGTGAGAGGAGAGGTAGGAGTTGTTGCCTCTAGCTTCCCAAGGAGAGTCAGGAAAGGGAAACGATGAAGGGCTCTTTTAAGGTTCTCTAAATTTAATATAAATTGTTGATTCTTTTTTATGTAATAAATTAGATTAGTTAGTATTTATTTATATTTTATTAAATAGTAGAGTAATAGAAGTATTTTTAACAAATTAATAGCTAGACCTGATTTTTACTATCCACCGAATACTAATAGTATAATACACCGAATTTTTTTTCAAAAAATTATGTTCAAAGAAGCCATTTCACGTGCAATCAGTTTTCCAATATGCTGCTGCCCCCTTCCTCTCCGGCCCCCGCGGTGCCGCTCTTCTTTCTCAGGCCAGAAAAGCACTTAAACCACAGCCATGTCGTCGAACCCAAACAAAACCCTAACCCTAAAGAAGAGAAAACCACTGCACACCACAGCAGGAACGTTCTTAATTACTAGTTTAGTCTCTCACCATGACCAAGAACCATAAAAACTCATGCAATGCAGAAACCCACAATCATGCGGATATATATATACTAGTTGGTATAGTAAGCTCGATATATGCATGCACTACATACAAATGTTGTAGGAGAAGTGCATGCGCATGCATAAAGCGAGCGAGTGAATATTTATGCGCGTACCGGGAGAAGAGGGTGCCGCAGTCGCAGCGGTACTCGCGGGTGCCGCAGACCTTGGAGTGGGCCTTCCAGTCGGATTGCACGGCGTAGCGCTTGGAGCACTTCTCGCACTTCCACTTCTTCTCGCCATGCTTGCGGCAGAAGTGCTTCTTGATGCCTGTGAGGTCGCCGAGGGCGCGCGCCGGGTCGTGGTGCACGCACGTCGGCTCCGGGCAGAGGTAGACGCGGCGGCGCTGCACCTGCGCCGGGTTCTTCTGCTTCAGCTTCCACGGCAGGTTGTGCCCGCGCCGGTGCAGCTGCAGGTTCTGCTCCCGCTGGAACCCCTTGTTGCACACCTCGCACACGAACCGGTTCGTCGCCATCAGCGTCTTCGGCGACAGCGCTATCACATCGGCGTCGGGGTCTGCTTCCGATGAATCGCAAAACCAGTCGACACAAAGTTTAATTAGCTGATTCATGCATGTGTGTACGTATGGACAGCATTCTGTGTGTACAAAACTTTACAAAAAAGATATGTTGAAATGACGCATGATGTGGGGATTAAATATATGCTTGAAAAGCATGGATGGGTAGGGATCGATGCTCTTCAACATTTTGTGTGGATTAGAGGAGGAGTGGGAAGATAAAACAATGTTCATGAGAAGTGCACATGGTTTCAAGGATACGAGTCTTGATTATTTCGTCGGAATTGTCTATAATGGAGTATTTTGCTTACAAAAGTTAGGCATGCATGATTAACTAATGCTGCTGGGAGCTAGTACTAATGATGGATTAATTTGGGGATGATATTTTTGTTTTTTGTTGGTGGGGGTGAGGTAGAGACAAACTAGGCCATGGAGAAGGGAATATTTGCATGAGATTTTGATGAACAAAGAAGTTTTGCAGGAAGCGATATAGAGAACAAAGGAATTGACATGGATTGTGTCATGGCTCCTATTTGCTTCTCATAATTGGGGAAAAGAATGAGCTATAGTGGGAGGATACAGCTCATGTACATGGAATCTTGGGGGAGGGGGAACTGATTTTGTTTTTTTCTTGAGAAATATATGGAACTATGGTTCTTTTTTATTGAAAAGAAGGAGAAAATTTGATAGATGAAAAAAGGAGGAGAAAATTTGACAGAAGAGTTATGAGTTCTGGAACTCGTTGACCTAATTAAAACATGAGAATTGAGAAGAACAAAAAAAGAGAGCAGCACCACGAATGAAGGACTCGGACTTTCAATTCTCCACCTGAATTTATTGTCTTTCTTTCAGGTGAGAGTACAGAGCCTTAAATGAAGTACTGAACAAAACGAGCATTGAATTGAAGTAGTAGAGTGGAGAAGGGATCCACTGAATAAGGAAAGGAGAAAAATTAAGAACTGGGCAAAAAAGGAGAACCATTTCATAAAATTCAGTCTCTAACAAAAACAGGTTGTAGTTTATACACATCTACGTTTCAAAAACAGGCAATTCCTACTGATGATTAATATTTCAGAAGAAAGAACCAAAGAAACAAGTAAGATACTAACAAAAGGAAATAGAGAGAGAAAGCTCAAGTGCGCATGTGAGAGAAGATGCTTGCACTGTCAGGAACCAAATGATAAGACTCCAATCAATCCAGACAAGATCTTGCAGTAAACAGATACGTATGGATGCATGCCTGAAATTAAAAAGGGTACTTGGCTGGATTACCTGGTAAATTTCTCTTCTTCTTGGCCGGTGGCGCCGTCGTCTGTGCGCCTTGGCTGGATGCCGCAGGCGCTGCGTTTGCCACGCCGGGCATTGCCGCTGCCAGCTGCTGCTGCGATATCAGCGGCTTAATCTGGTCTTGCTGGTCCCCATCCCTAATTCCGAAGAACGCCGCCGCCGCTGCAGCCGATGAATTCGATGCCATCACCTCCCGATTTATCCTTCTACCAAATCAAACACAAGAACAAAACTTTTCCTTTTCGGTTGCCCTTTGGCTTGTTCCTTGGATTGGCAGTGTTCTTACTCCCTCTTCGCTGAAACAAGCAATAGTTTCCAAGTGAGACATCGCAATTAAGAACAGCGACTAGCAAATATTGCCAGTGCACAGCATGCAAGCAAGCAACCAGGGGAGAAAGATCAGAAGATTTTTGTTCCCCGAGACAAATTAAGAAGGAGGACGACGAAAGAACCAAAGGGAAAGAGCAAGAGGAGAGGCCCCCAAAATCTCTGAGCGAGTGATGGCTATACCTATCTCATATGTATGCGCTTGGAATTGATCTGAAACAACAAACAAATCGACAGGAAGCCGAGAAAAACTCCAAGGCCTCGGCAGCTTAGGACTCTTCCGAGATTAACAAAAGAACAAAGTGGACAGGGAAATCCAAACAAACAGTTGCACTCAAAACAAGTAGAAAAGCAAACGAACAAAAGCTCGCAAATACCCACACCCACAAACTCATATATGACACACACACACACATACAGATATTAAAAAAATTGGAAAAGAACCAGAAGGAAAAACTATGCCTCACTCTCCCTACTTACCGCTCCTCTTGCTTTCTCTTGCTACTGATGAGAAGATAGAGGTGGAGGAGAGAGGATAGAGGAGGCTAAGAAGGTTGTTGTCTCATTTCTTTCATTTCCTTGTCATACTTTTCTCTCTCCCTCTCTCTGCCCTGCTCCTTTCCTTCCACACTCTTATATGCCCCTCTATAAATTAATTTCTGAAATTTCCCTGTGCTCTTTCCAAAGCCTATGCACACCAGGAAAATATATAAAAGAGGCAGTTTTTATATACAACTCAGAGCAAGATAGAGGAGAGAAAGAGGATACAGTGGATGGGAGCGGGGGTGCAAGCTCACGCAAGCAAGCGGTGTCGTGAACCGTCTGAGGATTGGGTCCACCGACTGCGTGGGGCTTTCTTCTCACCATCACACACGCACAAACTTTCCCTCGGGTTGTTCTGGTCTTTTAGAGGTTCATGTCGATTGCAAGTGTGTAAGTTTACGTGCGTGTGTGCGTGTTCCATGCCCTGCTAATGAGGTAGAGGTGTGTTCTTTTGTCACTATTCGCCAAACTTCTGTTAGATTGTTAGCCTTTTGATGGTATTGGTTTGCACGTATGTCTCTATGTATTGTATATGATCTAAAGAAGATTACCCAAGACTTTGCTAGAATATCATATTTGACATGTGAATGCTGGTGAGGATTTGCTTTGGCCTCCAAAGCAAATGTAGCAAGGGAAAAACCTTGCGTAGGAGTTTTTTAATTATGCAATAGATGGCCCAAAACAAACTCTACCAACCGCATTGTTTTTATCCAGCAGGCATGTGAACTTTAGTCTCTTATGTGGCCATAAAGTAACTTGACTATAACAGATCGATTGCACAATGGACGGTCCAAGTGAAGCTTCATCTACCACTGCCTTTGCCCTATACGTTCACAACTAGTATAAAAACACTCAGTTAATTAACTTGAATGTATTCTTATTTTGGCCAAACCGAGCAACTATTGATTAGTATACTATGGCAAGCATATGATACACAGATGAGTTCAATAGCAGCACATGCATGTCTACTTCCAAAAATGTTGGTACAAATTTTTATTTACGTTTCATGTCATCAAATAGGACATTCTCTAAAGCGGCTATTGCTGATAGCAACAGGGACAAACCAAACAACAAAACCAGTTTGAACACTAACTTTTTGGACTATCACTCTTGTCCTCCTTCAACCAATTTTAACTGCATGCAAGTCCTTCTCTAGTAGAAATTTTAAGAATCAGTAGAGTTAATCTGGTAGAGACCATGACGTGTAAGAGATAGAAGAATGAATGTACTGGCAACAACTTCCTGTGATGAGCATTGAACATGCAGAAACTGACCAAAAATGTCCAAAAAAAACTCATGCATAACCCTCGAGGCCAAACGTTCGCACGGCATGTACTAACACACTAGTGCCAGAAAAGTCCGAGAAATCATACGCAAGCGTGGAGATTGTCGTTGCTGTGCTATCTCAGTGTCTTAGCTATAGTGTCGTCACAGCCTTCAACTCGCTTTGAGAAGTTTCCTTCGTTGGCGATAGAGAGATAAGCTCCTTGCACGTAGGTGTCTCAGCTTATCGACACATGGAACGATATATACGCGCAACAATCCAAGAACCGAAAAGAAAACCAAAGGAAAGTGTTGTAAAACGTATCAATCAGCGATGCATTAATTCTCTCTGTATAAGAAAACGTTAAATATATAGCAAAACTAATTGGAGATAGATTCAAATTCGCTCATAAATAGATAGAGTCATTCCATACTATGACTTAATTTTATCTATATCATAACACTCTCTCTTGGGCGAATACCACGTAATGCACATGTCTTGTTAAAAACTTCTCCCAAAAACCCAATGAGAAAGAAGCGATAGACAAAAGAGTACATTGCACTCGCACTCCGTGTTACATTATTGCTCATTAAAAACCTTCATGTGAGAAACTTTCAGAAAAACTCACTAAAGGAAAAAGAATACATAGTATAACCTTCAAGATATAAAATATTATCATCAGTATCATGCAAAAAGGGTCATGGTTCAGTGATTTACTCCCCCTGAACTCTGCAAATCTCTAAGTCGGCTCACTTCAATGCCATTAATGTAGCTTTGAAAAATAGATTTTGGCAATGACTTAGTGAACAAATCTGTTAGACTTTCATACGACTTAGTTTGTAATAATTTTACCTCATTATTCTTCTAGAGTTCATGGGGATAGAAAATTTGGAGGCAATAAGTTTCGTGATATTGCTCTTTACATAATCCATTTGCATTTGTGTAACACAAGTAATATTATCTTCAAACATAATCATAGGGGTCTCGACGATATTAGGACCACATGACGTCTAGATATGGTTAATCATACGTCTCAACCAAACACACTCACATGAGGCTTCATATAAAGTTATAATCTCTGCGTGGTTGGTTGTAACATCCCAAAATTTAATAAAAGAGAAAAAAATGTAATTTATATTTATTCTTGAATTTCCTGAATTTAATAGTCTTTATGGTGATTTCTTTGTTGGAAAGTAATTAAAATTGAATTAGCAAAAAGATGAAAAGGAAAATGGTAAAAAGATAAAAAGTGAAAAAAATCTCAAAAAATAGTATAAAATTCCTAGAGCCCTCTAAAACATGACTTGGTAGTCAAAAATCAATGTGAAACCATTTAAACATGAATTAATGAATTTCATTAATTTGATGTGACACTGAACATTGCAAAGAAGTAATTTTATAAAATTGTAATCAACATTAATGTAGCCCAAATTTTTACCATCTGATATCTATACCCTTTATCACTTCAGGTAAAATTTGAAAAAAATTAATAATCAAATTTAATGCTCTTTTCAATTTATTTGTTTCAATTCTAAAAATCTGCAAATTAGAATAAAAGAATTATTAAAAAAATAATCACTTCAATAGTAAACTTGAAATTTTTATGAAAGTACCCTAAGATCAATTAAAACTTATTCAAAAAGTTTCAAAAATTAATAAATTATTTTAGCCCCTTAATTAAATCATTTTCAATAATTAAAATTTTGAACAATCTCTAATGTCAGATTTTTAGCAAATAATCCACTAGTAATTTTAATCTCAAATTTTTACATTCAATATATAGATTTCCTAGGATATTTAGTAAAAAATTTCAAAAATCATTTATGCATTTTTACCCCTCATTAATTTCACTCAAGCTTGTTGTCAGAGAGTGGTCTAGAGATTTATCCCTTCATTCAAATGACATGTGGGCCCTTCTCTTTAATGCGCCAGCCGACTAACCTTTATTTTACCCACGTCGCTGCCAGGCGGCCCCGCTTTGCATCCAAGCCCATGTGCAGTCACCGACCTCTCCCTCTTTCTCTCATCTCACTCCCTGACGTGTGGCCCTCGGCCCCACACATCAGGAGTTTCTTCCTCCCTCGCCCTCCTCTCTGCTTCTCTCACTGGCCAAGGAAAATTGCCGAACCACCTCACCATTTGTTGCCTTCTCGCTGCTATTCCGTGTCACCCGAGAGATTGCCATATCACCCTGCTACGATCGCACTCGCCCATGCTTCAACCGCGCATTGTCCTGTCTCATCGTCGTTATACAGAGTAGCCGGTAGAAACTCCGTTCAAACCCTGGTGGAACTACAGACGAGTACCCATGCCATGGGTACCCCCATCAGCCCGGAAGCACGAACGGGCTGACCAACCACGGTAAAGGCCCAGCACCGCCGAAAGGTACTTGGGCCGCGGGGAGCGAACCCGACCTGTACAGGGCCGACCCTGGACGGTCGGCGGACTCCGATTCCGGGCGGTCGGTGGGCTCCGACCACCTAACATTGGAGCTCGCGGTCAGCAAGCTCCACCACAAGACGAGCCGAGGCCCACGCCAAAGGTCGTGGTCGCCTTATGCGCAGCTGGCCCCTCGACATCCGCACGGGTAGGCGGCTCCTTCCCAAGATCGCCGAAGAAGAGCCACCGAAGAAGTCAAGCCCCCGTCCCGTCGCCTGGCACACCGCAGAGGAGTACGCCCACTCCCGAGGCCAAGGCAAAGTCAAGCGCCATTAAAGCCACCGAGGCTGACAGGAGCACCACGCGACACGCCACCTGCATAACACTACGCAAGATCGCTCATCACAGACCACCAACCCCGCCTCGGACGGGCAGGGTCGGCCGACAAGACAGAACTGCAGACTTCAAGACGCGTGTGCCCTTTCCTCGTAGTTTTCCCAACTCCGTGTAACTCGCCTCCTCCGTCTATATAAGGAGGGGCAGGCCCGAGAGGGAGGGGCGCGAGAAAATGGGCCTTCTAGGTAGCCTCAACTCCCTAGCGAAAACATCAAGGGGATCGGACAGCCGACCCTCCGCCTCGCTTGTACACCCCTTGTTCATCACCAAAAGATCAATACACCCACGCCGAACAAACTGGAGTAGGGACATTCGGCCCGAACCAGTATACATCTTCTGACTCCTTGAGTCGACCATTCGGGGAGAGGGAGCGCGCGACCCCATCCGACCATAAATTCGTATTGCCGGTGCACGAAACATCGACAGTTGGCGCGCCAGGTAGGGGCCTTTCGCGCGTCTTCACCGACATCCTCATCTTCGGGTTCCCATTCTCCTCCCTGATGGCTTCCTCCCACTACGATTCGCCGATGTTGAGGGGCTGGATCCGCTTCGGCGCCCTCGATTTCATCGTCACTACAGCGGGGGAGCTTGTCCTCGTCCCCGCTGCCGTCCGGGACCGGACGCCCTCCGCAAGCCTGGATGCGATTGCTGACGTCCTCAGCAACCTCAGCCTCGAGGCCCCCGCATGGGCCGCGACGGGCGTCTCCGCTACGCCGGCGCTTCGGCGACATCGCCTACGGACTGCGGCGAGCGGCGGAGCCACCCTCCACGAGCTCTCAACTCGTGGCCATGGCCGGCTATGCACCGCTTCCTCCACGACTCCATCAAGTGATTCCTCCACCCACGGCTCCAGCCCGACAAGGAGTACCTTCGCAGGCGCACTTCGTGAGTGCAACATGACGGGTGCGGCGGAGCCATCCTCCACTTCGCTACCCTCGGGACCCTCCTCCCGCGACGAGGCGCGGCGGGAGGAATCCCGGCGGAAGACGACGACAAGACACATAACGCTTCGCTGACCTCCGGCGACGGCGAGGAGTTAGAGGCCCGAAGGCCGAGCTCGACAAGCTCCAGGTCGAGCCGAGCACCGCCACCTAACCCACCACTCGCCTCCGGCTACCACAAGGCCAGGTGCATCAAAGAATTGGCCGAGGAAGCGAACGACCTTCCGCTCTTCCCTCACGCCAACCGTAACATTGCCGCAGCCGGCAATGCCGCCCCGAGGGTCGCTCGAGCCAACGGAGCCTGGCCAAGACCACCTATCGTAACCTCCGGATCGTAGAGCGCGGCCGTCGCTCAAAGACGCCTGCTGTTCGCTCCCGCCGAACGGCGCCACTTTCGCCGCTCGGGCCACTCCTCACAGTGGTCGACGGAGCTCACCAAGATGGCCCCACTCTGCGAGCTCCCCAGGCATCCTACACCCCGGCGACACCGCCTGGGGACAGCACGATCTTCGCACCACCCTCGAGGCGCGAAGGAGAGCTACCGAGGCGGCGGCGCCCTCGCAGGTCGCCGAGAAGCGGGCGCAATCATCCCGACTCCAGATTCGACGGTCTGGGCGCGCTGCTCACCCGCCAGATCCGCAACGCCGATTTCCCGACTGCATTTCGGCTCGACCAACATAGCCAAGCACACAGGGCTACCAACCCGGTGTTTGGCTAGAAGACTACCGCTCGCTCGCCGAGCGGGGAGCGACGGACGACTCCTTCATCATCCAAGACTTCCCCATCTACCTTGCGGACTCAGCTCGAGCCTGGCTCGAGTACTTGCCCGGACACCATCGGCACCGGGCCGACTCGACGAACCTTTCGTCGGAATTTCCAGTGGCACGCATAAACGCCTCGCAACTCCTGGGACTTGAAGAGCCGCAAACAAGAAATGGAAACCTCCGACTACATCCGCCGCTTCTCCCAAAGAAGGCAACGAGCTCCTCGACATCCGCGACGCCGACGCCGTCGGCGTTTCATCTACGGCACCACGGCGAGGCCCTGGTCCACAAGTTGGGTCAGGCGAAACCCCGACCACCAAGGAGCTCCTCGACATCGCCACTCAACCATGCTCTCCGGCGAGGAGGCCGTGGGAGCCATCTTCAAAGGAAGACGGCCCACAAGACAGCCGGCCTCGGGGCAAGATTCCCTCCGACCGCCTACGACAAAAGGAAGCGGAAGGGGAAGCAGGCCGCTGAAGGTCAGATGGTCGCCGCCGCCGACCGCCCGCTAAACAAAGCAGGTTCGGCAGACACCCGACCGATTCGAGAAATTGATGGATAGTCCGTGTTCGAACCACGACTATCCCACAAACACAAGTATCGGATCGCTGAAGTCCTGGCCGCTTCCTCTCCGGAACCCCACGACGCCACGGGAAAGGAAGAAGCGCGACCAAGACCCGACGCCGGGCAAAGGACGATGAGCCGGCCGACGAGTTCCCGCACTCGACGGTTGCCTCATGATCTTCGGAGGGGCAGAGTGCTACGCCGACAAGCGGCGGCCGGCTCGCCACCGAGAGGTCCACACGACGACCCGGCCGTTTTTCTACCTAAAGTGGTCGGAATGCCCGATCGCTTTCGATCGGACCGACCACCCCGACCACATCCCGCACCCGGGACGCGACCCGCTCGTCGTCGACCCCATCGTGGGGACGAAGCGCCTGACCAAGGTGCTCATGGACGGCGGCAGCAGCCTCAACATCATGTATGTTGAGACTCGATGCCCTGGGGTCCTCGCCCGCCTCCGCCGAGCAAGGCGCCCTTCCACGGCGTCGCACTGTGCCAACAGCCCACCCCTGGGCAGTCGGCCCGCCGTCACCTTTGGGAGCCCGGACAACTTCCGCACCGAGCCTCACTTTCGAGGTTGTGGACTTTCCGGCCCTACCACGCCATTCTGGGACGACCATGCTACGCCGAAGTTCATGGCGGTCCCCAATTACACCTACCTCAACCTGAAGATGCCAGGGCCGCAAGGTGTCATCACCGTAGCCACATCTTTCCAGCTCACCTACAATCATGAGCGGCAATGCGAGCTGGCCTCGCAGCTGCCGCTCGCCGAGCTCGCCTACCTCCAGGAGAAGGTCTCGGATCCGCCCGACTCCGCAAGTCGGGGCCTAGCTCTTTCAAGTCCGCGGAGGACACGAAGCGAGGTCGCTGTTGATCCCGAAGATCCCGCCAAGACCGCGGCGGATCGGGCCGCCACCGCCAAATAGGAAGGCGCGCTCGTCGACTTCCTCCAAGTAAACCGAGACGCCGCTTGGAGACCTCTGACATGCCAGGAGTCCCAAAGGAGGTCGCCGAGCACTCCTCGAACATTCGACCGGATCTAGACCGGCCGCTTCAGCCGCGCCGCTTCGACGAAGAAAAGCGTCGGGCCATTGGGGAAGAAATCGCCAAACTTTTGGTCACGGCTTTGTAAGGGAGGTGCGTCACCCCGAGTGGCTCGCCAATCCCGCCCTTGTAAAGAAAAAGTCGGGCAATGGAGAATGTGTGTTGACTACACGAGCCTCAACAAGGCCTGTCCGAAAGATCCATTCCCATTACCTCGCATCGACAGTGTCGTGGACTCCACCGCCGGTGCGAGTCCCTTTCTTTTGGATGCCTACTCGGGCTATCACCAGATTGCGATGAAGGAGTCCGATCAGCTCGCGACCTCCTTCATCACCCCGCACGGCTCATATCGTTACGCCACGATGCCTTTGGTCCGAAAACGCAGCGCCACGTATCGGCCGGTGTATGCAGGCATGTTTCTCGCACCAAATTGGCCGTAACATCGAGGCCTACGCCGACGACATCGTTGTCAAAATCAGGAAGGCCGATGACCTCATCGCCGACCTAGAAGAGACTTTTGCGAACCTCCGACGGTTTGCCAAGATAAAGCTCAACCCCGAAATGCGTCTTCGGGTCCCCAAGGGCAAGTTGCTGGGATTCATCGTCTCGAGCGCAGATCGGGCCAACCGAGATAAGATCTCGCTATCGCAAGGATGGGACCAATCAACGATCTGAAGGGAGTTCAAAGGTCGATGGGATGCCTCGCGCACTAAGTCGCTTCAGATCTCCGCCGCGAACGCGGATGCCACTCTACAAGCCGATGAAGAAGTCCGACCGTTTTTCCTGGACCAACGAAGCTCAGGAAGCCTTTAGTCGACTAAAGGCCTTTCTGACCACACCTCCGTCCTGGTCGCCCGAGCCATTAGGAGCCTTTGCTCTTCTACATCGCCGCCACGACTCAGGTCGCCGGGCACTTGTTGTGGAGCGAGCGGAGGAAGGCCGCGTTTTCAAGGTGCAGAGGCCGGTCTACTTCGTCAGCGAGGTGCTCTCCGAAACAAAGGTCCGATATCCCCAGATACAGAAGTTGCTGTACTCGGTGCTCATCACCAAGAGGAAGCTTGCCCATTACTTCGATCGACACCCCGTCTCCGTGGTAACCACCTCACCGCTCGGAGAAGTCGTCCACAACCGCGACGCTACCGGAAGGATCGCCAAATGGGCTCTCGAGCTCAACGGCCTCGACATATCGTACGTCCCCAGGATGGCGATCAAGTCCCAGGTCTTGGCGAACTTTGTCGCCGAGTGGACCGAGGCGCAAGTCCCTGCGGCGGTCGAGGACCCGGAGTACTGGATGATGTACTTTGATGGGTCTTACACCAAGAACGGGGCCGGCGCGGGGGTCGTCATCATCTCCCCACTCGGCAACAAACTCCGGTATGCCATACGCCTACTCTTCGACGCCACCAACAATGTCGCCGAGCACGGCCCTCGTCAATGGTTTTCGGATCGCCACGACTGGGCGCACGACGGCTCAACGCTCACGGCGACTCCAAGCCGGGTCGCCGACCAAGTGATGAAAGCCACCGAGCCCCGTGGACGCCGGATGGCCGCCATCGCTCGGAGGTCCGCAAGCTCGAGGAGAAGTTCAAGGGTTTCGAGCTCCATCATAGCTACCGACGCTACAACGGTGAAGCCGACTCCTCGCCAACCTCGCCTCGGAAGGGCCGTTCCTCTGGAATCTTCGCTTCCGACCTCAAATTTCTTCAATCCGTTGGACCCGAAGGCCGAGGGCGCCACGACCACCAAAGGCGGGCGCCCCAATCGATCTTCTGGCCGATGTCCACTACCGGGTCGGACTTGGGCGTCCTGAGCGTCGAAACCGACTAGAGGCAACCGTTTGTCGATCGGTTGACGAACGGGTCGCTCCCCGCCGATACCACCGAGGCTCGGCGCCTCGCCGCGGGCTAAGTCTTTCGCCCCGATCGAGGGCGCCCTCTACAAGAGGAGCCCATCGGAATCCTTCGTAAGTGTGTTCACCGACCAAGGGAAGCATCTTCGCTGGACATCCACAACGGGTGTGCGGGCACCATACGCGCCGCATGTCCCCTGGTAGGAAAGGCCTTCCGACAAGGTTTCTCTTGGCCGACCGCCGAGCAGATGCGACTCCAAATCGTCCGCACTGCGAAGGATGCCAATTCTTCGCCAGGTAGACGATCTTCCTCGCAAGAAGCCCTCGCAGACGATCCCCATCACGTGGCCCTTCGCGGTTTGGGGGCTCGACCTGGTCGGACCCTTCAAAAAGGCGCCCGGGGGCTTCACTCACTTGCTTGTCGCCGTGGACAAGTTCACAAAGTGGATCGAAGCCAAGCCGTTGACAAAGATCACGTCGGCCCAGGCAGCAGGCTTCTTCCGCGATATTGTCTACCGGTTCGGGGTGCCCAACTCCATCATCACCGACAACGGGACGCAGTTCACAGGAAAGGAGTTCCTCGAGTTCTGCAACGACTTCAACATCCGAGTCGATTGGGCGGCAGTGGCACACCCCCGAGCCAACGGACAGGCCGAGCGAGCCAACGGCATGATCCTCCAAGGACTCAAGCCGTGAATCTTCAGCCGACTGAAGAAATTCGCGGGACGGTGGGCCGCCAAACTACCACCCGTGCTTTGGAGTCTGCGAACCACGCCGACCCGGTCGACCGGGTTCACGCCTTTTTTCTTAGTGTTCGGAGCGGAGGCTGTGCTCCCGACCGACCTTGAATACGGCGCGCCAAGAGTGCAGAACTACGACGGCACACGGGGGGCCCTGCAGCAGCAGGATGACCTCGATCAACTCGACGAAGCTCGAGATGTCGCAGTCTTACGGTCGGCCAAGTATCAGCAGACGCTACGCCGCTACCACAGCCGACGGGTTCGCAGCCGCTCGTTCGAAGTCGGCGACCTGGTACTACGACAAGTTCAGTCCGCAAAGGGCAGGCATAAGCTCTCCCCGCCTTGGGAGGGCCCCTTCATCATCGCCGAAATCCTCCGGCCCGGCACCTTCCGTCTCAAAGACACTGAAGGAAACCTTGTCACAAACGCATGGAACATAGAGAAGCTGAGAAGGTTCTACGCATAGTCGACCTACCCCCTCTCTGTACCATGTGAAAAAAGCGCAAGAAGCCGCAACCGTCGGGCGACCGACCGAAGCTCTCTCTTTCTCTCTCTCTCCGATCTTTGATCTACCGCAAGTACTGCGACCTCCACCCCGAAAGCAGAGGTCCCGAAGTAGTACTCCGCCCGTTTCAAAAAACACAAATACAAAACCGACCTACAGTTGGTCGGGCCATCCACATTTCGATAACAAACACGAATACAAAAAAATCCTCAAGAGAGACAAAAACAAAATAAGCACTTTATTTTTTTTTCATGGAGGAACGTCGCCCCAGCCGAGAACAAACCGCCCACCACGATCTTGGTGTGCGCCCGCTACCGAAGCTCGCTGGCGTCGCTTCCACCATCGCCGCAGCGTGGCGCGCCTCGCCTCCCGAAGTTGGGGAACGCCCACGACGAGGACGCCAACTCGCCGTACGTCCTCACGGACAGACTCAGCCTCAGCCTCCGCCACCTCCCGCAGCCAGGCCTGATGGGCAATCACTTCCTCGCGGGGCCGAGCGTCACGATCCGCCATGGCGCGCAAGGAAAGTTCGTTTGCTCGCGGCACCTGCCGAAGTAACGGGCGCACCGGCGCCTCCCCTTTTATAGCCAAAACAATGCGGGAGGAGCAGAAGACGAAGCGCCTTGGGGTCACGCAACGACGCAGAAGACGAAGCACCCAGCATCAGTTCCGAAATCGGCACGATCCCCCAGGCGAGTTAAACCACACTTATCTCCAAAGAAAACTTAAATCCTTCTGCGGGCTCAAGCGGTGCGTGGCGATTGTACCCCCAGTCCCCACGCACCACTCGGGGGCTACTTTCCCGACCTCAGGGGTCAGCGACCTAGATCGATGACCGGTAACCACTCCGACCGGGCTACCCCCTCATAGTAACCTCTTCAAACCCAAAACGCTACAGCCCACGCCCCCGCGGCTACGGCTCCGAGGTAGCACTTTGAGCAAAAGGGAGGTTACTTGAGCAAAGGGCCAAGCGGCGGGGCGGGCGGATGGACCCATTCGATTTAGGTCGGCAAGCCGACCGATCAAACAAATCTCCCTCGTGGCAACCTCCTCGAACCGAATGCTACAACCTAAGCCCCAACGGCTACGGTTCCCGAGTAGCATTCCACGCAGAAAGGAAGCCGCCCGAGCAGAAGATAGTTTGATCGACCAGGGCAGACCAACCCCGGTCGTCGTTAGAAAGCGTTCGGGTCGCTAACCCAAGCCGTACTCCGACCGACCGAGCTATCTACCTCATGACTTGTTTCCCCCAGCCCAAAAGTACTACGGCCTACGCCTCCGCGGCTACGGCTTTGAAGTGGCACTCTGCGGGGGGGAAACGAGTCCTCTGAGCAAGAGACGCTAGGGACGGTCGAAGCACCTCCGCTCGGGTCAGTAATCTAACCCGCCAGGCGTAAGCTTCGCAAAGAGGGCGGTCCGACCTAGGCACCCCTCCGCAAAGCTATCGCTATAGATAGCTCGTCCTATCCTGTGATCTCTCCGAACGGGATTGAGGCAACACCTACGCTCTCAGGGCACCCCCGCGGGCCCTGTAGCTATGGTCGTAAGATTGCCCAATTTCATAGAGGAAGCACGGGATAGACGAGCAAAATAACTTAAAGCAACCCGACACTTCGAACTCAGTCAGGGTAATCGTGTTCATTACATACACTGCCAAAAAAGCAAAAAATAGGGATACTAATCGTCTCCCTCCGTCCGACGGAGGATTTCTCGCGGCGAGATCCGGCGGGCAATCTCTTGGGCACACGGATCGACCCGGGTCATGAAAGCGTCGACTTCTTCGTCGCCGCTTCGTCAGCCGACGCCGCCCTAACCGCTTCAAGGTCGACGCCGTCATAATAAGAGATGTTGTTGACCAGGGCCGAGGAAGCGCCAAGCACCGCCGCCTCCGCACCGACGCCGACGCTGGCCAGAATCCACCCAAGCAGTGGCAGGAATAGCACCGGGCCCGAGTAAGCCCGAACAACCGGCCGCAGATACTGGTGCCCACACGAAGGACCGTCGGCTCGGCCGTCGTATCGGCCGCTTCCTCTCCGCCACCCGCTATTTCCACGAGGGCCGAGTCACGTGACTCGACCGCCAGATCCCGTTCTTCCACCGCCGCCCTTCGCGACTCTAGCACGCCGCTAAGGTTTTTTCGCAGCTCTGCAGGGACACAGAAAAGAGAGACAAATGGCCGAAGACGCCCGCCGCAGTTGGCTCCAAGGGGTTGAATTACTCACCGCCACGGAGGCCTCTTTGGCGCCGGTTCCTCCTCGACCTTGGCACGTGCTTCTCGATCGGCGCGCACGGCCGGCAAGCTCCTCGCCGCCACGAGCTCCCCGAGCAAGATCCCGCCGCCGCTGGCCGGTCGGCCTCCTGGGCCGACTCGCATTCCTCTCGGAAGAGGGCGGCCTCCGCCGGGCGGATACTTCTGCGCGGACCGCAGAAGTCTTGGCCGCTCGCTTCCACCAGGGACGACTGGCCCTCTCTCCTCGACGGCCAACGACTCCACGGTCGGCCGAGCCTCACGCAAGGCTTCTGACTTCCTCACGGCCGACCACCGTGGCGGCCCTTCCTTGCTCAAGAACAAGCGCCCTCCGAAAGCGCCGAGCAGCTCTTCCTACGGCACTCCCTACTGTGCAAGTGCCGAGGAACATCGACTTGTCCACCGCCGGATGTCAAGCGCTGCGAATACCCGCCTGGCCGATCTCCATTTTGGCCGAGAGATGCACAAAAGACAAATCCCCGCCGACTTACCGACCGCCGAAAGGGACTCTGAGCAATGGACTTCCTCGCTTGGACGCGGCGTCAACAACGAGTAAGGTCGGCGTGGATCCTTCCCATCTCCTCCTCCGTAACGCCCCAATCCGCTGTCGCGTTGCCGCCCGTAATCGAACGCGACCCCGGCCGTCGTGGTCGGCTAAGTCAAGACGGCGATCGGCGATCGCTTCGACTCGATTTCCCGCTCGCCGGACGCTGGCGGGCCGCGCGCTTCTTCAATGACACTCTGACCGCCAAATCGGGCGGCGGCGTGGCGCGGCGGCGGATCGCCCCGCCGGCGTTAACGCCAAGAACCCCAAGTTTCTGCGACAGGCTCGCGCCGACTTCCACGGCCGGGCAAAGACGGGGAAGGCAGGCCGACAGACTTCAGCCTCACTGTCGACGCAGACGGGCGAAGCACGCCCGACGGAGCTTCGCCAAGACGGCCGCATCCGGCAGCTGCTCAGGAGGCCCTCTCCGGCAGCGTCCTCTCACCGACGGCCCTACCGCGGAGCGATCTCGACGATCCTCGCCCCGACGACCACCGCGACGCTGCGGACAGATCGGAGGGCGATTCTCACCGCCGAGGACTCGCCCCTGGGCCAGTGAGGCCCTCGCACAAATGGGTCGGCCAGAATTACGTAAGAAGACAAAGACCGAGGAGGAATTGCGTAAGTCACTTACCGGAGGAGCGAACAACCGGCACTGACGTGCCCTCTCTTTGCCGGACCCTGCGAGGAGGCGACAGGGATCTGCGCTGCAGATAAACCCCGCGCCCGCGGTTTCTTCCGAGGAGCCGCGGTCGCCGCCCCGCTGATCGAACCGCGTCGCGCCGCTGACCGCCTCCAAGAACTTCTCCTCCTCGCTCGGCGACGACTCCTCGTCACCCTCACTCGAGGTCTCCTCCGAGACCTTCGCCACGCTGCCTGGTCCGCGCGCTCTTTCCTCTTCCGCCTTGGTGGCCGCTTTTTCGCTAGCAGGCGGCGCCCGCTTCTCCTTTCGAGGCGCGCGGCCGCCTCAACTCCTTTTCCCCAAGAGCAAGGGGCGGAGATCAGTCCACCGAGCCTCGCGAGAACACGCCGATGAGGGACGAGGAGCGTAACAAAACAAAAGCAAACAGAGCCACCGGACGTACCAAGTCCGGAGGATTCTTGGCCGAGAACGGCGCAGCGCCGCTCGCCGGCTCGGTATCTCCCGCGATGGAGATCATGGACACGCGAGGATCTCCGACGGAGGGAGCTCCCGCCCGACGACCTTGCAGTCGGCCTGGCCCAATGTACTCAAACATGGGACGAACCGATCCTTGAGGGGTTGGATGCGCCTCTCCATAAACGCGGCCGAGGACCACCTTGCCTCGCCGACCCGCCGCTTCAAGTCCGCGAAGCTTCCGAGAATCAAATCCACCTTCGACCGTCCTTCGCGCCGACCCTGTGTCCAGCAGGATGCGACCCGGTGGATTCCCGCTAAAGGCCGGGCGCCACACCGATGTTCCGGACATAGAACCACTCGCCGTGCCACCCCGGTTGGACGTCGGCAGCCTTCACGCCAATGTAGGACGCCCCGCGGTGGTTGCGTTAGCTTGGATCGCGAGGGCGCCGAGGAGGTTGGCGGCATCGATGGCGGCCTCGCGAAGAAGAAGTGGCGCCAGAGCCCCAGTGGGGTTCGATCCCGTAAAGGCCTCGCACAGCGTCATAAAGACCGCGATGTGGAGGACTCCGTCGTTCAGGTGGTGAACTTCCCCACCGTAGTAGTGCAAGAACTCCCTGACGAACGGGTGGAGTGGGAGGCCGAATCCTCGCCAGAGAAGGCCGCCAGCGAGACTATCTCGCCGTCTTCCGATTCGAGGACCTCGGTCCCGGCCGGCACACCGCCACCGGATCGAGGTCAGCGAGGAAGGAGCTCCTTCCTCTCCAAGCCGAGGTAGCGACTCCGCCGCGCCGAGTGCGGTCAGCGACATCTCCAAATGAGCGTGGGGGAGCGGAGGACGGCGCGACGAAGCAGGAAGTTTTTTCTTCTTCCCCTTGTGTTCTCTCTCCTTTTCTTTTTTCAGAGGACACGAGCAGGAGGATTTGCTCCCTCCGCGCCGCCCTCTCCTTCCTTTATAGACGCCCGGCGGGAACGGACGCGCCTCCATGCCCAACCGACGCCACCTCGCGCGGACCGACGCAGTCGCCAACCGTCAGCCTGCTGCCACGCCCACTACTCCGGTAACGTGCCGCAGCCCATTTAAACCCCACTAAGCATTAACTGCTCCGACAAGACGGCCGCCTCGCGCCGCACGCCACGCCGCATCGCAGGCCCCGTCGGCCACAACGGGCCAGGGCGCCCCCATGCCAAGAAAGGTAAGAAAATGGCCCACTGGGCCGCCCGGCCTCGGGAAAGCAAGCGGCCTGCGGGCTTGCGCCCGAGGCCCGGCACCGTGCTGAGGGTTACGAAGGCCGAATCCAGCCAGCTGGAATGAAAGCCGCCCCAACACGTAAAAAAGAGAGAGAGCGAGGGCGGGTCGCAGATGAGCCCTGAGGCCACTAGTTAGGTCGGCGGACGACCCAATCACTGCGGGCCCGCCCGAGACCATACCTCACACTCTCCCGCGAGCTCATTGATGAGTATGCCACCGCGCCCGGTTGGCGACGACCCGGCAGCCCGATGCGGACGAGTAAGGAAAGGTTTTTATGGAACGCCTGCCGGCTCGACGCCCACGACGGAGCTACGCCTGCTTGGAAACGATCCTCGAGGGAGATCGCCAAGGTTCCACTCGGATTACCCGATAGTAGCTCGTGACGAGCACGACATTCAAGCCAACGAAGGCAAACGTCGTCGCTCACCCGACCAAAAACCCACGAACGGCGTGGCTTGCCAGTGGTCCGATCGGCTAAACCCCGACGGCTCTCCGACCCGCCGGGGGCTCTGGTTACACCCACCGGGTGCGCCACAAGACCGGGCTCTTTCTAGGTCGGGCGCGGCTCCCCAAGCGCCGCGCCGACCTAGGCGCCACCGACCTCCGGTCGACGAATGCCACGGCCAGGCTAAACCCCTCGACCGCTCTCCGACCCGCCGGGGCTCGGTTACACTCCACCGGAAGCGCCAAGAGCTCTTTCTAGGTCGGGCGCGGCTCCCCAGCGATCGCCGACCTAGGCGCCACCGACCTCCGGTCGACGAATGCCACGGCCGGGCTAAACCCCGACCGGCTCTCCGACCGCCGGGGCTCAAGACTCACGGAAGGGCCACAAGACCGGCCCCTTCTAGGTCGGGCGCGGCTCCCAGTGCGCCGCGACGACCTAGCATCACCGACCGGCCGACGGCTACCACCGCCAGTTAAACCCCCCGAGCGGCTCTCCGACCCGCCTCCGGCTCTGGGCTAACGAGTACCCATGCCATGGGTACCCCATCACTGAAGCACGAACGGCCGACCAACCACGGTAAAGGCCCAAAGACCGCCGAAGGTACTTGGGCCGCGGAGCGAACCCGACCAGACAGGTCGACTTCGACGGCCGGCGGACTCCGATTCCGGCGGCGGTCTGGCTCGACCACCTAACATTGGAGCTCGCAGCCAAGAAGCTCCACCACAAGACGAGCGCCAGGCCCACGCTGGTGTCGTGGTCGCTTTATGCGCAGCTGCCCTCGACATCCGTATCGGGTAGGCGGCTCCTTCCCAAGACCGCCGAAGAGCCACCGAAGAAGTCAAGCCTCGCCCCGCCGCCTGGCACACCGCAGAGGAGTACGCCCACTCCGAGGCCAAGGCAAAGTCAAGCGCCATTAAAGCCACCGAGGCCGACAGAGCACCACGCGACACGCCACCTGCATAACACTACGCAAGATCGCCATCACAACCACCAACCCTCGCCGGACGGCAGTGGTTTGGCCGACAAGACAGAACCAGACTTCAAGACGTGCAGGCCCCTTTCCTCGTAGTTTTCCCAACTCCCGTGTAACCTGCCTCCTCCGTCTATATAAGGAGGGGCAGGGCCCGAGAGGGAGGGGCGCGGAGAAAACAGTCTTCTAGGTAGCCTCAACTCCCTAGCGAAAACATCAAGGGGATCGGACAGCCGACCCTCCGCCTCGCTTGTACACCCCTTGTTCATCACCAAAAGATCAATACACCCACGCCGAACAAACTGGAGTAGGGACATTCGGCCCGAACCAGTATACATCTTCTGACTCCTTGAGTCGACCATTCGGGGAGAGGGAGCGCGCGACCCCATCCGACCATAAATTCGTATTGCCGGTGCACGAAACACCGACAACTACCTGCATGGGTTATTTAAGTGTGATATTAGCTCCTTTACCACTTCATTTTCTCCCGAGAAGCTTCACCACAAAACCTAGCCCCGTATCTCCTTTCTTCCCCATCTCGTATCAACTCACCGCCATACTCAAACTCTAGTCCAATTTCCTCCACACGCTCCCATTTACAAATTCCTCTCGCTTGAAGCACCCACATCATCACACGATCAAAAGCCCTTAATCAATTCCATTGTTCCCTCACCATAGCACCCCATCACCACAAGCTCCATCTCTTCCATCTCCAGCGAGCGGTGATATCTTCTTCTGATCAAAGACAATCACTGTAAGGTATTAAATTAGCCTTCATTTGTCTAACTGATGCTCTCACGTCTTTTTTCTGTGTTCAATTTAGTCCCGATCGCCATCATGACCTAGCATCGATGAGCTCTCCACTGGTCTCCGTTGAGACCCATGCTCCGGCCACCATTGAACCTAATTAAATTGACCCCTAGTTGTGTGTTAGCCCCTAAAGCTCACCGTGCCATTGGATTGAACTCACCAGTGATGACTCGGCTAGCGACCATCAGGCCAAGTCTCCTATGCCACGGCTCACTGGTCGGTGGCCCATGGGTGTCAGCCGCACCGGTTCGTCCGCTTGTGCAGATGAGTGGCCGAGCCTAATCGAGCCACACGCTTCACTCCCAACCGAGGCCCACCCATCAGTTGTACCATTCAAGCGCACGCGCACTCGCACTTGGTCACCGACCAGTGGACCGCGGGTCTCAATGAGTGCGGCCAGAATTTCAACACGTGCACGCAAACCAAAATATGTTTTCTTACGATGAAGACGTATTTTGCAAATTTCTTTGATTTATTCAAACCGAGCTGATTCGAATTGCTCTAACTTTTAAACCATAACTTCAAAGTAGATGAGACAAGTTTATAAATTTATGATAAATCATCTAGTTTCAGAATATGCAAAAATATTTTCAATATGACCATTGGTTAAAATTGAAATTCAAATTTAAAGTGTAGGTTTAAAACTTGCTCAATGTAAATTTTGTGCAAATAGAGTTCAAATTGAATGAGACCAATTTTATTAGAATCCTTGTGTCCAAGATCTCTGAATATGCAAAGAAATTTAAATTTTAACTTAATTTGTGTTATTTTATAATTATTTTTGTTTTCAATGTGTTAAATGTTCAAAATGGCATAACTTGCTCACATGATGTTTAAATAATGTAAAATCAATTTTCTTGTGATATTTGGATACTAAAAAAAAAACTTATTTTGCAAACATACTTATGGTGTACCATGCAATTTATAATTGCTACCAACCCTATTGCTCTATGTACTAATTTATATTAGTACAATTGACGCTAGTCTTTAAATTTTAAATTTTAATATAATTAAATTTATAATCTTAGCTTCTTGAATTAATAAAATAAAATAAAGCAAAATATAAGAACAAATGTTGTGTGTGTTGTGCAAACTCATATTACTACTAATAATAAGAAAAACTGTAACGTGAAAGTAACACACTCGCACATTAAATCACGAAACCCTAGCCCACAACCCTACTTGTGTTGTGTAGTGATTTCTATTTGATTTTATATTTGACTTCGTTTTGCCACTATTAAAATTTGTTATTTCCTATGTTCTTAATTGACGATGTGTAGACACCAACGTCGCAAACACCGTTGTTGATGACCTCGATACTGAGTTTTTCGAGGAACCACAAGACAAGCACCCCCTTGATCATACTGAACCCAGCATTTTAAAATATTTTATCAAATATTTTCATGGATGCGCGATGTTCATAAAATCGCTATATTGTGGGATTATGGTAGATATACCTAAATTGATGGGAATCCTTTATTATTATTGACATGTGAACCTTGATAGACCTAGATCATGGATCGCCACATGACAATGTGAAATGGTTATACACGATTATTATATGCATCTGCTTAGTATGCATTAGTACTGGGAATGCGAACAAATTGTTATACTATTCTCATTAAATTTTAAATATTGGAAATAAATATTGAAAATGGTGGATAATGTGATCAATGGTATTTTATTAAAAATAAAAATAAAACTATGATTTTGATGCGGGCGAGTATTGGCAATAACCGGGAGTGCATGCGACTTGTACGTAGATAGGGAGAGATTTCTCGCCCAGGTTGAATTGAAGACCAAACGTAGTCTTCGTTAAATCCAAGAATTATCATAAAACCACAAGTGTTGGTGTGTGACTGCCTTAACCTATTAAGTTACTTAGAACTAATTTTGCACATTGGAAGGCTGGAGTAGTACGTCCAATATGGATTGCTCAGAGGGGCGCCCACACCGAGGTGTTGGGAATAGCACTTGCTGATACAACGATGTATGCCTTTGGGAGAAGTGGGACAGTGGGATGTGAAACCACTTATCGTACTGAGTGTACAAATATCTTCTCCTGCCATAGTAAGGGTTTGTCATCACCGGGCTGGTGCAAAGTTAGCGTTCAATAATGTAACGATTATGTATGATCCCATTGCAACACACCAAATGAAGTGTGTTAAAGAGCTTTGCAAAAAGATATGATCATCCCTTATGGGTTAAGCAATACACCTCTACAGAGTGAAAATCTTTTCGAAAAGCCATATCCGCGATCATGGATAACTTGGAGAACTGACACTAGTTAGTTGTTTTCTATTTTCATAAAAATGAGATATATAGTGTGGAACTGAATAATCTTGTTAATTTTCTTTGTCTTATTTAAATGTTGCCATATGATGGCGTTGGATGATTTATTGCTCACAAAGGGATGTGAGTCAATTATTCAATTTTTTGTTATTTCTTACTTGTTATTTTATATACCCGTCAAAATTATTTTTATTTCAATTACGCTATCAATTTACAATTCAATTCAGCTTTATGCAAAACAACCATAGCATCCTTTCATTTGATTCAGCTAGCATATATTTCAAGGATTGTAAAAGTCTTGTGGGTACTTTTGTACTCAACTTGCCATTAATGTTATTTTTAGGTGAAGAATCAGATATACCTAGAGATGCTTATTTGTATGCAGGGAACGGGTTTAATAATGATGACTCTTTCTAAGGTTCACCTTATTAGTGGCCTGTGGAATACTGGGCTTAGTTAGCATACTACAAGATAAAAAGTTTCCATTGTTGGCTTACTTTTGTTTTATATTATATGTAAAAGAACTTTCGCTGTAATAAATTATGTAAGTTTTGTATAGCTGTGTTTTCAAATTGTGACAGTGCATGCTATCTGCTGATCATGAGGCTAGAATGGTATGCATTTTATAACCTTTCTTTTATGATCTAAAGAGTCATAGAAGGGAGGGTCTCACATTGGTAGAAGTAGATACCAAGTTCTGCTTAAAAGACCGTCAAGAAATGGCTGAACCACCTCAGAAAAACACAAAACTAGTATTAGATTTGGCACTATCAGGATTAGACAGATAGCCAACATCTATATATCCCACCATGGTTGTCTTGGTTCTTTTGGAAAAACTATCCAAGATCTTGAGTATTGTGGAGGTATATGAGTAAAGTCTTGATACTAGCCCAATATCTTCTACTTGGGACTACACTGACTTGCTAACAAATTTATTGCGAATGTAATATCATGCCTTATACAATTCGCAAGATACATAAGTATAGGACTTCATGTCCTAAGATTCTCATTTTCCATCCATGGTTTGAAAGGGTTTTATCCACTTCAAGGGATCTCACAACCATGGGGTTCTTTAATTAAAAGGATGAAATTTATCCATATTAAATATTTTCAATACCTTCTTGGTATAGATAAAGTAGTGTACAAAAAAAACTTTTTGAGAAATGTTTTGGCTGCATGCTTAAGCAATATTTGGTTTTACCCAAATCTTTCATTTTAAACTCCGTCGTATGGTAAGCACTTACTTTCTTTATTTCCTTAGTGGTTCTGATGACATTCAGATCATCGACATATACTAAGATGACACAGAATCCATTCTGATATTTCTTTATAAACACATAGGGATAATGTCCCTTCTTTAGGAGGAACTTATTAAGTCGGTTGTACCACATTCTCCCTAACTGTTTTAATCCGTATAGTGTTGTCTTCTGTTTGATGCTATACATGTTGCGATTATTGAGATCTAGAATTTTAACTCCTTCAAAGATTCTCATATAAATATCCATGCATCCGGAGATCTCCCACTCTTTTTATAATGAGGGTCGAGAGTGGGTTCAGTATCCTTCTATGATATTTTCACTCTTTCAAGTGCATATATTGCAGGTATATGGGATCTTTTCACCCCCCCTTATGATCAGTGAAGGCATTTGGCAGATTATTAGCTTATTTGTTGCAGATTTATTATCCTCCAAACTTTAAGTTCGGTCTCTTTAGTGCGTGGATCTAAGAACTCGGCATTCTTTAATGTGATACTTATCTCCCCTTAATACCGAAAAATATTCTTAGTACAATCAGCATACCGAACCGTATACAGATCTCCTGTCATGGGCTATAGGTGTTTAATAATTGATGAAGATTTATAACCTACATAGATCCCCAACTTTCGGCGAGGTCCCATGGTGGTACGGTATGGTAGAGAGATTGGCATCTATACAGCACAGCCAAATTTTCAAAGATGGAAAATACTTAATTCTTTTTCACGCACTATCTACAGCGGGGAAATTCTAAGATATGCAGTTGGTTTGAGTTGAATTAATATCGCAGTATTTAGCACTGCATGGCCCCAAAAGCTGGTGGGTAGCCTACTGTTCTGCAATAGTGGCAAAGCAATATAAGTTTTATTATTTTAATTAATGACTTTGCAAGGCTATTTTAAGTGTGGACATGATGTACGAGATGCTCTACATTAATTCCCAAAGTCATACAATAATCATTAAATACCTTTAAGGTAAACTCACCAGTATTGCCCATTCGAATAGACTTGATCCTTTCTTCTGGAAAGGAGGCTCTTAACTTAATAATTTAGGCAATTAATTTTGGTAGAAGTATGGTTCCTAGTAGATAAGAGACATACATAGGATCAATTAGTAGAAGCACCATATTAGTACCATAAAGTATATGAAAGGGCTCGACAGGGGCTGAATGGGTCCACAGATATCACATTGAATTTTCTCCAGAAAATTCATTGATTCTTCCCTAACTTTTCATTAAGAAGATCTAACTATGAACTTTCCTATAGCACAAATAGGTCATAAGAAATCTTTAGATTTAGAAAAGTCTTTATGCTATGGCCAGCATAATTATTAATTATTCTTCTCATTCATATTCAACTCAGGATAACCCAGTTGATCTATCAGATCTTAAATATTTTTAGGTTTTCATCGCAACACAAACTTCAGGTTTTATATATATGTGCATAGTATAACCCGCAGGAGAAAGAAGGAAGTTTTCAATCACATGTTTATTACACCCATTAAACTTAGTCATGTGTAGGTATTATGTATCATCCTTATTCTCTATCTTTGTATGAAAATGATTCCATCCAATGTCTTTAAAACTTTAAGAGAGTATGACTAGACTCAGGGTATAATAGGGCCTTCTTCTTGTGCTAACTATCTAACCATGGTCATAATATTTCTAGTTCACTTAGTATGGTACAACTATTTTCTGGACAGATTTTCTCCACCGCCATTAGATTGTACATAGTTCTATATTAGAAGTATGATTTAACAATCTTACAATTGTTGCATCAAAATAATCGAATATCTAGGAAATAGGTATTTATTAAATTTTAAATGATAATCACCAAATGTTCATTCAGGAACTAGCGCTAAACTGATAAGAAGATTCATAAGGAATATGTGACATCGACTAGTAAAGTGAAGAAATACTTAGAAGACTAATTCAAACCTCCGTATGAATCGTAGATGTCCTCCAGGAACTCCTGGAACTCAATAATTTCAAGAACTATATCATCACACTTCTCGGCATCCATGTCAACAACAGGTTAAACGGTGAAGTATGACTCAATATTGTTTCCCCGGGTCTTATTGACTTTTGTAATAGATTTAGTGTAAAGGTCTACCACATGCTTCAAGATGTGATAGTTGCTCAACCAATGGTCAATTCATCCACAACTATAGCAGGGGTTTGCAGCCTTGTTAGCTGACTCTTGCTTATGGAAGCCACTAGCCCTTTACCATTACTTTTCCACTATAGATTGCCTTTTCCCTTTATCTTTCATGCTATTCTTCCATTTATCCCCATTTATGCCCTTTTGGCCCTTTCCGCGGCCTAGGCTATTACTAGCCTACTGAGCATTATATGTGCGACGGGCATTATATGACTCCATTAGGAAGTATATGATGATCTTCACTAGGAGTTTATTATGACTGTCTGCTTCTAGCAAAATGCATATAAGCTTGAAGTACTTCTGGTACTTGTATGATGATACTATTACAACAGTATCCTCATACCGAGGTGGAAGATGCATAATGTCTTGTCAATCATTTTAGCATCAGTAACTTTCTGGTTACAGAATGTTAGTTCAGTGACAAGCTTGTGCATGGTAAAATTATGTGCTATCACGGCCTTTAAAATATTAAAAGCGTGGGAGGATCCATTTGCGTTATGCTTCTAGCAACATGACGAATCTTTGCTGGTCATATATTTTTTCTTTAGGGAATTCAAAAGTATCAGCTAGTCCTCTTCCATCAAATATTCGTCCTTCAGGTCTATATGAAGATGGTGTCTCAGGAAGTGCAAAGTCGCACACATGGTGACTTCGGGAAGAATAGGGGTACCAACTTCAGGATGGGAGAAAATAGCTCTAAAAACTTGAGCTATCATATTAATCTTAGTATTCATTACCTGGGCAAGGTAATTGTTGCTATTAAGGGCAAGCTAGATAAATTCACTCTTTGCGATGCCCGACATATCCTATTTCTATTTATGCAAAAATGACTTTTACTATTGATAAAATCAATTTGTATGCTCACTCTTAACTCAATAAAACTTGGTCTACATCTATTCAATAGACAATTATCTAAAATTTTCCAGAATTTTCTTAGCATTTATCATAATTTTCTGCTTTATCAAGCAATTTTTAGAATTACCAAGTAACAGAAAAATCAATTCCAGTATATTAAAACATTGAATATTGCCAAGAAAATAAATAAAGAGATATGAAGCTCCCAATATGCTATATAGAAATTTCTCAACATTTTTTACAATTTTTTGTCAATTACCAAGTAATTTTCAGAGCTACCAAATAACAGAAAAATCAATTCCAGCAAATATTAACATGGAAGAATGCTAAGAAAAATAAATTTAGAGGTATGGATCTTCCAATATGTCATTTATAATTTTCAAAATTTGTTAGCATTTTTCACAATTTTTCGTTAATGGCCCATCCACTTGCAACCCACGGAGAGGAGGGGCATAAGGCTACCCAGCGGCTAGGGTTTCACCCTAGCCACCAGCACTTGCCTTTTTCCTAAGAAGGCTGGCGGCCCTTTGGGCGAGCGGTGACGCACGGCGGGGTGGCACGAGGGACGCAGGCGGTGTGGGCAAGTACTGGCGTGGGGGCCATCAGAGGCGGTGAGAAGGCCGTGGAGCGCGCTTCCGACACGGGTAACGGTCAGCGAGCTCCAACGGTATGCGCTTCATGTGCGGTTTACGGTGGGGTGGCGCCTCGAGCGCAACTCGCGGCAGTGCCTCAGGCGCTCCATGCGGCGAGCGTCGATGCCAAACCTTGGCGTCGACGCTTCAGGCGCTTCACGCGCCGAGCGACGGGACCAGGCGAGCAGCAACATAGCGAGCACTGGCGCGGCAGTGGGGCGATCTTTGGGTACCAGTGGCACGACCGTGGGGCGCCAACAACGTGGGTCAGCTGGCGCTTCATGGCCAGGAAGAAAACCAGAGGTCGGCAGCGTGGTCGGTGGAGCGCAAACGGCGTCGGGCAGGTTCGGCTGGTCTCTGATTGCAGGCAGAGCCCTTTGCAATAGTGGCGTCGAGCGTGGCGGCAAAGATCATGGGGCGTGATAGCTTGGTCGCGATGGCGCTTGGCCGCGGCTGCGGCAAAGATGGAGCGACGACACCAGCGGTGCACTGGCCAACAGGGCTCGGCGGTGACATCACTGGTTGCGGGCCCGACTACCGACAGCGGCAGTGGAAATGCGTATCGGGCGCAGGTTGGAGGAGCGAGAGCCGTCAGGCGCGGCAGTGCACATTAGTCGGTAGATCGAGACAGCATCAGCCATAGCTCTTCCCCCTTTTTTTGTTTTTTTATTACAATAACAATATGCGACCATAGCTCGAACTTATGTAGGATTTGTAGTAGATTTAATCGCGTGTTGCCTATTGGTTTCGATGCAGTGTAGATTGATGCAGACAGACGATCTCAATTGGCCTCGGCAGAGCTTCATGCTTATAACGTGTTGTAAAACGTAATCATTCACCCACGATCAATTAATGCTTCATCAACAGGATCACAATAAAAAGACAAGGAGCACACAATGTATAGGGCAAAGTAATTCTCCCTGTACAAGGAGGTATCCAATATATACCAAAACTAATTAGAAATAGATTTAGATTCACCCACAAATAAATAGAGTCCTCATATATAGACTTAATTCTATCTGTATCATAACAGAAAATAAATTTAAAAGGCAAACTTCCTCTCGTGCAAAATGGCTAGCTCTGGCCGCGACAATTTCCACGTGTAACCGACGTGGCGTGGTACGGGTAGCTAGCCTCGATAACAATGGTGCATGTGTCATGCGTACAAACACACATGCGAAATAGGCAATTTATCTGTTACAATACGATAATAGGAACTTTGAGACCACGAATAAAAAACCCATCAAAAAGAATAAAAACAGAATGGCCAATTTGTATAAGGTGAAAGCTCTTCTTAAAATATGCGAAGATGAACTCGATCTGAGATCACATGATGTGTCTGCAGCTAGGATGAAAAATCGAATTTGCATGTAGATACCCAGGTAACCCACGCAGAGAAAAAAAACTGACAATTCTCAATTTCTTTTTTACACGTATAGTTTCTTATTCAATTAATACTCCCTTCATTCCAAAATATAAGGCACAACTATTTTTTTAAGTCCCAGGATACAGGTGCGACACCTCCTCGGCTCTTGTTCTGGCTTCTCTCCTATCTTTCATGTGTATGTATGTATGTATACATTAAACTTCTCTCTCATCTCTTATGTGTATGCATGCATGCATTAACCCCCTCGAACTCCGCACAACGCAACTGCTTCCCTAATCTCTGCATTGGTAGGAGTTACGCCTTATATAATAGGATGGAGGGAGTAATTCCTTACGAGCAGTGCTTTTACCATTACTCTCCTGTAACAAACCTTAAAGTATGTACAAATAAATAAGTAATTATTATTTATTTATTTATAATTTAATATTTATACAATTTTTAAAATATGATACATAGAAGCACGTTACACTTCTCATTTCTTTTTTCCTAGCTAGAAGCTAGGCGGCGTAGTACGTGCTTGCCAAACATGTACACGCGACGGGCGTCAAATCACACGCAATGGATTTGTTAGGCCGCCCTTGACGCCGCATCAATATAAGCTACTGATCATCCTCTCAAGGAATTGAAGTAGGAGTATTAGCCGAGTCAAACAGGTCAGACTGTGGCCGTCACGGAGACCCACTTAATCTGCGCCCCGCGCCCCTGCCTATCCCTGAACAATTATAAAAACTCACCTCTTCGTTAGGGAACCAACCTAGATTGCTTAAGTTTATGCCACTACGGCAACGAGACAGGCTAGAGCTAGCTGTAGAAAAACTAAACAATCTGGAGATTGTTTGTACGCATTAGGTGAGGGAATTCCGTGCATGGTGGCAGAGTGGCATTACGCGGTTGTTTGCCGACAAAAGTCTCATAACTCACGGCTCAATTTAACCTTAAAAAAACATTCACCTGCTGCTTGTGCTTGGGGAAGGTATGCATGCATGCACTGTGGAGTACTAGCTGCTTGTGCAATGTGCACACACCGAATCATTCATATCAAATCACACACCTTCTGAGAGCTGTTTGCATTAGGTTAAGCAAATTAACCAGGTCTGTTCCAAGGACATTAATTCCTGCATGGTACCACGACGGTTTCGTTTCGATTCGAGAGGGGGAGGGGGAGGGGGAGGGGGTGTTAAGTATAACTTGTCCCCACCTGCCTGCTCTGATGCAATTGCACAGTAAATGTATGTTCTGTGTGCTCAACTGTCATGTAGACATGTGCTTTGGGTTTTGTAGGAGAGCTAGCAAGGCTGTGGTTGCAGAGGAATATGTTTTCACTGCGCTGCACCATGGGCCCCACCATCCCCTGAGATTCTCCCCGGTCGTTTGGTCGCTTTCTTAGTGGGTAGATGTGCGATTAGCTCAGGGGCGGTACTAAGGTGGCCGGTACTTCTAAATTTTTTTTTAAAAATACTATAATATTATCATTTTATTATATTAAATTTATTAATGGAATTAGTTTAGATTTTAGTGGTTTGGGATTTTTAAGGCTTTAGAACTGTTTGTATTGTTCTTTTAGCAAATTTTAAATATATTTGTTAGATTTGTAATGTTTTAAAATTATTATATAAGATTATAAAGTTACATGGGTGAAGCGTGACTCCTAAAGAAAATTTTCTAATTCCTAGCTATACTGCTATAGCTTGGGGAGAGAGAGAGAGAGAGAGAGAGAGATAAAGGGATGTGTGAGAAAGAGAAGCTGTGTGTATCTATCAGTTTTCCAGCAGTAAAACTATAAACACCAGCACTTGGAGCAGATAGTACAAACTAGTACACGATCTGGGGTATCGGTACCAATACTGGTGGTCAATTGTTCATAAGTTTGGAGGAATTTACTTATCAACTTCAGGAATTGACCGCCACCACAGTGGAAAGTACTGCTAGCTTACATAATGTTTTCGACAAAGAGTGGAATTTGATTTAACCGAAGGAGATTATTCCACTTCCCGTTTTATCTGAATATATCCGTAAGTTCGTCAGGTTTGTTAGCAAGAGAACATATTATTCCACCGCTAAGTTTTGAACATGTCTGAACATATAAAAAAGTGCTTCGGATACATGGTCTTTGCTATAAACTGTATATTTAGTTGCTAGCAAATTTCTAAATTCAGCGACAGAGTTAATTCTTGCTGAATAGTACATGTCTTCGAGCTGTAGGATAAATCCTAAATGGTCTAGATACATGGAAATTTGACCATAGAATTTAGCGAGGTTTTAAATCGCGATTTTCACGGCTCATGACAGGATCCTAAAAAAGCTACGGCAGCTATCGTTAGCTATCGTGCAAACAATCATTCACCACATTTTCAGTATTTATTTATTTGTAAAAAATATGTATATAATATAAGTCACCTCTAAACAACTAATAAAAGCATAGTCCTTTATAAGATAATAATATTTTTTATAGTAAGAATGTGAGTCAAGTTCGGAATCAACCATTAACATACTAATACATGTCCTAAAGACTATAGATGATAATTACATCATAATGTTTTAAATAACAAGTACTTAATCATTGAGAAATATAAATGTTAGATGATTGAAAAAATGGTGAGATTGTGTCTTTTACTAGGTTTTCTCATAGTTTAGGTTGATAAGATTTGCATTTTAGTACTATTGGATTTCAAAATGGGTCTAATATTTTGATCCATAAATATCTATATAGGATAATAAATTATCGCTGGCTACAAACTACGTCAAATAGAAAATTTATTCGCGTTTAGACCTACGCTATTTAGAACACCGAAATCTAGTGACAAGGTCTCGAAAGACTGGAATAAAGAAAGCATGATCACCAATCTTGTTGGTACAAATTAACATGATAAACTCTATAGGCGCCAAAAGAACAAGACATGTACAAGTTGCCTTTCTTTATAGCGTACAAAAATAAACTACTCCAGCCGGCCGGTTACGTAAGAAATGAGAGATGCACATGACTGAGAGAGAGAGAGAGAGACAGAGACAGAGACTTATTGTAGACTTGTGACCTCAGTACTGTATACGCCATGGTCCCGTCCGTGTCCCTCCTCCTATCTCTGTTCGTGAGATGTCAACGTCATGGCTAGCTACTTATCCCGGAATTATTCTTGGGCATTCCCCTCCGGGCTCGATCGTATCCATGGCCGGCCTGGCGCAGGACGGGAAACCGGAGGAAGGAATAATGAGGGAATAGGAACCTTTGTTTCCTCTTTTAGAGAGCTTGTAGACGAAGGCATGCATAATTGAAGATGCAAAGTAGGGCTTCCCCATGGACGAACGTACGTCACCCCCTGCTCTCTCTCAGCTCATGGCGGCCACACGCGACGCGACACGGGCACACATCTTGGAATAAAGATGGGTCAAGCCGGCATGATTCCTTTTCTTGTTCCGTTGTTGAAGAGTTGCTACGACGCAGCCGCAGCTGTGTGAATGTACCGAGCGAGTACTAATCCGGCCTACGACCGATGATGCGTTTCTTTTAGCACGTCGCGTCGTGCCTGGAACAGCCAGTGGCGTTGTTAAGGAACAGCTCGCCTGAAAAGCATGTGACGATTGAGAGGGATATGCAAGAAATCTGAGAGAGTTCTTCAATTTTTGTTTTTTTTCCCCATACAAATGCTGCTCGGTTTTTTCTAACCGATTGAATAATCTGAAGCTCTGAACTCGTCGTTCGTTGGTATGAAAAGCAGCCTTACCGGCCAGCCTGTCAATGTAGTTTTCTGCAGAATTCTTCAACACTGAAAGCTATTTTGGTAACAGAGATGCCTTCTCATTTTGTAAAGCAACTTGTGAATCACAAGTACTGTCGTTAGTGCATATATTTGTCCATCACATCTCTGCCCTAGTAGCACCAGATCTCGGTTTTATCTTCGGATTCAGCTATCTGCATGTGCATATATTGAGTAGTGCTTTTTTGCTTTTGTTAGAACTAGAAGCACTATAAGAACGGGAGAAAAGATTTAACGTGAAAAACCTCACGAATGAGGGAAAAATCACAGAAGATAATCCTTCCGATATATTTGTATACATTTTGAAGCAAACAAATAGATAAGTAATCATCATCTATTTTATTTATTTTTTAATATTTATATATATTTTTTTTATAAAAAAAAAACACACGAGAGAACCTGAAGTCTAGATGCATGCTTTTTAGTCAAAAGAATTCGTAGTTTCTCTCTGATTTGATCACCAAGAGGGCAAGATAGTGGTCTTGACTCTTGCACTTGTGATGTAGTATATACACTTGACAGTCAGTCGAATCGCCGATTACGTTAACGTCATATCAAAACGGACTTGTCGTGGAGGCAATGGAGAAGCTCGGTAAGACCCGTTTCTGAAGCGTCCGTTATCTACCACATGACATGAAGATGCGGGCACCAGGGTCACCTTATCTTTTCAACTAAGATTTTTCTCTCTTCTTTGGTATCAATTTTCGTTGAAAATCACTAAAAATCACAAGGTGTCAGAATCCAAATTTTGAAGAAAAAACCCAAAAAAATCAGGATTTTCTCTCGATTTTCTTTCGATTTTCACCGATTATCGTGATATTTTGACAGGCCAATTCAATGTTTCTCAAGAAACGATTTTTGGAACGATTTTCTCTAGGGTTTCACCGATTTTCTCTCGATTTTCACCGATTATCGCGATATCTACATCGCATAAATTTTTTTGAATTTTTTTTTTTCAATTTGACCGGTTTTCGAGCAATTTCAAATATCTAACCCCACCAATATGTCCGATAATCGCGATTTTCTACCGATTTTCTGCGATTTTTGAATCCCTGGCGGGCACATCTTTCTCCTAATCCGTACCTCCCACCGGTGACAGAACTAAATAAATTTTAACACAAATGTACATTTCTTACATAGAACTATATAGTTTTGTACAATGATTTTGTATAACAATAAATCCAATATATATTTAAAATTTGCTAAAAATACAATACAAATAGTTTTAAGTTTTAAAATTCCCAAACCACTAAAATTGAAATCAGTTCAATTAAAAAATTTAGTCTATATAAAGAGGTGAAATTTTTGCGTTTCTCATAATGTTAAAGGTGCCGAGATATACCTGACACCCCACGTGGTTCCGCCTATGCCTCCCACACAATTATACCCCTATTACTGACACTGAAATACAAGGAATTTTGTAGCAAAGGGAACTTCCACTCTTATGCCCTCTGTTTTAGAACACGGGAACTTCTCCTGATTCATGTGGAGATTTAACCATTTCCTGCAAAATTTCTGCGAAAAACCTGGGTTTCCTATACGAAATTACGTGCTCTAAATGGGACATTAATTAAGAAAAGTGTTGGAAAGTGATTTGAGGAAGGTTAAGGTGTCATGTATATATTGCATTTTGTTACTAATACATGCTGAGTATATTCTTGTGTACTCACCCTTATATAAATCCTTCTTTACTTAAACTTTAAGAACCAAGGATTCATTGAGGAGGAATGGATGGCAAGTCACCCACGGGACCATGGTGATGAGGAGGTGGAGGGCTACCCAGAGGATTGGGTGGGGTAGCGGCTCTTATGGTAGAGGTCGCAGATCACTATAGTATAATATAGTGTAAATATTATATCTAAGTTTTTGTTTTAAATATTATAGTAGACATGTGAACTTTAAGATGATATACTGCGCGCGTGATAGGAAATGTAATTATTATTATATTGCAACAGTACTTTGAATTGGTGTATTAACTGATAAAGTGTCAGGTCCGCTCGATCTTTTATTAGTTAATATATCTAGATCAGCGTAATTACGTTAGAGTTAATAATAGAATTACTATAATTATACTAAGTTAATTACGTGGGTCGCCACAGGTATCAACCGCTTTCTCCTTCCTGTCGAACGAATCCCGTTTGCTTCTGTTCGCCTCTGAAAACAACTTTCGGACTTCGGAGTCTCCGGCCGTATAGCCGTGTGTATGTGTTGATCAAATCATGCGTACGTTGGTAGCGTGCGCATACGTCGTCGGTTCCATATCTCATCATTGGAACAGGGAATCAAGGGTCCACACGCGGATGCTTGAGAGGATGGTTTAGATGTATCGATTAGTTTGTTTATTCTCTTCGGACGATCGGACCAGCTACGGCAGGCTGCAGGGTGCTGCCAATCCACGGAATGTAGTGGTTGGCCGCGTTTCTTTCTTTTTGGTTAAGAAAAAGACGGGGGAATTACCACTACTGGAGGATCACGCACATCGACGGGTCTCTCAAGGAATATTCATATTGGGGTTGATCGATATAGCTGCGTACGATTGAACCTGGCATATATGGAGACGTCGGCTCGTATATAGTTTGGAGTCCTTTTTTTCATATATATATACAAGTGGGTGCAATACATTTTTGAACCATTGGATCGACTTAGAATCGCATACACGTATCTCAAAGCTAATCCAAGGACCTAAAACGTTAGTCAACAAAAATTATGGCTAGTTACAAGTAGCAGTACGTTAATGAGATACAAAACCCTGTTTAGAAAAAAAAGTGCCGCAACATTGGCATCCCGTGGTGCAAAAGGAATATTTAGCCGCATGCGCCCCTATGTATCCGGTGATGCCTATTTATAGCACACAGCACAAATACGCCATAACATTGCTATATTCCCGTGGTTTTTTCTCGAGAGGGTTTTTCCACGTTAAATCATTGTCTCCATAGTTTTGCCGTGCTCTAAACCAAACATATATAATATATACAGTCTTACGGCCACATGCGTAAAAGAGTACAGTTTTCACAAGCTCGCCAGCCGGATCCTGGCACAGTACGTTAACGCGCGAGAGCAGGACAAGTTGATCCATCGATTCGTCCCAACCCAAAAGACAGATCAGATTGGGTGGAGACGTGCTGGCACGGCAAGTCACATGCGTGTGCACACACCACTAGAGCGAGCTACCTTAGCTTAATTAGCCCTAACATGCATGCAGCCTCATCACCATCGATCGCCATGCACAGCAGTACGGTACCACAACGTACCGCGCGCGCGCGTATGGACCATCGCTGCTCGGTGGGCATGCATGCAGCGTCGTCGCGTTGCTCCCACGGCCGGCACGCTGCGGCGCTGTAGGCAATCGATGATTGTTCCCTTGCAACGTCCGGCTCGTGCTGCCACCACGTACTAGCTAGCTATAGTCAGCTGCGTAACTTAAAAATTTTCTATCCGGCCCGGCCGCACAATTTTTCATCTTGTACGTTAACTTTGTAATATCGTAAATTTAATATATATATATATATATATATATTTTAAAATTTACTAAAATTATAGTACAAATAATTCTAAGACCTTAAAAACCAAAAACAACCAAAATCCAAACCAATTCAATCAACGAATCTAACCTATTAAAGAAATCGATCCAGTAACGTTTTAATTAATCCATTTAGCTGCAATAAACGGCCCCATGAATAGCTCGCTCGGGCGGTTGCATGCATGGAGCCAGACGAGGGCGCTGTTCGGAGCCGCACCTGATGCGTCGCTGGACAGTGCACGCAGCGTTGGCTAGTGCTGCCGAGCTCTTGTGACTTTGTGAGCATCATCCACCCGGCCACCAGCCCACCACCATGCGCCGTGCCGGTCCGGGCAGGCGGGTTTGCCCCCGGGCGCGCTCCCTCCCTGACTGTCCCGTCCGGTCGGGGGGCGATCTGCGCGCGTACTTGGGCCACTCTGCATTCCGTGGGGGCACCGGCCGGCCGGCAAGAGGTTCAGATATGGATGGCGTTGCGTGGTTGGCACTGTGGAAGGAATCAGACTGGCTGATGGATTCGGATCAGCTGCGGCGTGGTCCGTACGTGCGTGCAAGAGTAATAACTGCTTCTGTATGCGCCGAAGGTTGGATCGAAAGTCTATTATCTGGATTTTGGTATGGTCGCCGTGGAAGAATTCACGCGTTCTAGATCAAGACAGTGCCTAAGATTTTTCTCTGCTGATCCTGATGATTACATTGCAAACGGCATGCATGCGAGGCAATAATTAATCCGCTCCACGCAGTGGCAGATTATGCTAATTAAGCATCGGACTGAAAATTATATGGCTATAATTAATACCAAAAATATAATTAAGGGCCTGTTTGGGAGAGCTCCACTAAAAAAAAATCAGCTCCACCATATAGTAGCTCCGCCATAGAGTTGAAGTAGGGAAGAGGGGTGTTTGGCTTGCAAATTAGATCCAGCTTCAAGAATAGATGGTTTTGGTGTGGATACCCATTTATGCCCTTGGATGTTGAATGGAGGTTTTGTGAATTTAATTTGCTCCTCATATGTGTAACCAGTGGCAAAGGTGGGTAATTACCTAGGAACTTCACGAGTGAGTATGAAACGGTGTTACTTGGATTACCCCTTGAGGAGCTCCACAAAAACCATGGAGCAGCTCCCTAGATTCACATTTTTTCTGGAGTCGGAGTTTTGTGGAGCTGTGGTGTTTGGCTACACGAATTTGAAATGGAGCTAAAAATTGAGGAGGAGAGCTCTCATAAACACCCCCTAAGTATTCGCTGCTAGTAAACGTATATCTCGAGCCAGCTCCGCCCCTAGCTCCACATGCGCTCGATCGATCTGGACTTTAGGTGATCACGTACGTGAGAGCGAGCGGAGACCAAGAATTCAAGATGAGATGCACAACTAGTGCGTACGTACGTACGCACGCAGGTATTGCAGATTAAGATGGATGAATCGGTACACGTCCTCCTAGAGCTTAGGAGGGGGTGGAAATTTTGTACACGCGTGCATAAATAATAGGACCCGGCCGGTCGATCGCAGCATGCACGGTCGTCGCACATGAAAAGGAGAAGACGTACGTCCTTCTCGCCTGAGTTGTTCCTGTACCTCCCTCCGGTACCGGCCAACGTACGTACAGATCGCAGCGGCAGCTACTCCAACATCTCGCTCTGTTGCCTTGTGAGCACTCGCAGTTACAGGCCAGTCAGCTCCGTAATTATGCCGCTCAGTAAAGCTTTACTTCGCATATGCTCATGTCATGAATCATGATAGCATCTGCAGTTGTTCTGCTCTAGGGTTCTTTTGACTTGAAACCTTGCAGTTAAAGGCGTTGATGTTATGCAAAGTTGCAGAATGTAAGGAAATTGTCACAACGCAAAATGTAAAGCGAGACTGGGAGCTAGAGAGGGATTGGGATCCTCTGCCTTTCTTTCAAAAAATGCACGGTCTGAGAGAATGAAAAAAATCTGAGAAAAAAAAATCAAATTACTATAGTATTCGAGATTTTGGTAAATTTTATTGAAATTTCAGATATTTTGATTGAAATTCAAATATTTTGATCAAAAATACTGTGGCAATTTGATTTTTTTTCAAAAAATCTTCATAGGATCCCAATCCACTAGAGAGAGGGGGGTGGGGATAAAAGAGAGAACTGATAAGTGAGAAGGCGTCCTCTCCTTTCCCCTCCCGTGACTGGGTGGTCCTTCCATTTCTCTCTCCCCCTAGAATCTATTTCTCTTTCCTGATCTTTCTGCCTCTCCGAATCCATTCCTCTTTCCAGTGCCATGCATTCATGGCGAGCATACCGAGAGACAGGGCTGGGGGAGGGGGGCGCTGCACTGCATACGGCTGCAGTGCCATGACTTGTGTCGACAAGTCGAGTAAGGCACAAAACGAAAAGGAAGGAAGGAAGGGGAGATCGATCCAAAGGCTACTAGCTAGTTGTTTCTGCTTCTGCGTGGTAGCTTTGCATCGTGCCATCATGGTTTCATGTGCATTGCGCTTATCCTGAAACCAAAGCGCGCAGCTTAAAAGCATAAGCCTGGCGTTTTATTGCTGCAGCGCGCTGTGCCGGCCGGCCGGGTCAGACCGTCGCAGGGAGCAGAATCATCGAAGGCTTGCTTGTCAATACCCTCTTGGAGCCATTCTTCTGCACGTATATATGTATGTGCATGCAAGTAGCAAACAAGCAATGGACCTAACAGATCACTACAGCGGTGGAGTTAGAATTCTGCTAAGCCTCGGGTGAAAAACTAAACAGTAATAACTAACGTCATATATTATCCATACCGAGATACAACAAAAAGCAAGACATCGAACAAAAAAAATCAAGATCCTCCTCAACTCATGAACCTAGAATCGATGCTTTTCTCTAACTATCAGTGCTAGAAAAACGTTGGAACCAACTAGCTAATTATTGATAGTTACTTAACAAACTAACTATTCTATGCTAGGATTCTTGGATCAAGAACATTGTGCTTAACTAATTCTATGCCAGGATTCTTGGATCAAGAACATTATGCTTGAGAACTGAGCGTAGCTCAGCGCGGTTGTGCGCCCCGCCCACCCGTGTTCGAGCCCCGCTCAACCCGCGTGCTTGCATGGAGCCGGAGGTAGGCGCGTGTGTGTGGTGGGGGGTGTGTGTGTGCGTTTGTAGTCCGGTTATTGTTCACTTCTTCGTTAATGAAATGTCAGAGCTCCTGGCCAAATTTTCAAAAAAAAAAAAGAGAACATTATGCTTAACTAACATGTCAGTATCAAGAACAAAGATTTTCGGATTATGAACACTCACTATCTGCGCCGCAGAGCTAATTCACGCAATTGACGAACCGCTTGTGCAAGTCCTGCATCCACCGGATCCGCTGGTCGTCGCCGTCGCACGTGCTCCGCCACATCCACGTTGCACGGGAGCAGGCCAGGGCCGGCCGAGTTGTGTGGGTCGCCGCCACCTTCATTCGGCTGTTGCCATCGGACCGCTACCTCCACTCAACTACCGCCACCGGACCGCTGTTGCTTGAGCTGCCGGCCGCACGGTACGAGTCGCCAACCACCATCACCACTAGGGATCCGTCTATCGCAAAGTCGCTCAGGATCCACGACAACCAAGTGCGACGAAGCTAGCCGCATCCTGAACAGATATGGCGGCCATAGCCTAGATCCCATCAGATCTAGCCCAGATGTAGGAGGAGGCAAAGTTGCTGGACTTGCAGGCTCGAGGTCGAGGAGACGGAGGGCCGACGGGTTGCGAATGAAGCAGAAAGTAGGTGGCTCAAGCACGTGGAGAGGAACCCACCTAGGGCAAGGCGGCAGCGCAAGGGCCGATAGCCAGTGCAGGGGCCAACCACCGATGGCCAGGGTGAGTGCAACTGCGCAGGGGTCAGCGGCTCGGGTGAGGGGGGGGGGGCGAGCGAGGGCCAGCTTCCCTCGGGCTTGAAGGCTCCACTACCAATTAGGTCAGACCTTGAGTCATTGCCCCACTAATCCGAGACCCAGCTCCACACCTAGATCACTAGCTTGTATGGGAGCTCGCGTGTGTGTGCACATATGGCAGAGACGATGCATGATTTTGTAGGGCTTTCATTTCTGAACACCAATGTTAAAGTGATGGTGTTTCACCTGGAATATTTGCATTTTTATGCATATGAAAAAATTTTACTTTGTAGCAAAGTATAATCGATTTATGCTCTCTTCATCAGCTAAATTGCACATAATTTTGTACGTAGCAGCACTCTCAGCAAAGGAGTAGTGGGCATGCATGGTTGCAAATCAGACCCACGACGTGCTTTAAAATTCAGGCTCTTCTTTTTTTTGAGAAGAATATCTCAAATTGTTAGAGGCTTGTTTCGAACTCGGGAATTTTTCCTAATTTCTAAATAAATTGAATTGTTTTTAGTGAATTTTTTTGTAAAACTTCTATGAAATTTCTGAGTTCCAAACAGGGCCTAAAATCTCACCGATATTGACCGATGAGATTATTCACTTATGCAAATTAATATGCTCGAAAAGAACAAAAGTTAAAAGCTCCCTGCTTTTTTTTTGAATTTTTTTCTGTCAAATATTCGGACGTTGAAAAACTCACCAATCAGCTGCTAGCTAGCTAGCACACCAATTATTATTATTTTTCCAATGAGGACACTCTATTGGCATCGATCATTTTCATCTAGAAGTTAATACGGTGCATTATCTACATTGGTATAAATAAAGAACGAAAGAATTGTCATCTGCACAAGTGTCCGACCCAAGTCCAAGATATGTGCACCTGTGTGATGCTTGTGCCGTTGGCCATCTCAATCAAAGCGGTATATTTGCCACTTCCCTTGCCTGCAGGGTAGACGCAGAGCGCTTAGAAATGGCCACAAAGGTCACATCTCTGCTAGGTCATTTGGACGAAATGCCAGGCAGCAAAGCATTCCAAGACGTGATCGATCAACAAAGTACGTAGAATTTTCTCCCCTAGCTAGGGCTCTCGTAGACTCCTACGTATAGATGACAGCGACATGCATCATGTATAGCTGGCTTTCTTGTTGAAGTTGCGTTGTCAACCGAAAACCCCACATGGATTCTTGAGTCCATAACCACAAGGAAGAATCGAACCACCGAGCTGCACTCGAGAACGAAATAGGCAACATCTACGTAGTATTGCTACAATTCAGCTATTCTAGTATGCTACTGATGCAACGCTAATTAACTCCTAGTGTGCTAGCATTGGAACCATGCATCCTTTGGTGGGTAGATGAGTTGCAGTCGTGGGGCATGACTCCAACCACCAGGTTCAAATTCTAATATGCAGTTTGACGTTTACATGAGTACATTTTCGGTACAAAAGTAAGTTCCCACGCTCCTCGCCAGTTGCAGATTTACCTCTAATCTCTGCTATTCTAGATGAACACTAATGCGCATTTAGGTGCATGTAGATTGTGTGCGTGCACATCTACTCGTAATCTCAACGAAAATGTTAAGAGGCTAACACTGACAGTACACTATCCTAGGAACCATTTGAGTAGACACACAATGGACCCAATTCAACCCAGCCATAAACTTATAACTTATGGCAATAAGGCATGTCGGCCAAGTCCTTAGTATGGGCTGATCGATGGGTGACACGCTCAAATTTTGATTGCACAAAGCACAAATAAAACCACTGCCCTTGAGATGCCTAGTTTAGATGAAATATTTTTGGCACAGGAAAAAGCATCTCCAGGTACATTTGGTTTGGTCCACGGAACGTTTTGGTTGGTGCCTTGGTGGTGCCTGGTGCGTGCCCTGCGAGTCGTCGATCAGTTGAACCGCAATGCGGGGCCGGCGCACGTACAACACACAGTAACGGAACTAGGCGCGCACCGCCGGTGTTGCGAGCGGCCTGGCCAGGTACATACATCCGTGACTGTTTTGTGGGGTCTGATACTCTGATGTGCATGACAAGTGGATACTGTAAAAATTGTCCGTAAAAAAGCACTAGGAAGCTACGGTAGAAAGACTGGTGCCGAACTAGGTTAATATAAGGGCAAAATATCCGGTGCAACCACCGTTTTCGTGCAACCACCGTGCAAGCCTACTAAAAAAAGTTCCAAAATTTTTTTAAAAAAATCATAGATGTACATCTCAACTTACCCCATCTACGTATAAAATTTCATGATCAAATACGTCCTATGCTAGAAGTTGCAAAAAAGACAAATTTTCGCTTGGAATCTTGCTACAGTAGACATCACAAAATTTGTTTTTTTTTTGTAACTTCTAGCATAGGACATATTTGATCATGAAATTTTATACGTAGATGGGGTTAGTTGAGATGTACATCCATGATTTTTTTCAGAATTTTTTGGAACTTTTTTTAGTAGGCTTGCACGATGGTTGCACGAAAACGGTGGTTGCACCGGATATTTTTGCCTAATATAAGTCTCTCGAGATCGATTAACACACCGCAGGCATTATTCATATTCTTTCATACAGTCATGTATATATAGTTCAAGTAGCTAATATTACAACTCCTAAAGCCTATAGATTTCTCGGCTTTAGGCCGCGCCACCTCATCAGCTTTGCAAAAAATACTCTTGCGAGTTCTGAAATTGGGCTCAAACCCTCAACACCTCTTTTGCAAAAAAAAAAAAAAAGAAAGGAAAAAAAGAAAGAAAGAAAAAAAAGATAGAGCCCTTTTGCAAACCAAACCTCCTGGAACAAAGCATCTAGATCCTCCCCCGAGCTCTTCTTCAAAAACAAAATCATGGTTCCCAAAATTCCTTTCGGGTCCTTCATCCCTGTTTTCGTGAAAAAGCCCTGTAGATTTCCCAAAAACTTGTTCTCATTCCTTGTTTCTACGAAAAGGCCCCCACGAATACTTAAATTGTGATCATTTCAGTTTTTCTTAGAATTTTCAAGATTTCGGCAAAGGAAAAATGGCATACACTGTTGAGTTTGTTTTTTCTACCAGAGCACCCTATCAAAATTCACTCAACATAACGTAGTGCGTGGCTTTACCTAGTATATATAATTATTGTACTAAGCAAACCGCACCCGCGAGTCCGACATGGGTGCCTTTATTCAATTAAAAAAAAGAGTGTTAAGATGTAATCGAACTCTTGGTCGTGGCTGTTGAGATATATCCAAACGCTTGATTTTGATGAGCGAATTCTGAAAATACCCCTAAAGGGTTATGGGTATAAATATAGCACCCCCTTGTACCAGAGAAACAATATATCGATCAATAAAGAGATAAAAGAGTTGATCTCCCTGTATCTTGTGTTTATCTACTATGATTGTTCTTCATCTATTCTTGATTTTCATTGTGATTAGTCAAGCAAACAAATAAAATCTAAATCAATTAGATTCACTAAGTGCACTAACTAATTAAGTCTCTAGTCAAGCATTGCAATCCTAATGACAATAAAGCAATTTAATTCTATAAAAGTAAATTGCAACAGTGTAAATAAAGAATTGCAAGCAAACATAAAGAGACACACCGATGTTTTACCGTGGTATTCGGTGACTTGCCGGTCTCCCCTAATCCACGTTGAGTGTGAGACCCTCCCTTTTATGCTACAGTGCAACAAAAAAAGAACGGTTCTAAAGTGCATACTGTGCCACTACTACAGAACAGTACATCACTGCCAGGTCCAAAATTTGAAGCATCCAAGTCATGGCAAACCTTATCACTGCCGGCTCTACGCATAATCAGCAGTGATAATGTCAAATTACGCTCAGATGCGCGGGAAAATACATATCACTACCGGTTAAAGAATAAACTGGTAGTAAAAGTTCCAATATCACTGTCGGTTCTATTTAGAACTGGCAATGATATGTCACTACCAGTTTTGAGTATAATGCGGTAGTGATAGTTTGTTATCACTGCCGGTTGGTTATACCAACCGGTAGTGATACGTTTTCTGGGCAGCGGATCTTACGAACCGTCAGTGATAATTTATCACTGACGGCTCTAGCCCAACCGACAGTGATATGGCGGCAAGGATTGCCTGTTCTGTAGTAGTGTGCTAATCCCATGAGCAGTAGCTAGCACGCACAAATACAATTTGAAATCACAACCATGCACGAAGCTTTATTTCGTATAATGGCGGAAGTATTGATACAATATGCCACTGAGGTTGATTAGAATACAACGGAAGAATCAAATTTCTTGTAGTGTGCCACATAACCTTCAGGCATCTGACAAGGTAAAACCTTAGAAAGAATCATCGTTAATAAACCCATATCCTGCATCAAAGTAAACATCTACAAGAATATCTGACTCTTCATCTAAAAACAATAATGATAGCAAGGGTGAGTACATTTCGTACTCAGTAAGACTTTGAGTTGAGTGTTTGAAATGCAGGCTGATCCTAGTATAAGTCTTCTACGGTTAAATTTTGCCTTGAGTCAAATTGAATTGTAATACTAAATAGTAGATTGAAAGCGAAAATAAAATAAAAATAATTTGATGAGTATATAAATAGCAAGTATGTAAACATAAAAGTAACAAGTAAGAATAACATAAATGTAATAAAAGACTCATAGTCCTTCGTGAGCGAACTCACAGTCCTTCGTGAGTATCAAAAACAATCTTTTACCAACACACGACACAACAGCTGAATTCAATCTTGCCAGCACATGTCAAGCATTGAATCATCTGTAAGGGTAAACTCACCCATAAAAATATCAAAACAGCTAACTATATGATGACTTTACCAAGTGCTCATGACCGCGAGCGCAGCTAATCGATTAGTTTTAACTCTGCAGATGTATACAGCTTTACCCACAAGGAATGATCATCTCTTTATGCATGGCTAATTTGCACACTTCCTTTGGTGTGTCGCAGAGAGATCATATATAACCGTTACATTATTCAAACCTAGCTTTGCACCAGCCCGGTGACATTAAGTCCTTGCTATGGTAGAAACAAAAAATCACATGAAATATAATAATCTTTTGAGTTCGATAAAACAACAACCGTTTATCCCCATAGCCAGACGTACACCGTTGTATCGGTAAATGTTTGTTCCAGATCACCTCGGTGTGGACGTCCCTTCGAGCAAATCTACCTGGAATGCATGTACTACTCCAAACTTCTAATGTGCAAAGCTAGTTTTAAATAACTTAATAGGTTAAGACCGTCCTATACCAGCCCTCATGGATGTACGGTTATCTTTGCATGAAAATAACACAATAGTTCGGTCCTTGATCGACCCGGGCGATAAATCTCCCCCTATCTACGTGCTTATTATTTGCACTTTCGGCCATTGCCAATAATCGCACGCGTCAAACTCAGTTTTATTTTCAGAAAAAGAAAATATCAATAATCACAATAGTCCAACATGTTCAAGATTAAAGTTCATCATGTTCAACATTTCAATTCAATATATCAAATATTTAAGTTCATTACGAATAGTAAACCATTCGTAGCTCAATCTATAGCATGGCTAAGCATATGCATGTAATAATTGAGTATACCCATTTTGTGTGTCCATTCATGATCTAGGGTTTTCATCTATCACTACTGATCAAGGAAAGCCATCAATAGTTATTTCGATTAGGAAGAGTTGTATAAAAAAAGACTATAATTATCGACATATATTTTGCCTCAAAAATTGCTAAAACTCTTTTCTAGATCCAAAACCGAAGTTCATGGCAAAGCGCCAGAAGCGCTCAGATTGGATCAAATAGAAAGAAGCAATTGATGCATAATTGTGCTCGCTTAACAAAAGAAAAGTATTTGATCCTATTGACTGAACACCTCCCTAAGTGTTGGGTTTTCATTTAGAAGAGAAATAAAAATAACTAGATGGTGGGATATAAAGCGAGGACCGTAGCACAAGGTTCACGCAGAGACTCGGCATCGATTACGATAAAACTTACTCTCCTGTAATGAGTAGAACATCCTTCCAATATTTAATACCAACGGTAACTAGTTTGAACTTATTAATGCAGTTGGTGGATATAGTGATCGCATATTTATATGGATCGCTGAATACGGATATTTATGTGGGAGTCGCTAAAGGGGTCAAAATTCTGTATCCTAATAAATGTAATCGCAACATGTATAGCGTCAAATTGTAGAGGTTGCTATACGGATTAAAATAGCCAGGAAGAATGCGGTACAACCGGCTTAGTGATTTCCTCCTGAAGAAAGTATACTCCAATAATGATGATTGTCCCTGTGTGTTTATAAATAAGTCACAAAATAGATTCTATATTATCCCGGTCTACGTTGATGATTTGAATATAATTGAAACCACATAAGACATAAAGGAAGTAAGTTCTTACCTTTTGATGGAGTTTGAGATGAAACATTTGGATAAATTCAAATATTGCTTAGACCTGCAGCAAGAGCATTTTTCTGTAAAATTTTTGTACACCAATCTATCTATACCAAGAATGTATTGAAAAAATTCAATATGAATAAATCTCATCCTTTGAAGACCCCCATAGTAGTTAGATATCTTCAAGTGGATAAAGACTGTTTTAGACGGAGGATGTCAAATGAGGAAGCCTTAGGACCTGAAGTTCCATACTTAAGCGTCACAAGAGCATTGATGTATCTTGCGAATTCCACTAGACTTGATATTGCATTAGCAGTAAATTTACTAGCTAGACATAGTGCAGCTCCAGCTAGAAGATATTGAACTGGTGTCAAGACTTTACTTAGACACCTCCAAGGTACACAAGATCTTGGCTTATTTTACCGAAAGGACTAAGACTCGATTATGGTGGGATTTATGGATATTGGTTATTTGTTTGATCCCCAAAGTGCCACATATTAGACTGGGTTTGCATTTCTTTATGGTGATACAACCATTTCTTGGTGGTCTTTTAAGCAAACATTGGTAGCTATTTCTACCCACTACTCAAAGATTATAACATTATGTGAAGCCTCATGTGAAAGTGTTTGGCTTAGATGTGCGATTTGCTATATCCAGGAGTCATGTGGCATTAACACCGTCGATACCCTCACAATTATCTATGATGATAATACTGCTTGTATTACACAAATGCACATGGATTATGTAAAAAGCAATATCACGAAGCATATTGCACCTAAACATTTCTATCCTCATGAACTGTAGAAGAATGTTGAATTGAAGTAAAGATATTGCAAAATAAGTCATGTGAAAATCTAGCAGATTTATTTACTAAGTCTTTGCCAATAGCCAGTTTCCAAAGATGTGTTCGTGATATTGGAAGAAAACGACTTAGTGATATGCAAAGTTCAAGAGGGGTAAATCTCTGAACTATAACCCATAGTATAATCTTGAAGATACTACCCTAACTCAGAAGATTATAAGTTGTATTCTTTTTTTCTTAGTGAATTTTTCTGAAGTTTTCTCATGTGAATGTTTTTGATGAGGCAACAAGTGTAACACAATATGCGGGTCAATGTATTATTTTCTTCATCTTTTTTCCCACTGGATTTTTTGGGAGGGGTTTTTTTAATGAGGCATATGCACCATGCAATATTCGTCTAATAGGGAGTGTTAAGATATAAACAGACTCTTGATCTTGGCTGCTGAGATATATCCTGTGCTTAACTATTATGGTTATTCTTTATCTATCGTTAGTTGGTAGGTATCGAGATTAATCTACGGCGATTGTCGTTGTTTTACGCCAGAGAGAAGCATTTCTTCGCAACTCTCGTTTGAGCAAAAAACAAAAAACATACAAGAGAAAGGAACAAAAGATACACTTTGCAAAGGCTACAAATTACATCTTGCGTACGTAGAGACATTTATAGCATTTTTAAGCAGGGTTCATAAAACTATTGACCGTATCGAGCCGGTTCAACATCCAAAACCAGTCTAATTTAAAAAATATATACGACGTAAATTGGTAAATTTTTTTGTCAAAATCGACAGGTATTAGGTCAAAATCGTGTGGCAGAGCCGCAGTAGTAAATATTCACCAATTGATCGGTCGATTTTCGGTCAAAATTGACGATTTTCAGTCAAAATCAGTTGGTTTTCAATGAAAACCAGTTGTTTTTTTTTATTCTTGTGAATTTTTTTAAAAATTTTAATTTTTAACCCTTCGGTTTCTATCGTTTTTTGGTTCGATATTTCTGATTTTTAAATTTCTATTTTAGAACGATTTTTCGAAATCGATATTCTTAACTCTTCTTTCAAGTCACCGTAGGATCAGCAGGAAGATAAGACCCCACAACTAGGATGCGGATGATTCGATCTATATGTTCCGGCAAGATAGTCCAAGGTGCATTAATTCGTGCTTACAACTTTCTGCATTGACAAGATTTATCGAGGAGAAAAAGGTGAAGATTGATGGTGCGTTTTGCGACAAAGCCAAGAACAGCGACGTGCAGTTGTGCACTGCGGGCGCCGTTTTCCTTCTTACTTTCTCACTTTCCGTACATCATTTGCAAATAGCAATCGTCGTGACAGGCGATCGAAGTACCACCTACCAGGTATAGGACAGCACGTACGTACCGGAAACGGAACATGCGACGAAAAATGATATACGTGAGTATATGCTCATATGGAACCCCACTAATCAGAAATAGGTCAGTGTATGCTCAAGTTCAAAACTCAACTATCCGAAGTTCAAGCTTAATTTGGATGGGAAAATCATCATTTTTAAAGCAAATTAATAGCTTATTTTGTCACCACATAGTATATACTGCTCTCTGCAGTCTCCATCCCAAATATAAGTTACTGTCGTATCCCTAACCTTGGCCATTAGTACAAGTTGTCCGTAATTGAGTTTGTTTTTCAAAATATATACTTTCATAAAATATCTTTCCATGGTATCGCCAAGACAAAAAACAAAATATTCACCAACGCCTTCGTACGCGTGATATCGATGTTGCCTACGCGAGATGAAAACGCCGAGACAAAAGACTTCACGGGAGCACCTGGCCCTCGCGCGCATCGACCCCACGCACGAGTCCACTGTCCAGCCCAATCAATGCACGGAAACATTCCCTTGGTGTGCATAATATAGATGCTACTATAATTATATCATAATATGGATGCTTCGAAATATTAATAAAAAAACAAAAAAAATTCTTAAAAAGAAATTATTCTATATCATGTAATAATTGGACCTCATATAGTTATATTAGTATAGCAACCGAATAAATGGCGTGATCATCGTTGTGTAGTTTTAGACCTGAGAGATGGGCCAAGCTTTTTACGGGCGGCCCAAGACCCGGCCGGTGCGGCCCGAGTGGATTCGGGCCGGGCCGAACCGGCTCAAACTACTGGCCGGGGTGGGCCTAGGAATGAGGCCTGTCGGGCGGCCCAGCCTGGCCTGACTACGTACATGGGCCAGGTTCCGGCCGGCCCGACCTGACTCGGCCCGCCGTGACTGTTGTGTAGTGTATGTTCACCCGTCTTCGTGACTTAGAAAAAAAAAAGGTATAGCTTTTCCTATCCACGAAGATACGGAATTATTCCATACGCCTGCCCACACTTTGCAATCATTTGCTCGCTTAATCTTTCTCATTTCATCTCTCTTTGCCTGGCCCCCTTGATTGGATTAATAATAATAATAATAATCAATACTACTTCTAGTGTGCTGACGAACTGACGACACACTCAACTCCTATCTAATCCTTTCGCTTCACCTAAACAAATAAGCAAGCAAGCTGGCTGGTTGGGTTCTAAATTAATGTTGCTGGCCTTGTACTAGCTAGTGTTCAACTTTGTTCTTTGACCACAACTGTGCTATGCATATATGTACCTACCCAAGATTCTTATACTTGTTACAAGCAGAACATGCATGCATTGTGATAATATTCTATCTTCACATGTGATGTTAACTTGGGCTAATTCCAACTTAGCTATCAAAAGAGAAAGGCATTGCGAATCATTCATGCATATTGCTAGGGAGTGGGCCGGGTATGGCCCGGCCTGGCCAGACTCCTGCCCGCCGTGCTTCTGGGCTGGGTCGGGCCCTATAAAACCTCTCCCGTGCCGGCCCGGCCCGACCCATTGGCCTTTCCGGGTACTTTGACATAAACTTACGCTTCATACTCGCCCGATCCGACGGCCCGGTTTGGTGCATATATACACTTAAAAGCCTGAGCCAACGGACGGCGTGACAAAACCTAGATACGTATAACACTACAACAGATCTGGTCATCAGTACCGGTTTTTGAACCGGTACAGACCATCCGGGACTGATGGCACTAGAAATGTTTCAAAATATGTCGAGGATGTATGAAGAAGCGGGACTCGAACCCACCCACCATCGCGTACTGATATACATAGAATATGCATTCCTTTTGAACTTTCCAGAAACGAGGTATCAGTACCGGTTGGTAACACGAATCGGTGCTGATGCACTCTCATTAGTACCGGTTCATTACCAACCAGTACTGATGCTCCATGCCTACAGTACCGGTTCGTGACACGAACCGGTACTAATGTGAGGGCATCAGTACCGATTCATATTACCAACTGGTACTGAAATGTGACATTATAAAATGTGACAATATAGAATACGGCTTTCGGTACGACTTTATATCATGTTTTTCGGGCCGTTTCTAGGTGTTTGGGCCTTTCCGGGGGAGTTTGGGCCTTGGGGGACCTAATTGGGCCGTAGGTAGGGGTCCCCGGCCCATGTGGGGGAGGAGGTGGGCAGCAAAACCCACCCCCTTTGCGCCCCAAACCCTAGTGGTGCACCCCCTTCTCCCCTCCCCACCTAGCCGCCACCCCCTCCCTCCCCTAGTGTGCGCCCCCCTCTTGCCCTCTTTCCCCCATAGCCGCACCACCCCTCCCCACCTCTAGCCGGCCCTAGCACCACTCCGATCTCGTTGTCCGGAAGCTATCCGTCCAAGAAGATCCAGTGTTTCTGGCGATTCCAGCTTTCACGGCGATTCGAGGGGAGATCGGGCCGCGAGGAGGAGACGTTCGTCGATAGGGTGCTTCGCCAAGAAGAGGTATGCCTTGGGGATCTTGGTTGTAGAGTTTTGGTGCTGGTTAGATGGGGAAGATCAGGGTTCAATTTGGTGTTTAGGTGCTGTGATTAGAAGGATTTAGGGTGATTGCAACTCTATCCTGCGTTCTATCCTCGAACAGATTAGGTCATTGGTCTTAGGAAGCGAATTTGGTAATTTTAGAGGCGTTTTCTGGTCATCCGGCTGTTACGAAAGTTGTAGGTAATTAAATTAACTTTAATTGGAAACCAAGAACGTTAAATTCCGTTCAGCCGTTTAAACGTTATGGCTGTTTTACCGAGTGATGTCCAATCTGTGACGTGATTGGGACAGATTGTGTTCAACTGTATATTAGAGGATTTTAGAGGCAGATTCAGTTTTCGCGAATACTTAGAAAAATATGGAAAATCTCGTAAGATTCAAGAAAATGTACTCGTTTATCTTATTTGGAGTTTTAGAACTCAAGTTATGCTTGTTGGAATCATGTTGTTCCATTGGACAAATTCTTTGTTTTTCGGGTTTTAGGAGTGGGTTGCGAGGTCGTTGTAGATGATTGTTCTTGTATTGTTTTGTAGGTGTGTTTTTGAGTGTATTGTACCTATGTGCAGGTGGTGTGACCCCGAGAGTGCCCTCAACATCTCGCCACTCCGTCTCACACGGTTGGAAGCAAGTGTATTGGGATGGTTTAGGAATTGGTTGATCAAACAGTTTCGTAGTGTTGCATTAAAACCATATGATGTGCTAGTTTGCCTTATGTGATCCTTGCATGTGATTTGATGAATATGATTAGTTAATGGTTATGCATTTGTCATATGGATTATTTATGCAAGTTAAACCATGATTTTAGCATATGTGCATTCATAATGGAAGAGGCGACCCATTCTGATGCAGGTCTCTGTGTTCACACGTAGTGAACACGAAAGTCCTACCTCGTGTCCCATCCACGGTTGTGTATGGGAGCGAGTTAGTAAGAGTAGGCACCCTCCACGGGTTGGAAGGGAAAGAGGGTGCACACCGACGGGTGTGCACTCGGCAATACCGGTATGTGCTAAACAGAGAGACATGTGCATTGCATTGCATGGATAAAAATGTTTATGAGATGCTTATGAAAATGAATTATGAGATGTTTATGAGATGTAATGAGGATGTTATTGAAAACTTTTATTGCTTAATTCCATTGCAATACACTTTGCTGAGTGATGAACTCACGCTTGTTGTTTTATGATGTTTTTTAGATACCATGAAACCGGCATACGGGAAAGGGAGTTAGCGGCACCTCTTCACGTAGTTTCATCCACCTAGACAACTACACACTATCATTTGTAGTTGTGATGATTAATTTTATTGCGCTAAACTTGGATTATGCCATATTGTGTGCTTGGTTATATTGTTCACTTCGTTTTGGTTCATGAAACGTTTAAGTTTATAATCTGGACTTGAAATGATGCTATAACTCATGTTATTGCTGTTTTAGATATCATCCATTATGTTATTGTGTTATGATAGTATTACTGTTGCTTTAAACCATGGGAAAATAAAGGATATGCTACCGAAATTTCGTTTAAAGCATTTACGTACTTGCTATAATTTATCCTTAATTATGATATTTGGTTGCTGTTTCTACTCTGTTTGGTGACATTCTGGGCATATTAGGTGCCGGGGTGTTACATGAAAGCCTACTACAGCCCTGTAGTCAATGAACCGGTACTGATATCACTATCAGTACTGGTTCAAATCTAATCGGTAGTAAAGCCTAGTTTTCTAGTAGTGAGAAGTGCTTGATCAAGTCCTAAATGTACAGAGAGATTAAACATTTTTGCACACTTTTTAGAAAGTTAGGAAAGCATTGTGCACTTCACTACAGGAATTGCAGTGAAAGCTGACCCGTCTATCTTTCTCGACGGCTAACGGCTCTCGACGGCAGTCATTTGGCTGTCGAACCCCAAAACTTTTCTCGACGGTTTCGTTAACAACCATCGATAGAGTTGGAGCAATCATCTATGGGAGCGCTGAAAGCCTCACGGCATTTAGCTGTCTCAAGGGTCGAGAGAGGCATGAGCGGTTGGTAAACATGACTGAATACTTTCCTTTTGTTAAGCGAGCGCAATTCTGTCTCAATTGATTATTTTCATTTGACCAAATCTGAGTGCTTCTAACACTCTGCCATAGACTTCGGTTTTGAATCCAGATAAAGAGTTTTAGCAATTTTTTAGGCAAAATATATATCGACAATTGTAATATTTCTTTTATACAACTCTCATGAATCCATATAATTAGTGAAAATTTCTTTATTAATTTTTTCAGCTTCTCGTGATTTTCCACAATGATGAAGTCTGGGTATTCCAACTTCCCAACGTTAGATTTTGTGTGCTATTCACCGGGGTTATCATCTTCAAGTTGGCTCAATTAAGGGATTTTCTCAACATCAGGTTACTTATTCGGTACTCTGTTTTACAAACATCTCCGCAGAATTGAGTCACGTGTATCCGAAAGCCTCCCCCTCTTCTTATCATAAGGGGTAAGAGTGGATTTAATATCCTTCTGAGGTATATATCTATATATATTCAATAGATAATTATTTAAATTTTCCAGATTTTCCCTATCATTTATAGCAATTTTTTTTGCTAATTATCAAACAATTTTCAACATCACCATAATAAAAAAAAAATCAGCATATATAAACATAGAATTATGCCTGAAAAAACAAACCTAGAGATATGGAGCCTTCCATTTGCGCTAAGTCTAAGGTTCTACAAATTTATAGAAGCCCATATACCTAAAATTCAGTTTCTAGTATTTAATATAAATTTTTAGAATTTATGAGCTATTTTTTTAGATTACTGAAAAGTTAAGGGTCCATAACGCAAAACTACCACAACCATAATATTATTTTATAATTTAAAGGAGCTTCAGGGGTTAAAACACAAAATTGCCTCTCTCTTTTTTTTGCCTTTTCCCGTCCGAAATCGAGCAAGGCCGCTTGCCCTGTGGGCCGTGCGTGTGGTGTAGCTATAGCCAATGGCGGCTGGGCGGCTAGGGTTTAAACCGTATCTACTGTTGGGATTGAATCACTCAAATCCTTCTCACTTTAGAAATCACTCACTGATTTCTCATCTCTCTTGTAAGGTCACTCACACACGAGTGCCTCACGCACACACACTTGATACAAGAAAGGAACTAGATCACAGAAGCAAAACACACTCTATTTGCTTGTGTTACAATGGACTGAAACTGAGTACATATAGTACCAACAACTAGCAACAACTTGCCCATAACTCACGCCACGTTCTGCAACTTAAACTACTTGCCAATTACCATGCACAACTCGCTAACAGCCACCACGGGCGAGTCTCACGCCACACCTCCTAGCTGCATGCATAACGTGCAGATATTCGTGCATGAACCTAATCACCAGGACCTATTCTCATGCCACAAACTCACTTCGTGACCTTTAACCCAGACCGCAGCTCTACAGGTACCTCCACACGTAGCTCCTGATTGCTACAATGCAAAGGACTACACCCATACTTATTTGCTACATGCAAATTAACTAGTTTAATTAACATGCATATGCACCAATGACAAGATTACAACTAACATCTACCACGGCAGCTCGTCCTCCCAAATCGGCAGGGCGCGAAAGCGGCTCGACGGGAGCGTGATCGCAACGCAGCGCTGGCTGGGCAGGAGCGGCGGCGGAGGGCGGCACGGCGGTCCGCGGTGACGACTGCTTCGGGCGGCCGGCGCACGGCATTGATGGCGCTGCGACGTCCAGCATGGCGACATGGCGTGAGCCGGGACGACGCGATGTCGGCCCGGCAACGACGTTCTCATGGGCGTACGCCGTGCTTGCTCGACAGGAGCGACGAGCCAAGCAGCGACTTCGGGCGCGATTCCGTACGCGGCAGCTCCAGGAGCGACCGTGCAACTCAGCGCCCGCTCGGCAGGGACGGCAGCGTTTTTTGCCCAACGGATCTGACGGCAGTGTTCTCTGCACATAGGATCTGGACGGCGGCGAGCGCGGCTGATACGGCGTGGTGGGGCACCAAGTGCAGCTCGCTTCGAGCGGTGCGACGAGTGCGACGTGATTCCGGCACGGTCTGCACGACGGTGCTACAAGCACGTCGCGTGGGCAGCGGCGCATCCGGTGGCGCTTGGCACGGGGACACAGGCCGGTGCGGGCGGTGATGAAAAAAAAAATCATTGGTTTGACGAGCAGTATCCCAGACCCCTAATTTCTCGATTAAATTTACTAGTCTTTAATCAATGATTAAAAACAACTGATCTACATAATTAGAGAAATTAATCTATAGAATCAAAAAATTGCTCTGGTGTGATTAACTTACGTACGCCTTCCAGTAGATTGAATCGCTCGATACCAACCGAAATTTGATGCACTGTAGATTTATGTAGCCATACAATCTTGATTGGCCTTGAGAAGTTTCATGATGATAATGATGATAATATATTGTAAAACGATGACAACCAATACAGATTAACCACAATGCACCGATTGAATAGTCAGAACTATAGGTAGGCGTCGTGCCATGCCGTGCCGGCCCGGGCCGGGCCCATCGTGCTTCGGGCCGAAACCGTGCCGTGCCACGACGGCCCATCGTGCCCACTGTACCGACCCGACTCACTTTTGGCGAGCCCAAGCCCGGTCCATTTGCGCTTCGTGCCTACTTCGTGTCGTGCCGACCCAAGCCCGACCCATTTTTACTATTGTGACGAACAAAGAAATAAAACAAATCACTACTACTAAACTACCTATTTTAATTACATAAAAGACTAATCACATCAACAAAATGTCAAACATAAATGCAATGCTTGAAGATGCCCTGAATCAACAATATCTGCCAATTTTTAGGCCTTAATCCGTGATTTCGCGTCTGCTCGCCGTCGCCCGTCGTGCCTGGTTCCGGTCCAAAGACGGCCCAAGCTCTGATTGCGCACGGCCTGACGAAAACCATGCCGTGCCATACCGTCGTGCTTCGAGCCGGCCCAAAAGAGCCCGGCCCAAGTGCCCACCTCTAGTCAGAACAATAACAAAGAACATATAGAATATGGAGAAGCAAAAATTTGTTTCTCTTTATTAGATTGATTATCTTGTACAATGGAGTACCATATTTATAATAAAAAAAATAATTAGAGATAGATTTAGATTCATCTACAAAAAGATAAAGATAGAGTCCAATGAACAACTAGATCAAAAGTCTGATTATATTGCAACAGTTTGAATGCTCTCCTCACCTTTTCCATCTGTTGATTCTGACCACACCGGTACACCATGGCATGGCCATTTCCCGGTGTCGCTTATGCCAACCTCGCCAAGAAGTACCAAAGACACAGGCCGGGACAATTCCTAGACATCCGGACGACAGCGATCAGAGAAGAGCTCAAACGCATGCAGTATAAGCAACAAATGGCCCAGCACTGAATCCATGAACCAAACTTTACCCAGCAGCGACGGACAACCAAATCAAATCCATCCACGAGAAGTCATTTCCATCGTCCGGAGACAATTTCCTCAATCCATCGTGTGCAGCTAAAACAGCAACTCCTGTGCCAGGGCGTGGCAGTGGCACAGCCTTTTTGCTGATCGCATAAATCACAATGCCAGATAGCAGTACAACGTGCAGCCAGGATTTACACGATGGCTTATCTGAGTAGAACGATCGCTGGAGTCATGCTAAAACAATCATGCGTACGATAAAAATGATGGAACAATTGAATAGTGAAACCACCAGATTCTAATGTAGATACAGATCACCTAGTGGGAAAACCATAATACATGAATGAAACATGCAGGTATTATGTCATACAAAGTAACTAGCATTTCACTACTATTCTAATACTCCGATCACATGAAAACATATTTTTCCTCACTTTGCATGTACCAGGTCTTGATATCTGACAAACACAATCACATGACATATCTTTCTTTATTCACGCAAGCAAATTCCAAGGGAGACTTTTCAGCCTTCATTCATCCAACGAAAAAGAAGGTAGCAGCAAATCATTTATAGCATCCAACAAATCCCTCACCACTACAAAATGTATTTCTTGTTCATGGTGCAAACTAAGGTTCGTCAAAAAAAAATCTAGGAGTAGCGGCAGGCTCCCCAGCTGAAACAAACCTTGTTGAATCAAGAAATTGGTGGAGAAACTAAAACAGAATCAGTGACACGCTATCCTTCGAAACATTACAGAAAAAATATGACAAGAAAATAAGCTTATTTAATCAAACAGAATTTTTTGAACAGCAAAATAAGAATAGCTAGGAGGAATTAGATACCTTTAAGTTAAGAAGAACATGTACCCAGGTCCTAGCCAAAGAGGATTCAAACCTGGGTGGAGGTGTACACCCACACAATATCACTATGGGATAGAGATCAGGTATCAGCTTCATAGTCATCATCCATCGTGTTATACAACATTACATTTCCACCTTTTCTTGCTTGGTTAGCACTCAGCCTTGAACGGTTCACAAAACATAAGCCAACAATAAGGCAAATTTTGGACAGATGATTAATCCACCCCAAGGATGTCTGAGGAGCAAAATGACAGAATGGACACGAACAAGGTTCAGACCAGAGAAAAACCTCACATAGATGATAGATCAACCTTCTACGTCAGTTGTGAAATCTGGCCAGGGTCACGTGTAAGTCTCGTAGCATTACAATTGGAAGACTCCCTACAGCAACCATGGCACTGAAATGTTAGATTATGAAGGACATCACACAAGCACAGCAAATCAAATGTATAAAGCAAGTTTTTAAAAAAAAGAAAAGAAAAAGAAAAAGATTTGAGCTCAGTCCTTGTTAAAACCGCAATGCAAAAACTGTTGCATGTTTCAACATGGAAAATAGTGTTACGCAACAGTTCTCTATCATGCATGTTTGCAGCTCCCCATGAAATACAATAGCTATCAAAAGTATTGCAGACAATCAAATCTAATAATTGTGGTAGAATACCTTTACCAAATTGGCAGCTCACAATTGCACACTTGTACTTAGGGATGAAAACGGTCGGTAAATAGTTGTTTCGTTTTTTTTTCCACATTTTTTATCGGTAATGGAAACGAAATCAGATACCAGAAACAGATACGGAAACGGATAGTGACGAAAATGAATACGGAATGGAACTGAGCGGATACGAAAACAAAAACGGAAAATTTCACAAGAACACAGTACAGAATCACAATATATATGATCACAAGAACAATGTAACTCATTCCACCTCCAAGGTGGACACAAAAATAATATTATATTCACTGGTATTACTAGAAATTTTTTTCTCAAGTTTGTCAGCTGAAGGCTCATTATTTGTCTCCCATATGAAACCATCATATCCTTCTCCATATCATTATCATCGACATCCTTTTGCTCCACCAACTACAAAAGTATAACACCCTAAAATTTTTATATTATTGTTTGATGTTCATTTATGATTTTCTGATATTTATCCTGGATTTTCTGGAGTTCATAAATACCATTTTGTTATTTTTAGATTTATTAATTTAATTTATTCATTAAAAATAAAACAAAATTATGCTAAAAATAATTTTTCAAGGTCCAAAATGTTTCAAAGTATTTTTGAGAATTTTTTTGGAATTTTTGAACTCTATTTGATATTTTATATAAAGCCATTTGTATTTACAAAATTATTTTAATTCAAAAATAAATGTAAAGTCTCCCTTCTCCTTTTTGGGACAAGCCCATTTCCCTTTCTGGTCCGTTTCCGTTTTTAATTTCCGGTTTCACTTATACGGAATTTCCGTTTCTGTTTCCGTTGGAATTGGCTCTCCCGTTTCCGTTTCCGTACTGGTATTTTCCGTTTCTGTTTCTGAAAAAGGGTTTCCATTTCCGTTTTTCTCCGGAACAGTCGGAAACTTTTCGTTCCGTTTTCAACCCTACCTGTACTTCTCAATTAACTTGAGTTGCAAGGTATTGGTTCTCCCAAGATAGTAAAATATCAAGGGCATACTGTAGAACAAAACAAAGGCAATAAAGCAAAGTTGTTTGAGTTTTTGTAATTATTTCCCTTTTTCAGTCTGAAACTAGCTTGAGGGAGAAACTTGCAGCGTCTTCAACACAGTGGTACAGATCAGGGCATGTCAACAGCAACCTATTTGAAGACAAAAATATAGGTTGTTGTTGACATGCCCTGATCTGTCAACAACCTATTTGGATGTGGGGATTTTAATCCAAATCCTTAAGATTTAGTTCAAATTTGAATTAAATCCTAACAATTCCATCCCCCTAATCCAAACACCCAAGGGATGTCCTGATAATTCCCAAAAACGAATACCCCCCAAATAGAGCCTAAAGTAATATACAGTGATCATCCTTAATTCCGCTGTCTGTATCAGGGCATCACAGGAACAAATCTCAAGGAAAGAGGACACTTTTGAGTACAACGGGCATAGTCGTACTGAAAACAAGGAACAGAAAATAGGGCATTATACAACCAGCATCATATGTTGAAAAACTGGTAAGATCTTAGTGGACAGTTGATTTACTCACTTGAAATGTCAGAAAAGATGATGTGCAACATTACATTACTGATCCATTATTTGATAAACGGGGAAGAAAAAGACAACAGCTAATATAAGAATCAGCTTTAAGCAATACAATGACAAAACACCACAACAATTGATCTGACATTAATAAACAAGGGGCATCTTCAATGCATATTTCTTTGTAGGAAAAATATAAGGTACAAAATTGCTCCAAAATGGCACGTGCAAGGAACAGAGATAAACAACAAAAGGGAATAACAGGAACCATCTACCCCACGATCATATAATGTTAAACAAATATCACAGAACCTCATAAGCAGGTTATCAAAGCAACAAGCAGAAAAGAATATCAGCAAATAACATAATGAAGACTTGAGCTAGCCAACTATTGACTTGTACCATGCCAGAGCAGTGAGAAATCATCCAACTGCTAGCAGAAAAAAAAAACTTCTTGGCATTTTAGAGTAATTGAGCAAACTTCAGGACATAGAATCTTATATTAGGCCTACGATGACCAATATAACAGAAATGTCAGTATAGACAGACAGCACTCATAAGCAACTAAGAATGGTGGAGCAAGATGAAGATTTATTTTTTTACACTAAACAAGGAGTTGAAAACGATACTGAAAATGGAAGTGTGAGCAAAATGGTAAATGCAGTCATGCAGAGAAAACAAAAGGTAAAGACTGAGGTAAAGCGTGCATCAAACCTCTGCCATATAGTTGCGACTTCAACTATTATCCATTTCATTAATATCATGTTGTATTGTAATTTCATCCAGTACATTTGTATGATTTTTGTTCTAAAACTTCTGATTTCAGTCCTTTATAAAATAAACAAAATTATAAGCCTCATCACAACCTATGTTAAGCTTATACGCTATGTCACTTTGCTGAAGCACATTGAAAAGATGTTGTGGCTGTCAAGTAGTTTGCAGAAGCTCATTCGTAGAACCAACAGTAGATAAGGCAGATGCCAACAAATTGAGATCCAATGCGAAAAAGGCAACATCAAGCAAAGCATCTTAGGAACCCCAAAATTAACCAGTGTCCTTAAATGAAGGCCAAAAAAGACGACGGCTAAGGACATTCCTGCGGGTGGAAATGTGTACCTTCAAGCTACTCCATGATAAGTACTTCAGACCAGGAGATGAGATGCCAAAATCTCTCCCATTGTTTTCTTGGGTACATCAGTCTTATCATCTAACTCTGCTCCAGACTGAAGAATCACAGCATCTAGAACTAGCTTTCTCCTCGCAATCTCATATATGTTTTCATCAACTGAATCCTTTGAAACCAGCCTGAATGAAAGAAAATGAACACAATCATATTATCATGCACTGCCCTTTGGTGGAAATTTGAAAAGTACGAATATGGCAATATGCTCATGATCTGAACCAGAAAAAACAGAAGCAACATATAATGAATCCAAATGGGCATAATCAAAGGTAGCACCTATAGATAGTGACAGGTTTCTGCTGTCCAATGCGATGGCAGCGATCTTCAGCTTGCCAATCCATCTGGGAGTTAAAATCCATGCCATGTATTATAACTGTGTCAGCTCCTATTAGATTTAGGCCCTGTGGTGATTAGATGAGGATAAAATAAATAATAAATAATATCTTATATCACATGAAATTAATTAAATATATCCCATATAGAAGAAATTAGAGGTGAATTGAAAACTTTATCTCCACACTTTTCAGCCCACTTGGCCTGACCCAGCTGACCTACCCTTTTTTCCTAACCCTGATTCTAACCTAATCCCACTCCTCCCTCTCCCCATTCCAGCCGCCGCCCACACTACCCCGTCTCTCTCTCTCTCTCTTGCCTAGAGCATCAGCAGTTCAGCACAGCAGCAGCATCCATCAAGCATCATCATCAGCAGTCCAGGGCTCGAGGCGGCAACAGATGGGTGGCAGCGGCGGCGGCTGTTGTAGCGGCGAAGCAAAGGGGGGTCGGGACTGCGGCGAGGGGGTCAAGCGTGCGGTTGCAGCGGCGCCAGCGGAGGGGAATCGGGAGCCTCGGGGCTGTGGAGGAGCATAGGGGATTGAGAAGTGGGGTCTCATACTCTCATCGGATCTAGCGGTGACGACGGCGGAGGCAACAGAGTTGGCAGCGGTTCGGTGAAGCTCCCGTATCTCCTCTCCTCTCCAGTTGGCGGCGGTTCGATCTGAGCCACATCAGGTTCGTATCCTTATTAGCCAGCACCATTCAGCGCCCGCCTCAGTGCGTCCGCCGCGACTCCCAATCGCCCGTCGCCTCGACTGGATGTCTAGGCGGCCGCCTAACTCCCTCTAGTTGAGGCGGCCGTTCCATGCGTCTCCCTCCGGCCGCCAGGATGCCTAGGCATCGACTAGGCGTCGACTAGGCGACGCTGTGACAACTGTGGTTGAAAGTGTTCACTATAGTCTGTCTTTCAGTTACTGGGGTGCTGAAACAAAAGGTGCTTTATCAGTTAAGAATTAGAGTACAATTCAATTCAAAATATTGCTGAGGAAAGAACTACCCCCCGTCGAGACACCTATATGTAACTCCTATTACTTCCAATGTCCATTCAAGGGTATCAAGCATTGTGGTCCACTGGCTGAATATGAGAACTCTGTGGCCATCATTTGCTAAAGAAGGTAAAAGCTCTGCTAAAGCCTGAACAAAAAGTAGAAATTAAGGTAAAGCATGAATTGAACAAAATATATTACAGTTCCAAAGATGCCTCTATTGAAGATATTGTTGTAAAAAAAAACTTTCTGCTTTTTGTTGGATAGAAACAGCATAATTAAACAGGTAAAGAAAAAGGCTACACCTGACATTTTACTGATCCAAGAACATGCTCATCTGTTAGGACACCCTTTGTACCAGTATTACCATATGAAATTAATAGCTGGAGGAGAAAGTGAGAATCAAATGATATAAATGCACAGCATAAAAGATTAAAACAAGCTAAATTTTGGACACAAGGGATGTGTCTCAACAACAAAACCATGCTTTGCCCAGTGCAACTGTTGATAAATAACAGCACATCAGTACAATTCACTTGCTGCTACACTTAATTATTTGGCACGTAGAAGAAACTAACACCAAGCATGATAATGGATACAACAGGACAATGCGACGTGTAAGACAATAAGACCCACTACAATTCAGTTAGCAAAGCCAATTGAAGGTGGAGCAGCTAATCAAAGCATCAGGTATAAGGAAAGAACAATACTTGGTGGATAGCAAAATCATTGTAGTTTTTTAGCTCTTCGGTTGCTCTGTCCAAGGAACATTCAAAACCAAATGCGCCTTTAGGGTACAGCAACCTTGCAATTCGATCAACATCTTTGTCGCTGTAAATGCGCCTTATAAGCAAAGGGTGATTCGCAATCTGTGGAGCAATGAAATAACAATAGAGACAGACATACATTTTCCTGAAATTTTTGCATCACAAGATATGCTCACCTTACGGAACTGCATAAAATAGTTTGGTATTTGAAGCTTTGGAATTAATCCAACAACATTATTAGAAAATTTGGTCGAAGAGTCGAAGACTTAGCACTAAGAGCCTTACAAGCGGCACGATATTCATTTATGGCATTGTTATAAGCTTGAGACTGCTCTGAGCCCATGAAGACAAAATTAACCTGCAACACACAATCACTGTAAGTCGAAACTTGAAACACCAACAAGAACAGTCAATTGCTGATGGCTAAGAATAAGTGCATGTACATGTTGTATCTTTGGAACAAGTGGCTGCATAACATCTGACTTCAAGCGTCTAAGAATAAATGGCCCTAAAATAGACTTTATATGTGAAATTAGCTCCTGGTCTTCTGCATTCAATAGCTTCTTCAGATCAACATCTCCGGTGGCAAATATATCAGGCATCATGAACTCCAATAATGACCATAGCTCCTGCAGATCATATCAAATCCAAGAACAACTTCGTGTAATAAAGTGTGCAGTATGTGGCAACGCAAGATGAAAGGAAATGAAGTTTAAGCAGATGGAGTGCCTTTTTCAAAAGAACTGCTGATAGAAAACCATCAGAAATTTGGTGCTTAATATTTAATCTAAGTAAGCAGCAACCATCAATCCATAAATAAAAAAAATGATGTACAGTGAACAGCATTGACATGCAAGCACTGTGTACAAAATAGGCACTTTAGATACTGAATTACCGATTGATTTCAACTAATAAGTCTAAGCATATGATCTTGAACAAGTTTAAACTGCAGTGCTAGCTAGAAATCCTTAGTTGACTTGCTGATGGTGCACCTTTATACATATGTGAATCTTTGACTATGTAGAATATTTCTAAAATGTTCCCTAACCAAAACATACCATGCTTTTACAGACAGTAGTCTGTCCATCCATTTCTCCATTACACAGGTAGATATATGTCTATATATGTAATTACAAAAGAACCACAGGATGATACATGCCGAAGGACTAACTTAAACCAAACACTTGTCGGCAAGACTTACATGCAAATCATTTTGGAGTGGAGTTCCCGTCAGCATTAGCCGCTGACGAGCATGTTGTGCAACAGCCATAAGGATTCTCCATCGGAAGCTGCCTTTATCTTTCAGCACATGTGCTTCATCCATCAATACACAACTCCATTGCCATCTTTTGAGTGCCTTGCGATCGTCGTTTTGTTGACCGCTACTTTATGGAGAGCACATAAATCTTCTGGCAAACATGCATAATCATTAATGTTCTCAATAAGATATTCTGTTCTTCCACAAGAAAGGAATAGCTATAAACCTCCGCCTTTCAAAAAGTGAGTAGCCAACAAGCAGGACATTAAATGGAAGTGGACAGCCGGCCTTTCCTAAGGAACTTAACTCCTTTGAGTGGGCAGTCCTTCCAGCACCATGAAACATGGTGATCGAAAATGAAGGACACCACTTAGTTCCTTCTCCCAATTTTCCAACACAGAAGCAGGGCACACTATCAGATGTGGACCTGGGTCGTTGTATAGATGTCGCAACAAAGTAAGATAAGTTACAGCCTGTAAGAATGAGAGCAAAGTTCAAACGTTAAGAGATGAATTGGCGCTAAAGTATAGGGCATCTAACAATCAGTTTATTCTAGGACATGCTTCTAATCTGAACCAACATTCTATTATGACACAGTAAGAGTGGATTGAATGCAAAAACTTTGAATTTGAACTAAACTTGCATCCTAATATGTTGAATGTGTAGCTAGAATAATACGACATTAAAGTAACTATTATGACACTTCATTTAACAACAGGCCTCGTTATATTGTGCTAATTTAGAATGTCATGTTATGTTATTAGTAATTTACCATGCTTTCTTCTTTCTTTTGCTAAAAATTGTAAGGCTGCTTACCGGGATTGTCTTACCGAGAACCATTTCATCAGACAAAATTGCTGTAGAAAAAAGAGATAGGTCGACAATATATAATGCAGAACAACATTGTTGCCGAACAGCAAGCTCTGGCATTTAACTTCAATCCATTAGAACATGATAGAACAAGGTTTTTGCAGGAAAAAAGTGTAGCTCCTGTAATCCATGGAGCTCCTGATAGTTAGCGCCTAAACACAGGCATTTTGAAGAGTTCTCCAGTTGAGCTACCAGTTATCATTGTTCCATAAGCCGTGATGCACCATACAATCAATTAGACATACCTATATATAAAATTCTAAAAGAACCAAAAGGTATTCTAGCATCCAAGTGTTTTCCATCAAGCCGACTGCCATTTCACACAATGTAAATCCAAATGATCTAACGAAAAAACTAACAGCTGCTTGTTTCAGAAGACAAAAGCTGCAGAAATAACAGCATGCTTACTGATAAACTTCGTGTTATCATGTACTCCCTCCATTTCAAAATGTAAGGCCTATTAGCTTTGACAAGATTTTTCTTTTTGTAAGGCGTCTTATGGAGGGGAGTACTTAGCTTCCTATTTTACCCCTATTAATTGCAGCATGCATACATGGTCCATTACTATTCCCAGGAATGCACATTGAATACTAACATTAAAGAGCACAGGGTACTTTGGTCTTTTTATCCCTACTTTTCAATGTACTTAATGCTCCTTAATCCATGAGCCAAGCTCTAATACGCCCTATATTTTGAAATGGAGGGAGTACTTACTACTTACTCCCTCTGTCCCACAAAGAGTGCATTTCTAGTGTTCAAAATTTGTCCCACAAAGATTGCATCTTTAGTCTGTAGGGCCCAGCTGTAAGTGTATGCATGCTCATTTAAGTGCCATTGGAAACCGAAGCATCAGCATGCTTGTGTATGGAGTAATGAGGGTCACATTGGTCATTTAGCTTGCACACTAATCTGTCTTAAAAAACCTAGAAATGCACTCTTTGTGGGACAGAGGGAGTAGGCAAGTAGGCAACTAAAAGCAAATGATCAACAAACAGTGGGGTGAACTGTGTCGGTCTATCCATAAATTTAATGCCATGCTGGGTGTTAATTCAAACAAAAATTGAGCAACCATTAAGTATAGGCTACTTCATTGACAAACAAAGCAACAAGCATGTTCAAGATCGAAATCCCAGATCACAAAAAAAATTCACCTCCGCCAATGCTTTTCCGATGCAATAGTAGAAGGAAATTGACCCCCACGAGCTGGTATGGGTCGAACTCCGACTCCTCGCTTGTGCATGCAGCGTCCACATCTTCCTGTTCCGAAATCCCATTGGATCAAAACACCAGTTATTCAAGCCTTGTAAACTACAGCGAAACAGACAAGTAAGCGAACCTGAGTAACAATCCGGCAAATGGAGGCGTCTATCTCAGCATAACTTTTGCAGTTCCGTGCTGAAGAGCCGTACAGCTCATTTCGCAGATCAGCTGAAATGCGTGCGCACTTGCGCAATGCCTTCCCCCACCAAGTCCCCCTCACCGTCCTCCACCTCCACCGTCCTCTCCCCATTGTAGTCCCCGTCTTCGTCCTCCTCCTTCTCCAACTCCGACCACTTCACCCCATCATCATCCTCTCCATCTCCCACCTCCACCACACCAGCGGCCACAGGCCCGTCACTGTCATCATCGTCCTCGATCACGAAGCGACGACCAGTGGCGCAAAGTGGCCGCGACGGTCTCGGCTCGTGGTGATCGAAGTCATCATAGGCGAGGTCTAGATTTTCGTCTTCCTCGGAGACGTCAATGGTGGCGGTCATCCGTCGACCAGTGGTACAGTGCGGTCGAGACGTCCTCGAAGCGGGGAGGTCGAAGTGGTCGTCGTCAGAGAGCCCCAAGGTGGCGGCGGCCAAGGAAGGTTTATGGTTGTAGCGGAAGTACTAGATGGACGGAGGGGGCCGCACAGGTGGGCTTCTGTGCTGCGGGCGCTTGAGCACGCCTGGGCTCTTCCTGGCGCCGCTCGACCGGTCGTCTTCGCCCAGGTCGAAATCGTCGTCGTCGTCGGAGAGGACGACGATGGCGCTGCTCGTGCGGGCAGCGGAGGAAGGCCTAAGGTTGTAGCGGAAGGAATCGATGGGAGGGGGAGGCTTCGAGGCCGGCTGAGCGTCGCGGTGGGGCCGCTTCAGGACGCGTGAGCGCTTGAAGGTGTGGTGCAAGTGTGCAACCACTCGTCGTCGGAGATCACCTCGAAGGCTTGCCGCATCGGGGCGGAGCCTGCAGCTTCGGCTGCGACTTGGGTCTAGGGTTTTGGAGGAGGCACTGAAGGAGGGGGAGGCGGGAGGCGGCGGTCGGGAGCGCGAGAATTGGCGGCCTGAGGACTGAGGAGTGGGAGAACTGGGAGCGGTGCTGAATAGCTTTTCGGGAAGAGGGGCGATTCGTTAAATGGGCCCGTTTCAGTTGCGGTGTTTTTTCTCAGAAATTTTTTAATTATTTTCCAATAAGAGGATTTCTTTAGGGCCCGCTTGTCAGTTGGCGTGAATGTGTTGAGTGTGTCACTGTGTCGAGAGGTTTGGTCCAAGTGCCAGGTTTCATTCACGGAGCGGTAATTTTGTCATGTTATTTCATGAACAAAAATGCTTCCAATGAGCAAAGCTTGCATGAACACATTTTTTTTTTTCAATTTATGCGGGAATTTCAATATTTTCTATAAATTTTCTGTAAAACTCTACCGTGCTTGCATGAGTGGTTTGCCCAATCGGCAATCGCTATGATGTGCTGGGCTGGATGATTCTAAACTTGTGATTTGGGTTAAATCTTTGGACTAAAAGTCTCTTTCGCTGATTGCTCGAATCAATCATCCTCCTCCTTAGAGCAACTCCAAAAGGGCTCTTCAAATTTGACTCTCCAAAAGTCTTAATTGGAGAGTTCTCCAAAAATTTCACTCTCTATATCTCCTTCCTCTCCAACAGCACTCTCTATATCACACTCTCTATTTTCTCTCCCATATATTTTAATCATATTCCATAACCGCCACTCCAGCTATTGTAACTACCACGTTGCAACGGTTATTTTTCAACGGATAAATTCGAACGGCTATATTTTACTGCGGGAATTTAAAATTTAAAATTTATTGTAACTACCATGCTACAACGGTTATTTTTCAACGGGCAAATTGAAACGGCTATATTTCAATGCGGGAATTTAAAATTCGGAATTTATTGTAACGACAACGGTGCAACGGCTATTTTTCAACTGGTAAATTCGAACGGCTATATTTCAATGCGGGAATTGGTAATTCGAAATTTATTGTAACCAGGGTTCAAAAAATCGACGAAAATCGCTCGATTTTCGCGATTTTCGGCCATATCGCCGCGGCCCGATATCAAAAACCGGTCGGTAAACCGATCCAATTCAAAAAATAATTTAAAAAAATTCGAAAATTCGAAAAAATTTACGTGTCAAAAACCGGTCGAAAATCGGTGGAAATCGGTCGATTTTCGCAAAAAATCGTCGAAAATCGCTACAAAAATCGATCGCACAAAAAAGTTCAACAAGGTCGTCGATTTTCCACACGAAATCGTCGATTTTCCACGAAAACCGGTCGATTTTCCACGAAAATCGACGATTTTTGAATTTTTTTTGAAAAAATTTGGTTTTTGAATTCATACGATTTTTAACGATTTTCGACCGATTTTCGACTCGATTTTTGCGATTATCGAAAATCACTGTTCATGCGAAAATCGCACCAAACGATTTAGTGAACCCTGATTGTAACGACAACGCTGCAACGGCTATTTTTCAACTGGTAAATTCGAACGGCTATATTTCAATAGGGGAATTTAAAATTCGGAATTTATTGTAACGACAACGCTGTAACGGTTATTTTTCAACGGGTAAATTCGAACGGCTATATTTCAATGCAGGAATTTAAAATTCGGAATTTATTGTAACGACAACGCTGCAACGGTTATTTTTCAACGGGTAAATTCAAACGGCTATATTACTCTTGTCTATATATACATACCCATTTGCAGTTTGAAGTACTGCACGTTTCTTGTTGTTCACTACCAATAATACCTCAATGAGTCGTCGAAATTTAGTCTCGCAATGTCTTTCAGAAGATGAGGAGTCTGAGAGAAATAATGAGTACGTATTTCTTCTGACAACAGGATACCTAGCACACACGGAAGATCAGGATGGTAATGTTCCACGCCATGGCGGTTCTATTCCTGGCCATCAAGTCGTTCATCGCAATAAACAAGAAGGACATGCTAGACTGTTCCAAGACTATTTTGCTGATCCTCCTATCTATGGCCCAACCTTCTTTCGGCGCAGGTTTGGAAATATTAGTTGTTTATGTCTTCACGTATTATGCTGATCGTCCCGTACGCGGCTCAACCTTTTTTTTGGCGTAGGTTTCGAATGAATCGTTTTTTATTTCTTCGCATATTGCATGCTGTACAAGCGCATGATAACTATTTCATTCAGAAGAGGAATTGTGCTGGAATTCTTGGATTATCTTCTTTGCAAAAGGTTACCGTGGCATTTCGCATGCTAGCCTATGGAGTAGCAGCAGATGCTATTGATGATTATGTGCGGATTGGAGAAAGTACTGCTATAGAGAGCCTCAGAAGGTTTGTGAAAGCTATTATTGAAATCTTTGGAGATGAGTATTTAAGATCTCCAAATGATAATGACACTGCTAGATTACTTGCAATTGCTGAGGAAAGAGGATTTCCGGGAATGCTAGGGAGCATAGATTGCATGCCTTTGGAAGTGGAAAAATTGCCTGCTGACATGGCAAGGTATGTATCTTGGTCATGTGCATGAGCCAACAATCATTCTAGAAGCCGTTGCTTCGCAAGATCTTTGGATATGGCATGCTTTTTTGGTTTACGAGGATCTCACAACGATATTAATGTTCTTCACCGATCCCTCTCTTCGCAAAGCTAGCCAGAAGGGCAAGCACCTGAAGTGAATTATACTGTGAACGGTCACAATTATACAATGGGATACTATCTTGCAGATGGAATATATCCTTCATGGGCAACATTTGTGAAGACAATACCAGCTCCCCAAGGGAATAAGAAAAAACATTTCGCCGAAGCTCAAGAAGCGGCTAGGAAGGATGTGGAACGAGCATTTGGAGTTTTACAAGCTCGTTTTGCAATTGTTCGTGGACCAGCTCGTTTTTGGTATCAAGAAACACTTAGAGATATCATGACAGCATGTATCATCATGCATAACATGATAATTGAAGATGAGAGGGATGGACCTCCTGTTGATTACAATTACGAAGCAATGGGAGAAAATGTTGCGGTGTCCCATGAAGTAACACATGAGCTTTCTGAGTTTATTCAAACTCATCAATCCATCAGAAATAGAAAAGCTCACTATCAGCTTCAAGATGATCTAGTGGAGCACTTATGGCAACGTTATGGAAGGATCTAGTTGAGCGCAAGTTTACTATTTCAATTATATGTACTAGTTTTTGCACTTCAATATGATGTACTAGTTTCTGCACTTCAATATGATGTACTAGTTTCTGCACTTCAATATGATGTACTAGTTTCTGCACTTCAACTCATACTAGTACCATAGCACAGTTCAAATGTCTTACTTAAGAAAGGTTCAACGCATACAGGCTAGTACCAGAGCATAGTTCAATAGCATAAAAGGTTCAACAAAATAATTCGTAGAACATAACTAGTGCTCAACCCGACGTATTACATCTTCGAGCGATGATATCGTTCTGCAGGTTTGTGTAGTACTGTTGTTGTGGCCCACTCAAGCGACTGGTGTCAATGCTCATAATCCTCTCCTCTTCAACCATTCTCTTCAATTCAAACTCATTTTTCCTTATCTCAATCTTTTCTTTCTCCTGAGCAATCCTCTCTTGTTCTTGTGCAAATGCTCGTTCATACCGCTCGTCCCTCTTAAGCTCTTTCATAACCTCCAATTCTTTCATCTCCTTCCTAAAGTTTTCTAATGCTTCCATGTAGAGTGAACCAGTTCGAACAACATCCAGCAGAATCTTTACCTCGGCGTAATCGTTCTTTCTCAGCCTTCCTACCACTTGGCCTTGTCAACACATTAGTTTCAGTAGTAGGAGCATCTTCATCAAGATGAATTGCATTAGAGCTAAGAGGACTAGAACTACCCGGAGAAGCATTAGATGATGTTTTACGCCTTTTAAGGATAAATGATCATTCCACTTTGGATGGTGTTGTAATACGTTCCAGCAATGCAAGTATGCGAACAATCGGCCTTCTTCTTCCTGGTACAGAGCTTTAGCATGGACTATCTGTAGAAAAGAATAAGTAGTTTACTTAATATGGACACAACATATGAAATTGTAATATAAAAGGGATATGGACCAACCTTATCCTGCTCTGTTATCCCGCTTTGCCTTCTACGCTCAATCCGGTCATAACAACCACAAAACTTGTTCACATGTTCTTGGATAGATGACCAACGGTGCATAAGTGAATTCTGAGTACGATCTGATGAGAAATTTTTGTTCTCATGGAAGTAATCATGTATTCTACTCCAATAAGTGGCACGAGTTTGTTGGGTCCCTTGCACTGGGTCTAAACTAACATTAAGCCATGCCGACACCAACATATTGTCTTCCTTGTCCGAGAAATTTTTGGATCTTTTATTATGAGGTCTCGGCTGGGGACTAGCATGGTCATTTGGTGAATGTTGCTCCCCAATTGGACTTTCATCCCAAGGTATTTCACTTCCCCCCTCACTTAACAGACTAGTGTAGAAGCCATCCATATTATATAGTCTGCGGACATCAAGATTTCATTAAGTCTTAATATACATAACACAAAGATAAGAATAAAGTCGAATTGATGATCATAATAAAGTCACTGAATTGATGTTCATAATAAAGTCGAATTATACATAAAGTGATGATCATAAGTCTTAATATACATAACACAAAGATTAGAAAAACACTAGCCACTGGAGCTGATACTTTCATCCTCTCTAAATTGATGATCATCACGTTTACCCAAATCATCGGTCTCATAGTCATATGGCAGCAATTGCTCGCCTACGCTCGACGAAGTGTCTTCTTCTTCAGGAGGATCAATGCCATTTGTTCGCACCAAATCTTCCGATTGTATGGCAAGCTCGTCAAGGCGGCAAGCAATTTGTTCAATCTCAAGTAAGACGGAATTTAGTTCACTTGCGCTTCCGCATGAGCAAGGAGAAAAATTATCGTTCACTACATTCTTAATGTCACATGCGATTTCCTCTATGCGCTTAATTGTCCAAGCATGCACTGCACTCACTGTCTTCGATTCTTTATCCATCTTTATGCATTTCAGAGGACAAGAAAACACAAGATGTTTCAATTACTTAATTTCGCATAATGAACTTTTAACAATACTAATAGTAAAAAGCATAATATGTCACCATATCCTATTCAAGAAACAGCTAGTCATCATATCAAACCATAAATCAGGTACCATCAAACTAGGAATGTTCATACGGGATTTCTATCTGCCTAATCCATGACTGCTTCCCGACACCCTACAAGAAAATCTGTCGAAGCTCAGACTGGTAACCAAAAAGCCTAGTGCGTCGAAACAGGAAACTTTATGAGGGATTTCCATTTAGACATCATACTGCTATTAGTATCCACAAAATCGACTTATGTAATTGCACCAGCTAGCTTAATCCAAAAGCTTGACATGGTGCCTATCTAACCTAATCTAATCAATCATCACTGAAGATGCAAAAATAGTAGAGGATTCGACTACAACAAGTACCTAGATAAGATCCACCACATGAACATATCGCAATAGCAGCTATGACAAAGCAATTAGAACTTATCTTGCAGCACTAATTGGGATATTTAATATAACTCACTGATAAGAACTGATGCAGCAACACACAGATGACGTTTCTAACAACTTTACCAATTACAATAGTTGCTCATAGGGGAGAAGAAAATAGTGCAAATCTAACCTGATTCAGAGCAGCTAGATGCAGGATGTCTCCAAAATCCAGAGGGACCAAATAGGCAGGAGCAAAACCCCAGGGCTGCTACACAATATTGGACAATACAGTTTTAATTTGACAATACAACAGAGCAGATCAATGTGCAGTATTTTATATATAAAAAGATAAAATATGTTGAACATATGATGTTATCAAGTTAGCAACATCAAATTGTTATGATTGCAATATACAGGAAGCAAGATCACAAATACAGGAAGCAAGATCACAAGCACAAGCAAGATCACAAATACAGGAAGCAAGATCACAAGCAAGATCATCAAATTGTTATGATTGCAATATACAGGAAGCAAGATCACAAATACAGGAAGCAAGATCACAAGCAAGATCACAAACACAACATATACAGGAAGCAAGATCACAAGCACAAGATCTCAAGCTATGGACCTTCTGGAATCACCTTCATGACATGTGCTACGGGAATCCTTACTAAGAAATGGTGCAAATCAAACTATACACGTTCGTAATGTGAGAGGCGTTCGTAGTTAAAATAATACACCTTCTGGAATCACAACAACTGCTCAAACAACAACACAGGATAATGGTGCTACGGGAATCTTTACCAAGAAAACGAGATGGCTGGCGACTCCACGTCTCAACCGCACCGAGGGGCAGCGGTGCTCCTGGGAGTGGGGGTAGGGATCTATCACCGGATGGGGAGACAGAGGCTGTAGTAGACGAAACAACCAAGAGATAGTAACCAAGAAAAAAAGAACCAACGAAATCTACACTCCATGGCATTACCCGTACCAGATCTGCTGTCGGATGACTCTTGGGGGCTTGCGGAACCGGCGATGGCGCTTGGGGGCTTGCGAAATCGGCGATGGCTCTTGGGGGCTTCCGGATCCGCCGAGGGCTTCCTGGGGGAGGGGAGAAATGGCGAACTTGGGCTTGGGATGGGACCCCGGGGAGAAATGGGGAAGTCCCGCTTCGGATGGAGATGGTGGCGGAAGCTGCGTCGCCGCAGCGGCCGGAGGGCGAGGAGACAAGAGGACTCCGTGTGCTCGCGCGAATGAGGGGAGGTTGCCCTTGGCCGGATAGCGAGCGGAGAGAGAATCGCTAGATTTGGCGATTCTCTCTCCCGTCGCAAAATTTGGGGAAGAAGCTGGCGAGTCTTTTGGAGTGGGTTGTTTTGAATCGATCGCTAGAATATACAGATAGGGAGTTCGATAGCAAGTCTTTTGGAGATGCTCTTAGTAGTTATGTCAGGTTTCATTAACGGAGCGGCAATTTTGCCATGTTACTTCGAGAGCAAAAATGCTTCCAATGACCAAAGCTTAAAGGCTTTGTTTGAAATGTGGGAATTTCTTTGATTTCTGTAAAAAATTGAAGAAATTTCTGTAAAATTCTTATAAAATTCATGCGTTTCAAATGAAACCTAAATTCTGAACATATCGGATGATCGGCATACGCTGAGATTGTTCGATAGAGAAGTACACTGCCATTAAGGCTTATAAAAATCAATGGGAAGAGTAGTATGCTGAAAAAAAATGTCTAGGTCCAATGTCGATATATATATTTTTTTCATATCACTTGAGTGCAACGCGTAGATTGTCATTGATGTGTCTAACTCTTACTATCAACCATAGTGGTATTTGAACCACCTTGTTATCCTTCATTTCTAAACTGGAACGGTCAGTGACGGCTACATATCTTGTGCACATATCCATCCTGTGCACATATGCAATAATTAAATTCGAGCCGTCCAGATCTCATCCAACGGTGGCTCTATCAGGGTGGAAATTGCAAATCTGTGCACATTTTGCAATTTCCACCCCGATGAAACCACCGTTGGATGAGATCTGGACGGTGTGGGATGTCAGAGACAGGGGTCCCGCAAGAGGGGCCTACACCCGACTGGGCCTGACAGGCGGAATAGAAAGCCCAAAGCCCAGAAGCACCACGACGGGCCCAGGGGAGACCTTCGACTTGCTCCCCAAGACAACTCCTGATCCTTCAAGGAAGCTTCGCGCCCCGCCCTAACAACCCGCCAGGAACAAAGCATGCAGTCTGACACCGCCAGAACCTGCGGATGCTGGAACCTGACAAGGCGGTAGGCGTGGGTCGGAGAAAGCATAACCACCTCTCCAGGACGTAGAGCGTGAAGGCGGATAAGGACAAGGGACATGTCGTCCAGGCCACCATGTTCAGGGCCCGGTGGCGCCCATCTATCATGTATTCTCCCCCCCGTATATCAGGGGAGGAGGGAGAAACAAGAAAAAAAAGAGAACACACACGATATATCCAAGAACACAGGACTAGGGTAGTATCTCCTCCGAGAGAGCCCGAACTTTGTCTAAAACAGATCGCCCGCATCTGTGTTACCATCAAGCTCGAGATCCCGCACAAATCCCTAGAATCACAAATCTCATTGCCGTAAACAGATCGTCGGCGGTTGGCGCGCCAGGTAGGGGCTTGTGTCAAGATCTTCGTCAAGCTTGATGGGTGCGACGAGCGAAGTCTCCACAGTCTTCTTCGGGCCAGGTCTTCCGCTTTGGGCTTGACCTTCATCTCCAACGACCTCGGAAGCCTTTCTCTCTCTAAGGAACGCGCTACTGGTAGCGGTGAGGTTTCCGGCGATCCATCGTCACGACCTCCGCGCCGATCGGAAGGTCCCCCTGTCTCGTACCCTAAAGTACCGAGTGGGGATCCGAAGACCCGTTCCAGCCGCGGAGTCGGGCTCGAGGACGCCGAGGCACGAAGGGTGGGGGTTCTCACCGCCAAGCCACTCGGCACCCCCGAGCGCCTAGGTTTATCTTCTCCAGACTCACCCACCTCAGCGGCCGAGTCAGAAGAAAGCCTAGAGAGCTGCTGGAATTTCCGTAGAGTCTGTGCAATCGAAGGCTCGCGGGCAGATTCGCATGGTAACCGACACCTCGATCGCCGCCGATTTGGAAGGAGGCCAAGTGATCGAGCTCGACACGCTGGCGCGTACTCTCGGGACGCGCGGGCTGTCAATGAAGACGATTCGCAAGCCAAGATGGGGACCAGGCTGTTTTCGTACCCCACGTGAGAATATCGTCGCCTCCAAGACACTCCTGGATACCACGACCCTATCTTTGAGGCGGATGATCGATTGCCCCGATCATGGCCCAAGTAAAGGCCATGGTGACGGCGGCGACTATCCATCATGCCCAAACCGACCAGCCGGCGAAGGAGGCATCACGTGGTCGGCGAGGACCAGGCGACGGCCAGGGTCGGGAAGCCCGCCAGACACATCATGTTCTACCTCGCGGAGACGACTTGCGACACAAAGCATCACCCGCGACCTCCGTTCGAGACCTCGACGCCAGCGCCGCGGCCAGAAAGGAGGAACAACGCCCGTCAAGCCGAAGCGAATATGAGCGCTACGGCATCCTTCCGCGAGGCCGCTGGCACGCCAAGCGCGATCCCCTCGCGTCGATCACCTCCCGGGTATCGCGAGGTCATCGAAGGGGTTCGTGCGTTTACCCCTCACCTACGCCGAGTGGTTTGGCACGATGGATTTAATCCTAAAGGCATCACTAGGTTCGACGGTGAGAGGGACCGGAGGCTTGGCTACAAGTATACGCTCTGGCGGTCGAGGGCAGCGAGATCGAGAAAGTAATGGCAAACTACTTGCCGGTTACCCTCTCGCCCCTGGCCCAAGCATGGCTCACGGACTTCAGCGAACTCTATAGATTCCTGAGGGAGATCTGTGAGCGATTCATCTCAAATTTCCAAGGCACTTACGAGCGCCAGGCACCCCTTGGGACCTATACCAGCTACACCAAAGGAGGAACGAATCCCTCAGGAGTTCGTCAGCGCTTCATGAACAAGAAAAGCACCGTTCGACGCGTCACAGATGCGATTGTGATAGCTGCCTTCAGAAAGGAGTCGGCGATCCCGACCTCATCAAGAAGATGTCTCGGAAGCCACCCACGTCGGTCCGGAGCTGTTCGCCCTGGCGGACCGTTACGCTCAGCCTCCGAGGCTCTGGCGGGCAGCGCGATGAGGAAGAATCGATCTGAACCCCTCGGCGGAAAGAAAAGAAGCGCAAGGGCGAAGAGCTGGTGGCGATGTTGCACCAACTCATCCTCGCGCTCTCAAAGAGGATGGATATGATAAGGTTATGAACTCACCTGCCCTTTCCATCCGAAGGAGGCATGCCGCCAAGGACTGCTTCACCCTAAAGAGGTTCGCCCACGAGAGCAAGAGGCAGGTGGACAAGGTCCGAGTGGTCACGCCACGCAAACCGCCTCTCCTGGTGAGGAAGACTATCGGGAAGTCGACCTCAAGCTTAACTACATATTCGGGTTCGGCCGCATATGAGTCCAAGCGGAAGCAAAAGCTCACCGCCGGGACATCTGTGCGAGAGCCGGAGACCCCGATATGTCCGGTGGTCCGAGGTCGCAATAACTTACGACCGCACGGATCACCCAGATCGCGCCCCATTCCGGCAGATACCTGATCTTGGCGCCGGTTGTCCGCGACATCAAGCTCAAAAGGGTGTTGATTGACGGTGGGAGTGGGCTCAATGTCCTCTTCGTGAAGACACTCGATGATATGGGGATCGCGGTCGACCTCAAACGCGGTCGTCGCCTTTTCATGGGGTGATACCGGGCGTCGGCGATACCACTCGGACAAATCACTCTACGATCCACGTTCGGCGCAAGGGACAACTACTGGGGTGAGCCTTAGCTTCGAGGTGGCGGACTTCGCGACGGCGTATCACGCCATCTTGGGGAGACCAGTAGCCAAGTTCATGGCGGTGCCCGCTCTGGCGTATCGATGCCGAAAATGCCGGGTCCGAGTGGTATTATCACTCTGCTGGCGATGTTAAGCGATCTTTCTCTTGCGACGAGGAGAGGCTGCGAAATGGCCGAGTCTCTGGAGGCGCTGGCGGTCGGGAAAGGATTCGTCAAGAGGCGGATTTCGACAAGCCGGAAGGCGATCCCTACCCGCAAGCCGCAGAACTCCGGATCGGCCAGGAAGGCACCAAAAGGATTCTCCTCGACCCGTCCGATCCGGCGAGCCGTCTCGATCGGGACAAGGCTCGAGGATGAATAGGAAGACGCGCCGTCACCTTTCGCGGCAAACCAAGATGTCTTTGCCTGGAAGCCGTCCGACATGCCCGGGGTCCCCAGGAGGTGATCGAGCACGCATTGAATGTAAACCAATCCGCCAGGCCCGTCAAGCAAAGGTTCTGACGGTTCGCTCAAGATCGTCGAGAAGCCATCGAGAGGAGATCACAAAGCGCTAGCCGCAGTTTCATCAAAGAAGTGTATCATCCCGATCGGTTGGCGAACCTGTACTCGTCCAGAAGAAGAATAAAATCTGGCGCATGTGTGTTGATTACACCGACCTCAACAAGGCTTGTCCGAAAGATCCCTTTGGTCTCCCTCGTATTGATCAGGTGGTAGACTCCACTGCCGGATCTCGGCTACTCGACTTTACGGGCGCCTATTCAGGCTATCATCAAATTCGGCCGAGAGGAAGGCTGCGAGAAGACTTCGTTTATCACTCCATTCGAGCATATTGCTATATCACCATGCCGTTCGGGCTCAAGAATGCCGGCGCATAGCGTACCGGTAGCGCGTGCGTGTTTTCACCACCGGCTCGGGCGCAATGTGGAAGCTTATGTGGATGATGTGGTAGTTAAACGCAGACACGAGATAGCCTTATCTCCGACCTGGCCGAGACATTCGCAAGTCTAAGGGCGTTCGGATGAGGCTAAACCCGAGAAATGTGTTTTGAAGTTTCTTCCGGGAAACTACTCGGGTTCATCGTCTCTCATCGTGGGATCGAGCCGAACCCGGAGAAAAGTGGAGCCATCATGAACATGGCCCCGCCGACCAGCGAAAAGGAGGTCCACAAGCTCACCGGATGCATGGTAGCGCTTGGCAGGGTTTATCTCACGGTGGGAGTCCGGGGAATGCCTTTCTTCAAGCTCCTTAAGAAGCAAGATCGCTTTGATTGGACGGCAGAGGCACAAAGAGCCTTCGAAGAACTCAAGGTGTTCCTCTCCACTCCCCCAGTCTTAGTCTCGCCGGCGCCAGGTGAACCTCTTCTGCTCTACATAGCGGCAACATCTCATGTAGTAAGTGCCGTGATAGTTGTGGAGCGGGAGGAATCTGGATATCGCTACGGCGTGCAACGCCCAGTTTATTTTGTTAGCGAAGTACTGGGCGAATCCAAGACAAGATATCCTCAAATCCGAGTTTGTTATGCGCCATTTTGATCTCGTCACTAAGTCAAGCATTATTTCCAAGGACATTCGATTTGATGAGTCACTTCTTTCCCGTGGGAGAGGTCTTCCGTAATCGGAAGCTACTGGAAGAATTTCAAAGTGGGCAGCCGAGCTTGGAGCTTTCGACATCTCGTTCAAGCCGCACCGCCGTCAAGTCGAGGCTTTGGTCGACTTCACGGCCGAGTGGACCGAATCGGCACTCCTGCGGAAGAAGAGCCGAATATTGGGTCATGCACTTCGACGGATCTCTCATGCTTGGGGAGCGGCGGGAATCCTCCTTATCTCGCTTAAGGGCGACAGGTTGAAGTATGTCCTTGATTCACTTCCGGCCTCAAACAATGCCGCTGGAGTACGAGGCCCTCATCCATGGGCTTCAGATCGCCACATCACTCGGAATCCGGCCGGTGGCGGTTCGAGGCGACTCGATTGGTGGTGAATCAAGTCTGAAGGACTGGTCGTGCGTGGATCGAACATGGCGACATACCGCCAAAGAAGTCCGAGAATTGGAAGGCAAGTTTGTGATGCAGCTGGTTCATGTCCTCCGCCGCAATAATGAGGCAGCAGACAGTGGCTAAGATGGGAGCCACTCGGGCGAGATGTCCCAAGTGATATCTTCGTGCAGGATCTTCACGAGCCAACCGTTACAAAACGGCAAAAGCCAAGCGAGGGTCCCGGAACCGGTCCTGCTCATCAATCCAGATCGACTACCCCGCATCAGTGATTACCTCCTGAAGGACAAACTCCGGAAGCCACCACTCTGGCGGAGCGCGTCTCGACAAGCCAAATCCTACGTGGTGGTGGGCGACGAGCTCTTCAGAAAAAGTGCCTCGGTGTCCTCGGGCGGTGCATTTCGGGACCAGCGGGAAGAGAGCTGCTCCAAGAAATCCATTCGAGGATGTGTGGCCATCACGCAAAGATCAAGCGCCTTGGTTGGGAAAGCCTACCGAAGCGGGGTTTCTTCTCGCCAACGGCGATAACGGATGCCAAGGAGATAGTTCGAACCTGCGAGGGCTGCCAATTCTATGCAAGACAGACACACTTGCCGACACGGGAGCTCTGAGACCATACCCATTTCTTGGCCTTTCGCGATCTGGGGCTCGACTTAGTGGGCCCGCTCAAGAAGGCTCAAGGCGGTTTCGCTTACCTCTTCGTGGCCATTGACAAGTTCACCAAGTGGATCGAAGCCAAGCTAGTCGTCACTATCACCGCAGCTTAAGGCCAAGGAGTTCTTCCAGGATATTGTGGTCGATTCGAGTGCCCAACCGGATCATCACGGACAACGGCACCCAATTCAGGAGTGAAGAATTCCAAGAATGGTGCGGCGTCGGGATCAAGATCTGCTTCACCTCGATGGCTCACCCACGAAGCAATGGGCAGGTTGAGCGAGCTAGCAGTGCCTGGTCCTCCAAGGCCTCAAGGCCAGGATCTTCGACCGCCTCAAACCATACGTTGCTCGATGGGTGAAGGAGCTACCGTCGGTACTCTGGGACTCAGAACCACTCCCAGTAGCGTGGCCAAACCCCTTTTTCCTGGTCTATGGCGCAGAGGCGGTTCTGCCGACCGAGTGGGATTCGAATCCCGAGGGTTCGGAATTACAACGGCCGAGTCCGAGGAAGCCGAATGGTGGAGCTTGATCAACTCGAGGAGGCTCTAACGTTGACGCCCTCGATCGGCTAAGTACCTCTAGGGACTTGGCGCTACCACTCGCAACGCCGTAAGTAGAACCTTTTCAGAAGGAGATCTGGTCCTCAGGAGGAACCAGAAAAGCGAGCACAATCTCTCTCCAATTTGGGAAGGTCAGTACATTGTGCAGAAGACAATCCGGCCAGGTGCTTATCGACTCAGACGAGAAGACGGAGAGGTTCTGGCGAATACTTGGAGCAATAGAACAACTCCGTCGCTTCTACGCATGAGTTATGTATCCCACTCTTACACATTAAGTAAAATGGTGGTCCGTCTTATTTTCTGAAGTTCTGTGTAATGCTAGCCCCGAGTGGTTATTACCTGACTGGTGTGGTGCCTAACCCTTGTCGTGCCAATATAGAGTGCACGGAAATAACGAGCCGCGATGAGCACAAAGCCTCGGCGGTTTACACCAGCAAGACAACGGAACGGGTACAAAGCACTAACCACTCGGGGCGCAATTCGCAGCACCAGAATCTAACCGAGATTCGCCTGATCGCGAATTTCTAACCGTCAAAAGCTTGAGCCCCAGCGCCTCGTTGCTGGCACTGGAGCAACTGACTAGAATAAGTTGATCAGGCGGAACCACTAAACTCGGATTAAACATGATGGCACGGATTTGGATAAAATTTCGCATTGCATTCCGTGAATGTTAATAATTTACATTATCGACTTTCTTTTTTTTTTTTCTTTTCTCGCTAAAAAAAAAAACTACAGTCTTCTTCTTTGGTGCTCAGTGCTTCTTCTGGTGCTCTTGGTGCTCCTGGCACTCTTGGTCTTTAGTCTTTGGTGTTCTTTAGTCTTGGCCATTGGGAGGCCGGAGGCGAGATCGTTGAGGTTAGATCGCGACCCAAAGTCGCGAATCTCGTCCTCAACCACCCACAAGGGGTATAAGCCGGACGAGGGCCCCGACGGCAAGGTCGTCGCGGCGATCGCGACCAACCATCTCGAGGATGATCTCGGCCACCTCGTGGAGCCGGCCTGACCTCCAACAAGGTGGCCACGGTGGCGGCGTCCTCGCCGCTCCTTCCTCCTCCTCCGCCTCCAAAGGTGGCAAAGTCGAGGTCTTCCCAAGACTCCGCCTCCTCCCAGTTGTGCAACATCCCGAAGAATCATTTGGCGAAACAATGCCGCGTGGGACCAACGAACCTCCCCGTATTAGACATGGAAGGAAACTGGAAGAGGAAGAAGAGGGACAAGGCAAGAAGAAACGGGCGATCGCTCATTAGCGGTGACGCCCCATTTATAAGCCACCCCAGCCCCGGAAATCGAAGCGTCTCAAAGGCAATCAAACGCGCCACCTCACAATCAATGAAGCGCGAAAAACAAAGCGGCAAAGGCGAATCATCAAGAAGACCAGCACCTTGAACAAAATCAAGGAGAATTTCACCAGACACGTGTCGTAAGCAGTTCAAGCTCGTTCGGCTTTCTCGCTTAATTATACCAAATTAAGCGCCAAAGCCCGGGGGCTGGAGAGCTAGCAAGCGATGCAAGCCTGGGGACTAAACCACTCAGCCAGGTGGCCACAACGTAAGTCCCGACGCTCGAGAGCTGCACGCCAGCCTCTCGGAAAAGCGTGTCTGGGGCAAGAAAGCCACGCCAACGCATGGCGTTTGGAAGCCATACCAGTCGGCTGAAACTCACCCGGAAAGGCGCAACAGGATCCAAAAGGCTACGGGCCTATATTCAGGTCTGAAGACCACTCAGCGGAAGACAATACAGGCAAATCATATTGAAGTAAGAAGACACAATATTTCAAACAAGGAGGGCGAGCGCTCGGCATCAAGGCCCACATCGAAGTCAGAATTCTAGATTCTCCAACAAGGCCTGCGATGCACCGGACACCTCTTCGAGGAGCGCGTTGGCCTTGTCTTCATCACGAGCAAAACCTTCTTTCACGGCTTGAGGTCAACTCTCGGATAATGATACTTGACCACCGCCAATGCCTGGTTCGCACTCATTGCTGCGGACTCTTTGGCGTAAGCTCTGATCTGTCGGCTCTTCCGAGAGAAGTGGAACACGACATCGTCCCCCCTGGCGGTGTGACTCCTTCAATGCGCAGAAGGTGCAGGATCGGCTCGCAGCGACGCCAGATTCGATCCGCCCTGCTCGTGGCGGCCATCTTCTCCTTGCACTCGCAACAAAGTCAAACGGCCATCAAGAGCACACCCGACGCCAAGTATGTTCAACCCAAGTCAAAGAAATTTACCCTTCGGCTCACAGCATCCTTTCCAAGCCGACTCGAGCTTCGAGGCCGAGTTCTCTGAAGCTTCGGTCGGGCCCTCACCAAGAACGGTCGAGTCGCGCTCTGAAACACGAGGGTGTCATCATCCTCTCCAACCATCCAAAAAGACATCCAAACCGAATCCAGGGGAGAATCTCACCTTCGAGCATATGCTCAAGCTTCGTCTTCTCCTCCCGGATCGTCATACACTCGCTCAAGCCCGTGGACCTCTTTCCACCTGTCCGCTGATCTCGTTGAGCTTGTCCTGGCATCGCTTCGCTCCTTGAGCTTCGGGAGCACCTTCCGGAAAAACCGCGATCTTTGCTCCGAGCGCTCCCCATGTCCTAAGTAGCAGGCGTAATCTCAGGGAGAAGTCAAGAAAAATGATTAAAGACAAGAAACTCACCTCGACGAGCGTGCTACACTGACGGTGAGCTCATAAAGCTCCGTCCGAGCCGCTCTTTCCATCTCGCTGCCCTCTTCCATTCCTTTCGGTGGAACCCCTTCCCACCATACGGTCCGGCCGGGGCTTGGCAGAGGGCCGAGCGGCGGTGGCTCTCGAGGCACTTCCTCCACGCCGGGAGACGGTGCCGGGTCGATCTCGTCGACGGACGGACCATCCGATGGTTCGACCGTTGGCCCGCCGGCGCCCGGTGGCGACGCCGGCGATCGGCGACGGCGACCTAGCCTCCGCCTGGGGCTCCTTTTGAGAGACCTCTCGCCGGACGTCCGTAGTAGGAGTCTGCATCGGCAAAAGAGAAACACCTCAAGACAGCAAAGAGCAAAAGACAAGGATCGCCCAAAAGAATACCTTTGATTTCTTGAATTTCATCCTGTGTCTCATCCGAGACCCAAAGACCGCCGGAGGGAAGTTAGCGCTGCAATGGGCTGCCTCGGGATGAAGGCTGTGGCCCAGCGCTTATGATCCGGTGCACTGTGAGGTCGAAGGCCCTACTGACGAAAGACCGGCGACCTCCTCCGCCGACTCCGCAGCTCGTCGACCGAGGTGTCGACCACTCGCTTCGCTCGAGCGTGTCTCACCGAGAGGCCGACAACCGGAAAGGCCGAAGAAGGAAGGACGCGTTCTGAAAAGGAACGATCGCACTCGCTTGAATCACACATCGACCAAAGAAATCATGGAACCGCCTTTCGAGAGAATAGTGCACTCACAGGAGGGGGAGGCCTCGCCGTCGAAAATTTATGAGGGCAGCCCCTGTTGGTGATTATTGTGCCAGGCACGAAGAGATCAACTACCCGTGCTGCCAGCGCCTCCATCGATAGGGCCACGTCCGACTCCCGCATGGGGTCCAGAGGCCCGTTGTATTGGAACCCCAAATGGACTCTCTCCTTCAAGGGCTGCACTCGGCGCTTCACAAAACTGATCGCGATCCCGGGACCCGTCAGCCCTCGGTTCTTCAGATCGTCAATCAATGCCAGAAGCTCGGGGATCTGCGCCAAACCTCCTCCGTCTGGGGCGTCGCTCCAGCATCGGGAAGCTTTAGGAGCACTAGGCAAAGGGGCGAGGAAAGGATCAACATTGGCACAATAGAACCACTCCCGCCTCCAACCTTTGAGGGAGGTCTTGAGAGGAACGACAAAATACTGCTTCTTCGAGCCCTCCATGGTGGAGCAGCGCCCCAACGACGTTGGGAGCGGCCCGGTCGGATGAGGCTTCAGCAAGAAGAAGGAGCGGAACAAATCCAAATGAGGACGTATCCCAAGATACGCCGCAGAGCTGGACGAAGATGGCAATATGAAGAATCGAGTTGGGGTTCAAATTGATCAACTCGATTTCGTAGAAGTGGAGGAGCCCCCGGAAGAAGGCGCTCCCAGGAATGCTAAATCCCCGCCAGAAGAAGGACTCAAACACCACAATCTCATTCTCTAGAGGTGTGGGGTAAGGGTCACCTGCGGCGGGGCGGGCGGAGATCAACTCCAGCGGAGGGAGGACGCCGGCGGCGACCATCCCTCCAAGCGGGACGTCGTCGTGATGGAAGTCTCCCACCCGCCGCAGGTCGACGCTACCCTCCGATGACGCAGGAAGAAGACATTGCGAAGAAGAAGACCTGGTGGGAAGAACCGCCGCAAGCCAAGGGCGCGAAACCAGAAACCCTAAATCGCCAAAGGAGGTTTGAAGGTTTCGCAGCCGTGGTGGGGAAGGTGCAAGGAGGCCGTTGCTCCAACAAGGGTCCCTCCGACTTATAAGAAATGGGCCCCAATTTCCGCCTCGCGGTGGGAAGAAACGAGGGCCCTCCTGTTCAATTCTGGGCCAGATCCAGGGCACGCCCCATGACGGGCCAATAGCTGCGTCGCGCAAAAGCGCGGCAGGTGTCAAATCTGGTCCAAAGTTTGGGATAAAGTCGCCCCACGACGGGCTGAACGCCGGCCGCCACGGAAGCTTGGGGCTGGGCACTTTCCGAACATCCTTCGACAAGACACCCCATAATTTGGGGTCAATTGCTGGTCATTTGTCTCTCACAATGCGATTGGGTGTCGCGGGAGGATCTACAACCAACACGGTCTTGAGAATGCGCCCCATGAGGGTCTAAAGCGATCTTGGCCGTAAGCGGCACAGGCATTACTCTGTATGACCAAGGTATGCCCCATGAGGGTCACCGAGCGACAAGCCGGCTGTCACAAGATCAGAAGGGCGCTGGTACCGCCCGACCCGAGCCAAAAAGACCAAGGTATGCCCCATAAGGGTCACCGAGCGACAAGTGGTTGTCACAAGACCGTAAACGGCGCGGTACCACTCGACCACGAGCCAAAAGACCAAGGTATGCCCCATGAGGGTCGGGCCGAGCGACAAGCCGGCTGTCACAAGACCGTAAATCCAAGCGCTGGTACCACTCGACCACGAGCCAAAAGACCAAGGTATGCCCCATGAGGGTCACCGAGCGACAAGCCGGCTGTCACAAGACCGTAAGCGGGCGCTGGTACCACTCGACCACGAGCCAAAAGACCAAGGTATGCCCCATGAGGGTTAGCCGAGCGACAAGCGGTTCTGCCGTGCGCAAATCCAAGCGGCGCGGGTACCACTCGACCACGAGCCAAAAAGACCAAGGTATGCCCCATGAGGGTCACCGAGCGACAAGCGGTTGCCGTGGCAATCAGAACGGGCGCGGTACCACTCGACCACGAGCTAACCAACCACGGTGGTTTCATACTACAAGTTCTTTATGATCTCTCTCCGCATAATCCTCATGACAGGTAAGGGACGGAAAGTCGATCCTAAAGCACTTGGGGGCTCTGTGGGATGTCGAGACAGGGTCCCGCAAGAGGGGCCTACACCCGATCGGGCCTCGACAGCGGAATAGAAAGCCCAAAGCCCGGAAGCACCACGACGGGCCAGGGAGACCTTCGACTTGCTCCCCAAGACAACTCTCGATCCTTCAAGGAAGCTTCGCCCGCCCTAACAACCCGCCAGAACAAAGCATGCGATCGACACCGCCAGAACTGCGGATCCGGAACGACAAGGCGGCGGCGTGGGTCGGAGAAAGCATAACCACCTCTCCAGGACGTAGAGCGTGAAGGCGGATAAGGACAAGGGACATGTCGTCCAGGCCACCATGTTCAGGGCCCGGTGGCGCCCATCTATCATGTATTCTCCCCCCAGTATATAAGGGAGGAGGGAGAAACAAGAAAAAAAGAGAACACACACGATATATCAAGAACACAGGACTAGGGTATTATCTCCTCCGAGAGAGCCCGAACCTGTCTAAAACAGATCGCCCCCGCATCCTGTGTTACCATCAAGCTCAGATCCCGCACAAATCCCCTAGAATCACAAATCTCATTGCCGGCGAAACAGATTGTCGACAGACGGCTCGGATTTAATTATTGCATATGTGCACAGGATGGATATGTGCACATGATATGCACCCGTCAGTGACGGCCAAGTTTTCACTATAATCTATTTCTTGACTCAATCACATGCTCTTCACAAGTCACTACGGAGTATGGAATGATTAACAAAGGCAAGATAGAGAAGTATGCTTAATGTTTATACTTAAAAAACTAAATGAGTTTGCCAATATGTTTATGCTAAAATCTACGAACAACATAAAAGTTGGGCGCATACAATTTGATTAATCCAAATTCTTGCACCTAATATGTAGGCAGTAGACGTCGAATTATGCCGTTTAACATACAATTAAGGTGTTACTTGGTCAAGACACTATTTTTTTCTCTCGAGTTTTCTAAAAGGCTGTTTTTATTTATTTTACTTTTGGGCTGAAAAGTAGCTATATCTTTTTATAAGAGATCGTTTGACAAAAAGCTAATTTCCCTCAGCAATAAACTGTAAAAACCGGTTTAATCCAGCTTTTAGCTTTTATATATGACTTATAAATTATACCAAAAATCTTTTAAAAGTTAAGCAGTTTGGGGCTTGCTAGCTTTTAAAAACCGAAGCTAGTTCAAACAGACCTAGATCTGACGGCTGAGTTAATTGCATTCGCCCGCCGTGGCAGTAGAACCACGGTCCATCCACCACTTCCCCACATTGCCAGAGACGAAGCTATAGCCAATCGACCCGATCCCAACTCCTACCACATCATACAAGCCACGTATCGGTGCCAGCTGCTCGATGGACCTGTGCCTCGCCCCAACTCAAGTCCTCGATCCCGTGTCCCATGTTGGACGCCTACGAGAAAACGAATAGGGATGTCAATTGGGTGGGTACCTCTAGGTACAACCGTCTCTCAGACCCAAACCTGAAACTCAAACTTGTGCAGTCCACCCAAATCCATTAAACTTATCGGGTACAAATCTGTGCTCATGCTCAAACCAAATGGGTACCCGATACCCAATGGGTACCCATACCTGTCAGGTTGTGCTTATAGCTTATTCAGCAAAGGGCTCAAATAATTCCTATATTATCTCAATTTAACGATAAACATATAATTAAATACCACTATAAAAATAATGATGTTCATGTTTTATTTCTAAAAACTAGTGAATTACTGATGAGATGATCACAAGCTCGCCCCTGGTGTACCTTGGGAACAGTGTGGTGCAAGGGAGAGTGAGTCGCATCATGCCATGCTACGGCCATGAGACGAAACGAGGCGGCAACCTGCAGCAGCAGGAGTTTGGAGCTCCCATGAACGCATTCCTGCAGCAAATGCTACTCAGGCACGGGAAATGAAAGAGTTTGTCCGGAGGACCTAGTAATAGAGGCTTCTCTTGACACTAGGAGCTTGCCGGGTGCTAGCTCTTTTAGTGGCTACAGATCAAACGCAGAATTGATGCATACCTGTCGACATGAGCAGCATGTTATGTCGGTAAGATTGACATGCTAACGTATTGCTGAGTAATGGTCGGTCGACAGCATTGTAAACGATCGATGGTTCAATTATTAGTGTTGGTATATCTGTATTATTTGAAAACCGATATAGATATGTGTTTCAAACTGACACAAATGTAGGTTTTTAAAGTAGTGCAAAATAGAGGTCGCTCTATCGTCTACAATGCGCACTGTACAGAGGTGTACACTTTAATTGAAAATTTCTAGTTCCACCGCGTATAAAAAAAATGATCATGTTGTCGTTTTCTCGACAGTAACGAACATAAATACAAACGACACTCGCACTGTCACAAGACACAACCAGTACTCGACCTTTCTCTGAAGTTAAGTAATGCTAACTGTAACCCTGCTGATTACTCTCCCATTATCCGATTTGGTGCAGTTTATTTAGTGAACCGTACATGACGACGAGCACAAACGAGGTAGCTGCATGCCTACCAATCACCGTCAAAATGTTGTTCAGAACTGATAACTTCAGCCACCCATGCATATGATATCGGCACTACCCTACTATTCACGTCAGCCCTACCCTTTTGACGTCGACGGCTATGCGAAGGCACGGCTGGTAGTGAGACTACTCCAGTGCACAACTTGTGTGGTCAAAGTGCAACACAGGTTATAAATCTCCCAGACATGTAGGCCTTGTAAGAAACGAACCCTACTCTAGCTACAGCTACGCCCGTACGTGTCACGAAGCGGGGCTTCCCTCGTCTCGGGGCAAGGACGAGCTGGCCGGCCACCGGCGAGCGCGCGCGTGCCGTGGGACGGATCATGCATGGATTCAGGGGTTCGCAGAGCGGAAGGCACTAGTCGCGCGCCTGCCACGACGCCCACACCACGCACGTACGATGTATAAAACGGGGCGCGCCGAGCGGAGAAGGCACGTACGTACGTGGGACACTGACAGCGCGGGCACGAAGCAAGCGCGCCCGTCGGTCCGTGAAGCTGAGACGCCGCTGCCTACTAGCAGTCTAGCACCGCGCCAAGGCCTCTCAAGACGTTAACGGCGGGCACATCAGTAGAAAGATGACAGGGGGAAAAGTAGAGAGAGCGTTTTTTTTTTACGGTAGCAACGTACTGTAGAGAGAAACCTGTGCAATATGAGCTATTGTCGGGTCGGATTTATATCCAGCCTCTCTATGCCTATCGAGTTAGCTCGAGCTTACTCTTCGGACCGGATTTTTAAATTTGAACCTTCTGTATATGACTGCACTAGTCTTGAATAAAACTAGTGTACACAGTAAAAACAACGATGACAACACATTCACACCACGAATCAAATATTAATACTTTAACAAAGGGTACCGGCCTTATGGCCAACAATTACAAAATAAACAGCCACGTTACTTGAGTTCAAAAGTAGCAGCGGAAATGAAATAATAGCAGCAGGATAAACCCATTCATTTGCCTAGCAGGCAATCGACTAGGTGTGCGTCCTAGAATTCTGGATCTCCTTCATCGAAACCACATGCAAAATACTCGTAGTCACCTTTTGCTTCTGTAGGATCGATATATATTAATATAGCAATCAGAGGGGGTGAATGATTGCGCAGAAGCTAAAATCAAAAATTTGTTCTGCTAAAAATTCACCCCAATTCGGAAACAAATAATTGCTTCGGTTCAACCAAAAAACAGATCAACAGATGTTCAGTAAATCGCTAATTCTCGGAGATCCAGCCGTCGGATTAATATGAAATTTTTACTGTAGAAACTAGATTCAATTTAGAAACTAACCCAATAAGAATCACCTCAATCGAATCTACGGATCAAAAGTTATAGACTTCGCAAGTTGACTGTGTTAATAATACCGAAAATTGATTAAACCCTAATTTCGTGATTAAACAAAATCTACAAGGGATTAACCAATCAAACTTTTTAAATCACTAACTTGATGTCCTAAGAAGGTTTGGAATATATCAAATCAAAATTATCTTATCATGGTGAAAAATAATGAACCAAGATTAGTACCAGGCATGCTCTTTTTCTCAATCAATTAACAGCAGCAGTGCGCTCTTGCTCACGTTAAGAATTATCTAGTAGCAGCAACCAATGCACTTGGCTTGGTATTGTTTTAGCTTCACTTGAGGATAGCTCAATCCATGAAAAGGAGAGATTGATGTGCAGGCAAACTTGAATAATTAAATCAAACTCACGTGGCAATGGAACCGATCGAGTCCGTTTCTTCACCGGCGGCTACACCTTCTTGCACATGCCGCACTGATTTCTTTTACGTGCTCCCGTGTGGCTCCGGAACCTTAGCTGCCTCACGAAGCCTCCAGCCCACACCAATGTTGCCGACGTCACAACACGACGCACCCTGCCGTCAAGGTCCTCAAGCGCCGATGCGATAGATCTGCCTTCGTCTATGCCGCCGCTATTTTTTTCGTTGTACACTTACGCCGTCGACCAAAAGCTCTGAAGAAAAATAGATTTTATTTATTTTTGTCTAGTTTGGTTTAAGTACTATGAAAATAAAAAGAGTACAAACCATAAATCTCAAGCACAGATAAACAGGAGACAACCCCTCCTATTTATACTAGTATATTGCCCGTGCTAACGCTACGGCGATATTTAGTAATACAATTCAAATAAGCAAATGGTGTTATATGTTTTGGTAATAAACTGTAGTAAGATATGCACAAAAGAAAGATACAAAGAGTTATTATATCGTTGATTACACAAGCAAGTGCATAAAATAACATAAGAACTGTTTATCATTAAAATACATCTAATCCCTGATACGCTTTAGGATTTCCCGTATAACTACAGAAATGTTGTCTTTCGGTTCATTCTCATTGTAGTTCAATAGGCTCATCAGCCTCAACTTCCTGAGCCTTGTTACTCGATTGAAGCTTCCTTACAGTGTCCAGAAAGCTGTCTGCTAGCAAATCCTTCGCATCCTTAGCAGCACCGGTTTATGTAACATGAGAGTGGTGTATTTGACAAAAGAGTATTAAATGGAACATAGATATGCATACAGCCTACTCATATTCAGTTCGATAATGTCCATTTAATTTAATCTAATGGTATCAGTAAAATAAAAGACAAGCATAGTTTACCTCCTAAGCGTTCATCTACAGCTCCAACAACTAAACCTTATCGACCACAAGCACATCTGAATATGCACCAACATTTGCCATAGACAGCAAGAGAGACAGTGCATCAACTCGCATAAACCTAGAAAAAACAGAAAGGACAGCATAGAGTAACTAAGGGTTGTAGCTATGCACTTGCCTTGTTTTTTCAGGCAAGCAAGTTATGTGCGTAATAACAAAACAAAAAAATATTTGTGAAATTGAGTATGATGACAAGGCCAAAAAGTGATTGCCACTGACGAAAGAAAACTATTTACCCTATTGTAGCTTCAGGTTGTCATCCATTTTCCATTCTTTGAGCTGCCACAGAAAAATCTTGGTTCGATGCGCCAGAGGGATAAAACGGTGGTGACGCAGAATTCAAGCTTGAAGTGACAACATTCTTTTTAGGAGGGGCTGCTTCTGACTGTGCATTTGAAATTTGGGCAGGCTCCCTGATGGCTGCAGCATTTGCAGCAGGTTGTCGAGATCTTGCTGGTCTGAACAAGTAATAAGACAATTACGTGAGAGAAAAAAAAAACACAAGCAAAGCTGCAGTATTGAACATACCTATTTATGTTCAATTGTCCCAAGATAATTATCACTTACTGTTTACATTAGAATCCAACCACCTCTCTTGTTCTTTGCAACAGCTTCATAACGCCGAGGTCCTCTACCTCTGACAACCTTTTGGGGCCGGTTTTGGTTGATGCCATCTTCGTTGTAACCATGGTGCTTCCCACCTCTCGAAAACCCACGAGCAATGCCTCGGGTTCTACCTCCACCACCACGACCTCTAAAACGACCTCTTGACATTCGCTTATCCTGCAATACAGAGATTTCACCTCAATATTCGCTTCTGTAAAAAAAAAACATTTTTTGCACATTAAAGATAATGAGTGATTACTTCATAGCGCTCCTCTTGAAAATTCATCTCCTCAAATCTGTCATGCACCCAAGCTTGATCATCTTTTGCATCCCATAACTTCCTCGCACCAAACATTCGCCTCGGTTAAAACAAAATGAAAAGATCAGCACAATTGTAGGATAAGCCACTGTTACTTGATATTGCAAATGCTGTCATGATGACAGAGACTGCAAACAAAGTAAATGAGTAAACAAAAAACACAGAAACAAACATAAGCCCAATGATTTATTATAGCCACTACAGTCACTGGACTCTTGCCAACCAAAGGATCAATTTGCAGGGGAAAATACAACACTACACTGAGTCAGGAAACTAAAAGCATACAGTGGCAGAAGAAGGTTGACCATGTTCAGTCGCCAATTGCACTGAAAGCCATTAGCAGACGAACAAAAGGTTCGCTCACAGCTCGCTCTTCCCATGTATCATATCAACAATGCCGGCATAATTTTGCCAGAAAGAGTTATAAGAAGTTTGTACTGAACCCTGTGAAGAACACGCGTGCATATTTATAGCTACAAGGTTTCGAACACTGTGTGCCCACCACAGTCAATCCGTTCTACTAAAAGTAATGGTTAACCATCTGAATATATTGAAACATCTGTCCAACATATTGCAATGAGTAGGGCAACCTTGATGACACCCCCTCAAGGCATAAAATGAAGTCATAATTTCCTTGAAAGTTTGTCCCAGCAAAAACCACCTTCGACAGCTACAAATACGAATAGAGTGCATACTTAACATCAAACATTGGCAGCATTGTCCCTCTATATCTGTAGCACTAAACTAACATTACCCCTCCTGATCACAATTCTCTCATGCAAATTTTGGGGGTACAGGGCCTGCATCCACCAACAACATTTCTTCCCTTAAGCGTAAGCGTAAAACTGAAGATTGTGAGGCGTTTCCACTACATAGTAAGAATCTAGAAATAGATCATTGAGATGATAAACTCCTATAGATGCTCATCATAAGCTTTTTTTTCCTCCTATTCCTATTGATCAAAAGTATCCAGCAGCGCCACACCAGAGTGACTTCCAAAGCGCTAAGGACAGGACGAAATCCAACACCCAGCTGCTGGCTCTGAAATCTGAATAGCTAGTCTCCACTACCATCCCAGCATCCTAAGCAACCAAATTAAACAATAAACAATTCCAACAAAATATCAAATAGAGAAATTGTACAAGTGTGTAGCAGTAAGCACCTAGGTGGAGCAGATGCCTGCATCACCTCTCAGCAAACAAGTATTTAGCAGTAAGTCCCTGGTTTTGAATGTTAGCAAATATTCGTGTATTGACTCCTTGATCCAGAATTTTTCTTAACGGCGACGAGCAACCCGGCTTAAGCGAACAATTCAAGGGAAAATTCAGTGCTGCTCACCTCCATGGTGAGGAAGAGCTTGACGAAATTCTGGGTGAGCAGCCCGAGCGACTTCTCCTTCCTATGATCTGCAAATGCAGCACCCAAAACTCCAAGTCAGTACACAACAGAAGAGCCACAGGGTACAGCAAAACGATGAGAAAGCGACTAATCGACTATACCAGATCTAAGCTGGCAACGAGGTGTGTCTGGCTTATCAGAAGGATTTTCTATGGATTGGCTGAGCTTCTCGCTCTCGGCATCACCCAATCTATGGTCGTCTTCATCATCAGACACCTTTGAAATCACGAAACCGAAACCCGCTCCTTTTCTCAGTAACAAGTACTAACTTGTACCACAACAAAAGGCAATCAATTCAAAGTGAAGAAATCTAACATTAGCAGCAGATGGCTCCTCCAGTGGCGGTGACACCGAGCCGGACATCTCCTTCAATGCCCTCTCCTGACCAAACCGAAAGAAGAAAAGGGGGGAAACCATTAATCGTGTTGGAATTTGGATCTAGAATAGAACAGGCAGATCCAAACCTTGAGTTCCTTAAGCGCTGCAGGGATGCCCCTGAAGCCGATCCATGTGTATCGATTCTTGGCCCTCCTCACAAGAATATGCATGGCGCTCAAGAAATGTTTGGAAAAGCAGAAGAAGAGACGCAAGAACACATCGACGAAATCGCGTGTCATTATGTCGTGGAAAGAAAGCGAGGAAATTAAGGGCAGGCTCACCCCGACGCTCTCGAGCACATTGACGATGTCGTAGATCCGGCGCCTCTCGACGCCGAGCCGCTTGGCCGCGTCGTCCAGCCCCACCGCCTCCACGTTGTCCCGGTCGTACAGCGCCACGAAGCTACAATCCCCCCGGAAGAAGACAACAACCTAGGTCAAGACACCGAATGCTGCGAGCGTTCCACGAGAATGAGCAGGAGGTGGAGGGAGAGGAGACGAGTCGAGCACGGTCTCGACGGAGCTCTCCCTCTGGCCAGGGAGAACGAAGCACGCGGCGAAGAGGTCCCCGGAGCCCGGGTCCTCGAGCCGGATCTCGCAGCAGTCGCCGCACGACACCACGCGGAGGCGGCCTGACCAGATCTTGTCCGTTTGCAGCCACTCGTCGCACTTGTAGCCGCCGCTGGTGGTGCGCGGCGGGATCTTGTACACCGACACCTCCCGCACCACCAGCAGCGTGTGCTCGAAGGCCTCCTCCTCCTCGCCCAACGACGTCATGATCCTCCCTGCCACTCCTTCCCCCGTCACTGCAGGTTCACTGCTACGATTCAACAGGAGGGCGCCGCTGGCAGGAGGGTCGCGGCGGCGGCTAGCGGGCGGAGGAAGCGGGATGCGGCGGCGGGGAGCTGGCAGAGGAGGACCGCGCGCGACGCAGTTGCCATGGGGTAAAAACCCTAGGAGGCGAGGCGGCGGCGATCGGGACGCAGCGCATGTGGGGGCTTAGGCGTGATTGGGGTTTAGGCGAGCGATTGGGGGCGACGCACACGGGCGGGCGGGCGATTGGGGGATTGGGGGGCCACACGGGAGATTGGGATGAACCGGATGATTTGGTCCATTAGATTTGATGAAGTTGTGTGATAAAACATCTTAGCGCTTGATTATGAGGAAGGGGGATTTCTGGGTGCACGTGTTAGGGTGAACAAAGAAAAGGTATTCTCTGTGGGGGATGAATAGTGTGTGCACGTAGAAAAGAATTAACTGGTGAATTATAAAGGGGTAAAGAAGAAAACCCTAGACGAGTTCGCATGCATGTCCACTTGGCCCAACATGACCCAATACATGCAAACTACCTCAAAACAATTACAACTGCATGCGTACGGCCCACATGCCATACTCACGTGACTAACTAGCCTCTATGTGCACCGTTCTCTAGCCCGAACGTCCCGCATGACATCCTCGACCACTAGGACCTCGATTACTCCCTGAACCTAGTGCCGAACCTCAGTTACTCCATGAACCTAATTCCGGTCCCGTCATCGACCACGTTTGTGACACTATGGAATGTCGTGACATTATAAAATGTGAAATTAGAGAATAAAACTATACGGTATGAGATTAAATCGTGTTTTCGGGCCGTTTTCGGGAGTTTAGGCCTTTCCAGGGTGATTTGAGCCTTAGGGGGGACCCCATATGGGCCAAAAGTGGAGTTTCCCGGCTCATGTGGGGGAGGAGGGCAGCAATAACCTGCCCATGCGCCTCCCCCCATGCCCTAATGTGCCTCCCCTCCCCTTCTCCCCTCCAAGCCGCCCCCTCCCTCTCCACGCCTCCCCTCTAGCCGCCCTCCCCCATGCGCCACCCCTCCCCCCTCTCCTCTCCACCCCCTCACTGGCCTAGGAGAGTCCCTCACCTCCCCATCCCACTGTCCTCTCCATTGGGAAGCTCCGCGACGAGGAGATCCGGCGGTTTCAGAGCGAGGAAGGAGATCGGGAGAACCGGGAGGAGAATCTTCGGCGTTCGTCGGTTCGTTGTTCGTCGGGCGAAGGTATGGCAATGGGGAGATCTCTTGGGTTGGATTAGGTGCTGATCTAGAGGAGGTTTTAGTGCTTTTAGATCAAAAGTTGGTGCTGCCATTAGATAGAATTGATGAAAATTAGAGATTGCATGCTGTTCTGTTTCGGGCAGATTGGACGTCCGACCTAGGGTTTGAGATTTCACAATTTTAGATTCAGAATTTAGTCATCCGCCTGTTGAATAAGTTGTAGATAATTTCAATACCTTTCGGTGGACACCAAGAAAACGTAATTCCGATCAGCTGTTTGAAAGTTATGGCTGTTTTACCGAACGTGTTCAAAACTGTAACACAATTGGGACAAAACGGGTTGATTTGTAGATTAGGCAATTTTAGAGGCCGAATCAGCTTTTCCCAATATTTATAAAAAGCTAGGAAATTTCCTAAGCTTCGCAATGATGTACTCGTTTACTCGATTCGGAGTACTAGAACTAAAGTTATGCTAGTTGGAAGCCCGCTGTCCCGAAGGGACAGATTCTCTGTTTTCGGGTTTTAGGGGTTGTTTGCAAAGTCGGGGTAGGGGATCATTCTTGTACTGTTTTGAGGGCACGTTTTGAGTGTGTGGTACTTATGTGCAGGTGGTGTGACCCCGGGAGTGCCCTCATCCTCTCGCCAATCCTTCGCCCACGGTTAAGGCAAATGTATTGTAGTGGTTGTGGCTTAGGGAGCCGTAATGTTTGATATTGAGATAGTTTACATATGTTTTATGTTATGATGCCATGATTGACTCTTACTTGCGATATGATGAAAATGGCTTAATATGATGCTATGCCATGTTTAGTTGAGTTTATGTGCAAGTTGTTTATGTTTATATCATATTTGCATACATGGCATGAGAACTGGCCAGGTCGGTGAGAAAGTCATAACTAGTCCGGTAAGGTCGGTGAGAAAGTTATGATTAATCCATAGCGCCATTGAATAAGACCTACCTCGTGATTCCATCCACGGTTGTGATTAAGTCCTTAGGATTTTTAATTTCTTTTATCAATTTTTTTATTAAGAAAAATCAATTATTTTTTTTAAGAAAAACCCCTGTGGCTCGTAGGTGGGACCACGATCCACATGGACTTGATCCATGCAACAGGTCACAAGGTCATGGGCTGTCACATCCCAAAATTTTCGCATAAATTTTTATGAGATTTCAAAAGTTTTTAGCGTAAAAAACTCACTAAAATATTCTTAATTTATCAAAATTGGCCTATATTTTTTCGAGCTTGATGCATTTTTCTTAAGCTTAAAATCAAATTTTGGCCAATTAAAAATATCATTTTCCTATTTTACTAAAACCCTTCTGCTTTCCTCTTTTGTTCGGGCACCTTCTCCTCTTTCCAATGCCTCAACTGCCCATGCTAGCCACCTCCCTTTGTGTTGATCCTCTGCTCAACCCACCAGCTCCTCCGTACCGTGCCTTGGTTATTGAGCCACCTCCCCTACTCGCTCGTGTCCCCAACATGTCGCCGCCTCCCTCACCTTGCTCACCCATGTTTTTGTCACCATGATAGCATCCACCTGCAGGTGGTCCTCCAACCACTTCATCATAGCTGTCAACAAGCAGCCTTTCGCATTCGACGCCCTTGCCTTGTATCTTCCTCACTGAGTGTTCCATTAACCGTAGTCAAAACCGAGGAAGCAATAAAACTCCTTCACTTCTACCTCCGCATTTCCATCACTACTGAATCCCCATCACCTCACCTGAAGCCAACAACACCTCCACCTTGCTTTGGCTTTGTCCCCAATGTTGGTATGCCAAACCACCGCTCTTCCCTCAAAACTGCCATTTCCAAAAATCATCCATCATCCTTGTTCCTCTTTCAAAATTGATGCTACCTCATCCACCATCATTACATTGCAACTCCATTTTCATCCCTTCTTCCACTCCACTTCCGCTCGAGAAGCCCAACCACAATGATTGCCGCCTCTGATAAGGTCCATATGCACGGTGTTAGTGCAGTGCCAAGCATCTTCATCCAAATCAGCCATGCATGTAGCTTTGCCTCAGTCCAATGATGCTCGTTCTCACCTCCGTTCACCCTGTGCCTCCATTTGAAGGTTGCCATCATCAGGGAAGAAGGCTCTCGTGGCACCGTAACCAACACTACCCCACCTCAGCCTCTCTCTCACCTTGCCATCCATGTCACCAAGACCACATCGACATTCTAGTGCTCACCATCACTACTATTGGCAAATCCCATCACTGGAGAAGCCGCCACCAACCTCCCATGTTTCCATGTCCGTTGTGGCCATCACGCTTGTGTTCCGATCATCTATGGGCCTAGTTGTCCACGCCATCACCACTCTTAGATTCCCTGCTTCATTTTCTACATCATGCTCACGATGCCTTGGCATGAACACCTCTCGAGCTCGCCGTTGTCCATGGCTGAGCCATCCCATGTCCTTCCCTCCTCGCCTTTGCTCGCACCAAAGAACTTCGCCTTCTAAAGTTGTGTCCCTCCTCCACTAGTCTCCAAATCGCCGTTAGTTTCCCCAAAGTCGGTTGTATGCTATCGATGTCCATTGCCTTTGCAATCATTGCCATGTTTTTCCCATCCTAGACCGAGTTTGATTGAGTTAGACCAAGTCCATCCGAGTTTACCCTTTCCTAGACATTTTTTTACCGAGTCTAAACCAGTTCTGCATAGTATAGCCCCCGTTTAGTACTATTGCACCCCTGTTTGTTCCAATGATGTTATCCTAACACTTTGTCTTCGTGGCACCACTTTGTCCTTTCAGGATTTTGTTTTTTTGCTTTAAACTTCAGATTGTTGTCAACTCACATTGAAAAACATAGCTTGTAGATGTTTATTTGGTGTTATTTGGATGCTCTTGTTAGTTTATGACGTAGGGCTAGCAGGAATGGAAGGAGACAAGAGGAGCTAAAGGAGTTGGAGGAGTGTTTGATGACTTTGAGCGAGAAGGCAAGTCATATCCTTGATCATGTTGAACCTGTATATGCTACTGTAATAGGCATTACTTTGCTATCCTACAATTACTTTATGCATGGTTATGTAATAAAAGTTATATTTGATATGAATGGCGAGGAAGTATATGGTGAAAAGCATAAAATTAGGCAAACAGGGGTATTGGATCAAACTTGAATGGTTTAGATTTAGGTGGAATCCCACCTCCTCTACTTAAGGTGTGGAATTTTGTAGTTTTTATAGGGGGTTATGTGTAAAACGTGTTTAATTGGAGGAGGTGGGATTCCACCTAGATCTGGATCATTCAAGTTCGATCCAACATCCTTGTTTACTTACTTTTATAATTTCACTATATGTCTACTTTCACCATATACTTCATCTATGAATTAATGGTGTAGTAGTAGTTAATGTCTTTTTGATAATGTTGCCATTCTTGTTATGTTGGAGCCATGTGTCACCCTGACAAGCTTAGTATGATTAAGTTAATACAATGAATTAGTTGGTAGTGACCATATTATAATTAGAGTCATGGCACACTTGTTTCATATGGTATATGCAAATGTTAGTTGGTTATGGTGGTTTATGAAAAATGGTAAATGCCAAAAACAAGAATAGATGCTAGTGGTGAGTTCCTTATGAATTGAGTTGTAGGTGCTCTTGCCCAAAACACATAAAGACTACAAAATGTTTGCCAAGATTTAATGACACAGTCCTCGTCATTCCATGTGATCTTCTTTTGAACTTGAATGTATGTTTTTTTATATGCATGTTGTTTTTGCAGATGCAGCCTTGCTACTATTATACCTTTGTGGTCATAGTAACAAAATAGTTGTACGTTGTCATTGAGAGCGGTCCTAGTTTGGCCTCTATGCCGCTCGTTGAACTTGACAACAATAGATCCTGTTTAGCACTAGATGATTCGACTTGCCTAGCCAGGCATGTCCTCGTGCGTTAAATTGGATGAATCATCTACAGGGCAAAAACTAGTGTGGTAAAGTAGTACATTGTTTTTGGTATCTCAACTCTAGTTGCGGTATCATACGGGTAAAACTAGGCAAACTCTGCAGAGGTTAACGCAAGTGTCGATATGCCATGCTTCTGGTTAATGAAGCCGTGTTCATGGGTGAAACCAAATATCATGGCATAAGTAGATGTTCTTGAGAATGTAAAATGTTGATGTGGTGATCATGTTGTCACTGTCTTACTTAACAACCCTTATAAAATGCTTTACTCTTTATAAATCTGAAAATGTGTCTTTGCAAAACTATAAAGAGGATAAATAGTAGGTCATAGATTGCACCATGATATTTCCTTTGGATGGCCATACACATATAGTTAATAGCATTACCACGTAAAGCTTTACTTAATGACACACATCACATCTCCAAAATCACATCACATCTCCAAAATCAGATTCTTGACTCGGCTATCAACACATGATGCCATTCACTTAACTTGATGATTGTCAACACAAAGTCATCCAAGTCTTCCATCATTATGGAACCTGACCTATTTCACCAACTCATTGAATAGTTCCACAATTTAGTTGTCATTAATTACCAAAACTCACCATTAACATATAATGAAGGGCCTAGATTCTTCACCTATGCCAATTCTCCGCAATCGCATACCTAGACCTAGACCTAGCGGAGTTTGACTAAAATTCCAGTCAGTATGACACCACCACCAGAGCTTCAAAAGGAAAATAAAAAGGGTAAGAGCATACACAATGCAAGATGTTATACATGATTGTTTCAAGATAAAGAATATAACCACATCACACCAGACATCAATGTAAATATTTATTTCCTCCAATATAAGTATCTTTTTTGTAAGTGCTTAAATGTTGCAATAACTATTAACTAGATATACTTATATACATAAACATCCATTAAGTATTGTGCCTCTTTAAGCATTGATGATGCGATACAAGTATCTTATCTGTCTTACGTGCAAAAAGAGAGAGAGAGAGAGAGAGAGAGAGAGAGAGAGCAGTTTTTAGGCTATTCCCAATGGGTAGTATCATACTCATTAATTAGATGCCACATAGGATTTTTTGCTGATGTGGCAAAGCATTAAATAGGAGGGAGAAGAAAGCTGTATCTTGAGCAAGATACCGCTTTGGCACGATATCTTAGGCCGTGGCACAGAATCTAACGTCCTGGGTCCACTTTCATAGACACAACATCACACCAATTAATTATTTTAAACATATAAGTATGATACTATGCATTGTAGAGAGTGTTTCTTCAATACAATATCATACTTTTCATCCTATATGACATTCTTGGATATTGGAGTATGGCATTTTGCACTGGGAATAGCCTTAGTTGCTGCTCTCTGGCAGCTTACCATCAATATTCAACAATCAAAAAAGCTCAAATCGGTATGCACCTGGCTAGTACTGGCAGAAAATTGTTAACATCGTACATGGCATGTTAACCATTAAAGTTCGAAGATTTTCCGACCAGAAAGAATCTCCACGTCGGCCGAACGTGCGGGTCCTTAAAGAGGTCCGCTCGTGCAAGAAGCTTCACTTCCTTCTTCCCCACGCCCTGCATGCCCCTCACGAGAAGTTTCCTCCCCGTCGTGACCTAAGTTTGTTTTGAACAAAAATCGTGACCGATCCCATCCGAATTGACGCGGGATCCCAATCGTCAATCGTGCTCGCTGTGGACCGTATCAGGCTTAATTATTTGGTCAAGAAATATTAGAGAATTTTTTAATACAATATTTGATCTGTATTTACAAATCGATACAATATGTTTGCGTATTTACTGAAAAGCCATTCATAAACGAAATTTGAAATTTTATTTAAACTTTACCGAAATTTGAAAAATCATTTTCAGTGTATTTGGAACCTGGTATTTCGGGTATAGATTAAACGAAGTGTGAAATTTCGGGTATAGGGCCACACCCACACCTCATACCCGAAATCTGAAATTTCGGGTATGGGGTGGGCCCCCATTCCTGAAACCTCACGTTTCGTTAAAGGCTAGCGTTTCACTGTAGCATCGACTTTACTGTAGTGTCGCGGCACTGTAGCAACGAACGCTTATTCCTCTTCTTCACTCACTACGGTAGCCGCTTTCGCGACGTTTTTCTTCTGGTCAGCCTTTACCGAAATGTGAGGTTTCGGGTATGGGCTCATATTCGAAAGACCCCCATACCCGAAATACCAGGTTTCAAATACACCGAAAATGAATTTTCAAATTTCGGTAAAGGTTAAACGAAATTTCAAATTTCATTTATGGATGGCTTTTTAGTAATTACGCAAACGTATTGTATCGATTTGTAAATACAGTTTAAATATTGTACTGTATTCAAAATTTTCTGAAATATTAGGGGGATTATCTGCCAATACTTGCTTAGTTGTGTGTGTGCGTGTTTTGCTTAGTTGTGTTTTGTTTGGCTACGCCGTCTCAAGCATTGCTTAGTTTTGTTTGACTACTAGCTGGCTGATGATAATTTACACGGGAATACAATACGTTAATTATCGGACTCTGATAATTCATAATCCCATCATTTAACACGTGATCCGTTCAACAAACGTGAAAACACGAAATTCTCACTGCAAAGCTACCTAAAACCGAAGCAAAAATCACCGAAATTCGAAACAGGAACTTCAAATGTATCGTTTCCAAACTTGTCATTACTATACCCCGGAGGTCATACCGGTTTGACGTTTGTAATGGTACACTCCGGTATTGATCTACACTGACGTATCGTTTCGGATTTAGTATAATACTAGTTACATGCCCGTGCGTTGCTACGAAAAACAAAATTGATAACGAAAAATAAAGATTAAAAAATAAAAAAAATTATTTCACAAGATCAAACATTTATCTTTAACGCTTCGTTTCTTGCGAAAGCTGGCTAATTAAAGCAACGCTTCGTTTCTTGCGTAGGGCAATTAAGCAGGGCAATTAATGATGTGGGAAGAACGGATCACTGCCACAAAGTGCTGTTTTAGAATAGTAGAGATACATGTTATAAGTTGTCGACGATTGGAGAACGGGCTCCCGTCGAGCTTACTTGTTGAATGGGGGATCAACAGAGCCCCGTCGCACGGATCGAAGAGGGCGTTCGAGCGACGCGAGGTCGGGAGAAGGAGGCCGAAAAAAAAAAGGGGGGGACGCGGTGTTTTTTATCCTGGTTCGGGCCTCTCACCGCCGAGATAATGACCCTACTCCAGTGTATTGTGTTCTATCTTTCGTGTGCCCTCCTCATTCATGAGATCTTGAGGGGTTTAAATACTATGACTAGAGATGCGAAAAAGTAATCGCCTCAGGGATCACGCTATGTATCCATATCCGTGATGTCGCCCTTGATTCCCGCGTTATTTGAATTTGGGTATGATTTCCCTTGATCTCCTGGTGATTGGTTGCCTCCTTCCTTCCTCACGCTCATTGGCCCTCCGACCAAAACACCCGAGCAGGTCGTGGCCTCCTGAGCATGCTTGCTCGTGGGGTGTGTTTGGTGCTTCATGAACTGAGGCGCAAACGCGTATGCTCTGAGGAGAAGGAGGGATGCTCGCTTCGTTCTCCCGAGCATCTTCCCTTAGTGCCGCTTGGTCGGCGGGTTTAGCTTTTCACGGGTACCGTGGTCTTTTGCCGGATAGCCAATCCCGACGGCTAGCCCCGAGGTTCAAGTGGGGAACCTCGGGCTTCCCCTTGAGCCTAAGAAGACTTGAGGGGGATTGAATTTCCTTTGGTCGTGGCTCACGACCATTTTACGTCGAGACGAGCTTCTTTACCCGCCACAGCGTGCTTGCTCGCGCAAGGCTGCTTGGTTGTTCTGCGGTTCCTTCTCCGAGAAGCCTCCTCAGAACGTGACGGTAGTTTCTCGAAGCGGCGCTTTTTCCGGCCAGTGTTCGCTGCGATAGGCGGCGATTTTTATCCCGCTCTTCACTATCCTTTAACCCTTTCTACCGGGAGAGGTCGGAGTCCCATTGCGTCTCTTTGCTCGTCTTCGGCGAAAAATCTTCCAAGAGCCCTAGCGCCCAAGAACCCTTTTCGCTCTCCTTCCTTCTTCGGCCATGGCGCTGCTTCAAGGTTAGCCGATGACCGAAGGAGGCTCCAGGTGCTCACGACGAGGGGTACGTCGACCCAGTGCTGGTCGAGTGCCCGGGGATGATGCGGCGCCGGCATCGCTGAGACGGAGATCGCCTCCTCGCGAGTTGTACGCCATCAACGGGCTTCGCCGCTCGAGAGCGACTTCCTCGCCTCCGTGCTTGCCTTCTGCGGTGCGAGATCTCTCATCTCCACCCCAACTCCATCCTTTCCTCGCAATCTTCTCCCACCTTTGCGAGGCTTACGTGGTGTAATGCCCACGGCTAGCCTCTTCTTTCACTTCTATTCCCCTTCCGCACCGGCCGGATGGTTCCACGGCGTTTATCTTCGCCGGCCCAACCGACCATACGAGTACCCCTTCGTTGCTCAAGGACTCGGTGTCGGGTTGGGCCGACCTCTGTTCTACCGTAAGAAGGCGGAGGGTCCCGATTGGTCTACACTGGGGAGGACGCTCCGCCATCGAGGCAGCGCGCCCGCCAGTGCAACCCGAGGAAGAGCGGGTGCTCGGGGCGATCGGTGAGCTTGCCCGAGATGGGGCTCACCGGTCGGGATATCGCCGAGGACTTTACCTTCAACCGGTGTCCCTCGAGGCGCCGCGAGCATCCCTTCTTCGAGGTGACCGGGTGGCACGACTTCACCCGCGAGGACAACGCAGTATGTTCCTGGACCTCTTTCCCGAGCATCATTGCTACAGTGAATCGCGCTATGCATCCGTATATGCCTTTTGTCTTAGTCTTCGGTTGTGACGCAGCTCAGGACGGATCGTTGATTTATAGGTCGCCGAGATGTTCGGCGCCTCGGCGAGAAGGAGCCGACGCCCAATCGTCCAGGTCCCCAAGAATATTTTTGACCGCGGCGACGCGTAAGTACATTTTCCCACTTCCGCTCGAGGGCATGTTTTCCGAGCTCATTCCTCCCGATTGTTGGCAGGAGAAGGTCGCCCTTGAGCTTGCGGTGTCGAGCTGCAGGCCGCAAGCCAAAGACTCCCGGCCAGGGTTCCGTGAAGAGGGCGGCGGGTCGAGGTCGCCGAGCATCCGCCTCGCTTCCCGCGCCAAGCGGCCGAGGCGCCGAGCCGACCAGGACCCCTACCTCGCACCTTGAGTACGCCGACCGCCAGGAGGTGTTTAACTCCGCATTTGGTTCGATGACTTCAAACGGAGGAAGCCGAGCCGATGAGCCGATCGAACAGCTCGCCCGAAAGCGGCGAGAAGGCCGAGGAGGATGCCAGTCTCTCCGACCAAGGAGCTACTGGAGAGGCGAGATCAAGGCCCTCCAGACCAGCTCACTCGGGTGGTTGATGCCCCGAGGAGGAGGAAGAAGAGGAGGAGGCCGCCTATGCTGCGTTAGAAGGAGCAGGAGGTCGACCTCTCAAACCGCCTCGGCCGGAAGAGGTCGACATGGACGATGTCGACGGCGATGGCACGCGCTGGCCACGCCGCAGAGGAGCGCCGTGGTCGTGTGGCCGAGGCCTACGAGGCCAGGCAGTCGCCCGTGGCCCGGCGAGGAGGCCGAGGAGGATGGCGCCGCCACGCGCAGAAGGTACGTTCTTCATTCTCTTATTCCGCTCTTGTCTTGCGACTTTCTTGGGCTAACCCCACCCTGTTTGGCGTGGGCGTGATAGCTCGGATGTCGTTTGGACTTCCGCCAGATGGTCGAGGAGATTATCAACTCCGCGATGGACGCCGAAGCTCGACCGCGTCGTCGGCCGGGTGATGGCCGAGACGGGAGGAGGCGGTGCTAGCCGGACTCGGTGGAGCCCGAGCTTCCTTCGGCGGACCGCGCTCCTTCGGCCGCCGTGGAGCCTATCGGCCGGAGGAGCAGGGAGCCGCAGGGAGGACCAAGACGCCTGGCCTTGGCCCCTGCGAAGAGATGATCAAGGGCGAGGCTCAAGCGCCGAGCCCCGGAAGGGAGCTTGGTCGCTCCCGACCAACAGCCCTTGGCCATGAGCCAAGGAGAGGAGGAGGTCGCCCCGGCCTAACTCCTTTCCCGAGACCAGCGCCCCGGCCACGGAGGTGCAAGGCGGAGGTGATCAGATTTGATCAATCCGCCTCCGGCCGCGGAGCAAGCCGCCTCCGACTATGGAGGGACAAGAAGCGGAGGTGATCGCCCTCGATCCAATGCCTTCTGGCCGGAGAGCATTGGTCGCCTCGGCTGAAGAGGAACAGAGGCGGAGGTGGTTGCTAACGACCAATCGCTTCCTCATGAGCATGGAGTGCGGCGCTTCGTGGTTGGCGTCTGACCCGGCGCGGTGGCGACTCATGGGGAAGGCGACCACGAGCCGCTCGTGGACGAGGATCGGCAGGCGACCGGGTTGATCGAAGGTGGTGACGCCGTTGCTCTCCTGGGAGCACCGGTGCTCAGGAGGAGCAAGACCTTGACGCCGGCCCGGGATGACTTGGTCAATCCCTTCTTTCGGCTGGCCCGACCGACCGCCGCTTCAGGACAAGCTGGTCACCGGCTCTTCCGTAAGTTTCCATGTTTCTTCTTTTCTGCTGCGAACGATCTTCCGGGAGTCTCGGCTCTTTCCCTTCTCCTTTCTCTTCGCTCAAGTTTGCCGCGAAGGCTATGGAGGATATCGATGCCACCTCGGTCTCAAGAAGAGTATCGGTCGTACCATCAGCGAGCAAGACGCCAAGATCGCCGATCTTGAGCGTCGGTCTCCGAGGTGCGCGAGGCCGACTGAAGCGGTGGAATCGGCGAGAGCCTCATCGCCGGGCTTGGGACCAGCTCTTCCAGAGCGAGGCCCGAAGAGCACTTCAGAGCGTAGGCGCCGAGCTTGACGAAGAGTCGGTGAAGCTTCGGCAGGACCTTCAACAGCTCGGAGCGCGAGGAAGCCCACTCAAGGAGGCGCAGGCGCCTCGGAAAGCGGCCGAAGGTCACATGGCCCGGAAGGTCCTGGACCTAGAGGCGGAGGTCGACTCCCTTAAGGACGAGCTCGCTGCCCTCCAGTGCCGGGCCGTAGGACTTAGCTCTTTCTTTTATTTTTATCTTGTGTAAAACCTCGTAAAAAAAACAACGTTTTGGATTAAATGAGCATATTCGCAGGAGTTTGGTCCTTGCCTGTTTTTTGCTTGAACTCGCTTCAAGATATGCCCGTATGATCCCGCTGCTAAAAGAAAGCAAGTTCCTGCATGGAGCGTAGATACGAGCAAAGAAAACAAGTTCTGCGTAGATCAAATATCATAGACACGAGCAAAGGATCCTTGGTAAGGAGGGACGAACGCCTTCTATCATACGTAGCCCCTCGCCATGGACAAAGGTCGTGTCCTCACTGTTGTGAGCACGAGTTTGTTCATGGGAGTTTTTAAGGGTCGCTTTGGTCGTAACGATTTTTTGAATTACTCGAATAGATCGGTTGTGTTTGAGTGAATCAGTGAGCACAGAGCAGGACGAGCTTTAAACCAACAATACGTAGAGCCACCATACCCGAGTGGTCACCGAACGGGCTTAGAGTGGATGCTCGCTACCGACCATGCATACAAATGAAGAGCTACTGTGGAAAGTGGACGATTAGGCGAGCATCTCACGGGGCCAAGGGAGATGGCGTGCACATACTTGTTGGATAAGTTCTGTAGTCTTGGTAGATCTACGGCGATGCTCGCTCGACAAAGCGAGGACGAAACTCGAGAAAGAGGGAAAATGATTTATTGGAAAGAACGCAAGGGGCGCGAGATAGAGTACTGCCTAAACGTAGAATTTACGCAGCTTGATCGATGTTCCAGTCTTGGTGAGCTCCCGACCATCCGGCATCGCGAGGCTTAACAGCCCGGGCGTCTTTGTAGACATGACCGTGTAGGGTCCTTCCCACCTTGGGGTCGACTTGTTGGCCTTCGACAGTCTTGAACTCTTCGTAAGACCATGTCGCCCGACTTGTAGGGCCCTAGGTCTGATCGCTTTGGCTGCATGCCTACGAAGAGCTTGTAGGTAAATTGCCAGGCGAGTAACGCCTGATTCGCGTGTCGCCGACGAGGTCCAGGTCGACGAGGCGCCAACCTCTTGATCGATGGAATCGATCGATTTGCACCTTGGGGAACCCAAAGACGATTTGGCAGCGTAATGGCCTCCGCACCGTAGACGAGTTGGAAGGCGTCTCACTTTGTGGCTCGACTTGTCGTGGTGCGGATAGACCAAAGAACGGCGGGAAGCTCCTCCACCCACCGGCTTGTCTTTGGTTGAGGGTCTTAAAGACTCTCTTTTATGCCCTGGACTAGCGCCCATTTGCTCGCTTCATTGCTCCGTTACTCGTGGATGTGCCACGAAGCAGAGACCTTGGTCCCGACCTCCCTCACATAACTTTGGAGCAGTTCACCGGTGAGCGGGTCCCATTGTCTCGTGATAAGACGGTTGGGTATCCCGAACCGGTTACCACGTTCTTTGCGGAGGAACCTCTTGGCCGCTGGGCCGAGATGGTCGAGACGGCTCGGCCTCTATCCACTTAGTGAAAGTGTCGATGGCCACGAGCAAATACTTGCAGCCTTTACGGCCTCGGGAAAGGGTCCAAGGACGCCGAGCCCCTGTGTCGAGAATGGCCACGAAGCGGTATGGTTTGTAGGGCATATCTTGGGTTGGCGGGTTTTGCGAGCATGGAACGGCATGCTCGGCAGGTCGTTACGATTGACCGCTGGCGTCTGGCCAAGGTCGGCTTACCAAGAGTAACCCAATCGGAAGGCTTTGCTCACAAGCGTTACGAAGACGAATGAGCTCGCGACATTCCTTCGTGGATATCACGAAGAAGGCATCGCCTTCCTCCTGGGAGACGCATTTGGAAAGGATTCCTAATGCGCGCTTTTCAGATAGGTCGCCGATCGATCTGCATCTTGAGAAGATCGCCTTGTTAGCCGGAACGCCGGCTTCTTCCTCGGGCAATGTCCCATGCGCAAGGTATTGGATGAATGGCGTCATCCAATTTGCGCTTTGCTCGAGGAATGAGACCCTGGCCGGTCTCTGGTGCCTCCTCTTCAGAGGGAATGGAGGGCTTATGTAGGTGCTCGACGAGCACCCACGAGCGGCGGTTTGGGAGGAACCGACCTTAGACATTTGGTCGGCCAGTGAATTATCCTTCTGGGGATGTAGATTACCGAAATTCTTGAAGTATTTCTCCATCTTCCTTACTTCGCCAGGTGCAGCGCCATTGAGGTATCGAACACTGATACTCCTTGTTGACCTGTTCACGACCAACCGTGAATCGCCCTTCACGGAGGCGTTGGACTCCTAGCGATTTGCATGTTCAAGTCCCGGCCAAAAGGTTTCATTCGCCAGCGTTGTTAGTCGCGAATAAATGTAGTTGGATGGCGATCGTAGCTGCTCTCCGTCCGGGAGACCAAGATGACGCCAGCCGAGCGCTCGTATGCTCGGGATCCGCCAAAATACAAGGTCCAGGAGTTTCCTCGAATCATTGGTCCGTGGCCGGTGGTGCCGAGCCGACCATTCCGCCACGAAATCAGCCAGGACTTGTGATTTTATCGCCGTGCGGTGAGAATACCAGCTCGAACTTCGGCGAGTTCCATTGCCCACTTGGCTATGCGACCACCGGCGTCTGATTTTTCAGATTTCTGAGTGGGAAGCCGGTCGGCACTACGATCTTGTGTGCTTGAAAGTAGTGACGCAACTTCCGGAGGCCATCAAGAATGAGTACAGAGTTTCGGACCTCGGGTAACGCTCCTTTGGTCCATGAAGTACTGCCGACGTAATAGATAGGTCATTGGGTACCATCTCTTTCATCGCCAACACCGAGCTCACTGCGCGGGTTGCCGCTGAGTATAATAGCAATTCTTCCGCCAGTGGTGTGACGAGGACGGCGGCTTGGAGAGGTACTGCTTTTAGCTCTTTGAACGCAGCGATCGCCTTCCTCCGTCCATGTGAAGCCATCATGTTTGCGGAGGGCTTTAAAGAAAGGTAGTCCTCGCTTCCCGGGCCGGAGACGAGCTTAAGGCGGCCATCCTCCAGTCGAGCTTGTACTTCCTTTACGCATGTGGGCGACCTCATGTTCTCAATGGCTTCGATCTTCTCAGGTTAGCCCCAACGCCATGTGGCCCGACCATGTAGCCGAGCACCTTGTCACCTTCACGCCCGAATACGCATTTTTCTCGATTTAGCTTTATTCGATGCTTATTGAGGTTCTGAAAGTTTCTTCTAAGTCAAGAACGTGACCTGAAGTACTCTTGCTCTTGACAACTATGTCGTCGACATATACCTCCAAATTTCGACCTATTTGGTCTGTGAAAGTCTTCGCATGAGGCGTTGAAAGGTTGCTCCCGCATTTCTCGAGGCAAAGACATGGTCGTATAGCGTAAGGTACCGAACGGGGTGATGAAGGAAGTCTTTCCTCGTCTTCGCGACAGTCGATTCGATGATAGCCTGAATAGGCGTCTAGGAAGCTCATGGTTCAGGACCCGCCGTCAGCGTCCACCAATTGGTCTATGCGAGGCAACGGATAGTTGTCTTTTGGGCACGCCGCGTTCAAACTCAGTGTGGTCGGCCTTTACGCGCCACTTGCCTCCTTTCTTCCTCGACCAGGACTGGATTGGCTAGCCACTCGGAGTGCTCAATCTCTCTCGATGAAGCCGCCTTTTAGGAGTTTATCAAGTTCCTCCCGGATGATTGCTTGTTTTTCCGGGAAAAGCGTCTAAGTTTACGTCTCACTTGGTTTTTGTCGCCGAACCGCTAGCCTGTGCTCGACCACCTCCCTTGGGACTCGGGCATGTCGGATGGTTCCCGAGCGAACACATCCGACCATGCTCGGAGGAAAGTGACGAGCTCGAGTTCCTATTTGGGATCTAGGAAGATCCCAAATGAACGACCTGGCCGGTTCCGACTCGTTGAGCGGAACAGCCTTGGTCTCTCCTCGAGGTTGGAGGGCAAGTTTAGGCCGGAATGCTTGGCTCTTGGTCGGGCCGCGGCGGCAATGGCAAACCATATCCAGCGCTCTTTCGTCGCAATTGAGTGCGGACTTGTGGTTCCCTTTGACGGTTATGACTCCGTTTGGCAGGAATCTTTAGGCAATCGATACGCTGCGTGATGCGAGGCGGCCATGAACTTGGCCAAGGCCGGCCTGCCGAGGATGGCGTTGTAGGCCGACTCAAAGTCTACCACCTCGAAGGTGATTAGCTCCGCTTCAAGTTACTTGGGCCGCCGAAACTTACGGGCAAGACGACCTGCCCAGAGGTTTGATCGAGGTGCCCGGACTATCTCAAGAAGGGCACGGCCACACTCTTGATTTTGGAACGAGGAATCTGCATCTCGCCCAATACCTTGGCTGCAATAAGGTCCAAAGAGCTCCGGAGTCTATGAGGACCCGACCGACGGCAGATGTGGCCGATGGTGGGGTTCACGACCATCGGAAGCCTCTGGGGTTTGGTCATCCCCAAGGGACAATCGTCTCTCGAGAATGTGAGGGATACCTCCGACCATTTCAACCGGCCAGACCGAGGCTCACCACAGGTAACATGGTGCACTTCCTTGCAGCCTCCTTTAAGTCCCGGCGGGACTTGTAGGCGGAGGAGCCCCGAAGATGACCGCTATGTGATTTCTTGGTTCTTGATATTCCATTTCATCCTCACTTTCCTCGGCGGGCTGTTTTCCTTTGTCGCTTTCACCTGCTCGAAGCGTCGGCATGGGACCCCGCCAGAAAAATCGCCCAGCGGTAGGTCCACGCTCGGCAATTCCGTAGAGTCGTGCCCGCGCTGGTGAAGTGGATGAGAGGTCGCCCGTCGGTCCGCTTGGTCGCCTCGTCGGTCCGCTTGGTCGCCTCGTCCTCGAGGCCTGGTGGTTGTCCTCTTCCTCGAGCATTAGGCCCACTGGCCGTGGCCGAGCTGCCCGGCCGTTGTTGTTCCACCGCGGCTACCATGGCGGGTGAGGGTTGCTTTTTCTTCTTCTTCTTGATCTTCTTGTCTACTGAGTCGAACCCTTTTTGCTAGCCGAGGTCTCTAGACCAGCCGAGGCGGCGACTTCCCTTCATCCAAAGATTTTCTTCCATTGGGCGGCTTCATCTGCGTTGGCGTATCGATCGGCCATTCGGAAGAGCTCGTTATTGTTAGATCCGGTGGATCTCCAGTCCTGTGTGAAGCGCCGCGTCTCGCACTCGAACTTGAAAGCTTCGGACGACAGCCTCGTCCGATATGTTCGGGATCGAGTTCGGACTGGATGAACCTGGGCCGAATTGTCGCAGGTTTCCCGTCCGTCAGATCAAGCGCTCAGTGTCGCGCTCTTTTCCGGCGGATGTAGCGGCTCTGAAATTCGCCGGAGTCTGGCGCCGAGCTGCCTCAGGACCGTATGGATCCTTCCTTTTGATTGAAAAGCCACGACGAGCAGCTCCGCCCAGACCGCTGGCGAGTAATTTGCCATTACCTCATCACCTCCGCGGCGAGGATGGCGGTAGTGTATATCGAGAGGAATTCATCCGGGTTCTGGGTCCCGTTGAATCTCTCGACGTGGCCGGGCTTGAACCTGCTCGCCATGCGACGTCCCTGAGGAGCTCGTGAAGGCCCTGGCAAAGCTTCGGTTTCGCGATTTAAAACCTCGGCCACGGCGGCCTCCACGCGGATCTTCCACCCAACGCCCGGCGCGGCCGAGTCGGGAGAAAACCTCATGCGTCGGTCGTGCCGATGACCGCATGGTTGCGGAGTGCTCTGAGCGCCAGAATGTCTGGGCGACAGGCAGATATCGCCCGAGGTTGCTCTGCGGATCGCTCCGGCCTTTAGGATCGGGTCGGCGACTGGGCGATCTCCGAGCATGGCTCGAGATTCATCTCTGGCGAACGCACGGGGAAGCGTTGTGATGGTCCCGGAAACACTCGGGCATCCGGCCATGGGGAGGATCCGAGACTTTAGCTTTCGGCAAGAAGCCTCTCCAAATCTTCGCCACGACCACCGCCCATGGCCTCTAAGTCTACTTGCTCGGGAAATCACGCGAGTCACGCCACGGCCGCCAAGGCCTGTAGCCGCTCTCGCTTCTCGTGAATCGGCGGCGAAGCTTTGACGGCGCCCGAGTGCGATCGGGAGTTCGGTACGCGCGAGTTCCTTTCCGTGGAGGCGCACTCTCCTTTGCCTGGCGGCGAATGCTCGCAAGCGTCTTTCCCAAAGACGCCTCCAAGTGGCGCCTGGCCGCCTCATAGTGGTCGTGCTCGGCGGCGTCCGAGGATCCTTCCTCGCGTGGCTCCCGACCATGTTGACTGACGAGAGCGAGACTAAAGCGATGGGGACATCATTGTATCCCCTTGGGACGCGGTCTCTGGCCGAGCTCTAGGTCGCCTGGTATGTACAGGCCATCGTAGAGCTCGTTGCGCCATCCTCGGGTCTCCGAGGGTAATGTCTGGGAATGGAGGATCCGCCTCGCATTCCCGTGTCCGAGGAAAAGCTCCTGCACTCGCAGGATCGAGCAGGGATCGGTCACCCCGGGCACGCTTGTCGGCGGCGAGTACACGCCGTCATCCTCAACGTGGTCAAAGACACAAAGGTCCCGAGTGTCTCCCGAGTTTGGCATCCTCGAGGATCTTGATCCGCGACGGGAATCAAACTGCCGTCCCCACGACGGCGCCACCGCCGACGATTGGAGAACGGGCTCCGTCCGAGCTTACTTGTTGAATGGGGATCAACAGAGCCCGTCGCACGGATCGAAGAGGCGTTCGAGCGACGCGAGGTCGAGAAGGAGGCCGAAAAAAAAGGGGGACGCGGTGTTTTTATCCTGGTTCGGGCCTCTCACCGCCGAGATAATGACCCTACTCCAGTGTATTGTGTTCTATCTTTTCGTGTGCCCTCCTCTTCTGAGATCTTCGTGGGGTTTAAATACTATGACTAGAGATGCGAAAAAGTAATCGCCTCAGGGGATCACGCTATGTATCCATATCCGTGATGTCGCCCTTGATTCCCGCGTTATTTGAATTTCGGGTATGATTTCCCTTGATCTCCTGGCTGATTGGTTGCCTCCTTCCTTCCTCACAGCGCTCGGCCCTCCGACCAAAACACCCGAGCGGTCGTGGCCTCCCACGAGCATGCTTGCTCGTGGGGGTGTGTTTGGTGCTTCATGAACTGAGGCGCAAACGCCAGATGCTTTCGGAGGAGAAGGAGGGATGCTCGCTTCGTTCTCCCGAGCATCTTCCCTTAGTGCCGCTTGGTCGGCGGGTTTAGCTTTTCACGGGGGTACCGTGGTCTTTTGCCAGATAGCCAATCCCCGACATAAGTATACACATGTTTAATTATATATACACCAAAATTCAATTATAATATTAGTCCGAACACATAATAGTACTATTAAATATAATATAAAGTTTAATAGACTATATTATTAATTTCACTGGTATGATTGGTCTTAGACCGGTATTGGATCGGTATAAATAGTATTTACTGGTTGTCACAGATTTTTGCGCCAGGTCCCCACTCCCGCAATTAAAAGGTCGCCAGGTGTGGTCGCCCGGGCACGCGGCGGCAGCCACGCCCTGGGCGACCAGGAAGGTGGTCGCCGGACACGTGGCGGCAGGCCACGCCCGACGACCAGGAAGGTGGTCGCCCGGGGACACGTGGCGCCAAGCCCGCTGGCGACCAGGAAGGTGGTCGCCGGGACGCTGCGTGGCGGCCAAAGACGCCCTGGGCGACCAGGAAGGTGGTCGCCCCGGGGAAAGGTGGCACGCGGGCCACTCCCCCGAGGTCAAGGGCATTTAATGCAAGGCGTGCGGGATGCAGTGCGACGGCCCGCCTTCCCTAGGCACGCATTAATTGCGTGACATCACGGCAACACCTTACCCCCTGACGTAACGGGAAGCGTTGGTGGACGGGGGGCCCGAGGTGGGATTGTGACAGCCGCGGCAGTCATTAATGAAGAGTAAGAACGAGCGGCGGCGCAATAAATAATCCCATGCGGTGTAATGATGGTGGCTTGCGGTGTAAGCCACCTGCGTCCGTCGACCCTAGTATAAAAGGGAGCGAGTGCGTGGGATAGGGGGTTCGAAAGATTGTAAGGTTTTCATTTCCTCCAAAGAAGAACACAAGCAATACCAAAGAAAGCAGGACTAGGGCTATTACTCTTATGAGGGCCTCGAACCTGGTAAAAGCTCTGGCGCCTCCTTGTTCCCTCGAGTTTCCAAAGACCGTCTTCTTCCTTTCCCCGGCAATTGCCCCGAAAGCCCCCTGTTTGAACCTGATAAGCACCCAATTCGGAGGTGCCTGTTAGCTAGTACGCTGACACCGGTATCAACCAATATTGAGACTGATATGATACATAGAACTACTTCGTACTAGATATTAAAATAGTCCGTACCGGTATTAATAATTACAAAGTTCCACATTCCACTCGTAAAGTTCCACACTTCCACTCATGAGGAGGACGCAGCGAGGCGTGTGAGAGTAACGAAACAAGAAGTCGGCCGTAGCCCACAAGCAGTGAAGCGTAGTCGGCCAGCAGCCCAGCACCAGTCCAACTCGAGACAGCAAGTGGTGCGGGTGCGGCCACGCCGCGGGGCCCTGCACGGCGATCTACGGACATTTCATGCACCCATGTGATCCACGCGACGTGAATTGCTCAACATGCCATGAACCAAGTCCACCATATTCTCCAAAGAAAAGTCCACGAAATTTCGCCGCACCCATGCCTTGGCTTCGCCTCTAAAAACGGCAAAGCGCACGAACTTGCCCCAAATCCCCATTTCCTGGACACCGAACTCCCAGTCACTGTGCACTCCGGTTGCTCAGCAATCTCGAGCAAGAGAGATCTCGCTTGCTAATTGAATTCGGTATTCGATTCGTTCGATCCGAATTCCCACCATGGGGTTTGACAAGGAGGCGAGCTCATCGTCCTCACGGCTCGACGCGACGCCGCTGCTGCCGCAGCACGGCGGCGGCGTTGGCGCCCGCTCGCACCTGTCGTCGCAACCCAAGACCTTCGCGAACGTCTTCATCGCCGTGGTCGGCTCGGGCGTGCTGGGGCTCCCCTACACCTTCTCCCGCACCGGCTGGGCGGCGGGCTCGCTCCTCCTCCTCGCCGTGGCCGCGCTCACCTTCCACTGCATGATGCTGCTCGTCGCCTGCCGCCGCCGCCTCGCCGACGAGCACCCCAAGATCGCCTCCTTCGGCGACCTGGGCGAAGCCGTGTGCGGCGCCGCGGGGCGCCACACCGTCGACGCCATGCTCGTGCTCAGCCAGGCCAGTTTCTGCGTCGGCTACCTCATCTTCATCTCCAACACCATGGCGCACCTCTACCCCATTGGGGCCTCCTCCACTTCCTCCCCGCTCCTCACGGCCAAGGCGCTCTTCATCTGGTTGATGCTGCCGTTCCAGCTCGGTCTAAACTCCATCAAGACGCTCACGCTCCTCGCGCCGCTCAGCATATTCGCCGACGTCGTCGATCTCGGTGCCATGGGCATCGTCCTTGGCCAGGACGTGTCCACGTGGCTGGCCAATAAGCCCCCCGTGCTCGCCTTCGGCGGCCCCGCCGAGCTCCTCTACGGCCTCGGCATCGCCGTCTACGCCTTCGAGGGCATCGGCATGGTCCTGCCGCTGGAGGCAGAAGCCGCGAACAGGCGCAAGTTCGGCGGCACGCTCGCGCTGTCCATGGCGTTCATCGCCGTCATGTACGGGCTGTTCGGCGCCATGGGGTACTTCGCCTTCGGCGCGGCCACTCGCGACATCATCACCACCAACCTCGGGACCGGTTGGCTGTCGGTCGCCGTGCAGCTCGGCCTGTGCATCAACCTCTTCTTCACCATGCCTGTGATGATGAACCCCGTCTACGAGGTCGCCGAGCGCCTGCTCTGCGGCAATCGCTACGCCTGGTGGCTGCGCTGGCTTCTCGTCGTGGTCGTCGGGCTCATGGCGATGCTCGTGCCCAACTTCGCCGACTTCCTCTCGCTCGTCGGGAGCAGCGTCTGCGTCGTGCTCGGGTTCGTGCTGCCGGCCGCGTTCCACCTCAAGGTGTACGGCGCCGAGATCGGGTGTGTCAGCCTCGTCGGCGACGTGGCTATCATCGTAATCGGGATCGCCCTCTCCTTGTTCGGGACAAGGACGTCCCTCGCGCAAATCTTCAGTTCTTCCAGTGTATAAGCATCGATAAGAGACCTGGATCAATGTCTAGCTACTTCGTTGAGATTTGGGAATCGTCGGCTGTACATTGGATTAAGCAGAGGCACGGCCAATTCAGCGGATTTGGTCGTACTTATATTGCTTGGAAGCAAGGACAAATGGCATGTGTGATGAAGTTGGGGGCTCGGTGAAATCTAATATGGTTTTGGTCAGATATAGATTTCCATCGTACAAGCAGCAAAAATCCATCTCTATATGCTATATATGATTCTAGACGATTTAAGGATCAAGGCACGAGGAATTGATGTATGTACAAGAACAAGAGTATATGTATGTAAGTATGTTACTGTGGAAGACATTCTTTAGCTTGTGGTATCTTTCAGTCTCTGCTGTCTCATGTGCCAGTGACCGATCCAGAAATAAAATTTAGATCAGGCAACACGAACCAATAGCCAATAGTAAAACGAGACATGCACGATCCACGTTATAATCATAATGCTAACTTGCTAAGAGCATATCACACGGCTTGCTTCCTGCCTTGCTCGTTGCTAAAGGTCGTACTGCTCCCACCTATATGCCGGTTTAACTCTAATCGACAAACCGAAACAATCTACAAGCAATTAATTAAGTTGCATCGGTGAGGAGTAGCAGTAACACACCTTACAGATCATGCACGGCTAGTTTTGAAGAAAGCCATGTCAATGCTGTGCTAGTGATTCTGGGTTTGTGCAAGATCCCCTTTTGTTTGGTTCGTAATTTGGAATGATCTGTGGAGGTTGTCAAGGAGATTATCCAAAACAACCTTTGGCTTGATGCCTTGAACTATGTTATTGATTCTGGGTTTGTTTGGTTTGTAATTTGGAATGATCTGTAGAGGTTGTCAAGCAGATTATCTAAAACAACCTTTGGCTTGATGCCCGGAAGGCCGGAACTAAATGGATCTCGGGAAATGTTGGCATGCACATAGCCCACCCCTGGAGAAGTTCCCTCTGTAAATTGGCCATGAACAAAACATTTTTCCTTAACCATTGATTCACTTCATAGAGAAATAAAAAACCAACGGCTCCTATCTTTTCCTTGGTCGCCAATAGCAACCTCCTTTTTCATATCTAATAAAATAAAACCGAAAAATATGCTGATTTCAGCTGTTTTGTTTCTCTTTGATTTCCATGGCTTCTACTTTCTCCCTCTTATCTCCCTCCAAGCCAAACCGAAACTGAAGAGCAAGTTCTAATAAAATAATCATGTTTAGCATATCACACGCATGTTTAGCATCTTCGTCAGCAAACGAGAGTGACATGTCAAGTAATCATGTGATACGGTTAAATGCCCATCCAATAGAACCAGTGCCGTGAACCAGCGGCCAAGCGAGCCTAATTGGCTGCTGTTTCTATCAGGGAGCTCATTTGGATCGGTATGCGTTACGGATTTTTTTTTTTTTTACTTTATTAGTCCTTTGTCACTTTTTTTTCTTTCAAAAGCAGCCACTTTACAATGCAATTTGCAAATTTCGCACTATCCGAGCCATGGTTGGCATTATCATCGATAATCGTTCGATTATCACCCTTATCGACGCGGCACGAAATTAATTACTGATCGGTAAACAAAAAAAATTCAAAAAAAGTATACGAATCAAATATTAAAAAAATTTCGCACTATACAAAGCAAAAAAATTCAAAAAAATTATCCGAGCCATGGTTGGAACTTTCACACCCAGCAAGCTCCCCAGCGTGTCGCGTCGCACTGAGCGTTGTCCTCCCAAGCTTCACAGGCTCGGTAGACATAGAGTAAAATATTAGTATAATTAGTAGTAGACAAAATTGATACATTGAAAAATTACTAAAATTGGTATTAAAAATGCATCACAAACCGTGCATTTAGTGAAATAAGTGAGGTGGAAAAATAGCATTGATGCGTAAATAACGTTGCGAAGATGTGAAAAAGTAATTATTGTTATTATAATGATAATATTAGTACATAGAGTAATATATTAGTACAAGTAGTAGTAGATAATAAATTATTCGTACAATTATTAGTAGACAAAACTAGTACATTGAAAATTGTCAGGGATTCGTAAATCTTTTACCTTTGGCAGCTCCTGGATTATATCAAGTTATCCGGATGCATGTGGCCCGGTTGATCAAGCCTGGGACATGAGGTATGTCGGAGATTTGGACTATTTTCTATAAGGACCATTCTGCCCCGACGGCCGAACAACTCTCGACCATCAGCTTGGATGTGATACCCAAGCACAAGTCTCGAGCATTCCCATGCTCGGACATGAGTTTGCCCGTGATACCGAAGCAAGGCGTGATCGGCTATAGGCCTCGAAGAAATGCCCGAGCGACGCGGGATGGTCGAATCCAGATCAAAGGCATGCTCGGAGATTGCCAAAGGAAGTGGTCAACCCACAAAACAGGAAGGTGGCGACTATCTCGCCAAGGATCCAGGGAAGTTATACCAAGAATTCGAACCTGGCGAGAATTAAGAGCACATCCAAAAAAGGCAACAGGCACGATCTTAGGAAACAGTTACCATATATATACCGATATGCCTTGTATTTAATTGGGCCCCGTCAACGGAGGGGGGCATGATCCCATTGTAAGATTCAAGTACTTGTATCCATCATTCCAATACAGAAAAAGACGACTAGGCGACTGGACGTAGGGCTATTATCTCGATCATGAGAGGCCTGAACCAGGATAAAATTCTTGTGTTTCTGTCTGTTCTAATGGACCGTCTCCCACGTCTTCGATGTTACCCCTTTGGTAGAAAGGGGCATCGGTTGATCCCTCATTCAACAAGTAAGCTCAGCGGGGGCCGGTTCCCCAATCGTTGACAGCTGGCGCTATCTGTGGGGATCAACGGATTCTTTGCCAAAGGAATCCCGAAGGCGTCATCTTCCGCATCTGATGGCCGATACTACAACATTTATGATGAGATGAGATATGTGAAAAGAGTTCTTTACCTCAAACAAACTGTGCTTAGCAGAATTGTTTCTGTTTTGCGCCGAGCAAGTTCTTCGCTCGGGAGCAAGTTTCATCCCTTTGCCCGAGCGGGCTTTCCACTCGGATCTGTGCCGAGTAAATTTTTAGTTCGGACGCGTGTTTTTCACACCGGGCAGACATTGCGCTCGGGAATTGATCTTGTTATATCTTGGAAATTGCTCTTACCCTCTGAGCACGCGCTTCACTCGGGGACTGTTCGTGTTCCGCGTCGAGCACGCACCTCGCTCGGGCGCGAGTCTCTTCCTCCGAGCACACGCTTCGCTCGGGGACTAGCTGTCGGGGATTGGTAAATCCTTTACCTTTGGCAGCTCCTGGATTATATCAAGTTATCCGGATGCCTGTGGCCCGGTTGATCAAGCCCGAGACTTGAAGTATGTCGGGGATTTGGACTATTTTCTAAAAGGACCATTCTGCCCCGACGGCCGAACAACTCCCGACCATCAGCTTGGATATGATACCTAATCACGAGTCTCGAGCATTCCCATGCTCGGACATGAGTTTGCCCATGATACCGAAGCAAGGCGTGATCGGCTATAGGCCTTGAAGAAATGCCCGAGCAATCATGCTCGGCGAGGACGCGGGATGGTCGAATCCAGACCAAAGGCATGCTCGGAGATTGCCAAAGAACGTGGTCAACCCACAAAACAGGAAGGTGGCGACTATCTCGCCAAGGATCCAGGGAAGTTATACCAAGAATTCGAACCTGGCGAGAATTAAGAGCACGTCCAAAGAAGGCAACAGGCATGATCTTAGAAAACAATTACCATATATATACCGATACGCCTTGTATTTAATTGTGCCCCTCGTCAACGGAGGGGGGCATGATCCCATCATTCCAATACAGAAAAGTGCGACTAAGCGACTGGACGTAGGGTTATTATCTCGATCATGAGAAGCCTGAACCAGGATAAAATCCTTGTGTTTCTGTCTGTTCTAATGGACTATCTCCCACGTCTTCGATGTTACCCCTTTGGTAGAAAGGGGGCCTCAATTGATCCCTTATTCAACAAGTAAGCTCGGTGGGGGCCGGTTTCCCAATCGTCGACAAAAATGTACTAAAATTCGTATAAGAAATGCATGCACAAATTAATCGTGTGTATTTAGCAAAATTAGTGAGGTGAAAAAATAGTATTGATATGTAAATAATGGTGGGAAGGTGTGAAAATATAGTAAAACATACAATATAAATTTTATGATTATTATTACAAGACATGTATTTAGTAGTACTAGTTACATGCCCGTGCATTGCTACGAAAAACAAAATTGATAACGAAAAATAAAGATTAAAAAATAAAAAAATTATTTCACAAGATCAAACATCTTTAACGCTTCGTTTCTTGCGAAAGCTGGTTAATTAAAGCAACGCTTCATTTTTTGCGTAGGGCAATTAAGCAGGGCAATTAATGACGTGGGTAGAACTCACCACTGCCACCAACTGTTGCTTTATAATAGTAAAGATTAGTGATGTGGAAAAAAATAATAATAACTATTCCATATATTTGTTTTAGATTTTGCTACGATGACACTATTATTTCGTGACTTGAAATATCAATACAGCTTGTAGTAAAGATGTATGCAAAAATTAGCATGAATCCTATAGTAATAGTGATTTGGGGAAATAAATGTAATGCTTATATATTGGTGGAAAATATAGAAAAATGATCATAAGTACAAATAATAATATTTTTGAATTGTTTGTCAATTTTCATGATAATGTTTATGTATGTACGGGTATTACATATAAATTGAAATATTTTTGAAAAGTAATTTAAGGGCGAGACGAACAATACAATAGTATTTGATGAACACGCCTCATCTGTTATGATATGTGTGTGATGTCAGATATTTAAGATTTATTTGTGCTTTACGATGATGGTGATGTCCAATAGGGGCCATATGAGGTGGACCTGTTAAATTGTGAATGGAAGGTGATCCGAGCGATGGGTTTAAAGGAGATGAATCTGGCTGAGCTCCGGAGATGCATAAGGAGCACATTTGATAGTTAGCTTGCATGAAAGAAGGTTGTACTCGAGGCTGTAAATGCAAGAGTTATGGAAGGGTCATCCGAGTATGTGTGGGAGCTATGCAAGGTGCCAGGCAACGCTGATGGGAGTATATGCAAATTGTAATAAATCCTAATGTTGTGATATCGTTGACCGATGGTGTACATGCGCTTTATGGAGAGACAGGAGAAACCTCAAGGGTTGATGAGGGCGGTAGCGTGGAACTGATTGCATCTTATGGGGATGGTTATCATCATGTTGATAGGAATTAAGAATACTCGGCAGGCATGGCGATGAATTTTAGGCTAACGAATGCGTAGGGCAGTGGTGGGCCACTCGTATCTACTGCCATGAGTACCTGGATGTCCTAGCGGATGTAGCACTATTCGATGACGAGGAAGATATCGATATGCATAGTAGTGGAGACGAAGATGCAACTGGTGGTATAGTTTTGTGAAATATAAATTAAAATCTGTAGTTTTAATGATAGTTTGTAAAAAAAATATAAGTTTATAAAATTTACTCAATTTGTTATCACGCGCTTAGCCACACATATATCAATGCAACATATGTGTACAAAACAACGAACGAACCGATCCGTATGACCCAGACTATGATACGATTGGACCTCGGGATCTTGTTGAAGATTGAAGTGTTAGACCATCTCCAACCCTTTCCCCTCGCTCGTCCTGTTCCCTTCTCCATGGGAAAGCGGCAGCGACGAAGGGATCCCAGCGCCTCCAACGGCGTCCCTTCCCCGTGGGAATCGGCGTGGGATAGGAGAGAGAATCCCTCCGCCGAGGGCGTCGGCTCGCGTTCCCCTCCCGCTGTTGCCTCAACTGCTTGTCGTTCGCGCGGCGGCTCGGACAAGGCGGAAATCGGCAAGGGCGTCGGGGTCGACGAGGGGAGGTCGTCGGGTTCATCGGCCGGAGAGGAGAACGAACAGGGGGAAGTCCAGTGCTTGAGGTACGCCCAATCTCCGCGCCCAACCTACAATTTGTGTTGCCCTAATTTGAATGGGGATGTTGTTGATTCGGCTGAAATCCGAGCGGGGGACTGATGTAAAGTGAATGGGAGAGTTTGTTTTACGGATTGCATGCGCCGATTTGGAGATTCAGTCTGTCAAGTTGATGAAAAACCCGACGATAGTCGGAAATCCCCAAATTACTGCTTCGTTTTGCTGAAACAGTCGTTTGTTTCAATGAGTAGAATGATTGTTCCTCCAGGGTATGGAGTGAAATACTGAATAATCCAGGGTATGACATAGTTTAACGTAGTCGAAGCTGTTTCAGAATGCTGTTTGTCACCTTGTTAGCTATACTGCAGTATAGACTATACCTTGTTACCTTGTTAGAATAATCGCTGAATTGTTAGCTACACTGGAGTATTTGTCAAAGGTTATTAGCTACACTAATGAAGTCTGAAGAACAATAGAGCTTCTAGACGCATGGGTTACTACCATGGATGTACTGGTTACTTCTAGACGCATGGATACAAGGATTACTTAAAGGTTATAGGTTATGTCGGGTATAGATTGAAGCTTATGATAGGGAGGACATTTAGTAGCATGGTTCTCCTGCTAGGATTGGTATTGTATATTGAAGCTTAAGATAGGGAGGACAATTACAAGCATGGTTGTCTCGCTAGGATTGTTATTGTGTATTGAAGCTTATGATAAGGTTTACTATCATGGCTGTACTGGTTGGAATGAGTTTACTCATACTTAATGGTTGTAGCAATTAGGCTTGTAGGATCATTGCTGTAAATGTCCAACCGTCTTGCAAAATCTGTTGACGTGGTCTTATAGATGGAAGCCGAGAACCTTCGAGAGGTCATCTCGAAGATGCGAGCTATGCTGGACGACAAGGCTGAGCAACTCAGGAAGCTGGCTAGGGACAACTTCAGTCCAAGTGACCACATTTCGGCAATTGAGTTGAACACGACTCTTCTGGAGGTCGAGTCAATAGCCGAGAGCTTGGAGCAGATGTCATTGGACACAATACCATTTGGGAGTTCACCTCATGAATCAGTGATGGAAGGAGGTGCATATGAGAGGGGTTCCCGCCGACGACGTATTGCCCGCGGACTACGAAAGCAGTTCTGGATCTCTGTTGAGCGACTACTCCCGGGATTCCGATTTCTCCATCGAGTCTGATCGTTCGGGCCACCTCGTTTAGAGCTTGTCGGTTGAATTATGTTAGACTATCGTATCGAACTTTGCATAGCCAAACTGAATGACCCTTTTGTATTTTGGTTATTCACTGTCATGGTCTGCTAATATGTGTGGTGAAGTGTTGTTCAAAACCGAATTGCACCTTCTTTTATAATATTTGTACCGGACTGTTCACCCAATCGGAATGAAACCTAGTATTGCTGCTAAATATGTCCATCCGGTCGGTGGTTTATAGTCTCAATTATTTCCTGCTGACCTCCCTACCGAATTACATACTTGGCACTTTGCATGTGGGAAAGGTCGTGAGTGTTTTGTCAAGACTGTGCAGGTCATTCGGTCATTGCTGTGATCATTGAAAAAACCATGCCAGTGCCTGGTGTCATTTGCAACATAATAACGTCGGGTCAATGCAGCACATAAATATATAGCGAATGCTTCTGTGTATGTAATCGTTTATCTGTGTCCATTCGGTAATAAGGAGTTCATTCGGTTCACAGTTGAGCTGTGTTTACTTGAGCTGTCTGATTGTACCTTGTTGCCATACGATTTGGACTGGTAGTGTTTTAGGGTTTAGGGTTGAGCTGTGTATGTAATCGTTTATCTGTCTGATTGAGTCCATTCGGTTCACAGTTGAGCTGTGTATGTAATCGTTTATCTGTCTGATTGTACCTTGCTGCACAACTGATTGAGCTGTGTTTAGTTGAGCTGTCTGATAGTAGAAAATGCCAACAGTTTATCTGTGTCCATTCAGTTTTGCTATTTCCTGCAGTACACTATTCAGTTTGTGATTTGGACTGGTAGTGTTGGCATTTTCTATACTTTTCGGATTGTGATTAGCAGTGGTAGTAAACTGGTAGTGTTTACATTGTGAATACTCTGATAATCAAATTGCTGTCAATGTTCAGGGAGGACATAATGGACCCATTCTTCGCGACAATTATGGAGGATCAATCAGGCCAGATTTCATGGCCTCCGTCACCTCAATCAGTTGTCAACATCAACGATGATGTAAGTATCCCCCCTGCAACAGATACGAGTGCAGTCAATGCTCGTAGTTTGGAAGGCGTTCGTCCTCTGCCTTCAGGAAGAAAGAAGGGGAAGAAATCATTGACCAAGACTGAGAGGATGAAATGGACCGTTCACGAGGATGAGGTCCTTGTGTCCGCCTGGCTGAATGTGAGCCAGGACCCCATCGTGGGCAAGGACCAAGCGTCAGATACGTACTGGACTCGGATTGCGGATTACTTCAATACTCATAAGAAAGAGCAAGTCTCCGAGAGATCCATGAAGGGAATGGTGAATCACTGGGCTTTGATCAATGAGTCGGTGAGCAAATATGCCGGGTATCTTTCTCAGATAGACGGTCTGAATCAGAGTGGTACCACCGAGCGTGACAGGGTACGCATCAGTTACATTTCAGGATATATAACATGGTACCACTCATTGTATTTGTTAACGGGGTGTTTTTCTTTCCTATGCATGTCCGTTGGATGTACAGATGGCTAATGCAGCGAGGATGTACCAGGACGTTGAGGGTAAGGCCTTCGCCTTTCCACACTGTTGGGTGATTCTCGCAGAGCACCCAAAGTGGGCTGCACACTTGGGCAACAAGAAGCAGAAGACACTGCGTGAAGGACCCCATGGAGCGAGTCCGGGGGGGTCGAACAACACTCCAGAGGGCCAGTTCGACCCATTTGCTTCAGGCGACGAGTCGATGAGACCCATCGGCGGGAGGCGGCGAAGGCGGCAAGGAAGAGGCGATTCGTCGATGCATCATCAGTGGGTGCGTACACCGACCAGTTCGACCGGATCGGGCAAGCCAAAGAAGCTATGGTAGAGATCAAGCATCGACAATTGCACTTGAAGGAGTTGGCGGAGGACGAGAGGATTATGAACATTGATTTGAACAACATTACCGGGCCAACTCGTGAGTACTACCGAAAGCGGCAGGAGGATATTTTGAAGAAGATGGCAGCTGACCTTCCTTGATTGTTATGGCAAGTGTTTGGAGCTAGTTATTATGTGTTTGGAGCTAGTTATTATGTGTTTGGACGTTGTTATTATGTGTTTGGAGCTAGTTATTATGTGTTTGGACCTTGTTATTATGTGTTTGGAGCTAGTTATTATGTGTTTGGACCTTGTTATTATGTGTTTGGAGCTTGTTATTATGTGTTGGGACCTTGTTATTATGTGTTGGGACCTTGTAAATATGTGTTAGAACACTTGGAAAGCTTGCATGCATTGCATAAAGATACGTACGATACATAGGAAAGTCCGATACAATGGTCCTTGTTTCATAACATTGTAGTACTACTCGCCGTGCCGGGCCCATAGGTGTTCGACGAGGTCAGCCTGTAACCGGTGGTGCTGTTCGCGGTCTCTACGCCTTTGCGTTGCTTCAATGCATTGCAAAACGGGCCCTCCGGCTGACGTCCTAGTCACTACAGGGGTACCCATGTAGTCAAAATACTCCTCCTGCGGTGGACCGTCCCTCTCATCCTCGATCACCATGTTATGCAAAATGATGCAGGCAGTCATTATGTACCAGAGTGTCCTCTGGTTCCAGCAACGACCGGGACCCCGTATAATAGCAAACCGAGCCTGCAGCACTCCGAAAGCCCTCTCGACGTCCTTACGTGCTGCGGCATGCATCTTCGAGAAGTACATCCTCTTGTGTCCCATTGGGGCAGGAATGGCCTTCACGAAAGTGGCCCACTCTGGATATATGCCATCGGCGAGGTAGTATCCCATGTTGTATTGGTTACCATTCACGTAGTAGTTCACCTCCGGAGTAGAACCATCGTTGTCCCTGCTAAATATGTTAGAACGATGTAGCACATTAATATCGTTCAAACTACCGGGCATCCCGAAAAAAGCATGCCATATCCATAGGTCGCAAGCCCACGACCTCCAAGACTATAGAAGGCTTCCGGGTATGCCCTGTGAAACCCCCCTGCCATGCTTTCGGGCAGTTCTTCCAAGTCCAGTGCATGCAATCGATGCTACCAAGCATCCCAGGGAAACCTCTCAGCTCACCAACTTGTAGGAGTCTCGCCATGTCAGCAGCGTTGGGACAACGGAGATATTGAACGCCGAACACCTCCACCACCGCCTTCACATACTTCTTCAGAGCTTCAATCGCGGTACTTTCCCCAATCCTCACGTACTCATCCACAGCATCGGCAGGGACACCGTAAGCAAGTTGCCGAATTGCTGCAGTCATCTTTTGTAGAGGGTGCAAGCTGAGCTTGCCGACAGCATCCCTTCTTTGCTTGAACCAATCGTCGTGTGCTTCGACAGCTTCGGCTATGCGTACAAAAAGGGTCCGGCTCATCCTAAACCTGCGTAGAACAAAATCATTTATTCTTCGAAAATAACACACAGTACTAATGCTTCCTTGTTTATGCAAAAATATCGCTAAGAAAACACACCTCCGCCTGAACAGTGTGTGCCCGTACACAGGGGAAGTCGCGAAGTAATCAGCATGGAGCCTAGCAGCTCCCTCCCGGTGACCTCTGTTCGTAACCGCATGTCCTGGAACCGAGCCTCTACGACGGGGCATGTTTTTCTCGGCCTCCTCCTCCTCCGCTGCTAAAGCCATGAGAAGCAAAACCTCGTCCTCATCAGATGACGACGACGAGATCTCAGAACTCAAATCATTCTCAGACATCATGAACCTATTGAGAGAGGTAGGCAATGTGTTTTGGGGGTGGGCAACCAGATGCAAGGAACCCCATCATATATAGAAGTGGAAGGATGGTTGCCATGGGAGAAAGAAAAAGTTACACTTTTGGGAAGGGAAGGGAATGAGGAAGGGATGCTGTTGGAGTCATATGCTGGGAAGGGAAGGGAAAGTGGGAAGGGAATCCCTTCAGGTGCTGGGAAGGGAATGAAATGCTGGGAATGGGTTGGAGATGGTCTTAGGCACAAATTAGCTAACGGGACCCAATTCATATACGTCCCTTAAAAAAAAACAATCGAAATCCTCTGTGCGCGCGCGTTATGAGGCAAATCCATTCAGCTACCGCTCTATCAAATATCTTTACGTTTATCGGACCAATTTACCAAAAAATATCATGCAAGTTTTTGTGTGGTTATAGAAGCTATTCAGCCAAAAACATGCTCGTGTCTTGCGTGATGGAGAACCAAGGCATGGGCTAGGTCTGGTGTCCAACATGGCAATGGATTGGTTCTTTATATGTAGCTAGCACTCTCGATAATCCTTGGTCAAGTTGCTTGTATGAATTTGTGATTAGCCTAACGGGCTCATATCCAAGTTGTAGGCGGATCGATCATGCATGCTCGGCTTGATTGTTCGTTCGTTTCTTATACAACCTGGTCACGATCTGTGACGGACCGTCTTTTTAGGAGCAGTGCGAGAACTCACAACAGTTACCCAGGAAGACTAACTGTTGGAAAACAAGAGTACAATTACCTGGCAAAAGCAAATCCAACTCTTTTTATTCAATATAGGGCCTAACGGCCAGGGTTTTTACAAAAGAGGGCGCAGCAGGGCCCGAATAACTTACAATCAAAACACCGCACAGGCAGGCCTGAGCAAAAAGACAAGACCCTCAAAACAGACAAAAATCGCCAACTACGAACTCCTGAAACGCTCCAGCTTCTTCAAACTACGAAAGGGGCGGGGTTGCAAGGGTGAGTCTGAGTACTCAACAAGTCGTACGGAACCACTGAATATTATATGCAGGGGTTTATCCAAAGGAAGGGACTAGGGTTTAAGCATCTGGATGCAGTTTTATTTTATAATTCATTTTACATTTGAAGCACAAACCATAAATAAGTAATTTGAATTTCACAAGGTTCAACAACACTTAACCAACTTCTTCCAAATTCACCAAACAGTAACTTGAGCTTGGTTACGGGTATCACCGATTCAAACTTAACTTCATTAACCGGAAGTACGGCGTATTCGAATACCATCATGATTAACTCTGCAGAGGTGCTCAGCTTTACCCACAAGATATCAATGACCGTTACTCACAGGCAACTAGAATACATGCGGTCGGTCGAGATGATCACAGCATTTCGTTAGCCATTCCTGTTGTTTTAGTTGTTAACCGATAGTTGTATAGCTACCTTGGGCTCACAGTCCCCCATTAGCATCTACCGTTGTGAGAACCAAGAATGTCGCGAAGGACCATTCCCGTTCCACCCCTCCGGTGCACTTCCTGCCAGAAGGCCGGTCCCCATTCTCTCCTCGAGAATGGTAGCCACCAAAAGAATCCGATTTTAGGTTCAGGAATGATTAATGTATCGAGCCATGTCGGATCTTGACCGCCGACCGATCCGACTGCGTGGTTGAGCGGGTACTTAAGTTGTTTACTTTGCTCAAGGGGGTTGTTAACCTTACAATGCCAAAGATCAAGCCTTCATCCGCAAACCCGATCCGGTATCCCATAATACCGGCCACCAAACAAACCAAGGCATTAATCATCAGCCGGGGATCGGAGTTACATCCACTCCGGGATTTATCCGATTCGCCCCCAAATCAGAGCACTTTCACAAACATCCGAATCAGAGATTCGGCAGCATTTTATTTCCATTTTCGAAAGCATTTGAGCTAACTACAAGATTAATAATAATTTATCTAATAACACCAACATCTAGGGTTACCAAGGGTATACTATGGTTCAATAATTCAAGGAATGTTTTATGAGCAAATTCGGTATTACCTAGGTATCATGTCATTCTAAAATACGGCTTTCAATAATTCAACATACAGTAAAGTAATGCGATACAAAGTAATTACTAAGTAATACATGGCATGTTTGGGATCAACATGATCAAGGGTGTACGGCTTGCCTTGCTCGGCGATCGGATCGGCTGAACTGCAGTCGAAGTAGTCGTTCGGGGCTTCCGTCGGGTCCAGCGTCTGCTCCGGGAACTTCTCCGGGATCTACGGCTTCTCCTGGAACTGCTCCGGCTCCAGGGACTGCTTCTGGAATCGTCCAACGACCGGATCTAGCGCGACAAGAACGAACGACAAATAAAGAAGCAAAAACGGAAAAGAACCGGAAACGAAAACGAAATCGGAAATCGGAACCGGGCCGAGAGAGAGAACGAAGGGCGAATTGGGAAATTCGGAATTTTGGGAACTCCGGATTGAGAAACGGAGGGCATTTTTGGAACCAGTGGATCGAAACGGTTCGGATAGTGTCTTTGGAAAGTTTCTGGGGCTCACGGAATTTTTCGGGAATTTCTGGGCTATTTTCTGGAATTAAAAACGATTTTCGGAATTAATAATTGATTAAAATCCGGAAAATGCGTATACTGGACTTGGGCCTACTTTGGCAAGGAAATGGCCGTGGCCCACCTGGCCAGCAGCGCTGGCGGCGAGCGGGCACTGGCGTGGCCGGCCCATGCGGAGGAAAAGCGAGGAGGGTGGGAGCCACAGCAGGCGAGAGGGTCGACGGCGAGGCCCACCCGCTGGCGGGGCAGGGGAAGGTTAGGTTTCTGCGGGAGCAGGGAGGGACAGCGGCGAGGCTGGCGGGCGCTACTGGGCGCGGATTGCCATGGCTGGTCGCGGAGACGAGGAAGGAGGAGGGCTCACCAAGGCGGACGGGAGCGGGCGAGGAGGAGACGAGGGTCTCGGCCCCTTTTATAGGCGCGGAGCGGCGAGGCGAGGCGAGCTCGAAAGGAAGCGAGCGCGGCGGCCAGCGGTCGCCGGCGGCTGGCTCAGAAGGCGCGGAGCTGAGCGGCAGCGGCGCTTGCACGGTCGGGCGAGACGACGATGGCGGCAACCGGCAGCCAGTTGTGGCGGCGCAGCAAGGCGCGGGTTCTGGCCGAGCCGGAGGCGGGCGCCACGGAGCGGTCCGGCCGGGAGACCGGAACCAGCGGCGGCGGCGCGAGGGCGCGAGGCGGCGGGCAGCGGCGGCGGCGGCTAACACGGCGGCGGGGCGGGGAGACGCGCTGGCACGGCAGCGCGCGGCGGCGCGGGCGGCCGAGGCGGCGGACGGAGCTTGCCGGCCGCTTGGGCCGAGGCGAGGTGGGCGAGGCCAACGAGAACGGAGAACGGGCGGAAGGCCCAAAAGGAAATTGGCCCAAAACCGAAACCAAACCAAATGCAAATCAAAAGCAAAATTCAAATTCCAAATTCAAAACTTGAACCTGAAATTGAATTAACTCCAAATCAATTTCATTTTGAATTTTGGGTTGTTTCAACCTACCCCACTTAAAACAAATCTCGCCCCGAGATTTATTCCTCTGGGAGAAAGGTTGGGAAACTCATCACAAGAACTGATTCCTTTTTCTCAAGGGTCCTTCGAGTGTGTGATCCTTCCACGGCACTCGGTAAATCTGACAATCTCAAACTCAGTCTTTTTCTTCCTGACTTCCATGATCTTGACTGATCTTTCTCGGTGAACCATAAGGCAAGTTCGATTCTTTGACGGCACTTGATCTGGCTGCTGGCTGAAATGTCTTTTCAGTCGGGGAAATCTGAATCATACTGTGAACTCTGGACAAATCCTGAACTGGCTGTGACTCGTATGCCACTCCTCTGATTCTGGTAGAAACCTGGTATGGTTTGGTCTAGCTAGGCTTAGCTTCTGTTTTTTATCCAAACGATGCTGACTTTAATGGAATTACTTCTAGACAATGAAGTCTCTGATCTGATAGCTAAAGTCCCTTCTTCAGCATAACTCTTCCGTTGTATCACATCAGTCATCAAAACTTTCTGACAACTCTCACATGAACACGTATCAGACGAAATAATTTGGGGTCCAAAGCTATTTCTTTTAGTCTTTATCCAATTTAAAAGGGTCGACACTTTCCTCCGTAAGGGGTTCCGAAGGGTACCATATCCAGACTGACTTGGCAACTGAGGCTGTACTGAGATTCTGTGGACGGCACTAAGTGGTCCAATTCGGTCCCATGTGCTAGGGCGCAGGCTCTCAACACTTCCTTTAGATTTTGGCTGTTTCTCTGCTTGTCTATCTGGCTGAAGGTGGTGTACGGGTCAAGGTTCAAATCTGTCCTTGTAGCCTTATGCAGACTTTCCCTGAACATTGAGCTAAACTAGCTCATCAATCTGACTTAGTGGGGCTCCTTGCGGTCTGTTGATCTGAGTTGAATCTAATTCTGCCAACTTGTCCTTTCTGAAGATCTGTCGATTTGGTACGAGGTAAGCTATTCTGGTCAATCCATAAGTCTTTGTCCCATCCGGGCGTCAATCCTTGCTGAGTTCTTAGGTAACCTAGTGGCAAGGTTTTCTTTTCCTTTCGTTCCCACACGGGCATTGTAAGTGACTGTGGCTATCTGACTGTCGCTTTGGTAGTCCACTTCATCTGTCTGACATCTGTTGCATCCATCCACGTATTTGTTCACATCTTTCTTCATTACTTCCTTTGGTATTCCCTTCTCAAATCTTGGTGCATTCTCGCACTCCATTGAGTATCGATCATTTAGGTAGGTGAATTTCGTCAAAATCAATCCTCTTATATTCTTATCATCAAGGATACTCGTGAAATTAGGCTCGATCGCTTAATTCAGGTATCTCTTTCGTGTCTCGAAGTTTCCTTGTCTCGTCTTGGCCGATCGGATCTCGAATTCATAAAGCCGGCATTTTGTACCTTGTGGGAAATCTCGTGACATTTTCTGACACTGTCTGCAGGTTTAACTGTCATAACTCTGACTCTGGCTGTGGGGGAGATGCTCTTTCCTCGAGCTAAGCGACAGCATGCCCTTCTGCTTAAGGCGTCAGCTATCACACTAGCTCTTTCTCATGGATGGTACTGAACTCTGGAGTCGCAATCCTTTACTTGACTCCATCCATTTTTCTTTCATCCCCTTAGTCTTTTCCAAAACAGGAACGGTCTATGCTGACTTCATATCATGTGTCGGGTCATCTTCCTCGTACGGCTTGAGCTGTCACAAAACATACTCAATCATTCTTTTATCCTCAGACAAGACACTTAATTTCGATCCTTTCTCCTTAGTACTGAAATCTGTACGGGAGTCTTGGTTTGTGTCTTGGGAGTATGGCAACTGGTGCTGACGTTGAATTCTGCTTTCAAATTCCTGGTAATTGTCCTCACACTTCTATGTCCATCTGTAGGGCTGTATTGCTTGAGAGGCTGAGTCTCAGGTTTGGTTATCTCTGAAGAAATCCTTTGACTGAACTTCTGTCCCACTACTCTCAGAAAAACTTCGACTGCGCATCGACTGGCTGATTCCATTCCATAAATGTCCTGTCACTGAGATCCATCTTTATTCCACCTCTAGTGATGTTGTTACCTAGGAAAGTGGTTTTACCCAACCAGAATTCATTTAGAGAATTTGGCGCAAGCCGGTGTTCTCTAATTTTTCTTAAGCACTACAATGGACTGTCCATCGACTCCATATACTTGGTCCATTGGGTTCATGCAGTATGCCAGGTTATCTGCGAGTCCAAACAGAACCATTTCAATTCTCGTGGTCCATACTGCTTAATGACTGTGGTCTTCTCACTGTCCTGTTATCTGACTTTCAACTGACGGTATTTTGTCCTTGATTCCAATTCGGAGGATCCTTTGGCTTCCTTTAACTGGTCAACAGGTCATTATTCTGAGGCAACTTACTTGTCCCTGAATCAGGGGTGAGCTGTCTAATCCGAGTGTGGTAGGCGTTGATGTGACCTTGACTCCCTTTATAATTCTCTGGTCATTTTGTTCCATCATTTCCTGCCTGTGGTACTCCTTGGTGTCACTGTTTTCTGTGTACAATCCATCCTGACCTTATGTCCGAATAATCAATTCCTCTTCCGAATGATATTCAGATTATCCCTTTGTCCACAACAATCCATCTCTAGACTTAGTTTCCTTGGATTTCCGTCTCCAAGCTGTACCAAAATCTTAACTATTATTCTGACTCTTGATCCTGACACTTGTAGCTTCTGCGGCTTCTGTGACTGATGTTATGTCCATCTTAAGACTGTTTTATTCTTTTGGAATCCAATTCCATTCCATCTTTTAGGGACGTGTTATAGGGAAGCAATCTGATTTAATTCAGTAGTCACTGTCTTTGTTCCCCATTCGCACAGTTCATGCGTCAAAACACTGCTTTATTTCCAAAATATTGTTCAGACCATACATTCTTGCTAGTACAAGTCGGTCCTAATCTTGATCCCTTGGATCTCCATATCCAAGTTGTTACATTCAAATCTAACTATTAGTCTACTCCCGGTGGCTTGGAATCTCCAGGGAGCGGTGACGGGGTACAGGGCAAATTGTTGCTGTTCATTGGCGATGACACGGTTGATTCTCCCTTGGACGTGTCCTGAAGTGTTCTGACCTTGACTGCTTGGGTTTCCTTCTGACTCAACTGGTAAATTTTGGTATCCTCAGGTTTGGAACTGCTGTTGATGAGGCACCGACGGTCCGTTGGTGGGGGCTGAGGCTGACATCTGTGATCTGGCCACCACAGTGGGTAGGTCCCTTTGTGGGCAGTACTGTCTGATGTGTCCGGGCTGTCCACAGCGGAAACATCCTGAAGTCTTTTGAGGACAATCTCTGACATAGTGGTTCCCATTGCATTTATAGCACTTCACTGTTTTGGGCTGAGTGGCTGCGGGTGTTGACTGCTCTCCTTTTATTACCTGTTTCTTATTGGGAAATCCATGAGTGAGGGCTGGGGTCCTTTCTCTGATCGGGGTGGAAGTATGTATCCATGTCTATTGAAGTTTTCTCTTTCTCTTCTTCATCCTTTCCAATTCATTCCGGGCTTCTTCGATTGTTATCCATTTGTCCATTACAGCTGACAGGTCCTTGATAGCTAAGGTGTGGAATTTCAAGCTTTTCTGTAATCCTTCCAAGAATTCTCTCATCTTTCTAGCTTGAATGTCCATCTCTACGGAAATGTCACTGGCAAAGTAGTCGGATTCGTGCAGACATCCCACTACTGCACTTTCCTCTTGTCGGTCCTGATTTCCTGTGGCGTCTCCTTGAGGTTTGTCAACTAGCCGTTCCAAAATCCCTTCTAATAACTGCGTGTGGCGGCTTTCTGCTTGTTGTCTGTTTCTTTCCATTATGGCCAGTATTTGAGCTAGGTTGACTGGGTGATTTGCTGATCCTTCATTTCTGCTCGAATTGTCATGCAGGAACTCTGATCCAAAATCTGCCATGGTCTTATTCTGTCTTTCTCTTTTTGGTCTGCAGCAGGGTTTTGGGTAAAGCAGAAGGTAAGTAAGGTTTTAGAACATGAGGTGCGGAGAGACTGAGTAGGCGAGAAGCAAGATGAAAGGAGAAGAATTAGTGGAATTTTGGCCGGAAGGTATAAGGATACTTAATGCAAACAATTTAACAGAGAGATAGAAACATAGCTTTTATACATAGACTGTTTTACAATACCGTCATAAGGTATCCAAAACAACCTATTTTACACTACCAAAAGACCTACAGGAAAAGGGCACAACCTCTACTACTAACGATCTAACTACTGCCGACGGCATCACCTCCAAGCTGCTGGCGAAGGTCGACGAGGATTTTGAAATTTAGACGGGCAGACGAAACTTTTAAAACAAAACCGAGAGGGACAAAAACTCTAAAGAAGATAAGGTAGCAGGGGAAGAAGGAGAAGCAATAATACTTATATTTTCGCAATTCATTTTGTTTGTAAGCCGAAAATAATTTTGAAAAATTCACCTATACCAACCTAAGGTCTTAATCTATGGTCAAGCCAAGGCTCTGATACCACTTGTGACGGACCGCCTTTTTAGGGGCAGTGCGAGAACTCACAACAGTTACCCAGGAAGACTAACTGTTGGAAAACAAGAGTACAATTACCTGGCAAAAGCAAATCCAACTCTTTTTATTCAATATAGGGCCTAACGGCCAGGGTTTTTACAAAAGAGGGCGCAGCAGGGCCCGAATAACTTACAATCAAAACACCGCACAGGCAGGCCTGAGCAAAAGACCAAGACCTCAAAACCAGACAAAAATCGCCAACTACGAACTCCTGAAACGCTCCAGCTTCTTCAAACTCTGAAAGGGGCGGGGGTTGCAAGGGTGAGTACGGGAGTACTCAACAAGTCGTACGGAACCACTGAATATTATATGCAGGGGTTTATCCAAAGGAAGGGACTAGGGTTTAAGCATCTGGATGCAGTTTTATTTTATAATTCATTTTACATTTGAAGCACAAACCATAAATAAGTAATTTGAATTTCACAAGGTTCAACAACACTTAACCAACTTCTTCCAAATTCACCAAACAGTAACTTGAGCTTGGTTACGGGTATCACCCCAGTTCAAACTTAACTTCATTAACCGAAAGTACGGCGTATTCGAATACCATCATGATTAACTCTGCAGAGGTGCTCAGCTTTACCCACAAGATATCAACGACCGTTACTCACAGGCAACTAGAATACATGCGGTCGGTCGAGATGATCACAAAGATTTCGTTAACCATTCCTGTTGTTTTAGTTGTTAACCGATAGTTGTATAGCTACCTTGGGCTCACAGTCCCCCATTAGCATCTACCGTTGTGAGAACCAAGAATGTCGCGAAGGACCATTCCCGTTCCACCCCTCCGGTGCACTTCCCTGCCAGGAAGGCCCGGTCCCCATTCTCTCCTGAGAATGGTAGCCACCAAAAGAATCCGATTTTAGGTTCAGGAATGATTAATGTACCGAGCCATGTCTGACATCGACCGCCGACCAGTCCGACCTGTGGTTGAGCGCGTACTTAAGTTGTTTACTTTGCTCAAGGGGGTTGTTAACCTTACAATGCCAAAGATCAAGCCTTCATCCGCAAACCCGATCCGGTATCCCATAATACCGGCCACCAAACAAACCAAGGCATTAATCCGTTTTCTGGCCGTTGGCCTCTGGCCCAGCCCGCCTCGCTGGCCCAAGCAAATATGAAATATGAAATCCTTGAGGATGTGTGAAGAGGATAAGTTGACGCCCTGGCTTGAGGAGGATTTTTCACTATTTTTCCTCATTTATGGTTTTCTTCAAAAAGTGAGCATTCCTTCAAATTCCTTCAATTTTGCATTAAGAAATTCGATTTTTATTTAATGAATATGTTACATGTCATTAGTGCTATGGTTGAAACCAATATGGGTGAAAAATTATGAAATCCTCGAGGATGGGTGTTAAGAGGGTAAAATTGAACCCCTAACTTGAGAAGATTTCCCCTCATTTGTGGTTTCTAATGAAACTGTTATACAACTTCAGAGAGTTTCGGCAACATCTTCCTGGTGTTCTCCGGATACACACCCTCTTGACCTGTTGTTGAGACGTGTATTTGAAGAACAATGGGGAGATGCTGTCAAAATTTTCATTGAAGTTGTACAACAGCATAAGAACTTGCTATATCCTCGAATGGAATTAGGACCTAACCTAATTAGAGATTAGGAGTCATCGTTGGTAAGTACTTAGTTGGTCAATAGATAGACGTTTCTTTAAGATTATCCATTAATCTGTTAGCTAGTACAATTATATGGTATCAATAATCCATTAATCTATTAATTTAATAGAATATGCTTTCTTCATATGAAATATATGACCATGACAAATATATGAATTGCATTCTCCCATGAGTATTAGTGAGGACGAAGAAAACCTCCGATGGTTGACTTGTAGTTCCAAACCCCCACGACTGCACAGATCGTCTCCACCATCGTAAGACATCTAACATAGTACATTGCAGCTGACCCTTTCCATTGTATTTTAGTACTAACTTATATTCGCTTCCTGCGGATGAGGTAAACCAGCAGAAAGAGCAGGGGATGTTTCAAAACCAAGAGTCGAGGGACATCCCGTCTTCGGTAATCGGGAAGACGACCATAAGGGTCGGGTGCTTACCGCAGGTGCGGGACATACGAAAAGGTCCTTCTTCCAAGACGAGAGCGCTTCCAGTTCCAGATCAAGATCATAGGAAGCATGTGACGCGCACCTAAGGGCCGAGCTGAGGGAGGAGATGATAGCACATAGGAGTGCCTGAGGGCCGAGATGATGGCGATGATCTCCCAGAGCCATATAGCCTCGACTCTTGTAGAACCGCCTGTGATACGCCCTAGCAATTGCGCTTCCAAAAATGATCAGCCCAGTCCCCTCTTAAGGTAATAATTATTTCTAATTTAAAGGTATGGGAGTAAGTTAAACAATGATTATGATCAAGTTCCACACTTCTTACAGGTGCCTTCTAAGTGCCAGCTAGCCCCGATCAACTATGGATTTACCGTTTAGGCTGGACGCGGGGTTGCATTTTCATGCAAGGAGAATGACACGATGCATGGTAGACCTTTGGGGAAGGGCTACATGATGGTGCAGATGGACTATGTCCACGATAAATTCCTATATCATGTTCTAGAGTTCCTCTCAAAAGAAGATATCACCACTATCGGGCAAGCACGGATGTTGTTCATCCAGTGGCCCACGACGGATGTCGTACTGCTCAAGGTATAAATCCTCACGTCTTCTCGATCATTCCAGTACTACAAAACATCATGTTACATATACATATGCTTTGCAGGTTCCTACTAACTCTACACCTGCACCTGCTCCTTCTCCTACTCCTACACCTGCTACTGCTACTGCACTTGCTCCTACTCCTACGCAGAGTGCAGAACTGGTGCACAAAAGGACTAGCATGGTGATGACCAAAGATCCACAGGAGACCTTGGAGAATCCTTCTGTCAAGAAGACAAAGTTTTCAGAGGCCACAGGGCCTCCTCCAATACAAGAAAAGTCCCTTGTCCCGACCTTAGAGACTCTTTCTGTTCAGAAAGCAAATATGACAAATGTCACAGAGCTCTCTCAAGATTTAAAGTAGTATATACATGGAAAGCCCCTTGTCGATTCCCACGATTGAATGCTTTGAGCAAGTGCACTCGCTTGCTACACGGATGGTACATTGACAAGGTGAATGCGGCCGAGCGTCGTGTCGATTTCAATGTGAGGTTACGAGGGGGGACATTTCCACCGCGAGGAACATGGGACATTCCTAGTGAGTTTTGAGGATCTGTTTCATTTGTACGGATTGAAAGCCATCAATATTTTTACTGTACGATCCTAGATACTGTGAGTATCGCACCATACAACATGATGGCTAGGCTTGAATAGGAGTTCATTGCCAACTACATCAAGCGGGCATTTCATGCTGAGGCGAAAAATGACTTCATTCTCTTCCCATACCACGAGGAGTAAGTATTACTCTAATGACTTTACCCTTCAATTACTTCTACGCACTAAACCGTATATGAACTTATTTTCTTACACCGCATACCATTTTAAAAGCAACCATTGGGTTCTACTCATGGTTGCTCCGAGTGAAAACAAAATTTGCATTTTAACTTGCTCGAGAAGAGATCAATGGCCTACGCGATCAAAGCCTATTTTGCAGAAGTAAGTAAAATTCTCTAAAGTAACACTTTCTGTAATTAACTACGTTCATTTTTTTACTCAATGATATCTCTCCAATGTATGTAGGGCTTTCTCGTCGTACGTTGTTGAAAGAGGGCGACACGATGACAAACGAGGCGACCAGCTGAAGTAGAAGCACTTCAAGGTACAAGTGCCTAGCATAGGATTTTTTTTCTGATATCCACTTTTTGTCTCCTAATTTGGTTTTCTTTTTCACAGTGTCATCAATAGGGGTGCGACGACCTGTGTGGCTTCTACATCATGCATTACATGTATGTCCTGGTCGGCCGTTCATACCTTTTCCTATATTTACATGCATAGTACGCTAAGCCTTTTATGTACTAATTTTAAAACTTAAATTAGTGCACTACCTTTTATTTTGCAGAAACTCAATATCCTCCTCAAGAGCCTAGGCAACAAAGATTTCAACAATCTAGAGACCACTTATGCATGTGGTACTGAATAGAAGTTATAGCGAATGACAGTAGGTATAGAGAAGAGATAGTCCCAATATATGTAATGTGAATTGATATGGTTGTGTTATGAATGTTATGTGCTATGTATAAGTATTATGAATGTTCTGTGATATTATGATATCGTGAATGTATGTGTACTGTGAATTGTATTGTGAATGCATATATTGCGAAATTAAGGCTGTTTTCAGATGGTGTACAACAATAATATGATAACCACACTCGGTTCTAGGTGAGAACCGATTGTGATGAAGGGATCATCACAATTGGTTCTGAGATAGAACCGATTGTGATGATTATTTATTATTATCGGGCGAAAACCGACTGTGATATTGCCTCCTCATCACTATTGTTGGATTTTCTGTCGCCACTAAAATCAATTATTATGACGAAAAAGAGTCGATTTTGATGTACATTCCTGTAGTAGTGTGTTGAAGGACATTGGATTATAGAATATTGAGAGCGGAGATCACCCTGCCGGAGCCGGGGTTCAAAAAATTGACAAAAATCGCTCAATTTTTGTGATTTCCGCTCGTAACGACGCAGTCCGGCTTCTAAAACTACTCGATAAAACCGGTCCAATTAAAAAATTCAAAAAAATCAAAAAATTTATGTGCCGTAAACCGGTCGAAAACCGGTGAAAATCGCTCAAAAAAAATTATCACAAAAAAAATACAACCAGTCGTCGATATTCCACGGAAATCGTTGATTTTTTTTTCAATTTTTTTCTTCGATTTTTAGCTCGATTTTGCCAATTTTTAAAAATAATTTTTTATACAATTTTTGATAAAACGGTAAGTGAAACCAGGCAGGAGCATCATGTGTTTCTTAGCCTAAGTCCTAAACCACTATTCCTGTTTAGGCCCTGTTTAGCAGAGCTCTAAATCCCAGCTCCACCTCAGAGCTGAAACTTGTAGACTGAAATAAAGTGACTTAAGTTTATAATTTTATTCTAAAATGTAAACAAGATAACTCACCTAAACACTCTTAATATACCCACAGCTCCAGCTCTACGAATTTGGTGGAACTGTTTGGCAGAGCTCCAGCTCCATTTTTTCAGCTCTGCTCCACAACTCCACTGTAGAGCAGCTCCACTGCAGAACTAGATCTGGAGTTGTGGTGTTTGGCCATAAGGTTAGCTCCGGATCCTAAAATGATAGTGAATAGTCAACATTACCCTTGCATGTCATACTGTATTTCTTCATGTGTTGGACGCTTAAGTGTGCCATCGTCAAACACAAGCTATATGATCCGATGTGCATGGGCAACTGAGATGCATGCAACTTGTAGTTGTACGTGACGGACCTTGAGAGCCACTAATAGAATGTGTTGAATGCAATTCGTTGCAGAAAACTACTAGAATACTTTTTGCATTCGAATGCAGTAGAATGGATCGGATGCAAATCAACCGCCTCCCCAGGCCGAGACGAGAAAGTACAAGGTTACAAGCTAGTAGAATTTTGCATTCGTGATGGTGAGGATGAATATTGGATAGAGCCTAGAGGAGAGGAGACTCTCTGGACGGAGCGATTCATTAAAGTACTAGAGCTCGTATGTATCTGCGGACATAAAACGACAGCAGTTCTCTACAACTCAAGTCAAAAGGACTACATATATATGTATATTTTTCCCTATCTTTATTAATCCTCAAACAAGCTCTCTTATTGTCTGAACACAGTGTGCTATAAATATATAATTGAAATGGTTCCATCAAAGAATATATAGGGGAAAAAATAAGATTAATTCTAGGAAAGCGCAATAGCAGTTGCCAATTCATCTCGAAATGCATCCATAGTAACAATATTTGGTTGAGTAGTTGTCCCATCTGACGCTTGATGAGGAACTGCATATTTGTTGTATCTCTCTGGGATGGTAGGTATGTAGTTAGGATCTCGATCATATTTTTCAAAGTCCCAGTCTCCACTAGCATGCTCACGTATGAAGTTATGAAGCACCATAGTAGCAGCAACAATCATTTTTTGTTTGTGCATCGGATAGCTTGGCATCTTGTACAGGATTTGCCACTTCATCTTCAATACTCCAAATGATCGCTCGATAACATTACGCACTGATGAGTGTATTCTATTGAACTTCTCCCTAGGAGTATTCGGTTCCATACCTCTATGCCACTGGTAAATGATATCTTTCTCCCTTATATGGTGCTAGGTAACCAGGTCGATTAGGATAGCCCACATCAACAACATAATACTTGCCTGTTAAAATAATAAAAAAGTAAAGCAAGTTATTATTTCAATAGAACTCACTTATGTAAATTTAATGAATATTTGAAAGTGTATTACCTTGTGGAGGATGTGGAAAGAACTCTCGATCCACTCTGATCGCATGGTATAATACACTTGTGTCATGCATTGCTCCAGGTTGACCAGTTGATACATAAGTGAATCGCATATCAAAGTCACAAACTGCGAGCACATTTTGAGTTGGAATTCCAGTTTTTCCAACATACCTTATTTGCTCTTCAGTTGCAAGAGATACACGAATATGTGTTCCATCAAGAGCACCAATATAATCTTTCAAGTGTGGGTAAGCTTTCTTGTCATCTCTAATCCTCTTATGGACAGTTGGGAAATTAGGATCGTGAGGTCTTAGGTAATCTTTTGCCATAGCAACCAAGCAGTTTAGAACCTCATCAAACTTCCTACTAATGGTTTCACCTGAATGCTTAAACCAATTTTGACCTCTCCTATTAGATTCACATCCACCACATGTAAATAGGAAAATTGCCAATATTTCATAAGTGCTCATGTGTATAGATGATTGCAATCCATACCTATTCACCAGCAAACCATGTAGATCCATGAAAATGGTTTGGTTCATACGTAGTTGGGTATGACATTCTCCAGGAGTCTTTAGCGTCTCAATCAACCATCCCATGCCACTTGTTCGTGATGTCCTTGGTGGTGCCTTGTGTAGGTACAACTCACAATATATTTGAGCTATTTCAGCAGAACCCATAACCATATCAAAAAATTGTTCCAACTCTTCACTAGAATCATCACTATCACATTCAGACATATCCTGCATAATAAAAATGACAAAAATAAATAATAGTCTTCAAACATATTGTCTTCAAACATTATGACAGTATCCAAACATTACATAAAAAAATAGTCTTCATACACAAAATAAGAAAATCAATACAACTAGTTCAGAAACACAACTCATTACTGCCCATACTTATCGACGTACTTTCTCCTTAGCCATTCAAATCTAATCTCATTACTAGGCAATGTCATGAACATCTCCCTCTGATCCCTTTTCACAAACAAATCAGTAGCAATGTAATGCTCATTGCTTCCATAGTTTGCACCACAAGCAAGAACAAATTGCATGACTTGTGAGATGGAAGTACGATCTTCATGTTTAGCAGCCACAGATGAGGCCGGATCAGCTATCTTCGTAATTTGTTCTTGAATCGTAAGTGCTGTACTTGTCTTAGCCTTCTTGCCTTTATCAAGAACAAGATGAGCACGTCTCTTGCCGTTACTAGTGCTAGGAGAATCATCAGGAACCACATCATCATTCATGCCTTCATCCTCCCGGTCTTGTGTAGCTACATTGTGTACATCGCTACTTGCAGAAGGTGCTACTGGAGTGGCACCCATTGGATTCCAATGGTCTCCACCATCATTGGAAATGTCACGATACATCTGCCGAAGAAGGTCTTCGTTTTGAATGCCTTTCTTCTTAAACTTTCCACAACCAGTAATGTCCTGGCACATTGGAAATATATTAGTTCATTAATCATGGTTAACAATGACAAACTAAAATATGTGCACAATCTAACCTTCTTTGCCTTCTCCCACCATTCATCATCCTGATCGAGAGTACCTTTCTCATGGTCCCAACCCCCGCCTGTCTGCCTCAATAACAACTTATTCCATGCTGTAAATTCACATTTCAACTTATCCCACTTGTTCTTGGTTTGAGTCTTGTTGAGATCTATGCCTGTTCTTTCTTTAAATCTTTTTCTAACCTCTACGTAACCAACAGTGTTCAAGTGCGTGTTTGGTCGGTTTTCAATCTCCACTTGTTCAGCAAACAACTCACAAATGATTCTAGTGTTCAAATCATTCCACTCAACAGCCATCTGGACAGATTACCAATTTGTGCATAACAAATATTATGCAACCATCAATTTATGAGAAATAACAATTTGAGCAAAAATAGTACAAACAACTACCAATCATCTAACAATTTGAAATATACGTAAGGATACTCAACGTCCTAGTAAAAACCAGTTTACCACCTAATCTGTGGATACCAGTTTACATGGTCCAACCTTGGAATTTCTGAGTTCTGACAACTTTATTTGATACCATTGAACGAATGGAAAGAAAAGGCTAATCATCCAAGGAGTAAATAAAACTAGTTCACTATCTGGCAGGACACACAAATCTGACATATGGCTAGCATTCATCTCAGTAGAATCTAACATATGGCTAACATATAAATGAACACGATATGAATTATTAATTTTGTGTTACATCTTACTCAATTGCAGATAAAGACATCTTTCTTTGTGCAGGTAAAAGAGTAACCAATTACTATGGAGATGAATGGAGGCATGAAGCAAATTCAGAGGTACACAAGGCATACAAGCAGCAAGAGTCAACATATTCCCACAATGCAGCCGCAGCATAATATTCCAAATGTATGGAAGCAGGCAATTCAACCAGAATGCATTCACTCATGTATCCTGATGTAACACCATAGAAAGGGACATGAGAGCTCACCTTGATTCAGCAACCGTACACTACGAGGGAGCACTGGGATGAACGGGTTTTAGCTTGTGCCGCTCCGCGAGCAGTTCCACAAGGTACCTACAAATAAAAACACATGCTCATCATTAATCACCCTTGTCATACAAAAAACCGGCATTCCAAATCAAATTAAACTGGTGCTGTCATTCTGTGATACTGTGTAACTGCATGTATATCCTCATGAGTCTAGCATCAACCACACAAATAAGTTTCAGGCTACATCTTTTTTACTAGACACTACCATGGCTTTGTCCAAGGACAACGAGTTTCATGACAAAGGCTATATAACCAATTCACAAACATTGTTGCACTGACAAAACAGAAGTATGATAAAACAAGATAATAAGGCCATATAACCAATTCACAAACATTGTTGCACTGACACCAATTCACAAACATCGTTAGAAAGCCTGGAATGACTACTCTGGTATTGGTAAGGGGTTATCATTGTGGGAGCATTCATCCATTATTGTTTTGGTGTCAGAGAAGGGCGACGGTGGACTCACCTACGCACGCTGAGGAGGGCGACGGCGGCCGAAAATGCGAGGAGGGGCGGCGGCGGCCTCGCTGGGAGGAGGGGCGACGGCAGCCGGAAACGGGAGGAGGGGCGACGGCGGCGGCACTGGGAGAAGGGCTCTTGACGTCGCAGCGCCGAGGAGGGGCGCGACGTCCACAGCGCCGGAGGGAGGAGGCTGCTGCGACGCAGTGGCGGGCAAGGCGCCGCAGGCGCTGGGAGGGAGGAGGGGTGTCGCCGGCGCTGGGAGAAGGGGCGGCGTCGCAGGCGCTGAGAGGGAGGAGGGGCGACGGCTGCCTCTAGGGCACGCGCGGGGAGAGCGAGTTCGTGAATTGGGAGGTGGGGGTGGGGGGCTGGCAATTGGAAGGGTATTACCCCTGTGGCAAAGGTGGGTAATTTCATCTCAACTCCATGTCTACTCTGAAAAAACCCATCCGTGGAGCACCCTTTTCCTTGCTCCAAAAAACTATACTGGAACTCTGCCTGCTCCACAGAGTTGCCTACTCCATTGGTTTGTGGAGTTAGGGTGTTTGGCGGGGCTCCACCCAGATCCAGGGTGGAGTTGGGAGCTGGAGCTCTGCCAAACAGGCCCTAAGAATACCCAGCTCCACCAACTCCAAGAATTTAGTGGAGCTCGAGCTCTGCCAAACACCCCCTTACCCACCGACAAATTCCATGAGCTACAGCGAATTGTATTTACTTCACTACCCCTAAATTTACACAAGAGATACTTTGCTCATCTGCGGCATGGTTGGCGATGTGTACGGATTTATGACTTGGAGAATAGCTCGTTTGAGGATGCCTTTATGTATGTTACGATGGGGGCAGGGAACCAAATCTCTTCGATATTTGGTGAAATCTCGGCGAAATTTTGGATCTTGGATCCCTTTAAATTTTATAATCTCAACGAAATCAAAAAAATCCTAGAAAAATTCAAAGTGTTACAGTAACCTAAAATCTTGGTGAGATCTCGGTATAATTGACCAAAATCTCGGTTAATTTGACCGAGATTTGAATAAAACTTAACCGGATTTGATCGACTTTTAGCCAGATTGGATTCTTCATGTTGTTTTGCGTGTGGGACAGTCGGTAGATTATAATTCTGTGGAAATTAAAAAATCCTAAAAAATTCAAAGCGCAACCGTACCTAAATTTCGCCGAGATCTTGGCATTTTGGACCGAAATTTTGGTATTTTGAAACGAAATCTCAAAAATTTTGGTTCAAAAATTATCGGATTCAAATTTTTTTTTTTGTATTTCATTCGGATTTCATCCAAAATAATGAGATTTCACCAAAATTTTGAATTTTAAAAGGTGCCAAGATAAAACCCTAAAACAAAATTTGAAACCTTGCAATGGGGATTGGGCGGTATGGATCACCCGAAATAATTGATAGTTGACGAATCTTATCAATGACTATAGCTTAAAAAATTCCTCATTTTTACTGATAGTAGCAGGCGACCCACATTATTAAGTGGGCTTTTTCTCTAATGTTGCGATTTTTAGGAATAATATGTAACTCTCTTATGTATTTACGTTTCACCCCGTTCAGATCTTATGTATAAGGCATCTCTCGCTTATTGTTGCATGTGTTGTTGGAAGAATTTTTTTATTGCGTTTCCCCTTTTCAGTTGTGAACAGTACTGAATGGTCAGAACGCCGCAACATCACGCCCTTGTTTTTTTATAGGGTACGAGGTGCTGTACATAACTCCCGCACATCATACTTAGTGGTGGAATTAAAAAAAAAAATCGTTGGAGGTGTATATTTTACAAGTACAACTATATAATCTTAACAATGATTTCGAAATATCGTAAATTCAATATATATATTTGAAATTTACTAAAAGTACAATACAAATAGTTTTAAAGTCTTAAAAAATCTCCCAGACCACTAAAATAGGATTCAATTCAATCAACAAATTTAATTCATCAAAGATATAATATTATAGCACTTTTAAAAGTTTTAAAGAATGATAGAGTATACCCGGCACCCTTCTAATACCATCGACCACACTCACGCAACACACGCATACACACACGAAAACGTGATGTATACTCTGCGTTTACATCTTGTTCTTGTGTTCCTAGTTTCTCTCACACTTAATGAATATCTGTAGTCGTCAACTGTTCATTTGTAATTAATTTTCGTGCAAAAATGAATCGGATCGTCTCCTGTAGATTTATGAATAGAATTATGTATACTAATTTGTCTTCGAGTAGGGAAGCTAACCAGGACCATCCTAACAGGCTTACCAATGGAGCATGGCAATCTTATGGCCAAGCACGAGCACACTGGAGAAAAAATAGAGAAAAATGTAGGTTCCGAAACTTGTCCGTAGCGACCACGTGGCCGGTGGCTTGCGCACCCCCCACCCCCCAGAGACCCATCCGATCGTTTTCATTAAAATCTGCAGTCAATTTCTTTATTTCTGTGCCTTAACTGCTTCACATATAACCATATCTGCTTGCATTCCCACAGCAATTGGTGAAAATCTGGTGCTTGAAAAAGGTAGTCCGGGTGGATAAGTACTAAATGGCCTTCAGACAATGCCATACAAGGCTCTCCAAAAACTGGAAACTACTGACTTTGCTAGGCTTGCCACTATGCTTACTGCTTTCCTTTCCTCTCTCTCTCTCTCTGCTTCTTTCAGGTTATCATGACCGTCTCTCACCTGAAACCAACACCGATTGGATCGATTCAGCCTAAAAGAGAGCAAATTGCTTCACTAGCACGCTAGCTGGCATGAGGATTGAGGAGGGAGCCTCCAGGAAAAGGCTCTTTCTGCTGATTGCGCCGAGCCCGAGGGGATGGATGACAGGTGCCTGTACGCGATTGCGCCACGTCGATCGTTTCCACGTTGAACCGGGGCGGATCACTCCGTGTCGGTCGTGGTGGGCTCTGCCCGTCCTCGCCATCTTTTTAAACCTCCACTCTGCGCTGGACAGACATGAGTGTACATTGGTAGAAGAAGGGAGAAGGCAACCAACCTAATCCTTAACTGCCATCCAAACGCCAACTCCTCCCGCTCCCCCTCCCCCGCACCCCCTGCACCCCGGCCGGCCGGCCCTGCCTTCGTCGGTTCCGTCCTTGGCTTCCTCGGCCGTTCGATCCATTCCGTCGTGGTTCCTGGACGCGAATTTGACAACTGCTGCTGCCTCTACTGCAGAAGACACCGGTCCTGAGTTGTCTGCCCGTGGATTCTTGGCTGTCTTCGTCTTCGTGGCGGATCGACCATGTTCGTTAGGAAGCTTGTGGAGAAGGCTTCGAAGAAGGTACCGCCTTTCTCATCCGTGCTCTCGGCCTGCCACTTTGCTGTCTTTTCTCAGTAAGTTCGTGGCCGATGCTGCGTAGAGACTATCGGACTAGAGACAATTTTGCAGAGTATGCGGGTGGGAGTTCCTCTTAATGGTTTTTTTCTTCTTGCTTAGGGGGGTTGTTACTCTTAATTTTCTCCTCTTCTGCACCGATTAAATTTGCACGTATTGATCTTTTTTTTCAGTCTAGAAAACTACATATTCAAAATGTCACTTCATGTTCTTTTTTTTCTTCCCTGAAACCTTTTTCTTGGGGAAACAAGAAAAGAATGTTGTCTCGTAGACGCCGTGCCGTATGACAGAGATGGAGTGTCATTGGATTTGAATTTCTGTTCAAATTTCAAACACATACGAATGTCAGGGGCGCCTTATATAATTAAGGCAGCACTCGAAGACCATGTGATCATATTAATGCCGAAGCAAAGTAACTCCATAGTTATTGTTATTGAATGCGTTGTTTATTCGCTGCGGATATGATTCCTCCTCTGTGGCCTGAAAGAATAGAACGTTACGACCTTTGTTAATGGCTATCGAGAAGAGATGATAAGAATTTAGATTGACGACGTTCTCTAGATACATGGCTTATAATTAGTACTATAACATAGAGCGTGAGATAAAGAAATTAACATAGGCCGGTTCTTCGAGATCAACGAGATTCGCTTATTCTTATGGTCGGTTCAACGTATCGTACGCACGCCGGCTTTGGAGCGGTCGCGTTTGGGCATTTGGCTGCACTGTCACGCTAACAATTTAGCATCTTTGCTTTGCCCTGTGATGGCAATGTTTACATCATGCCTGGCTTTGCATAATGTTGCGTTGTCATGGAAGACTACTAGTACACGGAGCAGAGCTAGAAAGTAGTCAAGGTTCATTTGTCAAAAACCCCACTTCTGCTAAGGATATAGTATTTGTTTAAATAATAATAAAAATATAGATACACACCGCCAACGCTAAAGATATACATGATGCATAAAAGATCAATGAACGATGTGTGATTTGCTTCTTCGGAGAGGAAGAAATTGTAGCCAACTTCGTAGTAGAGCAACCGAGCAAGGAGCGAAGTCCTTAACGATAAAAAAAAATGTAAGTAGGTCATGTACTGACAGTGACACGGAGAGTAGCATAGATACTAGGAAAACTATGCTTGATAATATCGAGCTAGCATACAGTACTAGCATAGTTTTATGATTTTATCGACTAACCTGACGCGTGCACAGTTGTCCGTTAGCAACGTGATTTCCAGTGCCGATTTAGATCACGGCATCTAGTCGTTTAGATCGTACAAAAAAAATGATATAAGCTCATTTTGACGCGACTGGCCATGTGCGTGGCCGGCTAAGTTCATGGACCCGGTGACCAGGACATCCAATGCACCTCGCGACACGTATATAATCTTACTAGTGACAAGGATCAAATACCTTTTCTTTCATTTATTTCTTGTGAGAGCCTCGAACATTGAAGTTTGAGTGAAGTTTCGACTTTTGAGTGACGTGCGGTTGTGCCAACTTCTATTGCATATTTGCATGTCACAGGCTCACAGGCACAGCCAGGAGATCGAAATGCAATAACGCAAAAGAATATAATATTAATAAATATAAGGCTTACAGTTTAAGTAGTTTTATTTAAAAATATAAGATCTGTATATAGATTTAATAAGTCTTTATTATTATACCCTTATTTATTTTCTATCAACCATATACATTTATTCATTCCAACCAAAACCAAGTATTATCCGTCATCTTTCAACACAATTAAGAGAGGGTTAAAAAAGTTATTTCTCTCGTATGTTTCGCAATTTCACCGTAACCTTAATTTTTATGCAAAATCAAAATACGCTTTACTCCATGTGATCTAAAAAAAGCTGATGTTTTGGACATCGATACGGTCTTCAAAACACAACATTGAGCACTAATTTTTATTATAACTAGCAAATTTATTAGCGTAACTGCGCGGCTAGATATTATGATACAATTATCTTTGATATATAACTATGTTTTCTATAATTGTATTTTATGCACCGTCATAATCTGATCCTACCAAAATAAGTGGTGGAGATTCTTGGACTGTTTCTTTTTAATCTAAGCCGTTATAACTCGGGTCTGTTAGATAGACGGTTAGATGTTTTCTTTTAAATAATAACATCCGATGGTGAAGATCCTTGGACTCCTAGCCGTTATAATCTGGGTCCGTCCAGATTAAGAATCAGATGTTTGTTTTTTTTTGTGAGAATTTATAGCCTATTTCTCTTTTTTCTTAGCGATTCCCATGAACTTTTAATATATAATAGATCTAAACTATTATAACTCGGGTCTGCTAGATATACAATTAGATATTTTCTTTTAAATAATAACATCCGATGGTGGATATCTTTAGACTCTTTCTTTTAATCTAAGTCGTTATAATAGATATATTTGTAAGACTTAATAAAATTATAATATTTGAAAGTACTTCTCGAGACAAGTCTATATGTATAATTTTTATGTATCTAATTTAAATATTTAAAAATATATCGATAGTTAAAGTTTCGAAAGTTTGATCATCGTTATATAGAGTATAACGGAGGGAGTAATTTGCTTTGCTATGCAAAATCAAATTCCTAACAGAGGAGAGAAAGAAACGAAGCCAATGAAGCTCCCGGCGACATTTATGAAGCGAACGCGCTACATCTACCACTATGGAGTATGCTACCGAAGCAGTTGCAGACTTGCAGTTAGCGATCTAACTTTTGGCTATTAATTTTTCTGTACAGCAACACATCGGCGGCATTAGCGGCCTGCGTGCCGAGGACGTAAGCCCCCGGTTGGCCTTCCACTACGGCGTCCCCGCCGACGCCACCCTCCTCACCTACGACCCCATCCTCCACGTCCTCGCCGTCGCCACCAGGTCAGTAACAGCTCGCCACCGCCCTCGCTTCCGTTCCACCTATCCCCACTGTTGCTGATGCGATTTGCTGCGCTGTGTCCTCGCAGGAATGGGCAAATCAAGCTGTTCGGCCGCGACAACACGCAGGCGCTGCTCCAGTCTCCCTCCCCGCTTCCCTCCAAGTTCTTGCGGGTGCCATCTCTTTCCTGTCTCCAATCCCATTGCTTTGTGTTTCGAAAGCTACATTGCAAGACTTGGATGTGGCTTAAGCTCAATGCTCCGTTCCGTTTCAGTTTGCCTATGGCCAAGGAGTTCTCCTGAACGTGAACACGCAAAATCAGATCGAGGCAAGTTTGTTCTCAAACATTTCTTGGTCGATTAAGTACATGGGGTTTCTTGGTTGTTAATCGGAAAAGCATTATACGCAGGTTTGGGACATCGACACAAAGAAATTGTGTTATCTGCATCCTTTTGAGAAGGAAATAACCGCATTTGCTGTGCTACAGAAGAGTTTCTACATGTAAGTGATGGCTATTTGGTGTATGAACCCCGAAGGGTTTAGTGTGCTAATGAAAACTTTATGTTGCGCAGATATGTAGGAGATAGTTTTGGTAGTGTCTCCTTGTTGAAGCTTGACTTGGTTCAGAGATGTATTGTGGACATGCCATATTGGATTCCTTTTTCTGAATCTTATGGTACGTTTCACATCAATATCAATGTTCCCTTGTCACTTTATCTTGATATGATAATTATATTGGAAAAAATGGATATTGCTCAGATATTGGTTGGATTTTCAATCAAGTTTACAATACAAAACGATAATACTTTCAATAAGAACGACCATTAATAGAAACAGAACATCAAATTTGGACTCAATTGGATTTCTTACTGAAGGTTCCACAGTCAATGCTGGTAATGAGGAAGGAGTCACATTTGTATCGCCACAGCCTTTGGCTGAAAATAACAGGTTGGTCTCTTCTTGGCATCTTCTGTATCTCCCCGAAACTAGTTTAGCACAAGCAATCGCATTTTTGAAGCCATACAGTATCCATGTTGATCTTCCATGTTACTCTATGTAGACATAGTGAAATGTCTCACTAAGGTACACTCCTCTTAGGGTGCTCATTATCTTCAGAGATGGGGTTATGACTTTGTGGGATATTAAGGCAAGCAAAGTGGTATCCGTATCTGGTAGAGCTATGCAACAACAATCGCACCAGGAGGCCAAAACTGTAGCATCAGCATGCTGGGCTTGTGCCAAGGGAAGCAAAATTGCTATTGGATATGACAGTGGAGATATATATCTTTGGGCTATTCCTGAGATTTCGGGTGCACAAAATTCCTCATTGATGGGTAATCAGAATCTACCTATTCAGAGGCTTAACCTTGGATACAAGCTGGACAAGGTGCCAATAATCTCTTTGAGATGGGTCACTAGTGATGGAAAAGCTGGACGTTTGTATATTAATGGGTTCAGTGATCATGGATATCTATTTCAGGTGGAAGCACTGAACTATTCCTAGCATAGTAGTTTTTATATTGTCCCCTACCATAAGTTTTAAGTGCCATGTTGTTTTCCCTCTCTATATTGTTTTCGTAAATGGATTTTGAGTTATTATAACTTCCATCATGGTCTAGAGGAAGTAGTCAAGAACATGCTAAATATTTTATCATGTGGAGTTTCATTCTAGAGTGACAACATTCCTTAATAAGACTTTGCTGATTAGTATAACACTTTCCAGGGTTTTAGGAATCAATAGCAGACCAATTTACACTGGATTTTCTACTGGTGTTGGACCAGCTGGTTTGAATGTTTGAAATTTGAGGGAGACTATTTAAAGTAAATGCTCAGCTAGAAAGTAAAAAAAAATAGTAGTTCTTTTCAGAAACCGGCCAAACTTGTCCATTTTTAAACATTGTTGGAACTAAAGAATATTGTGATGGCTTACACGGATAAGTTATCTTGATTATTTCTGTTCGGTGAGAACTGCATCTTTGTCCAACCTTTCATATGGTGTTTTCTAAACACAGGTCCTGATTCTGAATGAAGAGAGTGAATCTCGAATTGTAAAGATGGTTTTACCTCTCACAGAAGCTTGCCAAGGAATGGAACTTGTTACAGGGCTTAGCGACCCAAATAAGCACAGACAAAGTGCTCTTGTTCTCTTGTTGAAATCTGGTCAAATCTGTTTATATGATGATTCAGAAATTGAGCGCTACCTCCTTCACTCTCAGTCTAGATCCCCACCAACACTTCCGAATCATACACCTGTGAAGCTACCTTATGGTGATTCAGGCATCAATATTGCAAAGTTTTATACAAGTAGCCCTAATGCACCAGCTTCTTTGAATGAGGCATGTACATATTTTAAATTATACCTTGCAAACAACTATGAACTGGTTGACCAGACAGCTTCATCTTTTATTGATGGGCAGGATTATTTTTCATCATTGGTCACCAAATATCCATGGTTGCTTTCAATGAAGGATAAAGGTCAGACTTCCACAAGTTCTACCGACATTCATAAGACTAGGAACCTCTATATAACCGGACATCTGGATGGAACCATAAGCTTTTGGGATGCATCATGTCCTCTTTTTCTGCATATTTTTATGATAAAGCAGCAGGTAGATCCAAATCACAATTATTTTTGCTAAGCATTCTATAATTAAGTAGTTACATACAAACTACTATGTTTGACTTTACTCTTCACCAGTCCTTAATAATTTTGCAGAATGAAGACAATACATCAAGTGGCACTCTTATTACATCATTACAGTTTGATATGTCCTCCAGCATTCTTATATGTGGGGATCAGAGTGGAATGGTAAGCTATTCCATGACTACCAGGTGGCTTATATTATAGTTTTATGTCTGTGATACACTTCCAGTGCAGTAAAATTTATTTCTTCTTTCCAGGTCCGTGTAATCACATTCAAAAAGGACTCCAGCGATAACTTATTCTCCTTTTTACATGGTATTACTTTACTCACATTTTTGCTAGAACCAACAGTTGGTGCATCTGTCTTGGTACTACGTAGTTAGGTGTTTATTATGCAAAAGAATTGACATGACGATAACTTTTATGATATTAGTGCAAAATATTGAACTTCACCAATTACATTTTTACTCCAGTTATCATCAATTTATATATAGGGTGTCAATATCTCAACTCTTCCAATTAAAGTTACTGATAATTGAATTAGCCAAAAAAAGAAAACTACCCTCTGGGGCCTGGACTAACTAAAGACAAAGAATAATGTTGTTAGAGATAAAGTCCTGTTACCCTTGTATACCTACTTGGTTAGAGATAGAGTCATGTTTTCTGTCCCTCTTGTACATGTATATATATTGGCCTTTTGGCCTCATAATGAATACAAGTGCTATTCATAACAAATGTATCAATGATTCTTTTGAGCTAACCACTATTAGTAGGAAAGAGATAATGTGGAGTTGCTCCAGCATTCTTCTCACAAAAAGGAATAACGATAATGTGGAGTTGCTTATGAGTGATGTACCTTTAATTGGTTTGGTTGCTTGGAGGATATATAATATACAACTTGAGATAATTTATAGATGAGGTATAAGAAAGGCTCCATAACTGGTTATTGGAACTTCTAGATCTTATCATCTGGTTGTGTATCTTTCTTAATGATGCCTTTAAATCTAAGGTTTTGATGTTTCTATATGTTATTTTTCAACAAGTTTATCTTTTACACTGACTCACAGCGAAGCAACAGGATAGCTACAATGTCAGAAGCACAAAGGTCAAAGCAGCTGTAACCACGATCTCTTTGATCTCTAACTCAAAGCGTTTTGCTGTTGGAACAGAAAAAGGAATTGTAAGTACTCTGTTCTTTCTGCAAAATGTTCTCTATTGTTATTTTTCTGTAACTGTTAGCCCCTGAGCACCATATAATCAATACAGTAAACTCCTTGGTCTCTCTTAGCTGCATTCTTGCATCATAGTTTCAAATCAATTTCACAATAAGTTTGTCTACAAAAATTAAATTTTACAATCAAAACTACCAAATAGCAGTATGTGTTTGTTGTGTTAACTCACGGAAAGTAGAAAATTTAAATGGTTACAGACCATATAGCAATTTCTAATAAATAATAAATTTTGTTAAGCAAAGCAGTTGTTGAGTCATGATTTCTCCTTAGACTTCACTTTTTTGTCATTCATGGTATACAGTCAGTGACTAATGTTATGTATAATTATATGTCCCTGGTTATTTTGAAGACATAAAAGTGTTGCAAGTATATATCTCATTAATTTTACTTTAAGTATACCATTTCCAAATCACGTTTCAGGTATCAGTTATCAACATAGAAGATGCTACTATCTTGTATCAAAAACAACTTGAGTGTCGGGTATCTGGTGGCATCGCCTCTTTGCAATTCGAAATCTATGGCCATAATGGCTATGATAAGGATCTTTTGATAGTAGGAATGGAAGATTCTTCTGTTTTTATTATCGAAGAAGAAACTGGAAAGCTTTTGAACGCCAACCCAGTTCAGACAAACAAACCCTCGAGAGCCCTTCTGATGCAGACATTTCGTGAGTTATATGCCCTTGCATATTCATCCATCTTTCTTTTCAGTATCTACCAATCAATCTTTTTCGTATGCTCCAAATTAGTAACTGTATGATCGTACTGTTGTGTCATTCTAATGCAATTATGCACTACAGAGTTATCGCCAGATGATGCATCAGTGTCTGACAACCAAGATACAGTATCGAAGGAATCATCGTTGTTGCTTTGTACAGAAAATGCAATCCGCTTATTCTCCTTGGGCCATGCAATTCAGGTATTTCCATTTCTTATTAATCTATCGAAAAATTTACTTTTATGTGAGTTGCTGTTGCTCACTGTGGAGCTCTCCTTCATGCAGGGAATTAAGAAGATAATCAATAAGAAGAAATTAAACGGTAGCTGTTGTTTTGCATCTCTTATCCATAGCGCTTCTTCTGAAATTGGTCTTGTACTACTCTTCTCCAATGGAAAAATAGAAATAAGGTGAGGCCACGGTTACGTTGAGAACTTCTACGTGTGTGAGGCTATCGGAATGAGTCAATGAACATCAATTTGTCTTGTGAAACTGCAGATCCCTTCCAGATTTATCTCTGTTGAAGGATGCCTCTTTACGAGGTTTTGCGTATTCAAGAAACTTGAATTCCTCCAGTTCCATAACATGCTCATCTGATGGAGAAATCATCTTTGTATGGATTGCACGTCCTTTTCTCTAGCGCTTTGCTTTTTGAAAGACCACCTCTACTACATGGAATGGAGCTTTCATATTGCAATTTTTTTTAAAAAAAAGGTAGCTTTGATTTATACAATAGTTTATGATTATACAGGTTAATGGAGAGGAGGCCTATTTTTTCTCTACTCTTTGTCAGAATGACATCTACAGGTATGCTATCACTGTAGTATCATGGTTAATATGTAAATTTGGTAATGATGACTGTTAAATGTGGTGACTCATCTAGCGTTTTAGGATTTGGAAAGGTGTGCTAGATAAATCCTAATAAGACTAGGATTCCTAATCCTAATAGGAGTAGGATTCCTACTTGATTTGGAGGAGAAGTAGAGAGGCTATATAAACCTAGGGGTGATCAAAAGGGATGGCAATGGGGCCCCGATCCTCGTTTCCCCGCGGGGAATTCCTTTATTAGGGGACGGGGGAAATCTCCCCTACGGGGGGCTTATCGGGGAAAATATTGCCCCCATCGTGGATCGTAGGGACGGGGACGTTCCACCGTTCCCCATCCCTGATCCCCGTCTCCGCCCCCGTAATATCACTAATAGGTAGAAGCAAATGATCAATTCTCAAAAGAAAAAAGAATATATGTGAGGTCATTATTAATAAACATGTTAAATATGAATTACTCTAGTGATTCACTCAAAGTTCAATCACACATGCACTATTACTGTAGTTATTCACTTATAGAGCATGTGGTCTTTCATATAGCATTTTCGAGGATTGGTCCCCGTCGAGGCCCCGCGAACTCGTCGGGGACGGGGGAATTAAGCCCCGTATGCGGGGACGGGGACGGGGAAGTTTTGGTTATCGGGGATCGGAGATGGGAGGGTGCTCTCCGCGGGGATTTTTCCCGTTGCCACCCCTAGTGATCATGGAGAATCCAAGCAACCAAGAAACCACAAACCAATCCATCCAAAGCAAGAGATGCACGAGAGGATTAGAGTCTAGATTATTCTTTAGCTCTAAATTCTTGTATAGGGCAATGATCCAAAGGTCCTAAAAGGTTCGAGGGATTGTGAGAGAGCAACAATCCCTTTACTCTTTTGAGGTTGTGCTTAAAGAATTTGCTATTGACTTCGGCAAATTTCTCTCATCGTGGTTACTTCAACGTCGTTATTTTGGCTCTAAGAGATTAATCTTTTTTGTTCTTAAGACCATGCACGCTTGTGTCCATGGTTATTAAATCGTCGCCTAGGCGTCTGGGCATCGGAGGAAGGCCGCTGTGAATGATCGCCTCACCTGGACGACCCAGGCAAGCGGCGTGACTTGGGTTGGCTTGTGCGGGGGGGGGGGGGGGGGAGTAATGGCCTCCTGGGCGGGGCCCAACTAGATCTGCTGAGGATTGGAACGTTTGCCGCCACTCGGCAGCACCTCTGCCGCCGACGGCTCAGATCGGTAAGTGTTGGCTGCTCTAGTCTACGTCGCCCCACGCCGTGCTTTGCTCCCGCCGTCGCCACTTTGCCTCGTGATCCGGCGTTGTCGCAGCTGCTGCTCCTAGCCGTTGCCGCTCTGCGTCGCACGCTGCCGCTGAGAAGCAGCTGCAACGGTGGCGGCTCGTGAGGCTGGAGCTTGCTCTCATGTTGGTGCTTTGTGCTGTTACTCTAGTAGTCTGGTGCTTGGGTGACTGAGGCATGGTGCTCTGCGCTGTGATTCTTGATGTTGTATTGCTGTGAATGCTTGATGTTGTATTGGCTTGCTTGCAACAATGAAATGTGAATGACTGATGCTTGCTGTGATGCTAGTTCAAGCTCCAATGGTCGCCTAACTAACGCCTAGGCGTCTAGGTGTCCAGGCGCCCCGAAGGTGACTCGCCTCGCTGGGGCGCCGTGATAACCATGCTTGTGACGTATCTCACAAAACTTTGATCCAATTTTAGGGCTGCTACCCATAAGAAGGGGTATCGGAGTGTAACAATGACCATGAACAAAAATTATGGTGCTATGGAGAAAGTTCCAACACTAGAGCTTTTCAATTTTGTGCCTTGAGAGATCCAATGATTCATGATAAAGCTTCTGCTCCGATCGTGAATGCCTCGCCCAATGATTTCATTTTTCAATTCTAGAGCTAAACCTAAAAGCAGCTGGTCTCTTAGTGGTTACTTTCAAATGTCTTTGTAAATTGTAATATAGCTATCTAAGTCCTATGGTTTGTACAGACATGTGGACAACATAAATACAGTATACAGAAAAGACAACTCGTCAGGGGAAGAATCTTCCTTTGTAGTGAAGTCTCCCAAAGAAAAGAAAAAGGTAATTAATTAATCTTATGTGCAGTGGAAGCCATTTTGTATTTTTTCTTTTTGTCCTGACAAACAGAAATTCTGCAGGGTATATTTGGAATGATTATGAAAGACACTAAAGGAAGCAAGGCAAAACAGAGTGAGGCAAATGGCGATGAACAATTTATTGCAACAACTTCTGAAGAACTGACTTCAATATTTTCATCTGCTAATTTTGCTCCATCATCTGAGAGAAGGAACAGTTCAATAAAAGATGATGACAATATCGAGCTGGACATAGGTATATGCTATTATTTTACTTTTACTTGTTCAAGGGTATAGGTATACTTATAGTCATATGTTTCTCTCTGAAGATGATATTGACATTGATGACAACACGCAAAAGCAGAAAGGACCACACTTCCCAGGTCTAAGCAAACAGAAAATCAGCAAGGGACTCCAAACTCTAAGAGGTCAGTAAAGTATAAAAATCAGATGTTCATCTGTAACTTTGTAATCCAAGTATGTAAAACTGTCATTCTAATACAAGTATGACAAGTGCCTCATGCAGTTTAAATTATGGATATGCAGGAAAGTTGAAGCCTAGGACAGAAGAAAAGGTGAACTCAGAAAATAAAAAACCTGAAGATGAAACATCAATGAGTCAAGTCGACCAGATAAAGATGAAATATGGATATTCAACAAATGATGTGAGTGCATAGAAGCATCAGTAAATCACCAAAATTATAAATTGCAAGCGTACCATTGCAGGTTTTAGTACCTAAGACTAAGAGGCTAATCATAGAACTTATATTTCATATCCTTAATAACCGAGCCAGCAGCATGTATATATTTTCTGGCAACTGATGAGCATCTGCAGGGAATCACGTGAGCAATGCATTGAATAATGCACAACATAATTAGTTTGACTCTAGTCAAAAACAAACTATAATTAGTTGATGCCTTCCCTTACTAACTTTCTTGTTTATATGAACAGGACTCAACTAGTGTTCCAAAAATGATTGGGAACAAGCTGCAAGAGAACATGAAAAAGTTGGAGGTAAAAATGATTCCGCTTCCCTAGTAATAGTATTGTGTTCATTCCTGTTACCATATTGCTGTGAACATGGCCTACCACATAATTCAGTTTCTAAACTCTCTTCTATTACTCATTCCTCATTCATTCCTGTTTTTCCATATGAATGTCACAAATGGCCTCAACGAAATCATTCTGCATAAACTTGAGATTCCTGGTAAGACAGCCAACAGGCAGACGGTTTAACATGTAAAAATGTGCTTTTTCACAGGGCATTAATCTTCGGTCCGCAGATATGGTAAATGGTGCTCAATCCTTCTCGGCAATGGCAAAAGAGCTACTGCGAACAACAAAGAACGGGAAGGGCGCATCGTAGAAATGGCATCTATATACATTTTTGTCCTCCTTTTGTGAATCCTCTTTGCTTCTCTTTCCAATCGCTTTAGGTTTGTCCAACTGGTTACTGCCGTTGTCAAGTTCAGCTCACGCATCACGTATGTGACCCGGTTCCACACTTCCACTACGTGAAAACATTATGTAGCGTTGCTTTAAAATGCGGGCAATTTTTTCTCTCACTGCAGCAATTTTGATTGTGTAACCCTTGTGAGTAAAATTTCTCAACTTATTGTATTTGCATCCGACAAAGACAAGTTCACAAATAGAAGTAGGTGTGAAAACGCATCGGATACATTTGAATATTGTTTTTTCCTTATCTTGACCCATATTTTCATCCGGATATGGATACGGATTTTTCGGAAGATGGACACATGGCAGCGCGGATTAGATTCAAATCGGTTACAAATAATTTAACGGATACGATGCGCATAAAGAAGGGGTGAAACTTCAGCAACAAAATTGTCAAATTATAGTACTTACAAGAGAATTATTCATCCTACTTAACAACATAAAAATAATTAAATATAAATTTATGTTATAAATTAGTCAATGACTAGAAAACAATATAGGATATTAAATAATATTGATGTTTATCGGATATCTATTTTATTGATTTTTGGATACCTTCCGAGTTGATTTGTTGGATATCTTTCGAATATCCTACGAATTAAAATTACAGGCACAGCGTGAATATTGCTTTTCCATGTTCTAACTCATTTTTTCTGATACGGATAATATCAAATACGGATAGCAACTAAAAATGGTATTATGTGCAGATTTTTTTTTTAATACGGCGTCACACCGGGCAAAAATTACCCGTCTGTAGCTGAAGGGCAACACAACCAATGCATGCACGTGTCGTTGGTTTATTTCCAGTTGCAACTAGCACCGTTTTCACGTACTAATTCAGGATGTCGAAGCACTAAAAAAACCTTGCCATATCCCGACTACAAAATTGAAAAACAACGCTTATATTTAACAGAACGGGCATACACTGAAGGAACAGGCAACAGGAAACGATCACGATAACAAACCGAGCACATAACTCGAGGGTAACTGCAGTACAAACGCATCCTGAGTGGGGAGCAGCAGACAGATCACGAATCATCAGGAAAAGTGATAAACGAAATGCATAGCCAAAGATGCAACATGTGAGCATTCATAAATCATAACTAACCATCCTATGCAATGCACCCACTCGTACACAGATAGGCACGTTAACAGTAGAACACGACACACGACAGAAAATGCGATTAAAATCGAGCCAACAGCAGGCTAGTCATCAGATCAATGCATAGAACAAGAAAACAACCGTTTACACTTGCTGCGGAGGTTGGCAAAAGAAAAGCAGTAAACAGTATTCGGTTTCTTCTTCACTACTAGTACTAGTTAAACAGACACCTCCAGCATGCCACAGCCCAGGAGTACCTTCATCTACACATTTTCCTTACAACATAACAAGGATAGCAACATAGCAAGCTAAGCTCTAAGCACCAAACACTGATTTGCATAGCTGCTGTTCCCTAAGCTACAATTTACTCGTCCTCCTGCAACGAACAGATTAAGCAGATGTTAGCAACAATATGCAAATTCCATCCACATTGCAGTGTGCACTGACTCCTAGTATAATGCATAAAATTTCTATACCTCATCAGCACCATCCTGCTCATCATCATCCTCAACTTCAGACTTGGATTTGTCGGAGCCTTCTCCTTCCTCCAGCTCCACACCATCAGTTTTGGCCTTCTTGGAGCTAGTGCTCTCCTAATAAAATAGCACAAAGCACATTATCACCACAAAAAATGAAATGCCTAAATGCACAGTACAAGGTGAACATCACGAGATTCGCGACATTGGTAATAATACCTTCTTCTTGTTTGCAGCCTTGCTCTCTTGGCCATCCGGCTTCTTCCCCCCATATTGCGCCTTCTCCTAAATAAGGAACATAATAATCAGTAAAGACTGAACATTTGCCTTTCCTTTTACTGAACAGATGCTAAAATTAATGAACAGTTGAACCAGACCATGGCTGACGAGGGTAAAGTAGGGATTTTGGTGTTCACTTTGCTTCTCCCGCACGAAAAGAAAATGTAAACATGATAATATCGTAACGGATACGGACAGGAATGCCATTTTGGGCTAACGGAAACGGACAGGAATGCCATTTTGGGCTAACGGAAACGGACAGCAATGCCATTTTGGGGAAACAAGCGAAGGATTGGGTGTTATGTTGGCAAGGTTGCACAAACGAGTGGTATTTTGGCAAGTTGCAACAAACATAACAGCATGGAAGCAAATTTTCCTAATATTAACAAGATAGGAACTGCAAAAATCAGACAAACCTCATCCGACATAGTGCGCCACTTCTCCCCAGCCGCCTTAGTCACCTATAAGAAAAATCATCAATAAGCACAACCACATATATGAGCAATCGAAATGAAACCCTATAAACAAACTAGTAGAAGCACAACCACGTATATGTGAGCCATCCAAACGAAACCCTAGAAACAAACTAGTAGAGGCACCCACGTATACATGATCCATCGAAACGAAACCCTAGAAACAAGCACAACCACGTATATATGAGCCATCAAAATGATAGCCTGTAAACAAACTAGCAGAAGCACAACCACATATACATGAGCCATCAAAACGTAACCTTGGAAACAAACAAGTAGAAGCACAACCACGTATACATGAGCCATCAAAACGAAACCCTAGAAACAAACTAGTGGAAGATTAAGAAGAGAGGAGCGACGACTCACGGCCGCGACGCCCTTGGTGTTAGGGTGCTTCTCCAGGTACTGCGGCCTGAACTCAGCCCTACCAACAATTTTTAAAAAAAAAATCGCAAAGATCAGAAAGGGGAGACGCGTAGATCTGGAGTCACGAGAGGGGGGAGCGGCGGGAGGGCTTACAGGAAGGCGAAGAAGGGGGTGAGGCCGCGCTTGGGCTTGCCGCCGCCGCCGGCCTTCTTGCGCTTGCCAGAGGCCTTGAACCTGCAGCGGGCAGACCACACACGCGAGCAGCAACGGAGACCAGTTAGTCGTCGCTACCACCGACACCCACGCCACGATTCGCACACGAATAGGAGACGAGAGAGCGTAGGAGGAGGTGACTTACTCGGTGTCGCCGTCGGCCTTGGCCTTCATGGTGGCGGGCTGCTAGGGCTTTGCGGAGGGTTAGGTTGGGGCGGCGCGGGGCGGGGGCAATGGCTGGTTGGGTAAAGGCAAGGCGTATGTGCGTGGGAGGGAGAGGAGAGGAGAGGAATGAAGGGGCAAGTGAGGAGCGGAAGCGGAGTGGCCGCGTGGATGCGCTACAGGTGTTCAAATGGGTCGTGTTAAATGAAAGGTTTGTGGTTTCTTAGAGCATCTCAGAGAGAGGCGCAAGCAGCGCAAGCTCCAATTTGGTGACCCCAGTAATTAGAAATAAGACTCCAAATAAATATGTACTCCAGCAATTAGGCCCTAAACCTAACTACCATCTCATTTTCGCGGTTATGCAATAGATCCCGGGTGAAATCCCCTGTTCCCGCGCTTGTTCCTCCGTGGCCATCGAATTGCGCGTCGCTTAGCGGCTGGCGGCTCATCGATCCGCATCTTCGCTCGCCGGCTCCTCCAGCCGGCCGCACTCTGTCGCCCGCCGGCGCCTCCAGTGCCTCACGATCCAGACCTGGCTCGGCCAACTCACTCCGGGCCGCCAGCCCAGCCCGTGCGCTTCGCAGGAGTCCTACAAAGATGCCGCCGCTCGATCCATCGCGCTCGCGTCGGCCTGGTCGTGCGTCAAGGCTTCGTCGGCCATCCTCCGGATCACGACGAGGAATCCCGAGTATGCTTCTAGCTCCTTAATCTTGCTATTTACTGACTATTTTGCCTACTTGGCCTAGTGAAATTGAATCTTGAGTGCAATTCACGAAGCTTGCTATTAACTAATAGATGGTTGTCTAACTCTTTACTGACTATTTTGCCTACAAAGAACAATGTCGGCAAGTAAATTGTATATGAATAATCTTGAAGATGATGATATAGATGATGAAATTGACTTCTTAGCGATTCTTATAATGGGCGAATATCGAAGAGAAAACGTCGATTGTATTCGTGAGCATCGTGGTTCGAGTTCTTGGTCATAGGACAATTATTCGGGATAGAGAAGACGGTCATAACAGTTATATCAAGATTACTGCGGAAAATCCAACTTATCTCGAAAACCTCTTCCGACGAAGATTTTGGATGAGGCGCCTCTATTTAATCGGATCAAAGAGGCCGTTCAAGAGAACGATCCGTACTTTGTTCGTAAAGCGAAATCTTGTCAAGGGGATTCTTGGTTTATCTTGCTTACGAAGGTCACTTAAGCTTTTAGCGGCTAGCCTACTTGCAGTGTTCTACAGACATCTTGATGAATACGTATGCGGATTGGTGAAACACCTGCTATCGAGCTTAAGGAAGTTTGTGAAATCTGTTTGTGAAGTGTTTGGCGATGAATATCTAAGACCTCCCAATGAAAGTGATACAACTAGGTTGCTTCATCCGGTGAACAATGTGGCTTTCCGAATGCTAGGTAGTATCGACCGCATGCATTGGAAGTGGAAGAATTGCCCTCTTGCATGGCAAGGTATGTACTCCGGTCATGTACATGAGCCGACAATCATACTAGAGGCGTGAGCTTCTAATGATTTATGGATATGGCATGCTTTTTTGGGTTACCTGGTTCGCACAATGATATCAATGTTCTACATCGATCTCCTCTGTTTGATAGACTTGTTAATGGTCAAGCCTTTGTAAAACTATACCATTAATGGACACAACTATAATATGGGTTACTATCTAGGTGATGGGATTTATCAAACTGGTCGACATTTGTGAAGACAATAAAGCCCCACAAAGTGCGAAGGCGATACATTTTGCTACTATTCAAGAGGCCTGCAGAGAAAAGATGTTGAGCGTGCATTTGAGTACTGCAGGCTCGCTTTGCCATAGTCACGAGGACCAAGTCGGTTTTGGGATGAAGAAACACTACGAGACATAATGAAATCATGCATCATAATGCACAACATGATAATTGAAGACGAACGGGATACTAAATATCATGACAAACCGCTTTGATGAAGGAAATGAGCGATATTACAAATGTGATTTCACGTGAAGGAACAACTGGTTTTTCAAAGTTTATTAGCAACCACAAACAAATCCGTGATCCGCAAATTCATAATCAACTACAAGGCGATCTAGTTGAACATCCGTGGGAGGCGGCATAGGGAAGCGATTAGTATAGGATTGTCGGTGTCATTATTTGTAATAGATTTTGTTTAGTATAATGTTCATTTTCTCAGTAATGAAGTTTGTTTAATACAATGAACTTTGCAATTAGACATTTTCAGGATAGCTGACTAACAAAAATTGAAAAAAAAAACACTCCCAGTGATAGTAGCTGAATTATTTGTTCCTTCAACTTTCCTAAGAATCCTAGTGGAAGATTAAATTTCAAAATGCATGTTACGTAGAGAGATATTCCAACAAGTCCATGTGATTGCAACAACGAGTTATATTCTGTCATCACATTAGAAGAAGCTCGACATTTACGATTTACAAGCTCAACGGTCATACTTCATTCCAATACGGAGATCGGGCGAGGCGGGCGTGTTGGCTCACGTGACGGAGACGGCGGAGCGACGCCATCCAGGCGATGTTGGCGAGGCTAACGAGTTCGAGAGACCTCGCCTACGGAGGAAGTTGACGGAAAGATCCGAACCACGCGGGAGCGAAGATAGGGCCGATTGATAGCGTCGCTAAATATAGCTACCCTTTGGAGAGTCCTAAAACAATTTGATAAATTTTAATGGTTTAGGGCCCTTGTTGGAGTTGTTTCTTTCCTTAAAAGCCCTATAATTTAAGATAAGACCACATTTAGGGCCCCTCTTGGAGATGCTCTTAGGCCATAGATGACATTGTATGATAATTATGAAGAGAGAGAAAATGAGTTTCATCAGGATGAAACTGGGCGCGCACTATTTCCAAGACCATGAAACCTGTTGAAACTAGCACTGTGGGCTATAGAGTTTCATTTCATCCAACTTCGCCCAATCTTGTGCTTTGCAATTAAATGCGATGGTTAGCATATGAAACTGTGAAATGAAACTGTGCATTGTGACTCTTGTTTCATTCATCTACACAAATCTTTTTAGATGATATAGTAATCTTGGAAACCGTGAAATGAAACCCTCCACTGGGAATGGCCTTAGAGCTCTAGATGTCAGCTCCACCTTAGAGCTGAAATTTATAGATTAAGGTCTTATTTGGCAACTTGAAACCAAGCTGTTTCTACTAGAATCTGAGAGAAATCCAGTAAAATGGGCTAAAACTCGGAACGATTCTCTTCGGAACGTTTCTTCTTTTTCCACGCCATGGCTGAATCATCCTCAACCCCGTTTCTACTAGTTTCTACTAGAATCTGGAACTGTACCAAACGATTTCTAGACAGTGATTCTGATTCTACCTGAAACGTTTCTACCAATAATCTGAAACCGTTTTCGTTTCTACTAGAATCTGGAATCGTATCAAACAGGGCTTAAAATAAAATGACTTAAATTTATAATCTTATTCTAAAATGTAAACAAGATGACCCTATAGCTCCATCTCCACGAATCTGGTAAAGCTAGGAATACCTAACTCCACCAACTCCACGAATTTGATGGAGTTGGAGCTCTGCCAAACACCCCCTTACGATAAATACAGTGTGTTTATGTTTCTTTGGATTCAGGTTCAAAATCTCGCTGAAATTCGACGAAATATCGAATCTTGGAACCCCAGAGTTTTATAATCCCGATGAAATTAAGAAAACCCTTTAAAAAATTCAAAGTGCTACAGTAATTTATAATCTCGCCGAGATCTCGGTGAATTTGACCGAAATCTCGGCAAATTTGACTGAGATTTGACTAAAACTTGACCGAATTTTGATCGGATTGGATTTTTCACGCCGTTTCCCATGTGGAACAGTCGGTAGATTATAATTTCAGGAAAATTAAAAAAAAAACCTAAAAAATTCATAGTGTGACAGTGCGTAAAATCCCATCGAGATCTCGGTGAATCTCGCCGAAATCTCAGTGAATTTGACCGAGATTTGACTAAAACGTGACCGGATTTGACCAGATTCAAATTTTGTTTTTGTATTTCGTTCGGATTTCTTCCGAAATAACGAGATCTCGGTGAAATTTCGGATTTCGGTAGGAAGATTTAATCTGAAAATGAAATTTGAAACCCTATTTGGATTCTCTAAAAATTGATTTTAAATTGTAGTTGTAGACAAATTGATTTTCTAAAAGTTAGAATTCAAAAGCACATATGATGTGAATTGTGGATTCTAGTGTATATAGGTGGGCTCAGGGTTCACCAAATCGTTTGGTGCGATTTTCGCATGAACAGTGATTTTCGATAATCGCAAAAATCGAGTCGAAAATCGGCCAAAAATTGTTAAAAATCGGATGAATTCAAAAACCAAATTTTTTCAAAAAAATTTCAAAAATCGTCGATTTTCGTGGAAAATCGACGATTTCGTGTGGAAAATCGACGACCTTGTTGAACTTTTTTGTGCGATCGATTTTTGTAGCGATTTTCGACGATTTTTGGCGAAAATCGACCGATTTCCACCGATTTTCGACCGGTTTTTGACACGTAAATTTTTTCGAATTTTCGAATTTTTTTGAATTATTTTTTGAATTTGATCGGTTTACCGACCGGTTTTTGATATCGTCAGCGATATGGCGAAAATCGCAAAATCGAGCGATTTTGTCGATTTTTGAACCTGGTGAAATTTGAATTGTGATAATCGATTCCTCGAATCAGGCTGTTTGTTTTTTATTCAACTTTTGGGAACAGAATCTAGAATCAAAAACAAAAACAAACAAGTCCATAGTCTAAGCAAGGTACGATTTGATAGTCTATGCCATGTTTGGGCCAGCATCTTAGCATGGCGGGCCAGCACGGAATGATTAGGCATGGTTCGACATGTTTAGCCGGTTTATTTGAAATATAGCCGTTTATAACCTTTTTAATTGTTAGAGGGTTAAAAAAATCGAAATTTTTTTTCCAAAACAATTATAAAAAATCCCAATTTTTTTTAAAATAGGTTAGCACACCCCCCTTTTCCCCACCAGCACACTTGAAATTTATTCTCTTCATCTTCTTGTGAAAATACTGATGTTCTTAGTGATAATTTGGTAAAATTCAAAATAGTTTTGCCAAAAATCAAAGAATCCGAAATTCGGATTCCGGCTTTTGTTAAGAAATCAAGATAAGAATATTAATTTAATTTTACAATTTTCTTTATTTTCAATGATATGAAATTAATAATAGCACAATTATTTCTTGCAGTTATCCTAATGAAAAATCAGGATTTTTCGCCCTTCTCAACTTCTGATTTCGGGATTTCACCCGAAGAGCTCTTTGCATCCTATCAAGTTGAAGAAGCTGCAGCACATGTATCATCCTTAGACTCTACAACCGCTGCTGTGTCAGCAAGCACTGGGGCAAAAGGATCAAGACGCAATACATCGAGAGTTTGAGAAGATTTCGACCAGATTTTTGAGACATCAAATGACATTCAGAACAAATATGTTGTTTGTAAATATTGTAAGCATAAATTAACTGTGAAATCTTCAGGTGGAACAGGGCACTTGAAGAGACATGCTGAGAGCTGTAGAAAAAAGTGGACTAGTTATGAGACAGACGTAGCTATAATACAACCCCAACGGTACGATACGTCACTGGGACTACAATCCCGATGTAGCTCGTGAAGCTCTTTGTCATTTAATCGCTTCCCAATATCTACCTTTAAACTTTGGTGAGTTAGCAGCATTTGAAAACTATATTAAGATCGTTCATAATCCTAGTTTTTTTTCAGTTTCTAGATAGACAACAACCAGAGCTCTGATTAACATCAGACATATGGAGTGGTAGAGCTTCAGAGGATTACCTTAGTATAGTTGCTAATTTAGTAAACAATTATTGGCAACTAGAGGAGAATTATATTATTCAAATTAATTGACATGGCACACACTAGTAAAAATATTGTTGATTGCATTATAAAAGTTGTGAAAGATTTTGGCCTCATAGATAAAATTTTTACAATAACATTAGATAATGATGTAGCAAACACTTCTGCAATGAATATTCTTACTCAGCTTTTTAGTATATACGCCCAATCTTTCTTGTTACATCAGCGTTATGCTTGCCATATTATTAATCTTATAGTTAAATCTAGTTTAAAAAGGTTATGCATGTACATCGAAGCTTTTCGCATTGCAATATCTTTCATTAATAATTCTAATGTACGAGTAGCATCGTATAAGAACTATTGTCTTGCAATAGTTGTACGACCGCGTAAGTTTGGTGTAGATATGCCAATTAGATAGAACTTTACTTTCGTGATGCTTAAGGAACTCATACCCTATAAGGATATATTTTCTGTTTTTATTAATATGTCATACCCTGAATGGTCAACCGCTATTTACAAAGTTACATTGGTATGTTGCTAATTACTTGCTGTCATTTTTGAAAAACATTTATGATGCAATTTGTTCTTTACTTGGAGTTTATTACTTAACCTTTAATTGTGCATAATATTTTAGAAATTGCTACTCACTTAAAGAAACACGAAAATAATAGTATTTTGTGTGAAACTGTTTTTGTTATGAAGACTAAATTTTTGAATATTTGAAAGAAACTACTATATTATATGCATTTGCATTTATTTTAGATCCTAGAGTTAAAATTTGAGGATTTGGTAATGTTCTCTCACTTCGAAGTGATGCGATAGGCACTGATTATTCTAGTTATTTTTTACATGTTCGTGCTAACTTATCTGAAGTTTATGCTAAGTACGATCAAAAGTTTGGTGAAGTTCGTCTACAGCGGCCACCACCACCACCCACAACATGTAAGAAGAAAACTGTGTGGGGGGGAGATATGGGGTGCAGGTGGCTCTACCTCAAGGAGTTCGAGTACAACAACGTCAAGTTTGGACACAACAACAGGTGGTGGCGAGCTGGTTGCCTATCTCAATAGCGACATTGTCAACTACCAAGAGCAGCAAGAGGAGGACTTCAGCATTTTGCAGTGGTGGTATGAGCACAAGATACCATATCCGATATTTTCATATTAGCACGGGATGTGTTAACATTTCCTGTCTCCACGATTCCTTCAGAGTCTGCTTTTAGTCTATCCAGAAGAATAATCGAGGAGAGATGTCAAGGCCCCAAGTTCCAAAAGTTCTGGGACATCCGGAGTATCCGGATCTACATCCGGAGTGTCCGGATCCAACCCGAAATGTCCGGACAAAATGTCCGGAGTATCCGGATTGGGCTGACTGGCGCCTAACTCTGAGTGTCCGGACTGGATGTCGAGTGTCCGATTGATCAGATCAAGACCCCAACCTGCAGGCCTCCGGGTTGAAGCGTCCGGAGAGTCCGGATGGTGCGGGATTTTGTATAAAGTCCTGCTTGATTTCCCACCTCATTTCTTCTCCCCACTTGGTTCCCCACCCGTGTGAGCTCGTCCCTCCACCCTAGCTCCTCTCCCGAGCTTCCACGGCCGGTGACTCCTCCGTGGCATCCTCCAGGCGGCTCCTCAATCCTCGGGAACTCCTCCTCAAGCGGCATCCTCTGCCTCCACGGCATTGCTTCTCCTCCATCTTCCTTGGAGGTAGGTCTCTCTTGGGAGTAGATTCGTAGGATTCTTGGGTTCTAGGGTCATCAATGGTGGGAGTTAGAGCTTAGGTTTAGATTTGAAGTTTGAGTTGAATCTTGAGCTCTAGGGTTTTGGGTGTAGTGATCCTAGGGTTAGTGTGGGGCTTGAATTGATGAATGTGGGTGCTAGTGTGGTTGATCGGGTAGTAGTAGCGCCCGATCCAAGGGTCGTTGGAGTTGGTTAGTGGTTTCATGGGCTAGTGTCGTTCCTCGGAGTTGGGTTAGCTATAAGCTTTTCCGGCCTTGCCACGTGTAGGAAAGTCATAGATCGGGTCCCGTGATGCCGCTTGGACTTGGCGGCACCTCGATCCGTCGAGTTATTAGGTAAAACTACTTGGTCCGGAGTGTCCGGACACCGTCAGTGTCCGCTCGAGTATCCTGGACCGAATGGGCCGGAGAGTCCGGATCAAATACCCGACCGTCGGGTTAGCCGGGTCTCTGTCGCTTGAGTCGAGTTGTCCGGTTCGTTGTTTCTTCGGGGTTTTTCATTTGTACTTCATTCATATGCATTGCATGCATTTTAATTATGCATTGTACTCGTAGAAAACGATCCTTGGCGTAGCGTCGACGGCCGTGTTGAGGAGTTGCTTAGGGGCAAATCGCCATCGATCCACCAGCGGAGAAGAACAAGGCAAGCACCTAAGCATATTCAACCTTTATGTAAATGTATTTTTGTGAATAAATTGCTATATGATTGGTTAAGTGATGCATTAGGAAATTAATTGAGGGATAGGTCTAGATCCCATTTCTTTGCACATACACCGGGTGGTAATTGTTGAACACATTCTTTGGAGCTAGGCTATGGGTAATATATTTGATCTACGCTTAGAAATGCTTAGATGTCGGGTTGGGCCAAGTGACGGAGGAGTTCTGTCACTTGCGGTTGTTATTATTACACACGTACTACATTATGTTGGACTTGGAATTGGGAAAGGTTTGGAAAGAAATGAATTGTGGACCAGGCGGGAGTTGGTTCATTCTGGTATGGGAGACTCAAATGTGTAGCCTCGTCGTCGATTAAGGAACCGATCCGTAAGTGGAATAAGATTGAGCACACCCAGGTTGGTCGATGCCCGATATATGGTAAGCCACTCTTTCTCTCATACGGAATCGATGGACCGTAACTCCGTGGTTGGGCGTGGTTGAGGCGAGGCTTAGGCCGACTCTCGAGCGCCAAAGGCCGCTTAGCTGCCGAGGTGCTAGGTTTTCGGCCACAGGAGGACGCTTCAATCAGGTATGATTGAGGAGGGTTGACACTCAGGCCCTTGTGGTAAGTGTCGTCGCGATCAATGCTTCCCTCAGGGGTTAAATAAGCGATTCGAATTGCCGCTCGATATGAGCAAGCTTGATCCGAACTTCTTCGCTGTGAGTAAATAACTTCAACTTGTGGTTCGCCGTTGGGCTTGAGCTAAAATTTGATATGAGATGACTTGCCTTACATTCATTAATTACAATATCATTAAGTAAGTAGGCGCTACAATCGCTTAATTGTGAATTGAGTAGTTAGGTAATTAATATAACAAATGTTAAGCCTTCGTGACTTTTACCTTGGCTGGTTCTTGCTACATCCAAATGCATGTCCTTTGGAGTCGGTCATATATGGACCACGGTAAGACTTGCAGTACCTTTTGTACTTAGGCCGCTTTGTGGTTTGCGTGAGATCCGAGGGGTGTGAGTTACGCCCCTCTTGCCGGCTTATCTGGCAAGGCCAAGTGGCACCGAGGTAGAGGCCGTCAGCGTGCGCCGGAGGTGTTCAGGGGCATGACACTTCCGGGGTATATTACTTTTGTTGTTTAGGATAGTTGGCTTTACTTTTGTGAATCAAGTTGCACTTTTATTTGTTTTGGAGCCTGTCGCTCTTAAGCCTACTGTTTTGTTTGGTCGATCTTTGGGCTCAGTGTCGGTGTGTGTTTGTTGCTTCACAAGCGTTCGTGCGTCTCGTAGTGAGTTTGGGCCCGATGCCCCTTTGTAGGGAACTGTTGTGATATGACTTGGGAGCAGGTATGTAGGGATCTGGCGAGTTCGGATCGCACACTAGGGGAATACTCAGGTTGTTGTCAAGTCGTTGGGCGTCGTAGGGTGGTCTCCATTGGGCTTGGCACAGCATCGGGATCACCTCCGGTGATTTGTTGCTAGGATCCAAATCAGCGAACAACCGATCATCCAACAACTTCGAGGACGATCTGGCGGCTCCTCTCGGGGTTGGTATCGAGCAAAGGCGCACAAAGACGGACCCCAACTCGGCGACCAGTTAGGAGATCGCTTAGAACTGCCATCTGCATTAGGTAGAAGATAATACTATCCTCTACTAGGTTATAGTGGTGAGTGTGAGGGTTACGTTGGAATCGGCATTTCATCTCATCTCATGTCATGCATGTGTCATGCCGCATCTTGCATCAAAGTGTGTTTGGGGTATGTTGGATTGTGGGACCCTTGAAGGGTATTACAATTGAGTGGGAGTCGCTTGAGGTTGTCGGGCTAGCGTGGTGTGTCGTTTCCGTTTGGAGTCTAACCCTTGTCGTCGGCTTTGGTTAATGATGTAATCACGAACTCGCGGGCTTCCACCTCTGGGGTGATGGAGGTGCCGAGCGACACGGGCCAGAGGAGTCCGATCCACCGCCTCCTCCCAATGTGTTGGACATTTCACGCAGCTGAAAGCAAAGCACAGAGAGACAAATCGGATCCTCGGAGATGCTAGTCCAGGATCGGGTCCAAAGACATGGTGGCGCTGTGACACGAGAAGTCGGCCCGCCTATCTCGACTTCACGCAGGCCCGGTCTTCGCGGCTGCCGATCCGATGAGGCGGCGATTGGCTGCGCACGATAGAGCGGTTTGCTCTTATCGACTGTGAGGAAGCTCGAAGGCCCACTTCACGGCGCCTGCCCGGTACGGTGCTTGCCAGTGGGCCAATTTGAGGGTGATGCATTGCCGGCACCGGGCTTACTCGGCTGAGTTCCGTGAGGCGTTTGGCGTACCACATCGAAGGGCCTCATGGACATGAAGAAGCAGCGGATTCGCCCTCAGAGTACCGGCAAGTCGGTGGTTGACTACTCAAGAGTTCAACTACTGGCGCTGATCGCCTGTGAAGAGGTTGACACCACCGGAAATAGGTCGGTTTGTGAGTGGGTGGCGAAGATGCAGGATAGGTCAACTGCGCCGGAGGGTCTGGCCGACATTACAATGACTGCAAGCCGCGCGATCACCGCTTGAACTCAAGATGCGGGCTCATCAGAGGAGAGAAGAGGAAGCGCAACGCCAGACTCGTGGCGCAAGCGGGCCAGGTCTCGGCGGCCAGCCAGCGAGGCCGTCTGCTTCCAGCGCCGTCTGCTCGTCGCAACGCCGGTGTCTGGTTGCCCTGTTAATGCCTCGGCCATTTACGACCACTACCGCCGCCGGCATGAGCAAAGAATGGGAGTTCCGGTCCCGTCCGTGCTACACCATGACGTCGCGGGCCACTTCATCCGGATCGCCCATTCCCACGCCAGGGGCAAAGATCACGGCGCTTCCACGGCCGAGTGGCGGCACCACCGCTGCCTACGTCGGCCGAGGCGGCGTCACCTTCGCCGACGCCGCAGGCGGTCCCGAGGGCTCCGCCGAGTGCCTGGCGATGACGTTCCTTGTTGAGGGGCATGAGGCTAGAGTGTTGTTTGATTCAGGGGCCTCCCATTCTTTTGTTACGGCAGAGTTTGCATAAGCAAAGATGAGGGTCAAGTCGATGGCTGTCACCTTCCTTTCTGATTGGACAGGCACCGGTCGAAGAAGATCACGGTCGAGCGAGATGGTTGAGGAAGGCAAGTGGTTGATCTGTGGATTCCGTTCCGTCGACTGTCAGCTTCTAGACCTTCTGGGGAATAGATGTCATCCTCGGGATGAGTTGGTGACACGAAGTACATTTTGGATTCTTGATCGTGAGTCGCATTCTCACAGAAATCAGAAGGCGGCCGACTCTACTTCTTACTTAACGAACAAGGCCACCTTGTGTTCCTTTGAATGGGAGCAGGAAGTTGAAGAGAGTGGACTCGATTCCCGTGGTGTCCGAGTTTCCGATGTGTTCCCAAGACCAGAATGCCACGATCGGACATTGAGTTCGTCCGTTGAGCTCGGCCCCAGGGATGCTCCGGTGTCAAGCGACCGTCACGATGTCGCCAAATGAATTGGGTCGAGTTAAGACCCAATTGAAAGGATTGATGGACAAGGGGTTCATCAGGCCAGAGCTCCTCGCCTTGGGGCTGCTCGGCTGCTTTTGTGACCAAGAAGGATGGTTCCTGCGCCTCTGCGTTGATTACCATCCCTGAATGCGCCATCCGTCAAGAATAAGTACCCATTGCCCGGATCGACCTCTGTTCTCGGACTGGTAGTGCACGAGTATTTTCCAAGATTGATCACGAGGCTCGGCTACCATCGATTAAGATCCGAGCGAGGACATCCGGCAAGATCGCTACTGCAGATCACGGGCTCTACTGAGTATACCGTGATGTCGCTCGGCCTCACTTGGCAGGCATACTTCATGTACCTCATGAACTCCATCTTCATGGAGGAGCTGGATTCTTTTATGTCGTCATCTTCATTGACGACATCTGATATATTCACCTAATGAAGAAGAGCATGCCAGACACCTTCGCATTGTTCTCGCGACTCAAGGAGCATCGTACATCGCAGTTCGCAAGTGCGAGTTCGGCCGGGAAGTGTCATTCTTGGGACACGCCCTTTTCCGAGCGAGGCGTGGCGGATTGACTCCGAGCAAGGCAGGATGTACTCAAATGGAGCAATTTCAAGACTATCACGGACATCCGTAGTTTTCTTGGACTGGCTGGGTATTATCGCCGCTTCATCCAGGATTTCTCAAAGATTGCGAAGCCGATGACTGAGCTGCTCAAGAAGGGGGTTGAATTCAGATGGTGTTGGCGTGAGGCGCTTTCCGCACATCAAGCAACGTCGACTCACGGCTCTGTCCCTCACTCACCGGATATCCACCGTCCCTTTTGAGGTGTATTGCGCGTCGAGGCATTGGGCTGTGTACTTATGCAAGAAGGCCGAGTCGTTGCCTACGCATCTCGTGGTTGAAGCATCACGAGGAGCACTACCCCACCCATGATTTGGAGCTTGCAGCTGTGGTGCATGCCTTACAGATCTGGCGCCACTATCTCTTGGGGAATAAGTGCAATATCTATACCGATCATAAAAGTCTCAAGTACATCTTCACTCGAGCAGATCTGAATATGAGGCAATGGAGATGGCTTGAGGCTGATCAAAGACTACGAATCGAGGTACACTACCACCCGGGAAGGCGAATGTGGTAGGCCGACGCGTTGAGTCGCATAAGCTCAATGCAACGCTTTACTCTCCGCTCCCGAGTGTCTCCCTCTCGTGCGGCCGAATTCGAGAGACTCGGCTTGAGATGGGCCAGCAGGATTCATAGCTACATCGAGTTGAGGTCTACATTGCTCGATCAGATTCGAGAGGCACAGAGCGGAGGATGAAGAAGTTGCTCAAATCCGGATAAATTGAATTTGGGGCAAGGCTGAGTTTCACTGGATGATCAGTGAACCTTGTGGTTCGCCATAGTTGTCCCTAATGACCAGGAGTTGAAGCGAAGGATTCTCGATTGCAGGCGCATAACTCTTTGCTTACCATTCACCCGGCAAAGCAACAAGATGTATCAAGACTGGCGATAGCTTTTGGTGGACTCGCATGAAGCGCGAACGGCTCGCTATGTGTCGGAGGCGACGTCGCAGCGGTAAAGGCCGAACACCTCAAGCCACCGGTAATCTTGACCTCTTTCTATTCCAGTTTGGAAGTGGGAGGATGTTACCATGGATTTCATTACCGGCCTTGAGCCACTACTTCCTCGTGCCATGACTCAATCAGGTGATCGTCGATCGATCGACAAGTCCGCGACTTTCGTCAGGATTACTTTTTCGACCAAGAGATATGCAGAGCTATATCTCTCGATCGTGTCTCCATGGAGTGCCGAAGCGGATAGTGTCATCGAGGCTCTCGGTTTGTCTCTCGGTTCGAGAAGCTTACATGAAGTTTTGGGCACGGTTGCTCCTGATTGCCAGCATACCACCCTCGGGATCGACGGCCGACCGAGAGGGTCAATCGAGATCCTCGAGGACATGTTGAGGGCTTGTATCTTGTCCTACGGGAAGAAGTGGGAAGAGTGTCTCAGACGCCAGTTTGCGTACAACAAATGCTACCAAACCAAGATCAGATGTCTCCATTCGAGGCGCTTTATGGTCGCAGCTTGTGGCCGCCGAATTGGTCGAGAAAGTGGAGAACGCTCCTTGATTGGGCTGAGTTGGTTATGGAGGCGGAAGAAAGGTCGGGACTGCCCAGGAAAACACGAGGATGGCGCGGCCGCGAAGTAAATTACTGATCGCCGAGGAGACCCTCTCCTTCGACATTGGCGACTTCGTCTACGAAGGTTTCCTCTCCGTGGCACCCGCCGATTCGGAGTTAAAGGAAAGCGGCACCTGCCACGTAGGGGCCGTTCAAGATCCTTGGGAAGCGGCCAAGTAGCATATCAGCTAGAGCTTCCTCCTTCGCTCGGGAATGGTTCACGACGTGTTTCACGCCTCCCAGTGAAGAAGTGTGTTCGTACTCCCTTCGAAAGCAGATTGCGGTGGATGAACTCGAGGTTCGGCTGAACCAGGATCTGTCCTATCCAGAGCATCCAATCTGTCGGTGTTGGAAGAAGCGGAGCAAGACTCGTGGAGAACTCTCAAGTTTTATAAAATTCAGTGGAGTAATCATCACGAGGATGAGGCTACTGGGAGCCGAAAATCGCCTAAAGGCCGAAAGTACCTCTGAATTCTTTGATGCCATGTAAGTGCGTGCAATTCCCCAAGGTTTAGAGCATGTCCGTTAGGGTCCTAACCCGTGTGTGCGTCAGTTCTGAATCTCGGGCGAGATTCCTTTAAGAGGAGGGTTTGTCAAGGCCCCAAGTTCCAAAGTTCGGATGATCAGTATCAGGGATCTACATCCGGAGTGTCCGGATCCAACGAAATGTCGGACAAAATGTCCGAGTATCCGGATTGGGCCACTGAAGCGCCCCAACTCGAGTGTCCGTTGGATGTCCGGAGTGTCCGGGTTGGTATCGCGAAGACCCCAACCCGGAGTCTCCGGGTTGAGCGTCCAGAGAGTCCGGATGGTGTGGGATTTTGTATAAAAGTCCCGGTTCTTGATTTCCCCACCTCATTTCTTCTCCCCCCACTTGGTTCCCACCCGTGTGAGCTCGTCCCTCCACTCCTAGCTCCTTCCGTGTAGCTTCCACCGCCGGTGACCACTCAGTGGCATCCTCCCCGGCGGCTTCTCAATCCCCCGAACTCCTCCTGCCGGCATCCTCTGTCCCTCCACAGGCATTGCTTCTCCTCCATCTTCCTTGGAGGTAGGTCTCTCTCTTGGGAGTAGATCGTGGGATTCTTGGGTTCTAGGGTCATCAATGGTGGGAGTTAGAGCTTAGGTTTAGATTTGAAGTTTGGAGTTGAATCTTGAGCTCTAGGTTTTGGGTGTAGTGATCCTAGGAGTTAGTGTGGGGCTTGAATTGATGAATGTGGGTGCTAGTGTGGTTGATCGGGTAGTAGTAGCGCCAGATCCAAGGGTCGCTTGGGTTGGTTAGTGGTTTCATGGAGCTAGTGTCGTTCCTCGAGTTTGGGTTAGCTTATAAGCTTCTTCGGCCTTGCCACGTGTGAGAAAGTCATAGATCGGGTCCCCGTGATGCCGTTGGACTTGGGCACTTTCGATCCGTCGAGTTATTGGGTAAAACTCGCCGAGTGTCCAGGACACCTGGCCGAGTGTCCGCTCGCTCTGCCGGTATCCGGACGAATGGCCGGAGTCCGGATCAAATACCCGATCGTCCGGTTAAGTGGTCTGATACATCGATTGAGTCGAGTTGTCGGCTGCATTGTTTCTTGGTTTTCGATTTGTACTTCATTCATATGCATTGCATGCATTTTAATTATGCATTGTACTGTAGAGAAGCGATCCTCTTGGCCAGACGTGGCCGTGGTTGAGAGTTGCCGAGGGGCAAATCGCCATCGATCCACCCAGGAAGAACAAGGCAAGCACCTAAGCATATTCAACCTTTATGTAAATGTATTTTTGTGAATAAATTGCTATATGATTGGTTAAGTGATGCATTAGGAAATTAATTGAGGATAGGTCTAGATCCCATTTGCTTTGCACATACACCCGTTGGTAATTGTTGAACACATTCTTTGGAGCTAGGCTATGGGTAATATATTTGATCTACGCTTAGAAATGCTTAGATGTCGGGTTAGGGCCAAGTGAATGGAGGGTTCTGTCCACTTGGTTGTTATTATTACACACATTCTACATTATGTTGGACTTGGACATGGGAAAGGTTTCGAAAGAAATGAATTGCGGACCGGGCGGGGAGTAGGTTCATTTGGGTATGGAGACTCAAATGTGTAGCCCCGATGCATGTACGGGGCTTAAGGACCGATCCGTAAGTGGAATAAGATTGAGCACATTCCGGTTGGTGCATGCCCGATTATGGTACGGGTAAGCCACTCTTTCTCTCATACGGAATCGATGGACCGTAACTTCACGTGGTTGGACGTGGTTGAGGGCGAGGCTTAGGCGACTCGGCGCCAAGCCGAGGCTTGGGGCGCTCGAGGGGTGCTAGGGTTTTCGGGACCACGGGAGGACGCTCAATGATTGGGTATGATTGGGAGGGTTGACACCTAGGCCCTTGTGGTAAGTGTCGTGCGATCAATGCTTCCTGTGAGGGTTAAATAAGCGAATTCGGGCCTCGGATATGAGCAAGCTTGATCCGAACTTTTCGCGTAGTAAATAACTTCAACTTGTGGTTGTGATTGGGCTTGAGCTAAATTTGATATGAGATGACTTGCCTTACATTCCCGTTAATTACAATATCTGTTAGAAGTAGGCGCCGTTATAACCGCTTAATTGTGAATTGAGTAGTTAGGTAATTAATATAACAAATGTTAAGCCTTCTCAGACTTTTACCTTGACTGGTTCTTGCTACATCCAAATGCATGTCCTTTGGAGTCGGTCATATATGGACCACGGTAAGACTTGCGAGTACCTTTTGTACTGGGCTTCGCTTTGTGGTTTCTGGTGAGGATCGAGAGGTGTGAGTTCTGCCTTCATCGCTATCGGTATGACCAAGGGCACCTGAGAGTAGAGGCCGTCGCAGGTGTCGGAGGTGTTCAGGCATGACACTCCGGGTATATTACTTTTGTTGTTTAGGATAGTTGGCTTTACTTTTGTGAATATTGCACTTTTATTTTCGTTTTGGAGCCTGGCTCTTCGCCGCTTCTGTTTTGTTTGATCGCCTTTGGGCTTCCGTGGTGTGTGTTTGTTGCTTAGCGCTTCGTGCGCTCTCGGTAGTGAGTTTGGGCCGATGCCCCTTTGTGGAAGCTGTTGTGATATGACTTGGGAACCGTATGTGGGGATCTGGGGCGAGTTTCGGATCGATACCGGGGAATACCGGTTGTTGTCAAGTCGTTGGACGTCGTAGGTGGTCTCCATTGGGCTTGGGTAATAGCATCAGGATCACCTCCGGTGATTTGTTGCTAGGATCCAAATCCGACGGGAACAACCGATCATCCAACAACTCGAGGACGATCTGGGCGGCTCCTCTCAAGAGAATAACAAATCTGACAACTGAGGTGGTGAAAATACTTCTCAATATGAAAGATTGGGAACAAGCTAAACAACGAGCTCAACACACTACAGAAAATGTTGAGCTGGCAGCGACGTTTGAAAATATTTATCTTGATCAGGAAGAATAGTTGTAATCTTCACTTTTTTTTCTATATCATTGAGCTATAAGTAGTACTCTTTTTTCTTTACCAAGGTTTTCTTGTGTTTAGTTTTTATTTGGCAAAAATTTTAACGAGATAGCCAAATATAAATAAAGTTCATTGTTTAATTCCAATTATTTGTCACATTTTAGAAGTTATTTCATATTTTTAACTTTTTCGTAATATATATTTTTTAAAAAAAGTTTTTCCTACATCCTTTGAGTTTTTCTAGTTATTCTAACCCCCCCATTTTTTATGTATTTTTTCATACATTTTTTATTTTATATTTGTTCTAACATTTTTATATTTTTTTTTTCAAATTTTGATTATTTTTTTGGCGCCAACTGGCCAGCCCGCCCCATTTCGGCCTATCAGTCCATGAGCCGCGAGGCAACATGCCAGCATGGCACGATCCATTTAGCCACTGGGTCATGCTTGGGTCAGCACGGCATGGCCCATTTTTTAACCAGGCCTAAACGGGCTGTGCCGGGCCACTCGTTTGGCCACCTCTAGACGGGTGGCCGCAAAGTTGGGTGTAAACCTTGGCTTTGGGCTATTAAAGTGTGTGATGCGACTGTGTGGCATCCAAGTTTTACTTTCCACCGTGCTTTGAAGGCCCAGTTGGGATTCACTTTGATTCTGAGCGGTGCGATCGCTGGGTGCGACGAAGCCCAATGGGTTGGCATAGGCCCTATCTAGGGGCTATGCTTCAGCTTTGAGCAGGACGCTCCCTAAACAAGCTGACTGCACAGCTAAGCCCCCCAAAAGTTGCAGCGACCAACAAGGTGCTTCACAGTTGTGTTTCGATTGCCTTCCACCCGTCTCATCGCTCCCGGTCGCCCATTGCCTCCCACCCGCCTCGGCCCCTCCCGATCGCCCACCTCCTCTGCTCTCAGTTGTTCGCCTTGTTGCCACCTCGTCGCCTTGGCCCCTCCCAATCACTCGCCTCCTCCACCCCTAGTCGCCAACCTCGTTGCCCTCCCGGTCGCGCCGTCACCTCCCGATCTTGGAGCACCGCCCGGTCGCTCGCCTCCTCTCCCGCCTCATCCTCGGCCCCTCCTGGTCGCCCGCTTCCTTCGCTCCCAGCCACCTGCCTCATCGCAGCAGCCAACAAAAAGCCAATTTGCCAAACGACACCTCAAAAAAAGCTATAGCCATCAACTAAAACTATTTTGCAACCAAGCAAACCAAGAGCAGCTTTTCTTGAGGTGTCAGCAAATGAATCAACCACGAAGAACTTCAATCGCATGCAAGCAATGGTGATTCGTCGTCTCAAAAGAACAAAGCAGTAGGACATCAAAGGCTAGTAACACTTCAGGTGAGTCTGCAATCTCTGGAGCCTTCAGATATACTAGCAAAGAACCAATTCCTTCCTTTGGAGTTTACAACGGCAGAGGGGCATATGCATTAGTGCATAAATCAATTATTGGTGGTACATTGTCGTACATCCGCACAAAGCCACAAAGGATAATCACTACTAGTTATACCACCCTGTCCCTGCTCCTGTAGGCTTGCAACTCTGCAGCTCTTCCTATGTCACGTTCAGGACGCCAATGGTAAATTTACTCAATTTTACTATGCAAAGCAAAGCCAAGAAAAAAAATCATCAATATGTCTTTGTGGGGATTTAGAGTTCCTTCAAATTCCCCTATTCTGACATCTCCATGTGGAATTGTGCGAGACTTTCCTTCCACAAGCTGCTCTCCAAGTACCTCTCGTAGAAAGTTGCCTCACCGTCCAATTTCACCGCTAGTGCAGCTATGCTTCGTGTTCCATATCGAGCCTGAAACAAATAGAACCATAGTACTAGTGTCACTGTTACAAGGTAGAACTATGAAACAAGACAGAAATAGCTACGGAAATACTGAATCTTGTAATTTTACCTGTCCTTTTTCAGTGTCAATGAATATTGAACTTAGCTTGTACTCCCACTCAGGATCGTTGCCAGTATCAGGCACCATAGATTTATCAGCCTTGACAGTATCCATCATCAATTCGTCAACCATCTGCTTTAAAGAGACTTCTCCATCATTATGCGTTCCAAGAAATTTGTTGAAACTCTGTCCTAATCGCAATGCCTGTAGGGTGAGATGAATTTCACAAGTAAATCTTGTCAAAAAAATTGCTTGAGTTCAGATAGCTGGAAGAAATTTAGGATGAAACTAATCAGAAGATAAAAATGTCTGGATATTAAACATAGGGACCACAGACAAGGGAATGATATTGATTATTGAATAAACTTGTGAATCCCCTTGCATTTGCCCATTGTTTCTTTTAGCAGTACATGTGAAATGGTGCATACAACCAGGTTATCACATGTTGAAACTAGCATGTGGTCTGTAGTGCTACATACTGCATGCGCTTTCGGAAACTACTAAAACAACTCAAGAAATAAAGCTGTGCAATTTAATTGACCACATTACTCACTCAATTAGCTTCAGTGGAAGCAAACATAACATGTACAGATCAGTTATCCAGCTGCATAGAATTTCAGATTGTACAAACTAGAACAAATTTGGCATATGGCCATATGTAAAAGTCAAGTGCAAAGAAAATAAAATGTACAAGTTCCGTTTTGGAATAATAGTTTCTTGGATTGTTGTAACTGTAACTAAGCTGAGAAATCATGGATATTTAATACTGCGAAACAGTTTGAATTAAGGGACAAAGTTAGCTAACAATCATTGATTTTCCTTAAAAAAAACAATAGCAGTAGAATAACACAACAGGCCCAGCCAGCATGCCATCACAAACTGAAAAATAAATGGGCACTTTGCATAAAAGAGAGATGGAGGGTTATGCGGGGCTGTGGCAGTTTTAGGGTTAGTACCAAACCAAAGCATACAAATATTGTGGCATTAACTAGCACCGGGTACCTGAATCTCAAGTATCTTACAACTTCCATCGGAAAGTTGTACCAAAACAAGGATTAGACTTGCGTGTGGTAGGATCAAAGAGGAACTATCCAGAAAGGAAACAAAATCACAATCTTAATCTTGTAGTTCCGGTGTTGCTTACCTTTGGCCAAGGGGAGTCAATAGCAGCATTCGAAAGCACATGAAACCCAGGAGGAACTGTTTGAACCACAGGAGCACTCCTAGGTCTATTAGAGATGTAAACCATGGTATTGGTTCCTGAATGCACATCGGCCAATATAAGATTAAAACCATTGTACTGATCTGTTTCCTTTGCAAGTTCTGCTGCATACTCGAATGGACCCTGCCTGCCCTAAATTCAAAATATCATAGTAAAACAAACACAGTCACAAAAATGTAGTGTGGCCTCAAATATGTGAGGAAGTCAAATGGGCTGCCAGTTCTACAAGCAACTTAGCAAAAGCAAAACCACCTTCTTTGAATACCAAAGATAACTATTGAATCATCAGTATCAGTGTATGCCAGCCTAACATTCAAGACAACCATGCCATAGCATCTTAGCACAATGAGGCAATGAGCACCTCTCAAACAAATTACGGTACGATTTTGCTTGCGGGCACACAAGATGTGTTCATTCCATTGGAGCAAATGCAAAGCACTGCCAGATGGTACTCTCAGCTTAGCATTACAGCCTTCATGCATTGTTTTGAGTTAATCCATGGCACCAACTACTGAAGAACAGAACAAAATTGACGAGATCGCACCTGGAGGAACCTGACGGGGAGCTCCCCTCTGGACTTCGCCCCGACCCGCGAGGTGGGCTCCCGGACGTTGGTCAGGAAGGCCAGTTTCCCATCCCTCGTGCACCCCAGCCACGTGCCCCCACCGAGCTCGTCCCTGCCTCCGAGGATCTCCTTGCCCTCCTCCCCCGCGGCGGCCCACCACTGCGCCGGCCGCGTCGGCCTTCGTACAATTCGCGCGCGCTCAGACAGATAGAGAGAGATGGGAATACGATGTGGGAGTGGAGCTGGGCGGGACGGGGCGCGCACCTGGAGTGGTACTCGTCGCGGTTGAAGAGGAGGAGAAGGCCGTACGCCGGGTGGGACTGCCACGCCCACGCCGCGATGCACATGGCTGGTCGGGACTTGGGGCGGTGGAGAAGGCGAAAAGGGATCGATAGCTCTTTGAAACTCGCGTGTGCTCGGTGCCTCGGTGACGGCGGCGCCCGCCGGTGGCTGAGTGGAGGGCGAATACGGCAAGCTGGCGTATTTGCGGAGAGGTCCCTGCACAAGTGGGAATGACTGTGTATTTGGCTGCTCTGATTTTGTTTTTTGGGATGTCTTGGGAGCACCTGAGTGTTTTTTTAGTTTGTGAGCACTCAAATTTGTAGTCTTTAGATCTAGATCTATTGATCCAATCAATTTGCCATCTCTCCCCACCACCCTCCTCTTTATAGGCCCTCAAGTTGAGTGCTCACAAACCAAAAAAAACACTCGAGTGTTACTTAGCCATTCTCTTTGTTTTTTTTCTGTTTCTAGCTCTGCTGTTTGTGTACCTGTGGAAGTGGGCATATACGGCAGTATGCAGCAGCCGCCCGGCGCGATGGGGAGGAGCTGCAGTGGCTGGGTGCAGCGGCCGGGAGGCGCTGCACTCCTTTTTATGCCGCCATCACGTGCTACTTTTTTTCTTTTTTGTTTACTTTCGAAAAAAATAATGCAAAAAAAAAAAATCATATGAAAATAAAAACAGCAAAAAAACAACATGTAGCGGAAAAAATGGACATTGGTCGTGTATTTGTGGGTGTAGTTCTTGGTGCAATGACGGCAAGGCTGCAGCGGCTCAGCGTAGCCGCAAGGGTAGTGTCTATAGAAATAATAGTATACATAACATAACATCGTGGACATAACATGACACAGAAAATGTGAAAAAAGACATGGCGTGATGACATGGACGAACCATGAACGAAAACTACAGCTAAGGTACATGCGCATCTTTTGAAATTGTAAATAAGCTATGCTGACTGTCGTAGACCCTATTCAGAAAACCCGAATGAGTAACCATACGGTACTCACATGGAGTATTGATCGTCAGGACAGCGTGGACGAGACTGGTGGTCACGGTAGTGGCAAGCACAATTGCAGCTTGCATTGTTGCTGCTGCAGTAAGTGTGGTAATCGCTACCGAGGTGGACGACCTCCTCATTGTTCCTCTCCCTAAGCCTTTGACGGCGTAGGTCATCGTTCTGGGTTTGAAGTTCTAAGTTATGCTTACAGAGCTGGTCATTATCGTTCTTCACCTCAGTGAGTTCTTCTTCCTTTTCATCAAGGTGTATCATCAATATGGCCATTTAACAGGTCTTGAGCCCTCAAGTACACATTCATCTTGATTGCACATGCTACATAATTACTCTTCGTGAGCATCGGATAATGCAACGATATAGCGGAACTCTCCTTCGCCATCGCACTTGATATCGCCTGATCACCGGTGTCACCACTTCCCAGAGATTACGATATCTTCTTGGGCAACAGATCAAGAACTCAGGCACTCAGGCTCTGATACCAATTGTTGGATCGGCTCAAAGAATAATTACGAACTCGAGAAGCTCTAGCATGCTTGCACTAGCAAAAACAACATGCCTACATGCATGCATCTACATGTAGCATACATGGGATACGGATCGTCCACCCATGCAGTGAATTTGCAATCCCCGGTCTACAAATAAGAGTAAATGTCATATAAGACATGTCACATTATGGTATGTAAGAGTTGTACCAGTTACCACGAATAGAGGGCATCAGTAGAAATGACGTCCTGGGCAGGAATTGACCTCGTCGCAAACCTGCACAATGGTGTCGAGGTCATGCTTACATGTCGGCCATTTCACGGGGTGGATTGGTCGGCCGTCGATGGTTGGATTTTTGGTGGTGTAGTCTCTTGTTTGAATGGAAATATCTGGGCTGGGGGATCGGGGTCATAGGGACCATAGATTTCGTAGGCCTCGAGTGAAGGGTCACGGCCTCAAAACCATGAAGGGTCGGCGCCTTGAGGTGTGACTCCATCTTTCCTGTCTACCCCTCCCGCGGCTTGAGGTGCTTGCTCTGTCTACCATTGCAATGTAATGAAGATTGGGCTAGTATAGAACTGCTGCCTAGGTGGCCGGTGGACAAGCTTGTCACCGAACTAACATTATGTAACCAGAAAGTTACTAATGTTAAAATGGTCGACAAGACATTATGCATATTCCACCCTAATATGAGGATACTGCTGTAATAGTACCATGCCAAGTACCAAAAGTACTCCCGAGCGCATATGCATTTTTTAGGTATAGATGCCAAGTACCAGAAGGCCGCAAACTATGAATAACCCTTTTTAGGTATAGATGCACTGGCCATTGGTTGTGTAACTATCGCATCCTGAAGCATGTGGTAGACCTTTACACAAAATCCACCAGAAAGTCAATAAGACCCAGGGAAATAATGTTGTGTCATACTTTACTGTTCAACCTGTTGTTAACATGGATGCTGAAAGGTATGACAATATGATTTTTTTAAAAAAAATATTGAGTTTTAAGTGTCCTGGGAGGATATATATGGCTCATATGGAGACCTGAATTTGTCTCCTAAGTATTCCTTCACTTTGCTAGTCGATGTCACATATTTATTATAAGTTTCGTTATCCGTTTTAGCTTTAGTTCTTGAATGAACATTTGGTATACGCTCCTGTTGAGCGCTTATTATTGAATAAAAGCCTATTTCCCAGATACTGGATTAATTGTGCTATGTTTGTGTAGTATTCTACAATTTGCTTCTGATGCAACAATTGTCTGATTATGAAGTTATGCTTTTAATATAGAACAAAGTATAATCCAATGGCGGAGGAAAATTTTTTGTCTAATAGACAGTCATATCAGACTAAGTGATTTGAAAATATTATGACTATTGCCAGAAGCGATACTCTTATAGTTGGCACTGGAAGAATGTCATATTATACCCTGAGTCTAGTCGTACTCACTTAAGTTTCAAAGATATTGGTTTGAATGGTTTTCATATGTAGACAGAGAAACAGGATGGTATAGAATACCTACTCATGACTAAGATTAATGGGTGTAATAAATGTTTGGTTGGAAAACTACCTCTGGGTTATACTATGCACACATAAAACCTGGATGGTATAGAATACCTACTCATGACTAAGATTAATGGGTGTAATAAATGTTTGGTTGGAAAACTCCCTCTGGGTTATACTATGCACACATAAAACCTGAAATTTATGTTGCGATGAAAACCCATAAATATTTAAGATCTGACAGATCGAATAGACTATCCTGAGTTGAATATTATGAGAAAAAATAATAATTCTGCTAGCCATAGCATAAAGACTTTCCTAGATCTGTAGATTTCTTATGCCCTATTGTGCTATAGGAAAGCTTATAGTTAGATTTTCTTATCTGAAAGTCAGGGAAGAATTACTAAATTTCCTGGAGAAAATTCAATGTGATATAAGTTGACCCTTTTCAGCCCCTGTCGGACCCTTTTTAAATACTTTGTGGTACTGATAGATGCTTATACTAGATTGTCCTATGTATGTCTCTTATCCCAAAATTTTAAAGTTGAGCCTCCTTTCCAGAAGAAAGAATCAAGTTTATTCGAAAGGACAATGCTAACGAGTTTACCTCAAAAACATTTAACGATTATTGTATGGCTCTGAGAATTAATGAAGAACATTTCGTACCTCATGTCCACACTTAAAATGCCCTTGCAGAGTCATTATTAATGAAATAAAATTTATTGCTTGGCCACTTTGCAGATTAGTAGGCTACCCATCAGTTGACCTTTCGAGAGTTTTACCCCATGATTCATCTTAACAACGGATTCATTCTACTCATAGAACAGGCCATTTCATTTCCCATGAGCAATCATGAAACCACGAACCAAAACATTAGCCACTTGATACATATACACACATAACACACCGAAGCCAACGACTAAGAGCCTGTTTGGATCCACTAACAACTAATAGTTAGCTGGCTAATAGTTCCTAGCTAATATTAGCTAGCTAACTATTAGCTGGTAATAGATGTTTAGGTTGATCAATTGGCCAGAATACCCCTGCTATTAGCTGCTATTGGTGGCAGATGCGAAGGGTATTTTGGTTAAATGCCACCTATTAGCTACTATTAGCTTGTTTGGCTAGCTAATGAGATAACCATTAGCTGGGTGCCCAGCTAATAGTTAGCTGATCTATTAGCTGACTATGTTTGGATCCACTCCAGCTAATTTTTAGCAGCTAACTGTTAGCTGCATGGATCCAAACAGGCCTTAAGCAAAACAAAACTCCTCTCTACCTGCAGCATAGCCATGCTAATTAACGTAACTTCACAGTATATTCACCGTTCACGTAGCAACTACGCCCTAAGCAAAGTTATACGGTTATATATACACCGAAAATAGCATACTTGTACACCTATCTAGTATTGTAGTCCACTAGTAGAACGCTTGGCCAAGAACAGAGAACGGGAACGGCACGACGCTTCTCTGCGCCAGCTCCGCGACGTCCGCGCCTGCCTTAGCACCGCAATCACCGCGTCTGACCTCGGCCCTGATCCTTCGTCTCTTACTCGGGGTAGAGGAACCATTGCCGGTGGATGCCAGCTCCTCCTCCTTGGAGAGCATGGCGCGTAGCACCCCGCCCCGTTCGTCGGCGAGCTTGGTTGGGGCCACGCAGTGTTGCACACTGCGGTATTAATTCAACTCAGATCAACTGCATATTATGGAATTTCCCTATTGCAGTTAGTACGTAGAAGAGAATTAAGTATTTTTCATCTGTAAAAAAAATTTGGCTTTGCTGTATACGTGCCAATCTCTCGACCACAACGTACCACCATGGGATCTCACCGAAAGTTGGGGATCTATGTAGGTTATGAATTTCCATCAATTATTAAATACCTAGAGCCTATGATAGGGGATCTGTATATGGCTCAATACGCTGATTGTATTAAGGATATTTTTCAGCATTAGAGGGAGATAAGTACCACATTAAAGAATGCCTAGTCGTTAGACCTATGCACTAAAGAGACCAAACTTGAAGTTTGGAGGGTAATAAATTTGCAACAAATAAGCTAATAATATGCCAAATGCCTTCACGAATCATAAGAGAGTGGAAAGATCTTATATACCTACAGCATATGCACCTAGAAGAGTGAAAATATCATAGAAGGATATTGAACCAGCTCTTGACCCTCATGACAATATGAGGGGGAGGCCTCCCGGTGTATGGGACTCAATTCCGCGGAGACGTTCGCAGAAATAGAAAACCAAACAAATGAGAACACTACCTGTGATAGTGGAAGAAGCTCGACCTAATGTTAAGAAAATCCCTGAAGTGAGCCATCCAAAAGATGGTAATATCCATGAAGTGATCCATCTTGAAGATGAAAACCCTAGCTTATATTTGCGCGCATAATCCAACGCTGGGAAGTCGGAACACCCATACTCCATTGCTGTGGGAAATCACGACGAGCTGAAAGAAATTAATGAAGAGATGTCCCTGAAGTGATGCAGGAGAATTATATAAAGGAAAGGCTACAATTGTCGACATATTTCATCTCTAAAATTGCGAAAATCTGGATCCAGAACCAAAGTCCATGGTAGAGTACCGGAAGCGCTCATATTGGATTAAATAAAAAGAAGCAATCGAGGAAGCGCTTGCTTAATAAGAGGAAAGCTTTTGGTATCGTTGACCAAGCTTCTCATAAAAATGTTCTATGTAGGATCAAATGGATTTTTCATCCTGGGGAGAAATAAAAATATCCAAGTAGTGAGATATAAAGCGAGGCTTGTAGCACAAGGATTCGCGCAAAGACTAGGCATAGATTACGATGAAACCTATTCTCCTATAATGAATGGAATAATATTTCAAAATTTAATATTAATGTCAGCAAACTTAAACTTATTAATGCAGTTGATGGATGTAGTGACTGCATATTTATACGAGTCACTGGATACGGATATTTATATGAATCTTTGAAGGAGTTACAATTCCGAATCCCAAAATCATAACATGTATAGCGTCAAACTGAATAGATCGCTATATGGATTAAACAGTCAGGGAGAATGTGGTACATCCGACTTAGTGTTTTCCTCCTGAAGAAGGAACATTGTCCCTGTGTGTTCATAAAGAAATCCCAAAATGGGTTATATATCATCTCAGTATATTTTGATGCTATGAATGTCATCGGAACTACAGAGGAAATAAAGGAAGCAAATGCTCATCTTATGACTGAGTTTGATATGAAATGTCTGGGTAAAACCAAATATTACTTAGGCCTGCAGCTAAAGCATTTCCCAAAAGGAATTTTAGTGCATCAGTCTGCCTATACCAAGAAGGTCTTGAAAAGATTGAACATGGATAAATCTCATCATTTGAAAACCCTTATAGTTGTAAGATCTCTTGAAGTGGATAAAGACCCATTTAGACCAAGAATGAAAAATGAGGAAGTCTTAGGACCTGAACTCAGGTCCCATTTTAAGTGTTATTGATGCACTTATGTATCTTGCAAATTGCACCAGGCCTAATATTTCATCTGCAATAAATTTACTAGAATGAGATAGTGTAGTCCCAACAAAAGACATTGAGCTAGTGTCAAGACTTTACTCACATAATTCCAATGTACTTAAGATCTTGGATTGTTTTTCCCGAAGAACCGAGACTTAACCATGGTGGGATGTATGGATGGCTATCTGTCTGATCCCCACAGCGCCAAATCTTAGACTGATTTTGTGTTTCTCTGCGATGGTATAGCCATTTATTGGCGGTCTTTTAAACAAACTTTAGTAGCTATTTCTACCAACCACTCAAAGATTATAGTCTCACATGAGCGTGTTTGGTTAAGAAGTGTGATTAACCATATCTAGAAGTTATGTGGTTTTAATACCGTCAATACCCCTACTATTATTTATGAAGATAATGCTGCTTGTGTTGTATAAATGCAAAATGGGTTATGTAAAGATCAATATCACAAAGCATATTGCCCATAAGTTTTTCTATCCTCACGAACTCCAGAAGAATAGTGAGATAAAAAATAATGCAAGCTAAGTCATGTGAAAATTTAGCAGATTTATTCATAAAATCTTTACCAAAGTCTACTTTCCAAAGACGCGTTAATGGCATTGGAATGAGGTAACTTAGAGATTTGCAGAGTTCAGAGGGAGTAAATTCCTGAACCATAACATCTTTTGCATGATCCTGAAGATCATAGTTTATATCTTTAAGATGTTGAATTGTGCTCTTTTTTTCTTAGTGAGTTTTCCTAAAGTTTCTCACATAAAGGTTTTTAATGAGGCAACTAGTGCAACACGAAATGTAAGTGCAATGCACTCTTTTCTCCATCCACTTTTGCAACTGGGTTTTGGGAGGAGTTTTTAATGAGACATGCGCATTACGCTGTATTGGCCCAAGGGGGAGTTTTATGATATGGTTAGAGTTTGTGTTCCTGTATAGAATGACTATTCATTGGTGGACGAATTCAAGTTAATTTTTAGGGATTTCTCTACTATATATATGGCATTGCCTTATACAGAAAATTCAATCTAATAAAGAAATAATTTTGCCCCTACATTGTGTGCGCTTATTCTTATGCTTCTACTTCTGTTCGTGTGATTGTATTGATATCAGGGTTCACCTTTTCGTCGAAATTCGTCGAAAATTGACCGTACCGCTAGGGTTCGACATCAAAAACCGGTCGATAAACCGGTCCGATTCAAAAAAAATTCAAAAAAATTCGAAAATTCAAAAAAAAAATTGCGTGTCAAAAACCGGTCGAAAATCGGTGGAAATCGTCGAAAATTGCTACCAAAAGTCGACCGCACAAAAAGTTCAACATGGTTGTCGAATTTCCATCGATAAATCATCGAATTTCCATCGAAATCGTCGAATTTCCATCGAAATCGTCGAATTTCGACGATTTTTGAATTTTTTCAAAAAAATCTGGTTTTTAAATTTATGCGATTTTTACGATTTTCGGCTTGATTTTTGCGATTATCAAATATCACTGTTCATTCAAAAATCGGCAAAACGAAAAGGTGAACCCTGATTGATATACTATCGATTTGGTGCGGATAAAGAACTACCTTTTAGAACAGATAGGTCCATTGCTACACAAGCCCGCCCCTCCTGAGTCCTGACTCCGTAGTCCAGAATTAACTGTTGGAATTCAGCCTCCCGGCCTCCCAGGTCCTGCAAATAAAGCTGTCTTCAGGTGTACTGGTTGATTCTTGATTCACAACAGCAGGAAGAAACGTCCCTTACCCTTGCAGGTAGTATGAAGTATATAATTCCTTTTTTTTTCTTCTCAGTTTGATTAACTCGATGGAAGTGGATGCTCGATTTTAGGTACGCGCTTGCACCGTTCCCTACACATTTTCTGGTTACAAATTTCATTTTCAAACCACATCCCCGTTGAAATCCGAAATCTCGACTGAAATGGAAAAACCAAAATTTAAATTCGGTATTTTGGTGGCGGTAAAACCGAAATTTCAACCAATATGATTGAAATTTCGGTCATATTCAACCCCCTGTGAAATTTTGGCCAATATGATCAAAATTTGTTTATATATATATATATATATATATATATTTGCAAAAAATTTACATGTATTCCCCAGAAAAAGCATTACAATTCGTCACAACATTTGGTGCTAAATTCAGTCTCACAAACAAAAAAAATCGATTGAATTCGTGATCATCTCGATTTTACAAAAAAATCCAAAATCTCGTCGAAAAATCCTGAAATTATTATAGTAAATTAAAAAACCTCTTAAAAAATACATCGTCAAGATTCGGGATCTTAGCCTGGATTGAAAACCGAGATTTCCAAAATCTAAGCGAGATTTTAATAAATCCTGCACCTTTGCGGCGGCCCGGTCGGTAGCCTCCCTCACCGCCGCAAGACTGCGAGTTTGTTGCTATCACGAAAGGCGATCGAGTAATATAAGGGCATCTGCAATGGTGCAGTCAATTACTAGCTATAAGAAATGTACATGTCATCTATAGATAGCTAATAGATAACCTCTCCAATAGACTAACTATAGCATTGTCTACAAAATTAAATATGGGCCCATATGTAAAAGGTGATAAATGTCTTGGAATCAGCTATAGCCTGACTATAAGTTAGTAGTAAGTCTATATCTCTCTCTTCTTTTTCTCTCATCCACCTAAGCAAAATGCTGAGTTGGCACCCTTATAGTGAGCTGAAGTGGCACCATTGCAGATGCCCTAAGGTGCAGAAGCTGTGAAGAAGAGGACGAACCAATCCAACCAACTCCGGGCTCCTACTTTCCTCGCCGTGCATGGCTCTCTGCTTCTCTCGCTCCTCACGGTATTTGGCCACCCCGCTTGTGGATGCCACGCGGGTGGGTGCCATTTGTACGCTCTCCCCGGTTTCCTTCTTGCATGCCGCATGCGCTTTATGCTCTCACCCATCTCATGATCTCACCTGCCTAAGTACGATACGATCCATTGGCACCAGCGCACATCGTTGTACAGGTGATCGCCCCGGGTTTTCGCGTGAGACCGCGCAAGCATTCGTCCAGACGAGCAGAAGAGAGCAGGACGCCGTTGAGAGGGGGCGTGACTGGCTGCGACGCACGACGCGTGTGGATTCAACGAAAAAAACACAGAATCGATAGGAAAACGAACAGCGCCTCTGTGGTGTGTAATCTGTGTTGCCTTTTTTTTCTCCCACGAATCGCGATGGGGCTCTCTTTTATATGTACGTCGACCGAAATGCATGGCTCTATCTGCTCCTTTTTGTGATTAGCCCCGGCGTGCCAGCAACAGCAAGCGATACGAGAGCAGAGCACGGTGTGATGATAACCCAGAAAAGCCAAGGATGATCAACGTGAAGTGAAGGCTACGATCGAGCAACCTTCCATTCCTGGTTTTGGGTATCTGATCGATCTCAGTGCCGACGACTGTTGTGCAGTGCGAATCTTTGATCGCAAAGGCACAAGAGGAACACATTTAATTTGGTTTTTTAAAAAGGGATTTGATAAATATCATCAGGATGTTTTTGTTTGCTGAAATCACCCAAATCTAGAAGCATTGGATCATTGTTGAGATTCGAGAGTTGATTACATCCGATCTTATGATTTGATTTAACGTTTGAATGTTTAATCATATGGTCTAAAATTTAGATATTATTTAAAACAAAAATATCCGAAAGATGCTTATACACTCCCTTGAAAAAACTGCAGGATACATATGCATCTATCCATTTATTAGTTTTCTCCCTCTCACCGATAGTCCACAAAAAAAAAGAGGTAGGACGTTTAATTTTCTCTCTCGCGAGTAGCCCTGCTACCTACACGCATCACCCATTTCAGCCCGAAAAATCGCAGGTTTTTATTGCTATACACAGTTCTACCTAGGAACTAATGCATTGCATTCAAAAGCTTCCAAAAATCCAAATGCCAACTAGTGCAGAAGACTAGAAGTACAGAGATCACGCGAAGGCGAAGCCCACCTTCCTCTACGCAGCAATAACAACGCAACGCCCCCACCACCAGAGTCCCCCAATCAATCTCTCTCCGCTCCCCCGAACCCTTCCATGGACGCCGCTGCCGTCTCCACCCTCTCCGCGCTCGCCGTCTTCGCGAGCACGGTTGACCACGGTCGCGCCACGGCTCTTGACGCTCTCTTCTCCTGCCGGCGCGCACGACGTGTGTGTGACGTGCGGTTTCTTGCGTATATGTTTGTGCATGCAGGTGCCGTGAGGAGCGTGCACGGGTACAAGGTCGTCGGGAGGGGAGGGAGAGGCGGGTGGGAGAAGTGGGTGGAGAGGGAGTTCGTCCTCTCCCCCTCGTCGTGCCGCGAGGTCCCGGTCCCCATCGCTGCGCAGCGGATACTGCCGGCGGAGTGGCGCGGCCGGCCGGTGTACCGCGAGGGGCTGGTGGTGGGCACCTGGCGCTGCATTCTGGCGTTCGATTCCGTCGCCGCCGTCGCGCCGCCACCCACGCCGCCGCCCGCGCTGTCCCCCTTCGTGTATGATCACACAAACTTAAAACCGATGCTGATGCACGATTCCTTGATAGCCAAACGCATTCGTTTTCATGGACTGATTCTGTTTGCAAGAACTAGCGTATACTGATTGATTGCGATTGAGTGTTGAAAGCTTCGTTTTTGTCTTTTCAGGAATCCAAGGTTGATGTGTGTGCCTTCCCTGTACAACGACCTGGAAAAGTTGTTTCAGTTTCAGAATGTGGAAAGGCTCCCAGAGCTCATTCAATGTGATTCAGAGGAGCAATTGACCCGTTCGGGCACACAGGAGAAACCTGATGAGGTCGATGATGCATCAGAGTCTGATTCTGATGAGGATCCCCAATCTGGTGAAGGTGATCGCGTCTCTTCCATTAGAAATCTAATGAAGGCTGTAAATTGTGGCAATGCTTTCATTTTTGTTAAGTGCTACTGATCAGTGATACATGCTTTTGGGAAAGATAGATAATTGCTACTCCCTCCGTTTCTTTTTATAAGGCGTATTTGGTTTCGTTAGGACAAGACTTTGACCAACGATTACATCATTAATATATCATTTATGCAATACAAAATCATAATTATATATAAGTACTTTTGAATACAAATCTGTTAATATCAATTTTGTGTCATAAAAATTATATGCTAATAGAGTAATTGTTGGTCAAATCCTTGTCCTAACGAAACCAAATACGCCTTATAAAAAGAAACGGAGGGAGTACGAAATTCCATCCTAAGTTGTACTGGTAGCAGGCTAGCACTCCAACTTGATGGTTAAGGGAAGGGGCAGGGGGAGTGGCACGCTGGCACCGACACTTGTAGGAGAATTAGCACCGTCGCGAGGGAGTTTAGCGATACCGTTATGTGAAGTGGGTGTTGTTTAGGTGCGGGCCAGGGAAATTGAGAAGGTCTTTACATAGTAACAAGGAGTTAGATTAGTAGAGAGGAGTCGGGAATGTAGAATTTGTTTAACACCAGATTTAAATCTCTACTATATAAAGTGAGAGTTTCTTCCCACGTCACATTAATTGCCCTGCTTAATTGCCCTACTTAATTGCCATGCTTAATTGCCCTACGCAAGAAACGAAGCGTTGCTTTAATTAGCCAGCTTTTGCAAGAAACGAAGCGTTAAAAATAGATGTTTAATCTTATGAAATAGTATTTTTTTTTAATCTTTATTTTTCGTTATCAATTTTGTTTTTCGTAGCAACGCACGAGCATATAACTAGTATTATTTGTATGTCCCTGTTGAAAAATACTGACAAAGGGTTCCTAATTGACTCTTATGTTGACAGACCTTCAAAATAGTAGTTATTAAGGAAAGATTGAAACAATAAGGAGGACATTGCTAGGCTTATTAACTTCATGGCATACAATGTAGATTCTTTCACATGGTTTCTATTTTTTCCCAACTCTTTATTTTACCTGTGTTGTCCATATACTATCGATGTGACCATCCCTACTCTCTACAGGAACCAAGTTAAATGCAAATCAGTACATGTAGTTCAAAATTGACACAACCATACATCTAGTTTGGAGTTTTTTTCTTCATTAGTTGAGAAATAAAGAGTGAAAGAGGACTTAGTACCTATGTATGTTGGGATACCATACCTCTGTAAATTAGACAGTGGTATTATAGCCTTTCCCTCTCTCGTTTGCCTACAAAAATGGAAAAGTGCTGCAATGCTTGGTGGGCTCAAGTATTTTGAACCACATGTAGCATTTTGCATACTGGTTTGCAGAAATTTCAAACCACCGATGACTTAGTAGCAATTTACTATAAGATGTCCTCGTGCCAACAGAGCAGAAAGTTCAGATGGGACTAAGCTTTACATTAAGTTAACCTGGATATTTTCGTGGCATTTATTGATGTTAGGCAGAATTATGATTGGGATATTCGTGGAGTCATGACATCTGGATAGCAGTGATTAAAAACAGAAACATAATAGAATGGTTTTCTGTTGCTTTTCTTGTAACTTGACACCTGTTTGTTCTCCATAGCTTACGTCTTACTTCTTCTTTTACTAACTAAAATTGTAAGTGAATTCATATTGTCAAGAAGCACAGTACCTCCCTTTGAAGTTCTGTTTCGTGTCTCTCTTTTTGTTACTTAAATGCTTGATGATCTTTGTGTAACGAATGCAGAACTCCCATCACCAGTTCAGAAGCAGCGGAGAGCCAACCAGAAGCATATAGCCAGCATTACTCTAGTCGACATAGCTCAGTACTTCCATCTTCCAATCAGAGAAGCTTCCAGCACTCTAAAGATTGGAGTCAGCATACTGAAGAGGAAATGCCGGCAATATGGGATACCCCGCTGGCCTCACCGTAAAATCAAGTCTCTTGACTCCCTCATTCATGATCTTGAGGTAATTCTGACAGAGCCATCTATTTCCCTTCAGTTGTAAATTTGCTTTTATGCGTAAACATCGCCGGGGAATGGCTGTAGCAGTGTGATGTAGTTCTGACTTGTTGACACCAACAAAACACATATTTCGTCACTTCGACAGTATGTGATTGATGATACAGAAAGAGATGATGTGCAGAAGGAGAAGCAAAAGCAAAACGAGAAGGAGAAGGAAAAGGAGAAGGAGAAGCAAGATGCAATATTGGCTCTCACAAAGCGGAAGAGGATGCTGGAGACTGAGAAAGACACCATCCAGCAGATGCCTGCCATGGACCTGATGGCTGAAACCAAGCAGTTCAGGGAGGATGTTTTCAAGAGGAGATACAGAGCCAAAAATCTAGCCAACGAATAGCTTTTTTACCTCTCTTTTCGGGGCTCAACAGTGAGCTCCCATCTGTAGCAAGTAGGAAACTCCTTGGACAGCAGGAGCTTATGCCCGGGTAGTAACATGTCAAAACTGGTCAACGCTATCAGGTTAACTTAACCTGGTGTAACAGACGATAACTGAACCATGTTTACCACCAGCTTCTCAAACTATGATGGCTCCTCGTTATAAAACGTGTTGTGTTCTGATGATTGTGATGATGCTTCTATCTCTCCTGATGGTTGCATTCTGCTCTGGCAAACTGAACTGTCTGAACATTGAGCTTGAACATGAACAAGAAGCTCTCATTTCAGTCCCCTTCACCGCCTGGGAGCTCTACTACCGTAGCACTCCGAGGCAATGCATGAAACCGTTCTTCCATTCTTACTCTGGCTGATCGAGCATGAAGCTCCCTACCGAAAGCTAAACCATTCTGCAGAGACTTGAACGAACAGAACCTGCTAGGCTCGTCCATACAGCGCAGCACAAATGACCATGAACTGAGCGTACGCGGCCATAAGATTTCGCGAATGGTCCGATCTTTCGGCATGAATCCTCACTCCATGCTTGACCAACACGAGACTAGGAACGAATAGACAGCTTCGGAACTGAAGAACTGCTGCGGCGAGAAGCGGCCATCAAGAGGCACGGAAACACACCAGCACCATCGGGAAAAATTGTGATTTGCCCCGTTTTTTTAGTAGATTTGATGATTTATTCTACGATGTTTCATTGACATCCGAGCTCTAAAACCGTATATTAGTAAAATATTATAGAGCAAGTAATCAATTCTCACCAACTTAAGGGGGCAAAATATCCCATCTCCCGCACCATCGCCAGAGCTCGCTCGCGCTCGTAAGGAAGAGCTCGCATAGCTTGAAACACCGGCGGTGAAGCATGGCTACTTATCGCCTGTTTAGACCAGGGTAAGTTACACGGGACAGCTTCGACCGGTCTCGACCTGATGATACTCGTAAGACCGTTATCAGCTCAAGGTTTTTGAAGTCTTCGCTTCGTAAATTTTTTTTAATCTGGTCTTCGTACAACGAATTTGCAGAATTAGTTATGTCGTGGATCGTGGAAGTAGCGACACGACGTATCGCCTAATGTTCTTCCGTATCGTGGTACCTTGCTGGCTCTGTAGCACAATCCATCGATGTAGGCATGGCGGGCTTTGAGCTGCCGCGCAGCCTGAGCTCAACAGCATTGTTGCCGCGAACCATTGGCTCTCTACTGATCCGTCGAGCATGCACGCCTGGACAAGATAGCCAGTTTAATTAAGTAAAAGTGATTAATAAAGTGATTAATTAAGCCATTCATTAGTTAATTTTGGTGGGCACATTTCTACTAACGAAGAGGAGCTCGATAAAAATCTACCGTGACCCCATGGTGTGGCAGGCTAGTGGGCCTTGCCCTTTCATGCTATCAACGTGGCATTAAACTGGCTATCACTTTTAGAGCGCTGTAGATAACATGTGCTATCTATCACGTCTTTCATAGTTCAGGAGAAAATTATATTTATAAATTTATTCTAGAGGGAACTAATAAATTTGAAAATAAAAAGGCTGGCTTCAAGGTTATCGGAAGATCTACTTGGTGTCAGATCGAAGAGCGAACAATCTGACTATGGGCTGAAAGGACGAAGCTATACAACGTAACAAGGGTAGGCCCATACGAGATTTAGGCCATGTTTGGTTGGGCTAAAACTAATTATTAGCTGGCTAATAGCTAGAGCTAATTGTTAGCTAGCTAATAATTAGTCCATCTAAAATTAGTCCAGGGCTGTTTGGATACATGACTAATGATTGGGCTAATTTCTTAGAAAAGTCATATCTGCCCCCTCATAACAGGTGAGGAAATGAGGATAAGCCGAGCGCGAGGGTATTTCAGACTTTTCCCAGCGTGTTACATGCTATTAGCCCAAATTAGCTCCTCTCCACCAACTAATGGACTAATTGTTAGCTAAGGGGTTGGCTAAAAATTAGTCCACCTATTAGTCTTCCTGTTTGGATAGACTAGAGCTAATTTTTAGCCAGCTAACAATTAGTCCAGGGATCCAAACATGGCCTTATTATGGACGTGTAGTTTTAGCCCTGAAAATAGAATACTCAACTGGACCGTGCCCATCCAACTGATGGAAGGATATAAATTTATTGTAAAACGTAGTCGTTTATCTGTATCAATCAATAGCATGTTCATAAGAATACATAAATAAAAGTAAAAGCGTATGTAGAAGTATACACAAAATCAGGGGCGGAACTAGAGGGAAAACGATCAGGGTTCACTACTTAACCATGTAACCTGTTATTTGTCTCCCGGTGTCATAAGAATTGAATTAAGAGGTTCATGTATACTATATATAAATTAATATATGCTAAAATTTTTTTAACCCGGTACCCTGTGACACCGGTGTTCGCGTTAAAAAATGTGAGGTAAGGTTCTTAGCCTCTAACACACACAAGACAAACACCGGGTTTGAGCGTGCCAGTCAATTTGACCAGAAATTGATAAGGTAGAAATCGTCAAATCGATCAGAGCTGATAATGGATAATTATCGGCGTAACTTCGGTTGGCTAACAGCCGATCAGGGGATAACTAGATTAGTCGATTACGGCTAATCCGAGGATAAAGATAGATCGGCTTTGAGAGGCGATGCGCAACATCACAAAACAAATCGAACCTGGGCGGAATCGGCGGAATCAACAAATTGGCGATGAACAACTCTTTATTGATCTTGTCGACTAATAGAGGAATGCTTACAAAACTAGAAAAATAATGAAAGCAAGAATTGTAAAGGTAAAGTGCGTGATTGTGTTAAGTTGTCCTTTGCGCCTCCTGGCTCGTCCCCTTTTATACGCCTTGGCCGATCCGAGTCCTTCATGGACACGGCAACCAGATCCGTGTTGGCTACAATCCATCCTCTTTCTTCCTGTTTTTGGTAATTGAATCCGCGTCGATCACGATCCACCCTTCGGTTTCCTATTCCCCACCGTTGCATGTATATCAAACTTTCCATATTTCGTATTAAACTGATGTTTTCCATACATGCCAGATTTTGGTGCAAACAACCGGGTAATATACTTTGCTTCCGCCCCTGCACAAAATATGAGGCAATGCTTTCTCTCTTTATTAGATTCAATTGATTTGTATAAGGAGGTACCGAATAAATAGCAAAGTCAACTTGCAGATAAATTTAGATTCGTCCGCCAATGGATAGAGTCCTTCTATACATAGACAGGGATTCTATATATATCATAACACTCACCCTTGGGTGAATACCGTGTAATGCACATGTCTCGTTAAAAACTCCTCCAAAAAACTCAATGGGAAAAAAGATGCAGAAAAGAGTACATTGCACTCGCACTACATGTTACATTAATTGTCTCATTACAAACCTTCATATGAGAAATTTCAGGAAAATTCACCTAGGGAAAAAGAGTACAACTTATAATCTTTAGGATATAAAATATGATCTTCAGGATCATGCAAAAGGGGTTATGGTTCAAGGATTTACTCCTCCTAAACTTCGTAAATCTCTAAATCGCTTCATTCCAATGCTATTAACAGACCTTTGAAAAGTATACTATGGCAAAGATTTTATGAATAAATCTGTTAGATTTTCACGTGACTTAGTTTGCATTATTTTTACTTACTATTCTTTTGGAGTTCGTGAGGGTAGAAAAGTTTAGGAGAAATATGCTTCATGATATTGCTCTTTACGTAACCCATTTGCATTTGTGTAATACAAGTAACATTATCTTCATAGATAATGGTGGGGGTATCGACGGTATTAAGATCATATGACTTCCGGATATGGTTGATTACACGTCTCAGCCAAACACACCCACATGAGGCTTCATATAAAGCTATAATCTCTGAGTGGTTGGTGGAAGTAGCTACTAAGGTCTGCTTAAAAGACCGCCAAGAAATGGCCGAACCACTGCAACTAATATGAGATTTGACACTGTGGGAATCAGCCAGATAGCCATCATCCATATATCTCACCATGGTTAAGTCTTGCTTCTTCCGGTAAAACAAATCAAGATCTCGAGTACATTGGACGTATCTGAGTAAATTCTTGACACCGGGCCAATGTCTTATAATTGGGACTGTACTATGTCTTACTAGCAAATTTACTACGAATGCAATATCATGCCTTGTGCAATTCGTAAGATACATAAGTGCGCCTATAGCACTTAAGTATGGGACTTCAACTTATAAGACTTCCTCATTTTTCATCCTTGATCTAAATGGGTCTTTATCCACTTTAAGGGATCTCACAACCATGGGGTTTTTAAAGGATGAGCTTTATCCATGTTAAATCTTTTTAATACCTTATTGGTTTAGGCAGACTGGTATACAAAAATTTCTTTTGAAAAATACTCAAGCTATAGTTTAAGCAAAAACTGGTTTTACCCCAATCTTTCATCTCAAACTACGTTATGAGGTAAGCACTTGCTTTCTTTATCTCCTCTGTGGTTCCGACGATATTCAGATCATAGACATGTACTGAGATGATACAAAATCCATTCTGAGATTTCTTTATGAACACAAATGGACAAATATCTAAATGGGTCTTGTAAGATTTTCTCTGTAATTCATTTTGATCAATAAAGTTACGTATCACCGATTTTGATCATTGTCGACTTACACCAAACCAGGTTCAATTTTGTTGTGCATCGCCTTCTTTTAGAAAAACAATCTGTACCCTCATCTAATTAACTCAATCAGGTTAATTAGATTTAACAATTACTTCATCTAAATCGGCTTAAACAGGCTGATTAGATTCGATCTTTTATCATTGCGTCGACTGAGTAGTCGATTCGATTGCAGATCAAATCGGCTGGCACATCTCAATCTTAGACATGGAGTTAGGCTTATATAATGGGATGGAAGGAGTATATGGTAACAAAATTCAAGTCTTGTACGGCGTCCACGAGCCAGCTGGCGTGGGATACAGACTAAACACCGAGCCGCCAGCCCACCGCGAGTCCACCCGTTCAGATCTGTGCTCTCGGATGCGACCCGGAGCTCCGACCCGATGCGAGTACGGAGCTGGACCTGGAGTCAGCACGGACGTATACAGTCGGGCATATCTATACCGTACATGTCTCGCCCATCAATTAATGTAGGAATCAATGTGGGGGTAGAAGAAGCCAAGAAGGCTATAAAAGGGCGTCCTGTCCGTAGACTCGGTACACGATTTCGCCAGACCGAACACCCAGTTATGGAATTAAAAACTGAACGAGCAGTGCTTCACTGCTTCTATGCTTTTCCTTCTAGTACAAGTTGCACAAATTTTGAAGCAAGCGAAGGGATAAGTAATCACCATCTACCCTTTATTCATGCTTTAGTAGTTGTGCAACTTTTAAAAGGAAGAGCATAGAAGCACTTCTCAAACTGAACAACGTGTAGAACCCAGTACCATTGAACTGTGGATCGAGCAGGTTTGGATGAGCGGAAATCTTATGTGGAAGACTTCATAGTCGTGCCCTGTTTAACGCGGTGCTAGCTATACTAGGGAGGATCTTGGTGAAATATTGCATGAAAGCATGGTGATTGGGAGGTTTCAATCTTCAGATCTCCTTGATTTACTTTTGTAAATTGCGGCCTGACTATGAAAAGGACTTCATCTATCTAATGGGCAGATTCGAACAATATAAGAGGTGTTTTTTGAACGTTATTTATGAGAGATGGAATAATACAGCTCATCTACATCGATAGAGATGGCACGGAGAATATCTACCCTTTTGTCATGTTTGGTACGGTTCCAGATTCTAGTAAAAACGAAAACGGTTACAGATTTTTGGCAGAAACGTTTCACGTAGGATTCTATGAATCAGGTGGAACAGGGTTGAAACCGATTCAACAACAGAGTGAAAAAAGAAGAAACGTTCCAAAGAGAATTGTTCCGAGCTTTAACCCGTTTGGTTGAGTTTCTTCTATAATCTAGTAGAAATTGTCCGGTTCCAAGTTACCAAACGGGACCTTAGTTGTAATTTCTTTCCGTGCTTGAGAATTGAGGAGGGAGATAGCCTTAATAAGAGGAAACATGGAGGGTCTCGAAAAAGAAACTTATTGTAGCGGTTTTATACGTTTCAAACGCATATGAGGATAGCCACGCGCCAATTATAGTATTTTCTAAAAACAGAAATTTGCTAGCGAGAGGGTGGTGAGACCATGCTTGTCCGCCTTTGGACAGGCATATCATCCCCGCAGTGCACTAGTTATCAGAAATGAGTGTTTCAAAACTTTTTTCATTGTTTTGGACCTAAGTGGGATACTAATGTAAACTGAAAGTTTAAAATCAAGGATATTTTTAACACAGTATTATTATATATAAAAAAAGCAGTTGTAAGTTGTGCATATTTCAGCAATTCTTAATTGAACTATAATATAATATTACAACTTCGCACCTCCATGCAAAAATATCGCATGTCTAATTGGGTAGCAGGTCTTGATAGTTGATACCATACATGCTGCAGAAAATTGTCTGGAAATTCATGCGGCGCTGCAACACCGTTCTACGACAAGCGTCAGACAAGTGCTAGCTCAAAAGCTAAATTTACATGCACTTTTGGCTGGGCAAACACCATCCAGTAGATTTTTCTTAAATCTCCAATGACGTCCCATTCAAGTCCATCATAAGCACTAGTGCGAGTAGGCTACGGAAAAGGGAGGAAGGGAAGCAAGACTCCAAACGCTTCGACGATCAGTTCACCCGCCTAGTACATCTGTGTGTAGTAGTTTGTTGCAGTACCAAGCTTGAGTCACGTTTCACTAACAAAAAGTGTAAAAAAGCTCGGTGCGATCCGAACTAAACATGCATAACTAAAAGAGATGATGAAAAAGTGTGGTAAATGACTAAATCATAGCGTTTATACTCTGATACCTCTTTTTATGCTCAGCAGCCCTCAGATCAGATAAAAGTTTTGTGAGATACGGCGCGAATATGTACAGTCTTAAGAACGAATAAATTGAATATAGATAGAACCAAAGTAACGGCAATGAAGCAATCACGATGGGATAGAAAAGATTTGGTGAAGCCGTCTGCAAATTCTTTAAGCACAACTTCAAAAGAATAGAATGGATTGTTGCCCTCTCACAACATCTTGAACCTTTTATTAGGACCCTTAGATCTTTGCCCTATATAAGAACCTAGTGCTAAAGAAATAACATAGCCTCTAATCATCTCGTGCTACACTTGCTTTGTATGAGGGCAACATATCCAGTGCAATTAAAGTTTTCGTGCAACCACCGTGCAACCCTACTAAAAAAAGTTTCAAAAAATTCTGAAAACAATCATGGATGTACATCTCAACTTACCCCATCCACGTATAAAATTTCATGATCAAATACGTCATATACTAGAAGTTACAAAAAAGACAAATTTTGTGCTGTCTAGTATAGTACGTATTTTTTTTGTAACTTCTAGTATAGAAGTTACAAAAAAAATCAAATACGTCAAGCGAAAATTTATCTTTTTTGTAACTTCTAGTATAGTAGGTATTTGATTATGAAATTTTATACGTAGATGGGGTAAGTTGAGATGTACATCCATGATTTTTTTTCATAATTTTTTGAAACTTTTTTTAGTAGGGTTGCACGGTGGTTGCACCAAAATTTTAATTGCACTGGATATTTTGCCTTGTATGAGCTGGTTTATAACTTTTTGGTTACTTGGGTTCTCCGTAAACAACCCATATGTTTATATAACTCTCTTGGTCCTCCTTGCAAAACAAGTAGGAATCATACTTTAAAACAAGTAGGAGTCCTAATCTTGTTAGGATTATCTGTACTCAGTACTCCTTATAGCATAACTTTCTAAATCCTAAAACACTATATACGAGTCACCATACACTACTACAGAAAGACCTATATTAAACGCCTCATCACAGACGGTTTTCAAAAACCGTCTGTGTTAAAACTAATCACATACGGTTTTGCTAGCGCGACAATCAAAATGACATGATATGCTAAGAACCGTCTGTGGTAAGCTGATATCATAGACGATTCGTACCACCAACTGTCTGTGATAACTATCTCTATTAATATAAAAGGGAAGTTTGTCCGTTGTCCTCTCTAACCCATGCTCGGTCGTTCCTCTCTCCACCTCACCGTATTATCTGCAACCCATGCTCCACCTTTTGTGCAGATCGTCCCTTTGTACCGTAGACAGTCCGACCTCCTCTCCTCAATCCCCCCCTCTCTACTCCTGTAGCACTGCCGCCATCCGGCCACCTCGTAGGCTCAACACCGACCATGCTGCTACCGTGATGCGAACCCTCGTAGGGCGCCATCGTCGGCACCAGCCGGACACCTCCCGCGCCAATCTCCTCATCCTTGTATTTCTCCTCCACCACCACCCAGAAGAAAACATGGTACGTGCGAGATCTCACCCTAATAGATGCTCTAGATTTGGGGGTAAGATGGTGGAGAAGAAGCAGCGCACCGGCAGGGCAAGGAAGGATGAGGCACTACTACAGAAAAACTTATATTATACACCTCTGTAGGATCAAGGACAACCGACTAGAGGAGGGTGAATATGAGGTTTTTAAAATTCTTGGCTTTAATTACACTAAGTAATCGAATAATACTAGAAATGAAAATTTTAACTATCAACGCCTAAATCTTCTAGGTTTCACTAAAGTGCACCAACAATACTAAGTCTAAGTAATGTAACAATTCTAAACAAATAATGATCACACTAAAGTAATTTAGAATTGTTTGTAATTGAATTGAGCACAAAGAAAAGCAAACCACAAGATGATGACACAAGAACTTATCCCGTGTTATCGGAGACTTACCGGTCTCCTCTAATCCATATTGAGGTAGTTTGACTCACTTCAAACCAGCTCCTTTGCATAAATGAGCCTTCCTCGATTCCTCGGGGTAGCTCTTTCACACTCCGGGTAGATCAGCTATGTGCCTTCACAACCAATCGGGCCTTCTCACAATCTTCTTTGAGAAGGTCACCGATTCCACACCACCAAGCCGTCTAGGAGGTGGCAACCTCCAAGAGAATAGAATTTTAACTCTTGCTTAAGTATGATCAAATATCTAATGACTCAAAGATCAAATTCACAAATGAATGCTCTTCAACTCTCACCAAATGAGAAATAAGTGCTCAAGAGAGGAAGAGAGTAGTGTCGGCGTATTCTACGCCGGGGTCCCCACTCTCCCGCAATAAAAGAAACCGCCGGGCGGGCAGGGTGTGTCCGTGCACACCGCCGTAGGCAAGCAGCAACTCCCCGGCGTGGTCGCCCCAATGGACAGGTGGCGACCAGGCCACGCCACTGGGCGCCCAGGAAGGTGGTCGCCCAGTGGACAGGTGGCGACCAGGCCACGCCACTGGGCGCCCAGGAAGGTGGTCGCCCAAGGGACACGTGGCAGACAGGCCACGCCCCTGGTGTCCGCCCCCGAGGCTGTAGCACTCTGATCAAGGGTATTTAATGCGAATCGTGCGCATTAAATGCAAAGCATGGAGAGTGCAGTATGGCGGCGCGTCTTCCCCAGGCATGCATTAACTGCGTGTGACATCACAGCAGCACCTCGCCCCCTGGCGGAACGGGTAGCGTTGGCGGACGTGGGGCCCTAGGCGGGGGTGTGACGGCTGCGGCAGATAATGATGGGATGTAAGAACAGTGACGCGCGCATTAAATGCGCCCGTACCCGTGTAATGAGTATGACTGGCAATGTAAGCACCCCATGCGCCCCCGCCAGCCCAAGTATAAAAGGGAGCTGGGGTGCAAGGGAGAGGGGGTTCGATCCATAACTAGTAGATTTCATCCTCCCAAGGGAGAAGACAAGCAATACCAAGAAAAGCAGGACTAGGGCTATTACTCTACGGAGGGCCCGAACCTGGGAAAACACCTTGCGTCCCCCTATTCCCCTGAGCTTCCCGATACTCCGGTCATCTTCCTCCTCCTCCCTAAGGCGATTGCCCTGAAAGCCCCCCGTCTGAACCTCATAAGCACCCAACTAGGAGGTGCCTGTTGGCTAATACGCCGACAGTGGCGCGCCAGGTAGGGGCTATTGGTGGTTAGATCGCCCTCTCCCCTCCGTTTCCAGTTCGAAGCTCAGGAGAAGGAGGGGCGCTCGTCTGTATGGCGGAGTCGCACTCCAAGCGCAGCAATCTGCCCGAGGAAAGCGGCGCCCGTAGCCAGTCCCGGCGTTCGGGGAGGGAGCCGGGCCACCCGGGTCCCTCCGCTGCGGGAGAGGCACGCGTGACTCCCACGCTGGAGTCGGCGAATCTAACGGCGCTTGGCTGGGGATGACACCCGTAGCGAAGCCTTCATGCGGCATTGCTTCTCGATCATCCCGATGGCCCGCTGGGGACACCAGCCACTCCATGGCTGCGGGATATTGTCCACTTGGTCGACGTCGCTCAACAGCAGGTTGAAGCGGCGGCCCAGCCGGGGGCTTCTGGCATGTGGCGGCAAGGAGCACGCGCGAATCGACGCCAAGAAGGTTCCGGCCAAGACGGCTTCTCCCGGTCTTAAGGGCCGGGACAAGGAAGGAGTCTGGTTGCAGCCCCCTCCGTTATAGGGGGACATGCACGTGACTCCGCTTCCTCTCGCGGTCCCCCCGAGTCAAGGGGGAATCGCGAAGATCTCAGATCGCGCTTGGATGAGAGGCGGCTCCGGCGCGACGGTGACCTGCGTCACGTTCTCAAGGGGCGCCGTGAGAGTGCCCAGCGGTGCCCCACTCCCCAGACACCCACCGGGCGCCAAGGAGCTTCCCCCTCGGACTCCGGGGAGAGCGCAGGATCGCACTCCTCGTCCTCTCCTCGGGATCGAGGAGCTGGCGAACAACGCTGCTCCCCCTACAACGTCGGATGCCAGGCGTTTTCTCTCCGCCTCCGACAAGCTGCGTGGCCGGAGAGATTCCGTCCTGCCTCCATCAAGAAGTACGACGGCACCACCAACCCGGAGGAGTTTCTGCAAATTTACACCACGGTGGTGCGTGCTGCTGGGGGGGTCCGAGAAGGTCATGGCCAACTACCTCCCGGCGTCATTGACGGGCTCCGCCCGGTCGTGGCTACTCAACCTCCCGCGAGGCTCCGTGCACTCGTGGGAGGAGCTGTGTGACATTTTCGTTGCCAACTTTCAGGGCTCCTACACTCAGCCAGGCGTGGAGGACGACCTCCACGCTCTGGAAGCGGGCAGGAGGAGTCCACGAGAGAGTTTATCCGTGATTTAGCCATCGCTGCAATACGATCCCTCGGATCTCCGAGCGATCGGTAATTATCGCTTCCGGAGAAGTCCGGATCGAGAAAATGCGTGAGAAGATGGCCACCCGCGTCATCTCAACCACTTCCGAGTTGTTCTCCCTGGCGCACAAGTGCGCCAGGGCGGCCGAGGCTCGGAAATGTGCAACGAGGCCTACCGACACCGACGACGCCGGTACCTCAAAATCCTCCGACCGCAAGAAGAAGAAGAAGAAGTGAAAGGAGACCGCCGCTAGGGAAGTCCTGGTTGCCGAACCAGAGGCCAAATCCCGGGCCGCGATGATCCGGCCAAGGGACGAGCGCCGGATCGGCGCGGCGGCGCATGGACCACAGCTCGCCCCGTCGCGAAGACAACGGGGGCAAACCCTATTGCCCCATCCATCGAACGAGTGGACACGACCTGGAGGACTGCCAAGTTGTGTCCAAGCTGGTGGACAGGCGGCTCAAGAAGCGCCGCGAGAAAGACCACGGAGACGACGACAACAACGAAGACTCAGCTCCACTGGCCTTTCAGCAGGCGGAGCACACGGTGGCATTCATCCACGGGGACTCAGCCACCTACTCATCGAACTCGCAGTACAAGCGGGATCTGAGGCAGGTCTGCACTACAGTATCGTCCTCCGGGGCGAGTAGGCTGCTGAAGTGGTCGGAGCAACCGATCACTTTCAGCCGGGCCGACCACCCGGAGAACGTTTTCGGCCCGAGCCATTGGCCGGTCGTGGTCTCTCCCACGGTTCGCAACGCGAAGCTCGGGCGGGTCCTCGTTGATGGAGGCAGCGCCATCAACTTGCTGTCAATCGGGGCGTACCAAGCGCTCCAAGTGCCGTATGAGGAGCTGCGCCCGGCCCCACTCTTCTACGGAATCGCCCCCGGGGTGGGCCTCTTGCCCCTGGGGCAGGTCCGGTTGCCTGTTACGTTCGGAAGCGCGGAAAACTTCCGGACGGAGTTGGTTGACTTCGAAGTCGCCGATTTCGACCTCCCATACAATGCCCTGCTTGGCCGTCCGGCCCTGGTCAAGTTCATGGCGGTTGCTCACTATGCCTACATGCTGGTGAAGATTAGGGGCACAGGGGCTAATTACGGTGAAGGTGGATAGACTAGAAGCCCTGCGTCTAAGCAAGCAGTTGCAGGACCTGGCCGGCACCACCTGCTCGGTGCGCGATAAGGATGACGGCCCGAGCTCCCCCCGATCAGGGCCCGCGCCCCGCCCAGGCCGATGGGCGAGGCAAAGGCGGTCCCCGTGGGCGAGGATGGCTCGGGCAAGGTCGTCAAGATCGGCACCGACCTCAGCGCCAAATAGGAAGGCGCGGTCGTCACCTTCCTCCGGTCTAATCTGGATGTGTTCGCTTGGGAACCATCAGAAATGACCGGGGTCCCTAGGGAGGTGATCGATCACCGATTGGCAACGCTCCCTGGAGCGCACCCGGTTCGGCAAAAGATCCAGCGGCAGGCGCCAGAGCGGCAGGACGCCATTCGGGACGAGGTGGAGAAGCTTTTGTCTGCCAGGATTGTGCGGGAGGCCACCTATCCGGAGTGTTTGGCCAACCCCGTGCTCGTAAAGAAGTCCAACGGAAAGTGGCGAATGTGCATCGACTTCACCGACCTCAATAAAGCCTGCTCCAAGGACCCGTACCCCCTGCCACGGATAGACATCGTCGTCGACTCCACGGCGGGGTGTGAGGCCCTGTGCTTCCTCGACGCCTACTCCGGGTATCATCAGATCAGTATGGCGCAGGAAGACGAAGAAAAAACCGCCTTTGTGACTCCTCTCGGTGTATACTGCTACGTCAGGATGCCCTTCGGGCTGAAGAACGTCGGTGCCACCTATCAGCGGGCCATGCACATTGTGTTTCGGCCCCAAATAGGGAGGAACCTCGAGGTGTATGTTGACGATCTGGTAGTGAAAACAAAGAAGGCCGATGAGCTTGTCCAGGACCTAGATGAGACCTTCTCTCGCCTCAGAAAATACTGTGTGAAGTTGAATCCCGAGAAGTGCGTGTTTGGTGTCTCATCGAGGAAGCTGCTTGGGTTCTTGGTCTCCAGCCGCGGGATCGAGGTCAATCCGGAAAAGATAGAAGCAATTGAGCGAATGCAGCCGCCCACCCGCCTCAATCAACTGCAATGCTTGACTGGCCGGCTGGCCTCCCTTGGCCGGTTCATAGCTCGGCTAGGGGAGAAAAGCCTACCGCTGTTCAAGCTATTGAAGAAGACCAACTCGTTCGAATGGACCCTAGAAGCCCAGCAGGCGTTCGAAGGCTTGAAGCAGTACCTCTCCTCTCCCCCAGTGCTGGTCGCCCCTGAGCCGGGTGAGCCACTGCTGTTGTATGTGGCGGCTAGCCCCTCGTAAGTGGCCCAGCGGCGGTGTGGCGAGAAAGGCGTCCAACGGTGATCTACTACATCAGCAAGATGCTTCATGACGCAGAAACGAGGTACCCTCAGGCTTAAAAGATGGTCTATGCTGTGGTGGTGGCGTCAAGAAAGTTGCGGCACTATTTTCAAGGGAGAGAGATCACGGTGGTCTCCTCGTACCCCCTGCGCGAGATCCTCCACAACAGAAGCGAAGGGCCGCATCGCAAAGTGGTCCGTCGAGTGGGGAGTTCGGTGTCAAGTTCGCTCGCATCTGCGATAAAGAGTCAAAGGTGGCGGACTTCGTCGTCGAGTGGACTCCAGCTGAGCCCGAAGCCGATGAGGTCCCCGCGCCCTCCCCCTGGACGCTCTTCTTCAACGGGTCCTTCAGGCTTGAAGGCGTGGGGGCTGGGCTTCTCCTGGTCTCTCCGACCGGGGACCTCCTCAAGTACGTGGTCGTCCTCGACTTCAAGGCCACTAACAACGTCGCCGAGTACGAGTTTCTTGGCTGAGCTCGGGCCGCGGCCGTCGGTGTCCGGCGCCTGCAGTAAAGGCGACTCACGGCCGTCAATCGTGCAAGGAAAAATTTCTCTGTCTGACCCGTCATGGCGGCGTACTGGCGGAGGTCGAGGAAGTTGGAAAGGCATTCGAAGGGTTGGGGTATACTCACATCCCCGACGCGACAACCATCTGGCAGACGAGCTCGCCCGGCTCGCCTCAACCAAATCTCTGTGCTTGGTCGGGGTCTTTGAAGAAAGGCTTCGCGATCGTCCATCGCGACCCCATTTCGACGGGGGCGATGGTGATGCCGCTCACCCTCGCCTGGAGGGAAAGTGGTTCCGTGAAACGCCTGGCTGGCGGAGTACCAGGACGACCACCTCGTGGTCGCTGCTTTGACCGGGAAGGCACTTGGATGGATCCGATCCTGGCCTACTGCGGGATCAAGTGTGCCCGGCGATGATGCGTCGGCGAAGAAGCTAGCACGAAAGGCCAAGTGCTACACCCTGGTGGGCGGGGACTGTCTGGCCGGGTAAGAACGGAATCCTTCTGAAGTGCATCACTCGGGAAGAGGGGAGCAGTCTGCTCTCGGATATCCATGGAGGCGTGTGCGGGAGCCATGTGTCCGGACGAACGATGGCGGGAAAAGCTTTCCGTCAAGGTTTCTATTGGCCAACCGACCTCCAGGATGCCTGCGAGCTGGTGAGGAGATGCGAGGCATGCCAGTTCCACGCCAAGCAGATCCACCAACCAGCCCAGGCCCTGCAAACTATCCCGCTCTCTTGGCCCTTCGCGGTCTGGGGGCTGGATATCCTGGGCCCGTTCCCGCGGGCCACAGGGGGCTACACCCACCTGTTTGTCGCCATCGACAAGTTCACTAAGTGGGTGGAAGCCGAGGCAGTAAGATCCATCACCGCCGCGGCCGCAGTTAAGTTCATGCAAGGGATTTTCGCCCGCTTTGGGGTCGCCAACCGCATCATCACCGACAACAGCACACAGTTCACCAGCGCGGCCTTCTTAGATTTCTGCGAAGAGATGGGCACCAAGGTCTGCTTTGCCTCGGTCGCCCACCCCAAGAGCAACGGCCAAGTCGAGCGGGCCAACGCGCTGGTGCTGAAGGGCCTCAAGACACGGGCATTCGATCGACTCCACAAGCGTGGGGCCCGATGGACTGAAGAGCTCCCGGCGGTGTTGTGGTCACTTCGGACTACCCCTAACTGGGCCACCGGGGAAACCCCTTTCTTCCTGGTCTACGGCGCGAAAACTATCCTCCCTTCAGAACTGGAACTGGGATCGCCACGCGTTGCTGCGTTTGTGGAAGAAGACCAGGAAGATCTGCGTCGGGACGACGTCAACCTACTGGAAGAGACGCGAGATCGGGCGGCTCTGCGCGCGGCAAGGTACCAGCAAAGTCTCAGGCGGTACCACGCCTCCCGGGTCAATGAGAGAACATCGGCGTGGCGACTGGTCTTGCGAAGAATCGATCGCATGATGCCGGGTCGCATAAACTGTCTCCCCAGTGGGAGGGACCCTTCAAAGTGGTCTCAGTCTCTCGTCCCGGGGCGGTCAGGTTGGCCACTGAAGACGGCGAAGAACTGGCGAACTCCCAGAATATAGAAAATCTGCGCAAGTTCTACCCTTGATCGGTTGTAAGTCCCAGGCTCCGTTCCCCGACCGGCCGGAGTGTGTCTTCCTCTCCGCCGCGGGTCGGGGGAGGCCTTCTGTTTAAAGTTGAACATTCACTCTCCTTATCCGAAATAGTTGTTCTTCCTACCCTCTTTTCGGTCTCTTGCCCGCTGTCGGGCAGTGCCAGGGCACTTGCCTCTGGTACCCTGCGGCCCTGCAAAAACCCGATAGCAAAGGCGGAATCGCTAAGCGAGAGCGGTGTGCGGGAATGGGTGATTGGACGGCAGGCTCAGCACGATCCCCAGCACGGTCATGACACACCGGGTGTCCCCGTGGGGGTCGGCGACTTAAACACCGTTGCCAAGAACTCAAGGTCCCGCCCCGACTCACTAAGCGTTCGTTCCCTAGAGGCTATCTGGGAGGCAAAATTTTGTTAAGGCAAAGGGTTCGAGGGAAGCGATTCCCTGGCGCAAGGCCTTAAGTCTTTAAGCGTTCATGTGTTTGTTTACGTGGAACCGGGAAGATTAGGGCAAAAGCGAACTCTGAGTAGCATAGTGGGGAGCCTGTGCTCTCGTTTCGTTTAAAAATATTTTGCATTCGAAGTCTTTACAGGCAAAAGCAAAGAAATCTACACTGCCGGGGGAGCTGGGGAGTCCTCCTCGCCCTCCGCTGCCACCTCGACAGCCGCCACGTCCTCAGCGGCTGGGTCAACATCCAGCTGAAGCGCCACGTCTTCATTGCCTCCACTTGGGGTTCTCCATCGTCATGCGCGGCGAACACGCTTTCGGAGGCGTCGTGGACCCGCTCCTCCGCTGCGCCTTGATCACCTTCAACCCCGAACATGACCGCGGGATCGGTTGGCGTCGCGGATCGGCGCATGAGCCAAAGACGTGCTGCAGTGCCGCGCCAGAATCGCACGCCCCTCTGGCGGGCCAGGCGGCAAGGGCGGCGGGCAGGAGCGTGAGGAAGTCCGCGGTTCGGCAAAGGCAGAATGCATAATTCTGCAGCTTCTCCTCCTGCGGATCCGGCTGCTCCAGCCCCAGTGGAGCAAGACTGGCCACCGTCCGGTTGAAGGCGTGGCGCAGCATCCTGAGGGTGTCAGCCTCCGACTGGGCTCGACCGACCCTCTCCGCTTCGGCTCGCGAGAGCTTCGCCGGCGCGGCGGGCGCTCTGCTCCCGCTCCCGCCGCAGCTGCAGCTCCAGCCCCGCCCCCCGTTCGCGTAAGTCTCCCACCTCCTTGCGGAGGCGGTTGACTTCGGCTCCAGCTTCCGTCAGCCGCTCCCTGCTTGTCGCCAGACGACTGCTCGTCCTGGAGTAGAGCTCACCAAGAGCTGCCAGCAGAGCATCCGCGTCTACTGAAGGGATGGGGACGGAGGGGAGCTCCGGGGTAGGGACGGGGCCGAGCAGGCCTGAGTCCTGAGCGGTGGCGGCACCAGCGACCACCTGGGGATCGCCCCCCTCCACCTGCTCGTCCTGGGGCTCGGCGACCCCGGGTGGCACAGCCACGGCAGCCGCGGCACCTTGATCGTCCCCGGCTTGGGCGGCGGGGTCACCCTGAGCAGAAACCCTGCGAAAAAAAGAGAGAAAAAGACAATGGTAAGGCACGACCTGAAGGGACTTAACTCTTATATTGCATGTGTGTTTTTGAATGAGTACCTAGGTGACGGCCTCGGGAACCGGGGCACGCTTGGAGTAAGGACCAGCCCCCTGCGCGGTGCTGCCGGCGCCGGTCCTAGCGGCCTAGGAACCGGCGCTGGCGACGGGGGAAGGATCGCCGCTGCCGACGGCGGCGGAGGAAGGATCGCTGCTGCCGGCGGCGGCGGCAACGGCGGTGGCGGAGGAAGAATCGCCGCCACGGGCGGCGGCGGCGGTCGTAGCACTGTCGGTGAAGCCAAGGGCGATGGCTGTTGCCCCGCCATTGGAGCCGGTGGAGGTGGAAAAGGAGCCGGTGCCGGAGGGTCCATTATCGCCACCCCAGCGGGGGCGAGGAAGGACGAGGTCCCGGCGGTCGATGAACCCCCCACCACCGCCGAGGAGCCGGCCGCTGCGGCGGAAGAAGCCACCGCGGCCGCCGCAGAAGATCCCGCCCCGGCCGAACCCAGAAGGCAGGGCCTTTGGGAACGGCCACCGTTGGCGTCGTCGTCGTCCGGACGCCTACGTCTCACTTGGTCACCCCTCCCCTGGCCACCGGCCGGAGGAGGGTCCCGGGTTGTCAAGGGCGCCTAGCGTATCACAACGGGTGTGCCCATGGCGTCCATCGACGGCATGGCACAGATTATCGTCGCGCACTCCCCTGGCGATAACCGGCTGAGCGGAACCGCGCCGTCCGGGAACGGCGGGGCGGGGCCGAAAAAGCCCAGCTGCGCCATCCACCTATCGAGCACATCGGTAGCCAAGTTCCCAGCGGCTGACAGCGCAAAAAGGAAAAAGGAAGTCCCAGGAGGCAGAAATACTGTCAGGACCAGATTCGGTCAATAAAGAAGAGGAACAAGGGATGGCTCAAGGTGAAGCAGGTTACCTCCGACGATACTCCGGGTCCCGTCGCCCTGGCCCATATACTGCCAGGCCGGGCGGACGCGACGGCGCAGGGGGCATAGCCTCCGGGAAACGAAGTCCCGAATAACCATGTGCCCTGTCAGGCCCGCCGTCCGCAGCTGGTCAACGCGGGCTAGCATCGCCTGGAGCTCGGGCGTCTCGCTCACATGGGCCCCAGATTGGGAGTTCTTGGCCGTCGGGTGGGCGGAAGCTCCAAAGACTTCAATGTCATTGTCGTCCTCGACGTCTGACCACTCTTTCGCGCCAATTCCTCCAGCTGGACCGGCAGTCCAGTGGAATGTAGCGCGATGCGGTCCCGTCGCGGAGCCGCAGATGGCAGCTCCCGGTGATAGGCGAGTTGCCGCCCGCAGCCCGAAGGGTGTAGAAGAAGCGAAAAAGCAGGAGGTTGGGTAGCACTCCTACGAACATCTCGCAGAAGTGGGCGAAGGCAGAAAGGAGGATGACAGAGTTGGGGGAAGATGGATATGGTGGATGGCGTAGAAATTAAGAACGGAAAGATAAAAATCAGAAACCGACGGCAGCAGGCCGGCGAGAAGCTGCCACCCGAAGAAAACCACTTCTCCGGACCGGCAGTGGGGCTCGACGGTCCCGGCGCGGATGCGGAGGGCGCCCGCCCATATTCCGAGAGAGCCTAGCGGCAACCTCCTCCTCGACGGTCGACGAGGGGAGGACGGGAGCCATCGGGCGCGGGAAAGTGTCGAAGCGCGTCGGCGAAGAAGAAGGAGAAAGAAGCTCTAGAGCAGGAAGAAAAGTTAGAAAGAGGCAGAGCCGCTCCCCTCCCTCGGTCGACCTCTTATAAGGTTGCAAGGGGGGGATCGGCGAGAAACCCGAAAGGGCGCGGCGGTTCGAAAAAAGGAGTTCAAAAGCCCCCATTAAGAAGGCGCGTCCCGAGGGTCGTGCGGCAGTTGCAAGGCGGGGATAACCGCGCAAACCGCCTTGAAAACCGGGAGAAGCCAGAAGGTCCCTTGAAGGCTGCGGGGCGTGCGGGTTTGTTAATGGCCCCACCCGGGAGACTAAGCGGTTTCCCGAGGGGCATTTCAAAGAAGGAAAAATGAAGATGGTGGGCCAAAAAGCGCTCCCGGGTGGGCCCGGGGGCTACTGTCGGCGTATTCTACGCCGGGGTCCCCACTCTCCCGCAATAAAAGAAACCGCCGGGCGGGCAGGGTGTGTCCGGGCACACCGCCGCAGGCAAGCAGCAACTCCCCGGCGTGGTCGCCCCAGTGGACAGGTGGCGACCAGGCCACGCCACTGGGCGCCCAGGAAGGTGGTCGCCCAGTGGACAGGTGGCGACCAGGCCACGCCACTGGGCGCCCAGGAAGGTGGTCGCCCAAGGGACACGTGGCAGACAGGCCACGCCCCTGGTGTCCGCCCCCGAGGCTGTAGCACTCTGATCAAGGGTATTTAATGTGAATCGTGCGCATTAAATGCAAAGCAAGGAGAGTGCAGTATGGCGGCGTGTCTTCCCCAGGCGTGCATTAACTGCGTGTGACATCACGACAGCACCTCGCCCCCTGGCGGAACGGGTAGCGTTGGCGGACGTGGGGCCCTAGGCGGGGGTGTGACGGCTGCAGCAGATAATGATGGGATGTAAGAACAGTGACGCGCGCATTAAATGCGCTCGTACCCGTGTAATGAGTATGACTGGCAGTGTAAGCACCCCATGCGCCCCCGCCAGCCCAAGTATAAAAGGGAGCCGGGGTGCAAGGGAGAGGGGGTTCGATCCATAACTAGTAGATTTCATCCTCCCAAGGGAGAAGACAAGCAATACCAAGAAAAGCAGGACTAGGGCTATTACTCTACGGAGGGCCCGAACCTGGGAAAACACCTTGTGTCCCCCTGTTCCCCTGAGCTTCCCGATACTCCGGTCATCTTCCTCCTCCTCCCTAAGGCGATTGCCCCGAAAGCCCCCCGTCTGAACCTCATAAGCACCCGACTCGGAGGTGCCTGTTGGCTAATACGCCGACAAGTAGCTAGGGCTCACAAATGCTCAATAAATGCCCAAGCAAGTACTCTAGCACCTGGTGGAAATGTATTTATAACACACTAACATAAACTAGCCGTTTTGCATAGAATTCAATAGAGTTCAGGGAAATCAGAAGTACTACACTAAGGAACCGGTAGTGCCGATTTCAATTCAACGACTAGATTTCATAAATGCACAGGAAGTAGCCATTGCAGCTAGGTCGGCACCACCGACTTAAAAACACGGTAGTGTTGATTTTAGTTCATCACTTAAAAGTAAAATGAGCAGTTCTGTACTGGAGAAAGAGTACCAGCACTAAAGGTGCAGTACTGTCGACAACCGGCAGTACCGCAAAATACGAGCGGTAGTGCCAATTTTGGATTCTTCAAAAATGGACTATGCTGGACAAAGTCTACCGGCACGCACATGCGGTACTGCCGACAATTGGTAGTACCAAGAAATAATAACGGTAGTGCCAATTTCACTGTCTTCCAAATGGAGATTCTCTGGAAAAAGAGTATCGGCACATGAGCGGTACTGCCAACAGTCGGCAATACTAAAAAATACATTGCGGTAGTGCCGACAATTTTTAGACTTTTGAAGATTTTCAATACAACCAAAAAACCAATTTTCAAAATACTTTGAGCCAAGGCATTTAAGCATTCTCAAACTGCTAGCCAATGTTCCCTCTTGATAGTATGGCTCCTATACTAATAATCTGATCTTATTCTCTAAAACTCCGAGATCGGTAGAAACTATGAAAATGAGTCCTTAGTTTATTTAATACCTTTGCCTTGAACTTGAACCCTTTTTAACTCACTATGCTTGAAGATTTCGTCTATTTATACACACACACATGGACAAACTTGCTTTAATCAACTCAAAAGAGATAGTTAGTTCACAAAGCATGATTATCATTAATTACCAAAACCCAAATTGAAATTGGGGGTCTAGATGCTTCAACCTCATCATAGACAGTTTTAAAAAACCGTCTGTGATGACGAACATCACTAACGGTTCAATAGTGAAACCGTCAGTGACATCACCACAAACGGTTCTTTTCATAAACCATTAGTGATATATATATGGATATCACAGATGGTTTTATTTTAAAATCGTTTGTGATATCTACAGGTGTCATCATTGACAGGTCTGTCAACGAACCGTCTATGATATTAGATTATCATATATGGTTCTATCCAAAAATCGTTTGTGATACGAATGAGACCTATAAAAATATACCGAGGTTTCTCATGTGCAGACCCTAATTAGCACTTAGCGCGTTTCGCCTCCCCCAAACCCTAGCCCCCCCGCATCGTCGTTGTCCTCGGTGACCTCCCTCTCGGCGATCTCCTTGACGACCTCCTCCCTAGCCTCCTCTCTCTTAGCGATCTCCTCACCGGTGTCCTCCCCCTCAGCAACTTCCCTCTCGGCGATCTCCTCCCGAGTGCACGTCCTCCTCGAGGCATGGTGGCCGCCCGCATCGACCACCATCTCCTCAGCCATGACTGGCTTTGCTCATCCCTGATTTACCTATGAGCTAAGTGTCGTGCTACCCCTCTCAATACTCTCTTTTACCGAACTAGAGTTCCCCCTCTATTGAGGGTTTAACAATTATTTTGCTTGCATGCTGAACCATTTGTGGAGCTTGGGATAATACTCACAGGGATTTGTGAATGTTATGTATAATGTTGTATACTGAAATATTTGCTCTTGTGTTTGATCATGGGAAAGGGGCCTACACTACTACAAAAAGACTAATATTAGACTGCTTAGAGACCTTGCATGTGGGGAGACAATTGTTTTGTGATGATTTGGGTTAAGGTAGACTGTTTGTGACAATAAAATTAGCTTTTATACACTGCAATACTTGGTTAGATCATTTGATTATCTCTATGACTTGTGACATATATATATATGTGATAGTTTGCTCACTGTTCAATAGCCTTTACGACTGTATTCATTACTCCCTGTAGTCACTGATATTGTTCATATATGCTATTGTCTGTTCTATCTATCCAGTAAGCCACTTCAAGTTGGTTTATTCCTATATACATGTTTACATTGTTTTAGATGATTAATTGATTATGTTCTTAAACTACCAAGTATTAAAATTGTTAATTTGAGATAAGGTTGTCACAAACAAGTCTATACTTTGTCTCTAGTGGCGAGGAAGGCCTTTTTAAGGCAACCCGATATCTGAGAACAATCTAAATTCAATTTGAGCTTATTGCTAGTTGTATGTCTATTTTATTGTTCATTATTATGCATTTGCTTAAATACTTGATTATAGGCTTACATGCTTTGATATTGTTAAATATCATGTTTAAGTATTTTTGTTCATGCTTTGTTAATAATAATGTATCATGGTTATTTAATATTATTGAAATTATTGTCATGATAAATTTGCTAATGCCACAATTCTTACAACATAGAGGAGGTAAGAGACTAGTCTCTAGTAGCTCTACACTTAGTGGCGAGGAGTTCTTAAGTTTGTCAGTATCACGATGTGTATCGTACGATCTTATGATCCTAATACTGTATCGTATGATCTAGTAGCTGTCTCCTCTCATCCTATTCCAGCACACTACTACTGTATGTTGCCATTGAATGCTAATCCTCACCTGATTTTCAAACTAATAACAACCGGCAATTTCATATCAACCAACCGGCAATTAAAGTTTGAATGAAGGGTAGATGGTGATTACTTACCCGGCCTTCATTTGCTTCAAGATTTATGTAACTTGTATTAGGAGGAAAAACATATAAGCACCGACCATATATATATATATATATATATGTGTGTGTGTGTGTGTGTGTGTGTGTGTGTGTGTGTGATCTAATGTAATTAATTGATTGGGTTATAAGTAATAGTCAAGTATAGAAATATGTTTTTTATAAATCTAATTGGTAAGGTTGTCACAAAGTAGTTTATGATCATGTCCCTAGTTGTGAGGATGTCTTTTAATTAAGGCAGCTCGACATTTAAGAACAATTTCTATATCAACTTAAGCAATTGTTGCTAGTTGAACAACATTGTTTGTACATCATTTAAGCGAACGTAAATAACCAAATGGTTGTCATTTTCAGCCCCTTGGTAAATTTTGGCAAATGGATCTCGAGATGAATCAATCAGACATATTATTTACTACTGCTGGTAGCAGTTTTTGCCGTTTCATTGCATTTCTAAAGGTGGTGTTGTGTTCTTGGGGTATATATGAAGATAACATGGTATTCAACTATCATTTTTATTTCGAACACCATATTGCCTTCGTATCTCAAGAGCACAACATTAGTTACAGAGCGGAATACCATGAAACGCTAAAACTATGATCAACCACAAGTAAAGAAAGCACTCAATTAATTTGTCTCGAGGTCTATATGCCAAAATTTGCTGAGATGGCTGAAAACGATGACCATCCAGCTATTCACGTTCATTTCAGTGATGTTTTTTATGTTCATCCTGTGAAAGGCAACATAACCAACGGTATAACAAAAAAGTTTTCACCTTTTCTATTGGATTTCAGTCAGTTCTTGATTGATAGGCACAGGGAACTACCATATGATACTATTCATGCTCTAGGATGAACTGTGATATAATTGGATTTTGCCTTGGAATCCATCAACATTTATTCTCACAGATTCGAAAAGGTACTTAACTTTGCGGTTAGACATTCCCTAAAAACAATATCCATATCCTATGCCTATCAGCTAAGAATTGCCTAAGACTATCACAAACGGTTCTTGATACAAACCGTCTATTATAGTATTATCACAGACAGTTTTTACCAAGAACCGTGTATAATATCACAAACGGTCTATGTAAAGAATCGTCTATGAAACACCTTTTACAGACATTTCAGAAATCATATGTGATACACCGTTATTATCACTTACACATGCTTACTATCTCTGATGGTCTTTTCGTTAGTAGTGATACTCAACACAGATAATGCTTTGAACGATTATATGTAAGTGTTACAAAAGAAAATTTTTGGACTAGAAATCATGTAGGAAATTTTTACATAAGCATTGTCATGTAAGTACATTTTTTTACGTCCAAAAAATACATCAAATCGCGTATTATAAGGAGTGCTAAACTAGAACCCAGTTATAAAGCAAAGTTGGTCGAAATACTCAAGAAGTATAAGGATTGCTTTGCATGGGAGTATTATGAAATGCCGGGTTTAAGCCGACAGCTAGTTGAACATCTACGCCTATAAAGCCTGGATATCGTGCTCAAACAAGACCCAAAGCGGTTCAATCCTACATTGTATGACGCTATAAAGGAAGAAGTAGGACGATTGCTAGAGGCAAAGTTTATTCGGCCTTGCCGACACGCTGAGTGGGTCTCAAACATCGCCCCTGTAAAGAAGAAAATGGCAAACTTAGGGTATGTGTCGATTTTAGAGATTTAAACAAAGCTACACCTAAAGACGAGCAGTACCGATGCCTATAGCCGATATGCTTATCGATGCTGCATCCGGGAATAAAATCATAAGCTTTTTGACGGAACGCCGGATACAATCAGATATTTATGGTCAAGCCGATATATCCAAGACGGCTTTGATGTCCAGGAGCTTTAGGGCTATATGAATGGAAAGTTATGACCTTTTTAAAAATGCGGTGCTACTTATCAACGTGCTATGAACCATATTTTCCATGATTTGATCGGCAATGTGGAAATATACATTGACGATGTAGTAGTAAAGTCCAAAGAAGGCGGCAACATTTAGCCGATTTGGAAAAGATGTTCGAAAGCACAAGGATGCATGGGTTAAAAATGAACCCTCTTAAATGTGCTGGTATCTAGGGCAATTTCTTGGGTTTACGATTGCATGAAGGAGGAATTGAGGTAAACGGCCAAAGTAAAAGCCATAGCCGATACTAAACCGCCAACAAGCAAAAAGGAGTTGCGGTATTGATTGGAAAAATCAACTACTTGCGACAAGCTTTCATCTCAAACTTGTCGGGCGCATTCGTGCTTTCACACCACTACGAAAATTAAAGACAACCTAGAGTTCAAATGGGGAGCCGATCAAAGAAAGAGCCTTCGATTTACATAAAAGGTTATCTGATGAGTCCGCCAATATTGACCGCGCCAAAACACGGTATACCTTTTAGACTATATATATCGGCTGAAGGTGATTCGATTGGAGCAGTTTTAACACAAGAAGCCGATAGGAAGGAACGAGCAATATTTTACGTAAGCCGACGTCTCCTGGATGCAGAAACCAGGTATCCCCTAGTAGAAAAATTATGCTTATCATTGTATTTTGCTTGCACCAAGTTAAGACATTATATGCTAGCTTCCAAATGCGTCATAATATGCAAAACCGATGTAGTTAAATACGTATTATCAGCGCCAATCCTGCGGGGTCGGCTTGGTAAGTGGGCATATGCCTTAACAGAGTTCGAGTTATCCTATGAGTCGGCTAAATCTGTTAAAGGACAAGCTGTGGCCGATTTTATCACAGGAAGTGAAACATTAGTGGGAACAACTAGTGTAACTCCTTGGCAGCTGTATTTTGATGGATCTGTGTGCCAAGAAGGCGAAGGCATCGGTGTGATATTAGTTTCACCTAGGAAACAAGAGTATGGCTTCATGTATCGGCTAAATAGCCGGTGTTCAAATAATCAAGCAGAATACGAAGCATTACTAAGGGGTCTACAACTGTTAGATAGCATCGGGGTAAAAGACGTTGAAGCTTTTGGAGACTCGATGTTAATCGTACAGCAAGTCAAAGGGGAATACCGATGCAACGACGGTGCACTAACTCAGTACTTACATCAATGCCTCCAGATCATCGAGATGTTCACTACATTTTCCATAGAACATATCCCCAGAGAAGCTAATAATAAAGCAAACCGATTGGCACAATGTGCATCAGGGTACAAGATTGAAAGCCGACAGGGACCAATCGAGCTAAACGTTTGGCCGGTTTTATGTGTTCACCCTGTCGACTGGAGAAAAGAGATAAGGGATTATTTGTCAGATCCAGCCAAGCCGACCGAGCAAAAGGTCAGGCGCAAAGCACTCAAATATGTTCTACTAGAAGATGTATTGTACTTTCGGACTATGGAAGGATTGTTGTTAAGATGTCTGGGAACCGAGGAAGCCAAAGTAGCAATGGGAGAAGTCCATGAAGGCATTTGTGGATCACATCAATCGGCCCATAAGATGAAATGGGTACTGAGGCGAACAGGATATTTTTGGCCGACGATGTTGGAAGACTGCTTCAAATACTATAAAGGATGCCAAACGTGCCAAAAGTTTGGTAACATACAGTCAGCACCAGCATCGGCTTTGCATCCAATCATCAAGCCATGGCCATTTAGAGGATGGGGTATAGACATAATCGGCCGATATTTCCATCATCCAAATAAAGGGCATAAATTCATCCTTGCGACCACGGATTATTTCTCAAAATGGGTTGAGGCTATACCACTCAAGAAGGTTACTAGTAAAGAGCGATCGACTTTGTAAATGAGCACATCGTCCATCGGTTTGGGATTCCACAAACGATCACTCTTGATCAGTATCGTGTTCATGTCCAACGACTTCAAAGATTTTGCGGAAGTCTTGGGATAAAATTACTCAACTCTTCCTTACTACGCCAGGCCAGGACAAAGCCGAGTCATCAAATAAGACATTGATAAAGCCGATAAAAAGAAAAATCGAGGAAGAACCAAGGAGATGGCATTCAACGCCGCCGGAGGCTTTATGGGCTTATCGGCTATCTCAAAGACGGATCAACTAAATTGTCACCTTTTCAGTTGGTATACGGACAAGAAGCCGTTTTACCCATTGAAATCAACATCGGCTCAATAAGGCTACACGAGCAAGATAAGATATCAGCCGATGAATACAAACAGCGATCTTTGCCGACAATCTAGATGATTTGGCTGAACTAAGGCTGATCACGCTAGATCGGCTTAAAAGGAACAAAGAGATGGTTGCCAGGTCGTACAATAAAAAAGTGATTTTTAAATCATTCAATCCAGCCGATTTAGTATGGAAAACCGTGTTGCCGATTGGGTCTAAGGATAACCGATTCGGCAAATGGTCTCCAACATGGGAAGGGCCTTATAAGATCAATCTAGGTTGGCGGGAATTCATATATACTTGGAATCCTTAGAAGGGTTCGCCCTACCTAAAGCGATCAATAGAAAGTATCTCAAGGCATATCACCCAAGCACATGGGTCGGGTCCTAACTACAGAGATGAAGGTATCAGGGATCAATGACAAGCACATGCACATATAATCGGTCATACAAATTGACCGAGTCGCTTTAAAACATCCACAGATTAAAAGTTTACAAAATCGGATGCACAGATCAAACAAAAGTTCAAAAGACGTCCATCTCAAGTTTAAAGCAATATTACGTAGATTGGCCACGATCGATCAAGAAATCAAAGACTAGTGTAGTCCCGACCGGCAAATGGGCTCCCAAAGCCGATAGTGCATTGCCGCCCTACCGATGGTAGCTTGAATGTCTATTAAATGTTGATCACCGTGACGCCGAATCGGACTATTTTGGCCGATTGGGTTTTGACTTGTGCAAAGACCTCGCCAATCTTCTTCCTCTGGGCGGCCGGTGAAGATGTAGATTCAGAATGCCAATCCGGCATTCTGCAAGTTCTTTGTGACCAAGGCCAATCGTTTCTTCAAGTTTGATCTTGGTCGACTCCACTCTTGAGCCCTCGCTCTTGGCCGATTTTAGCAGAAGATCGTCAAATGCACTCTTCGAGACTTGGCGTCCGCTATGAGCTTGTCCAAAATCTCTTGATCGGCTTGTTGAGCCTTCCTCTGCTCAACCCTCGGCTTGGCGATGCTACGCCCCGCCGAAGCGAGTGTCCAAGTGGCATACCTCTAGCGGCGTTCATAGTCACAGGAGGAAGATCGGCTTGTACTGGCCGCCATAGCATTTCTCGAGGTTGCGTATTGGCTAAGAGCGCCTCCTACCGCAACACTTCATCAAGAAGACGATTGAGACGTTCTTGCATACCCGTTCAGCGTGGATCGCAGCAGATCTTTGGCGCAGAGGCAGCAATGATACGTTGAATGTCGGCCGGATAGTCGCTGGCCAACACTTCGGGTCGCCGAGCTCATCCAAAGAGAAGCCTAAGAGATCGGCTAAGTCCATCGACGAGCTGGGTTAGAAGGTGTTTGAGGTGACGAGGCAGAGCCGAGTCGGCAAGACCAAAGACATCCGCCTGGTCTTCTCAGACGGCTTCTAACAACCGAACGGAAGGGGTTTCCGAGGAATGCGTTACGATAAGATAAGGAACAAAAACAAGGGTCAAGATAAGGATCGGAGCTAACCGCAGAGCGATCCGATGGGATGTGCCGCATCACGACCGCTGAGTTTTGGGGATCGCTGATGACGACTCTACGGCTCTTCTTCTCTGAAAATTATAAACATGGGGTTAGCCGACAGGCAAGCATGAAGACTTCGCCTACAAAAGAAGTCTCAGAATTGACAGCGTACTTTTGCGTGCGCTGACGGCAAGATCGCAGTTGATGGGCTATTGACCCCCAACGCGTGCCAGGAAGATAAACCGGCAAGAGGGGTCGATGACCTTTGCCGCTTTTAAGCGATCGCCGACCGATGCGGCTTGCGCTGGGTTGATCTCTTGCTAGTCCGAAAAAGGTAAAAGATATGGCTAAGCCGATGAAAATCTTGTTCCAATAAAACATCAAAATGAAAATACCTCTAAAGACGAAGTTAGCATCGCCGAACTCGGAAGCAGACCTTCAATGACGGTCCTCCGGCTGGCTCAAAGCCAGGAAGAAAAGAGGATGTGACTCGGAATAGTACGCTCCGCAAAAGTGCCTCACTATGGAGCCCACCATGTGGTAAATTGGTCTGATCGACGCAGTGTTTAACACTTAGGAATGGCAAGTCTACCACATGGAGTTCATCGGCTAGCTCGATAATAAGCTCCGCTAGCAAAGTTGAGGTTAGTAACTTTGTTTCGCGGGCTTAATCATCCTAAGGTAGGGAAGCAAGGAATGGTTTGTCCGAAACTCACCGCGGCATAAACCTGAAGGATGATAGAACTCATAGGTCGGCTGAAATGTTCATTTTCGAGTACTTGGGTTTTACATGAAGGATGCAAGGAGAAATAAGTAGGGGAAGCAGATCAAGAGTAGACTGAGGCATTAGAGAGCTAATGAATTTAAACGAAGAAAAGAAGGCCACTGGAGATCGGCTAAGTGGCTATAATTTAAAAGAAATCTCTACGGTGAAAGAGGCTTGGTTAAGATTTAGGAAAAGGACAAGTATTTATGAAAGTTTATGATTTAGTACCCATACCATGGGTACCCCATCAGCCCGGAAGCACCTAACGGGCTGACTTTATCACTACGAGGCCCTAAGCACCACCGAAGGTACTTGGGCCGCAGGAACGAGCCCCGACTCGGCGTCGACTCTGACGGCTGGCGGATTCCGTTCCGCGCAGATGCGCCGCCGCTTAATATTGAAGTTTCAAGCTCCACCGCACAAGACGGAGCGCCAGGCCCACGCCAAAGGTCGTGGTCGCTTTGTGCGCAGCTGGGCCCATCGACATTCGCAGTAGGCGGCTCTTCCCAAGGTCGCCGAAGAGCCACCGAAGAAGTCAAGCCCCTCGCCCCGCCGCTCGCACACCGCAGAGGAGTACGCCACTCCCGAGGCCAAAGCAAAGTCAAGCGCCATTAAAGCCACCGAGGTCGGCAAGAGCACCACGCAACACGCCACTCGACAAAGACTACGCAAGATCAGACGCCATAGCCACCAACCCTACCTCGGGACGGCAGGGGTTGGCCGGACAAGACAGGCTGCACTTTCAAGACGCAAGTGCACCCTCTCCTCGTAGCCTTCCTAACTCCGTGTAACCTCCGCCTCCGCCTATATAAGGAGAGGCAGGCCCGAGAGGGAGGGGCGCGAAAAAGAGAAAATGGGGCCTCTAGGTAGCCTCGACTCCTAGCTTAAAAAACCTCAAGGGGATCGGATACGACCGTCCGCTCGCTGCACACCCCTTGTCCGCTCTCCCAAAAGATCAATACATTCACACCGCACTTTAACCGGAGTAGGGACATTCGGCCCGAACCAAGATACATCTTCTCGACTCCTTGAGTCGACTATTCGGGAGAGGAGCGCGACCATCCGACCATAATTCTGTATTGCCGGTGCACTAAACACCGACACCAAGCAGAGAGATTTTTTGTTCGGCCGATTTAACACATGATGAATTTTTCGCCGGGATCGGCTAGGTTGAAATACAGGGATGGCGCCTCAGAAAGTCTTCCGCTGGGAAAGCCGCTTTTCCGGCGGTCCGGATAATGAGGCGCCAAAAACGCAAAGAAAGCCAACCGATAAACCAAAGAGGGCCGCCAACATTACCTACTTACATAGAACCATTGCTGAAAAGCCGACCGATGATATGCATCATATGGTATACGGCTACCAACAAGGACTTCCCTAAAGCTAGCCGATGACCCATAACTAGTTGTTCGACATAAATTGGTAGACCTGGTTGGTCCTAGGAAGCGCCACGTAAAAGGAATCGGGCTCTAGCCATAAGTTGATGAAAGCTACGTGTTCTTCATCCGATACAGGCTAAGTTACTTTGTTGTTATTTTGATGTATCCGACCAACCTTCTCCTTTTTTCTCGGTCAATTTGTACTGAGGTTTCCCACTAAAAGTCGATATTTGGTCTCCATCGTGCCTAAGACAACATAATTCAGCCATGTCTAGAAGGGTTGGGCCGATGGGACCGTTGGGAAAAAGAAGGCGTTAAAAGAGTCCGACCAAAAATAGCGTGCAGCTGGCTACTAAAGATTCATTGGGCTCGAGCAGCTAAGGACATAGGGGATACACTCAAAGAATGCCCATACCTCCCATTCCGCCTCTTTGGGCCGATACTCTATCACCAAAGACTCTCCAAATTTCTTGAGAGTCGCCGCCAAGCCCTAAAACTTTTGACCACTCATTGATGTTATAACCAGGAGCCGATAAAGGGAGTCTAGGATCTCATCTCCAATGACAAGATCGGTTTCTATGGTCTTATTGACCTAGGAAGTAATCGATGATCGCTTATCCGGATCGAACAAGTACCTGAGATGCATCCATTTCAGCCGATGATATGAGAAGAAGGGTGAAGCGAGGAAAGCCGATTTCAGGATAAAACGAAAAGCACGCCAGTGGTGAAAATGACCGCAAGGGGGACTCACATTTATACCTCTCGTGAAAAGGTGAAAAGGCGGGAGCAGCTTGCTGATTAAAAACGCACCGAGAACAAGACGGGCGCCATTAATGGGGGAGTTAATGAGAAAGTCTTAAACGCGTTTCCGATCAATGGAAAAGTTGAAGGATTTTTGAAAGATAGCAAGCTACCTTTCAAAAATGGGGGGCATATGTTTGCACCAAAATTCGATATGTATTGGAATCGGTCTAAAAATAGAAAAGAAGTATCGTACAGAAAGGAATCGGTAATCGGCTCGGAAAAGGAATCCGTTTCTAAAAAAGGAAAGGAAATCGGATAAAAGGCCGATACGGATAAATACACCGTATCCATGTACAACTCGGATCGGTCAGGCGTGTTATAAAAGGGGGAGGGCGCCAAGCGAAGAGAATCAATCAAATCCAACAACACATACATCTACTTTTACAAGCTTTTCTTTTACATTGTTTTAGCTTCATAGATCTCTTTGCAAGTCGACGGAATCAACATAGTTGCGCATCGCCGATTGTTGATTTTTGCCGATTTCACCCAGGTTTGATCTGCTTCGTTTTGTTGCGCATCGCCTTCCCGAAGCCGATTTTACCTTGTATCCGGATCAATTGTAACCGGTTGATCTATTTATCTCCTAATCGGTTCTTGCCGACTAGCGAAAAGCCGATAGATCCTTGTTTATCGGCTTTGATCAAATTACAAACTCTACCTTGTCAATTTTAGGTCAAATTGACTGGCACGCTCTGCAAACCCGGCGTTTGTCTTGTGTGTTCGAGGCCGAAAACCCTCCTTCACGTTTTTCGCGCGAACATATTTTGGCACGCCCAGTGGGACACAAAAAGAATGTCGTCAACCGACAAGCCCGCAGTCACCGCCGATATCAACACCGATGCCATAATCGCGCCTCAGATGGCCGATTTAACCCCTGAGCAACGGAAAGAAATCGAAGATCGAAAGGCGGCTCTGGAGGAAATGATGCTACGATGCTTCCAGAAAACACGCCGTGGCGTTACTCAAAAGATTGCACTCCCAAGCATCAATCCTATCGGAGATTCAACATCTGAATCGGTAAGCCGATACGCACCCGCTCAAGCTGATTTATCAAGTATGATCGAGCAATCTGTCCATCACGCATTGATTAACCAGTCATCGGCTCTAGTATCCACATTAAAGCCGATGATAGAAAATAGTGTGAAGACGATTGCCCAGGAATTAGCTGCGTCTGGAAGCCTGCTAGATCCACCACAAACCATCCCTACGTACCCAGTATATTCCATAACGCCCAACACCAACACAGTAAACACGTCGGCTCATGCACCTATTATGATGCCGACTCAACCTACTGTTTTGAAACCAAGCATACAGAGAGATGGATTCACACACTACCATGGGCACACGGATGGGGCCAAAATAAGCACATCAAATCAATCAGATGGACCCTCCAATAGCATCGGAATATCGGCCTATCAGCCGATCGAAACAGGACAGGTTCCGCTGTCACGGGGAGCCACAACCATGAAACAAGCGCCATATAGAGTAGTGCCATACGCACCCATACCCGATGCATTAGGTTTTAATCGTGATTATGACGAAGTGCCAAGGCCTCCTGAGGTGCGATTTGGACAAAGACCCGAGTTTGCACTCGGGGGGCAGGGCGCGAACAATGAAAATTGGCAATGTCCGGCTGCACCACAAGCCGACAATGTTAATTGGGCAGAACAAATCGCCAATGTTTTGAGAGAACAGTTTGGCTTACAGCCCAGAGGAAGGGTAATCGGCTATAGGAAGCCGTATCCCGATTACATAGACCGAATGCCATACCCCCACAACTTTAGGATACCAGACTTTGCTAAATTCTCAGGTGATGATTCTGTTACCACAATTGAGCATATCGGACGGTTCATGGCTCAATGTGGGGAGGCGGCACAGTCCGATGGGTTAAAAATTAGATTGTTTCCTTTATCATTATCTGGCACTGCATTCACTTGGTTCACAAATCTACCACCTAATTCAGTTCATATATGGAACGATTTAGAAAGCCGATTCCATGAGTACTTCTTTTCGGGAACAATGGAGCTTAGGATTTCTGATCTTAGTTCATCCGGCAAATACGGCGAATCGGTCTCTGATTATATCAAAAGATTTCGGGGCGTACGGAATAGGTGCTACAGTGTAACATTACCCGACGATCAATTGGCCGACCTAGCATTCCAAGGGTTAATCCCTCCATTAAAAGAAAAGTTGTCAGGCCAAGAATTCCCCGACCTAGGCCACCTACTCCATCGCGTATCGGCACACGAGAGCCGGTATGCAGAAATCAAAGGGTTTAAAGATAGATTTAAACCAAACAGCAACGAAAAGGCCAAAATAAACATGATAGAATACAGTTCGAGCGATACCTCCGAGGACGAAGCAGAGGTGAACATAGCCGAGTGGGCCAAAGGTTCTAAAAAGCCACTCGTGATGCTCTCTACTTAAGCCGACAAAGAATAAGGCTAAGTCAAGTACTGTATGATGTGTCAAAGTGTGACAAGATATTTGATTTATTACTACAAGAAAAACTCATAAGGTTACCAGAAGGGCACATCATACCATCGGCGAGGAGATTAAAAGCGAAGGTATTGCAAATGGCATCATTCATTATCCCATAACACTAACGATTGCAATATTTTTCGACAATGATTCAATCGGCCATCGCCGATGGTAGGCTAAAATTTGCGGAAGAATCGGCTATGCAGATAGATATGAGCCCTTTTCAAGTCAACATGGTTCAATGTTCACGAAAAGAGAGGCTGCGGAAGAAGATAAGCCGGTTAGGGAGTTGTATCGCGAGACGAGACAGTCAGAGATCACTATCGGTTCTATACAAATAGAAGCCGATCAGAATGGAAAGAACTCTAGCACTGAAAAACCAAGAGGGGACTTGGAGGTCGGTAAATGGTATCGGTGAGAGGGCTCCAAGAAAACCGATTTCAAACCAAAGCCGACCTTCTCACAACTCCCGGGAAGTATGAAAGGGTAAGTCGAAGGTGTGACCCTCAACGCCACAGTAACTTGCATCAACTAAGGCAAAAGAGGGATTTAGCGTTGGCGGCCGATATGTCATATCGGCCACCATCGAGGAAGAGAAACATCGACAATGTCCCTTTTGGCGCTTTCTTTGGGAGAAAGGGATGACCTTACCAACAAGAGTGTCTTGTCCTATGCAACACTCACCTGCATATCGGCCAAACCGGTCCGTAAAGATAGGTTGTCTAGACCGATATCTGATCATCCGTATATGAGCAGATGGGCCGATCCATAGAAGGTTGTCGACATCGAGCAAGGCGAGTCCTCCCAAAATCAAGAACTATCGGCTAACACGGGTAGAATGGAATCCGACAAATGAGATGAGCAATTTAGCCGAAAGATACGAAAGCCGATAGAACCTAAACCTAGGTGGTGCCCTCCGGGTCTTAGCAAATCACAACGCAGAAGGCTTCAGCGATTGAAAACACAAGAAGAAAGGGAGGCCGAAAAGGAGAGCGAGAGGGATCGGATGTTCAACAAATTAAGACCGGTACCAATTTTGAAAAAGGAGTGGAGAAAAAAGGAGCAAATCGATAGTGATTCAGACCAATCGATTGAATCCGGTTCTCCGATGATCCGGGATGATACACCACCGATGGACATAAACATGGTATTCGCTCTACCTGCCGAGTTCAAAACCGAGGAATCGGCTGAGGAAGTGTTCGCCCAGTTATGTCTCGGAGCACCAGACGCTGTGTTCGAAAAGCCACAAGATATGCATCGGCATCTGAAACCATTATATCTAAAAGGGTATATTAATGGCCGACCGATATCTCGTATGCTGGTCGATGGCGGGGCGACAGTCAATCTGATGCCGTTAAGTACTTTCAGAAAGTTGGGTAAAGCCGATGAAGACTTGATCAAGACCAATATGGTGCTAAATGACTTCACGGGAGATCCAACCGAAGCTAAAGGCGTGATGGTGTCGAAGCGACGATACGGTAATAAAACTTTGCCGATTGCATTTTTTGTGATTGAAGCCAAAGGCAATTACAGGTGCTCCTTGGGCGGATCGATCCATGCCAATTGTTGTATACCATCAACTATGCACCAAAAATTGGTGCAAGGAACGATGATACTGAGAAGTCGCATCGGCCGACACATCGGCTCACATCGCCATGGCTAGCCACGATACCAATTGGCCACACGAAGAAGCCGAGTGTATATCGTGAAAAGCCTTGGACAATTGCGATTTTATCTGGCGTAGAGAAGTCGAGATTCAAGCCGATCGCCAAACCCAACACGTTTGATCGGACAGACGAAGTAGTAAGAAGATGGAGTACAAGACACTAGCAAAGCTACAGGAAAAGGGCAGGAGCTATCGGCAAACAGAATACGAAGAAGCAGTTGAGGATTTTGAAGAAGAAAGAAAAGGGTTAGGATTTACTTCTGCCGATTTGCTCGAAGAGATTGATATTGGGGAAGGTGATAGCAAAAGACCAACGTTTGTAAGTGCTAAACTAGAACCCGCTTATAAAGCAAAGTTGGTCGAAATACTCAAGAAGTATAAGGATTGCTTTGCATGGGAGTATTATGAAATGCCGGGTTTAAGCCGACAGCTAGTCGAACATCGGCTGCCTATAAAGCCTGGATATCGGCCGTTCAAACAGTACCCCAGGCGGTTCAATCCTACATTGTATGACGCTATAAAGGAAGAAGTAGGACGATTGCTAGAGGCAAAGTTTATTCGGCCTTGCCGATACGCTGAGTGGGTCTCAAACATCGTCCCTCAGAAAGAAGAAAAATGGCAAACTTAGGGTATGTGTCGATTTTAGAGATTTAAACAAAGCTACACCTAAAGACGAGTACCCGATGCCTATAGCCGATATGCTTATCGATGCTGCATCTGGGAATAAAATCATAAGCTTTTTGGACGGGAACGCCGGATACAATCAGATATTTATGGCCGAAGCCGATATATCCAAGACGGCTTTCAGATGTCCAGGAGCTTTAGGGCTATATGAATGGAAAGTTATGACCTTCGGTTTAAAAAATGCCGGTGCTACTTATCAACGTGCTATGAACCATATTTTCCATGATTTGATCGGCAATACTGTGGAAATATACATTGACGATGTAGTAGTAAAGTCCAAAGAAGACTGGCAACATTTAGCCGATTTGGAAAAGATGTTCGAAAGCACAAGGATGCATGGGTTAAAAATGAACCCTCTTAAATGTGCTTTCGGGGTATCGGCTGGGCAATTTCTTGGGTTTACGGTGCATGAAGGAGGAATTGAGGTAAACGAAGCCAAAGTAAAAGCCATAGCCGATACTAAACCGCCAACAAGCAAAAAGGAGTTGCAGGTATTGATTGGAAAAATCAACTACTTGCGACGTTTCATCTCAAACTTGTCAGGGCGTATTCGTGCTTTCACACCACTACTGAAAATTAAAGACAACCTAGAGTTCAAATGGGGAGCCGATCAGCAAAGAGCCTTCGACGACATAAAAGGTTATCTGATGAGTCCGCCAATATTGACCGCGCCAAAACACGGTATACCTTTTAGACTATATATATCGGCTGAAGGTGATTCGATTGGAGCAGTTTTAACACAAGAAGCCGATAGGAAGGAACGAGCAATATTTTACGTAAGCCGACGTCTCCTGGATGCAGAAACCAGGTATCCCCTAGTAGAAAAATTATGCTTATCATTGTATTTTGCTTGCACCAAGTTAAGACATTATATGCTAGCTTCCAAATGCGTCATAATATGCAAAACCGATGTAGTTAAATACGTATTATCAGCGCCAATCCTGCGGGGTCGGCTTGGTAAGTGGGCATATGCCTTAACAGAGTTCGAGTTATCCTATGAGTCGGCTAAATCTGTTAAAGGACAAGCTGTGGCCGATTTTATCACAGGAAGTGAAACATTAGTGGGAACAACTAGTGTAACTCCTTGGCAGCTGTATTTTGATGGATCTGTGTGCCAAGAAGGCGAAGGCATCGGTGTGATATTAGTTTCACCTAGGAAACAAGAGTATGGCTTCATGTATCGGCTAAATAGCCGGTGTTCAAATAATCAAGCAGAATACGAAGCATTACTAAGGGGTCTACAACTGTTAGATAGCATCGGGGTAAAAGACGTTGAAGCTTTTGGAGACTCGATGTTAATCGTACAGCAAGTCAAAGGGGAATACCGATGCAACGACGGTGCACTAACTCAGTACTTACATCAATGCCTCCAGATCATCGAGATGTTCACTACATTTTCCATAGAACATATCCCCAGAGAAGCTAATAATAAAGCAAACCGATTGGCACAATGTGCATCAGGGTACAAGATTGAAAGCCGACAGGGACCAATCGAGCTAAACGTTTGGCCGGTTTTATGTGTTCACCCTGTCGACTGGAGAAAAGAGATAAGGGATTATTTGTCAGATCCAGCCAAGCCGACCGAGCAAAAGGTCAGGCGCAAAGCACTCAAATATGTTCTACTAGAAGATGTATTGTACTTTCGGACTATGGAAGGATTGTTGTTAAGATGTCTGGGAACCGAGGAAGCCAAAGTAGCAATGGGAGAAGTCCATGAAGGCATTTGTGGATCACATCAATCGGCCCATAAGATGAAATGGGTACTGAGGCGAACAGGATATTTTTGGCCGACGATGTTGGAAGACTGCTTCAAATACTATAAAGGATGCCAAACGTGCCAAAAGTTTGGTAACATACAGTCAGCACCAGCATCGGCTTTGCATCCAATCATCAAGCCATGGCCATTTAGAGGATGGGGTATAGACATAATCGGCCAGATATTTCCATCATCCAGCAAAGGGCATAAATTCATCCTTGCAGCCACGGATTATTTCTCAAAATGGGTTGAGGCTATACCACTCAAGAAGGTTACTAGTAAAGAGCTGATCGACTTTGTAAATGAGCACATCGTCCATCGGTTTGGGATTCCACAAACGATCACTACTGATCAGGGTACTGTGTTCATGTCCAACGACTTCAAAGATTTTGCGGGAAGTCTTGGGATAAAATTACTCAACTCTTCCCCTTACTACGCTCAGGCCAACGGACAGGCCGAGTCATCAAATAAGACATTGATAAAGCTGATAAAAAGAAAAATCGAGGAAGAACCAAGGAGATGGCATTCAACGCTGTCGGAGGCTTTATGGGCTTATCGGCTATCTCAGCACGGATCAACTAAATTGTCACCTTTTCAGTTGGTATACGGACAAGAAGCCGTTTTACCCATTGAAATCAACATCGGCTCAATAAGGCTACACGAGCAAGATAAGATATCAGCCGATGAATACAAACAGGCGATGCTGGACAATCTAGATGATTTGGCTGAACTAAGGCTGATCACGCTAGATCGGCTTAAAAGGAACAAAGAGATGGTTGCCAGGTCGTACAATAAAAAAGTGATTTTTAAATCATTCAATCCAGCCGATTTAGTATGGAAAACCGTGTTGCCGATTGGGTCTAAGGATAACCGATTCGGCAAATGGTCTCCAACATGGGAAGGGCCTTATAAGATCAATCGGCCGGTTGACGGGAATTCATATATACTGGAATCCTTAGAAGGGTTCGTCCTACCTAAAGCGATCAATAGAAAGTATCTGAAGGCATATCACCCAAGCACATGGGTCGGGTCCTAACTACAGAGATGAAGGTATCAGGATCAATGACAAGCACATGCACATATAATCGGTCATACAGCCGACCGAGTCAGTTTAAAACATCCACAGATTAAAAGTTTACAAAATCGGATGCACAGCCGATCAAACAAAAGTTCAAAAGACGTCATCTCAAGTTTAAAGCAATATTACAGAGATTGGCCACGACTGATCAGTAAATCAAAGACTAGTGTAGTCCCGACCCGGGCAAATGGGCTCCCAAAGCCGATAGTGCCGCTGCCGCCCTACCGATGGTAGCTTGAATGCTGTCTATTAAATGTTGATCAGCCCCTGCATCGCCCGGAACTGGGACTATTTTGGCCGATTGGGTTTTGACTTGTGCAAAGACCTCGCCAATCTTCTTCCTCTGGGCGGCCAGTGAAGATGTAGATTCTGTAATGCCAATCTGGCATTCTGCAAGTTCTTTTGTGACCAAGGCCAACTGTTCTTCAAGTTTGATCTTGGTCGACTCAGCCTCTTGAGCCTCGCTCTTGGCCGATTTTAGCACGGCAATACCTGGTCAAATGCACTCTTTCGAGACTTGGCGTCCGCTATGAGCTTGTCCAAAATCTCTTGATCGGCTTGTTGAGCCTTCCTCTGCTCAACCTCGCCTTGGCGATGCTACGCCCCGCCGACGAGTGTCCAAGTGGCATACCTCTAGCGATGCGTTCATAGCCGCAGGAGGAAGATCGGCTTGTACGGCCGCCATAGCATTTCTCGAGGTTGCGTATTGGCTGTAAGAGCTGCCTCCGCCGCAACACTTCATCAAGAAGACGATTGAGACGTTCTTGCATACCCGGTTCAGCAGGATCGCAGCAGATGCCGGGCGCAGAGGCAGCAATGATACGTTGAATGTCGGCCGGATAGTCGCCGATGGCCAACACTTCGGGTCGCCGAGCTCATCCAAAGAGAAGCCTAAGAGATCGGCTAAGTCCATCGACGAGCTGGGTTAGAAGCAGTGTTTCGAGGTGACGAGGCAGAGCCGTGAGCCGGCAAGACCAAAGACATCCGCCTGGGTCTTCTCAGATCGGCTTCTAACAACCGAACGGAAGGGGTTTCTGAGGAATGCGTTACGATAAGATAAGGAACAAAAACAAGGGTCAAGATAAGGATCGGAGCTAACCGCGATGGCCGATCCGATCGGGATCTTCTTTGCATCACGACCCGCAGGTTTTGGGGATCGCTTGATGACGACTCTCACGGCTCTTCTTCTCGAAAATTATAAACATGGGGTTAGCCGACAAAGAAGCATGAAGACTTCGCCTACAAAAGAAGTGCGAACGAATTGACGTATTTTTGCGCGCTGGGCGGCAAGATCGCATGCTGATGGGCTATTGACCTCAACGTGCGGAAGATAAACCGGCAAGAGGGGTCGATGACCTTTGCCGTTTTAAGCGATCGCCGACCGATGCGGCTTGCGCTGGGGTTGATCTCTTGCTAGTCTGAAAAAGGTAAAAGATATGGCTAAGCCGATGAAAATCTTGTTCCAATAAAACATCAAAATGAAAATACCTCTAAAGACGAGTTAGCATCGCTCGAACTCGAGCTAGACCAATGACGGTCTCCGTCGGCTCGAAGCCAGGAAGAAAAGAGGACAGGACCTCGGGAATAGTACGCCTCCGCAAAAGTGCCTCAGCTATGGAAGCCCACCATGTGGTAAATTGGCCCGATCGACGTGTGTTTAACACGAGGAATGGCAAGTCTACCACATGGAGTTCATCGGCTAGCTCGATAATAAGCTCCGCCGCAGTGAGGTTAGTAACTTTGTTTCGTGGCTTAATCATCCTAAGCAGAGGGAAGCAAGGAATGGTTTGTCCGAAACCCAGCTGGCGTGCATAAACTGAAGGATGATAGAACTCATAGGTCGGCTGAAATGTTCTATTTCGAGTACTTAAGCCGACATGAAGGATGCAAGGAGAAATAAGCAGGGGAAGCAGATCAAGAGTAGACTGAGGCATTAGAGAGCTATCAGAATTTAAACGAAGAAAAGAAGGCCACGGGAGATCGGCTAAGTGGCTATACGAAAAGAAATCTCTACGGTTGAAAGAGGCTTGGTTAAGATTTAGGAAAAAGGACAAGTATTTATGAAAGCCGGTGACGAGTACCCATACCATGGGTACCCCCATCAGCCCGGAAGCACGAACGGGCTGACCTATCACGGCGGAGGCCCGGCACCACCGAAAGGTACTTGGGCCGCAGGGAACGAGCCCCGACCTATGCGGGGCCGACCCCGGACGGTCGGCGGACTCCGGTTCCGGGCGGTCGGCATGCGCCGGCCGCCTAATATTGAAGCTCAAGCTCCACTGCAAGACGAGCCAGCAGGCCCACGCCGTCGCGGTCGCCTTGTGTGCGCAGCTGGGCCCACCGACATTCGTACCAGGGTAGGCGGCTCCTTCCCAAAGTGTCGGAAGAGCCACCGAAGAAGTCAAGCCCCGCCCCGCCGCCTGGCACACCGCAGGAGTACGCCCACCCCGAGGCCAAAGCAAAGTCAAGCACCATTAAAGCCACCGAGGCCGACAAGAGCACCACGCAACACGCCACCCTCGACAAAGACTACGCAAGATCAGACGCCAGAGCCACCAACCCTACCTCGGACGGCAGGGGTTGGCCGGACAAGACGAAGCTTGAGACCTCAAGACGCGTGCAGACCCTCTCCTCGTAGTCTTCCCAACTCCCGTGTAACCTGCCTCCTCCGTCTATATAAGGAGAGGCAGGCCCGAGAGGAGGGGCGCGGAAAAAGAGAAAATAGCCTCCTAGGTAGCCTCGACTCTAGCGAAAACCTCAAGGGGATCGGACAAATGACCGTCCGCCTCGCCTGCAGACACCCTTGTCCGTCTCCCAAAAGATCAATACATTCACACCGCACGAATCGGAGTAGGGACATTCGGCCCGAACCAAGATACATCTTCGACTCCTTGAGTCGACCATTCGGGAGAGGGAGCGCGACCCCATCCGACCATAAATTCGTATTGCCGTGCACGAAACACCGACAGCGGCAGAGAGATTTTTGTTCGCCGACGAACACATGATGAATTTTTCGCTGGGATCGGCTAGGTTGAAATACAGAGGATGGCGCCTCAGGAAAGTCTTCCGTTGGGAAAGCCGCTTTCTTCCGAAGGGTCCGGATAATGAGGCGGCCAAAACGCAAGAAAGCCAAATCTGGATAAACCAAAGAGGGCCGCCAACATTACCTACGACATAGGAACCATTGCTGAAAAGCCGACTCGGATGATATGCATCATATGGTATACGGCGCCCAACAAGGACTTCCCTAAAGCTAGCCGATGACCCATAACTAGTTGCTCGACATAAATTGGTAGACCTGGGTTGGTCCTAGGGAAGCGCCACGTAAAAGGAATCGGTCTAGCCATAAGTTGATGAAAGCTACGTGTTCTTCATCCGATACAGGGGCAGTTACTTTGTTGTTATTTTGGATGTATCCGGACCAACCTTCTCCCTTTTTTCGGTCAATTTGTACCGAGGTTTCCCACTAAAAGCCGATATTTGGTCTCCATCGTGCCTAAGACAACATAATTCAGCCATGTCTAGAAGGGTTGGGCCGATGGGACCGTTGGGAAAAAGAAGGCGTTAAAAGAGTCCGACCAAAAATAGCGGTGCAGCGGCTACTAAAGATTCATTGGGCTCTGGAGCAGCTAAGGACATAGGGATACACTCAGCAATGCCCATACCCTCCCACTCCGCTCTCTTTTGGGCCGATACTCTAATGTACCAGGACCTCCAGCCCTTGAGAGCTGTCGGCCAAGCCCTAAAACTTTTTGACCACTCATTGATGTTATAACCAGGAGCCGATAAAGGGAGTCTAGGGATCTCATCTCCAATGACAGTATCGGTTTCTATGGTTCCTATTGGACCTAGGAAGTATCGATGATCGCTATCCGGGATCGGAACAAGTACCTGAGATGCATCCATTTCAGCCGATGATATGAGAAGAAGGGGTTGAAGCGGAGGAAAGCCGATTTCAGGATAAACGAAAAGCACGCCAGGGTGAAAATGACCGCAAGGGGGGACCTCATATTTATACCTCGGTGAAAAGGTGAAAAGGCGGGAGCAGTTGCTGCATTAAAAACGCACCGAGAACAGTACGGCGCCATTAATGGGGGAGTTACCGAGGAAAGTCTTAAACGTTAAGCCGATCACGGAAAAAAGCGAAAGGATTTTTGAAAGATAGCAAGCTACCTTTCAAAAATGGGGGGCATATGTTTGCACCAAAATTCGATATGTATTGGAATCGGTCTAAAAATAGAAAAGAAGTATCGTACAGAAAGGAATCGGTAATCGGCTTTAAAAGGAATCCGTTTCTAAAAAAGGAAAGGAAATCGGATAAAAGGCCGATACGGATAAATACACCGTATCCATGTACAACTCGGATCGGTCAGGCGTGTTATAAAAGGGGGAGGGCGCCAAGCGAAGAGAATCAATCAAATCCAACAACACATACATCTACTTTTACAAGCTTTTCTTTTACATTGTTTTAGCTTCATAGATCTCTTTGCAAGTCGACGGAATCAACATAGTTGCATCGCCGATTGTTGATTTTTGCCGATTTCACCCAGGTTTGATCTGGCCGCTTTGTTGCGCATCGCCTTCCCGAAGCCGATTTTACCTTGTATCCGGATCAATTGTAACCGGTTGATCTATTTATCTCCTAATCGGTTCTTGCCGACTAGCGAAAAGCCGATAGATCCTTGTTTATCGGCTTTGATCAAATTACAAACTCTACCTTGTCAATTTTAGGTCAAATTGACTGGCACGCTCTGCAAACCCGGCGTTTGTCTTGTGTGTTCGAGGCCGAAAACCCTCCTTCACGTTTTTCGCGCGAACAAAGGTATTTTTGAAAAAAAAAATTCTCTCTATCTTAAAACATCAACTTGTTGAGATTCCTTCCATCAGCAGCAACATATGGATCCGCATGCAGAGCATCTAGTACATACACAAAAAGTGTAGCTAGTCTGATGTAACTGAATGAACCGCGTAGAGGTCACGTCTCCGCGCGCGGGAATATCTAATCGATCATGCTGCAGACAGATACGATTGTCACAATAAATCGACAAGATACCTTCACACTTCCTTAAGCCAAATTGATGTGAACAGGACAATTATAAAATTAGATATTTTCTCCGTCTAAGATTATAAGGTATATTTTTTAACTCATAGACTAAAAAGATATTAAAAATAACTAGATTATTCCTAATTATTATTACTAATCACTATATTAAGTGCATACATATGGAGAATATGAAATAAAAAATAGATTTTATTAGGGATAAACAGGAAACATCACACTAATTTTACATTAAAACACTCTATATTTATATATAAGATCATTAAAAATATACCTTTTAACTTAAACGGACGGAGGGAGTAATTAAAACAAGTAAAGTACCTCAGTTAAGGACTTTTAAAAAGTGTCTCCGAGTCCAAGCTAAATCTCAGATCGATTCTCGATGCGCTTATACAAGACAGATCGACTGCTAGAATAGGGCAATCCCATCGGATCTTGAGGCCTTTTACCAAACTAGTATAGTTAGTCAAATAGACACCTAGCAGTACTAGTGCTTTTTTTTATCGTAACTTAAATTGTCAAAGCCATAAACTTTATTTACAGGAAATCCAATCAGATCGAGGTTAATGTTCAAACCTGGGTCCCAAAAGAAGGATGACGTAGGAACCAATCCAATTTGTTATCGTTAGTTAGTGGGGGTAGGCCTCCATCATCCAGTGGCCGTCTGAGCTTTGCGTCTTGACCTTTAGGATTTTGTTCGTTTATTTATTGCCCAAGATGAGCCGATTTGAGATTTTGTCCGTGTGAGGTCCAAGCAAAAGGAGTTATGTGAATTCATTTGAATTAATAAAGTTGTGATCTGTTAGGTCCAGCGGCTAACTAGCCTAAGCATAGATGGGAATGGAGACATGTGCAGTACCGATCGCATGCGCGGTCACAACAGTAAAGATCTGCATAACGCGCTGTATATATTTCGACATGTGACATGACTATTCCAGTCCAGGACATGATTTCCGTTTCTACCTAACAGCAATGAGTTCTGCTTGGATTTTTCTAGCCTTGTCTTGTACCTAACGAAAACGGGGGGAGCGATTCTGTTTCCGGCCTCTGCAATCCTAGTGGAGAATTTTCAGTCTGTTTCTTCCGTGTTTCTCCATCGAAAGAAACATGTCCAACCCAGCTTTTATTCGGAAATGCTTCCATGTGACGGTGACCCGATCGACAGGTCACCTCCCAAAACTCATCGCAACTTGCCGCCGATCGACCCCGGGTCAAGATTACAAATTTCGTTTTTAAATCACATCTCGGAGTGGTCGAAATAGAAAATAAAATTTCAAATCCCGTATTTTAACGCCCGACAAAACCGAAAATTTCATACAGTATGATCAAAATTTCAGTCCTATTCAACCCTATGTGAAATTTCAGTCAATATGAAGTAAATTTGTATATGTATTCTTTTGTAAAATATTCACGTGTATTGCTCAGAAAAAGTATTACAATTTGCCACAAAAAATTTGGTGCTAAATTCGGTACTACAAACATAAAAACAGGTCAAATTTGTGATCATCTCGGTCAAAAAACTAAAATCCCGTAGGGAAAAAAACCCCAAAATCACTGTAGTAATTTGAATTTTTTTATTTTTTTTTATCACACCAAGATTTTTGAAATCTAGGCGAAATTTTAAACCCTTTTCTGGGTACATTTACAGTATGCGAATCATGGATGGATAAAAGGAGCAAAGGACTCGGTATATTTGGCTCACACCTTTTTTCCCATCTTTGGTTATCTTCCGAATAAATTACAAATCTAGCCCCTTCTCGACGGTAAAAGCACTAGCAGCAACACGTGTCATCTACCGCAGTAGGTATTTACCGAGCTCAGGCATCACGATAGGTACCTGTTGAGCTTGCACATAGTTAGGGTTGAAAATGAAACGGAAAGTTTTCGACCGTGCTAGGGAAAAACGGAAATGAAAGCCTTTTTTGGAACATGAAACGGAAATGGGAGAGTCAATTCCGATGAAAATAAAAATTCCGTATAAGTGAAACCAGAAATTAAAAACAGGAATGGATCGGAAAGGGAAATAGTCTTGGCCCCAAAAGGAGAAGGGATCAGAGTTTATATTTTATTTTCGAATTAAAATAAATTCAAAAATACAAATAGATTTATAGAAAATATCAAATGGGTACAAAAATTTTGAAAAAAATTCTCAAAAATACTTTGGAACATTTTGAACCTAGAAAAATTATTTTTAGCATATTTTTTTTATTTTTCATGAATAAATTAATTATAAGAACATAGAAAAATCATAAATGAATATCGAACAATAATATGCAAATTTTAGGGTGTTACAGCTTTGTAATTGACGGAGTAAGAGGATGTCGATGATAATGATATAAAGGAGGACATGATTGTATGCTATAGGGGACAAATAACGAGTCTTTAGCTGACAAACTTGAGAAAATTTTTTTTCTAGTGATACCGGTGAACATAACTTTGTTCTTGTATCCGCCTTGGAGGTGGGACGAGTTACATTGTTCTTGTGGTCATGTATATTGTGATCATGTACTATGTTCTTGTGAATTTTTTCTCTTTCGTTTCCGTATCCGCTCCGTTTCATTCCATATCCGTTTATGTAACCGTTTCTAGGGTTTCCGATTTTGTTTCCATTACCGGTAAAAAATATGGAAACGAAAACTGAACGACCATTTCCATTCCATTTTCATCCCTACGCACAGTGGTACCCTATTCTACTGAGCTCGGGTATCACGGTAGCTCATTTGCTGTATTAGGTGCGGTGCCGACGACCTGCCGCAGTTGGTGACACGTGTCGCCTGTCGGTCTTCCCCACGATTGAAAAGAGAGTTAGATTTACAATTTTGTTCAAAAAAGATCAAAGATGCAAAAAAATATAAAGGAAGGCCAAATAGGACCAAAGCTTCCATTCTCTCCGTCTAAGTTTATAAGGTGTATTTCTTCTTGGCACAGAGACGAAGAAGATGTTAAAAATAACTGGATTACACCTAATTATTATCACTAAGCACTATATTCAATGCATGCACGCAAAGAATATAAAGTGAAGATGAATATTTTTTATGGGTATAGAAAGAACATCACACTAATTTTTCATTAGAATATCGAATACGTCTTATATTTATAGATAAAATTATTAAAAAAAATCGCTTTATAAATTTGGCCGGAGGAGCTAGCACACATTTGACTTGCCCAAAGTAAACGCATAGGCTTTTTTTGCTCATGCACTTTATATTTTTTTTCCCAAACAACGTAGTACTACTGTAGTAGTATACTAATCATAACTCGTAGCTGAAGCAGACCTACCGACGACGCGCATCTTTAACGCTGACCTCTTGAGCACAAACAAAAGCCCCGAAAAGACAGCGCCATCCGGTCGGAAAGGCCTTCCATAAAGCGCATGCCTCGGCAGCCGCACGTCCGCACGAGGAGCAGAGGGCGATGCTTTTTTATATATAGCAGAAGGCTAGCCACGGGAAGCCACGCAGCATTGCAGCAAGGAGGAGTATCAGTAGTGGTACAAGAAACAGAAGGCATCTCTCGCCGGTACGTGAAGGTCCGGAGGAGACGATAAATCACCGGCCGATCAAGCGAGCTTTCTGCCGTTGCTCGTTTCCATGGGGAACTGCTTCGGCTCTGAGGAAGCCGAAGTGGTGGCCGTGAAGCCACCGGGCCAGCATGGACACCCCCAAGGTAATACCATTTCTCATTTCTTACCTGTGGCATTTCCTGTCTTGTTTCTCTGCGTTTGATGGCTCATCGATCACACTGTTCTTTGTCCGTCGTACCAGCTGAATTCTCCCAGAGAAAATAGGAGAGAAACTGTTGCTTGATTAATTCAGCATCGGTTTGCCTTTACTAGTTTTTCTTCCTTCTTAAGACCATCCTGAAATCTCACCAAAGTTCATAAAAAACCATACTCCATTTAGCTGCTACCTACAGGCCGGTTAGCTTTGCTCCTTCGATTCTGTTGCTCATTAGAAATCTTGTCTGCAGCAGCAACTGCAAGGCGTAGTCCTCCCATGGCAGCACCTAACGCGCATGCTGCCACGAACGCAGGGCACACCGGGAGGTCCCCGAGCTCGTCCATGAGCAGCATCACCACCAGAAGTAGCAGCAGCAGCAGGCCCTCGGCGACATGCAGCGCCAACGCCGCGGACGCCGGGGCCTACCCGGAGCCGGAAGGGAGGATCCTGGAGGTGCCCAACCTCCGCATCTTCACGTTCGCCGAGCTCAAGGCCGCGACCAGGAACTTCAAGCCCGACACCGTCATCGGCGAGGGCGGGTTCGGGCGGGTGTACAAGGGCTGGGTCGACGAGAAGACGATGAACCCTGCGCGCAGCGGCACCGGCATGGTCATCGCCGTCAAGAAGCTCAAGCCGGAGAGCGTGCAAGGCCTGCAAGAATGGCAGGTAAGTGCGCTCTAATAATGTACACCCTTCGAAGTCGATCGAGTTGTTGACACACTCGATTCAGCATAGTTTATTTTTTTCGTCAAGCTGATCCAAAGATGATGATGGAAGGATACAGTATATGAGCTTAAAAATGAGCTTACACCAGATTCCGGTTCCATGCCACGTGACGCGTGTTCATGTGGCCAGACCATCGTTTTCAAGGAAAAATAAATTCTCCGGAGCTGGTATGCAAATTCCCTGCTGTACATACTTGACCACGTAGACAACCTTGCAATCCAACGCCATGACATTAAGTCTGAATTAAACAACCAAATTTGCATCGAAATAAGCAAGAGGTGAGTTCAAAGTCCTCATTTAATGTGTAGCATTGGATTGCAGGGTTATCCACATGATATCAATCAGCGTCAGGAATGCACGAGAAGAAGTTTACATACCGACCTACAGAATTTATTTCCCGTTTTCAAATGTTCATACTTCATAGTCATGTAGCATATGAACTTAATTCGCTGGCCTGACCCTGGCCAATGCTGGGCCAGTTCCTTAGGGACATATATATAATAATAAGCTGTGCAAGTTGGTTCCGTCCTGGCCTGCGGCTTCTCGCATTCTCACTGAAATGTACGTGCCTTGGCCCGTACTACGCGGAGTCTCACGCTGATCTAACCCGTGACGTTTCTGTCTCGTCACGCGCACGCGCGGGGATTTTATTCTGCAGTCTGAGGTGAACTTTCTCGGGAGGCTGTCGCATCCCAACCTGGTGAGGTTGCTGGGGTATTGCTTGGAGGACAGGGAGCTCCTGCTCGTCTACGAGTACATGGCCAGGGGCAGCCTGGAGAACCACCTCTTCAGAAGTGAGTCCTGGAACATGGTTCTTGGCTTTAATTCCTAGCTTCCTGTCTGTTCCTTTGCAACTTCACTCGATTGATTTATTTGATAAAGATTGGGTTGACTTGCTGACAACGACGTTGAATTGCCTCTGCATATGATAGATTTAGGCTGGCTCATCATAAAAGTAAATGCAACTAATTAAACCCCATATTCCGGGGTCTACCGACCGGCCTAACACAGCCTTGTACGGTTAGGGTGTGTTTGGTTCATGGGATAAGGTTGAATGGAATGAGATGGTCTTGTACCATTTGGTTCTATTATTTTAGGTTAATGAGATGATTCAGCATCTAGAGGAAATATTCCTCAAATTTGTATCACTTGATCCAGGATATGATGGTTCCATTCAAACAGCCAAACGCATGGATGACTTTTTTTCGAACCATCTCATACATGTACCATTTGGTACAGACAACCAAACGCACCCAGTTTGACGGACCGAGCTATTACTATAGGGCCAGCCAGGACGTCCTAACATGTCTGCAGGTTTTATCGAGCCAAATTTATTCTGGAGGTTCAGACCACAGATGACAGAAGGGTAAGGGCCTGTTTGGCAACAAGGTTTTGCAAAACTATGGTTTGGGATTTGTCTTGGCATAAAAAACATGGTTTTACTAAACCCCATTGAAACCATGGTTTTTCTTGGAACTCTCAAATGTTTGGCTACAAAGTTTTTGAGTTGTTTTGGCGTCATTGTTCAGAAAAATTTGCCCAAAACCAAAGTTTCCAAAACAGAGAAAAATCCATGGTTTTGTGAAAACCATGGTTTTTAAAATAGAGTTTTTTGAAGGGCTACCAAATACCTCATGGTTTCTAAAACAGAGTTTTTCTTCAAAACCATAGTTTTATCTCGAAACTATGAAAAAACCTTGTTGCCAAACAGGCCCTAAAAGTGCTCTGTTGTTTAGTTGTGCGAAATACTAGCAAGCATGAAAATTGCACTGTGCCACTGTGACGAAAGGCCACCACGAAATAACTGCACTGATTGAATCGAAATATTTGTATAATTTTTATTTTTAGAATCAAGTTGAAACATTTGTAAATTGAGAAGGAGAAATAACATGCATCTCTTGCAAGCAGAAGGCGGATCCGTCCAACCCATCTCCTGGGGCCTCCGGCTACGCATCGCCATCGGCGCCGCCCGCGGCCTCGCCTTCCTGCACTCGTCGGAGAAGCAAGTGATCTACCGGGACTTCAAGGCCTCAAACATCCTCCTCGACACGGTACGTACGCGCGTCCTCGAAAAAAACCATAACAAGAGATGGCGTATGGAGAACTGACCGAAGGTCAGCTGGCTAGGAGCGTGCGTTGCATCTTCGCCCACCAGTATTCGAGCTGATGCTTATCCTCTACTTCTCAGGCCTCGTTTGGTACGGTTCGATACGATTCCAGATTCTAGTAGAAACGAGGTTGAGGGTGATTCAGCCACGATGTGAAAAAAGAAGAAACATTTCGAGAAGAATCGTTCCCAGTTTTAACCCGTTTGGCAGGGTTTCTCTTAGATTCTAAGTAGAACAGATCGGTTCCAAGTTGTCCAACGGGGTTTTAGTGTATTGTCAGAGCTTTTGACCCAATTTAAAAAAAGAGATGGCATCTTTGTCCACCAGTGTTCGAGCCGCGAGCGCGGTGCTGATGCTCATCCTCTATTTTTTAGTGCATTACTAAAACCAGCGCACCTAAGCAATTAACCTTCGCTCTGTCTCGTCATGCGCGCAGAACTACAACGCCAAGCTCTCCGACTTCGGTCTCGCGAAGAACGGCCCCACCGGTGGCGACAGCCACGTCACCACCCGGGTGATGGGCACCTACGGCTACGCCGCACCGGAATACGTCGCCACAGGTACCCAGCCCTTCTGCCACGACACGGGGTTGTACATGTGGACGGTATCAAATGTGCCGAATACTTACGTGCCTTCCTTGGACCGTCAGGTCACCTGTACGTGAAGAGCGACGTGTACGGGTTCGGCGTGGTGCTGCTGGAGATGCTCACGGGTATGCGGGCGCTGGACACGGCCCGGCCCGCGCAGCAGTACAACCTGGTGGACTGGGCCAAGCCCTACCTGGCAGACCGGCGGAAGCTGGCGCGGCTGGTTGACCCGCGGCTGGAGGGGCAGTACCCGTCCAAGGTCGCTCTGCGGGCGGCCCAGCTCACGCTGCGGTGCCTCTCGGACGACCGCAAGAGCCGGCCCTCTATGGCCGAGGTCGTCGCGGTCCTCGAGGAGATCGAGCGCACCAAAACGCGGCCCAGGTGCGCGTCTCGCCGGGAGGACGCTTCCCCTCGGTCGGCAGCGCACCACGAATCGTCGCGGCCGAGGTCCGGGTCGGACGGTGCGCGGAGCAGCCACCCGTCTCCAAGAGTGAGATAGGCCCGTCATCCCTTAAAAAAAGAGAATGCAGAAAGAGATAGGCCCGTCGGCCTAACGTTGGTGGAGCTCAGCGCCGGTTTTGGCCCGTCCGGGGCTTGTCGTGGCACGTTCTCCCGGTGTTTTGGATCTTTTGGTTGCTGTGGGCGGGAATCGCCACTGGTTTTGTATGTCAGCTCAGATCCCGGATGGCCCAAATGTTGGCGGGTTAGATGTTTTTCTTCTTCTTCTTCTTCTTTCATTTTTCTTCTCTTTTTTACCAGATTTTGGTGTACATATATACTACTTTCTGAAACAAAAACTACTACTTTTCTTCTGAAAAAGAAAACACGGATGCTCGCTTAGCATTCCTCAATTCATACTTCTATTTCGCTAAACGGAATAAATGGAGTAGTCGATGCCAGTGTCGTGTCTGCTTAAATGCCGGGCTTAAGTGTGGATAGTATCGTGCATGCAGTATAATCGATAAATGCATCAAATATACTAGTTAGAACTTCGGTTTGGTATTAGTAAATACCATGATATTTCAATTCTGTATCGGTACATACCATATTTATCAAACTAACGTGAATTGTTATTTTTCACTTAACGTTTTGGATATCGATATGGATTATAATGCATATCTTTGACCATTATCCTAGCTAAGTATACGTTAGTAAAAAAAATATTTCACACATTTGACTATTATTTTGATAAATCTAATGATATTATTCTCATGTGAAACTATACTTTATACACATTTCATCATTACTTTATATAATTATACATGTATTTTTTCTATTTCGGTATTCGATTTATTTTGGTTTACTCGCGGTTTTTACCAAAAAAAACTGTATCCCAAAAATTAAATTTTTATCATACCATACCAAATACCGTATACCAGTCAAGCCGATATGAATTGACCGATTCAGTTTGATTTTTTTGACACGATTTTTTGGTTTGGTAAAACCGTGCACAGCCCTAGGTGCGGACATGACTGGTTTCTAGTTCTATGTGCCCACAACTTATTAGCACATGTACAGTAAAGTTGTCGGGGGTTAGGTAATTCCCATAGATTACCTCAGGTGCCACGAACAGCCGAGCTCGCTCCTGCCCGAGCCATCAGGAGGTCGTTCCCAAGGACGACCTAGTCGGGGCCTAGGAAGGTCGTGTAGTCTGGCCGATTGCGAGCTTGCGCTCGCGTAAGACAACCGAGCTCGGAGCTGGCTATTAGCCGACCTGCCGTGATCTCGAGGTCGGTGGAAGTAACCACCGGCGGCGTAATCTCCGTCAGTTCGTTGCGTCCTCCACGGGAGCGTGGCGGAGTTGTAGGATCTGTTAGTTGCCACATTGGACGTGGTCGAATGTGCGGATAATGGATCTCAACGAGTACGGTCCTTTGTAAACTATAAAAGCATCCCCACCATGAGGGGGGGAGGCATACTGAATATACACGAGCTGGAGTAGGGCTATTATCTCCCTCTTGAGAGGCCCGAACCAAGGTAAAACATTGTGTCACTGCTTAGTCCGGTCTGGTAAGTCATACCTTTGAGTAACCCCGCACGTAAGAAGGGATTGTGGTTGGTCCCATCATCAACCAAGTAAGCTCGGCGGGGGCCTGCTCCCCAATCGTCGACAAAAGTTATCTTAGATTACTCTTAATTAGTATATATTAGTTTTGTCCTATGTAGAAGAGTAAGAAAAGAGGAGAGATAGTCAACTCTCATGCAGGAACCATTATGGCACGAGAAACAAGATAGATTAGTTATGTAAAAGAGAGAAGCGATAGTTATTATACATCATCTATAGAAAATCTTTATAGATAGTTATTATACAAGCTGACTTTATTGCTTACTCTAGATAATATAGATGAGAGGCGGAATAAGTAATGGACTTTAGTATTGTACTAGCAAAGCCCACTACAGATTAATAGTAAACTAAAAGCTAACTTGTACAATAACTATCTCTAAAGGTTTGTCGACGATTGGAGAACGGGCTCCCGTCGAGCTTACTTGTTGAATGGGGGATCAACAGAGCCCCGTCGTGCGGACCAAGGAGGTCGTTCGAGCGATGCCAAGGTCGGGAGAAAAAAAAGGGGGGGACTCGGTGTTTATCCTGGTTCGGCCTCCTCCGCCGGATAACAAATTCTACTCCAGTGTATTGTGTTCTATCTCTTCGTCCCCTTCCCTGTTACAGATCTTCAGGGGGGTTTAAATAATACGACTATAGGTACAAAGAAGGCAACTACCTCCTGGGATCACGCTATGTATCCATATCCGTGACCCGGCCCTTGATTCGTGTCTTTGTTTGAATTTCGGTATGATCTTCCTTGATCTTGGTGATTGGTTGTCTCCTTCCTTCCTCGTAGCGCTCGCCGGCCCTCCGACCAAACACCTGAGTAGGTCGTGGCCTCTACGAGCATGCTTGCTCGTGGGGGGGGGTGTGTTTGGTACTCCTGCGAGTAAAGGTGCGGACGCGTATGCTCGAAGGAGAAGGAGGGATGCTCGTTTCATTCTCCCGAGCATCTTCTTTTAGTTTTGCCTGGTCGGTGGGCTTAGCTTTTCACGGGGGTACCGTGGACTTTTGCCAGATAGCCAATCCCCGACAGCTAGCCCCCGAGGTTCAAGTGGGGAACCCTCGGGCTTCCCCTTGAGCCTAAGAAGACGTGAGGGGGGATTGAATTTCTTTTGGTCGTGGCTCACGACCATTTTACGTCGGGAGACGAACTTCTTTACCCGCCGCGTGCTTGCTCCGCGTGGGCGCGTCGTTTGGTTGTTCTGCGGTTCCTTCTCTGAGAAGCCTCCCTGCAACGGTACGGCAGTTTCTCGAAAAGCGCGCTTTCTTCGGCCAGGTGTCGCTACGTGATAGGCGGCGATTTTTAACCTGTCCCTTCGCTGTCTCTTTAACCCTTTCTACCGGGAGAGGTCGGAGTCACACTGTGTCTCTTTGCTCGTCTTCGGCCAAAAAATCTTCCAAGAGCCCTAGCGCCCAAGAACCCTTTTCGCTCCTTCCTTCTTTGGTCATGGCGCGCGTTTCAAGGTTAGCCGATGACCGAAGGAGGCTCCAGTGTGCTCACGGCGAGGGGTACGCCCACCAGGCTCGGTCGAGTGCACGGGAGCGATGCGGCTGGCCGGCACCGCGGAGACGGAGATCGTCTCCTGCGAGTTGTACGCCGTCAATCAGGCTTCGTGCCCGCCTCGAGAGCGATTTCCTCGCCTCCGTGCTTGCCTTCTGCGGTGCGAGATCTCTCATCTCCACCCCAACTCTATCCTTTCTCGCAATCTTCTCCCATCTTTGCGAGGCTTACGTGGAGTGTAGTGCCCACGGCTAGCCTCTTCTTTCACTTCTATTCCCCTTCCGCCGTGGATGGCTCACGGCTATGCGTTTATCTTCGCCTCCGCCCAACCGACCATACGAGTACCCCTCGTTGCTCTGAAGGACTCGGTGTCGGGTTGGGCCGACCTCTGGTTCTACCGAAGAAGGCGGAGGGTCCCAGTTGGTCTATCTTGGGAGGATGCTCCGCCATCGAGGCGCGGCGCCGCCTGCGTAACTTTGAGGAAGAGCGGGTGCTCGGGGCGATCGGTGAGCTTGCCCAGATGGGGCTCACTGGTCGGGATATCGCCCGACTTTACCTTCAACCGGTGTCCTCGCCGAGGCGCCGCGAGCACTTCTTCTTCGAGGTGACCGGTGGCATGACTTCACCCGTGAGGACAACGCAGTATGTTCCTGGACCTTTTTCTCGAGCATCGTTGCTTTACGGTGATCGGTGCTATATATTTTTTTGTTTTAATCTTGGTCGTGACTGACTCACGAGGGCCAATTTGGGTTGACGAGAGGTCGCCGAGATGTTTGGTGCCTCGAAGGAGAAGGAGCCGACGCCAATCGCCGATCCCCAAGAACATTTTTGACCGCGGTGACGCGGTAAGTACATCTTCCTGCTTCCGTTCGAGGGCATGTTTCCCGAGCTTATTTCTCCCTATTTCTGTTTGCAGGAGAAGGTCGCCCTTGACCTCGCCGTGTCGAGCGCTGCAGCGCCGCCGCAGGCCAGCACCCCGGCCAGGGGTTCCCGCAAGAGGTCGGCGGGTCGAGGCCGCCAAGCATCCGCCTCGCCTCCCCGCGCCAAGCGGTCGAAGCGCCGAGCTTCGACCAGGACCCCCACGCCGCACCTTGAGTACGCCGACCGCCAGGAGGTAAGCGAACTTCGAATCTGGTATGATGACTTCAAACGGAGGAGGCCGGAGTTGATGGGTCGATCGAACAGGCCGGCAAAGCGAGGAAGGCCGAGGAGGATGGCGCTGCTTGCCGGGCAGAAGGTAAGCTCCCGCTTCATCCTCTTGTTCTGTTCTTGTCTTGCGATTTTCTTCGGGCTAACCCCACCCTGTTTGGCGTGGGCGTGATAGCTCGGATGTTGCTTTTGGACTTCCGTCAGATGGCTGAGGAGATTATCGACTCTGCGATTGACACCGAAGCTCGACCGCGTCGTCGACCAAGTGATGGCCGAGATGGGGAGGAGTCGGTGCAGTGCGGCCTCAATGGAGTCCGAGCTTCCCTCGGCGGGCCCGAGCTTCCTTCGGCGGACGTGGGACCTATTCCACCGGAGGAGCAAGAGCCGTAGGGGCCGAGGACCAAGAAGCCTTGGCCTTGGTCCCTTGCGAAGGGTAGCGCAAGCGAGCCCTGCGACGGCTCCGATGGTCAAGGGTGGTGGCTGACCCCTGGCCCTTGGCGAGCCAAGAGGAGAGGAGCTCGGCTGCCGGCCAGCCACCTCAAGCTGCGGACCAAGGGAGATGCGGTCGTGATCGATCGGCCACTTCACCGCTGAAGTGATCGCCGAGCCCGACCAGCTGCCTCCGTCCGCGGACCACGAAGAGGAGGTGGTCGTTGATGACCAGCTGCCCCCAACCGCGGACCACGGGCCGGAGGTGGTCGTCCTCGACCAATCGCCTCTGGGCATGGAGCTCCCATTGCTTCCGGTCGCGGAAGTGCAAGGGGCGGAAGCGGCCGGGCGTCCACTTCGAGCGCAATGGGCCGGTAGAGGAAGGCGCCACGAGCCGCTGTTGACGTATGAAGACCAACCTCGGGGCGCCCTAGGGTTGGTCGAAGGAGGAACGCGTCGTTGCCCTCCTGGGAGCACCAGGTGCCAGGAGGGGCAAGATCTGGCGTGCGGCTCGGATCGGATGATGGCCTGCGTGGGTTAATCCCTTTTTCCGAGCTGGCGCTACCGACCGCCAGCGGCTTCAAGACAAGCTGGTCAGCTGGGCTCTTCTGGTAAACGCTTCGCTTCTAACTTTTTACATGAGGCGAGCAATCTTCAAGGGGTTCTTCTTGACCTTCCTTCCCTTTTCTTCTTTTTTGCTCCAAGTTTGCTGCGAAGGCTATGGAGGACATCGATGCCTCCGCAGTTCCAAAGAGAGGAGTTCGGGCGTACCATCGCGAGCAAGACGCCAAGATCGCCGATCTCGAGCCGGGTCTCCGAGGTGCGCGAGGCCGACCAAGGAGCTGGAGTTGGCGAAGAGTCTCATCGCCGGACTTCGGGACCAGCTTCGAGAGCGAGACGGCCAAGAACACTTCGTAACGTATGTGCCGACCTCGAAGAGGAGCCGGGAAGTTGCGGCAGAGGTCCCCGACCAAGGCCGACCTCCAGCCGAGCTCGGAGCGCGAAGAGTCAGCTCAAGGAGGTGCAACGCCGACAGCGCGGTGAAGGTCGTCTTTGCTCGGCGGAAAGTTTTGGACCTGGAGGCGAGGTCGACTCCTTAAGGAGGAGCTTGTCGCCCTTCGTGCCGAGCGTAGGACTTAGCTCTTCTTTTATTTTTAGCTCGTGTAACTCCTGTAAAAAAGAAAACAACCTTTTGGGTTAAATGAGCAAACTAGCAGGTGTCTGGGTCCTTGCTTGTTTTTCTCAAGTTCGCCTTCAACATATGCTTACATGATCCCGGTTCTGTAGAAAAAGAAAACAAGTTCCTGCATAAGAGCATATAGCATAGATACGAGCAAAGGATCCTTGGAAGAAGGGACGGAACGTTCCTATCATACGGAGCCCCTGCCATGGACAAAGGTCGTGCCCTCACTGTTGCGAGCACGAGTTTGTTCATGGGAAAATTTAAGGGTCGCTTTGGTCGTAACGATTTTTTGAATGACTTAAATAGGTCGGTTGTGTTGAGAGAAGTGTGAGCACAGAGCAGACGAGCTTTAAACCAACAATACGTAGAGCCGCCATACCCGAGAGGTCACTGAACCGGGCTTAGAGTGGATGCTCGCGCCCGACCACGCATACAGTGAAGAGCTACTGTGGAAAGTGGACGATTGGGTGAGCATCCGGCCGGGGGCCAAGGGAAATGGTGCGCACATACTTGTCGGATAAGTTCGTCTGCAGTGCTGGTAGACGACGATGCTCGTTCGACAAAGCGAGGACAAAAACACGAGAATGAGGGGAAATGTTTTATTTGGAAAGGACGCAAGGGGCGCGAGATAGGAGTACTCGTCTAAACGTAGAATTTACGCAGTTGATCAATGTTCCAGGTGCTGGCGAGCTCCCGACCGTCTTCCATCGCGAGGCGGACAGCCCCCGGGCGCGCTGTGGACACGACCGTGTAGGGTCCCTCCCATCTCGGGGTCAGCTTATTGGCCTTCGACAGGTCTTGAAGTCTTCGCAAGACCATGTCACCAATTTGCAGGGACCTTGGTCGGACTAACTTGGCCGCGTGCCTACGGAGAGCTTGTAGGTAAATCGCAGACCGTAGCAACGCCCGTTCACGTGTCGCCTCGACGAGGTCTAGGTCGAGGAGGCGTTCAACCTCCTGGTCGGCGAATCGACCACCTGCACCCTTGGGGAACTTAGCACAATTTCGGCAGCAAAGCGGCCTCCGCACCATAGACGCAGTTGGAAAGGCGTTTACTTTGTGGCCCGACTCGTCGTGGTACGGACAGACCAAAGAACGGCGGGAAGCTCATCCACCCACTGCTGCCTGTGTTGGCTGAGGCTTTCGAAGACCCTCTTTTTTATGCCCTGAACTAACTGCCCATTTGCTCGCTCGGCTGCTCCGTTACTCTGTGGATGTGCTACAGAAGCGAAACAGACCTTGGTCCCGACCTCCTCGCAGTAACTCTGGAACAGTTCGCTGGTGAACTGGGTCCGTTAATCGTGATAAGACGGTTGGGTATCCCGAACCGAGTTACCACATTGTCGCGGAGGAATCTCTTGGCCGCTGGGCCGAGATGGTCGAGACGGCTCGGCCTCTATCCACTTAGTGAAAGTGTCGATGGCCACGAGCAAATACTTGCGGCCTTTCGACCGAGGAAAGGGTCCAAGGACGTCGAGCCCCCAGGTCGAGAATGGCCACGAAAGCGGTATGGTTTGCAGGGCGTATGCTGGTTGACGGGATTTGCGAGCATGGAACTGGCATGCTCGGCAGGTCGTTACGATTGACCGTGCGTCCGTCAAGGCCGTAGGCCAGTAGTAACCCAATCGGAAGGCCTTGCTCACAAGCGTTCTGAAAGACGAGTGAGCTCCGCACATTCCTTCGTGGATATCACGAAGAAGGTACTGGCCTTCCTCCTGAGAGACGCATCTGGAAAGGATTCCTAATGCGCCTTTCCGGTATAGGTCGCCTTCGATCAGTCTGTACTGAGAAGATCGCCTTGTTAGCCGGGAACGCTCGGCTTCTTCCTCGGGCAATGTCCCATGCGCAAGGTATTGGATGAATGGCGTCATCCAATTTGCACTTTGCTCGAGGAATGAGACCCTACCGCCGGTCTCTGGTGCCTCCTCTTCAGAGGGAATGGAGGGCTTATGTAGGTGCTCGACAAGCACCCCCCGTCGGAGCGGTGGTTTGAGAGGAACCGACCTTAGACATTTGGTCGGCCAGGGAATTATCCTTCCTGGGGATGTAGATTACTTCGAAATTCTTGAAGTATTTCTCCATCTTCCTTACTTCGGCCAGGTACAGCGCCATTGAGGTATCGGAACACTGATACTCTTTGTCCGCACGACGGGGCTCTATTGATCCCCCATTCAACAAGTAAGCTCGACAGGAGCCCGTTCTCCAATCGTCGACAGCTGGCGCCGTCCGTGGGGACGACAGCTTGATTCCCGTGCAGATCAAGATTCTCGAGGATGCCAAACTCGGGAGACACTCGGGACCTTTGCGTTTTTGACCACGTTGAAGATGACGACATGTACTACGCCGGCGACGGCGTGGCCAATGTGACCGATCCTATCGGTCACATTGAGTCTGGGAGCCCTTCCCCGGACACGGGAATGCGAGGACAGGACCTTGAATGGGGGATCAACAGAGCCCCGTCGTGCGGACCAAGGAGGTCGTTCGAGCGATGCCAAGGTCGGGAGAAAAAAAAGGGGGGACTCGGTGTTTATCCTGGTTCGCGACCAACTGTGAATCGCCCTTCACAGTGAGCCGTTGGACTCCTAGCGATTTACATGCCCGAAGCCCAGCCAAAAGGCCTTCGTACTCCGCCGCGTTGTTGGTCGCGGTGAAATGTAGTTGGATGGCGTACTGAAGTTGCTCTCCATCCGGGGAGACCAAGACGACGCCAGCCCCCGAGCGCTCGTATGCTCGAGATCCATCAAAGTACAAGGTCCAGGAGTTTTCCCTCGAATCATTGGTTCCGCTGGCTGGTGGTGCCGGAGCCGTCCATTCTGCCACGAAATCAGCCAAGACTTGTGATTTTATCGCCGTGCGGGCCGAGAACACCAGCTCGAACTCGGCGAGCTCCATTGCCCACTTGGCTATGCGACCACTGGCGTCCTGATTTTTCAGGATTTCCCTGAGTGGGAAGCTGGTTGGCACCACGATCTTGTGTGCTTGAAAGTAGTGGCGCAACTTCCTGGAGGCCATCAGCAACGAGTATAGTAGTTTCTGGACCTCAGGGTAACGCTCCTTTGGTCCGTGAAGTACTTACGACGTAATAGATAGGTCGCTGGTACCATCTCTCTCATCGCTAACACCGCGCTTTTACCGCTATGGGTTGCCGCCAGGTATAGTAGCAATTCTTCCCCCGCTGCGGGTGTGACGAGGACGGGCGGCTTGGAGATGTACTGTTTTAGCTCTTTGAACGAGCGATCAGCTTCCTCTGTCCATGTGAAACCGTCATGCTTGCGGAGGGCTTTAAAGAAAGGTAGCCCTCGCTCCCCCAGCCGGGAGATAAACCGGCTTAAGGCGGCCATTCTTCCGGTCAGAGCTTGTACTTCCTTCACGCACGTGGGCGACCTCATGTTCTCAATGGCTTCGATTTTCTCCGGGTTTGCCCCAACGCCATGTGGCCCGACCATGTAGCCGAGCACCTTGCCAGCCTTAACGCCGAACACGCATTTTTCTGGATTTAGCTTTATTCGATGCTTATTGAGGTTACGTAAAGTTTCTTCCAAGTCGAAGAACGTGACCGAAGTACTTTTGCTTTTGACAACTATGTCATCGACATAAACCTCCAAATTTCGACCTACTTGGTGCGTGAAAGTTTTACGCATGAGGCTGAAAGGTTGCTCCCGCATTTCTCAGACCGAAAGACATGGTCGTGTAGCAGAAGGTACCGAATGGGGTGATGAAGGAAGTCTTTTCCTCGTCTCCGCATGATAGGCTGATCTGATGATAGCCCGAATAGGCGTCCAGGAAGCTCATGGTCTGTGACCCTGCCGTCGCGTCCACCAATTGGTCTATGCGAGGCAACAGATAGTTGTCTTTTGGGCACGCAGCGTTCAAACCCGTGTGATCGACGCACATGCGCCACTTGCCTCCTTTTTCCCTGACCAGAACTGGATTGGCTAGCCACTCGGAGTGCTCGACCTCTCTGATGAAGCCAGCTTTTAGGAGTTTGTCGAGTTCCTCCAGGATGATTGCCTGCTTTTCCGGGGAAAAGCGTCTAAGTTTCTGCCTCACTGGTTTTTTGTCGGTGAGCGCTAGCTTTGTGCTCGATCACCTCCCTTGGGACCCCGGGCATGTCGGATGGTTCCAGGCGAACACATCCGACCTTGCCCGGAGGAAGGTGATGAGCTCGAGGTCCTATTTGGGACCTAAGGAAGATCCCACATGAACGACCGTGGCCGGTTCCGACTCGTTGAGCGGAACGACCTTTGGTCTCTCCTCCAAGCTGGAGGGCAAGTTTAGGCCGGGAATGCTTCGGCTCTTGGTCAGGACCGCGAGTGGGTAACTGACCGACCATATCCAACGCTCTTTCATCGCAATTGAGTGCGGACTTGTGGTTCCCTTTGATGGTTATAACTCCGCTCGTCCGGAATCTTCAGCACCGATACGCATGATGCGAGGCGGCCATGAACTTGGCCAAGGCCGGCTGCCGAGGATGGCGTTGTAGGCCGACTCGAAGTCTACCACCTCGAAGGTGATTAACTCCGCTCGAAGTTACTTGGGCCGCTGAAAGTCAGGCAGGACGACCTGCCCTGCAGGTTTGATCGAGGTGCCCGGGACTATCCCGAAGAAGGGCACGGCTACACTCTTGATTTTGGAACGAGGAATCTGCATCTCGTCCAAAACCTTGGTTGAAATAAGGTCCAAAGAGCTCCCGGAGTCTATGAGGACCCGACCGACAACGGTATTGCTGATGGTGGGGTTCACGACCATCGGAAGCCTTTGTGGTTTGGTCATCCCAAGGGGACAATCGTCCTTGGAGAAGGTGAGGGACATCTCGGACCATTTCAGCTGCTGCACCGGAGGCTTACCCTGGGTAACATGGTGCACTTCCCTTGCGGCGTCCTTTAAGTCCCGGCGGGACTTGTAGGCGGAGGAGCCCCCGAAGATGACAGCTATGTGATTCTGTGGTTCTTGGTATTTCATGTCATCCTCACTTTCCTCGGCGGGCTGTTTACCTTTGCCATTTTCACCCTGCTCTGGAAGCGTCGGCATGGGACCCTTGCCTGTAAAATCGCTTCCAGCGGTAGGCCCACGCTCGGCAATTCCGTAGGTCGTGCCGTCGCTGAGTGAAGCGGATGAGAGGTCGCCCGTTGGTCTGCTTGGTCACCTCGTTCTCGAGGCCTGTGTGGTTGTCCTCTTCCCCGAGCGTTAAACCCCCGGCGCTGCGGCTGGGTTGCTCGGGGCTGTTGTTGTTCCACCGCGGCAACCATGGCTGGCGAGGCTGGCAAGGTGCTCGGCTACATGGTCGGGCCACATGGCGTTGGGGCAAACCCGGAGAAAATCGAAGCCATTGAGAACATGAGGTCGCCCACGTGCGTGAAGGAAGTACAAGCTCTGACCGGAAGAATGGCCGCCTTAAGCCGGTTTATCTCCCGGCTGGGGGAGCGAGGGCTACCTTTCTTTAAAGCCCTCCGCAAGCATGACGGCTTCACATGGACAGAGGAAGCTGATCGCTCGTTCAAAGAGCTAAAACAGTACATCTCCAAGCCGCCCGTCCTCGTCACACCCGGCTGGGAAGAATTGCTACTATACCTGGCGGCAACCCGCAAGCGGTAAGCGCGGTGTTAGCGAGAGAGAGATGGTACCTGGCCGACCTATCTATTACGTCGGCCAAGTACTTCATGGACCAAAGGAGCGTTACCACGAGGTCCGTAAACTACTATACTCGTGTCGATGGCCTCCGTGAAGTTGCGCCACTACTTTCAAGCACACAAGATCGTGGTGCCAACCACTTCCCACTCAGGAAATCTGAAAAATCAGGACGCCCGGTGGTCGCATAGCCAAGTGGGCAATGGAGCTCGCCGAGTTCGAGCCGGGTGTTCTCGGCCGCACGGGCGATAAAATCACAAGTCTTGGCTGATTTCGTGGCGAGAATGGACGGCTCGGCACCACCACCAGCGGAACCAATGATTCGAGGGAAAACTCACGGACCTTGTACTTTGATGGATCCCGAGCATCTGGCGCTCGAAGTGGCGTCGTCTTGGTCTCCCCGGATGGAGAGCAACTTCAGTACGCCATCCAACTACATTTCGCCGCGACCAACAACGCGGCGGAGTACGAAGGCCTTTTGGCCGGGCTTCGGGCATGTAAATCGCTAGGAGTCCAACGGCTCACTGTGAAGGGCGATTCACAGTTGGTCGCGAACCAGGATAAACACCGAGTCCCCCCTTTTTTTTCTCCCGACCTTGGCATCGCTCGAACGACCTCCTTGGTCCGCACGACGGGGCTCTGTTGATCCCCCATTCAAGGTCCTGTCCTCGCATTCCCGTGTCCGGGGAAGGGCTCCCAGACTCAATGTGACCGATAGGATCGGTCACATTGGCCACGCCGTCGCCGGCGTAGTACATGTCGTCATCTTCAACGTGGTCAAAAACGCAAAGGTCCCGAGTGTCTCCCGAGTTTGGCATCCTCGAGGATCTTGATCTGCACGGGAATCAAGCTGTCGTCCCCACGGACGGCGCCACCGCCGACGATTGGAGAACGGGCTCCGCCGAGCTTACTTGTTGAATGGGGGATCAACAGAGCCCCGTCGTGCGGACCAAGGAGGTCGTTCGAGCGATGCCAAGGTCGGGAGAAAAAAAAGGGGGGACTCGGTGTTTATCCTGGTTCGGGCCTCCCTCTGCCGGGATAACAGCCCTACTCCAGTGTATTGTGTTCTATCTCTTCGTCTCCTTTTCTGTTACAGATCTTCAGGGGGGTTTAAATAATACGACTATAGGTACAAAGAAGGCAACTACCTCCTGGGATCACGCTATGTATCCATATCCGTGACCCGCCGTCCTTGATTCGTGTGCTGTTTGAATTTCGGGTATGATCTTCCTTGATCTTCGGCTGATTGGTTGTCTCCTTCCTTCCTCGTAGCGTTCGCCGGGCCCTCCGACCAAACACCTGAGTAGGTCGTGGCCTCTACGAGCATGCTTGCTCGTGGGGGGGTGTGTTTGGTACTTCTGCGAGTAAAGGTGCGGACGCGTATGCTCGGAGGAGAAGGAGGGATGCTCGTTTCATTCTCCCGAGCATCTTCTTTTAGTATTGCCTGGTCGGTGGGCTTAGCTTTTCACGGGGGTACCGTGGACTTTTGCCAGATAGCCAATCCCCGACATGGTTGTCTCTAGATGTTGTGCAATAACTATATCTTCTTTATTGTACATAAATAATCTACCTATGTTTCCGTGCAAAGCTGGCTACTAAGACCCTGTTTGGTACGATTCTAGATTCTAATAGAAACGGAAATGGTTCCAGATTCTTGGTAAAAACGTTTCAGGTAGGATTCAACCACAGAGTGGAAAAAGAAGAAACGATCCGAAGAGAATCGTTCTGAGCTTTAGCCTGTTTGGTTGGGTTTCTTCCAGAATCTAGTAGAAACGATCCGGTTTCAAGTTGCCAAACAGAGCCTAAATAAGAGTTAGCTATCTTACTCTCATCTTTTCCCACTCTTCTACATAGACAAAAATTGATGTGTACAAACTAAGAATTAGCTGAGGTGACTTTAGGGCATGTACAATAAGGCCACATCAGCTGGCTCTTAGCCTACACATCAGGTTTGGTCTGTGTAGAAGAGTGAAAGGAGGAGAGAAAAAATAGCTATCTTATTTAGTAGTCAGTTTTGTACAGAAGTATAAGTAGATTATTTACGAACAAGAGAAGAGATAATTATTGCACACATTTAGAGATAACTTTGAGAAACAATTATCGTACCAGTTAGTTTTTACTTATTATTAATTTACGGTGCTCTCACCGCCACATCGCTGCTCGCTAGGCTGTTCGACGCCCTGTGCAAAGTGCGCCATTAACACGAGCTCCAATCGTCAGCCCGGTTAGCTCTGCTCAGATTAACCACTCGCTGCCGGCGGCTGTTCCGTTTAGTTGGCTGTTAATTGGGTGCAGTAAAGCTTCGTACGGCGCTCTTTCTTGGCGAAATTTATTTTTTTAGACCAAAGGCCGGAAAAGCTCTGCTTTACTGAAAGCAAACCATCTGTCTTGGTCGACACAGTACTAGTAGCTGTGTTGCAATCAGAGGTACACTGAAAATTGAATCGAATCAGCACTGAAAATTGAATCCTCACATAAACAAAGTTCAGAGGCTTCCCGGTCTCTCCTCGCGCCACATCGCCCCGCTCGTCCGGACCATTTGATCGTGAGTTCGAATGGTCTAGATTGACTCTCTCAGACGACAGGCTTAAAAGAAAATCATCATCTCCTCTCATCGCCACAAGGGCCGCGTGGTGCAGCGGTAAGACCGCTCCCTCGCGGCTCTGCGACGCGGGTTCGAGTGTGCGCTCCGCTCGTGCGCAAGTATCTTCCCCGTGTGACGCGTGGCACGCTCGCGTGGGGGGTGGGGATCCAATTTTTTTTGCAAAAAGATCCCTACAAGTTCACATAATTGCATACGGGTCCCCCTTTTTTTGAAAAAAAGATCCTTTTTTGTGTAAAGGCCCTATGAAAATCCCTTTTTGCGTAAAGATCCTTTGTTTTTGTGAAAAAGTCCTTTTTCGCATAATGGCCCTCCGGGGAAAAAATTTCGTGAAGGTTTTTTTAGCGGAAGATCCGGTTCTGATTTTACCCGTTTTTTCTCTTCTTGCGTAAAGTCTCTCTGAATACCCGTTTCTTTTCTCTCTTTTTTTTTATGTAAACGCCCCATTTTTATGGCGTGGCAACACCGCACCCAATTTCTAGTTATACATATTGCAAGAAGAATGGTCACTTGGTTGAATTTTGCTTTAGGAAGCCCAAGTTAATGAGAAGTACTCCATTCGTCTAAATTTATAAGGTGTATTTCTTTTTGGTACATAGACCAAGAAAGTATTAAAAATAACTAAATTACTCCTAATTATTATCACTAAGCACTATATTCAATGCATGCATGTAGAGAATATGAAGTAAAGATGGATATTTATTAGGGGTATAAAGAGTACATCACACTAATTTTGCATTAAAATTTGTAATATACCTTTTTATTTATGGACAAAATCATCAAAAAAAATAAGCCTTATAAATTTGGACGGAGAGAGTATTCGGGAGCATCCTCTAGTGACCCTCTGGAGCTAGAGCAAGATCTAGCTTTATTGATGGGTTCTGTAACACTTCTGGTAGTGTAGAGTTAGACATACGCTTGGTTCTCCTCCCTGGTTCATGCATCTAGCGAGGAGTTGATCTCCTTCGGGCATGCTAACACAGGATGTGTGATGGCCAAAGGATCTGTGAGAGTCAACGAGAACTTCATTCTCAAGGGCATTGCTTTGGTGAGTAAGCTCTAGTAAAATCCATTGTCCTTTTCTCAATTTACTGAACATGAGAATCTTGAGATTAGATTTAAAAAGAATGCATGTAGAGTACTATATGCTTATGGAGAGTTGATCTTTAGTATCTCTAGGATTGGTAGAGTCGTTAGTGCTGAGTTTGTTGAGTCATCTAGTTCAGGATTGAAGTGTCTTGTGACTTCTAAGTCTCATGATCTTTATTTTTGGCATAGGAGACTAGGACACATATGCTTTGATCATCTAACTAGAGTTAGTGGTATGGATATTCTTAGAGGATTGCCCAAGCTCAAGGGTACTAAGGAGATAGTGTTTGCTCCCTATAGACATGGTAAAATGGTAGCTACACCTTATCCACATTTATCCATGGTTATGACTAATGGTTTAGAACAACTCTTACATATAGACACTATAGGCCCGTCTAGGGTTCAATTAGCTGAAGGTAAATGGTATGTGCTAGTGATAGTTGATAACTACTCTAGGTACTCTTTGGTTTATTTCCTAACATCTAAGGATGAGGTTTTTAGTTATTTTCTAGAGCTAGCTAAGCACTTGAGTAGAGACCTCCTAGGTGAATTGAAAGCTGAAGGATCGTTATTTTTGATCCAGTTGATTTTGATGATGAGTATTTGAAAAAGATTTGAAACCAGTTTGATATTTCGACAAGTTTTATTTTTTGGTTTCTTTATTTGAAAAGATCTGAAATCAGTTTGATTATTTGAAAAGCTTTTTGATTTTTGCAAAGGTTTTTGTTCGTGTTTTGAAATCGTGTTCTTAGAATATTTAATGCAATGCACTCCTGTGAGTGGTTGCATGGTTTAATGTGAGTCAAGTCGCGGACTTGTGCTCGGAATCGTTTTGTGGTTTGTTCATGTGCAGGTATTGCTCGAGGGCGAATGTGGTCGATGACGGGACCGGAACTAGGTTCATGGAGGAACTGAGGTTCGGGACTAGGTTCAGGGGGAACTGAGGTCTTGGTGGTCAAGGATGTCATGCGGGACGTTCGGGCTAAGAGAATGGTGCACATGAAGAATGGTTAGTCACGTGAGAATGGCATGAGGTCATTCGCGTGCAAAGTGTTAGTCACGTGAGTATGGTAGGGTTGCCATACGCGTGCAAGAGTTGTACTCGGCCAGGTTGGGCCAAGTGGAGTTGTGTTGAATACATGCTCTTTCTAGGATTAGGAGTGGGAATCCTTTTAGGATTAGGAATCCTTCTAGGATTAGGACTCCTTCTAGGATTAGGTGTGTTTGCCTTCTTTAAATAGAGGGGTTGCCTCCTGTTGAAGGTAATCAAGTTTTGAGCAAGCTTTAGGGTTGTACTCTTTTGTTTGGAGTATTTTAGACAAAAGAAAGGAGAAATAAAGATCAAGTTCATCAAATCTTTCGGCGAGCTACAATTCTAGTTAGATTTATTCTCGCCATCTTCTGGAACAGTAAGCTTGCGAAGATCATAACTTTTGATCCGTAAGTCCGATTGAGCTGATTCTTTTTGGGTTTGATTCGTATTGGAATCTAGTTTCTTGTGTCCAAATTTCAGATCGATCGGACGGTTGGATCTCCGGGAATTCGCATTTTACCAAACCTCTATCATTCTATTTTTTTTCGAAAACGAGGCAATTATTTGGTTCTATTTTGGGGTAAACTTTTAATAGATCAAGAATTTGGTTTTAGCTTCCGCACAATCATTCACCCCCCTCTGATTGCTATATCCGGTCCTACAAGTGGTATCAGAGCAAGGTTAAGGTATGGCGTCAGACAGGTATGTTAATCGTCCTCCTATGCTTGATGATTCAAATTTTTCTTATTGGAAGAGTCGCATGCAATCCTATATTGAAGCTCAAGGTAATGATGTTTGGCGCAAAGTTTCTACTATTTTTGATGTTCCTGATATAGTCACCAATGATAACAAAATAGACGTTGATCTGAATGCTAAAGCTAGAAATTTGATTTTTCAAGGAATTTACGAAAAGAATTTGATCGAGTTTCTCATCTACGCTCGCTTATTCTGTTTGGAAGACATTATGTGACTATCATGAAGGTTCTACTAAGATTAAGAAAGTGCGCAAAAATATTTACCAAAAGATTTTTCGATTTTGCTATGGTAGGCGAATCAATTGATGATCTTTTCTCTCGATTTGAGAAAATCTTGTGTAATTTGCGCGGTGTTGGAGTTACTAATTCAGTTGAGGATAACGCTAGTAAAATTTTGAGATCTTTTAGTCCTGAATGGCGTATGGTTGTTACTGCAATTAATCAAACTGTTTACTTGGATACTTTGACTATGGATGATCTTTATTCGGATTGAAAACTTATGAGATGGATTCTTTGTCACCTAGTGATAATAAATCATCTACACATGCACTTGTTGCTAACCCCAGCACTTCGTCTGGATTACCATCTTTTTGTTCCTTGTCTGCTTTGGCTTCCTTTTCAGATGAACAGTTTGAGATGCTTCCTGAAGAAGATCTTGTGCTCATCTCCTCACGTGCTTTTAAAGCACTCAACAATGTGAGGATGAGGAGGCGTGGAGGCACAACTTCGAGGTCCTTCAACTGTTTTGAGTGTGGCTTTCCCGGGCATATCAAAGCAAACTGTCCCAAGTTGAAGAAGGAAGAAAGGGAACCGGCACAACGCAACTCAAGACACACTACCCCTAGGCGCCCCAATTTTCGAAAAGTTGCTAAGAAAGTCTTAGCCGCCATAGAGGAGTGTGATCTTAGCGATGTGGACTTTGAGAGTGATGATGAGCCACATGACAAGAAGAAGGACAAGAAGGGAGATCCTGATGATGACTTCACCGGGATGTGTTTCATGGCTAGAAGGGATAGCGACAACGACTCCGATCTTGAAGAGGTGAGACCTTCTTATGATGAGCTTGAGTATGCCATGGTTAAATTAGCTTCAGAACTTAAAAAATCTAAGAAGGCTCTTAAAGAAAAAGATCTAGAAATTGATAGTTCCAATTCTGAAATTGCAAGGCTTAGATCTTTAATTCCTGATGATGATTCTTGCAAATCTTGTGATATGCTACAATATGAAGTTATTGCTTTAAGGAGTGTTCATGCTTCCCTATTGCATCAAAATGAGAAACATGTTAAACATGCTAGCTGTTTTACTGATGATTTGCATGGTTCAATCTCTTGTCCTAAATGCTCGATTCTTGAATTGAAATTGAAAGATGCAAATGCTAGAGTTTCTCAGATGACTAATAACATGCTCACTCATGAGGTTCTTTCATGCTCTACTTGTCGCAAACAGAAAGAGAAGGTTGATATTCCTTGCAATAATTGTCTTGTGCTTTCTCGTAAAGTTGATTACTTGCAAGATTATTTAGAGTGTTTTACTAAAGGAAAGAAAAACCTAAATATGATTTTGGATCAATCAAAAGTCAGCACTCATCACAAAGGTTTAGGTTTTGATCCTTATGCTCATCACAAATCACATGCTCCTACTGTTGTTAAAGCTCTTGAAAGTGGAAAGTTTGAAATTGTCAAAGAGCACTGAAAACTGTTTTTAAATTTGCTTTGGAATTTTATCTTCTACTATGATGAGTGCAAATGTTGCTTCTACTTCTAAAGCTAAACATCATGTTAAATACACTTGCACTCACCGTGGTAAAGATGGTCATTTAGTTCGATTACTGCTTTAGACTAGCTAAACAACAAAGGATAGAAAGGTTCAATGCTAAGTCTAATGTCGAAAGACACACTTTGCTTCTCATTATGTGCCCAGGTGAAGCAAACACCTTTTGTTGCTAAAAACACGGGAAAGGATAAATCTATTTTTGTGCATAAAAATTCTCGTGTTGTGCCCTCTTGTTGTAAGTCGTGTGTCTCAAGATCTTGGATTCCTAAATGCTTTATTTCTAACCCGATCGAGACATCGACACTTTCTGCTTCTATGTAGGCTTCTCACGCGAGGAAGGAGAACATATGGCTAGTGGATTAGGATGCTCACGCCACATGTCCAATGATAAGAATTGGTTCTCCTCCTTCACTTGTGCATCTCGTGCTAAAAATGTTATTTTTCAAGATGCTTCCTCCACCTCTGTTGCAAAAGGCACTAGTCCAAATAGTGCAGTGCAGTGCATATGTTCAGGGGGAGAGTATCTTTGTTGATGAAGATGATGATGATCTTTGTTGAGGATGAGATAATTGGAGTTTCTTTGTGTGCTTGTGTGCTCGTTTTCAAGCTTCCGCGTGCTTCACATCGACAAGCTATCAAGAGGATTTTAAGGTATCTCCGTGGTACTCAAGATTTTGGCATTTGGCTTTGCTTCTTCACGCATTAGTTTAAGACCTTTCTCTCGATGCTGAATTTGGAGGATGTGGAATTGATAGAAAAAGTACATCCGGTTCATGCCACTTCTTGAGTAATTCTCTTTCTTGGACATATTGACATCGATTTCATTTTCTTAGAGATCGTGTTGAAAAAAGAGCTATTGAACTGAAATTTGTTGATTCGGTGCTCACTTTGCGATATTTTCACTAAACCGCTTGATTTTTCTCGTTTTGCTTTCTTACGCGGTGAACTTGGGATCATTCATCCCCATGGGTTGATTTGAGGGGGAGTCTTGAGTTTATCTCTTTTTGGGTTACTTGACTTTGGTTCCTAGAAGTGATTTTTTTATAAGTGGTATTTTGACTTTACACCTCAAGTAAAAACCCCTGTTTACATTGCATCATGTAGTACAAAGCTTTGGTGATAATAATTCTTGTGTATATAGCCAAGTTAATGCTCAATGCTTTACTTATCACTAAAAGGCTAAAATAATTCAATTTGAGATGCTTTTCGAGAATATTTTGGCTCTTGCTCATTATGGTATTGCATTTGTGAAATAGGCTTAAAAGTTTCTTGTCATCTGTTGAAAGGCTAGAGCTGATTAGAAACTATGTGTGAGTTTTTTGTTGGAGTTCAAATGATCATTATGAGTCTCAAGCAAAATCAGTGTTTTAATGTTAAAAGCAAGTTGAAAAAGATGCAAGCAAAAGCTACTTGGCTAAACACAAGTTTAGTACAATGTGCGACTTCCTTGCCAGGATTTAAATGCAAAAGATGCAAGAAAAGGCTACTTGTCTAAACAAAAGTTCAGAACAATGTGAAGCCACTTGCCAATTTAAACTGAGAAAGATACAAGAAAGAACTACCTACTCATACACAAGTATGGGCTAGTGTGCGATTACTTGTCATCCTGTTGATTACAAAGCAAAATTGTCAAACTTGCTAAAAGAGAAAAAGGAAATTCAAATGGTTGAAAAAGGCTTGAGACAAATATTAGTGAATTTGAAAGTCTCTCTATGCTCATGATAGATTTCTTTTTCGCTTTGGCAAAATCATTTATGACATTTTACTTGTTTGCTCTAATTTGCTTATGCAATAACTATTCTATGTGTTAGAGCCTCCATATTCTCACAATTTGCTTTCTCATTGGATAATTTGATACAAAATGAGAAAGTTCTCCTAAAAACTCTTCAAATGCTTTACTTTGATTATATACCTTGAATATACTTCAAAGCTTGAGATCTTGCATTCATTAAGGGAGTTTTGAGATCTTGATGACTATTTTGTCAAAAGGGAGAACAAGTCAAGGAGGTTTTTGAATTGGGATTATTTGGTCTTTTGGTTCTTGCTCAATCTCTTGTCAAATCTTATATTGTATTTTGTCAAATTACTCATCAAGGTGAGATTGAAGGATCGTTATTTTTGATCGATTGATTTTGATGATGAGTATTTGAAAAGATTTGAAACCAGTTTGATATTTCGACAAGTTTTATTTTTGGTTTCTTTATTTGAAAAGATCTGAAATCAGTTTGATTATTTGAAAAGCTTTTTGATTTTTGCAAAGGTTTTTGTTCGTGTTTTGAAATCGTGTTCTTAGAATATTTAATGCAATGCACTCCTGTGAGTGGTTGCATGGTTTAATGTGAGTCAAGTCGCGGACTTGTGCTCGGAATCGTTTTGTGGTTTGTTCATGTGCAGGTATTGCTCGAGGGCGAATGTGGTCGATGACGGGACTGGAACTAGGTTCATGGAGGAACCGAGGTTCGGGACTAGGTTCGTGGGGAACCGAGGTCTTGGTGGTCAAGGATGTCATGCGGGACGCTCGGGCTAAGAGAATGGTGCACATGAAGAATGGTTAGTCACGTGAGAATGGCATGAGGTCATTCGCGTGCAAAGTGTTAGTCACGTGAGTATGGTAGGGTTGCCATACGCGTGCAAGAGTTGTACTCGGCCAGGTTGGGCCAAGTGGAGTTGTGTTGAATACATGCTCTTTCTAGGATTAGGAGTGGGAATCCTTTTAGGATTAGGAATCCTTCTAGGATTAGGACTCCTTCTAGGATTAGGTGTGTTTGCCTTCTTTAAATAGAGGGGTTGCCTCCTGTTGAAGGTAATCAAGTTTTGAGCAAGCTTTAGGGTTGTACTCTTTTGTTTGGAGTATTTTAGACAAAAGAAAGGAGAAATAAAGATCAAGTTCATCAAATCTTTCGGCGAGCTACAATTCTAGTTAGATTTATTCTCGCCATCTTCTGGAACAGTAAGCTTGCGAAGATCATAACTTTTGATCCGTAAGTCCGATTGAGCTGATTCTTTTTGGGTTTGATTCGTATTGGAATCTAGTTTCTTGTGTCCAAATTTCAGATCGATCGGACGGTTAGATCTCCGGGAATTCGCATTTTACCAAACCTCTATCATTCTGTTTTTTTTCGAAAACGAGGCAATTATTTGGTTCTATTTTGGGGTAAACTTTTAATAGATCAAGAATTTGGTTTTAGCTTCCGCACAATCATTCACCCCCCCTCTGATTGCTATATCCGGTCCTACAAAAGCCATTCGTAGTGACAATGGGACTAACTTCAAGAATTCTTCTTTTGCCTCTTTTTGTGTGGATAGAGGGATAGAACACCAGTTTTCTTCACCTTATGTTCCACAATAGAATGGGGTAATTGAGGGGAAGAATAGGACCTTATTAGAGATGGCTAGGACCATGACAGATGAGCAGGGGCGGAGGACCATGTATGGCGGGGTATGGCACCTGCCATACCTGTCCTGCCACGTGTATCCTTAGTACTCTTAGCACATGTCCTGCCACGTGTATCCTTGGTACATAGAAATAATGATTTCGCCATACCAGAATTTTTTTCCGTCCTTCGCTACTGCAGATGAGCATAGCATTCCTAGAAGATTTTGGGCCGAGGACATAACTATTGCATGTCATGTGTCCAACATAATATTTCTTAGATCTCTCATAGGTAAGACATCATATGAGCTGGGATTTGTTAGCAAGCTCAATGCGTATCACTTGTGGTTTTTTGGTTGCAAGTACTTCATTCTTAAATATGGCAACTTGGATAAATTTGAGTATAGGGGTTCTAATGGGATCTTTCTTCGTTATATTGTTCATTGTAGAAGTTACAAAGTGGTAAATCTTAAGACTAACAAAATAATGGAGACTTGTGATGTTACTTTTGATGAGAAAAGTCAAAGTGCTAGACTAGATGTTTCGAGTACACATGTGGATTAAGACAACATTTTCATTGATGAGGATTTTGGTGGTAAAGATGAGGATTTTGTACATGTTCCTTCAACATCTTAGCCAACTGAGGAGCCTGGTTGTACTACTTTATTACATGAGGATCAACCAGCTCCTATATCATCATCTACACCAGTTGGCTCTACTCCTACCTCCATAACTAATGAGGTAGAGGCCACCCCGGGAGCTTCTTCAAGACCTCCTCAGCGTATCTCCAGGAGGCATCGTGTGGAGCAGATAATTGATGATCTCCATGAGCAAGTCACTCTCTCTAGGTCACATTACTATGATCTTTCCTTAAGTTCAGCATTTTTTTCCACCTTTGAGCCCTGTGATGTCAACCATGCTCTTTCTGATAGTTCCTAAGTAAATGTGATGCATAAAGAGTTAGAAAATTTTGATAGAAACAATGTTTGGGTGCTAGTCAAACCTCTTTATGGTCATAACATAATTGGTAATAAATGAGTTTTTAAAAATAAACAAAGTGAGGGTGCAATTGTGATTAGAAACAAAGTTAGATTGTTAGCACAAGGTTTCAATCAATTAGAAGGTTTAGACTTTAATGAGACTTTTCCCCTATTGGTAGGTTAGAGGCAATTTACATATTGCTAGCATTTGCTATCTCTGGAGGGTTGTTCTAAATGGATTTTAAAACTATCTTCTTGAATGGGTTCATAGAAAAGGAAATGTATGTTAAGCAATCTCCAGGTTTTGAGAATCCTAAATTTCCCAAGCATGTGGATAAATTTTCTAAAGCCTTGTATGATCTAAAATAAGCACGTAGGGTATGGTATGATAGGCTAAAGAACTTTTTTGTTGAAAAATGATTTTGAAATGGGGAAAGTGGATAAAACTTTGTTCATCCTTAGGCGGTTAGGCCTAGCAACAATTTTCTCATAGTTGAAATCTATGTGGATAACATCATATTTGGGGCTTATCTCACGCTCTTGTGTTCACTTTTTTTAGATGATGGGAGAGTTCATGTACTTTCTTGGTTTTCAAATTGAACAAAGAAGGAAGGTGCATTCTTCACCGGGCAAGTACACGAATGACTTCTTGAAGAAGTTTGACACCGGAGCTGGAAAGCCAGTTTCCATACCCATGGTAATGACTACCGTTCTTGATCCTGATGAAGATAGTGAATCAGTGTGTGAGGAGCCGCCCAGATCGTCCTCGAGTTGTTGGATGAACAGTTGCTCCCATCGGATTTGGATCCTAGCAACCAATCACCGGAGGTGATCCTGATGCTAATACCCAAGCCCAATGGAGACAACCTTACGAACGTCCAAACGACTCGACAACAACCCCGGTATTCCCCCGGTATGCGACCCGAAACACGCCCAGGATCACCGCATACCGGAAAACAATACGATATCAATTCAATTTGCATAAAGGGGGCAACGAACCCGAAACTTTCGAACCAACACGCAAGCGGATAACAACAGCACAAAGACAAACTCGACAACCACCAAACCGAAGATCAAAACAACGCCAAGACTCTAAACTAGGCAAGAACGGAAAAAGGACCAAGACTCCGAAAATCAGAAAATTTCGGCATGACCTTTCTAGACTCTACGGACATCCACTCAGCAGACAAGAAAACACAGCAGTTGATATATAGATATGCAAAAGTAATGCAACAACCACGGCATCAACACATTCACAAGCAGAGAGAATCCACGGGACAACGACATAGACTAGAACAACGACGAGGCATAAAGTAGAAGACTAACTATACAACAAAAGTGAATCAAATCGCAACACAAAGCAAAATAAGACTACTCCTAAGTGTCCCGCCTTTGAACACTTCCGAGCGCAGCGATAACGCGCTAAGCCTCTACTCGGTGCCCCGCCTGGTCACCGAGAGGCAGATGGGCGTAACTCACACCCGCCATCCCGATCCTCACCGAAAACCACAAAGGTGAAGCATGAGTCACGAAAGGTACTGCAAGACTTATCCGTGGGTCCATATATGACCGACTCCAAAGGATTATGCATTTAGTTGTAGCAAGGACTCATCTTAAGGTAACAGTGCGGAAAAGCATTAACATTTGTAATATAAGTGCTACAACCGAAGCAAATACAAGTTTAAAGCAGTTATAGACCTCACTTACTTATAGTGTGAAGTTGAAAGTAACAACAATTAAAGTAGAGCAATACATAACCAATTTAAAGCTCAAGCCCAACGGCAACCACAAGTTCAAGTTATTTACTACGTGATCGTATGATGAAAGAGCTTGCTCATATCCGAGAGCGGCAATTGAATCGCTTAATTAACTCGCAGGAAGCATTGATCGCACGACACTTACCACAAGGGCCTAGTGTCAACCCTCCCAATCATACCCAATCGCCAAGCGTCCTCCTCGTGGCCGAAAACCTAGCACCCCTCGAGCAGCCCCAAGCCCGGCTTGGCGCTCGAGAGTCGGCCTAAGCCTGCGCCCTCAACCACGTCCAACCACAGGAAGTTCACTGGTCCATCGATTCCGTATGAGAGAAAGAGTGGCTTACCGTACCATAATCGGGCATGCGACCAACCGGTGTGCTCAATCAAAGGGCAACCATCGAATCGGTCCTTAATCGACTCAGACGGGCTACACATTTGAGTCTCCATACCCAAATGAACCAACTCCCCGCCCGGTCCACAATTTATTGATTATGACTCATAACCATACCCATTCCAATCCGTCATGTGTGAAGTGAAACAATTGTTAATAATCACAAGCGGGAGAACCATTCCCCACTTGGCCCAACCCAACATCTAAGCAAAACTAAGCGTAGACTCGTTATAATTACCCATATTTTGGTTCCGAAGGGAGTGTTCTACAAATTTCAAGGAGTGTATGTGCAGCAATTAGGTTCTAACCCTGTTCCCACCATTTAACTCCTAATGCATACTTAATCGACTAAATAAGCAATTTAATTCTCCAAGATAAAATCATATAATGGGGTAAATATGCTTAGGTGCTTGCCTGATGCTTAGGAGTCTCACTAGCCACTTGCTCACCGTGATCACCCTCGATCGCGCCACTTCACCACCAGCGGGATCGTTCTCTACACGCTCACAAATGCATATGAAATGAGATGTATGCCGTGCATATGAATATGAAATGAGAATTGAAGACAATATGCAAGCATCCGATAACCAAAAAGGAAATGTAATGCGAAAGTCCACCAACGGATAAGTAATAAATTTTGAAATGCCCGACACTACTTTAACATCTAATCTTTACAAATGGAAGACGACTGACAACAACATTCATTCATCGAATCACCGCATAGAACTATCTATCATTGGTTAGCTCAACCCAAAATTCTACTAATAGCATTTCCAAGAATAGGCCACGCAGAAACACGAGAGCATTTGGTGTTGCATAGAAGAGTGATCTTGTGTTCATTTACTTTAAGTCGTTTGCAAACAAGCGTATAATGCTATGTTAAAAGGAGGCAAAATGGTAAAAGGCATACTGTGCACCTTAGCCTTTATATGTGAATACCAAAGCACATAGTACTACAGCTTAATTATCATAGCTGCCTGCAATAGATCTTAAGACTTATGAGGGGACCTGCAATAATGTCAAGAGGGGATGACATACTGATTAATGACCTAACATGGTTAGAGTAGAGAGGGCTAGACACAAGGTTAATATCGCATTCTTAACATAGAACCTAAACCAACGACGGCATGCCAATGCTAAAAGGGAAAAGTTATATGTAACAACTGAAACCAAGCCCACATCCCACACTGAATCATTCAGCCATTCATGTACCATATAACTACAACCTGTCGGGTTTTCACTTACAACATACAGAGACACATCCCAACAATCATGTGTTCTCCAGAGCCATATCAAAAGGGATGATTGGGTAAACGCAACGACATAAAAACTCTCACAGACTAACACTCAAACCAGTGGGATACCCTATGGTGAGCCTTCTAGACATTTCATCAAACACCTAGGGAGCAAGAAGCATCCACCTTCTAGCCATTTCATCATACACCTAGCCTTCATCCAACCCTAGATCCCCAATCCACCACAACCCTAACCATGGAGAGGTAGAGGGAGGGAGGGAGTGCAAGAGAGGGGGGGGAAGCTCACCTAGCAGTGGAGGGGGCGGTGGGAGCCGGCGGCGGCGACCAAGAGGAGGCTTGGCCACAGCGGCGCAAGAAATGCCGGAGGCAGCAGCAGGGGGCGGCTTCGGGGAGGCGCAAGGGCGGCGGCCAGGTGGAGGGGGTGGCGACAGGCCTACCGAGCAAGGAAGGGCGCCGTGGCGTCGCCGGTTGGAGGGGAGACCGAGGGGGGGGCTCGGGCTGGGCACGGGTAAGGAGGGAGAGGTGAGTGGGGGTGAGAGAGTGAGGAGTGTGTGGATAAATTAGGAAGGGGAATTTACCCATTTACCCCCATATCCACACACATGGAAAAGTTTGAACCATGACAAATCCTCCCCCCTTAGGGGAATCTCGCCCCGAGATTCGAAACGAGTACATAGTTGGAACTGGAACTTACATAGACAAGGACTACAAATAGACAGGTTGAAGCACTTACATGGCTTGGAAGAACTCGGGGTATTCGCTTTGCAAACGGTCTTCCCGTTCCCAAGTGGCCTCATCTTCGGTGTGGTTGCTCCACTGAACCTTATAGAACTTGAGGGTCTTCCTTCGAGTCTTGCGTTCAGCCTCCTCCAAAACTCGAATAGGATGCTCTTGGTAAGATAAATCAGGTTCAGGCTGAACTTCGAGGTCATCCACTTCAAGTGATTCGAAAGGAGTACGGAGACACTTCTTCAACTGGGAGACGTGAAACACGTCGTGAACCATTCCGAGCGAAGGAGGAAGCTCTAGCTGATATGCTACTTGGCCGCGCTTTCCAAGGATCTTGAACGGCCCTACGTAGCGAGGTGCCAGCTTTCCTTTAACTCCGAATCGACGGGTGCCACGGAGAGGAGAAACCTTCAGATAGGCGAAGTCGCCAACGTCGAAGGAGAGGGGTCTCCTACGGCGACAAGATAACTCTTACGTCGCGATCGCGCTTATCCTCGAATTTTCTTGGATAGTCCCGACCTTGTCTTCCGCCTCCATAACCAACTCAGGCCCAATCAAGGAGCGTTCCCACTTTACGACCAGGTTGGCGGCTCGACAAGCTGCGACCATAAAGCGCCTCGAATGGAGACATCTGGATACCGGTTTGGTAGGCATTTGTTGCACGCAAACTCGGCGTCACGGAAGACACTCTTCCCACTTTTTCCATAGGACAAGATACAAGCCCTCAACATGTCCTCGAGGATCTGATTGACCCTCTCGGTCGGCCTGTCGATCCCGAGGGTGGTATCTTTGAATCAGAGCAGCCGTGCCCAAGGCCTCATGCAAAGCTTCTGCACTGGGAAGTGAATCGAGAGCCTCATGTCAAACTATCCGCTGGGCACTCCATGCGGACTCACGATCCGGAGATATACAAGTCCGCATACTTCTTGACGCGATACTTGGTGCAAACGGCCAAGAAGTGCGCAGACTTCGTCGATCGATCGACGATTACCCAAATCGAGTCATGGCACGAGGAAGTGGTCGGCGGCAGTGTAATGAAGTCCATGGTGACATCCTCCCACTTCCAAACTGGAATAGGAAGAGGTGAAGGGTACCGGTGGCTTGAGGTGTTCGGCCTTCACCCTCTTGCAGACGTCGCACTCTGACACATAGTGAGCGACTTCGCTTCATGCGAGACCACCAAAACTGCCGCCTCAGGTCCTGATACATCTTGTTGCTGCCCGGGTGAATGGTAAGCAAAGAGTTATGCGCCTCATCGAGAATCCTTCGCTTCAACTCCTGGTCATCAGGGACAACTATGCGGTCGCCGAACCACACGGTTCCCCGATCATCTAGGCGAAACTCAGCAGCTTGCCCCAAATTCAACTTATCCCGGATTTGAGCAACTTCTTCATCCTTTGTCTGTGCCTCTCGAATCTGATCGAGCAATGTAGATCTCAACTCGAGATTAGCTATGAACCCCTCGCTCGCCCATCTCCAAGCCGAGTCTCTCGAATTCAGCCTGAGAGGAGACACTCGGGACTGGAGAGTAGCAGATTGCATTGGGCCTTACGACTCAATGCGTCGGCTACCACATTCGCCTTCCCGGGTGGTAATGCACCTCCAGATCGTAATCTTTGATCAACTCAAGCCATCTCCGCCGCCTCATGTTCAGATCTGCTTGGGTGAAGATGTACTTGAGACTTTTATGATCAGTATAAATATTGCACTTGTTCCCAGGAGATAGTGGCGCCAGATCTTCAAGGCATGCACCACCGCCGCAAGCTCCAAATCGTGGGTGGGGTAGTGCTCCTCGTGATGCTTCAATCGCCGAGATGCGAGGGCAACGACTCGGCCTTCTTGCATGAGCACACAGTGAGCCCGATGCCCGACGCATCGCAATACACCTCAAAAGGATCGTGGATATCCGGTGAGTGAGGACAGGAGCCGTAGTCGACGCGTTGCTTCAGTGCGAAGGCGCCTCACCGTCAATGACCATCTGAATTCAACTCCCTTCTTGAGCGGCTCGATCATCGGCCGCAATCTTTGAAAAGTCTTGGATGAAGCGGCGATAATACCCGGCCAACCAAGGAAATCTGCGGATGTGCATGGACTGCCTTGGGCTGCTCCCACTTGAGTACATCCTGTACCTTGCTCGTCAATCGCCACGCCGCCAGAAAGGACGTGTCCCAAGAATGACACTTCCCTCAGCCTTTAACTTCGCACTTATCGAACTTCGCATACGTGCAATGCTCCCTGAGTCGCCCGAGAACAATGCGAAGGTGTCCGGCGTGCTCTTCTTCACCGGCCGAATATATCGAATGTCGCCAATGAAGATGACGACAAACGAATCCAGCTCTTCCATGAATATGGAGTTCATCAGTACATAAAGTACGCCGGCGGCGTTCGTGAGGCCGACCGACATCACGGTAGCCTCGTAGAGCCCCGATCTAGTGGAGACAGCCGTCTTCGGGATGTCCTCGGCTCGGATCTTACTCTGATGGTAGCCGAGCCTCAGATCAATATTGGAAAATACTCGCGCACTACCGGTGATCAAACAGGAGGTCAATCCGGCAATGGGTACTTATTCTTGACGGTGATCGCATTCAGGAGGGCGGTAGTCAACGCAGAGGCGCAGAGAACCATCCTTCTTGGTCACAAACAGAGCCGAACAGCCCCCAAGACGAGGAGCTCGGTCGGATGAACCCCTTGTCCATCAATCCTTTCACTGGGTCTTTAACTCGGCCAATTCATTTGGCGGCATCCCAGACGGCCGCTTGGACACCGAGCGGTCCCCGGTCGGCTTCGGCGACAAACTCGATATCCCGATCAGGTGGCATCCCGGTAGTTCCGCTGGGAACACATCGGAAACTCAGACACCACGGAATCGAGTCCGGCTCTTCAACTTCGTCCCATTCGGTGAACACAAGGTGGCCTTGCTCTCATTAAGAAGTAGAGTGAGTCGGCGCCCTTCGGATTTCGGAGTGACAGGGTACGACTACAACAATCCAAAACACTGGTCATCGTGTCACCAACTCATCCTCAGGATGACATCTATCCTCAGAAGGTCTAGAAGAAAGAACCGACAAAGTGAACGGAATTCCTCGAACTGCACTCATCGCTTACGAACCATCCGCCTAACTGTGATCTTTGACCCTGCCTCAACCACAAAGGGGTGACACTGCCATCGACCCTCATCCGATGTCGTTTCGCAAACCCCGTGCGAATAAAGGAATGGGAGGCCCCTGAATCAAACAACACTCTAGCCTCATGCCCCTCAACAAGAAACGTACCAGCTAGCACGGCGGAGCCCTCAGGAACCGCCTTCTGGCTGCCGATTTAAGGTGACGCTGCCTCGGCCGACGTAGGTAGTGGCGATGGTCTTTGTCGCGCCGAGAAGGTCGTGGAGCGCCGGCGGCCGGTGCCGCGACGCTGGAAGGGGCGATCCGGATGAAGTGGCCCGCGTCCGCAATTGTAGCAGACCGACCGGACTTCTTTCCGCCCGCTGCCGGTGGCGGTAGTGGTGGTCGTGGCCGGAAGCGGCAACCGACGTATTGGGCCGACGCGACCGATCGAGATTTGGAGCAGACGGGCCTCGGCGCCGATACGAGACCGCCTGAGCCCACGCGAGCCGCCGCCGAGTACGCGGTGTCGCCCGCTTCCTCTTCTTCTCCTCCGATGAGCCCGCATCTTGAGCTCAACGGTGATCGCGCGACTCACCAGGTCATTGTAGTCAGTGAAGTCGCAGACGGACAATTGCTCCCGTGATCTTCGCCGTCACCCACTCACAAACCGACCTTGCTTCTTCCGTCGGTGTCAATCTCTTCGGGCGTGCGCGAGGTAGTTGAACTCTTGCGAGTAGTCAACCACCGACTTGCCGAGCTGTCGGAGGGTGAGAAATCGCCGCTTCTTCATGTCCATGAGGCCCTTCGGGATGTGGTACGCCCAAACGCCTCACGGAACTCAGCAAGTAAATCGTGCGGCAGTCGCATCACCCGCAAATTGGCCCACCAAGCACCGGGCTCCTGGAGCCGCCGCGGGCGAAGTGGGCCTTCCGAACTCCCCACGCCGATAAGAGCAAATCTTACGCTCTATCGCGGCGTTAGCTAATCGTCGGCCTCAACGGGTCGGTGGCCCGTGAGAAGACCGGTGGCCGCGTGTGCGTGAAGTCGAGATAGCTGGTGGGCCGACCTCGCCCATCACCGCGACCACCGTCTTTGGACCCGGTCCTGGACTAGCATCTCCAGATCCGGTTGGTCGCCTCCTGGTGCTGCTCGGTCCGCAGAATGTCCAACACATTGGGAGGAGGTGGCGAACGACACCCTCGATTCTGTCATTGCCGCCAAGACCACCCTCACCCCCAGAGGTGGAAGCCCCACGGGTCCTCATTCTGTCGCCAACAAGACAGACGACACAGGTTAGACTCCACAAGGGAAAGTAGACTCCAAGATTATTAAAAACCCTAACTTGACCTAGTCAGGACTGCAGCATCCCGCGCTGGAGCCGTACAAGCCCATCTTACACAAAAGCACAAAGTATGATGCAAAATGACATGGTAAACATATGCATGCATGACATGACATGAACCTCATATGCATAATATGAATGCACGATTCCAACGTAATCGTTTCTCCCACGCTCACCATTTTACGTAACTCTCCTAAATATATACCTAGGGCGGGTAATCAGTACTAAGCTCTACCTAATGCATCATGCAAGTCCTAATCAATCACCCAAGTGGTCGTCAAGTTTAAGTTCGTCTTTATGCACCTTGCTCTGATACCAACTTGTGAGGAGCCGCCCAGATCGTCCTCGAGTTGTTGGATGAACAGTTGCTCCCATCGGATTTGGATCCTAGCAACCAATCACCGAGGTGATCCCGATGCTAATACCCAAGCCCAATGGAGACAACCTTACGAATGTCCAAACGACTCGACAACAACCAGTATTCCCCGGTATGCGACCGAAACACGCCAGATCACCGTGATACCGGAAAACAATACGATATCAATTCAATTTGCATAAAGGGGCAACGAACCCGAAACCTTCGAAGCAACACGCCAGCTGATAACAACAGCACAAACACCAACTCTACAACCAACAAACCTAATATCAAAACAACGCCAAGACTCTAAACTAGGCAAGAACGGAAAAAGGACCAAGACTCCGAAAATCAGAAAATTTCGGCATGACCTTTCTAGACTCTACGGACATCCACTCAGCAGACAAGAAAACACAGCAGTTGATATATAGATATGCAAAAGTAATGCAACAACCACGGCATCAACACATTCACAAGCAGAGAGAATCCACTGACAACGACATAGACTAGAACAACGACGAGGCATAAAGTAGAAGACTAACTATACAACAAAAGTGAATCAAATCGCAACACAAAGCAAAATAAGACTACTCCGGAAGTGTCCTGCCACTGAACACTTCCGAGCGTGTGCGATAACGCGCTAAGCCTCTACTCGGTGCCCCGCCCGGTCACCGAGAGGCAGTATGGGCAGAACTCACACCCGCCATCCTGATCCTCACCTGAAAACCACAAAGCAGAAGCATGAGTACGAAAGGTACTCGCAAGACTTATCCGTGGGTCCATATATGACCGACTCCAAAGGATTATGCATTTAGTTGTAGCAAGGAGTAAGCTTAAGGTAAAAGTGCGGAAAAGCATTAACATTTGTAATATAAGTGCGACAACCGAAGCAAATACAAGTTTAAAGCAGTTATAGACCGCACTTACTTCTAGTGTGAAGTTGAAAGTAACAACAATTAAAGTAGAGCAATACATAACCAATTTAAAGCTCAAGCCCAACGGCGAACCACAAGTTCAAGTTATTTACTACGTGGATTTGTGCGATGAAAGAGCTTGCTCATATCCGAGGCGCGGCAATTAATCGCTTAATTAACCCTCGCAGGAAGCATTGATCGCACGACACTTACCACAAGGGCCTAGTGTCAACCCTCCCAATCATACCCAATCGCCAAGCGTCCTCACGTGGCCCGAAAACCTAGCACCCCTCGAGCAGCCCCAAGCCCGGCTTGGCGCCGAGAGTCGGCCTAAGCCTGCGCCCTCAACCACGTCCAACCACAGGAAGTTACTGGTCCATCGATTCGTATGAGAGAAAGAGTGGCTTACCGTACCATAATCGGGCATGCGACCAACCGGGGTGTGCTCAATCAAAGGGCAACCATCGAATCGGTCCTTAATCGACTCAGACGGGGCTACACATTTGAGTCTCCATACCCAAATGAACCAACTCCCCGCCCGGTCCACAATTTATTGATTATGACTCATAACCATACCCATTCCAATCCGTCATGTGTGAAGTGAAACAATTGTTAATAATCACAAGCGGGAGAACCATTCCCCACTTGGCCCAACCCAACATCTAAGCAAAACTAAGCATAGACTCGTTATAATTACCCATATTTTGGTTCCGAAGGGAGTGTTCTACAAATTTCAAGGAGTGTATGTGCAGCAATTAGGTTCTAACCCTGTTCCCACCATTTAACTCCTAATGCATACTTAATCGACTAAATAAGCAATTTAATTCTCCAAGATAAAATCATATAATGGGGTAAATATGCTTAGGTGCTTGCCTGATGCTTCTGCCGGAGTCTCACTAGCCACTTGCTCACCGTGATCACCCTCGATCGCGGCCACTTCACCCACCGCGGGATCGTTCTCTACACGTTCACAAATGCATATGAAATGAGATGTATGCCGTGCATATGAATATGAAATGAGAATTGAAGACAATATGCAAGCATCCGATAACCAAAAAGGAAATGTAATGCGAAAGTCCACCAACGGATAAGTAATAAATTTTGAAATGCCCGACACTACTTTAACATCTAATCTTTACAAATGGAAGACGACTGACAACAACATTCATTCATCGAATCACCGCATAGAACTATCTATCATTGGTTAGCTCAACCCAAAATTCTACTAATAGCATTTCCAAGAATAGGCCACGCAGAAACACGAGAGCATTTGGTGTTGCATAGAAGAGTGATCTTGTGTTCATTTACTTTAAGTCGTTTGCAAACAAGCGTATAATGCTATGTTAAAAGGAGGCAAAATGGTAAAAGGCATACTGTGCACCTTAGCCTTTATATGTGAATACCAAAGCACATAGTACTACAGCTTAATTATCATAGCTGCCTGCAATAGATCTTAAGACTTATGAGGGACACTGCAATAATGTCAAGAGGGGATGACATACTGATTAATGACCTAACATGGTTAGAGTAGAGAGGGCTAGACACAAGGTTAATATCGCATTCTTAACATAGAACCTAAACCAACGACGGCATGCCAATGCTAAAAGGGAAAAGTTATATGTAACAACTGAAACCAAGCCCACATCCCACACTGAATCATTCAGCCATTCATGTACCATATAACTACAACCTGTCGGGTTTTCACTTACAACATACAGAGACACATCCCAACAATCATGTGTTCTCCAGAGCCATATCAAAAGGGATGATTGGGTAAACGCAACGACATAAAAACTCTCACAGACTAACACTCAAACCAGTGGGATACCCTATGGTGAGCCTTCTAGACATTTCATCAAACACCTAGGGAGCAAGAAGCATCCACCTTCTAGCCATTTCATCATACACCTAGCCTTCATCCAACCCTAGATCCCCAATCCACCACAACCCTAACCATGGAGAGGTAGAGGGAGGGAGGGAGTGCAAGAGAGGGGGGGAAGCTCACCTAGCAGTGGAGGGGGCGGTGGGAGCCGGCGGCGGCGACCAAGAGGGGAGGCCGGCGGCGCAGGCGGCGGCGCAAATGCCGGGAGGCAGCAGCAGGGGGGGCGGCTTCGGGGAGGCGCAAGGGCGGCGGCCAGGTGGAGGGGGTGCGCCTGACAGGCCGGCCGAGCAAGGAAGGCGCCCAAGGCGTGGCCATTGGAGGGGGAGACCGAGGGGGCTCTGGGCCGGGCACGGATGTAAGGAGGAGAGGTGAGTGGGGGTGAGAGAGTGAGGAGTGTGTGGATAAATTAGGAAGGAATTTACCCATTTACCCCCATATCCACACACATGGAAAAGTTTGAACCATGACAAATCCTCCCCCTTAGGGAATCTCGCTGAGATTCAAACGAGTACATAGTTGGAACTGGAACTTACATAGACAAGGACTACAAATAGACAGGTTGAAGCACTTACATGGCTTGGAAGAACTCGGGGTATTCGCTTTGCAAACGGTCTTCCTGCTCCCAAGTGGCCTCATCTTCGGTGTGGTTGCTCCTTGAACCTTATAGAACTTGAGGGTCTTCCTTCGAGTCTTGCGTTCACCTCCTCCAAAACTTCGAATAGGATGCTCTTGGTAAGATAAATCAGTTCAGCCGAACTTGAGGTCATCCACTTCAAGTGATTCGAAAGAATGCGGAGACACTTCTTCAATCGGGAGGCGTGAAACACGTCGTGAACCATTCCGAGCGAAGGAGGAAGCTCTAGGTGATATGCTACTTGGCGCTTTCCAAGGATCTTGAACGGCCCTACGTAGCGAGGTGCCAGCTTTCCTTTAACTCCGAATCGACGGGTGCCACGGAGAGGAGAAACCTTCAGATAGACGAAGTCGCCAATGTCGAAGGAGAGGGGTCTCCTACGGCGATCAGCATAACTCTTCTGTCGCGATCGCGCTATCCTCAGATTTTCCTGGATAGTCGACCTTGTCTTCCGCCTCCATAACCAACTCAGGCCCAATCAAGGAGCGTTCCCACTTTACGACCCGATTCGGCGCCGACAAGCTGCGACCATAAAGCGCCTCGAATGGAGACATCTGGATATCTTGGTTTGGTAGCCGTTGTTGTACATAAACTTCGGCGTCTGGAAGACACTCTTCCCACTTTTTCCATAGGACAAGATACAAGCCCTCAACATGTCCTCGAGGATCTGATTGACCCTCTCGGTCGGCCAGTCGATCACGAGGGTGGTATCGAATCAGAGAGCGACTTAGTGCCCAAGGCCTCATGCAGGCTTCTCCAGAATTGGGAAGTGAACTGAGAGCCTCTGTCTGAAACTATCCGCTTGGGCACTCCATGCAGACTCACGATCCGGGAGATATACAAGTCCGCATACTTCTTGACGCGATACTTGGTGCAAACGGCCAAGAAGTGTGCAGACTTCGTCAGTCGATCGATGATTACCCAAATCGAGTCATGGCTCGAGAAGTGGTCGGCAGGCCGGTAATGAAGTCCATGGTGACATCCTCCCACTTCCAAACTGGAATAGGAAGAGGCTGAAGGGTACCGGCTGGCTTGAGGTGTTCGGCCTTCACCCTCTTGCAGACGTCGCACTCTGACACATAGTGAGCGACTTCGCGCTTCATGCGAGACCACCAAAACTGCCGCCTCAGGTCCTGATACATCTTGTTGTCGCCGGGTGAATGGTAAGCAAAGAGTTATGCGCCTCATCGAGAATCCTTCGCTTCAACTCCTGGTCATCAGGGACAACTATGCGGTCGCCGAACCACACGGTTCCCCGATCATCTAGGCGAAACTCAGCAGCTTGCCCCAAATTCAATTTATCCCGGATTTGAGCAACTTCTTCATCCTTTGTCTGTGCCTCTCGAATCTGATCGAGCAATGTAGATCTCAACTCGAGATTAGCTATGAACCCCTGCTCGCCCATCTCCAAGCCGAGTCTCTGGAATTCGGCACAGAGGGAGACACTCGGGGACTGGAGAGTAAAGCAGTTGCATTGGGCCTTACGACTCAATGCGTCAGCTACCACATTCGCCTTCCCCGGGTGGTAATGCACCTCCAGACTGTAATCTTTGATCAACTCAAGCCATCTCCGCTGCCTCATGTTCAGATCTGCTTGGGTGAAGATGTACTTGAGACTTTTATGATCAGTCTAAATATTGCACTTGTTCCCATGGAGATTGTGGCGCCAGATCTTCAAGGCATGCACCACTGCTGCAAGCTCCAAATCGTGGGTGGGGTAGTGCTCCTCGTGATGCTTCAACTGCCGAGATGCGTAGGCAACGACTCGGCCTTCTTGCATGAGCACACAGCCGAGCCCGATGCCCGACGCATCGCAATACACCTCAAAAGGACTGTGGATATCCGGCTGAGTGAGGACAGGAGCCGTAGTCAGACGTTGCTTCAGTCCGAAGAAGGCGCTCTCAAATCCGTGACCATCGAATTCAACTCCCTTCTTGAGCGGCTCGACCATCGGCTTCGCAATCTTTGAAAAGTCTTGGATGAAGCGGCGATAATACCACCAAACCAAGGAAAGCTGCGGATGTCAGCGGACTGCCTTGGGCTGCTTCCTACTTGAGTACATCTGTACCTTGCTCGGGTCAATCGCCACGCCTCGCTGAAAGGGCGTGTCCCAAGAATGACACTTCCTCGGCGAACTTCGCACCATCGAACTTCGCATACAGGCAATGCTCCCTGAGTCGCCCGAGAACAATGCGAAGGTGTCTGGCGTGCTCTTCTTCACTGGCTGAATATATCAGAATGTCGTCAATGAAGATGACGACAAACGAATCCAGCTCTTCCATGAATATGGAGTTCATCAGGTACATAAAGTACGCCGGCGCGTTCGTGAGGCCGAACGACATCACGGTATACTCGTAGAGCCCGTATCTGGTGGAGAAAGCTGTCTTCGGGATGTCCTCGGCTCGGATCTTAATCTGATGGTAGCCGAGCCTCAGATCAATCTTGGAAAATACTCGCGCACCAGTCAGCTGATCAAACAGGAGGTCAATCCGGGGCAATGGGTACTTATTCTTGACGGTGACTGCATTCAGAGGACGGTAGTCAACGCAGAGGCGCAGAGAACCATCCTTCTTGGTCACAAACAGAGCCGAACAGCCCCAAGACGAGGAGCTCGGTCGGATGAACCCCTTGTCCATCAATCCTTTCAGCTGGGTCTTTAACTCAGCCAATTCATTTGGCGGCATCGAAGACGGTCGCTTGACACCGGAGCGGTCCCCGGGTGGCTTCGACGACAAACTCGATATCCCGATCGGGTGGCATCCCCGTAGTTCATTGGGAACACATCGGAAACTCGTGACACCACGTGAATCGAGTCCAGCTCTTCAACTTCTGTCCCATTCAGTGAACACAAGGTGGCCTTGCTCTCATTAAGAAGTAGAGTGAGTCGGCCGCCCTTCGGATTTCGGAGTGACAGGGTACGACTACAACAATCCAAAACAGCCTGCTGTCGTGTCAGCCAACTCATCCCCAGGATGACATCTATCCCCCGAAGGTCTAGAAGCGACAAGCGGCGGTGAACGGAATTCCGAATCGCACTACGCCTTACGAACCATCACGCTTAACTTAGTGATCTTTGACCCGGTGCCTCAACCACAAAGGGGTGACACTGCCATCGACCCTCATCTCGATGTCGTTTCGCAAACCCCGTGCGAATAAAGGAATGGGAGGCCCCTGAATCAAACAACACTCTAGCCTCATGCCCTCAACAAGAAACGTATCAGCCTAGCACGGCGGAGCCTCAGGAACCGCCTCGGCGTCGGCGAAGGTGACGCTGCCTCGGCTCGACGTAGGTAGTGGCGATGGTCTGTCGCGCCCGAAGGTCGTGGAAGCGCCGGTGCGGTGCGCGACAGCGGAAGGCGATCCGGATGAAGTGGCCCGCGTCCGCAATTGTAGCACGGGCCGACCGGGACTTCTTTCGCCGCTGCCGGTGGCGGTAGTGGTGGTCGTGGCCGGAAGCGACAACCGACGGCTGGGCCGACGCGACCGATCGAGCTGGCTGAGCAGACGGCACGGCCGATACGATACGACCGCCTGAGAGCCGCGAGCCGCCGTCACGAGTACGGTGTCGCCGCTTCCTCTTCTTCTCCTCTGATGAGCCCGCATCTTGAGCTCCAACGATGATCGCGCTGCTCACCAGTGTCATTGTAGTCGGCCGAAGTCGCAGACGGACTGACTCTCTGCATCTTCGCCGTCGGCCACTCACAAACCGACCTTGCTTCTTCCGGGTCGGTGTCAATCTCTTCACGGGCGTCTTCGCGAGGTAGTTGAACTCTTGCGAGTAGTCAACCACCGACTTGCCGAGCTGTCGGAGGGTGAGAAATCGCTGCTTCTTCATGTCCATGAGGCCCTTCGGGATGTGGTACGCCCAAACGCCTCACGGAACTCAGCCAAGTAAATCGGTGCCCGGCAGTCGCATCACCCGCAAATTGGCCCACCAAGCACCAGCAGGCTCCTCGAGCCGCCGCGCCGAAGTGGGCCTTTCCGAACTCCCCACGGTCGATAAGAGCAAACTTACGCTCTATCGTGCGCAGCCAATCGTCGGCCTCCAACGGTCGGTGGCAGTGAGAAGACAGGTGGCTGCGTGTCTGTGAAGTCGAGATAGCTGGTGGGCCGACCTGCGCCCATCACCGCGACCACCGTCTTGGACCCGGTCTGGACTAGCATCTCCAGGATCCGGTTGGTCGCCTCTGGTGCTGCTCGGTCCACTGCAGAATGTCCAACACATTGGGAGGAGGTGGCGAATAAAGCACCCTCGGCCGCCGTCCGCCAAAGACCACCCTCACCCCAGAGGTGGAAGCCCCACGGGTCCTCATTCGCCGCCAACAAGACAGGCGACACAAAGTTAGACTCCACAAGGGAAAGTAGACTCCAAGATTATTAAAAACCCTAACTTGACCTAGTCGATCGCAGCATCTCCGCTACTGGAGCCGTACAAGCCCATCTTACACAAAAGCACAAAGTATGATGCAAAATGACATGGTAAACATATGCATGCATGACATGACATGAACCTCATATGCATAATATGAATGCACGATTCCAACGTAATCGTTTCTCCCACGCTCACCATTTTACGTAACTCTCCTAAATATATACCTAGGGCGGGTAATCAGTACTAAGCTCTACCTAATGCATCATGCAAGTCCTAATCAATCACCCAAGTGGTCGTCAAGTTTAAGTTCGTCTTTATGCACCTTGCTCTGATACCAACTTGTGAGGAGCCGCCCAGATCGTCCTCGAGTTGTTGGATGAGCAGTTGTTCCATCGTATTTGGATCCTAGCAACCAATCACCGGAGGTGATCCTGATGCTAATACCCAAGCCCAATGGAGACAACCTTACGAATGTCCAAACGACTCGACAACAACCCCGGTATTCCCCCGGTATGCGACCCGAAACACGCCCAGGATCACCGCATACCGGAAAACAATACGATATCAATTCAATTTGCATAAAGGGGGCAACGAACCCGAAACTTTCGAACCAACACGCAAGCGGATAACAACAGCACAAAGACAAACTCGACAACCACCAAACCGAAGATCAAAACAACGCCAAGACTCTAAACTAGGCAAGAACGGAAAAAGGACCAAGACTCCGAAAATCAGAAAATTTCGGCATGACCTTTCTAGACTCTACGGACATCCACTCAGCAGACAAGAAAACACAGCAGTTGATATATAGATATGCAAAAGTAATGCAACAACCACGGCATCAACACATTCACAAGCAGAGAGAATCCACGGGACAACGACATAGACTAGAACAACGACGAGGCATAAAGTAGAAGACTAACTATACAACAAAAGTGAATCAAATCGCAACACAAAGCAAAATAAGACTACTCCGGAAGTGTCACCTTGCCACTGAACACTTCCGAAGGCGTGTGCGATAACGCAGCTAAGCCTCTACTCGGTGCCGCTTGGAGTCACCGAGAGGCGATATGGGCAGAACTCACACCCGCCATCCTCGATCCTCACCGAAAACCACAAAGGAAGCATGAGTACGAAAGGTACTGCAAGACTTATCCGTGGGTCCATATATGACCGACTCCAAAGGATTATGCATTTAGTTGTAGCAAGGAGTAAGCTTAAGGTAAAAGTGCGGAAAAGCATTAACATTTGTAATATAAGTGCGACAACCGAAGCAAATACAAGTTTAAAGCGCTTATAGACCGCACTTACTTCTAGTGTGAAGTTGAAAGTAACAACAATTAAAGTAGAGCAATACATAACCAATTTAAAGCTCAAGCCCAACGCGAACCACAAGTTCAAGTTATTTACTACGTGATTTGGCGATGAAAGAGCTTGCTCATATCCGAGAGCGCGGCAATTAATCGCTTAATTAACCCCGCAGGAAGCATTGATCGCACGACACTTACCACAAGGGCCTAGTGTCAACCCCTCCCAATCATACCCAATCGTGAGCGTCCTCCTGTGGCCGAAAACCTAGCACCCCCTCGAGCAGCCCCAAGCCCGGCTTGGCGCTCGAGAGTCGGCCTAAGCCTCGCCCTCAACCACGTCCAACCACAGGAAGTTACGGTCCATCGATTCCGTATGAGAGAAAGAGTGGCTTACCGTACCATAATCGGGCATGCGACCAACCGGGGTGTGCTCAATCAAAGGGCAACCATCGAATCGGTCCTTAATCGACTCAGACGGGGCTACACATTTGAGTCTCCATACCCAAATGAACCAACTCCCCGCCCGGTCCACAATTTATTGATTATGACTCATAACCATACCCATTCCAATCCGTCATGTGTGAAGTGAAACAATTGTTAATAATCACAAGCGGGAGAACCATTCCCCCACTTGGCCCAACCCAACATCTAAGCAAAACTAAGCGTAGACTCGTTATAATTACCCATATTTTGGTTCCGAAGGGAGTGTTCTACAAATTTCAAGGAGTGTATGTGCAGCAATTAGGTTCTAACCCTGTTCCCACCATTTAACTCCTAATGCATACTTAATCGACTAAATAAGCAATTTAATTCTCCAAGATAAAATCATATAATGGGGTAAATATGCTTAGGTGCTTGCCTGATGCTTCTGCCGGAGTCTCACTAGCCACTTGCTCACCGTGATCACCCTCGATCGCGGCCACTTCACCCACCGCGGGATCGTTCTCTACACGTTCACAAATGCATATGAAATGAGATGTATGCCGTGCATATGAATATGAAATGAGAATTGAAGACAATATGCAAGCATCCGATAACCAAAAAGGAAATGTAATGCGAAAGTCCACCAACGGATAAGTAATAAATTTTGAAATGCCCGACACTACTTTAACATCTAATCTTTACAAATGGAAGACGACTGACAACAACATTCATTCATCGAATCACCGCATAGAACTATCTATCATTGGTTAGCTCAACCCAAAATTCTACTAATAGCATTTCCAAGAATAGGCCACGCAGAAACACGAGAGCATTTGGTGTTGCATAGAAGAGTGATCTTGTGTTCATTTACTTTAAGTCGTTTGCAAACAAGCGTATAATGCTATGTTAAAAGGAGGCAAAATGGTAAAAGGCATACTGTGCACCTTAGCCTTTATATGTGAATACCAAAGCACATAGTACTACAGCTTAATTATCATAGCTGCCTGCAATAGATCTTAAGACTTATGAGGGGACCTGCAATAATGTCAAGAGGATGACATCTTGATTAATGACCTAACATGGTTAGAGTAGAGAGGGCTAGACACAAGGTTAATATCGCATTCTTAACATAGAACCTAAACCAACGACGGCATGCCAATGCTAAAAGGGAAAAGTTATATGTAACAATCGAAACCAAGCCCACATCCCACACTTCGAATCATTCACCATTCATGTACCATATAACTACAACTGTCGGGTTTTCACTTACAACATCTGAGAGACACATCCCAACAATCATGTGTTCTCCAGAGCCATATCAAAAGGGATGATTGGGTAAGCATAGCGACATAAAAACTCTCACAGACTAACACTCAAACCAGTGGGATACCCTATGGTGAGCCTTCTAGACATTTCATCAAACACCTAGGGAGCAAGAAGCATCCACCTTCTAGCCATTTCATCATACACCTAGCCTTCATCCAACCCTAGATCCCCAATCCACCACAACCCTAACCATGGAGAGGTAGAGGGAGGGAGGGAGTGCAAGAGAGGGGGGGGAAGCTCACCTAGCAGTGGAGGGGGCGGTGGGAGCTGGCGGCGGCGACCAAGAGGGGAGGCCGGCGGCGCAGGCGGCGCAAGAAATGCCGAGGCAGCAGCAGGGGGGGCGGCTTCGGGGAGGCGCAAGGGCGGCGGCCAGGTGGAGGGGGTGGCGCACAGGGCCGGCCGAGCAAGGGGAAGGGGCGCCGGCGGCGTCGCCGGTTGGAGGGGAGACCGAGGGGGGGGCTCGGGCTGGGCACGGGTAAGGAGGGAGAGGTGAGTGGGGGGTGAGAGAGAGAGGAGTGTGTGGATAAATTAGGAAGGGGAATTTACCCATTTACCCCCATATCCACACACATGGAAAAGTTTGAACCATGACACAGTGGACCAGAGAGGGTACTGAAGCATGATTAGATCCTTACTGTATCTCATGGCTTTGAGGTCGGGACATACACTTTGTCGTGTATCTGTGTGCTCAATTTCAAGCTTCACCTCGTGCTTCTCACCATCAAATGGTCAAGCGCATTTTCAGGTACCTACACTCCATTCTTGAGTTTGGCTTATGGTACTCTTGCTCTTTATCTCTTGTGCTTGGAGGATTTTCATATGTAGACTTTGTTGGGTGTATGATTGATAGGAAGAGCACCTCCGGTACTTGTCAGTTCTTAGACACTTCACTTATATCTTGGTCATTTAGAAAGCATTCCTCTATTGCTCAGTCTACTGGTGAGGCTAAGTATGTGGTAGCTGCAAGTTGTTGTTCTCATATTCTATGGGTTACCTCAACACTTAGATATTATGGGTTGAACTTAGATAGTGGGCTACTCTTATGTGATAACACTAGTGCCATCAATATTGCTAAGAACCCGGTTCAGTATTCTAGGGCTAAGCACACCAATGTGAGATATTATTTTCTTCGAGACCATGTGGAAAAGGGTTACATAGTGCTAGAGCTCATAGAGTTGAATAATCAAGTCATAGAAATTTTCACAAATCCTCATGATTCTTCTTGGTTTGTGCACTAGTGGGGGAGCTAGGGGTTATCTACCCCTACGCCTTGATTTGAGGGGAGCTTGGATTTTCTTGTACACATGCATTGCATCATATTGTAATATACATCATTTAGTAGTGAGCTTTGTTTACTATTCTTACATGGAGTGTTTGCCACAATGCTCTTGCTCTTTGCCATATTATGTTAATGGTTTATCTATTTTGTAATGTCCTTATATGTGTAGCTAAGACTTTGCAATGCTAGTTTCATCTAAATTGAAATTCGAATCATAATTGCAAATTGTTGGATCTCTTGGCTAGTTGCTTACCTTGTGATCCTTGTATGATATATGCCATGCCAAAAATGCCTTGTAAAATCTTTAAACTCGTTGAGCTTTAGTTTGAGCTATGCTAGTTCTATCTTGAATCATATAGTTATTTCTCCCAGGCTTTTGACGCTTGGGTCGGGTATAGCTTATGTATTAGGGAGTAACTCGTGTTGTTTTTACCTTGTACTTAACTTGAACCATGCAATTTTTCCCCAAATGTGACTTCACCCATCCTCTTCTATGAGATAGCTTATCATTGCACTTGACATGAACTTAGGGAGAGCTTGGATGACCAATATCACTTTCATTTAGTGTAATGTTGGGGTGGTTGACAAAGGTTTGAGGTCACAAATCAATTTGACTAAATTCAAGTATCATGTGTTAAATGCGATATATGCAAATATCAAAGTGTCACATGTGAATTTGCTAATGCGCAATGTTATTTGAGCAAAATGGTTCTTTCGTGAACTTATAGCACACTAGATGTCAATTCTAGATTCTTGGTTTTAATACATGCGTTTTCTTGCATATTTCATGCATAGTTTGAGAGGGAGGCATGATCCCTTTGATGACTACACTATGAATGGGGGAGAGTGGTTGTCAAAGGGTGCATTTGGTGGATCTTTTGGCAAACTTTGAGGAAAATGGAGCATAGTGCACGTTTTGACATAATTGAAAATTAAAAAGTCAAAAATGCCAAAATACCAAAAACATGCTTGTTGGAAAGTTGATCCAACCCATGATCCGAGTGACCCAGATAATCCAACCCAATGCAATCCTGAAATTGCACTATCTTTGGACAATTGATCCGACCTATAATCCCACTTACCCAGATGATCTGACTCATATTGATTTCACCTTGAACTCTCTATGGATCAATGATGCGACCGATGATCCGAGCCAACCTAAATCATCCACCCCTCACAGATGACCCAACCTATTCGGATAAGCTTGTGTAACATGATAACTTCGTATCTATTTAGACTCTTTTCAAAAGTAAATTTTAAATCCAATCAAATTGAAGTATCAATTTCTTGTCACCGCAAGACCTTCGTATGGTCTCATAGGGACCATGACAAAAGAAAGCAACCGAGAATGCTACTTGGACTGGACGTGGTGTGTTTGGTTGGGTGAACGAGGATGAATGGGGTGGGATGGTACAGGATGTATGGGGTGATCCTGGATGAGATGGTACAGGGAAGGTGTTTGGTTGCCTGAATTGGATGGTACAAGATTTTGTTTGATTGCATGGATGGAATGATAAAGGATGGTACCAGATGATGTTTGATTGGAGGGATGAGGTTGGTATGGTAATCTTTGTCACCAGAGGTGATGAGTTTACCTCTCACAATTGTTGCAATGGAAATTTGTAAGTAATTAAAATTTTATTTCCCACAATTGAGCAGTATGTAATATTCTTATATAGTCTAATTAAAATTTTATTTTCTATAATTGAGCGGTATGCAATATTTTTATGTAGTCTAATTAAAAATTCACTTCCTGCATATTCTTATGTAGTATAATTAAAATTTCATTACCCATAATTGAGCGGTATGAAAATGGAGCATTCCACCAAAATACAAACAGCTGCAGGCCTGCAGTATGGATCATAAGCTATACAATATTAAGACTAGAGGTAGCAACATGCTTGTACACTAAATTTGCAAACTGGTGTATAAAAATGTGAGCATCAAAGCTTGTCATATCCTACGACAACAATAGCATACTATAGTAACATCAGCACATTTCAACGAGTATGTTTTACAAAAGAAATATCCAATTCAAGGGGTTCTAGGTGTTCCATGTCATCGCACATTCGCACAGGCATTTGTTAAACAATTGAACCATGTGATGTTCTTATAGTTCTTGTCGTTCCTTCTTTTCTTTTTGGGGAAACTATATGAGGAGATGGCCTTCCAAGTTCCACGTCCCACGTCTGTACCTGTTGAGTTTAATGGATGGACTATGTTAAAAAATTAGGCAAGCTTCTGGAGAATCGAGATCAGCCATGCATGTTCTAGTTGAAGGATCTCCTATCATTTAGCAATACCGGTAGGAGTATACGCTGTGCCATTCCTTGAATGTTTGTGAATTCAGTATTGGTGAGGTGAATAGTTGATACTGAAACGACTACGACAAGGCAAATAAGGAGCACGTCCCTCTCCGTTCTTAATGCACAACTAGAAAGTTAACACGCCATTTTTATTTCCATCTGAAATTGGTCGCCACGAGCAGAGGGGCAGACTTTAATCCGGTACTACTGCCGCAACGCCCAACGCCGCGAAGCCCCACAGCGCTGCTACCGCCGTCGTTGTCGGATTTGTCACTGCCAATTGATTCAAGCCAGTGCAGAGCTTCAAGAGAACGTTATCTTGCATGCCGTTTCGGCCTTTCCGGTTAACATGGGAAGGCTCGTGCTCTCCGAATTTTTTTTAAAAAACTAGTAAGATGTCCCACGTTGCAACGGAATTTCAAAAGAGAATAATACATAATTATAATGCAGGATTCTAAACCATACAATAAATCAATTTTCTATAACACACATCAAACAAAATATATCTTTGTAAGCTAGTAAATAACTCAAATCATCTATATTGAGTTGTCCTGCAGATTTACAACTATAGGTTAGCAAAGCAATAGTGACTCACCTACTGGGCCTTAGGCCCCTACTGTTCTGACCTAAAAAACGGCCTCGGAGACTCACCATCACCACCAACTTATTCTTATAATAGTTAAGATAATGTATTTTTAAAATAAAATTTATAGAAAAAATATGTCAAAAAATTATATAAATATATCTCTATTGTTAACGACGGAGCTCATGTCACCAAATATGAATTGGCGACAGAAGTCATATCTCCAATTTATTTAACGATAGAGTTTTATTTAGTCGATATTTTTGTCACTGATTCGTTTGGCTATCAAGTCCATTTGGCCGGTAGGCTTTTATCGCTAATTCAATTGGTGACTTATCTCTTGTAGCGAATTTATTTGCCGATAGTACTCTGTTTCCATATTTATGTCATTGTTTTTCTATGTATTTTTCTGTAATTTTATTTTAAAAACTATATTATTTTAAAAGTCCGCACACTTGCTCGCCTCCATGGGCACTTTAAACTATACAGTGGCAATACTGCTTTGGGGCAAGGATTTAAATTTTATTTTCAGTATAAATCTCGGAGGTTGCCAAAATCCAAAATTTTGGCAAGATCTCGGAATTTTTGAAAAAACAAAGGGAGGCAAAATCCAAAAATAAAATTTGAAATCCGGTTTTTTAAATCAAGATTTTGCTCAAAAAATCCGAAATCTCGGTCCAATTGAACCGCCCAAAAAATGGTCGAAAATACGTAAAAAAGTTTTAAATTTTTTTAGATGATTTTGATGTATTAGTAATATTCTCATAAAATTTTGAGATGATGATCAAGCTTAAGGAATTTTAAAAAATAGTAAAAGTGGTAATGTCGTTATAAAAGCCTTATGTAAATTTTGTTTGTGGTTTTTCAAATGTAACAAATGAAGTTCAAGTCATTTCAAAAGTTTTCTATATATTCCTATCTATTCTAATGCAACATACCAAATATTTTAACACAAAAGACTGTAAAGTTAGAAATTTTAGTAGCATTTTGACTGATTTTCGAATTATTACAATTGTCATGACAAATGAAGGACATAAAATAAAATTGACACATATGAATATATGACAATTCAGCACATATAGTAAGATGTAAAAAAATAATTACAAGAAGGGCTATGAATAAATTTTACAACAAAAGGCATAATTAAAAGGAGTACGAACATGTAAAGCATGCGAAACTACGCATTGTCGTACCTATGAGAATGGTAAAAATAGCACCTTCGTGTTATCGACAATGATCTCGTCATGCTTCCTCTTGTGTTATTGCTTATGCTCTTCCCAGCTCATGTCCTGTGGCAGCCAGGCGGACTTCCAGTGTTCATAATGCGACATCCAGATCAAATGATTCTCTAACTGTTATAGGTACCTAACAGACATGTGTTATGCGTACGGATCGACGTAGTGATCAGTGTAGTCAAACAATGATGACATGCTTTATCCGTCGTGACTCTGTCTGTGATTGTACCCACCCAGCTCCCCTCAGTAGGGCATCGAGTGTAAGTTCAAACTCCATTAGTTTTAGATTAATGATTAATCTTTATTTAATAAAAAATCTAATCTTTTATGAGACTAACATGTTTATTAAGGTTGTTGTTAGTAGTCTCAAATTTGGATGAAAAATGAAAAACTTAAGGTATGTACTTGTATTAATGTTCATTATCTTAATGCATACTTAGGATTCAAGTTAAAGTATGAATTTCTCCATTGCTTCAACCACAAAATGTGCATCATTTTTCTCAATCCATATATTACATAGACGCACACATCTAGAGAGAGTTCACGCTCTAACTTGAAGTCTCATTGGTATTGATCTATTTCTTCACTCCATATATAAATGATTAATACTTTGAAACTATTCCTTAAGTATATATTTTAATTGTCTAGTTCTAGTATACTCATGGTATCTTAGGATAAACTTCAATACAATCAAATTTGAATACGTGCATATTGATTCAAAGTCAATTATATGTATGCACATATCTTTTTGGAGTTTATTTTATAGTTGATGGTTCAGAATATTAATCATTTCAAGATATTCTACATATTATGAATCATTACTTACCATCAATATGAGCATATGAAAACTTGTGTATTCTGTATATACTCATATCAATTTAAATAAAAATTTAAATTGAGGTCGATTGCCTTTTAATCATCAAAAAATATTTCATCATGTATTAATAGTGTTCCCTTGATCGATTAAGAGTAATCGATAGTTCTTGAGTATAATGAAGCATTAGTTGCATCGATGTACTCGAGACACATTTAAATCATTCAAATTGATTAGGTTTGTACTCAATCGATCTTGGAGGCATGCACTATGTGTTAATGGAGTGCAAGAGATGATTGAGACAACTGTGTTTGTTGGACTAATGTTTTCCTTAAGGTTGTGGATATAGGTTTTGTCCAACAAGGTTGAGATGAAGAAACGGGACAAGGATGTCATCATGTGTTGATGGGCATCAAGAGGAGATCCCAAAGTGATGAGAAGAGGTGAAGAGTTTCATCAAAAGTTGATGAACAAGAAAGAGTTGGGTGACGATCTTGAAGAGAAGATGATTGCAAGGTATAACTAGATAGGCTAAGGATTTTTTCTAGTCTTTGAGTCTAGTTTTTAGTGTCGTACTATTAAGAGGAGTTGATTATTTTGCTTGAGCTTTATCATGTATTCATGAACTCAATCCGTTCACTCGAGCTTAAATCTTCTTATTTGGATTTTGCATGGAGCTAACCATTTGGCATATGTTGCGAATTGGTGAAGCTTGTGCCTCGGTTGATGCATAATGCTTTTGATTTGCATGTGTTGCAAATGAGAAAGGCTTATGCATTGGTTTTTCGCATGGATCTTTGATTTTCATGTGTTGTAAATAGGAGAATATCATGCGTTGGCTTTTGCATGAAGTTTATATTTTGCATGTGTTGCAAATGTTGAAGTTCATGCTTGGTTCTTCAAATTAAAATTTTATTTGAAATGGTATTGCTTGGAGCTAAGTTTTGCATGTGTTGCAAAAGGAGAGAGCTTAAGCAATTTTGTATTTAAGTGGTATGCATGGAGCTAAGATTCGTATGTGTTGCAAACAGAGAGCTCATGCATTTGAGTTTATGTAGTATTACTTGGATCTAGGTTTTGCATGCGTTGCAAAATGAGGATGCTTAAGCAAATTGGTTTTATTGGTTGCATGGCGCTAGAGATTTGTATGTGTTGCAAATAAAGAGCTCATGCATTTGAGTTGATTTAATTGTTGCTTGCTTGAAGTTAGAGATTCGCATGTGTTGCAAATAGAGAGCTCAAGCATTTCAGTTTGATTTGGTGTTGCATGAGGCTATGAATTTGCATGTGTTGCAAAAGTGATATAGCTCGTGCATTCGGATTAAATTGCTATTTGCAAATGTGTTTTGCAAATGAGCGGGAGGTTACGGGTGTCAATCCTAGAGCATGCGAAGAAGGCATTTGCAATGTGTTTGCAAAAGTGTCATGTTCATGCGTTGATCACCTCATGGCTAAGAGGATTGAATCCATAGGTTCTTGGTTTATTTGCAAAATGTGTTTTGCAAATAAAGTTGAAGAGCTTAATTGTGATTCTTTGGAGCATATGAGTAGAGATTGCAAATGTGATTTGCAAAATTACTTGATCATGTGTTGATCATCGTATGGCTCAAAGAATCAATCTTTAAAAGTTTGAAGAAAAGATTTTAGAGAAAAATCTGAGTTTTCTCCCTTAGGCCGGAGCTACCGCCCATGTGGGACCGGTAGCACCTCTCGGCCGGTGGTACTGCTTATGGGATAGGTGCTACCGCTCATCTGAGCGGTAGTTATTTTTCAGAAGAGCATGTGTTGCTCTGAGTTTCTGGAGGCCGGAGCTACCGAGCTAAATGGTGGTCTACCGGAGGTGCGGTAGTACCGAGCTCTAGTAACCGGTAGCTATTTTCCAGAGAAGGGTGCTCTGGAGTATGCAATAGCAGGTACTATCACAAGTACAATCTGGTACTATCACTCGGGCGATAATACCGCTCCTAGTTGGGCGGTAGCACTATAGGTATTATGTAATGTCTAGTTTTGAGTCGTTATTCGACCGTTGGCATGAGGTCAGTACTACCGCGCCCAATAAGGCGGTAGTACGAAATTTGCTGAGTTTTGCCCAATTTGCCACCCAACGGCTAGTTTCGAGTGTAGGGGCTATAAAAGGCCCCCCTAGGGGCAATATCCAATATTGCTGTAACTCTTGTGTGTTTTTGGGAGTGTTGTGTATGTGTTGCACACTCATATTTGATTCTTAAGCTAAGAGTAAGCTTAATTGCATGTGTTGCAATTAGAAAGAGGATTGAGTGCCTCTTGTGCATGTGTTACACTTGAGGAGGATCCTAGTGAATGTGTTGCACTTAGGTGGTCACCAAAAGCGCATGTGTTGCACAAAGTGAAGCTAAAGCAGAAGGCTTGTCTTATTATTGTCGGTGATTGCCTCTAAGGTTCCAAATCTTGTGCATGTGTTACACTTGAGGATAAAAAAAATTGATTTTTTTTTAAAAATCAAATCTCAGTGATTTCGGTCAAAATCTCGGTGACATTGACTGAATTTCAATTTTTGTTGGCGAGATTTGATTGGATTTAGGGTCAAAACAATCCACAAAAATTTCAAAAAAATTTGAGATGTTTTTGACCATTTTCGATCTGTTTAATTTGAGGTGCATATGTTGTGTGAAAATCTTGATATTAGAAACAATTTGAGGATTGTTCAATTTGAGGTGATATTGTTTTGACATTAAAAACTTTTAGACTTTTTATGTTTTGCAAACTACTTTCTTCTTACAGTTAGTATTGTTTCAATGGTGTGATCATGCAACTTGGTTAATCATGTTGCTCTTTATTGATATTATGATGTTTTGTAAACTAATACCATTGCATAAATATTCCTGATAAGAGTGCCATGATTTTAAAGTGAGGTGCAAATGTTTATATTTACTTGATTAGTTAGTAGCGAGTTAAGTTTATCTTTCAAGACAAAGAAGAAGATGACTGACTAGTCAGTTTTTTCTGCGGAAAGGGGCCTTTTGGGTTTGTTTATTGATTTATTCATGTCTGGATATAAGGTTTTGAAATTGAAGTGTATTGGTGTTATTGTATTAGTAATCGCTTCTGAAGATCATAACGGCTGCCTGTTTCAGTAGGTGTTGATGATCTTAATAGAAAGCAATTTTATTTACACATACTGATTTTGGATCCAGGGGTTATCCAAAACTTTTCATCTGGCCTGTGTGCCAAGCATGGCTGCTGATAATTCATGGGTACTGCACTCATAACATCTGGCACGCTTTCTTGAAGTTAGCTGCAATGTCAATAACCACTTGCACACTTAGAGACAATGCACTCAATCATTTGCTCACCTAGAGACAATGCAACAGTGTAGTTCCACTCGAGACAACGGAAATCCGGCCACATCCGATGACTTTTGCAGCGCATCTTGTCGGTTGCAAAATCTCGATGAGTTTATGCGAAATATCGGTGATCAGTGTAAGAAAATTTCTAGTTTAGTTGTACTATTGTATGATGAATCCATATCATTGCGGTTTATTTTACTTTATAGTTTATACCATATTCATTTCAATAGGAAGTAAGTTAGTTCTCTAAGCATGTATATGAAACTTGTAGGTTAGTTCTATGAGCATCCATATCAAATTCAAGTTGTGTTATATGATATCAAACTTGTAGGTCAGTGCATAGCTGATCTGAACAACCAGGTGAGTTTGGATTTGGTTCACATATACCCAAATTAGAAAATTAGACTTGTGCGAAGTAGTCCTAGCTTAAGGTTAGTACTCTCTCTCTCTCTCTCTCTCTCTCTCTCTCTCTCTTGAATGAATGAATGAATGAATGAATGAATGAATGAATTAACTTGTGGGAAGTAGTTCTAACTTATGCTTAGTACTCTCTCCGTGTTGAATGAACTTGTGTGAAGAAGTCATAGCTTAAGCATAGGTTATTAATTCTTGTATGTATGTTCAATAGGTTATTAATTCTTGTATTATATTGCAGATTCTCGTGATGAATACCATATAAGAGCATGAGGAACATGTCGGGCAAGGGTCAAAGTGCAACTATTACCCATGTAATGAAGGGGAGAGGTGCAACCTATTTGAAGAAACATCTCGCAGGCCACTCCGGTGAGGTGAAGGCTTGCCCTAGCGTGCTCAAAAGTGGTTAGACAGGCTATGCTCGCAGACCTCAACGGATGTCGGGGAAAGAAGAAGGAGGAGGCAGGACGCCTTTGTAAGGAGTCTTGCGACGCCTTTGTAAGTAAGAAAAGATGCTTTTATGGTGGTTAGCAAGCAAATGAGGGGATACAAACCTTTGTAAGCCAGCTTAACCAGGGAAGTTTAGTCGGCTCACTTGGTAACTGGCGTTGGAATAGTCAAAATTGTGTAAATTTCGGCAAAAAAACCCCAAGATTTCAACGAATTTTGATGAATCTTACAGAAATTTCTGAAAGCACTGTAGCTATTTGCATTTTCTTTAATTTTTTATTCGATAGATTTCTACCGAGATTTGGTTCCTTGCTTCGAGGTAGAAAGACGTCAAAATCTCGCGTTCAAGAGTCAATAGGTCACAGGACACATAGATAGCGATCAACAACGTGATAGTGAGACCTCATTATAGCAGAATATCTAGTAGGTTCATGAGTTGACAAATATCATACAGCGGTACTATTAAGCCGAGTGCTTTCTTGCCCAACTAGACGACTGTCAACTCTCCATTACATATCTTAACTGCTGTGACTGAATTTATAATGGGTCGCCGTCCAAACGGATCAATCTCGATCAAAGGGTTTGACTTTGCACACGAACTCAAAGAGCGCGTTAGCATCTGTATCTAGTACCGTACGATACTTGGAGTACTACAGTGAAACTGTTACTTGTCACATTGGCCCTATAAAAATAAATTGATCTAAACAAAACAGTGCTATAGTCATGTTCACAATATCAATGATTTTCGAGTGAAAATCGTGATTTTTGCGTGTATCAAGATGGCTTGGCATTTAAAACCGCCCCGTAAATCGGTTAAATTTACATCTAAATTCAAATATATATATCAAAAAGTGTTCAAATTTTTTTAAAAAAATTGTGTGAGGTCCTAAGGGAATGCTAATAATGCTGTAAATTTTTTAAATCATTATTAGATCTGTGTATTTTTTAAAATTCTGACAGTGCTACTATCTCTGTATATACTCTTCTGATTTTGATTTTCTAGGGGTAATAAATGAAGTCTAATATTTATAGAAAAATTTTGTATGAGGTCCGTAGGAAATTATAGTGTTACTATAAAATTTTAGATGATTATCAGATTTATGTATTTTTTAAAAAAATTCTGATATTGCTACTATCTTTGTATATGTTCTTCTATTTTTTATTTTCTAAGGGCAATAAATGAAGTCCAATATTTATAAAAAAATTTATTACATGATGCTTGGTAACTCTTTATAATACCATTAAAATTTCAAAGCATTTTCAAGCTTGTAAATTTTTATAAAAATTTGACAATGTCACCGTTCCTTTTTATTAATTATTGTTTTTAATTTTTAGAATTACTAATGAATTAAAAAATTATTGAAATTTCTCTAAGATGTTTTACAGATTAATTGAGATTTATTATGATTTTATGGAAAAAAATTTACAATTTTTCTTGATTTTTTAAATTTTCCATTAGTGGGCTGAAAATCGAATAAAATCACTCAAAATCGAATAAAATTGCTCAAAAATTGAACAAGATCAATCAAAAATCAAACAAATAAAGTTGAAAGTGTGGTAGAGATATTACTCGCAGTATGAGAAGGAAGAGAAGTTAACCTCTCTACTTGACACCTCTGAACCAAGGGTTAAAATCCTGGTGAAATCTTGTCGAGATCTCGGATTTCGGCCAGGGACGAGTTTCAAAATCCCGGTAGAATTAAAAAATTTGAAAAAAATTCAAGTTGCTACAGTAATTTAGGATTTCTTGGCTAGATCTCGGTGATTTCGGGCGAGATTTGGTGGTTTTTTTTTGCCGGATTTTAATTTTTGTTAATTGTATTTGATTGGATTTAGGGTCAAGAACATCCACAAAAAAATTCAAAAAATTTTGACATTTTTTGACCATTTTTTTGGTCGGTACAATTTATCGGTTAGTTTTAAGTAGCACTGTCCGAATTTTTTAAAATTTCTCAAGATTGATCATCATCTGAAAATTTTATGAGAATATTATGGATGTGTTAGGACCGTTCACAAAAATTTTCAAAATTTTTTAATGTGGTTTGAACTATTTTTCATTCAGGTGAAATTTGTCAGTTCGTCTTTAGTAGCACTATTTGAATTTTTGAAAATTCCTAAAGATTGATCATCATCTAAAAATTTTATGAGAATATTATAAATGTGTTAGAACCATCCACAAAAATTTTCAAAAGTTTCTAACATGGTTTGCACCATTTTCCATTAGATTGAAATTTGCCGGTCCGTCTTTTATCAGGACAATGGCACTGCTAGATTTTTAAAAAATTCCTCATGCTTGATCATTATCTGAAATTTTTATGGGAACATTAGTGATGTGTTAGGACCATCCAAAAAACTTTCAAAATTTTTTGAGTTGTTTTGGACCATTTTTCGGTCGGTTCAATATGGACCGAGATCTCGGTGATTTCGGCCGAGATTTCGGATTTCCCGGCTGAAAAAAACCAGATTTGAAATTTGGTTTTTGTATTTCGTCCGAATTTTGTCCGAAATTTTCGAATCTCGCCGAGATTTCGGATTTCGGCCACCTCCAAGATTTATCCCAAAACGAGATTTGAAACCTTGAACAAACTTCGTTCCTTGCTAAACAGGAACTACAGCTGAAAGTACTAAAGCTTCAAACTCCTAGCTAACAGCCCTACCGATAAAAGGAATAATGCTTCAAGGACTATATGACTAGCTCTTATATGAGTTTCTGGTAAACCACTAGTTGCGTAAAGTACTCCGCTTGCTCCCTGCCAAATTGCCCGAAGCTTATGCCATTTTCAACCTGTCACACCTGTCCTTTTGGTTCTATTAGCCTTTATTTGGCAAGCTGTTGTAAGTTTTTGATAAAATCTTTACTACTCTGTCTGCCAAATTGAATGATATATCCATTCCAAAAATATCTAAAATTGGATAAAGACCCAGAAGTTTTATCTTATATTATGAACCTTAAGAGTCTTTGTCATCGTCCCATCATAGATACATACTCCTCGCTTCATCCATCAATCTTTCTCTTTACTACTTACGATTACGAGTTTTTTTAGTATTGAGAAAATATACTAAAGAATCGTCACCCTCTAACCGAAAATACCCCTAGATAGAAGGAAAGCTGTAAATGCCTCTCTCAACCTATTAAGGCCATGTTTGTTTCAACTGAGGATTGTAGAAAGCAGATTTGAAAAGCTGGAAGGTCAACAAACAGGAAATTTTCAATCTAGATTGTAATAATCTGGATGCCAGATTGTAGCAATCCCACAATTCACTCTGGAGGAGCTTTCCTCAGCTCTTTTTTTTTTCAAAAAACCACAATACTCATCCAACTTCAATGAAAATTACCCACCATTGCCCCCAACTGTTCACACAGACTTTTCAACCTATAATCGAGGGTACCATAGATTTTTGCCAAGCAGAAATAGCAATCCAAACTCACTGTAACCTAGGTTGCCAAACAGCTATAAGCTTTTCAACCTCCAGCTTTTAACAATCCAGCTTTTACAATTCAAATTTTAAAAGCTTCTTTCTACAATCCACAGCTGAAACAAACAAGGCCTAACTTTCTTCTTTCCTCTGGAATAGTTACAGGTCAAAAATATAGAAAATCGGTCTGTTTCTGATTTTTTTCAGCGTTGTTTGACATCCGAGTTCAAAATTTTTTACTTCGAACTTCTTTGATTTCTACCGATTTTCGACCGGTTTTGCCGATAATAAAAAATCGATCAAAAATCGCAAATTCGATATTGTGAGCCTTGGCTACAGTGCTAGGAAAATCGTAGGATTCAATGCAGGATCGTAGAACGAAACTGAAATTTCAACTGCAACAAATCAATGGCGACAGGAAATCTTGAATCTTCAAATAGTTATATAAACATTCCTCGAAGGTTTCCGGCTCTCTCACCGTGGCCACGTCGCCTCGGATTCTCGGCCGTCCGATCGCGCGCACGGACGGATGAGATCGTGCCACGTCGCCTTCCGCCAGACTTAAGCATAAAAGGGACCCGTTGCCCTTCCTCTCGCCCGAGCGGGCCGGGTGGCGTGGTGGGAGAGCGCTTCGCTCCCACGCACGCAACCCAAGTTCGAGCCCCGGCGCCCTCTCGCGCGCTTGCGATTTTTCACGCTGACGCGTGGCGCGCGAGAGCGCGGTTTCTTTCCCGAAAAAAACCTCAAAAAAACTCGAAATTACAAAGAGGCCCTCCTTTTTACGAAAAGGACCCTTAGGAGCGCCGTTTTTACGAAAAAATGCTAAAATGCTCGAAATTACAAAGAGGTCCTAGCTTAAATGAAAAGGTCCCTCTGCTTTTACGGGAAAAACATTAAAATACCCAAAATTACGTTAAAAAGTTTTATCTTTAATGAAAAGATCCCTACGCTTTTACGGAAAAATCATCAAAATACCCAAATTTACGTTAAAAAAAACTAGAGAAAAATTTTACGTCCTTTCCATCAATTAAACGTTGACGCGCTCGGCGCACAGCTTTCTAGTTAATGTGGCAGCGTGCAAGTAGCAAATTTTTTTAGTGGAACAGCTGTAAACTGCACCAGTACTAGCAAATTCCAACTTCCGATATGATAGGCCGATAGGGACGTGGAATATTTTTAAAATGAAGACAATACTTGCTTCGGGCTTCGCTGGGATGCTGCAGCCATGGACATGGAGGGGCCTGTTGTGAATTGTGGTTGTGTATCAGTCAGACTACCAGTCATCGATCAAGCGTGGATCACGGCCAGCGACAACATGGCTGCAAGTTGCCACGCCAAGCGTGCTTCTATGCTTTTCCTTCTACTACAAGTTGCACAAAATCTTAAAGCAAGCGAAGAGATAAGTAATAACCATCTACTCTTCATTCATATTTTAATAGTTGTGTAACTTTTAAAAAGAAGAGCATATAAGCACCTCTCGAGCAAGAGTATCACTGTATCAGACCTATTTATCCTGATAGAACACCGATGGCGATCAGAATATCAGACGACCTCCAGTTCCAGTACAGGGCCTCCTAATCCTGATGGAACGCAAAATACGGGGCTTCTTAATCCTGAGGGAACACAAAGGAGTTAGTACCAAGCTTGCTTCGACGGGGCCATTATAGTTTGTCAGCAGCATCGGCTGACGAACCGGATATTATCAGCATCGAACCCCTCGACATGGACCTAGCGCCGGCATTGCGGACGGCAGAGATCGAGCAGCAGCGTGCCGCGAGCGAGAACCCCCTGATCCAGGGCTGGACCGCCGCGTGTGTGTACGCAGTAACTTGTTTCGCTGGTCGCCGAATAGCTGTGACGGACTCTGCACTCTGTTACATTTAGTAGCATATATATAAGTCTTGATCTTATTACGAAGAAATTATTATATTTTGGTGAAACTAGATACGGATGAACCAACACGGCAACACGTACTCGAGTACGCGGACTCACCTGTTATATACGAATCTAGACGGTTGCAAGTTGTAAGCCCGGCTAATCATTCGATCCCTACTATTTCGTGCTGCTAATGCAACCTGTTCGTTTTGTTGGTCACCGTGGCTTCCTTCTGCGAATTTTTGTAAATAATATTTTTTAACAAAAATTACAGAAATAATGTATCGATTTAAAAAATAATAAATATACCCCTATATCAGTGTTTAAAATGGCGACAGAGTGCATTATGTCGCCATTTGAAACGGCGACAGAGAGCTTATTGTCAAACGGTCCAGCTCTCTGTTGCCAATTCAATTGGTGATAGATAGCCTTTTAGACATCGGCCGCGCGGTCAGCTCTCAGCGGAAAGAGAAAGGAAGAGAGGATAGAGGAAGAAAGAAGAGGGGAGAGGGGAAGAGAAGAAAGCGGGGGGAGGAGGAGGGGAAGAAGAAGAGGAGGAGGAGGGGAAGGAGGGGGAAGAAAGGTATTGTGGCCAAATCGTCATTCGCAGTCTCCATTGGTAGGGTTTTTTTTGTTTATTTGAATCAGAAGTGGTGACGGCAACATGGAACATAGAAATTTACGGTTTTCGAGTGATGAGTTTATTCACGGAGCATCAAATATGGGAGGACACACGGTGGGTTTCGGATGTCAGTAGGCTGAAGGGCGTAGGGCAGTGGTAGACAAGCCTGTAAACGCTTGCGTAGAGTGACCCTGCCAGGGAGCTTTCGGAGGAGGTCGCCGCACTAATGGCCGAAGTCAGCAGGGGGACAGGTTGGAGGTCACCATGGACCACTTGAGAGGGGCATTGCAGCGTGTTTAAGAGAAGGTCTCTCGCATCGTCCACCTTATGTCCTGCAAGAGGCCTAGTGACAACGATGTACTATAGGTCCATAGGCATTTGTCAGCTATACGTGGTTGACAAGCGTCGCACACCACTGCTGGGACGGTGCACATATAGACCGTCCCTCCTCTCAACGTGCCAGGGGTTACAACTAGCATCGTTCCACACCGTTTATCCATATAACTCTAGGTACACCTTCGTGATTTCCCTTCATCTATTACGTTATTTACATTATGTGGTGTACTAATGTGAAATATTTGCTATGAGCCATCGATGATCAAAGTGCAACCCACTCAAGTGACTTGTTCCACGTCGATGACACTGTTATCGAGGAGTGGTTGATCGACCCCCACCAGCAGTCGCTGGGTGCCGTCCTTGGTCCGTCACAGCTCACCGATGCGCCCGAACTGATTCAACCATCGTAGGCCGTCTTCGCTACTCCAACATCACCAGTACGACATACTAGGAGTACTCATGGATACGTGACTGCCCCTTGACTAGCCGACGTATCCATCTAGACATATGCAGCGTTATAAGAGGCCTAAGACCACATGACTGGTCGTGCCACGTAGGGGCGCCAGCTAGTTTTTTTTCTTTCATACCTGATGTACTAATCGGATATAGTATTTTCCTTTTTAACTTATGTACTGTTCGGATATGATATTTTGCTTTGTTAACTTATGTACTACTTGGATATGATCTTTTGTTTTATTAACTCCGACATATTAGTTTTGTCTGTAATGCCAGCAGCTTTCTTAGCCCGATTGGATAACACGCACATATCAGCTTTATCAGTGTGATTTGACAACACACTGCCAGCATCTTTGTCAGCCCAATTTGACAACACTCTGCCAGCAGCTTTGTCAGGCCGATTGTCAGGTCAATTGGACAAAACGCTGCAGCAAGCTTTTTCAGACCAAACTGAGCACACGCTACCCCATACTCTATCACCCACGTATAGACTGCACACTGCCTATAAAACCACCAGTCACCCAAGCTGCACTTCTTCAATAGCCCAACCTTCATTCCATTGCAATGATAGACAGAGGAAGCACCTCAAACCGTGGGAGGGGTAGACGGGGAAGACGGGGTCAGACCGCACCTCGAGGCTCCGACCTTTAATGGTTTAAAGGCCATAAACCTTCACTTGAGGCCATCGAAATCTACGGTCCCCAAGACTCAGATCCCCTAGCCCAGATCTTCCCATTCGAACAAGGGACTACTACACCGCCAAAAATCCAATCCACAATGACCTCCCACTCCGCCCACTGAAGTGGCTGACATGTAAGCACGACCTCGAGCCATTGTGTAGGTTTGTAACGATTCCACCCCATGATGTTGTTTCTATCGATGCCCTCTATTCATGGTAACCGATACAACTCTTACATACCATTCGACACATAACTCGCTATATGACATGTACTCTTACTTGCAGACCGAGGATTGCAAATTCACTGAATAGATGGACGATCCGTATCCCTTAGATGCCCAATATTATATCCACAAATTGCTGGTACGCCTTGATGAAAGGGAGAGGAACTCACCGAAGTCAAGAATGAGAACGAACAGCTCCGCAAGCATAATTTGGAGCTCCAGACCCAGAATGATGACCTACATAGTTAAAGGCTCAGGGAGAGGAATAATGAGGTTGTCTACCTCAGCAGCGACTACCACACTTACTGCTGCTGCGGCAATGCAAGCTGTAGTTGTGCTTGCCACTACCGTGACCAGCAGCCCCATTCATATCGTTCTGATGATCAACACTCCATGTGGGTGCCGTATAGTTACTCATTCGAGCCTTAACATCCCCGCCTCATAATCCGTAGTCCATCTACCCTTTTACAATTCCAAAATGCGTACTTGTATCGTAGATGTTATGAAGTTCATGGTTTGTACCGAACTACATATGCAATGTAATCTCCACCTATCCAAATGAAATATGATATTTCTTCACTTTTGTTCGAACAACTGTTTATTACTTATGCCTAGAAAGAATTCGATCGTGTGCTGCATAATTCTTCATCACTTCTAAAATTCTCAAAGTCATTTGAAGTGGTTTAAGAATGATGTATCTGGTTCATGTTTATGCGACCCATGTGGTACTATGAATTACTCCACTACCTGCCTAGTATGCGACCCATATATACCATACTAGCTTTATTAGTTCGAATTGATAACACAAGGCCATCTGCTTTTTCAGATCGACTTGACAATACGCAGACAACAGCTGTATCCTACCGATTGGACAACACACACCAGCATTTTTCTTAGAATGAAGTGACAACACATTGGCTACTCCTTTATCAGCCCGATTTGACAACACGCTGGTAGCAGCTTTTTCAGAGCAAATTGACAATACACTGCCATGTACTTTGTCAGACCAATTTAACAACTCGTAGGCAGTAGCTTTCTTAGGCCACTTGGACAACACACTGCCATCGAGAACTTACTATAAATATGGAGTCATGCCTAGCGAATACATTCCACACTACACCAAACCAACCCTCACACCGAACACCACATCCCTACAGCACCACAGACCCCTTCACCGGCGGGTTCACGATGACTGACTATGGAGCGATTCTTCGTAAGCGAAAGTGGCTTGCCAAGAATGCGAAAAGCTACCCGAATATTTCTTGCAAGGATGTATCTGTACCACAAGAGTTTTCCCACCTAAACTGCGACTGTGGTACTCTGGCGTGGATAATGCAGTATAGACATCCTGACATCGCTGACCAGGCACACTACACGTGCTACAATGAAGGGGTACGTGGTTAATGACATGCATGTACATTCCGTAATGCATTTTTCATACTTCTAATTTCGTCCACGCATGACGCCAACAAGATGAAAATTGCTACTTCTTCTGATGAATCATGGCTTGGATAAGTACGATCGGGAGTACTTCAAGCACAAATTGTACCTGCACTACACAGTTGCGCCTGAGCACTACACCCGATAGAAACCATCCCCTAAGACTACAGAAGAGAAACCAGAAACCAAAACATCCGCCCTATCGCCCTAAATCAGCGTACTTCTGAAAGCCTCTATATGAGCGCCAGTAATAAGAAAAGAAGCTGAAGTAGCAAGTCGAGGCGGTTCGTTTCCAAGAGGAGCCGAAGATCACCCCTGAAGACTATTATTGGGTAGATATGTACAGACCTAATTTGAAGAAAGCCAAGGCCAGCAGTCTCGCCAAATCAAAGGGGAAAGCACCGATAGATCCTTCTGTGTAAGGTCTACGGTATGCAGCATGACTTCTTTACAATTCTAAAAGACGCATATGTATCGTAGTTATACTTCCCGTTCATTGTTCGTCTGTATCGTCATTTGTACCGTACAAGTACGAATGCTAATATAGGCAATGAACTGAACTGTATGCGTCACGTATGTTTACTTGTTTTCTATGTCATGCAACGCAACGGTTCCATATTTTTCTATGACATTAAATGTTAATTCAGTTTGCAATATATTCATTCTTACAAAAAAAAAATCACCATATATATCTACTTGCCTTTATTCCAACGTGAAATGTCCATTTAGTTCACAACGGTCGACACAATACCAACACATATACCATACAATTATTTCTTATACAAGAATCATGGAAAACTTCACTTTTTCGTAACTTGTTCTGTTTTAATACATGGGAAACAAAATAATCACGAGTTCTTACTTTACTAATTGCTAATTCCAAAAAAAATTGCTTCTGTACATTTTTTTTATTTGGAACAACAAAATCGACGGAAAAACGCTCCCAACGTTGCCCCCCCCCCAAAAAAAAAAAAAAAAACTCTCTCTCCATTTCAGGATTCTATCGGTATTTGAAATGGCAACATAGAACCTGTCGTATATATTTTAGTTTTAAAATCGGCATATTATTTCTATAATTTTTCATTTTATAAAAATTATTTTAAAAAATTCGTGAAAGAAGGGCTCTGGCCCTTGATTTTTTGTTTATTTTTTTTGAAAGATTCCTATTTTTGATATAATTCTGTAATTTCTCTTTTCAGCATACTATTTTTTAATTTGTGATTTTTTAATTTTCTATGTATTATTTTAGAAAAATCTAGTTTTTGGAATAAAAACCTCTTTGTCGTCATTCCAAATGGCCGGCGACAGACTCTCTATCGTCATCTGAAATGGCAATATACTCTCTATCGGCATTTGAAATGGTAACATAGGTGGCAGTCTCTTTGTGGCCATTTCGAATACTAGCAGAGGGGTACATTTATTGTTTTTAATTCGATATTTTTTTATTTTTCATTATAAAAATATTATTAAAAAATTCTTCCTTCTGGTCCGTAATAAACCGAGAGAAATGGGCTGTCTTCACCTTTTCTGCCGGACATGCTGGCTAGTCGTCACGACTCACGATTCATGAGTGAGTCATGCGGGTCTTTGCCTTTTCCGAGCACGGGCTACGCTGATGTCTTGTTTATACAGCGGATTAATCCGTGTAACTACGTGGTTAAATATCATAATATAATTGCATTTAATATAACACTCTATTTTGTATAATTAAAATACAATTGTATTTATTATACAACTTTAATATCTGGTGGCTAGAGCGGACGGGGACGGTGGTGGATGTCCGCGGAGCAAGGGAGCGGCGGCTAGGGCTGCAAGAAAAGCTCGAGGCTCGCAAACTATTCGAGCTCGGCTCGTCAGAGACTCGGCTCGAGCTCGGCTCGAGCTATATTCGAGCTCGAATCGAGCCTGATCTCAAGCTCGCGAGCCCAGTCGAGCCGAGCTCGAGCCTACTCGAGCTTTGTTCACTAAATTGTTGCATGGGTTATGTGATTTTTAAGTTATGCAAATGCTCTCACTTGATGAAAATTATTGCATGCAAATGCTCTCTTGATGAAAATTGTTGCATGCAAATGCTCACTAAATTGGTGCATTGCATATACGCTCACGGATGTTTTGATTTGTTGCTTTTGTTTGTGCTTATCTGCTGCTGTTGTATATAAACAAATGTTATCGAGCTTTTTCGAGCCGAGCTCGAGCCTACTCGAGCTTTGTTCGAGCTCGAACCGAGCCTGCCTGTAAACTCGAACCTAATTTGAGGCTCGGCTCGAGCTTGTTCGAGCTCGAGCTTCGTAGGGCAAGCTCGCTCGAGCTCGGCTCGTTTGCAGCCCTAGCGGCGGCGATCATATTTGGTTGGATCTAGACGGGCTTAACCAGATCGGTCGGTGGAAGCGACAACGGTGAAGGAGGCGGTTGCGTGCGGATCCAGTGAGAGTGTGAGGATGGGTGACATCGGTTATGTGTGGGTGGAGAGGAGAGGCCGGTGCATGATGGTTGTGCATGGATGGAGGGGGAGGTGGATAGGGGTGGATAACGAGCCGACTCGGTTAAACTCGTTAAGATAACGAGCCAGTTCGATTCGACTCGTTATCTTAACGAACTCAAATCTCATTTCGGCTCGACTCGTTAAACTCGTGAGTTGGCTCGTTTAACTCGTTACACTCAACATTGCCATCTAAAAAGAGAATTGTTGTTGAGACTATACAGTATATCATGTGTTATCATCTTCGCCTTACACATATACAGCTATACTTATCGACTTAGAGGACTCGTTAAACGAGCCAACTAATCACGGCTCGACTCGACTCGTTAAGGAACGAGTTCAAGCCGAGTCGAGCTAAGTTTGCGAGTACTCGTTTAACTCACGAGTTTCGAGTTTTTTTTCCACACCTAGAGGCGAATGCGCCCGAGTGGAGGGGGAGGTCGATGCGCGATAGTTACGAGTGGAAGGTTGATGACACCGATGCGCCCCACATATCACAATGCTATTTTTATTGCAGACGTATGATGTGCAATGAGAAAAGTAGAGAGAACGAATGACCATCACTAACTCATATTTATAAGTAGTAGAGATTTCCACCACGCGGGAGTAAATCATATTCTCCACACCCACACGGATAAGATACCTTTTGAACATCTGGCCCACTAACACATGGGCCTAACTCGGTCTCTTTTTTTTAAAAAAAAAGAAAGAAAGATAAGACGAGATCCAAAACCCGTCACAGAAATGGGAATCTAGCCACGAAATCTTTTTCTTTTGCTTTTTAGAATAATTAATAATTTATCTTTATTTACTTATGTCATTGAATATTTACTCTGTAATATTTCACTAATATATAATTTCTTAAATCAATAATATACGTACATAACAAATGGTACCCCATCTTATAAGGCCTACGATTGGGAGCCAACCGCGCCCCCACGTGTCGGCCGGCTCTTTTGCGCAGAAGCCCCTCCGGTTTTTCAAAATTACGTTCAGGTTCTCGCGCGATTTTTTGTGAGAGGAAGATATTTTTCCCGGTTCACGTTTAGGTCCCTGGTTTGCCCTTTTGCATTTAGGACCTCCCGTAAAGTACGAATCGCGAGCGAGCCCTTTACTAATTTTTCAAAATAGCGAACAGGTCCAAAATTATAACAAATAGATCATCGCGTTTTACGTTCGGGTCCTTTCTCCGTTTTGTCCCAAAAAAATGTTTTCGGGGTCCGTTTTTTCTCCAGAGCATGCGAAAAATATTTTCGGTGGCCGTTTTTCCCCAAAAAAAATGTAAAACCGTTTCCTTTCTCCGTTTTGCTCGAAAAAAATATTTTCGTGGTCGGTTTTCCTCCGTTTTTCCCGAAAAAAATGTTTTCGTGACTATTTCGCCCCCAAAAAAATTGGGAGACCGTTTCCTTTATCCGTTTTGCCCGGAAAAAAAATCGTCATCCGATTTTTCTCCAGAGCATGGGAAAAATGTTTTCCTTGCCCGTTTTTCCAAAACAAAAAATATGGAAAACCGTTCCCTTTCTCCGTTTTGCCCCGAAAAAATGTTTTCGTGATCCGTTTTTCCTCCGGAGCATGGGGAAGATGTTTTCGGTGGCTATTTCCCCACAAAAAATATGGAAAGCCGTTTTCTTTCTTCGTTTTGCCTGAAAAAATTATTTCCGTGAACCGTGTTTTCTCCGGAACATGGAAAAAATGCTTTCGTTGGCCGTTTCCCAAAAAAAAAACGTAAATTCGTTTTTCGCCAGTTGTTTTTCCGTTTTTTCCCGCTTTTCATCATTTTTTTTATCAAATTTCGCACGGTGCGGCGTAACGCGCGAATCTTCCTAGTAATCTGTTATACCGACGGAGAAATAATCGATTCTCGTTGTTCTTTCTCGGCGTGAGGTGGCAGGCAGTTGCCGCCGCGTACTCATCGCAGCTCATCTCGGCGTTATTATAAATTTCGTCCGAGCGGTTCACTCCAACAAGTCCAACCTCCAGGGCTAGGAGCCTAGGACCGTGTCACCACACCACTTCGTCTCCCACCTCCATTTCGGCATTCCGCTTCTGCCGCGAGGGATTGGGAGGGAGCCCGAGAGGAGATGGTTCCCGTCGGGCGCCGGCGAGAGCTCGCCGGCCGCGCCGCCCTCGCCGCCGCGGCGGTCGCTCTGATGCAGGTGCGTCTCACTCTCTCCGTTTCAGTGGGTGGTGTGCGGTGCTGTGGCAGCGGTGGCGCCGAGGGGCCAGGAAGTTAGGGTGGGGTTCGCTCTACCGCGTGTTTTGGTCCTGCTCTCGGATTTGAGCCCTGCGGCGTATCCCCGTGTGGGGTTGCTAATTTAGTTCCGGCCTAGTCCTTTTTTTGCATGGCGTCGTCATCGCGCAATTTTTTTTTGGTTTGCTCCAGAATGTTTTCGGTTTTGATCATTTGGATGAAGTGCGATTTTGGTTCACAGTGGGCTGGGCTGCGTTTGTATGTTAGTTGCGCAATTTTACTGCGTGCTTTGGTTTCACCTTTTGTCGTTAGTGCGGGTCTCCATTGGATGTTGCTTTTAGGAGGGTTGGAACAATGGAACTTGGAAGCATCTAAGATAGGAAATTTGCTGTGATGTCCTGCCAATTTACACTACCAGTTTCTGACATGGTTGGCGGTTTACTGTGGTATCCCTGTAGTCCATGTTTTTTTAAAGTAGCTCCTAAGCCCATATTTTTTTTTGCGAAAATAGCCCCCAATCGTGGAAGGACCGGGAGATGATGTGTGTAGGGTTGTAAAAAAAAGCACGAGCTCATGAGCTACTCCCTCCAGTTTGATAATAGATGTCGTTTTGGACATAGTGATGATCAAACTTCTAAAACTTTGACTATTGATATATTTTTAAATATTTAAATTGGATATATGAAAATTATATGTGTAGACTTGTCTCGACAAGTACTTTCATAATATTATAATTTTATTAGGTTTTATAAATATATTATAATAAAAATTAGCGGTCAAAGTTGTGTTTTGAAGACCGTGTCGATGTCCAAAACGACATCTATTATCAAACTGAAGGGAGTACTTGAGTTAAGCTTGGTCTAGGCTCAATTCGAGCTCCAAACAAGTCAAACACGAGTTTGATCTCGAGCTTGCGAGTTTCACCGAACCGAGCTCAAATAGCTTGCGAGCCTACTCGAGCTTGGACCAAGCTTCTTTGAATCGAACTTACTCGAGCCGAGCTTACTGGAGCTTGTTACTGAGCTTACTAGGTTTATCAAGCTTACTCGAGCCGAGCTCGAGCCTACTCGAGCTTGAACCGAGCCGAGCTCAAGCCTGGATCAAGCCTCGGACCCCAACTTGAGCTCGGCTCGAGCTCGACTCAAGCTTTACCGAGCTCTGTTAAAGTTAATCTTGTAACAAAAGAGGAGTCCGAATCCTACAAGAAAAATGTTCTTTTCCTATTTGGGTTGTTGAATGCTATTCCGTTTTCTTAGTGTTGTAGTTTGGGTATAAATTTAGAGGTAGGCCTAAGTTTTGTAAGTAAGAAAGTAAGAAATAATATAAGAGAAAATTGTCCCAAAGTTTTTTTGGTGTCCTAGTCCAACATTTTTTTTTCTCTTGTATTATACGTGTGTATTGTTTTTCTCAAACTCATGGGATACATGTCCTTATATAGTGGGTGGACCACCTAACCAACTTGGTAACCAAGGCAAACTCTAAGGAAACAAACTAACTAATTTGATCTGATTGTTGATTGTGTTATGATCTTTACTTACCTTTCATGATACGGCAAATCAACAATTTTGGCAAGTTTTGATTAGTTTCCAACAATCTCCCCCCTAATCAAGTCTTGTCGACTCTTACTCGACACTGGACGGTGAGCGCATCTCAAGGATTATGAATTGCTCTGATACCAATTGTTGGGTTTAATCCTGGATTATGAACACGCACAAACACAAAGAAGATTTGGGTGTGAGTGTTAGAGTTACAGGATTAAAGGGGTGAATGTTAGTGTTAATCTTGTAACAAGAGAGGAGTTCGAATCCTACAAGAAAAATGTCATTTTCCTATTTGGATTGTTGAATCCTATTCCGCTTTCTTAGGGTTGTAATTTGGGTATAAATTTAGACGTAGGCCTGAGTTTTGTAAGTAAGAAAGCAAGAAATAATACAAGAGAAAATTACCCTAAAGTTTTTTTTGTGTCCTGTTTCAACGATTGGTATCAGAGCGAGGTTCTAATCTTGGTGTTACGCTTGCCCCGAAGGAGGCCATCACTGTTGCGTCTCGGGGCAGGCTATCAAGCTGACAAGCTATCATCGTTAAGTAACGCAGTGTTGATCAGAGACGTGAAGCAGAGCTGGTGTCCAGACGTGAGTTCTGGGGGCGGTCAACCGCGCCGCGCAACATCGAAAGCGACGCCATGGACTGCAGCGGAGAGACGTCACGCGAGGCGCTGCAGCAAAGAAAAACAAAGAGGTCTGGGTGGCAGTAGCGGCTCCCTCCTGGTGGCTGTACGTGCAGGGGTGCATGTGGAGAGGGCTTGTACAGGAGGACTGTTAGATCTCACTCTCGAGCACACACACGGGAAGAACACACGCGAACATATTTTTTTTGGCTCGGCGGCACAACTTGCCGATTTTCTTCTCGTCGTTCTATATCAATAAAAACTAAGTACATGACTTAAATAAGCAACTCAATGCATACGGCGGAACTCAACGCACTAACTAACAAACTCCTTATCCCATGCAACAAACTAACAAACTCCATGCATTATCCAACTACGTGCTTATCTAAATAAACTGCATGCACACACGCATGGAAGTACATGCATGCAAAACTAACACAATATCTTCACGCCGTGCACTTTCTGAGAACTTAGCCTGATCGCATCTTCTGGCCACGGGCCTCCACGCAGTGCACTCCTTACGACTGGGCACTTATGAGGACTCGGCCTGTCCGCATCTTCCGGCCACGCGCCTCCACGCAGTGCAGGTTATTCGCTCCATGCAAGCAACATGAACTAAAAAACATGAACACTCACACAACAAGATTAATTTCCTAACAATCACCCCCTTAATCTTGTTGGTCTTTTATTTGAACGCCTCCGTGTCGAGCTTCACAGCAAAGTCGGCTCATCGTCGGTATCCGCAGCAGCAAGGAGTGCCTCCTCCTTCTTCGCCTTGCGACACTCTTTAGCAAAGTGTCCATACCCTTGACAATTGTAGCACCGCACCTTTGACTTGTCAAAAGTACCATACTTTTTGCCGACACCATTGCGCTTGTCCTTCACACGAGCTAGCCATTCCTCCTCCGTCAGCAGCAGGCGTCCACCATCACGATCACCGCCCTTGTCACCAACCTCGTACCGCTCTTCTATGGACTTGAGACGCCCAATGAGCTCCTCGATGGACATCTTCTTTAGATCGACCAACTGCTCGATTGCGATGGCTACCTGCATGTACCTAGAGGGAACAACACGAAGAAATTTTTTCACCACCTTCTCCTCCTCCAATGGGTCGCCGAGAATACGGATGTCGTTGACGAGACCCATTAGGCGCATAGCGAAGTTGTCCACGGACTCGCTATCCTTCATGCGGATCATCTCGAACTCCATGCGTAGAGTTTGCGCTTTTGCCTCGCGCACACGCTCAACGCCCATGCGCATCGTGCACACGGTTTCCCATGCCTGCTTGGCAGTCTCCTTGGCTGCTAGTGTCCCTAGCATCTCTGCCGGTACCGCTTGAAGGATGGCTGACATTGCCATCCTATCGAGCCGGTACTCCACACCGCCAGGCTCGATGGCCCCCCAAACTCCTTGAGCTCAGAGGTTGACTCTCATCAAGAGAGCCCATTCGATGTAGTTGGTACTCGTGAGCATGGGGTAACGCACGGTCACCCCCACCTCCTTCACATGCTGAACGATGAGCTCACGGCCACCATTGCCATCGGTGCCATTGCCGCCAGCTGGGGAAGACCTCGCACCAGCATCAGACATTGCCGCCGCAGGATCGTACTCGCTCTGATACCAAATGTTAGATCTCACTCTCGAGCACACACACGGGAAGAACACACGCGAACATATTTTTTTTGGCTCGGCGGCACAACTTGCCGATTTTCTTCTCGTCGTTCTATATCAATAAAAACTAAGTACATGACTTAAATAAGCAACTCAATGCATACGGCGGAACTCAACGCACTAACTAACAAACTCCTTATCCCATGCAACAAACTAACAAACTCCATGCATTATCCAACTACGTGCTTATCTAAATAAACTGCATGCACACACGCATGGAAGTACATGCATGCAAAACTAACACAATATCTTCACGCCGTGCACTTTCTGAGAACTTAGCCTGATCGCATCTTCTGGCCACGGGCCTCCACGCAGTGCACTCCTTACGACTGGGCACTTATGAGGACTCGGCCTGTCCGCATCTTCCGGCCACGCGCCTCCACGCAGTGCAGGTTATTCGCTCCATGCAAGCAACATGAACTAAAAAACATGAACACTCACACAACAAGATTAATTTCCTAACAAGGACAACAAGCAGTGCAGCGGTTGCACTATTCAAGGAAGAGCGTAAGGCGGCTGCTGGAGCTCTCGTGCGTAGCAGAGACTTCCTTCCTCGTTCCTGATGTGTAGCTGGCAAGCAAGCTCGAGGAGGCTACTGTGCAGCGAAATAGGAAAGAAATCAAAAGCTGCAGTGCACATATTTCCTCCTGCCCTGTGAGTTGCAAGAGATGAAAGAGAAGTGAATAAATAGAAAAAAAAAGAAAGTGGAGAAGACGTGTCTTCTTGAGACCTGCGATTAGTGAGTTTCGTCGATAATCGACACGACAAGATGGTATTGGTGGATATCTGCGTGTCTCGTCGAGGGACATTGAGGAGTTGCCGTTGTCATTTCTTGCTATGTCTGTGCACGAGAGTTCTTGTAGGTGCATCCAAGTTCTCTCGTAGGTAAGCTCTAATGCGAGTCTACGTATCACCGTCGAGTTGTGTTACTAGTGAAAAGAAAATTGGAGCGGAGGCAAAAGGTCGTAATCGCTGGCGAGGTGCGTCACTGGTGGTATGGCTAGCAAGTAGAAGACAGAACTCCTTGAAGATGCATCAAGAGATCGGATGTCAACTTGGGAAGAGGTTTCTCAAGATTAGGGGGTGAGTGCTAGTTACAAGATTAAAGGGTGAATGTTAGAGTTAATCTTGTAACAAGAGAGGAGTTCGAATCCTACAAGGAAAGTGTCCTTTTCCAATTTGGATTGTTGAATCCTATTCCGTTTTCTTAGGGTTGTAGTTTGGGTATAAATTTGGAGGTAGGCCTGAATTTTGTAAGTAAGAAAGCAAGAAATAATAGAAGGAAAAATTGCCCCAAAGTATTTTTTGGTGTCCTATTCCAATAATCTCGAGCCTGAGAGCCCAAGCTCGCTCGAGCTCGGCTCGTTTACATCCCTAGATGTGTCACCTTCCGCGGCGTCGCAGCGGACGCGGGACCCAGCCAGTAAAGCGCGCTTCTCCGCCCTGGGTTCACGGAAGGTGGCTTCCGCGCCAGGGAAGCTAGGAACCCGTGTTGCCTCGACTGGCGTGCGTGCATCCGTCCGATCGGCGTGGGGCCCTGAGATCCCTTTCCGCTCTGTGCTTGCGCCGGTGCGCGCGTGGGCTAGCGGGCAGGAAGGCGGCAGAGTGTGGGCAAGCAGGCAGCGATCGTGGGCAGGCGCTCACGTGCGAGGTCGGGCGAGCGAGTGAGCGCGCGGTTAGTGGGCTAGCGGGCGCGTGGGTTGGATTGGAGCGGCCAAGCGTAGGAGCGCGCGTGCATCGCTTGGGTAGCGCGGAAGGTCGCTTTCACGCTTGCCAGGTGCGGAAGGTAGCTTCCGCGCTCTCCGGGCATAGTAGGGGTGGGGCATGGGGCTAAATTTGCAAATGAGTACGCATGGAGGCTAGATTTGCAAAAAATTGAATTAGGGGGGGGGCTAGATAAGTGATAAGCTCTGGATTGGTAAGGTGCGGTGCGTCGCGCGTGGGCGCGTTGGGCCGCGTTTGCGCAGGAGGTCTCCTTTCGCGCTTTTGTAGTGCGGAAGGACCTCTGTCGCGTCCTTGTAGCGTGGAAGGAGGTCTGATCCCGCGGTTGATCGAGCTGATGGCCTTTTGCGCTCCCCAGACGAGGTAGATGACACATGTCGCCTGCCGTGCCTTCCGCGGTGGGGGAGGAGGCCATTTTTGCAAATTCGAGTGTGAGGGGGCTAGATTTGGAAAAATGATGTATAGGGAGCTAGATATGCACAATGTTATGGTTTTGCCTTATTAGTGCCCAAGTGATTGTTTTTGGTTCTGCTACTGCGTTCGAGCAACAAATTTAGTTCAGTTTAATTTATCTCGAGTTGTTTGGAGTTTAGTTCGATGGTTTTTAATCCAGTTTTTTGTCTCTCTATTGGATTGTAGTATGCGGTTCTTGCCTAACTGTTCGGATTTTCGTTTTCAGTTTCTTATTTTGTATCAAAATGTATCCTGTTTCCATGTAGATTGGGATTAGATTTTATAGGATTTAAGTAAGCCATGCTTCCCCGAATATCAGATTTTTTTTCATATTTTGTTTCGAAATGTGCTCTTAAGTAGGCCAATAGAATTGGGTAGAATTGTCATTTTTTTTTAAAAAAAAACTAAAACTGTGGAAATTAGAAAGTATTTTGGATTAATTTGAACCATGTGGAGCTGCCACTATTTTTTGTCTCCAAGTTACCGGATACTTATGACTATGTTTTGCTTGAAACTGCAAGGTCATTCACAATTTAGCTATTTTCCCTAGCCCAGCTGAATTTTCAGACATTTCAAATACACAATTTGCCCTGTCAAAACCTGAGATCGAATGTCGCAAAGTTTGCGCTTCAATACCTTGGATTTCAAAAGACATGCTGTGACGCAGATTTCTGTCCCTCTTTTGAGCATCTCTTGCTACAATGCAATTCTGTGTAGTTTTATCTGTAGAGGCTTAGCTGTTGTATTCTCATTTCTCTGTTCCAATTATGGTTGTTAGATGTCATATGGTTGTCGCTGTGCAAGTCCTTGTACAGGATTGGAACTTCAGTATGGACTTACAGATAATTCATGCTGTCATGTTCCTTAGTTGCACTAACTGTTTTGGTGGCTTCACATGAAACTTTAATTGTATTATTGATTGTTTTTTCCTCATTTTTAGTGGGAATATAGGTGACATTTAGGTGCCAATAAGATTCCAAATGTATGCTAACTTTTCAGAAGTTGCAAGGTTGTTGTCTTTGTGGCATCTGCATTAACTGTTTAGCCCTCAAAAGTGATGGTTATGTTCCCCCTAGATGGCTGAAACCATAAACGGATTACACAGGAAGCCTATTGTACAGATGTAGTGTGGTGTGCATGCATGTTGATTTGGTTGCACTTTGATGTGATTCTTGCCTTGTTTAAGTAACATGGTTTGTCCATTCTGTTGTAACCGTTTCCCCCCTATGATGCAGATTATTTTTCTTGTGCCTCCCACAAGCGCACAGCAATCCAATGGTTCTTCAAGGTAATTTGTTACGGTGGCATGTGTTGAACTAAGAGGAGCATTTGTTAGATCATCTTAAATAGGCTACTATATTTGATGTGCTTAAAAAAACTTTGGCACTCAATGTGGTATTCCATATTCATAGAGCCCTTGGTGCTCATTTTGCTGTGTTTGCTTCCTTAGGATAGTACCTACAGAAGGGTACTGTTCCATGTATGGCATTTGTGCTCATCAAAGTGATGGGAAGGTCGTCCACTGTGCGAATGCAACCAAAGCTGTTAAGGTGACAATACAACACTTTGATTGCTAGTCGGTTTGAATATAACATAGCAGGAGAGACATTGTCCTGTTACTTACCCAGTCACCCTCCAGTTCTCTTTTCGTACAGAAAGCATAATAGTTTGCCCTTCTTATCTTTTCAGCCAGACACTTTGCTTTCTACGAGGATTCAAAGTTTGTGCCCGACTATCACTGGTGATACCTGTTGTACAGTAGATCAGTTTGACACGTTACATCAACAAGTCCAACAGGTAATAGTCCTGACTGTTGGGGAAGAATATGGACTATGCGCTTAAACTAGCATATCAATGTGGTAGCATTAGTATCAAATCTTAATTTGAGAGATCAAATTATCACCCGGGGATGTCATGTTAATACAGCATGTAACACACTGATTGCACCTACTCTTTGGCAAAATAAATTTTCCATTGCATTCATATTAGCCCTCCATTGATTTTCTCGAGTGATGTTTTACTGAACTTGCGAGCGAATCATGAACCTGCTGGATATTTTTATAGTGACACACTGCCTTCGTTTTAACATGAGGGTCCTAATTACTTTATAAATTGTCTCTGCTTCATTCCTATTGTACTGATCACTGATAACCTGGGTGTGATCAAGAATATATTTCAAGATGTAGACAATTTCTTAGCATGATCTAGCTTTAGTTGTATCTACCAGCAAATTAGAGCCTCTTTCAACAAATTGCTTATTCTAATTGTTAATTATGCGTTGTTGTTGGCATTTATTGTTATTCCTTTGTATTTCCTGGTAAGCTGTACTACAATTAAGTGGTTGAATTTTGAACTCTTTAGTTTCTGTTGCATGCAAATTAGTGAGTCATTTCATTGTACTCTCACAGACCATGTTCTTTACTATTCTATTGTGGCAATTCTGATATACTTTTAATTTTTTTCTAAGTTGAACAACTTGATTATTTTTCTCATGTCAAATGATCTAGCATCTCATTGGCAATCTCTATCTTAAATGTCTACGCTCAATCAAATAAAAGTTCACTTAGGGGTAAGTGGTAACTTCAGTGCTTTTGCAGGCTATTCCATTTCTTGTTGGATGCCCAGCTTGCTTGAGAAATTTCTTGAATCTCCTTTGTGAAATGTCTTGTTCTCCAAACCAAAGCCTCTTCATTAACGTGACTTCAGTAAAACAGGTCTATCTTTTCTTACCTTATCAAACTTCGTCGTCACAACAGTATTTTATGATATTTTCTCTTGGGCATCTTTTTTACACATTTTTGGTACATGTCATCTATTGTTATTTACATTGGAGAAACCGCCAAACATATTGAAATGGAATGTTCATACTTCATAGGTATTCGTATGTTTATTCAAATTAACATGCTACACTGTTCTCTTTTTTTTTTTCAGGTTAATAACACTATGACTGTTGATGGCCTCGATTATTATCTAACAAGTAACTATGGTGAAGAGTTATTTAACTCTTGCAAGGATGTTAAGTTTGGCACTCTGAACACACGTGCAATGGACTTTCTCGGTGGGGGTGCTAAAACTTACAAAGGTAAGAGGATAAAACCTTTTGTGCTGACGCATGCGAAAGAGTATCAAGTACTGCAATAAGGGCAATTACATTCCCTGCATTCTTTTGTCTTTAAAAAACTCAATTTCGGTATTATTAATTAATAATTATTAATCTTTCAATCTGGATGTGATTGAGCTCATTTTTTCTGTTGATACATTTAATCTTTGGTCATGCCATGCTGATAGTAAACTAGTATGTAATTTGGATGCATCTGTTCTTTGCAATGTACTGTGGCTCATTTATAATTATTGGCTTCTATACTTGCTATTGCAGAGTGGTTGGCATTTATTGGGCGTCAGGCGAATCCTAATGAGCCTGGGTCACCTTATTTGATAACATTCCCATCTGATTTTAGTGATTCATCTGGGGTGAAGCCTCTAAATGCTACAATTTATTCTTGTGGAGATCCATCTTTGGGCTGTTCATGTGGCGATTGTCCTTCTTCTTCAGTTTGTGTGGGATCCTTGTTGCCTCAGTTGAACACAGAAACCTCCTGTTCAGTTAAAATTGGTTCTCTAAAGGTAGCAACTATCTTGTTATCTACATTTATGAAAAAAAAAAATAAAGCAGAAGTGATTTACGTTGAATATACCATGCTTTTAATTTCTTTTTAGCAATTCACAAATGTTGCAGTGCTACTTGCGCTAGTAAATAAACGAATATTTGCATTAGTGATAGATAAGGGGCGGAACTTCCCTTGTAATTGGTCCGGCAACTGTCGGGTGGTCTTGATTAGACCAAGTCAGGTGGGTCAAATACAAATACATATGTGCTCCTGCTCCTGTTGCTAGTGCTACGGCTACGGCTACTACAACCACTACCGCTACCCCTTTCACTGCCCCTGCCACTGTGGCTGTTGCTGCTGCTGCCGATGTAGATGAATGGGTGTGGATTTTCCACGTGTCTGTGCACACACCTGTACCATGTGCCTGTGGGAAGTACAATAATATTTAACTCTGTCGAATAAGTGATTTTATGAAATCTTGATAAAATATGCTTTACCATCTTAGATGTTAAATAAATTAGTTGGTTGCCATGTGTTTTATATGTTGAACTGCACCTCTACATATAATTCTTGTTTCTCTTACAACTTCAAAGCCCGCCTGATTTTTGAACTTTAACATTAACTCCTGTCTATGGGTTCAAAATCTGGCAGTGTAATAATCTTTTGGATTATAAGTCATAAGGGTTTGTCTTTTCCTTTTTGGATGTTTTCTTACCCCTTAACTCTTATTCATTTTGATATCTACAGGCCAAATGCTTGGACTTCTCACTAGTGGTTGTGTACATTGCGTTATTATGCACATTTTTGTTGTGGGGCTTGCTATATAGATCACCAGGAAGAACTGGCTTCTCCTCACAAACAAAGCAATTGAAGAATGCTGAAGATAAATTGCATTTAAACAACAATGGCAACGTTCCTGATAACTCCGTTCAGGTTATATTCTGCCAAATTATCTTTCAGGGCCAGAGCTTGCTTGCTTAATTAGAGTATTTTTCTTTATTTACTTCTACATTTTTCTCTAGTCTTCAAATTTTCAAAAGATGTTGGTAGTTTGTACAGTTCCCATAGTTTCTGTTTTCTAGACAGTACTTTAGTTCTTATTTGTCCCAAATGTCATGTGATTTTCTGGTGAATTTCTCTTTATACCAGGTGTCTGAAGCTGCTGCTTCTCCTGTCCAACCTGCCCATCCTTCTATTGTCCAAACTTACATGTCAACTTTCTTTAGGTTGACTCCAGCTGTATTCAGATAATTATATATTGGTAGTGTTTAGGCATTGTGTTAATATTCTCAAAGTATTGCAGGAGGCATGGAGTTTTTGTTACTAGACACCCTCTTCTTGTGTTATTTGCATCCTTGCTTGTCCCCATCCTATTATGCGTTGGTCTTATTCGTTTCAAGGTTGAAACGCGGCCAGAAAAGGTAGCTAATTTATCATTTCTATTTTCCCCTATCAATGTCAGCATTATCATCCTGTTGTAGCAACCATTCTTTTTTTACTGTTGCTGAAATGCCGACAATTTTGCATAATGGAAGAAAATTAAAATTTATAAGATCGACATCCATGGTAATATTTTGTGTCTGTATTACTATTTATGACTAAGTTACTAACTACTTAGATCAGTTTACTGTAAGTACTAGACATCCGCTTACAAATCATAAATATTCATTAAATTTTAAGCATAAAAAATGAAAAAAAAATGGAAACCAGGAGTAATTTTTATGTACATTTTATATTGATTGCTTCATTCAGTTCGATGGAAGTACTAGATGTATCTTTTACAAATCACAAATATCTATTGAAATAAGCATAGAAAATGAAAAAATTGGCATCACATATAATTTTGTTGTGCATTTTAGACTATTTCATTTTTATTTTTCGGAATTTTGTTGTTGGCTGCAAAAAATTTTTTTTTAATCTATTCGGACTTTGATGGTGTTCTATATTCTCCATTCTTAAAGCCATTTTCAGATGACTTTCTTTTTTGCCTTGCCAAAAGTACATTGAAAAAATTAATCCTGCCCAAAGAAGTGGGGTGAAAGTTGTTATGAATATGACTTGTATTGAATATGAGGGCCGAAGGCCACAATATATAGAGTACATTAGGGAAAGGAATAGGAATAGGACTCTATCTATAACAGGAACTTATCTATAACTATAAGAGATAATATATCCTTAACACCCCCCACAAATGCAAGGCGTATGCAATAGCATTGCATTTGGAAGGAATGAACTAAAAAGGGAAAATCCAAAATCATAGTCTTGAAGTAGCCGTCGTAGCATGTAACTCCTGAAGAATCGAAATGACAAGACTGACCAACGAAGAACCGAGTCGGTGAAGAAAAGTCGACGAAGAAGCCAAATCGACGAAGAAAAGTCGAATGTATGGCAGAGTCGACGAAGAAGAGCCGACGGGACGAGTCGACGAAGAAGAACCGAGTCGATGGAGAAAAGTCGACGAAGAAGCCAAATCGACGAAGAAAAGTCGAATGTATGGCAGAGTCGACGAAGAAGAGCCGACGGGACGAGTCGACGAAGAAGAACCGAGTCGATGGAGAAAAGTCGACGAAGAAGAGCCGACGGGATGAGTCGACGAAGAAGAACCGGGTCGACGGAGAAAAGTCGACGAAGAAGCCAAATCGACGAAGAAAAGCCGACGGGACGAGTCGATGGAGAAAAATCGACGAAGAAAAGTCGAATGTATGGCAGAGTCGACGAAGAAGCCAAATCGACGAATAAAAGTCGAATGTATGGCAGAGTCAACGAAAAAGAGCCGACGGGACGAGTCGACAAAGAAGAACCGACGAGGCCGACAAAACGAGCCGAGCCGAGGTATAAGAGTTGACAGAATAAGTCGAGCTGATAATCCAAGAGCCGAGCGACGACAGAATCAAGAAGCTAAAGACTTGGATGAACGCAACGGAAGACTAAAGAATAAAAGACTTGATGGAGAGCTGAAGAGCTGGAGCCGAGCCGATAAAAGAGCAAAGGCCACGGACTTGAAGCCAACAAAAACTCTCCTTTGAAGTCGACGATATTTTTCTTTTGGATCTGAAACTTTATCCTCAAGAGCAGGCATTGGAGTTTCAGATCCGATCGGGCATATGCTTGAACGTCATGGAGGCGTCGGTGATGGCCGCGCACTTGGGTACATCTCGAGCATCTTGTTGTTGACCGTGAGCCGCCACGGTACGGCGTGCTGGGACTCGGTGGCCATGGAGGTCCAGTCGCGCAGCCCCTCCGCGGCGGCGGGCCTCACGCCCACCAGCTGCCGCCTCCGCTTCCGCCTCCTCCACCGCCGGTTCGCCGCCGGTGGCGCCGCCGCCGAGAACGGCGACAGAGGCGAAGAGGCGGGCGGGGAGGACAGGGTATCCGGCGAGGAGTCCAACCGGTCATGCAAGGAGTCCAACTCGTCAGATCTGAAGCGGCCGGGGCACGACGCCGCGGCCGCCGACGTCGACGCGGCGGTGAAGGAGGAGCCCGCCGCGGGCGAGGTGGCCGTGAAGGAGGAGGCCTCCGGCGAGTCGGTGGCGGGGTCCAAGGAGGCGGGCGCGGAGAAGGAGAGCAGCGACATGCAGAGCTTGGCCAGCCTGTCCCGTCGCCGGCGGCGGAAGGGCGCCGGCGAAGATGCCGAGCCGGAGGCTGCCTCTCCGTCGGCGTCCGTGCCCCTCCCCGCCTCTGAAGCCGAGCCGCTGGTCGCCTTCCTCGAGTCGGTCTCCGTGTTCGAGCGGCGGCTCGAGAGCCAGGACGAGAGCCAGGAGTTGTGCGTGGGCAATCTTGCCGTGCGGGTGCCGCCCCGGGAGTCCTCCTCCCGGGGCAGCAGATTGGATCTAAAACAGCGGAAGGGAGAGGCTAATAGATGAAACTTCAGCTTCTTCCGATTTGCATGAATGACCAGTATTGACATGAGGTCGAAGCCACAATATATAGAGTACATTAGGGAAAGGAATAGGAATAGGACTCTATCTATAACAGGAACTTATCTATAACTATAAGAGATAATATATCCTTAACAAAAGTCATATTTGTGTTGAGTAATAGAAAAATTCGGTATTAGTAAAAATATTAAGGCTATAACTGTGATGTGGTGAAACTTGTAAGCATATACAGAAACAAATATAGAATTTATGATTGCTCCCCGTTAGATGAATTTTTGTAAAAGAAATCGGAACAAGTATATTCATTGTCCACCAGATGAATTGACATCATTTTGAACGCTTCTTAAAGCCATTTTTAGATGACTTTCTTTTTTACCTTGCCAAAAGTACATTGAAAAAATTAATCCTGCCCAAAGAAGTGGGGTGAAAGTTGTATTTGCGTTGAGTAATAAAAATATTCGGTATTAGTAAAAATGTTATGGCTGTAACTGTGATGTGGTGAAACTTGTGAGCATATACAGAAACAAATATAGAATTTGTGATTGCTCCCATTTAAATGAATTTTTGTAAAAGAAATCGGGACAAGTACATTCATGGTCCACCAGATGAATTGACATCATTTTGAACACAATGTTTTCAGTGTATATTTGCCAGGAAAGTTGTGAGTACATTACATTTCAACGATTTCTGATTTAATTCCTTTTCTTTTGGCAGCTTTGGGTCAGTTCTGGAAGTCGGCTTGCTGATGAGAAGCAATATTTTGACAGTCATCTTGCACCATTTTATAGGATTGAGCAGGTTCTTTCATCTCTTGTGACTGATTTGTTGAACTAGGTGAACATTTGTTAAATACTGTATATTAACTTAGTTCCTGCATATCTACCAACTATTTTTCCTGTGTTGATCTTGACCTCTTATATGTGGTTGTCTTTGTGCTGTTTTTACATTTGAAGATGAAAATTCTAAATAGTAAATTGCGTTGTCAATTATTGTTCTAAACGCAGCTTGTATTAGCCACTTCTGCATCTGGTCGGTCTGAAGCACCTTCAATAGTAAATGACAACAATATGAAATTGCTATTTCAGATTCAGAAAAAGGTATTAAATCCACACAGTAATGTGAATTTGCACTGCACCTACCTTGTGGTTCTAATGTATCTTTTTAATTGCAAAGATTGATGATCTACGTGCAAATTATTCTGGATCAAAAGTATCTCTTGCTGACATCTGCCTAAAGCCACTCGGCACTGACTGTGCTACTCAAAGTGTTTTGCAGGTGATGATTTAGTAGTGCGTAGTCTGCGTATTGAAACCAACTTGTATTCTTTAGAATATACAAAATCTTTTCTGTTCCTATCTTTTGTTCAGTATGCTTGCTACCACACAATAATATTAAAGTGATGGTTTCAATGTTGCAGTATTTCCAGCTGGATCCTAAAAACTATGATGATTCGGGTGTAGAGCATGCTAAGTTTTGTTTTCAGGTATTTCTGTACAGTTGAAATTTCTTATGAGTCCTTGTTTTTCTTGTAGTTTCAATTACAACTAGCAAATTTACCCGCGCAATTGCGCGGCTAGATATTATGATACGATTATCTTTGATATATAACTATATTTTCTATAATTATGTATTTTTTATATAACTCTAATATCTATGGCCCTGTTTGTTTTGGCTTAGGCTTTTTGGCTTTTGGCTTAAAGCTAGTTTTTTGACTTAATGAGCTTTTAAGCTATCTGCTTTTAAGCCAAGACATGTTGTTTGGTATCCTGGCTTATTAATGGGTTAGATGGTACATCTTATAGATGAAAAGTCTAAAATACCCTAAATGAGATGGTGGATGAATTCTCAATTTATATATGATGGTATTTGGTGGGTAATTTTGGAGACTTTTAGTGGCAAAGGGTTATTTCATTCAAAAAAGCCCAAAAAAGCTCCTCTTGTCTGGCTTTTGGCTTTTTTAAAGCCCGGCTTAAAAGCCAGTCGTTTGTTTCGGCTTAGGCTTTTTGGTTTTTAAGCCGATGAAAAAGCCGAAACAAACAGGGCCTATATAGATTAATATGTACCCGTTATAATCTGGTCCCACCAAAATAAGTGGTGGAGATTCTTGGACTCTTTCTTTTAATCTAAACCGTTATAACTCGGGTTCGCTAGATAGACGGTTAGATATTTTCTTTTAAATAATAACATCCGATGGTGGAGATCCTTGGACTCTTTTTTTTAATCTAAATCGTTATAATCTGGGTCCACTCAGATTAAGAGCCAGGTGTTTTTTTTTTTTGAGAAGTTTTAGCCAACTTCTCTTTTTTCGTAGCGATTCTCATGAGCTAATTTTATTTAATTTATTTCAGATTTTGGTTATTTAGGGATTTTATTTTAGAAACAAATTACAAACTTTCTTTCATTTTGTATTCCAAATTTAAAAAAAAAATAGAATTTTTATACGGATCCAGTTAGTAATTTTTATTCCAAATTAGTTATTTAGAGTTTTTACTTTAGAATTCGTATAAAAATCAATTTTCCAGCATTATTTTATTTTTAATTCGAATTTAAGCTATTTTTATTGGAATTCATAGAGAAATTAAATTTCTAATTTTCTTTTAGTTTTTATGATGGATTATATATATTTAGGATTTTACTTAGGAACTCATATGGGAATTAGATTGTCAATTTTTATTTTACTATATATTTTGAATTTAGTTATCGTTGGTTGAAATTCTCATGAAACTAAAATTGCCAATATTTTCATTTGTATTAAAAATTATATTTATTTAGGAATTTTACTTAGTACTCCCTCCAGTTTGATAATAGATGTCGTTTTGGACATTGACACGGCCTTCAAAACACAACTTTGACCGCTAATTTTTATTATAATATATTTATAAAACCCAATAAAATTATAATATTATGAAAGTACTTCTCGAGACAAGTCTACACATATAATTTTCATATATCCAATGTAAATATTTAAAAATATATTGATAGTCAAAGTTTTAGAAGTTTGACCATCACTATGTCCAAAACGACATCTATTATCAAACTGGAGGGAGTAATTCATATGGAACAAATTACTCATTTAATTATTATTTTTATTCCAAAGTTTATTTATTTTTGTTAGGAATTCGTATGCAAATCCAATCGCTATTTTTTTTAATGTTTCTTCTAAATTAAATTTATTTAGGGACTTTACGTACAAATTCGTATGAATATGAATTATTTTATTTTATTTTTATTTAAACTTTTATTTATTTATGTATTGCATATGACACAGGGTATTCCTTTTAATATGGACCATTATAATTTGGACCTACCACGATTAATGGTGTAGATCTTTCTTTTTTTTCTTTCTGATTAATGTGAGAATTTCTAGCCTTAAGAGCAAACGTGGTGGCTTCTTTTGTCTATGATTTTGTAGTTCATACATAAATCAAGGTGCTAATTTTAGTTAATTTATTTTGAATTTTAGTTATTTAGGGATTTTATTTTGCAAGTCGTATGGAAATCATGTTGCAAATCTTTTTTTATTTTTTATTCCTAATTTTCAATTATTGTTTAGAATTTGTATATAAATCCAATTGATGATTTTTATTTAATTTTTACTCTGAATTGAAGTTATTTAGGGATTTTACTTTGGAGCTCAAATGGTATTTTTATTTTATGTTTGTTTTTAGGTTGGAATTGGTATACATATCCAACTATTAATGTTTTTATATTATCTTTGTTTTAATCATATAAAAATCAAATTGCTATTTTTAATTTTGAGTTTCACTTTTTTTACTTTGGAATTCATATAAATTGCAACTACTAATTGTAATTTAATTTTTATTGTGAATTTTAGTTTTATTTGTTGTTCGTATAGAAATCAAATTACTAATTTGTTTATTCTGAATTTTATTTTTAGGATGGAATTCGTATACAAACCCAATTGCTAATTTTAAATTAGTTTTGTTCCTAGTTTTATTTTAAATTTGATGTTCGTATCGAAATCAAATTGCTAATTTTCTTTTATTTTTTTGCTTTGAATTTCAGTTTTTTATTGTACTTGATGTAGACTATTTATTTTAATCATATTGAAGTCAAATTGCTATTTTTTATTCCATATTTTAGTTTTTTTAGTTTGTAATTTGTATACAAATCAAACTACTATTTTTTTTAAATTTTTCCCCGAATTCAAGTTTTATTTTGATGTTTGTATAGAAATTAGATTACTAAACATTTTTATTTTTATTCTATTTTTGTGCTTTTTACATGGACTCTTTCTTTTAATCATATGAAAATAAATTTTTTTTATATATATTTATTACGAATTTCAATTATTTCTTTTTTGTAAATGATACAAACTCTTTGTCGTAATCTAGACCATTATAATTTAGACTCACTATGATCTGCGATGTAGATCCTTTTTTCTTTTTCTATAATTAATGTGAGAATTTCTAACCTTGATAGCAACCGTTTAGAATTAATATACAAATCCAACTATTAATTTTTTTTCGTATTTTAGTTTTATTTTGATGTTCATATGAAACCAGATTACTAACTATCTTTTATTTTTCTTAATATTTTGTTGTATTTTACATGGACTCTTTCTTTTAATCGTATGGAATCCAATTTCTAATTTTATTTTATTTTTTATTCAGAATTTGAACTATTTGTGTAATGTAAATGATACAAACTCTTTCTTTTAATCTAGACCGTTATAATTTAGATCATGTATTATGCAATACACAAACTCTTTCTTTTAATCTAGACCGTTATAATCTGGACCCAACACGATCACTGGTGTAGATCTTTCTTTTTCCCTCCGATTAATGTGGGAATTTCTAGCCTTGAGAGCGAACGTGGTAGCTTCTTTTGCCTCTACTTTAATATTATAATAGATTTCACTAAAATCTGAGATCTCAAGATATGTAATTTTAATTATATTACCTTCTTTATTGCAACATAGACTTTTATAAACTATTGATGATGATGCATGTTGTATATCACGCTGAACATTGATTATCGGGATACTTATTAGGTTTCTTAGCTTGTTTTAAATGGTGTTATCTAAATACTTAACAATATCTTGCAGCATTACACTTCTGAAGAGACATGTTTGAGCACTTTTCAATCACCTATTGATCCTAGTACAATATTAGGTGGTTTTCCAGAAAGCAATTTTACTGAGGTAAATATGCTACTACACCTTTTTGGTAAAAAGAAAACATTTTGCGGATTCCTTATTCTGATATCCCACTTTTCCTTGTCAATTTACTGTTGCTTGGTAGGCTTCTGCATTTGTAATAACATATCCTGTGAACAACAAGGTGGAGACAACAGGACAAGAGAATGGAAAGGCTGTGGCTTGGGAAAGGGCATATATTAATCTTGTTAAGGTTGGCAATTCTCATTCAATTTCTAAGCTTATGTGCTCAGAAAGCAGCTGTCCCTACAGTAGAAGTCTACCCTTAATTGATACCTGTTCTATATAAGTCAATTCTCCAACATTTATTTTTAAGCAGTTCCCATGACATATTTCATTACTTCCCCACTGCCCGTTCTTAATAAAACAATAAGCCTTTTTTTGTTCATTAGTAAAGTAAACTGTCCAAAGCTCCATATTCCTGTGAAGCACACGGTAGAGAACATTGGATTACACATGGCTCTACATCCTCAGAAAATACAGCAATGGGAAACAACTCAGATAATGCAAATTAAGAGTATTCAGATTTATATTCTCAGGACATTAAGTAGTAACATGATTACTTCAGTTGTTCTTTTTCTCCTTACTCATTATAGCGAACCAACTCACCTGGTATGTTGAAGTCTCCAAATGCTTGAATGCAGTAAATGATAGTTTATTGAATGCTCATGTCATTTGTATGCATAGACACAGTGATTCAAATTGTTGATGGAACCGACCCTCTTCTGTTATGATTTATAGCCTTTAGTATTTATAATCTTTTCTTGCTAGAGTTTCTTACCTATAGTGGTTTGTAGCTTTTGATTTTCACTTTACAAGAAGGTACATATCCTAGCGATTTATATATTTTACTTAGGCTACATCTGCTGACTTGGAAAACTTTTGCAGGAAGAAATACTGCCAATGGTATTAGCACAGAACCTTACATTGTCCTTTTCATCCGGCAGCTCTATCCAAGATGAATTAAACCGAGAGAGCACAGCTGATGCCATTACAATAGTGGTACATATATCATATAAACAAAACCCCTTTGCATTGTGGAAGACATCCCAGTTTGCCTACATATTGTGATGTTTATTTGTGCCTTTTGGTTGAAATCAGATAAGCTATGTTGTGATGTTTGCCTACATATCATTCACACTTGGAGACCGTCCTTCTCATTTGCTGTCAGTATTTGTTTCATCAAAGGTATGATTATGATAACCTATGAAGTGAAAATATTGTATGTGTCACTCCTGAGTTTCAAAACATTGTGATGTGAGACTGACAATGTGGTTCCAGACCCACATGTCTGTTAGACAGTCAGTGGCATGTACATTTTTTTTAAAAAAAATTGGCAATCAACTCTTTTGCCATACATGTAACCTGTTCCTCATGCTTGCATTATTTAAGAATTATCTAAAAGATCTATTCTCATTTGTTCATGTTTTGTTGACCTTACATTTGGTAGCTACATACAATGGTTGTGGTTTATTTACCTGCTTGATAGTATTACAGCTGTCCGGCTGTCCGGCCACATTTTCGTGTGGTCTATGGTCTCAAGTCACATACTTTTAGAAGCGGGAGATGTCAAATCTGACACTGTAGAAACAATTTTATGCTCTATATTCAGTATATCAGATTAATTATTTTGGTAAATTAACCAGTAGTATCACACAATTTAATACAACTCATGAAGGCCAGATAACTTTTTTCTAAAAGAAAATTAAGAAAAAGGAAAGACAAAAACTACAAACAACCAGCTGGAATATTCTGTAAAGTTGCATGTAACATTTTTTAATACATTAGTAGGGCTCTCCTGTACTGTTCCCCATAGAAAACCAGATTAAAAATTCGGATAAGAAACTTGTCTTTAGATCTCTTGTATAATAGTTTTGTGTCAAGTTTCTTTTTGAAGAGCTAATTTATTTATCAGATAGCGGAAGTATGTGATTTACTTAACTACTCAAATCTATCTTGCATTATGGTGTATTTGGATTTCACCAGCATTTGACAAGATAGATTCCAGGTACTGCTTGGCTTGTCTGGGGTTGTCCTGGTGATGCTTTCAGTTTTAGGATCAATGGGATTCTTCAGTGCTATTGGAGTGAAGTCGACTCTAATCATAATGGAAGTGATTCCTTTTCTTGTGTTGGCAGTAAGTCTTCTTTCTCTAGCACAATAGGGTGTTGGCGACTGATTTTCTGTTCTTCAATCCAGTGAATTATTTTCTAATATTTTCCTTGATTTGCTGCATTAACAAAAAAAATATTATGCATTTATGCTCTACACAATTGAGTTGCAACATACGTCTTGTTGATTTTCGAACAATCTCTGCTGAAAAAAGGTTTTCCGTGATACAATCATCATGTTTAATAGCATGAAATTGATTTTAACACTAAATTTTTCCACATATGTGAACTCAGTTAATGTCTATGTTTAATTGCCTACTATGGAGTTCTTTGTTTCTTTTTTTAGGCATTTTTTCTTGCTGCATTCACCATACTAGGCCCTTTTTTTCTGGAAGAGAGTTGGTGGTTGATTAATACTGCTATTTCATTTTATCTGTCCTTTGTTCAAAAGATAGGTGCTCTGATCACTCTGCAACTAGATGAAACTAATAGTTGTGATTGTGGTTAGGTTGGTGTGGACAACATGTGTATCCTTGTGCAGGCTGTCAAACGCCAACCACATGGGTTGGTATTGGAAGAACGGATAAGTAATGCATTGGTGGAAGTTGGACCATCCATTACATTAGCCAGTTTGGCTGAAGTTTTAGCTTTTGCTGTCAGTGCAATCAATCCAATGCCTGCGACCAGAGTGTTTTCCATGTTTGCTGGTTGGTCTTTGTACATTTTCTTGCTTCTATCCCTAATCGGCACTTCCTTTTGGAGTTTCCAATCCACTGTCTTGTGCAGCATTGGCGGTTCTTCTGGATTTCCTTCTCCAAGTGACAGCCTTTGTAGCCCTTATTGTATTTGATTCTAGGAGAGCTCAAGATGGCAGGATTGATTGTGTCCCTTGTGCAAGACTTGCATCGAGTACGGTTCCTGGTGATGGTAAGTAGCCAAATAGAGTTTTGTATTTGCTTTGCAAAAAGGAAGGCTAGAAGCTATAGCAGTAAATTCTTGGTCATTTTGGCTCATCTCTAACACACTCCTTTTTTAACGTCTTCCAAAATTAAGGTGTTGGTCACCAAGGGCTTCACTTTCTTGCAAGATATATGAAGGTAAATATTTGGACCTTTTTTGCTAGAGAAAATGATGTTGTTCTTATCTTCAATAAAGTTCAGTTTTTTAGCATGTTTTAGGTTCTCAAGATTTTCGTCTATTTTCTTTGATAAACTATGAAGTTGCTTTGTTTTCATGTAGGATGTCCATGGACCAATTCTCGGTTATCGGGCAGTGAAGTTTATTGTGATTACTGTATTTGCCGGATTATCATTTGCAAGCATTGTAAGTTTTCTTCTGTTTTGCATGCACAGAGTCATGGTTATTGCTATTCCTCGTATTAGTTTCTACAAGAGATTTATATATGGTGAACATATGAGTCTGCTACATAGAAGCCAAGCCTACTTAATTTTTTTTTAACGAAGTTCAATGATGGAATCAGCAACTTCGAGCTCCATCTGTAGTTCTTAGAAATCTTTGTAACCATCAATACGGAATCAGCTATTCATTTGTGACAGTAGGGTAATGTCTGTTCTTGTCTAGTTGCATGATGCAAGCCCAGTAGTTGACTAATACAAATTTGGACCAAATGACTAAATGAGACAAAATGCACCTTCGCTTACATTTTTTTCTTTTGGGAGACACCCTCACTTGCAACTTGTTAGTTAAAAAAATGAGAACACATAGGTACTTTACCAGCACAGTGCACGGTCTTTCTATAACTTGTTACCTCGAAAGATGCTTGTGCATTTCAGTCACATGAGAGTATGAGACAATCTTTTGATGGGAGCATTATAGGTACTACCGCATAGTTCTTTGTTAAGGGAGAGAAGCAAAAGGCTATGAAGCGGAAGACGGCATGGATGATTTATCCATTGATATGAGCATTATTGTGGAAACTGGGACTTTATTTAGACAAAAAGAACAATTTATTATCACTTATAGCAGACTAACTTTTTTGGAACATGCTAAGAGCTCACTAGTATATTTTACATGATAATGAATATTTTAGTATGAGATACCAAATTATAATGGTGAAGATATTCAGAGAGGCACTTAAGATTCCAAGGCAGTGCACGCTGGAGACACAGACAGATCTAAGAAATTAGGCCAGGAATCAAGGGCAGGGCCTCATTATCATCTTATGCTTAGAACTAGAAGTATCAAGTGTCTGATTCTCTACTAGGACATCTCAGTTGTAAGTAACAAACAGCTCCTATAAAGTTTCCTTCGAAGATTCTCCCATCTATTCCAAAACCTGCAAAAGCCCATGGATTATGTTCAGAGTATTACTGAGGCAGTCAGGACCTCCTTGCCTGTCATTCACAAAGGCTGAATATAGTTGATTGTGTTGTGTGGGAGGGGGCCTAATCTCAAATGAGATGCCTGCACCTAGTATTCTTATGTTAGGATGATTACAGGGGCTTATAGTTGTTATGAATAGCACTTGATGTATTCAATATGAGGCCAATGAACCAAATATATAGGAGTACACAAGGGTACAAAAGGAAAGCCTAAATAAGGAAAACATGTATATGGAAAACCTATATAAGGGAATCATTATAAGGCAATATATCCTTAACACCCCCCCCCCCCACAAATGCAAGGCGTATACAATAGCATTGCATTTGGAAGGGCTGAACTAAAATAGGGAAAATCCAAAATCATAGTCTTGAAGTAGCCGTCGTAGCATTGAACTCTTGAAAATTGAGCTGACAAAGAACAGCCAACGAAGAACCGAGTCGGTGAAGAAAAGTCGATGAAGAAGCCAAATCGACAAACGAAAGTCGAAGGTAGGGCCGAGTCGACGAAGAAGAGCCGACGGTACGAGTCGACGAAGAAGAACCGACGAGGCCGACAAAACGAAGTCGAGTCGAGCTGAGGTAATCAGAGTTGGTATAATGAGCCGAATCGATAAGAGAGCCGAGCGACGACAGAATCAAGATTCTAAAGACTTAGATGGACGCAAAGAAAGCAACAAATAAAAGACTCGAAGGACCGGAGCCAGCAAAAAGAGCCACGCCGACAAAGCTGATTGAAAAAGAGCCGAGCTCCAAAAGTGAATTAAAACCGGTTATCAGATCTGATTGGAGTCTAGTGGATTGAAGTCTTCGGTCACAAGCGACTTAAAGTCTCCCATTACGAGCGAGCACCTTTCCTTCTCCACGGCAGGCGTTGTGTGGGCGAGCAGGCCGAGGGAGCTAGCGGGGCAGCCGACCAGGCGTTCAGGAGTTCGGCGGCTGGAGGCGGCAGCGGCCGAAGGTGAGCGGCGAGCGTCGCGGTTGGACCTCCGACCGGATCCAGCCGGCCAGAGGAAGAGCACGAGCGGCCAGACGCGGGGAGGCCGGGCGGCGTTGTCGGGCGGCCAAAGATCCGGAGACCGGAGTGGAGGCCGGCGATCGGTGGCCGGTCTGAAGCTGAGGCGACACGACGAAGGCGGCGACGGCGCGGAATCCAAACAGTTGCGGCGACCGCGCGCGGAAGCCGACGAGATGCCCCGGCGATCGAAGACAGCGTATGGCTGGAGCGGCCGTGAGTGCGGAAGACGGCGCAAAGGCCGAAACGACGGAGGCGATCGCTGGCTGGAGTCGTCGAAGTCGCCGGCAGATCGGGAGCCCGGCTGGATCTGGAGGCGACGACGAGTCCACGACGCGAGGAGGGCAGAGGTGGCCGCCCCAGGAGTGGAGATTGCTCCTCCCGGGGGCCGGGGCAGCAGCACTGGTGGCGGAAGGATGAAGTAGGAGAAAAACCTAGAGCTCTAATACCATGTTATGAATAGCACTTGATGTATTCAATATGAGGCCAATGGCCTGAATATATAGGAGTACACGAGGGTACAAAAGGAAAGCCTAAATAAGGAAAACATGTATAAGGAAAACCTATATAAGGGAATCATCTATATAAGGCAATATATCCTTAACAATAGTTTTGTTTTTTGTTTGTTGCCAGTGTACTTACTACATAAGACAAGATGTTCTGATATCAGAGTCATTCTGGTGGTGTAGTTACTATGAATTTCGTGTTTCTTAGTGCATGAGTAAACAGTCTAATAAATCCCACAACCACATTATGGAAAGACATCAGCCATTTATGTTCAATGGCTTACTTGTGTTTCCTAATCCTAGCTTTGGTGTAGACATTGTTCATTATGATATAACATAGTGACCTTTTTCTCCTCTTCTTAATACAAAGACACACACTTCTCCTGTGTACTTGGAAAGCATATGTTATGTTATCACTCACTTGTAGTGCTTTCTCTGTCCCAATTAGGCATTGTCAACTAGATTGCAACCTGGATTGGATCAGCAAATTGCTCTTCCACGAAATTCCTATTTACAGGTATGCTATCACTTGACTTTTCTGTTGCTAAGTCTTAATTGCTTCTGTAGTTACCTTCCTGTTTCTTTTAGGATCATGCTCATTGTAATATTTGCAGGATTATTTTGACAACCTCACGAAGTACTTGAAAGTTGGACCGCCACTATATTTTGTAGTGAAGGACTTCAATTACAGGTAAGCTAGTTGTAAAATAGCACTGCTATGTTACACGCAAATTGTTATCTTGGAAAACAAAACAATGAGCCGAATAATTCATGACACATCTTTGGGCTTTCTTACCTATGATCCAGTACAACTTGTGTCTCTAGATTGTTCCAGATATGGCGGAAGTTCAAAAATAAACCAAGTTTCTCATTTTTCTATGTGAGCTGTTACTGTTGCCTTCTGAAAGTGGCAATTTAGTTGAGCTCTTTTGAGTTGCATGCATAACTGAAATAATCATTAGTTTGATTTCTAATATGTTTTACATTGTTTCCAGCTCTGCATCGGAACATACAAATCAGATATGCTCAATCAACCAGTGCAGTTCGAACTCTCTTTTGAATGAGGTATAAAGTTGTTTCTGTGTTTTAATAAGGTTCTTTTTTTTTAGTAATATTCAGTACAAAATGATTGATTTGGTAGCACATCACATTTGAAAGGTGATCTTCCTTACAATTAGGCTTTCAGCTCCTGCTGCAACTTACCTGATGCAATTTTGATAAGCATTAGGTATAAAAGTTCATCATTTGTTGATAACACTGCTCCATTTGACATGGTGGTCTCAACCGTGCAGATAGCAAGGCAATCTTTATCTCCTGAGACAAGTTATATTGCTAAACCTGCTGCTTCATGGCTTGATGACTTCCTAATATGGATGTCTCCTGAAGCATTTGGATGCTGTCGAAAATTTGTTAATGGAAGCTATTGCCCTCCAGATGATCAGGTTCGGGACTTTTCCCTGGATTCTTTTAGGAGTGTAACTCATCTGTACTATATTTGTATTGGTTGGCAAAACCAACCAATTCTTGTCTGAAGCAGTGGAGATTTCCCTCTATGGGAGAATAGAAAGGATTATGAGTAGCCATCACTTTTCTAGCCCCCTTCCCCTCAATTTTTTTTTTGCAAATTTGGCTCTCTTCCGAATGAAATTGCAAATCAGCCCCCTCCCCCATTGCGGAAGGCGCGGCAGGCTACACCTGTCCCCTACTGCGCCCGGGGAATGCAGCAGCTGGCGGCGAGCGCGGGAGAGGAGGTGCCGCGGTGCGGGAGGGGAGGTTCCACGGCCGGCGAGCGCAGGAAGGGCACTTCCGCGGTGGGAAGGGAGCTAGATTTGCAATTTCATTCGGAAGGGAGCCAAATTTGCAAAAAAAAATGAGAAGGGGGCTAGAAAAGTGATCTACTAGCCGAGAAACCATTAATTGGTCACATCTTGTCATATTTGTTAATTAGCACTTAAACTTCTACTTTGCAGCCTCCATGCTGTCAACTTCATCAAGATTCAGATTCATGCACTGCAAGTGGAGCATGCAATAATTGTACAACGGTATATTATCTTTGAATTTTGATCTCCACTCCATTTAGCGTATTGATCAATTTCAGATAGTTGCATTCGAACTACTGTGTGCTATTATGTCATTATGTGTAATGGATAAATAATATATTTCAGCCACAATTCACACATTACTATATATATGTTAAGTAGAAGTTAAATATGTCTAATATACTTGTTATGCTTTTGTCTCAGTGCTTCCTACATTCAGACTTGCATAATGGGCGTCCATCCACAACTCAATTCAAAGAGAAACTTCCATGGTTTCTCAATGCGCTTCCATCAAGTGATTGTTCTAAGGGGGGGAAAGGAGCTTATTCTACAAGTTTGGACCTCAGTGGTGTGTAGTATATTGCAATTATGTACCTTGTTATCATGCTGTCTTTGAGTTTTTGAAATTGCATGTAATTTTATAAACTGTGAGTGCATTTTAATCAGTTGGAGTATAATATTAAATTTCCACTAAATGTTCATGCATTTAAATCAGTTGATGTATAGCATTGAACTTTCACTAAACATGCTTGACAACCCTGTTTCTTTGTTAGGTTACGAAAGTGGCATTATACAAGCGTCGGTGTTCCGAACATACCATACCCCCCTTAATAAACAGGTAATGAATTAGCATGCAGCCCATCGTAATTATCACCGTTTTCATTTCCAGCATTGTCAAATGTAAGTAATATTGAGTATTTTTGTTTCTTCTAGAGTGACTATGTTAACTCAATGAGAGCTGCTCGGGACTTCAGTTCTCAAATGTCCAAAGATTTACAGGTACTTAGCCTGCGGCCATTTTTTTACTAGGTTGATATTAAATTATTAATGGACATATAAAAAGTAATGTTTTCAAATATAAACAACTTGGAGAACTATCTATAGATATTTCATAGTGTTTATTCTGAGCTTTTACTTGCATACTATGGTTAGATTATATTTTTTAACACAATCTTTGATATATGTTGGTTGTGCAGATGCAAATTTTCCCATATTCAGTGTTCTATGTATTTTTTGAGCAATACCTGGGCATATGGAAGACAGCTATCATGAACATATGTGTTTGCCTCGGTTAGTTACTAAATTCACAATATATGTGTTCTCACAGGGATCTCATTTTTCATATGTGAAAAATTTTCTTGGCATTAGAGAGAACACCTATAATCTCTCTCTCCTAATACGAATATGCAGTAGTCATTTCCTGCTAGACAGTCTTGATTATTTTGATATTTTCCCAAGAATTGGCTCATCCGACCGCGCTGAAGAATGAAATGTTGATGAGTGCGAGCTGGTAAAATGCTTTTATTGGCTAGAACTGGTATTAGGAAACGGACTATTCAGCAAATAGGTTTTTAATGATTTTGAGCTGAGTAAGTTTTGCTGGAATCTGATGAGTTCCCAGTTTTAGTGGACCTAGCAAGGTGCCAGCCAGGTTTGTGCAATGTTCTTTCTGTACTAGACCAGTTACTAATAGAAACTTGTACCAGGCTCCTATCTCAATGTTTCGTTATCAGCTTTCAAAGTTTCAATTGTTGATACACAATACCAAACTTGAATGCTATATTTTATCCCTAAAATAATGAATGAAAATGCTAACGGCCCATGTTTCCTCTCCATTTACTAACCCAGATGGAAATTGAACTCAAGGCTTTGATGCTCTAGGCTCTGAACATATTATTTAGAAACTAAGCTATCCTTTTAACAATAAAAGGAAACATACTTTCTGCCATGCGGTTGTTTACGTAATATGTAATAGCTTTCTTTCATTTGGAACTAACTGCTGAATATAACAAATGTAAGAATCTATAATTCTATTTACTACATAATTTTTGTACTTTCATCTGACAGTTCATTGTTGTGCAAAATATTAACAGGTACAGTGTTTGTTGTTTGCTTCATAGTCAGCAGCAGGTCAGTAACATCTTTCAAAAATTAGCTCTAACTATTTTATGTTGCTCTTCAATTGGCTAGATAGTGATAATTCATTATCTCTGTCGGTTTCAGTTTATGGGCTTCGGCAATCATTTTAATTGTGCTGGTCATGGTAGTCTTGGATTTGATGGTATGTTTGACCCTCTTCTGTCCTAGATCAGATATTCCTAATTAAAATGTATTTTCAAATTAATAGCAATTAGCTGTATATAATGTTATGAATATGACTTGTATTGAATATGAGGGCCAAAGGCCACAATATATAGAGTACATGAGGGAGAGGAATAGGAATAGAACTCTATCTATAACAGAGACTTATCTATAACTATAAGAGATAATATATCCTTAACACCCCCCCACAAATGCAAGGCGTATGCAATAGCATTGCATTTGGAAGAGATGAACTAAAAAGGGAAAAATCCAAAATCATAGTCTTAAAGTAATCGTCGTAGCATGTAACTCCTGAAGAATCGAGCTGACGAAGATAGCCAACGAAGAACCGAGTCGGTGAAGAAAGTCGACGAAGAAGCCAAATCGACAAAGAAAAGTCGAATGTATGGCAGAGTCGACGAAGAAGAGCCGACGGGACGAGTCGACGAAGAAGAACCAAGTCGATGGAGAAAGGTCGACGAAGAAGCCAAATCGACGAAGAAAAGTCGAATGTGTGGCAGAGTCGACGAAGAAGAGCCGACAGGACGAGTCGACGAAGAAGAACCGAGTCGATGGAGAAAAGTCGACGAAGAAGCCAAATCGACGAAAAAAAAGTCGAATGTATGGCAGAGTCGACGAAGAAGAGCCGACGGGACGAGTCGACGAAAAAGAACCGACGAGGCCGACAAAATAAGCCGAACCGAGGTATAAGAGTTGACAAAAAAGAGTCGAGCCGATAGAAGAGCCGAGCGACGACGGAAGACAATCAAGATGCTAAAGACTTGGATGGACGCAGCGGAAGACTAAAGAAAATAAAAGCCAACTAAATGAGCCGAAGAGCCAGAGCCGACTTAATGAGATAGAGCCGGAGCCGAAGTGAGACAATATCCAGGAAGAAGAACTTCTGTTGCTTCACGGATGTGAACATCCTTTTGAAGTGAGTCTTCACGTCTCTGAATAAAGGCACCAAAGCTTTGAAGTCCGGTCGCTCAGCCCGATCAAGTGACTTCTTCACGCGTGCGGCCAGAGCTACTTCTTCACGCGTGCGCTCGGCTCCGGCTCAGAAGTGGCGGTGGCGGCTCCTCGGAGGGCGGCTGCGACGGCATGAGAGCGACGAGGAGGCCAAGCGAGGCGAAGCTTGGCGGCGCGGCGAGGCCGGGCAGAGTCGAGCTCGGCGGCGATACGCCGCAACTGAAGGCCGAGGCTGCGGTTGGAGATTGAAGACGCCGGCCGGCGCAGAGGAAGCGGTGCAGAGGAGTGGAATGAGCGGCCAGCGTCCGGCAGCGTCGGCCAGCGAGCGCCCGAGCGGCGACGGCGACTGGGCGGCAGAGGAAAGCGGCCTGCTCGATGCCCGGATGTCGAGAGCCTGGCCCGGCGGGCGTGGGCAGACGGAGCGCCGCGCGAAGATCAGCGTGGCGCGAAGACCAGGCGTGCGCGAAGATCACGCCGGATCTCGCTCCTCCGCCTCGGTTGACGCGGCGCGGCAGGTGACGTTGCAACCACGCGGTGGCCGGACGGGGCGGACGCGGCCTCGGTGTCGGCAGGCGACGTCTCACAAACGGCTCCAACGAGGAGAATCAGGAGGCGCGAGGAGCGTCGGCGGCGTCGGTGGCAACGCGCGTCGTCGCTTGCGCAGATGACCAGACGACAAAGAAGTTCAGACGAGACACGGCCGCAGATGATGAACACGGTCCGTGCGGGCTTAGCAGAGGACGATCAGATCGGGCGTCGATGGATCCGCCGGCAGTTGGCCGAGCCGACGTTGAAGATGAAGGAACGACAGGAAGAGCCGACGGATCCAAGTACGTAGCCGCCCCCGGGAGCGGAGATTGCTCCTCCCGGGGGCAACAACAGCGGAAGACAATCACGGAGCTAGGGTTGTAACCTTTGCTCTGATACCATGTTATGAATATGATTTGTATTGAATATGAGGGCCAAAGGCCACAATATATAGAGTACATGAGGGAGAGGAATAGGATTAGAACTCTATCTATAACAGAGACTTATCTATAACTATAAGAGATAATATATCCTTAACATATAAAACATATACGTCATGTTTAAATAAAAAGTGGTTGTGAACTAGGCACATGTTGTGATTTGGTATGTCAACTATCTTATTAACTAAAATATATAGGATTTTTTCAACTATTGGTGAAACCAGCGAGCATGCTGTCTATGCACCATTTAAATTTACGCTAAGCATAAAAAGAATCCAAAAATCTAATGAAGGCATTCCACGTTACTTTGCCTGACATTATTCATGTTTTACTGAGTGTTTGTATATTCAAAGGAAGTGTTTGACGTTAGGGAGTTCAGCACAATTTGAAGTCCCTAGCAATGATACTGCTTATTGCAGTTTTCTCTATTTCTATGATAATTTATAAATTCAATTTTCAATGTTAAACTGTTTGTTATTATTTTCATTATCAAATTGTAACATTTCTTTTTCATTTTCTTCCAAATTATTGGCAGGGAGTGATGGCTATCCTTGGCATTCAGCTCAATGCAATTTCTGTTGTAAACCTTGTTATGTCAATAGGAATTGCTGTTGAATTTTGTGTTCATATCACACATGCCTTTATGGTGGGTGCATTGTACATTCGGAAATACCAGTTCTAAATCTTTCAGTTTAAACTTAGTTCTGTGATTATTGGGAAGAGTTAACGGTAGTTTGTTGCTCTATATTCTTGAAGAGAGTACTACTATGCATTTGAACATTTAGCAGGGAGAAGTATCACACTATTAGGACACCTGCCCACTTCTACAGAATTGTTTGTGTTGTGCACTAGCACTAACCTTGAAAATCTTTTAATTAGTTCTTCCTAGCACTTGAAATTTATACCATTTGCATCTAAGCATCTAGCTACCTAGCAGTATAATGTGGAAGTGGTTAAATTTGATTCACAATCTGCATGACACTGGAGCCAAAAAAAAGGTAAACCAATTCTACTGACATCCAACCCATTGATACCCAATAAAGTAGAACCATAGTAATAAGTTCTGACGTAGACCTGCTTTTCAACGAATATGTCCTCTTTATGTTTATCTTAGCTGTTTGCCATCTCATGCCTAAACCCTTGACCTTTTGACACACAGATATGCATTGGAGATAGAGAAAGCCGCGCAAGGCAGGCTCTATCGACGATGGGTGCTTCTGTATTCAGGTTAGCCATCTCATTGTTTTTGTTATGAATAGCACTTATATTCAATATGAGGCCAATGGCCACAATATATAGAGTACATGAGGGAAAGGAATAACATGACTCTATCTCTAATATAGATACTGGAATAACATGACTCTATCTCTAACACCCCCCACAAATGCAAGGCGTATACAATAGCATTGCATTTGGAAAAGGTTGACACTAAAATAGGAAAAACCAAAGTCCTGAACTAAAACATCTATAACGCCCCCCCACAAATGCAAGACGTATGCAATAGCATTATATTTGAAAGGGATGAACTAAAATAGGGAAAATCCAAAGTCATAGTCCTGAAGTAGTCGTTGTAGCATGTAACTCTTGAAAAATCGAGCTGACGAAGAACGGCCAACGAAGAACCGAGTCGGTGAAGAAAAATCGACGAAGAAGCCAAATCGACGAACGAAAGTCGAAGGTAGGGCCGAGTCGACGAAGAAGAGCCGACGGTACGAGTCGACGAAGAAGAACCGACGAGGCCGACAAAACGAAGCCGAGCCGAGGTAATAAGAGTTGACAGAATGAGCCAAGCCGATAAAAGAGCCAAGCGACGACAGAATCAAGATGCTAAAGACTTGGATGGACGCAACGAAAGACTAAAGAAAATATTAGGAATTACTAGCCGCAGCACTAAAAAGCAATAGCCCGAAAGCCATCAAGCCAAGATGACAGAGCTATGCTGAATGAGCCGAGCCTAGCTAAAAAGAACCGAGGCTGAGTCGACCGAACTGGGCAGCGAGGATCAAAAATGGTCCCCGAAGAAAATCATGTAAGACGACCACATTTTTTTTTAGAGCTTGTCTCCACACGTGAATGGTTGAGCTTGAAAACTAGTCTTCACGTACAGACTTATGCTTTCACGGACGTGAGTCAAGCCAAAGGCGTGAACTTCGATCTTCAAGCCAAACACCCGTGAACTTCAGTCTTCAAGCCAAAGCCTGGCTCCCTCTCTGTTCCTCGCTCTTCACGTACGACAGCGAGGCGGCGTGGCACTGGTACAGAGGAAGACGGAAGTTGAGCCGGTCGGTTAGCTCGGCCGACGACGTAGGCGGTCGGAGCGACCCAGCCCAGAGTAGAGCCCGGCCGGACGGCACAAGAGCCGGCTGGCTAGCCGGAGTGCGTCGCGGGCCGGCAATGGGACGTAGTCGGGGAAGCCAATGGGACAGGCCGTCGGTGGTCGGCGGTGGATAGCCGGGAAGGACGGCGCAGATCCGAAGGACGGCGATGGCCCGGAAGATCTGGTGGCTAGCCAGGAAGGCGCGCGGTCAGGAGATGCGGAAGGCCGGCAGCAGACGATGGCGTCGGAACCCAAGGAACGGCGACGGGAAAACGCGCCGGCCGAGGCGATGACCCGGCGACGTTGGCGCGTCGTCACGGAAGAGGATCGGCGGGGCCGCTACCTCGAGCGGCGGCGTAGAAACAGCCAGGCAAAACCGACGAGAAAAGCCGGTGGAGGCAAGGGCGACGCAAGTGCAATGTCAAAGAGAAACCCTAACCCTAAATTTGACTCTGATACCATGTTATGAATAGCACTTATATTTAATATGAGGGCCAATGGCCACAATATATAGAGTACATGAGGGAAAGGAATAACAGGACTCTATCTCTAATATAGATACTAGAATAACATAACTCTATCTCTAACAGTTTTTACATTGTCGAGACAATGTTGAACTCAATAAGGAAATGGGAAGATCATTTGAATAAGTTGCTTACTGCGTACACTTGATTGCTTGAGTTCTGTAAGCACGCAACAGTTTCGATTTCAATGTGCATTTGCATAAGAAATTTTCCCAATGTTGCGAATAAACTTACTACTGGAGTCCAATTGTTGTTGCTTGTCATATTTCCGTATCTGGCTGCAATATTTATAATTTTATATTATCGTGGTTTGACACATTTCTTAATTTTTCAGTGGAATCACCTTGACAAAACTTGCAGGAGTTACTGTCCTACGCTTTGCAAAATCTGAAGTTTTTGTGGTACCTACATCTGAACCCGCACTTCTTAGCCCTGTATTCTTTTTAGAATGTAGCTTGAAGCACCTTTTTTTTGTATCCAAATGACTACAGGTCTATTACTTCCAAGTGTACTTGGCACTTGTCCTCATTGGCTTTCTTCATGGGCTTATCTTCCTACCGGTTAGCATCTTAATAATCTGTCATCTCTTAATCGTTTCCACACATTCACATAAGGAGCGTCACCCTAAAATTGATGGATCTTCCAGGTTGTGTTGAGTCTATGTGGGCCCCCTCCAAAAGCCATGAAGCCAGTTGGACAGAGTCAACCTCCACCTTCAAGTTAACAGCCGACATATTGATGGAAAGGTAGGCCAGTTTGGGATTTTTACAGAGCAACCGTGTACATGTTCATCTCACCCGGTGCAGGAGTAACAGTGCGGTGTACATCATTTCTACAGGTGAAAGCAATCTTAATAGAATCATAGGAAGAGGCTGTGCATTAGTTAAGCTCAGTTTACAGGACTAGATTAGTTGGTTTCACCACATGGAGAAGGAAACCCGACACGTATATGTCTTATGTAGACCAATATATAGCTTGTTCGCTACAGTCAGCTGTTGGTTTGTATCTGTTTCACGCGATAATCAAAGTGCCCCTGTTTGGTACCATTGAGCTTTCGTTTTGCCGTTTTGAGTTGGTTTGCTCTGTGTAATTGTGAGAGGCGCCTTTTGAAGAGGTGCTTTATTCTCGCCTGAATGTGCTTGCGTGTAGTGTGCCAAGAATCACAGACAGAACAAATAAGAGTAGTTTGAGCTTGTGTCAATACAAATGCTGCAACTGTATGGTGTACAATCGAACTTCATACCAAGCATCTGTTTATGAATGGAGGACTGTGATCGATCATTTCGGTTTTTCACCCTTCAAAATGGGATAGGAATAGACTGCCGATTTGGTAGGCTCTCCTGGATTCTAGAGTTCACGCCTGATGGGACCAGTGAAATCGTCCGGTTTTGACCACATCAAGCAAGGTATTCTTCTTCAGAATCCAATTAACAACTCCAAGTTGCTGGAAACTAAAATCGACATAGCTTATTCCAGTCCTTTTGTTTTGAAGATTTTATTTCTCCCCAATGGCAGATTTTATTTCTATCTTTTTTAGAAACTAAGGGCGTATCCACCCCAGTTCCATTTTTTTTATTAAAAGAGTAAATTTTATAAAACTACATATTTTTCATACAAACTATAAAAAAACTACATATTTTAGCATTATTTCATAAAACTACAGGTTTTAGGAGAATCTACATCACAAAACTACATATTTTAGAATTAACTGTTATAATAGTTTTGACAGTATGGGCAAACATGACATCCTCGTTACGCAGGATGGTGAAGTGTGAGGTTGCCACGTGGGCCTACACCATCAGAATTGTTACAAGAAACGATCAATTCTAAAATATGTGGTTTTGTGATACAATTTTTCTTAAAAACTATAGTTTAATGAAATATAAGCAAAGATATGTGGTTTTTTTGATAGTTTATAAAAAAAACTTGTAGTTTTATGAAATTTACTATTATTAATATGAAACCAGACAAATCATCCAGTTTTTTTTGTTCCAGCTTCCAGCAGGTTTAGCACTCCGAGAATCTTCAAAAACTGGCATTTTTACTGGAAATAATTAAGAATTGAACGAAAACTAAGATTCATTTGCTGCCAATTCACATCACTGTTTCCTGAATCCTGAGTGACTGCTCTGACCATCCTGCATTACGGATGCCATGTCAGATACATGCGGCTCCTCGACTCGAAACATTGTCAAGTTTTGAAATCAACCGGTCCATAGTAATCCGTCAAATTCGACAGCGACAGTGCAGCAATGTGCGCTTGCTACCATTAAATTTGCTGACAAAATCCTCGATTCGTGCAAGCTTACTAGTTACTACCAGTGGCACAAGTCATTGCCGTATTATCTATCCCTGAGTACACCTCGCAACACTAATCCGCTAGTAATGAGCAGCACACTCTAGCCTCGAGACCTCTTCTAGCCTCTACCACGCGGCTCCCACCGCCCTCTCCTGTTCCGTTGCCTCGCTGGGGACCGTGCGATCCCACCCGTCCGATCGTATCTCTGCGGACTAAAAATCCTCGTGCAGGAGCGGAGGGGAGCTGGGGTGCAACTCGGTGGGGGTGGGGGCCTGGGGGGACACACTCGAGAGATTCGAGAAGCTAATTGGAGCAACGACTCTACTGGTCTACTCCCTCTGTCTCACAAAGAGTGCATTTCTAGTGTTCAAATTTTGTCCCACAAAGAGTGCATCTTTAGTCCGTAGGGCCCACCTGTAAGTGTATGCATGCTCATTTAAGTGCTTGTGGAAACCGAAGCACCATCATGCTTGTGTATGGAGTAATGAGGGTCACATTAATCATTTACCTTGCACACTAATCTGTCTTAAAAATCCTAGAAATGCACTCTTTGTGGGACAGAGGGAGTAGTGGTCTAATCGAAGTTTCGGGAGTTGGTCCTAACTGACACGTGGCCCCGGCAATATCCCCCCACAGGAGCGGAGCTGCTCCTGAAGTTCCGGAGCTCACTGGTTCAGTGGCGGATCCGGATTTTTAGAATAGGTGTTTGAAGTTAAAATATATATATTATTTAATGTAAAATAGAAAGGTTTAAAATAATAAAAATATAAAGTACAGATTGTTTTTACCGGAGATAACATCTGAAATAATATAGAGATTTGTGAATTTGTGATTTAATATCTGCATGTTTCCTCTTTATTTTTTAATGCTCTACATGTTATATTTCAAAAATCATGATTCACTGTTGCAATCAACATAACGCTGATAGAATTGTGAAATGGGGATTTCGTATTTGGAATAAGAATAAAATTTACCTATGTGGTTGCCGATGTTGAATACCCAGCTGCTGTATGTTGTTTTAGCATCGCCTCTTGCCCCATGGGGGTGTTGCCGCCCTGACCCATTGGTCACCGCTAGGGTCATACTTTCCATCCCTGGTGATGCTCACCGCGGCCATAGGACTACCCTGCAACATGCCATGCGCTACTCCCTACCCCATCGAATACTATCACCCTAACCAGTCACCGCCACTGGTGTCACACCCTCCATTCCCGAGTCGGTGCTCCATAAGGGCTAGGGCTGCTCAGTGCTCGTCCGCTACCATGCTCCATGCTGGCTTGCACCTATTCTGTGGCTCTCGTCCGTCGTTGCCAGGCTATCGTCTGTCAGCTGCACCGCCACCATAGAGCGTGGGCACGTGGAATGGAGAGGGAGTTAGATGTTAGGATTGAGAAATAGAGGAAGACTGGACCTTGGATGAATGGGCCGTGGAGATTGGGAGAGGGCAAGGGCGTAGCCAGTGCACGCAGAGAGGGGGAGGGGGTGGGGTGTGGGGCTCCGTTAGGCTGGAGCACCCCTTTAATCGCTGGACCTTAAGTACCTTTTTAGCATCGGTGCTCAATTTTTGACATAGCGACAGTGATGCACACGTGCTCGGGTGTGGCTAGAGGAAGAAAAAGCTGCTTCATGCACCATGTGGTTTGGTGGGCTGTTGCTTATTGGAGGCCTAATTTAGCATTTAGTGACTTAGCTTGCTGCTTGCACAATTAGACTCGAACCCTCGACACATGTAAAGACCAAAGAGTGGGATAGAGGGTACGGCTCAATGTCTATCCTTCGCGAGGACACGACAGCTCATCGAGTCAAGGTCGCTTGACAAGTGTCATGGATGGTGGGTGCTAGGGAGCCAGCTAGAGCGCGGGTGTGCGGCAACAGGCAGCCCACCTCGGCGATAGCTAGTGAGTAGGGAAAGCAGTGCAGCATGATTCAGTGAGTGCCTAATCGGCTAAGTGGGCTAAACAAGAACAAAACAACAAATAGACAATGTAAGTCTCTCTTTTGATTCATATTTTTTTTGTCAATCGAAACCGTGTAAATGTGTTGAATAGAGACAATAGCTAATTTATCTGATTGATTAGTATTAACTTGTTTATAAATTTACAAAAGTTTGACAAGCCACTATTGTACTAGTATTTCTCAAATAATAATATATTATTAGTAATCCTCGAACCAATAAGAATACAACATAAATTGTTTAACATGTTTATCTAAATTAAGCATAATTATTTGAGCCCACCTTTTTTTTTCAAAGCTTCGTCACTAGAGAGGGAGTAGGTGGGATAGACTGAAATGGACTTAAAAGTTGAAATACGTTTTTTTGACCTTACTTACTAGTATATATATCTAATGTACTTATTGCATACTGAATTTTTTGTAAAAAAAATTTTATATGTACATCTGTACACCCATGGCCACATAGGGTGTGTTTGGTTAGCTGCATATTGCTTGTATGGCATGAGTGGATGCAACTGTATCTTTTCAGTCATCTGTTTGGTTTCCTGTATATCTGGCTCAGTGCATGCAATTGCATCCGCTCATCCAGGCTGGAGGAAACGCGAAATACTTCCTTCTCTCTGATGCAGGCTCGTAAGATGCAGCCCAAGCTCTCCTCGTCTCTCCGCCCGAGCTCTCCGCCGCCCGAGCCCGACGATGGCGGCCGCCTCCTGAACACGGCGCTCCGCTTCCTTGCTTGCGACGGTGGCGGCGCGCCTGATAGACTTGTGCACAAGCTCGAGGAAGTCGGATCCAGTAATGGTGCAGCTCGAGGAGGCCGGATCCAGCGACGGCGCAGCTCGAGGAGGCCGGATCCGGTGACGACGAAGGTGGCGAGCCTCGGGAAGGCCAGATCCGATGGTGATGGAGCTCGATCTGGCCGGCTCTCCGCCGCCCGAGCCTGACGACAGCGGCCGCCTCCCGACTCGGTGATGCAGGCAACCAAATGCGCGCTCGTGCGAGCCAAGCTCAGTGATACATGTCAACCAAACACCGTGCCTTGCACCGCCGCAGCCTAGCCCCAGGGATACTGGCTGGCTCATCCAGGCTTAATCTCTACTATTATAAAGCAACAGTTGGTGGCAGTGGTGAGTTCTACCCACGTCATTAATTGCCCTGCTTAATTGACCTACTTAATTGCCCTGCTTAATTGCCCTACGCAAAAAACGAAGCGTTGCTTTAATTAGCCAGCTTTCGCAAGAAACGAAGCGTTAAAGATAGATGTTTGATCTTGTGAAATAATTTTTTTATTTTTTAATCTTTATTTTTCGTTATCAATTTTGTTTTTCCGTAGCAATGCACGGGCATGTAACTAGTCGAGGTCAAATGGCAACCAAACACACCCATACTGCATCCGCCATTGCACAGGTCAGCGTGGTAGGATAGCAAGCGCGGTGGCCTGGCCTAACCGAACCGAACGAGCCGAGCCTGAACTGGCCGGTTGGATGGCGCCGCACCTGGACGGGGCGATTTGAAAGCACGTGCACGCGCGCGATGACCGTTACGACCACAGGGCCACCGATCCAACGGCTCCCCGTCTCGGCCCACTAGCCGTTGGCCGTTCGCCTTCCCCCCTTTCAAAATTTCCATTTCCCCATGGCTCTCCCAGACAAACCCCGAGGCGCTATCATGTGACAGCGTCTCATTTCTCCCCTGAAACGAAACCAAGAAACAAATCACTAGAAATCTTTCCCCTATCTCTCTCTCCGCCTTCGGATCCCAACGCAGTCAGAGACGTTGCCGTTGCTGTACGCCTCGTCGTTATTAACGCTGCCGCCGCCGCCGCCGCCGCTCTCGCGTCATCCGTAGCCCGCCCGCTTCCGGGGTGCGTGACTCCGGGTTTGAATCGCGCTTTACCATCCATGGAAGCCGGGCTTCTTGGATCCTGAGGCGGGATCGATCGTCTTGTGTTGTGTACGTGGGCGGCGTCGGCGGCGATGGAGAGGGCCGGCGAGAAACGAAGGCCGGTGGTGGGGAAGCCCGTGCCCAGCATCCGAGGTGGGCGGCAAGGGTTCTTGGGGGGTGGGTTTAGAGGTCTGTGGCGTCGCGAGTCACCTTCTCATCTCTTGATTTGTCCTTGGATTGGTGCAGATATGGGGAGCCGGAGGGCTCTCAGGGACATCAACAATCTCGCCGGGTCTCGCCTGTACCCGTGCGCGATCGCCAAGAAGCCCACGCTAGAGTAATCTCCTCGGTTGTGAATATTAAGAATCTCGTAAAAAAATTGCGTCTTTGGGACGGTTCTTGGATCGAAATTTTAATCCTTGTGTGTTTATCTTCCCTTTTTTTCAGGAAGACTGGGAGGGATGAGCAGAAGTCGGCATTGGTCAGCCGCCGTCCCGTCACGAGGTTAGGACGCGCACTGTTCTTGTGATCTGACGTTTCTTGGAGCCTTGATCTGATGGTAATATGGTAATTCAGGAGACTCACCACCTCCATGGGCAGGAAAGAACACCCTGACCATCAGGCCCCCGCAATTGATGCATCAGCACTCGGAGGTGATCACCAGAAGAAGCCCATCCCCGGTGGCACCATTGACGACGACGTGGAATCGTGCGAGTCGGTCGACTATATTGACATGGTATATGCACTGTGACTATTAGTGCTGTTTATTGAGAGGGATGGCTCCAGCTTACTGTAACATTTGATACTGCAGGATGAAATAGAGCGCAAGGATACTGCGAAGGATGAATCCATCATGGATATCGACAGTGCCGACTCGGGAAATCCGCTTGCGGCAACTGAGTACGTTGAAGAGATTTACATGTTCTACAAAGAAAATGAGGTGATCTTATGTCCCTTATTGTCATATGATGTTTATCTTCTTTTTTCCGTTAGATAATACGAAATTAAATGCCAGATTTTGTATGAAAATGATCTGCTTAGGAGTTGCCAAATGCTGTAGTTACAATACGCTTGAATGAACAAGATGCGCCCATGCAAAGAAAATAAATGAATTTGTCAGGGATCTGTACTCCCTTAGTTCATAAGAGATGACGTTTTAGGATTTTGCACTTTAACCCAAGGTACATATTAAAATGACCAAATCACCATCCTTCATTAGCTCATTTATTGCTCCTAGATGATGTTACTCAATTCTACATTAATGAATAACATTGGGAATAATGAATGGTAGGGGTATGCAGAGGAAATATAATTAAAAGTTGTCTTGAAATTGTAGAATGACATGTATTTAGGCCCAGTTTGTTTCAGTTTCTGAATTATGAATTCTGGATTATGGGAGAAGTTGCTTATGATTGTGAGAGAATCGGGTTGGGCTGGCTGCAACTTCTAAGTTTTGGACCGAGCCGACAAGAATCAGTAAGAATCAGGTTCCAGCCGGATTCTGATTCTATGTAGTGGGCATCTTCTGATTGTGGGAGAAGCTATCCAGAATCCTCCCGTTCGGCAAACAATCCGCTTTTTTAAAACAGTAGCTGAAACGAACAAGGTCTTAGGAACAAAATTTGAAAGCTAGAATGACATGTATATAGGAACGAAAGGAGTACACTTCACATAACAACTTTAATTGCAATATGCTTTAATGTGGAAATGCATTAACGGAAAAATTGCCGCCCTTAAAATGAAGTTACTAGCATGGATGGGGAATTGCAATCTTGTGAACTTTGAGCAACCAGTTTGAATATGAAGTGTTGATATTACACAGTAATGAATAACATTGGGAATAATGAATGGTAGAGGTATGCAGAGGAAAAAAATAATTAAAAGTTGTCTTGAAATTGTCGAATGACATGTATTTAAGAACAAAATTTGAAAGCTAGAATGACATGTATCTAGGAACGGAGAGAGTACACTTCACACAACAACTTTAATTGCAATATTCTTTAATGTGGAAATGAGGTATGCAGAGGAAAAAAATAATTAAAAGTTGTCTTGAAATTGTCGAATGACATGTATTTAAGAACAAAATTTGAAAGCTAGAATGATATGTATCTAGGAACGGAGAGAGTACACTTCACACAACAACTTTAATTGCAATATGCTTTAATGTGGAAATGCATTAACGGAAAAGATGCCGCCCTTAAAACGAAGTTACTAGCATGGATGGGGAATTGTGATCTTATGCACTTCGAGCAAGTAGTTTGAATATAAAGTGTTGATATGTTTGACTTTAGTCGGCGCTGAATATGCCAGGAGGAGTATGTCCGGTGCAACACATCGAAATGTTTCGAGTGACAGGTACAGTAGTTTATTGTAAGATAGGGCTTTTGTTGTGATTTTAGTCAGCGCTGAATATGCCAGGAGGAGTACCTAGTTAATTGTCCAGTGCAACACATCGAAGTGTTTCAAGTGACAGGTACAGTAGATTATTGTAAGATAGGGCTTTTGTTGTGATTTTCCCATCATTAATGCATTGTCTTTGTACTACTAAAGTTCGTTCATCCCTGCTATCAACTAATACAATTGTTAAGCTAAAACAAAACATTTGAACAGTCTGATGCTTATCTCTAAGAAAACAGTTTGGTTATGGTCTTCTCATTATTGTGTTTCAGATCAAATACATTATCCTCGTACTACTGAAATTAACCCTGCTCATAACAAATCGTGATCTCCTCGATGAAAATTGTAGTTGACATTATCCTCAGATGAAAAAAATTTAGATAAAATCATGGAAAAGTTTTTATGACAGCTGATTGCAATTTGTGCTCGTTGACATGACTGAAAAAAAAAATGTAGCAGTACTCTTATTTCTGTTGTCTGTATCCTGACGGGATTGGGCTCCTTAACTTTTCAGTATTACCAATATGGATGGTGCTTTATGCAGGAAATGAGTTGTGTGCGGCCTGATTACATGTCCAGTCAAGAAGACATAAATGAAAAGATGAGAGGGATTCTGGTTGATTGGCTCATTGAGGTAGAAAAGCATGTAAACCCTGGGCCTTTTCTATTTTATAACTTGTGCTGTTTTGAACTGTGCATTTGAGACTCATTATATTTTTTATGTCTCTTGACAGATCCATTACAAGTTTGAGCTGATGGATGAGACGCTCTTTCTTACTGTGAACATAATAGACAGATTCTTGGAAAAACAAGTGGTGCAAAGGAAGAAGTTGCAGCTAGTTGGAGTGACAGCTATGCTTCTTGCTTGTAAATATGAGGAAGTCTCAGTCCCAGTTGTTGAGGATCTAGTGCTAATTTCTGATCGGGCTTATACGAAAGGACAAATTCTAGAAATGGTAATTCTCCATTGAATTTGTTTGGGACAAAACGCTTGGATGTTGTTGTTGTTGCTGTAATTCTCCATTGAATACAGTATGCACTTCCATTGAATTCATGCTCAATACTTCTGGTCCTTGCATATCTAATTAAAATAGCATACTTCTGGTCCTTGCTTATCTAAATAAAATTCCATCATAGATAGAAGTTCCCTATGCATTTCCTTTGACACTAAATTCCATTGTGGTTAAAGTTAAAGCAGCCACAGGATTTGCACTTCAAAAAACTTGTAATCCTTTCTAGTTACATCATCAGTGCACCATGACATAATTGGTCAATGGTAACCTTTTGAATGATTTCTTCCTCTTCTATTTTACAGTGCCATGGCCTACTGTTCCGTTTGTACTAACAGGTGAATCTTCTGTTTGATCAGGAAAAGTTAATTCTAAACACTCTCCAGTTCAACATGTCCGTACCAACACCATATGTTTTTATGAGAAGGTTTCTGAAGGCAGCAGATTCTGACAAGCAGGTGAAGTATCACAACCTTCTGATTAATGTTTTCATGATTTGCATAACAAATTTCCCAGTTGCAAAATTTTTCTTTTGTGATTGACACAATGTCATGCATGTTGTAAATCACAGCTAGAGCTACTTTCCTTTTTCATGCTCGAGCTCTGCCTTGTTGAATACCAAATGCTCAAGTACCGCCCTTCGCTTCTTGCTGCCGCGGCGGTTTACACTGCACAATGTGCTATCAATCACCACCAGCATTGGACAAAGATCTGCGAGTTACACAGCAGATACACTGCAGATCAGCTCCTGTAAGAGTGCCTTAAGTTACTTCCTGCCTGTATTTACAAACATATCTGTCTTTAGGAGGATGGATGTATGATGTTCATTTGGCTCTCCTTTTCAGTGAGTGCTCTAGGATGATGGTAGACTTCCACCAGAAGGCCGGAGCTGGCAAGCTTACCGGCGTGCACCGGAAATACAGTACATTCAAGTTTGGGTGTGCAGCCAAAGTGGAGCCTGCGGTGATCTTGCTGGAGTCAGGAGGAGGGACACAACCTTTAGCAGCAATCTAGTTGAACTTGAATCTATTCCCCTGGGTAGATTTAAACTTCCTCTGAAAGCAACATGCAGAACATCGTGCTGATGTTGCACAAAAGTGTAGCAGATTTCCTTGCAGCTTCTTGTAACAATGTAATCTTAGTCTGTTTATGTTTGTGAATGATGATGATCTGGGTAGTCAGTCCTTCAGTTATGCCACGATAACGATTTGGCCTTTCTTTAGGAATTAATGCTTGTGCACATGTAAAGAAACGTGTGTTTGCGTGAAAAGAAGCAATAACTTGGACCATTTTAGCCACTCTCAGATGAATCACTTCATCTTCTTGGCTTCAGTGTCCACTTCTCCTGGCGTGTAACGGGACAGGTAGTTGAACTGGTGGAGATACTCTATCACTGTTAGTCCTCCCTGGTGGAGGGCTAAAAATTCCCTTCTCTTTGATGCCATTAGTCCGGCTGGTATGTGGGCCTTCCTAAAAGCGTCTTCAAATTCAGTCCATGTGATTTATTGTCCGTTCTTCATTGCTTGAAAGTTCATCTACCAAGCTGCTGCTCGTCCTTGTAGCTGATGGGATGCATACAGAACTCTTTCCTTGTCAGTGCACTGGATTGTATCCAACTTCCTCCGAATATCTCGGATCCAATCATCGGCTGCCAAAGGGTCAACGGGTGTTGAAAAGATAGGGGCCTGGTTTTCTGAAAGTCAGACCACCTAGATCCACCAATATTTCCGTCTTGTCCATTGAGATTTCCTTGATTATAACCCTGAGATCCTGCAATTAAGTGTTCCAACATTTTCTCCATTATCTATGCTTGTCGTTCTTCTGCCTGATGTTGGTTCCTTTCCATTGCTGCCAGTACTTGTGCTAGGTTGATTGGGTTATCGGTCGACTCTTCATCATTGCCGGGGTTGCTATTCTGTTGTTCTCCTCTGATGTCTCCCATGGTCTTAATTCTGATCTTTTTCGGTCTGCAGCAGGTTTTGAGAAAAGCAGAAGACAAGTAAGAATCAGGGTATGGGGTGAGAGTAGCAAGAATAGATGGGGTTTAGACGAATTGAGGGAATCTTTGAATTGGACGGGGATATATAGATAATTAAGGCAATCAAAATCACAGAGATAGAGAACTTAGCAAATTATAGACTATGGATTATACACAAAACCGTTTTAAGGTTCGGCATAACCCATTTTACATTACAAAAGCCTAACTGAAAAAAGGTACAACTTCTACGATTTTTTTTAAATAATACTAATTTAAATCGAAATTGCAAAACTAAACATTGGGGCAATGAAATTACATAAATGTATGTCTGTCGCCCAACTAACGGGCGACAGGATGATATCGCTTAACCAACGGGCGACAGAACAATCTATCGCCGTTCAAATGGGCGACAATTAAATGTCGCGATTTGAATGTGCGACAGAACAATCTATCGCCGTTCAAATGGACGACAATTAAATGTCGCCTGATGAATGGGCGACATATACCATTTTTGATATTTTTGTTAGTTTTTATGATCCAAATAGAAAGAAATAAATTTATATATTATTAAGCAAGTAATAAGGAATCGCAATAACCCTAAGATTGTCAACGATAACTTCTAACCCTTTTCGGCAGCCTGTAAAATATCTGGTTCGGATGTAATTTTCCGCAACAGTCCAGCATGTTGGCGGTTTGCTATATGGAGTACCATATTCTGGAGAAATATGTTATTTACACCTTTCTTTCATACGCAAATAGACTGTCATAATAACCCTAAGTATCATTGTCAATGATAACATCTAACCATTTTCGGCAGCCCGTAAAATATCTGGTTCGGTTGTAATTTTTGGGAACAGTACAGCATGTTGGCGGTTTGCTATATGGAGTACCATATTCTGGAGAAATATGTTATTTAGACCTTTCTTTGATACGCAAACAGACTGTCGTAATAACCCTAAGTATTATTGTCAACGATAACTTCTAACCCTTTTCGGTAGCCCGTAAAATATCTGGTCCGTACAAGAAAACTTTAGCCAAAGTGTCTAAATCATTGCAAGCATTGAGAATAGCATGTAGATGCAGCCAATAACTTTTCTACGCAAACTCAACCTCAGTAGGGCAGATACAACGGTAGTTCAGATGATATTACAAGGACATTACAACAGTGACGACATTGCTAGAAAAAGTGCGGATTACACTGATTGTCATGGTGGAACAAGTGATCGTTCCGCCTATTTTCGTAAAGTGGGAAGGACGCGCAACATTTTCTACATATTACATCACCCGTCAATCTTGTGCGATTTGTTCTCGGACACCGCTCAATCTCTCTTATGAAAGAGCTCCATGGCCGCGGCGCAGATGCTCCCGGTATTGCCGAATGGGTAGCCTATGCCATACGTCTCTGGGGTATAAAAAGTAACTTGTTTGTGTACATTATGTGGAGTTCTGCCCTCCCATATGGGCATGCCATCCCGATTTCCGGCACCCCCTATGTTAATACCACCCGGGTACCCGGATGGTCTTCGTAATGCCTCAATGATTTGTTGCGTACTGCGGACCTCGGCCGGCTGCTTCCCCTTATCCCTTTCTCTTCGAGAGGACGAACCTTCTTGCCCTTCGGGAGACTTGCAGAGACGCCTCCTCTGTTTCGGCTCGCACTCCACTATATGGTGCAGGAGGTGTGTGTTGGGCTTCTTATTGTACAATCGAAAGCGTGCCCTGCAGTCAATGCAGTATGCCCGCTGTGGTGGTTGAAGAATACCGTGTGCGTACTCGGGGTCCGGCTTTTCTGGGAGGTAGTAGTACCACGGCGAGGGTTGCTCTCCCCAGTTATCCCAGACGGGAAGTTTGAGATGTGGGTGGTACGTCTCCGGATCCACCCAGTTGAAGTAGCAGCACCATTCATCCTCGGGCAGAGGGCACCGGTGGTGTGAAGAAGAAGCACCTCCGGTGTCGAAGCCTGCACCAGCCGCAGGTCCCCTCCCTGGCGCGAGCGGTGCGTCGGGGACCACACCACGAGGCAGGGGTGATCCAGCCAACTGGAGGGCGCGTGCGGAGCCGTCCCGGAACCTACCGAGCAAGCTGGCAACGTCCTCTCTGCTCACCCGCAGGCCACCGGTCAATTGCGAGAGCATCCTTGACGACTCCTCGCAGAACTGGCTTAGCATGTCAGTCTGGAAAAAACATCACAAATTAGATACCACAGATATCAAATGGTTAAACGTATATCGGATACAACGTACCGCAGCGTGCAGAGCCGCGTCCGTATGCGCGGGATACGTGTCTCTCGGGCCGGGGACGTGCCTGGGAGGATCCGGGTCGACGCGTACCAGGCGCACACGTGTGCGAGAGGTGAACCACTGTCGATACGCCTGGTATGTCTCTAGATCGTATGGCGCATCGTCAGCATGGACGTCCTCGAGGGCTCCGGCCTACTCCTCGATCCATGGCGCCATTCGTACGTGCCAGGGGGTGGCCCCATGCACCCCCTTCCTAGTCTGGCTGTGGATGAGAAATGAATGTACAAATATTAGATGGTAACACACGATAGTAATTATGGAACATCGATGGAGGGAACTTACGTGTGGGCGGCGTGTGGGAGCAAACGGCCGGCCGGCACTGGGAACTCCTGTCGTAGGCCGAACTGCCTCATCACTCGATGGACAGCGTAGGCCTCGACCTGGACGTCGAACACCAGGAACCGCCGTGTGAGCCAGTACGCCGCGTCTCGCGTGCAAAGGGTCAACAAGGCGCCGCCGGTCACACGAAGCAGTACCTGCGCCTGAGTGTACGGCGTCCAGCGCACGTGGTCGTCTGTGAGGTGGTCGAACACCGCGACGAACTGCGGGTAGCCCTGGCGCACCGTTCGGTGTGCCCACGTAGGCTGCAGTGACAACAGAACGTTACCGTTAGTATTCAGAAATGTAGAAGCAATAGTACCAAACTTTCAGTTGAAATATCTTACCCGTCGGTGGCACCAGATGGTGCCCATGGTCGGACCGTCGACGTCGCCATCGCCTGTAGGGTCAACCGACGCCAGGCTGATGGCGGGGCGCCCGATCTGGAACCTCTCGTATGCCCACAGCTGTACCAGCAGCGGGCATCCAGTAAAAGTCGACTCATCACCGGTCCGGGTACACCCGTCGCAGAGGGCCCGGTACGTGCTGCATGGGACAGCGGACCCCCAGGAGTACTGCGACACGTCGTCGAGGGGGGCATCTGCTATCTCCCTCGCGAACTGGACAAGGTGCCTGTCCACGCTATCCCCATGGAAGCTCGTGAACAAGCACCAGCCGAACAGCCACAGCAGGTATGCCTCCAAGTGGCGGCTGACCCTGTACTCGTCCGCCGGCTCGATGATCTGCGAAGGCTGCAAGATAGAAGATCACATATTACATGTTATTGTAAGCTGTAATTGAGGAGCACTTGTGTTTTCATAGTCTAGTTGCGTACCACGAACTGTCGAAGCCACCGCAGCGTAGGACCGTGTGTGCCGGTGAAGCCTCGGTAGTCTGATGGTGGTAGCACACCAGCGAACCGCTGAAGTAGCTGCGGGCGCCACGCAGGGTCGACGTCATGTGGCACCACAGCGTCGCCGGCGATCAGGAGGCCGAGCAGGTACGACACATCCTGCAGAGTGATCGCCATCTCCCCGACGGGTAGGTGGAAGGTGTGGGTCTCCGGCCTCCACCGATCCACCAGAGCGGTGATCAGGGACCTGTCGAACGGGAACCGGCGAACCACATCCCGTACCATCCGGGCGAAAGGGAGCAATCCTGAAGCTCGAAGCCTACGAAAGGGAAAACATGTAATTTATTTCAGTACAACACCAGTAAGAACACTACCACAAACATATTAAGAAATCTGAATTGTAATATGTTACCTGGGGACCCAACGAGGATCGATCTCCCAGCCGTACTGCGGTGTCCTCGGTCGAAGGACGCCCAGCGTGTGCGGCTCGCCTCCCTCTAGAAAAGCGGTGGCGATGTGGGCACGGTGACTACCATCGACGACCGGGTCCAGCAACTCAAAGGGCCACTCGTCATCTCCTGGCTGGTCAGCCATACCTGTAAAAAACAAATTGTGAGTTACATTTCAAAACCATATCAAAAGAAAAGCGTCCGAATACTATAGGTTTCTCTCAACAATGTGTTGAAACAAATACTCACGTAAAATTGTTCAAGCATCATAAATATTCAGAAACAGTTACAATAATTTCTCAATGCACAACACTCACAGCCACATGCAGCAGGCTTACACACAGGGTTCACACAACACACAGCACATCGATTACATTGCGATTAAATTGCTTCTCATGTGGTACGTTGGCGTCGTGCAGCACTCGTCGCACAGGACGATCCACCCGCCACCGTCGGATTGACATCTCCTCCTTCATCTCCTTCGTTTTGTGCGTGGCAATTCTTGAACGTATGTCTTGTTTCCTTGCACAATGAACATTTCTTCACGCGCTTGCCAGCTTCTGACTCATCCATGTAATTTCTGATACATCTTGTCTTTCGACGCCCTGCTTTCCATCTACCTGCATTAAAATCTGAGACCCAGAACCTTTCATCAGCACTAGGAGTTGCGGTGAAAGAACCCACAACACCGTAACCATACAGCTCCTCGCTCCAAGTTGCCATCACCCTTTCCTTCTTGAAATATTCAGATAGATAGGTACCAGGTTGCATTCCAAATAAAGCACATGCGGCTATCACATGAGAACACGGCCTGTGCAAAAGGTGGGGCTTGTTACACGAGCATTTGCAAATGTCCTGTAATACGCACTCCTGAATGACAACCCGTTGGTTGGTTCCACGCCGTCCTTTATCCTTACATATCACCTCGAAGCGCAGTGTTCGTGCACCAACTTTTATAGCTCTATGCTTGGCCGCCTTCTGACTCTTCTCTTCCATGTATTTACTGATCATGGAGGAGTACAGGAGCTTCTCATCTCTCAGCACTATCTGTGCAGCTTGATGTCTGTCGACGAAGTACTTGGTTGTGCCCCGCAAAGACTCCCTCAACAATTCCCACCAATGGGAGACACCTCTTCCCTCTCATTACCCGATTGTAAACTTACGCGAGTTCTTGGTCATCACACCGTATCTGGCACCATGTGTGTCATGTAACAGTGCCCACTTTTCCTTCGGTTCGTGCTTGATCCAGTCCGAGAAACATTTGATTGGCCTTTGCCTTCGACGACGATTAGTCGCGTCATCTTCTGTTGGCAGTGGGGGAAGAGGCTCCGCCTCATTGTGTCCTTCGCTGGCAGTACTTTTGTTCGCCATCTCCTCTTTGTGTTTTCTTGTCAGCTCATCAATATTTTTCCACAGAGTCCGGAACTTGCTCTCCTGGTTCTGCTTACATAGTCTTTTGAACATGTTCATGAGTTCCTTGTTCCTGAATTGCTTGTAAAAATTTGCGCCCAAATGCCTCATGCACCATCGGCTCTGCAAGTCAGGCCATGGAAATGGCTCCTCTGCCTCGCTTGCAATCGGTTGATCGCACTAAGCGGACCGGCATGCTTCGTGGCAAAGACGCACACATCCTGACGAGTTTTGACCACCCCAATCTTCAAGTTCCGCAGGAACCATAGCCAACTCTCATAGTTCTCACTTTCTACAAAGGCGAATGCAACAGGCAGAATCTGGTTGTTTCCGTCAACACCCACAGCTGTCAAAATTTGCCTTTTGTATTTCCCTGTCAAGAATGTGCCGTCCACGCACAACAATGGACGACAGTGATAGAACGCCTTAATGCAAGCTCCGAATGCGAAGAACACTCTCCTCAGATGCCTTTTAGTTGGCCACTTGATTGACGGACAATCTTGATAATCATAGTAAGTGCCGGGATTTCTTCCCTGAATGCAACTGAGCAGTGCGGGCAGATTGTGGTACCAGTCTTCAAACTTCCCAAACCTCGTTTCTAAGGCCTTCTGTTTCGCCCTCCAAGCCTTCCCATAGCTAATTGTGTACTGATATCTGTTCTTGATAGCTCGGATAATAGCACGGGGCTCATAAGTCAGGTTCTCCACTATCTCTGAGTACATGATATTCGCGACAAACCCAGATGACAGGTTCCTGTGAGCCATCATTGTTTCCTCAATCATACAGCTGTGCTGCTCAACCTTCGAGCATAACCAATGGGTGCCCCACTTCGGCTTGTACGCATGCACTCTCCACGGACATCCATGGATCTCACACACCACGTCGTAGCAGGTCGGCGTGGATTTCTTAACCCTGAAAGTCCTTCTTAATGATAAGGCCCAATCTTTCACAAAGATCTGCCTGACCTCCTTTGTCGCGTACATACTGTCAGGCCTAACCTCGTTGGGGCTGTACTGCCAACGTATGTCGTTGGTTTCATTAACAACCAACCTCTCAAATTGATGTGTGCTTGAAAGGACCAACGATGTCGCCTAGAGGGGGGGTGAATAGGCGGATTAAAAAATCGCAGCGGAATTAAAACAGGCCGAGCTGGTCAACCCGGAGTCTCCGGGTTTTGGTCCGGATACTCCGGCTTGTCCGGAGTGTCCGGTCTTATGTCCGGACTCTCCGGGTTAGCTGGCTCGGGAGCGCAAATAAGACTACTCTAGCAAGCACAATAAACCACTAGAAATAGATAGCAAGAACAACCTAGAACAATTGCTAGAAAGGATTTGAATTAAAGCTAAGCAAAGAGCTAGATCTAACTTTACAAATTCAAATCCAAATAAGCAAGACTAGGAGGTAAAAGTGAATAAGAGAGACACGAATTTTCACCGAAGTTCGGGTTCTTGAAGGGAACCCTACGTCTCCGTTGAGGTGGCTCGGTCGCACTTGAGCCAGGGTCTCTTTCAACCCGCTTTCCTCCCGGTGTTGCACAAATGCACTCGCCGGCTTCACTTCTTGTCTCTTTCCTTTCGGAGGCGAGACTCGCCTTCACAAACGACCGGGGCTCACCACACGCGTTGGTAGCTCCCGGTGACTCCTAGCCGTCTAGGAGACCTTCAACCTCCAAGAGTAATAGCACCACGAAGAATCGCTTGGAGGATGAACTAGTGCTCAACAACTTGAATTGAATGCACCTAGCACTTTACTTCTTCCTCTCCTCACCACAATGGATCAACAACCAAAATCAAATGGTGGGAGGAAGTAGGGGCTCTATTGAATGCTTAGAGATGGTTAGGAATGGCTTGAATGCTGCTATGAATGAGCTCAATAGAGATTCTAGCCGTTGGGAGAGAGAGGGGGCTTTAAATAGTCTTTTCAAAAACTAGCCGTTACTCTCGTTTTTGTACAGGCCGGAGTGTCCGGACAAACAACCCGGAGACTCCGGGTTATCCGGAGACTCCGGACCAAATGTCCGGATACTCCGGACAAGCTGGAATTAAAAGACACCGAGGGGTCCAACCCGGAGACTCCGGACCAAAAGTCCGGACACTCCGGATTGAATCCGGATACTCCGGATTTGATATCCGGAGACTCCGGGTTACCCAGCTCGGTTTCAATTTAAAACTTTTCAAAACCAAATGCAGGAGTGCTAATGTGAGATGCAAGATTTGATGTTGAGCACATGCACATCCTAAAGTCGATTTCTCGTCATACCCTCTTAATAGTACGGCTATCCTTAAGACACAAATAAATAAAAGATTACAACTTTGGTCTTGATGCCGTCCTTTTGATTTTAAGTAGTCGTAGGGGCGTCCAATGTCATTCCAAGCTTGATATGATCTCGATATCTGCAGTATTCTTGGATAAAACATTAGATCTCTTTAATTGTGTCATCATTAATCACCAAAATAAATTGAGGGGCCTAGATGCACTTACAGTGCTCCACTCGGCTGGCACAGGCGGCTCCGTACCTCCATCTTCCTCATCCGACTCATCGTCGTCTTCCACTTCTGCTATGCCGTACTCACGATATTCCTCTTCCATCCTAACTGTTATTTCATCAATTTGCTCACCTTCGTCTACTAGTCCCCGCGCTACTTGTCCAACATTTGCTTCGTCCTCCCCAAATTCATATTGTTCGCCACTTTGGCAAATAATGTCCTCGTTTCGTGTCTGGATGTACTGCTCACGGCTAGATCCCCCAATTTCGGTGTCACCAAAACTTAACTCATTTTGAGCCTGACTACACTCGCCACCGTCCATTTCTTCTGGGGGCAACATCCCGGCCATAGGCTTGCACTAAAAGCACCCGGTTCCATCCCTGTTGCTCTGTCCCCCTCACATATGATCTCCACGATGCGGTTCCTTTCAACTCAACTAGCTCCAAACAAAATGGATTGTTCTGCATACTACAGAGGCAAAATACCTTCAGCTGCCACTTCTCTTCTTCCATCCGAAAAGTATAATACAACCACTTCAACACTGAAGAAAATGTGTGCTCTTCGATCCTACTCAAACTTTTGTCCACATACTGGAAATTACTTAGATCTGCACCTTCCGAACCATACATTACAACCCCTTCGCCATAATATATTCTAAATAGAACCCGTTCTGCCATATCTGCAAATCCATTCATTCACCCATGAATTAATTACTTTCCGTAAAAAATATTATGACCCCCAACTTTGGTACATCTATATGCTACAAAAATACATATTTATTCGTACAAAAATTTCCTACATTTCTAACAATACATATCTAGGATCGTAACAATCGCTATCTCTGTCGTACTACATTCGTAAGAATTGAATATGTATATGGATGTATTCGTATCGGTATACAATATCTACATTCACTAGATCTACTACTAAAGAATTAAACAACTACTCTAACTACATTCTCTACGATTAATTTCTACTCGACGTTAATCAAACTACTTTCGCTATATGTACCCAACTGCATTCCTATGAAATGAATACTTCTATTCGTTCAAAGTATCTATATTCGATATATCAACGCACACAAACCTAGATCTAAAATCATTTCTACTAAATCATAACTTACTGCTAAAAAAATTAAAACGAGTAGTACATACCTACATCAAACTAGATTTCGTAGATCTACCTACACCTAACTAGATTTGCTATATTTGCAATGTCTGTACTACATCTAACTACAAACTAGGTTTGCTAAATCTTTCTACGTCTAACTAGATTTTCTAGATCTACAAATACAAAAACTAAAGAACGAAAAATTACCTGAATATGAAATGACGGGGCTCAAAAATCGCAAAAATCGCGCTCTCTTTTTTCTTCCCTCCTCTCTTTTTTCCTCTCCTCTCTTTTTTCCTCTCCTCTCCTCTTTTTTCTTTCTTCTTCTGGCTTGCTTCTGCTGCTTCTGCCGGCCGACTGTTCGCGCGAGCCTTTTATAAAATATTCCTGTCGCCCGTCCATCGGGCGACAGGAACCCCGCATGCTTTATGTCGCCCGTCCAACGGGGGATTTTTATTCTATCGCCTGTTCATCGGGCGATATAAGCCTGTCGCCCGTCTAACAGGCGACAGAAAACACGAAAGGTCTCCTGTCGCCCGATTGATGGGCGACAGGCTTATATCGCCCGATGAACAGGCGATAGACGTCTAAAACTGAAATTTCGTGCGGCAGACATTTACTTTTGCAATTTGGAATAAAATATAGTTTATTTAAAAAAAACCCAACTTCTACGACTAACGGCCTAACTATTGCCGACGGCGTCATCTCCAAGCTGCTGGCGAAGATCGACGAGGATTTTGAATTTTAGACGGGCAGACGAAACTTAAAACAAAACCGAGAGGGATAAGCTCTAAAGAAGACAAGGTAGCAGGGGAAGAAGGAGACAGCAATAATACTTATATTTTCGCAATTCGTTTTGTTTATAAGTAAAATAATTTTGTAAAGATTTTTACTAAACCAACCTAAGGTCTTAATCTATGGTCAAGCCAAGGCTCTGATACCACTTGTGACGGACCGCCTTTTTAGGGGCAGGACCGTACACCTCGACAGCTACCTAGGAAGACTAACTGCCGGAAACCAAGAGTATATTGCCAGGCAAAAGCGAATCCAACTATTTTTATTCAATATAGGGCCTAACGGCCAGGTTTTTTACAAAAGAGGGCGCAGCGGGGCCCAAATAACTTACAAGCAAAACACCGCACAAGCAGGCCTGAGCAAAAGACTAAGACCTCAAAACCAAACAAGATCGCCATCTACGTATTCCTGATACGCTCCAGCTTCTTCAAACTCTGAAAGGGTCAGGGTTTGCAAGGGTGAGTACGGGAGTACTCAACAAGTCGTACGGAGAACTCTGAATACTATATGCAGGGAGTTATTCAATGGAAGGGACAGGTTTAAGTATTTGGATGCAGTTTTCTTTTCCAACTCATTTTACATTTGAAGCACAGACCATAAATAATAGTAAGGGGGGTTTCCAAAGTTCAACAACGCCAACCAATTTCTCCAAATTCCGAAACAGTTACTTGAGCTTGGTTACGGGTATCACCCCAGTTCAAACTTAACTTCATTAACCGGAAGTACGGCGTATTCGAATACCATCAAGATTATCTCTGCAGAGGTGCTCAGCTTTACCCACAATATATCTACGACCGTTAATGCCAAGCGCTAATAAACATGCAACTTAAATGCATGCGGCCGGGCTGAGATGATCACAGCATTTCGTTAATCATTCCCATCGTTTAGTTGTTAACCGATAGGCTCGCGCTATCCTGGACCTGGTTATTCCAGCTATAGCACCTACCGTTATGAGAACCAGGGTATGACACTAAGGACCATTCCTGTTCCACCCCTTCGGTATACTTCCCTACCGGGAAAGCCGATCCCTATTCTCCTCAGAGAATAGTACCACCAATTTAATCCAATTTTAGTTCAGGAATGATTAATTTACTGAGCTATGTCGGAGATAGGCCTACCGACCAGTCCGACCTGTTGTTGAGCCGGTACTTAAGTTATTTACTTTGCTCAAGGGGGTTTATTTTCCTTACATTGCCAAAGACCAAGCCTTCAATCCACAAACCCATTCCGGTACTCACGGTACCGGCCACCAGACAAACCAAAGCACAATCATCAGCCGGGGATTGGAATCTCATCCACTCCGGGATTTATCCAATTATGTCCCCCAGACTGTAGCACTCTCACAAATTTCCGAACCAACGGTTCAGCAGCATTTTCTCACATTTTCCAAGATTTTTGAGATTACACTAACCTAAATTAATATCTAATTTAACCAGGTATAGTTACTCCCTAGGGTTACAAAGGTTTAACAAGGTTCAATATTTTTCAAGGAAGTTCCATGAGCAATTCGGTATTATCTAGGTATCATGTCATTTCAAATTAACAGTTTTTAATATTTCAACATACAACAAAATAATGCGGTCAACATGATCAAGGGTGTACATGGCATGAATAGGGTCAACATGATCAAGGGTGTACGGCTTGCCTTGCTCGGCGGTCGGATAGTCTGAACCGTAGTTCACGTAGTTGTGCCGGGCTTCTATCGGGTCCGGCTCCTGCTCCGGGTACTGCGGCTGCTCCTCGAACTGGTCGACTATTGGATCTAGCGTGAAAGAGGCGAACAACAATAAACAAACGAAAAATGAAACGGAACAGGAAACGAAAACGAAACGAAAACCGGAACTGGGCCGAGAGAGAGAACGGAGGGCAATTTGGGCATTTTTTGGAATTTTTGGGAGTTTCAGATTGAGGAACGGAGGGCATTTTTGGACTCAGTGGATCAAAACGGTCAAGATAGTGTATTTGGTGTGTTTCTAGGGTCTCCGGATTTTTTTGGAATTTTTCTGGGTTTTTCCTGGATTTTTAATCGATTTTTTGGATTAATAATCAATTAAAAATCCAAAAATCGAAAAAGAAAAAAATGGCCGTGGGCCACAGTGCTTGGGCCGCACGGCCCACATGTGTGCGGGGGGGCATTTGGGGCCGGCCCAGTCGGGCGAGGGAGCGGGGGCTAGGGTTTCCCGCCCGGGAACCCTAGCGGCGGCGGCGGCCAACCGGGGCTGGAGACGGAAAGGGGGAGGGAGCTCACCACGGGGAGGGCGCGGCGAGGAGAGCAGCGGGAGGCGAGCGGCTTTTATAGCCGGTGCGGGAGGAGAGAGAGGGCGGGCTTGCGGGTGCGGCGTGCGGGCGACACGGCTACGAAAGCGGCGGCGGCGTGTGCGATGTCTTGCGGAGGATGGCGCGACGCGGCGGCGCGAGGCGACATAACGACGGACGGCGACGCGGCGACGGCAGCGATCGGGCGCAGGGTGACGTACGGCACGTGCGGATGACGCAAGTGGCGCGGATGCGACGGCGGCTACGCGACCTACGCGTCGCGCGCGAGCAACGTGCGGGAGGCGGCGGCAGCATGGTGGCGCGGGCGGTGCCACCGCCGGAGGCGGCGGGGACGGGCGGGGTGGGCTGGGCCGGAACGGCCGGAAGGGAGACGGGCCGAAGGCCCAAGAATCAAATGAAACCGGCCCAAAAGCAAATTTAAACCGAGAATTCAAACAAAAAGGCAAATTTAAATTCGTTTTGAATTTTTTGAGTCATTTCAACTAGGATCATTTTAGCCACTCCCAAACGTTACAAGCGAGCATGCCGAGTCATTGTGGCAAGTGAGCGCAGGCAGCGAAGTGCGCATGCAATCACAACAAGCAAAGGCCACCATTTGCGTCAGGAGTGCGGTGCGGCAAGCAACAAGCTGCATCCAACATTGTGTCATGTGGGATGCATTGATCTTGTCATCTTCCTCATCATCGACGACAAGATCAGAAAGATCATACGACCCTTACCTGCCTCCTTATCTGGGTCACAGAGAAGTCAACTACGGACTCTACCCATATCATTTTTTTTTGCTCTTTTTTGTTTTTTTTTATGGAACTTGTTGAAACTTTAGTTGAAATTTGATGAAACCTACTAAAACTTCTTAAAGCTTCTGGGTTGAAACTTGTAGGCGCTTGGCGAGGGATCCCCTGCGATTCCCTGGTAATCGGCCGGTCAGTCGCTCATCCCTGCTGAAACTTTTCATGAATACCAGTACCACCTCAAAAACACCCTCAAACATTTTTCATAAATTTTGGAGGTCATTTGTTGATTCTAGAAATTCCAGAAGTTCGTAGCCACAATTTAAAGACTTAATTGAAATCCAGTTAAAATCCAAAAATGGAAGGTGCCCCCTATCAAAACCGTCTTTTTTTAGTAGGGAAGCATAATCTAGCCAAACAAGCTTTCCTTTCTCAACCTTCCTCTTCCTTTCCTCTCTCTAGCAAGCTAGGATAGCTCGTTAGCCCCTCTCGGGCCAATGCACGTCTAGAACATGCCACGCAATAGGAGCCCACGCCGCACCCGTCGTGAGCCTAGCCATGCATATGTGCAGGGCCTCGCCGCCCTTGACTGGCCCTTGCCGCTAGAATCCTTCACGCCCCTCCCACTAGCCGCGCCGTGAAATGCCATTGGGACTTACACCGTGCCTTGCCCCATCTGCCAAGCTCCCCACCATGCCAACTCACCGCCTACATCGCCGTCACTTCCATCACCTCCACTGAGCCATCACCATCGCCATCAGAGTCCCTCCATGCGTGCACTACGAACTCACCAGAAAAGCAAGGAGTCCCTCCCTTGGATGTCGCCCCTTGCTCACAGGCCCCGAGCCAAAGCCACACCCTTGTGCCTATTTAAGGAGCTGCTCAGGTCGGCTCTAACCTCCCGCACTACCTCTGCTCTTCCCTGCCCCAGCGACCAGTGCCATTGTCCTCCGACGAAGCTCCATTGCCGCGGAGAGCTACTAGAGGAAGCAAAGCCCGAATACCTTCCTTGGTGAGCCATTTCCAATTTCCTTGAGTTAGACCCCCTCTAGCATGCCTTGATCACGCTTTCCCCTCCTTTATAGCTCAACACACTATGAACTCTGTTGCCACGGTCACCTTCCTCTATCGCGACACCGTCGACAAGCCTCTTGATGAGCTCCTCCCATTGCCAAGCCCAAAAATGGGATCCTCTCACCCCACTGATGCTTTCCTCTTAGTTAATTTTGCAACTGCACCCCTATACTCCTCCCTGGCTGCCATGATCGCCACCACAAAGCCTAACTACCAGCCCTCTTCGGCCATCCCTAGCCACCACCGTCATCTAGTGCTGGACGCTTCGGCTTCCGGTCCTCGTTATTACTCGGCGCGCTTCGTCTTCCGTGCCTCGGGGTATAAAAGGAGGCAAGCCGGGACCCTTTTTGACTTGTGCCACTCCTTAAAACCGCCATGGACGATCGTTTCGCTCGATTCCTTCGTGGCCGATGTGGAGGCTGGCGCCGTCATCTGGGATGCCAGACGGGTCGACGCCCTGATCGCGGCAGTCCCTCACCTTCGGGTGGTGAGGGCGCCGCTGATCGAGGCGCTGACTGAGCGGCGCCATGCGTCGTTCGGTTGGATCGGCGAGCGCCTGGAGTAGCCTCGCCGCGACCGTCAAGGGGCCTCGACGTGGGCGGGCTGCTTCCGTCGGGGGGACTAGTCCCCCCCTTTATGTAAATGAATAAAATAAAAGCTTGCTTACTCCGCTCTCTTCTTCTGTTTGCCAATTTTTCTTCTCTTCCACGGGCTTGCTTTCGGGAGGCGCGCTTTGACGACCGTAGCCTTTAGGGACCGCAACGGGTCAAGTGTAGGTCTGAGGCGGCGTTTACACGAGTTCGCGCGGGAGAGTAGTTGCTCCGACTAATTGCCGATCTGATTCGTACGCGTAATTCTTTCGACCTGCGGAGCACTATTTCGGGACCTGTAACACCGGGGCATAGATCATAGTGCTTGGGGCCGTTAAAAGGGGATTTTTAAGAGGAGAAAACGGACACGGTCAGACGACCGACTGTCGCGTTTTCATGGTTTAGAAATTTATTGAGTGGTACAAGAAAAAGAAGGGACTTCTAAGGGTAGAACCTCCTCAACTTCTCTATGTTCCACGCGTTGGCAATGAGGTTGCCCTCGGCATCCTTGAGACGAAAAGTGCCGGGTCGGAGGACCTCCGCAACGGTGAAAGGGCCTTCCCAGGGCGGGGAAAGCTTATGCCTGTCCTTCGTGGATTGGACTTGGCGCAGCACTAGATCGCCGACCTTGAACGACCGGCCGCAAACCAGTCGACTGTGGTACCGCCATAGTGTCTGTTGGTACTTGGCCGATGGGAGGACAGCGACATCTCATGCTTCATCAAGTTGGTCGAGGTCATCCTGTTGCGCCTCCGACCCTCGCGCGCTGTCGTAGGCTTGTACTCTTGGGGCGCCGTACTCGAGGTCGCTCGAGAGGACGGCCTCCGCTCCGAACACCAGAAAGAATGGCGTGAATCTGGTCGACCGTGTGGGCGTGGTCCGCAGACTCCGCCGTGGACGTCGATCAGCAGGTGCTTCCCTTGATCGGCTGGGATGCACTTCTGGAGGATCCCGGAGGAGCTCCTCTTATGAAGGATCTTCTCGACTAAGACAAAGGACTTGGCTCGCCGGGCGAGGCGCCGAGCCTCGGTGGGGTCGGCAGGGAGCGATCCGTCTGTCAACCGGTCGATGAAGGGTTGCCTCCAGTCGAACTCGACGGTCATCACACTAGGGTCGGACCCAGGCGGGTGCGCGTCCGACCGATCGTTGGTCGGGGCATCCGCCTTTAGGGGGTCGGCTGCATTCTCGACGGTCGGCTCCAACCGGATGGACGGCTTGTGCAGGTCGGAGACGAAGACTCCGAGGGGGACCGGCCCTTTGCTGGAGGCGAGGTTGGCAAGGGAGTCGGCTTCTCCATTGTAGCGTCTTTAGCTATGGTGAAGCTCGAATCCTTTGAACCTCTCCTCGAGCTTGCGGACCTCCAAGCAATAGGCAGCCATACGAGCGTCGCGAGGCTCTGTGGCCTTCATAACTTGGTCGACGACCAGCTTGGAGTCGCCGTGGACGTAGAGCCGCCGAGCGCCGAGGTCGGCGGCGATCCGGAGGCCGTTGACGAGGGCCTCGTATTCGGCGACATTGTTGGTGGCGTCTAAAAGCAGTCGGATGGCGTACAGAAGCTTGTTGCCAAGAGGGGAGACAATGATGACCCCCGCGCCAGCCCCGTTCTTGGTGTATGACCCGTCGAAGTACATCGTCCAGTACTCGGGGTCCTCGACCATCAGCGGGACTTGTGCCTCAGTCCACTCGGCAACGAAGTCGGCCAAAACCTGCGACTTGATCGCCGTCCTGGGGACGTACGATATGTCGAGGCCATTGAGCTCGAGAGCCCACTTGGCGATCCTCCCAGTAGCGTCGCGGTTGTGGATAACTTCTCCGAGGGGTGACGAGGTCACCACGGAGACGGGATGCCGGTCAAAGTAGTGGACCAGCTTCCTCTTCGTGATGAGCACCGAATACAACAGCTTCTGTACCTGTGGGTACCAAACCTTTGTTTCGAAGAGTACTTCACTGACGAAGTAGACCGGCCTCTGCACCTTGAAGATGCGGCCTTCCTCCGCTCGCTCCACGACAAGCGCCGCATTGACGATTTGGGTTGTGGCGGCAATGTAGAGGAGCAACGGCTCTTGTGGTTCCGGGGCGACCAACACCGGAGGCGAAGTTAGGAATGCCTTCAGTCGACTGAGGGCTTCCTGAGCTTCTTGGGTCCAGCAGAAGCGATCGGATTTCTTCATGAGCTTGTAAAGCGGCATCCCGCGCTCACCGAGGCGAGACACGAAGCGGCTTAGAGCCGCGAGACACCCCATCAGCCTCTGGACCCCCTTCAGGTCGTTGATCGGCCCATCCTCATGATGGCAGAGATATTGTCGTGGTTGGCTTCGATGCCGCACTCGGAGACGATGAAGCCGAACAACTTTTCCTTAGGGACCCTGAAGACGCATTTCTCGGGGTTGAGTTTTATGCGAAATCGTCGAAGGTTCGCAAAATTTTCCTCCAGGTCGGTGACGAGGTCGTCGGCCTTTCTGGTCTTGACGACGATGTCGTCGACGTAGGCTTCGACGTTACAGCCTATTTGGTCGGAAAAACACGCTTGCATACATCGCTGGTATGTAGCGCCCGCGTTCTTCAGACCAAAGGGCATCGTGACGTAACAGTACGAGCCATATGGGGTGATGAAGGAGGTCGCGAGCTGGTCAGACTCCTTCATCGCGATCTGGTGGTAGCCCGAGTAGGCATCCAGAAAAGAAAGGGATTCACACCCGGCGGTGGAATCTACAACTTGGTCGATGCGAGGCAATGGGAACGGGTCTTTTGGACAGGCCTTGTTGAGGCTCATGTAGTCAACGCACATTCTCCATTGCTCGGACTTTTTCTTTACAAGGACGGGATTGGCGAGACACTCGGGGTGGCGCACTTCCCTTACAAAGCCAGCGGTCAAAAGCTTGGCGATTTCTTCCCCAATGGCCTTGCGCTTCTCTTCGTCGAAGCGACGCAGGCGTTGGGCGACCGGTCTGGAGCCCGGTCGGATGTTCAGGGAGTGCTCGACGGCTTCCTTAGGGACTCCTGGCATGTCCGAGGGTCTCCAGGCGAAGACGTCTCGGTTTGCTCGGAGGAAGTCGACGAGTGCGCTTTCCTATTTGGCAGGGAGGGCGACCCCGATCCGTACCATCTTGGCGGGATCCTCGGGATCAACCGCGACCTCCTTCGCATCCTCCGCGGACTTGAAGGAGCTCGGCCCCGACTTACTGGAGTCGGGAGCGGAATCGGGGGCCCTTTCTTGGAGGCGGGCGAGCTCGGTGGAAGCGACGACCGCTGAGGCCTGCTCGCAACTGCTCTGCTCGCTGTTGTAAGCAAGCTGGAAAGACGAGGCCACGGTGATGACGTCCTGTGGCCCCGGCATCTTTAGCTTAAGGTAGGTGTAGTTGGGGACCGCCATGAACTTCGCGTAGCACGGCCTCCCCAAGATGGCGTGGTAGGAGCCGGGAAAATCCACGACCTCAAAAGTGAGGTTCTCGGTGCGGAAGTTGTCCGGGCTCCCAAAGGTGACGGGCAGGTCGACCTGTCCGAGTGGATGGGCCTGTTGGCCTGGGACGACGCCGTGGAAGGGCGCCTTGCTCGACCGAAGGGCGGAGCGAGGGACCCCCAGGGCGTCCAAGGTCTCAACATACATGATGTTGAGGCCGCTGCCGCCGTCCATGAGCACCTTGGTCAGGCGCTTGGTCCCCATGATGGGGTCGACGACGAGAGGGTAGCGTCCTGGATGCGGGACGTGGTCGGGGTGGTCGGTCCGATCGAAGGCGATCGAGCACTCCGACCACCTCAAGTAGCTAGGCACGGCGGGGGTCGCCGTGTGAACTTCGCGGTAGGTGAGCTTCAATCGACGCTTGTCGGCGTAGCATGCCGCCCCACCGAAGATCATGAGGCAACCGTCGAGCTGTGGGAGCTCGTCGGTCGTCTCGTCTCCCTTCGCCCCGGCGTCAGGCGCCGGGTCACGCTTCTTCCCCTTGCCCCGCGATGTCGTGGGGTTCCCGGAGAGAAACCGCTTCAGGACTTCGCAGTCCCGATACTTGTGCTTGACGGGATAGTCGTGGTTTGGGCACGGGCTATCCATCAATTTCTCGAAACGGTCGGGCGTCTTCCGAGCCTGCTGCTTGGCAGGGCGGTCGGCAGCGGCGACCATGCGACCCTCACAGCCTTGCTTCCCCTTCCGTTTCTTTCTTGTCGGAGCGGTCGGAATGGGTGCTGGCCTCGGAGCCGGACGCTTTGCGGGCCACCTTCCTTTCGAAGATGGCCCCCACGGCCTCCTCGCCGGAGGCGTGGTTGGTGGCGATGTCGAGGAGCTCCTTGGTGGTCCGGGGCTTTGCGCAGCCCAGCTTGTGGACCAGAGCCTCGCAGGTGGTGCCGTAGATGAATGCCCCGACGACGTCGGCGTCGCGGATGTCGGGGAGCTCGTTGCACTGCTGGGAGAAACGGCGGATGTAGTCCCGGAGGGTCTCCCCCGGTTGCTGTTTGCAGCTCTTCAAATCCCAGGAGTTGCCAGGGCGTTTGTACATGCCCTGGAAGTTCCCGACGAAGAGGTTCGTCAGGTCGGCCCAATTCCCGATAGTGTCCGCGGGCAGGTACTCGAGCCAGGCTCGGGCAGAGTCCTCGAGGTAGATGGGGAGGTACTAGATGACGAAAGAATCATCTGTCGCTCCCCCCGCCCGGCAGGCGAGCCGGTAATCCTTTAGCCAAACACTCAGGTTGATCGCCCCTGTGTATTTGGCTATGTTGGTCGGGGCCTGGAACTTGGCCGGGAAATCGGCGTTGCGGATGGCGCGGGTGAACGCCCGCGGTCCGGGGCCATCGGGGCCCGGATCGCGGTGGTCGCGCCGCCCACTATCTGCAACCTGTGATGACGCCGCCGCGTCAGCAACTCTCCTCCGCGCCTCGAGAGTGGTGCGAAGGTCACCAGTTGTCCTCAGCGGTGGCGCCGGTGCGTGGCGCTGGGAGCTCGTGATGTGGGGCCGTCCCCGCCGGGCTCCGATGACCCCGCGAAGGGGAGTGGCCCAGGTGGCCCGAGGGCGTGCCCGAGTGCCGGGAACCGGAACCCTGGGCGTGCTGGACGATAGCACACTCCACCAGCCCTCGAAGGTTATGGTACGTGGTCTTGGCGTCCGGGTCCGTCGGCTCAGGCAGCCCACGAAGCAGCATCGCTGCGGCGGCAACGTTCTGGTTGGCGTGGGGGAAGAACGGGAGGTCGTCCGTCCCCTCGGCCAACTGGTGATGGACTTGGCGTGTGCGCGCGCGTGCGCTAGAGGCCATCGACGGCTCGGGCTGACGTCGCTCCAGGTCGGCCTGGAGTTTGTCGAGCTCGGCCTTACGGGCGTCCAGCTCCTCGCGCTGTCGTTGAAGGTCGGCGAGGCGAAGCTGGAGTCCCGCGTCGTCCTCCCGCCGGGACCCGTCTCCCCGCTCTTCGTCGCGCGAGAGGAGGGTTCCAGGAGTTGCGGGGGTGGCGGACGGCTCCGTCGCGCCCGCCATGTTGCACTCGCGGGAGTACGCCCTGCGCGGAGGGTGCTCTCTGTCGGAGCTAGAGTCGTGGCTGGAGGAGTCCCCCAGCAGGTCATGCAGGGAAGTCGGCATGTAACCGGTCATGGCCACGAGCCGAGAGCCCGTGGAGGGCTGGACCGTCGTCGACCGCGATTCGTACGTAGCGTCACTAGAGGCCACGCTGGTACGTGGTAAGCCTGCCTTCGAGGCCCGCGACGGGGCCTCGAGGCGGAGGTTGCCGAGGATATCGGCGACTGCGCCCAGGCTCCTGGAGAAGACCTGGTCGTGGACTGTGGCGGGGACGAGCACGAGCTCTCCTGCCGCCGTAGCGATGAAGCCGAGGGTGCCGAAGCGGATCCAGCCCCTCGGTGCCGGTGCGGCGTCGATGCGCGAGGGAGAAGCCATCGAGGATGAAAAAGGTGGGAATCCGAAGATGGAGGCGATGATGACGCGCGAGCGCCCCTACCTGGCGCGCCAACTGTCGGTGTTTCGTGCACCGGCAATACAAATTTTTGGTTAGTGGGGATCGCGCGCTCCCTCTCCTCGAATGGTTGACTCAGAAAGCCAGGGTTTATATTGGTTCGGGCTGAATGTCCTTACTCCAGTTCGTGCTATTGGGTTGTATTGTTTTCGCGAGACGAACAAAGTGTTACAGACGAGACAAGGGTTCGATAGATCGATCTCTCTTGTGCTCAATCGGTTTTTGTTCTATCTTGCTCGATTGATCCCCCCTCCCCCCGGAGCCCTGCCTCTCCTTATATACCCGGAGATGGCAGGTTACATAGGAGTTTGGAGAGAAAAAGAAAGGGGTACTGTACGCCTTGGAGTCTGGTCTTCTGTCTTGTCGTCCGACCGGGCTGCGCCTAACCCCACGCGGGGTTGGTAGTCCCGCAGCAGGGGGTCTTCGGCCGTGCTGACAGAGTGACGCACTGCTCCGTATGAACGTCAGCTCCAGCAGTTAATTGTATTTGATCTCAGCATGGCCTCGGGAGAGGGCGCTCTCCTCCGTGGTGTGTCAGGGTGACGGGACTGGGGCTTGACTTCTTGGCACATCCTCTGACATCCTCGGGAAGGAACCGCCTACCCTGGTACGGACACCAGGGAACGTAGCGCACGCAGAGCAGTTGGCCTGACACCAGCGCGAGTCTTGGCCCCTTGAGCGCTGGTGGGGCCGACCGACTGCGCGCTCCGACCTAGGAGGTCAGAGTCTGCTGGCCGCCCGGGGCTGGCTCTAAACAGGGCCAGACCCACTCTTCGCGGCCCACGGACCTTTCGCCAGAACTAGGCTTCTAAGGAGGTCAGCCCGTTCGTGGTTCCGGGCTGATGGGGGTACCCATGGTATGTGTACTCGTCAGATAAATACATAGACAGATAGATAGAGAGAGTGAGAGAGAGATAGGAGCCGAGGTGAAAGGCAACTGCACTAGAATGTGGATCTTGGTTTTGCATTTCTTGGTTTTGGAAGAAATCACTACATGGAGCACTTCGGTAATGGTAAGGAACTAAACTTTGATATATTGTGATTTCTTTTTGTCCAAATTAAATTTATTTCTTTATTTTTCCATTATATCATATACTAATTTTTCGATCATTTTCATATTCATGGTAATGGCAAATGGGCATGGCTACAAAGCTAAGGAGGTGGTGTAGACCAAGTACAATGCGAACATGGAGTATCACTAGCTATATAAAATGTTGTCAAGTATATTCCATAAACATGTGGACAATATTTTTATCAAGTGTATCACCGTCTTTTAATTGGATGAATGGGTAGATGATGCATGTGTACTGACTGTTAAGTATGTTTGTGTTCTATATTCATGTAAACGAATACATTATGTGTATTGTAAAGTGTTTGTGTTCTATATATATTGTGAATGATATTCATACCGTAAACCAATCAAAAATAGTGAAATGGTAAAGAACCGATTGTGATGACCGTTTGTCACAATCGGGGAAAAAACCGACTGTGATAACGCTTCCTCGTTATAATCGTTGGACTTTCTATCGCCATCAAAATCGATTGTGATGACGAAAAAAAACCGATTCTCATGTACATTCTTGTAGTAATGGACTGCAGATCGTGTGCGAAGGCCGGCGGTGGAGCGAAGAGCACGGCTGCAGGCCAGCGGCCGGAGAGGAGCGTTCGACGGCGGCCTGCGGCTAGGGAAGAGCGCGCTGCTGCGGGCCGACGGCCGGGAGGAGCACGCAAATCAACTTTTATTCTACCACATATAATGATGCACACCTCCAATTGGTAAGAGAAGCTACGAATCTCTGTTGGTCTCTTGTGATTTAGCACCGAACTAGGCTTAGTTGGTGGCTTGGTGCCATGCCATTCTGGATATCAAAATATAGCATCGATCAGTGGGGTTTTGAACCATCAGCGAGGCCAACGCCATGGAGATGAGGACCTTCGTGATGATTGGGCTGTAGAAATCCTACAGGACGGCGGGACCCCCTCTCTCGCAGAGAGGAAACTGGGAGTTGGGCCGGGCCCTAACTATTAGCTTTATGGATCCAAATAGACTCTAATTAGAGCAGGTAGATGCAAGCATTAAAATTGGGAGTTGGGCCGGGCCGGCCGGCCCGGCCCAAGCACGATGGGCTTCGAGCCATCGCGAGCCGGCTCGGCCCGGCATGGAAAGGCGAAACGGGCTGGGCCGGATCGGGTCGGGAGACGTTTTACAAAGCTCGGCCCGGCCCGAAAGTACGGCGGGTCGGAGTCGGGCTGGGCTGGCCCTGAACCAACTACAAGCGCTCGGAATCATTTTTGTGCTTCATTTTTTTGTTTCTTTTAATGTTTGGAATGGCAAGATATTTTATATAGTGATATTAAGTAACTATTTCTGTCATTTGCATGTGTGCTTATATAAAATGGTCAGATATTGAGGGACCAATGGGACCTGTGGGGGCCAACCCGGTCCATAGCCCCCACTCCGCAGCCAGGCGTAAATTATTTGGCGCCACGTCAGGCCCTTTCACAAGCAACCGGCCCACAGGACAGGGGAATCATTATTCATTAGACCGCGGCGCCGTCAAGTCTCCCTGGCCTGCGCCTCTCCGTCTCGCGCGCCGCGACGCCCAAACCGCCTCGATCCGACAGCGGAATCGGCGGCCCCGTCGAGCGATTCCCGCGCCGCGCGGGTGCTCGGCTAGGTCAGATTTCTTCCGCGCCCCTCTATTTCGTTCAAATCCATGCCTACTAGGTATTCCATCGGAGCCGAATCCGGCTGGCCTGTAATCTCATAGTCGCGCGTTCCTTCCGTTGTTTCTAGGTGGAGGAGGAGATTAAGCGATCTTAATCGAATTTAGCATGTTATTTTGGCCTCCGTTGGTAGGTTGGTTGTGAACTTGCAATCGCGGTGTTGGTCTCGTCCTCTTCGCTGCCCTAGGTTTTTCGTATGCTCGCTCTTGTCTGGTGGGGTTGGTCGCTTAGGTGGTCTCGCTTGTAGCTGTTTGTGTTTATATTCTGTTGAAATGAACCGGAAGGTTTTGCCAGTTTGTTGTTGGCGGAAATTTTGTTGCTTTGTGGACAATCGATCGATACGTCGGATTAGTGACAGGATTTCATTTTACAGGTTTAGAACTCACTTCTTACTGCGTTGCGGATAATAACCATGACGTGCGGATCCGGGGAATTTGATCTGATTTTGGTTGGCTTTGATTTGTCAGCCAGTATTGTTTGCTTTTATCGCTGCTACGCATGCCTTGTGCATCTGGATATGCCCACTGATGTAGAGAAGGTGTATTGTGCCTCATACAGGTTCGAACAATTGCTGTCCACAACCATGAGGGTCAATCTTGGGCTCCTCATGCCCGCGATGGCGCAATACACGGCGCCCACATGGGCTACGTTGGTTGCCGGTTTCTTTGTGCTGCTTGCGCTTTCCCTCTCCATGTACCTGATATTTGAGCATCTCTCGGCATACAACAACCCAGAGGTTTCTGCTTTTCTGCCACTGCTCCTTGTTGTCAATTTTCAACATAGTTCTGTCTGCCAGTAGTATGAGAGGCAAATTTTTTACCGGTTTGTACTTTGTTCTACTTCTGCAGGAACAGAAATTTGTTCTGGGTGTTATCTTGATGGTCCCTTGCTATGCAATTGAGTCAGTAAGACCTCTAAAGAAATGTCTGTATGTGCTAAATTATTCCAATAATATGTTAATGATCTTGTTCTCCATTTGGATCAGTATGTTTCTTTGATAAATCCAAATACCACTGTTTACTGCGGCATCCTGCGTGATGGTTACGAAGCATTTGCTATGTACTGCTTCGGAAGATATATCACTGCATGTTTAGGTAAGTTGTGTCTAGTGACGTTGTAATGACCCTTACTTTGTTACCTTTGCTTGTGGACTTCCATTTAGTGCAGAGCTGGTTAACGGTTTTACTATTTTCCACAGTGCAGTGTAGAAGTACTAATGTATGGGCTGTTGCTATATTTTGGATTTGAAAATTTCTTTGGCAGTACAAGGATGAAAAATGCTTTTGAACAATGCAATCTTGTGGCCTGAATGGCGCATGACTTTATTTTTGCATCTACTTCTGCCTTGTACATCTGAGATTTAGAAGCCATGCTTTCCTCAGTTGATGTAGTATGTAGTATTTCCCAAAAAAAAAAATGATGTATGCAATGTAATCTTATAGATAACACCATATGCTAAGCTACTTACCATTTAGTGTCTCATAAGACTTAACTCACTTAAGTAGAATTGATATGTTGGAGTCATTGTTTCAGTGTTAAAGTCAAGTTTATTAACAGCTTGGTAGATCTCTAATGGCATACACTTTATATTGTAGTATTATTTCACTTAGAAGTTTCATATGGTATGTGTTCTAGTATGTCTTGGCAGTGCATTGTTTGGTGCGAAATGTGTATTTCCTTCTCTGTATTTGTGTATGTTTAAATGTAGGTGGGGAAGATAAAACAATAACTTTTTTGAAGAGGGAAGGCGGCTCAGGATCCGGGCAACCCCTTTTGCATCATGCCCATGAGAAGGGAATCATACACCATCATTTTCCTGTGAATTTTATATTGAAACCCTGGAGAATGGGGACTCGGTTTTACCTGATTATCAAATTTGGAATCTTCCAATATGTATTTCCACCACCCATCTTGCAATTTGTTAAATCTGGAAGGTGGAGAATAACTTAGTTAAAATACTTTGCACATGCAGGTGATTATAAAGACACTCACGGCTAGCTTATCTCTTTTTCTAGAAGCTTTTGGTGTATATTGTGATGGAGAATTCAATTTGCGATGTGGGTAAGATAATTCTCTCTTTTCTTGTTTAATCTCATACAGGAGAAGACCATACTTTGAGTTGTTTGTGCAAAAGAGTTGATTGTGTAAACAGAATGGAAATGTGAGGTTTTCATGTCATCTTAATGATGATAAATTAAACAAATCATAATATGCTCCAATTTTACCCTCTAATCCTCAGAAAATAAATCCAAATATCACTTTCCACTCTTTTCCATAATATAAATGAATTGCTTTCCTTATGGTTATATTTTGGACAGAAAAACTACACAACGGTATACCGTCGGATGTGATTTTGACGGGATAGCAATATGCACATTACCGAAGCCCCCTCCCCCTCCCGTTTCCCCCAAATCGAGTGCTCTTCTTCCCACCTCTCTCTCTCTCAAATATGCAAAGAAATCTTCCCATTTGTCTCTCCATTGCGTAGCAAATCTTTCCATCTCTCTCTCCCCCCTGTTTTCCCCCTCTTCTCCAAATCAAGCAACATTCACAACCAATCGTGGATGAGACTGCGATGATAAGATATTAGAAGGGGATGCGGCGAGCGTGCTCGAAGTCACGGTGGCCGAGGGGAAGCGTGTGGCGTACCATGGACAACAAGCACTGCGGCGATTGTGCTCAGAGCATGGTCGCCGTGATTAAGCTTGGCTTGGTGAGCTAGGAGCTACAGGTGAGCTCAATGGCAGGCGAAAGGCCAACGGCCGGCACGGAGCCACCACAACGAACGGTTGCATAGCCACATGTGAGCACATCGGGATTTTGCTCGAAGGCAAGCTCAACGGCCGTGGTTGAGCATGCTAGGGATTTGTTTGCTTTTTTGTTTTGTTTCTCCTGATGAAACTTGTTGAAAACTTGAATTTTGCTTTTGAAACGTGAACCTTTAACCAGGCTTTTTGGTGAAACCTGCTTGAATTTTGCCTTTTAAAACATAAAACTTTTTGGAACTTGGGTGAAAATTGCTTTAATTTTGCTTTTGAAAGGTGAAACTTGCTGTAACGTGAAACCTACTTGAATTTTGTTGTTCAAATGTGAGACTTGCTGAAACTTTCGTGAAACTTAGTGAACCTACTTCATTTTTGCTTTTTAAATGTGAAATTGCTATTGGAAATTTGTGAAACTAGCTTAAATTTGCCTTTTGAAACGTAAAATATGTTGGAAGTTGGTGAAACCTACTTTAATTTTGATTTTGAAAGGTGAAACTTGCTAAAACATTGTGAAACTTACTTGAATGTTTGATTCGAGTTACTTAAATTTTCAAGTAAGTTTCATGAGATTCCATGCAAGTTTCATGAAGTTCCATTCAAAAGTTTTGTGTAAGTTTCATTTGGTTTCATGAAGTTTTGTTCAAGTTCCATAAAAGTTTTTCGCCAATTTGTAACAGTTCCTCTCTTACTTCCTCTTCATTGTTTTCATGTAAGTTTCAAGATGTCTCGGTTATAATTTTGTAAGTTTCATAAAGCTTATGTAAGTTTCATGCAAGCTTAATTAGGTTTCATGAAGTTTTGTTCAAATTTCACGCTAATTTGTAACCATTCATTTTTTGCTTACTCGTCATCACGAGACTGCTTGAAACTTGTGAGATGTGCTTGAAACTATTTGGTTTGGCTATTAAAACTTGTAAGTTGTCCAAATATGCATGAATTGTGATTTTGAAACATAAAACCTTGCATTTTGAAACTTAAAACTTGTTGAAACTTGCTTGTAAACAGCATGAAACTTGTTCAAACTTGAAACTATTTTACTGTAACTTCTTCAAATGTCTTGAAACTTACATGGAGCTTTTCAAGAAACACACTAAAACCTTCATGAAACTTTTGTTCCATGGGACGTGGAACCATATAAAACCTGAAACCTCATGAAACCGCATTAAACTGTTGTACTGTTGGAATGCATTCCGACGGTATAGCGTGGGCTAGCAGCACGATGTTACAGAATGGTATACCGTTGGGAACGTTCTCAATGATACAGGTGAGTTTTACTATGTTTCCTTAAAGTTTTGCATAGTTCGTAAGTTTCAACCAAGTTTTTTTTTTCTATGTTTTGCAAGTTTCAACCAAGTTTTTTTTTTCTATGTTTTGCAAGTTTCATCCCTATTTTAGGAAAAGTTTCAAGAAAAGTTCATTTGTGTATCGTCAAGTGTCAAAGAAGTTTTAGCAAGTTTCATGTTTTATGCATGTTTCGACAAGTTTCAAAAGAAGTTTCCAACAATATTCATTCATGTTTCAGTAAGTTTAAGACAATTGCATGTGTGTTTCAGAAGTTTCAACAAGTTTCAAGAGAACGTTTGAAAAAGTTTCATATTTCAGTGGTGTTTCTAGAAGTTTCCAAGCCAAAGTTTTAACGAGTTTCAGATTTTGGAACTCAAGTTTCACCTAGTTTCAACCCATGAGTTTCAAGAAGTTTTGAACAAGATTTTCAAGAAGTTTCGGTGAGCTCACTTAGCTACGATGGTTTACCACGTCGTCGAGGTCTGTCCGACACCGTTCATTGCTGACTCACCCTATTCTCTTAGTTTCGGCCTCGACTACCGCTACCTCCATGGAGCTGAACGATGTCGCCCGCTGTCTAATCCGTGCTCTAGCTGCGCGTCGAGCCACCCTCTCCCTCTCTTCCTTGAGTCAGGCCTGAGCTCGCGCCTTGCCACCGTCGATCCGTGTTTCCCGAGTCGAACCGTTGCTGCTCGTTACTAGATCTAGAGCTGGAGGTGAAGCACTGCATCACCACTTACGCCGGATATGGAGCTGGAGGGGAAGAGCAATGCCGGAGTCGAAGGAGGGGGGGGGGCGTTGTGCTCTGAGGATCGAATCAAACTTTGTGTTGTTGGGTTTGGTTGTGACGGACCGATCGTCGACGCCGATCATCGGATCTGTGCTCGAGCTCCACGCTGAGCCTCCGCCTCTCTCTTCCCCATCTCCGGCCTAAGCTCTGTGTCGCTGTTGGATCCGGCCAGCTTTGAGGTCAGCGTCGCCTGATCTGCTTGATGGTCGAAGCAGCCACACCCATCATCGAACTTAGATGTGGCTTCCTAGCCAATCACCGCCGTTGGATACGAGCTCGCTAGTATCACCGCTACCGGATACAAGCTGATCAGATGGACTCTGGATGGGAAGGCCGAGCACACACACACACACACACACACCCACAGAGAGAGAGAGAGAGACGAGTGGGGTGAGTTTGGGGAATGGAGATGGACTGGAACTGGTGTAAGCGAAGAGACGTTTGAGTCGAATCAAGTAGTTTGTAGTGCTTCACGGAAGTGCTGCAGCCATAAGAACAATGGTTGATGTCTATCCCGTTGGTTTTGAAGTGGAACGGTATAGTGTTCCTTAGTATTTCGCTATATTTTGCTCCATTTATCTTATTAACTCCTATGTATCTCTTTTTGATGCAGATACCCTTACTTTGCTGCAGTCCTAAACTTTAGTCAATATTGGGCCCTGTACTGTTTAATAGAATGGTACACAGCTACCAAGGATGAATTGGCACATATAAAGCCTCTGGCTAAGTTTCTTTCATTCAAATCAATAGTATTCTTGACTTGGTGGCAAGGGGTGGTGATTGCAATAATGTATGCTTTGGGCCTGCTTAGAAGTCCTTTAGCCCAGAGCTTGGAGTTAAAATCAAGTATTCAAGATTTCATTATTTGCATAGAGGTATTTTATCTTTCTAAGTTCGGTTTGCCTTTAAGTTCTCTTATCTTCAGCTTTAGAAAATTAGCTGCGGTAGATATCTGATAGCATCATGCCTTCCTCCAGCACAGATGGGCATTGCGTCAGTTGTTCACCTCTATGTGTTCCCTGCCAAGCCCTATGAGCTCTTAGCTAACCAGTCGTCACCTGGAAACATTTCGGTGCTTGGAGATTATGTATCCTCTGACCCTATAGATCCTTATGAAATCAAGGAAAGCAACCGACCCACCAAAATGAAGCTTCCGCAGTTGGAACCGGATGAGAGAAGTGCAACGAACATAAAAGAAAGTGTTCGAGACTTTGTGATCGGCAGTGGGGAATATGTGAGTTCTAGACTTCTATGAACAAATCTTACCTTGGAACAGTCAATACAGTTCATTTTGTTGTGTCTCGCATTTCTTATGGGTATGATTCTCACGTGTTTGTGATCTTTTTCTTCCACCTTTTACCTTTAGGTGATCAAGGATTTTAAATTCACTGTTAACCAAGCAGTACGGCCGGTGGAGAAGCGGTTCGATAAGCTGATGAAAAAGAATGATAAGAAAACCCAGGATGACAACTGGGTCAGCGCAGCATCACCAGAGAGACCGGTTCGTGGGATCGATGATCCGCTATTAAGCGGATGCTCAAGTGACAGTGGGGTCACGAAGGGCAAAAAACATCGTAGAGCAATAAGCTCGGTTGCTGCTGTGGACAGTTGGGGAGGTGGTGATCAGACATCTGATTGCTATGAGATAAGGGGTCGCCGCTGGGCAGTAAAGAATTAACATTTAACCATATGCAGGACTGGTATATCGCCACAGGGAATTGATAGTCAGATAGCTGAACTCCTGACTGCAAGTTCAATTGTCATCTCATAATTGAGAAGGCACTTTTTGTTATAAACGGAGCCCCTCTACAAGTGCCCCTTTTAACCTAGTCTTGTGACATTATTGCTTGTATATTCATGTACTGCGTAACTGTAGAGAGCTGGATTGTGTGTATTCTCATGAATATCAGACGGGCAGTAAAGGAAATGTTGATGGTGTGCTCTTTTTTCCCCGAGGAACAATAATGTGTCCTGTTCGTTGCATGCATCTTTTATGTGAAGTCATTTTCCGGAAAATCAATTGTTTTTTTTTTCGGTGGAAAATCAATCGCTTTATTGCTGTTTTTTTTAGAGGATGCTCTGCTGCTGTCTTGCTGGAAAATAAGCTAGTTGTAGTCGGTTGTGGGCCTATCTGTGTGATTTGCATGGGCTGGAAAGGCCCAGATAGACAACGGCTACGCTGCTGTGTTCGTTGGTTCGCCCAAATCTACGAACCCAAATCTATCACGGTGACTCTTCATGAAGCAAAGTATCGCGCATGCTTCTGTGTGTGACCCCTTCATTTTCTTAGAAAAGGGAACAATCATAAAGCATTTAAATTTAATGGAGTTGCAAGAAATATGTCGAAAGATTTTGTTTATATCAGTTGAATTCTAACCTTTAGATTTGCATCACGATTTGTGCGTCCTTCAACCTCTGTCTTCGTCGAGGCTCTCGTGAGCTTCTTTATGTTCATCAGGGCTTGAATTTAGAGGGAGATTGGGGCGATGGAAGGACCGACGACAGGTGGTGGCAGCATCGGCGTGGCGCCACCAGGTGTGGGCTTTGGGGAGGGCAGTGGGCGGTGGAGGTCGGCGGGACAATAAGATCAAGAGAATATTATGAGGTAGAAAGAGGCGGCGGCGATGGTGGGAGAGGAGGTGGCAAGCGGTACCGACGGCAGGAGATGAGGAAGCAGGCGGCGACATGGCGAGGGAGGAGGAGCAGAAGTGCCTTGTCGGCATCGGAGGTGGGTCGACAATGCGCAGGGCGGCTATGTGGATGGCGAGGGGTGGCCGCGATGGCGTAAGGACTCGGTGGGGATGATGGCTACATTGTATAGGAGCTAGAGGGGAGTGTGGACTGTTGAATTTAAATTCAGATTTGATCCAACGATTCAAAAAATGAATGATTTTGTAGGATAAAATTAGGCAATTTTTTGAAACATGCATAGATAGATCCCTTATATTTATGTCCAATTGGTAGAAAAAGCAGTGTACTAAGAACAGAACACAAGGGGGAAAAAAAAAAGAAAGGAAAATAAATCGTTGAGTGGAGCTGATATTATAAAATCTAAAAAAAAAAACTCACGAGATCGATTCTGATTCGTACTAACCAAATCTTTCCAGCACATTTTCTTCTCTTTTTTGTTCCTTTTCTTCTCATTTATTCTTCTTCTTGTTGTGTCCCGTGGACTGTTTTCTTCTCCCTCCCTCCCTCTCCCCCCACTGTTCTTCCTCCCGTTTACTGTTGCGTTGCCTCCTCCTGCTCTACTCAAACTCCAAAATGTTTAACTGTGTCGATTCGTAGGTGTCAGGCCAGCCAACAGGGGAGGGGGTGGCAAAGATCTGCAGTTCCAATTCCCAATTCGCACGAGATGCATGGAGACGTAGAAGATTCAAGCATTGCACAGGCAAAACGCCGGCCAGACGGAGCCAGCCAGCCGTGGCAGAATCTTCCATCCAAACAGAAGTACAAAACCGCGCACGGGCCCACCCCCTGATATATGCTGTGCCTCTCCCGGCACCCCCTCAATTAGTCAATTTGCGTGCTTCTAAGGCTCTCGCTGCAGGAGGGCCCACCTGTCTGTCTGTCCGCAGCCCTCCCCCACTTCTGTGGCTGCGCTGACCGCTTTGTCCCAGAACGTGCTTAATTCCATGCCTCCCTGGAAAATCTCAGAGGGCCTGTTTGGCATCAAGATTTGCAAAACCATGATTTAGGAATTATCTTGGCATAAAAAATATGGTTTTACAAAACTTCATTGAAACCATGGTTTTTCTTGAAACTCCCAACTGTTTGGCTACAAAGTTTTTTATTGATATTTTTAAAGTTTTTGAGTTGTTTTGGGGTCAACGCTCAGAAAAAATTGCCTAAGACCAAAGTTTTCAAAACAGAGAAAAAACCATGATTTTTAAAAACAGAGTTTTTGAATGGCTACCAAACACATCTTAGTTTTTAAAACAGAGTTTTTCTTCAAATCCATAGTTTTGTCTCGAAACTATGAAAAAACCTTATTGCCAAAGAGGCTCTGAATCTGCACTTGTTTAGCAGCAGCAAATGCAGTAGATGTATTTAGGCCAGCCGATTTATTACAGCTGATGTCAAGTCAGGCTGTTACGTTGGAGATTAATTTTAGCTCAAAAGATTCTGTAAAACCATAAAACACTGTTGGTTTCTAACTCTCCGACCTATAATACAAGTTCATTCCGTTGGGAAACGGTGTCCTATAATATAAATCTGTTAAGGTAATTAAAGTATAGTTATCGTAATATTTTAACTATATCCCTCTACTTTAATGTAGAAAAAGTGGTCGAATAGCTTTAGTATACTCTTTAATATAGACACGAATGATCCAATAACATTAACTTTTTCTTATATGTAGTGCTTCCTCGAAAATGCCTACGGTGGATTTAAGCGTATATTACGGAACGGATGGACTAGTACTTTCATCGGTTTAAGTTTGTGTAGCAGACTATTACTATATCCAGTGTTCTAAGACTGAACCTAACGATGGCCTGAAAAATCAGACATGTACAAGCCCTAAATAGTGTGACCTGCATTTGATTTAGGTCTTTATATTGAGTTGATTCCCAACCATAGCCTAAATTCTCTGCCTGTATATCAACCATCAGACAAACCTCTCCTTCGCATATAGAACACGTGAGAACAGCCTCTCTATATAGGGATGAACCTATCCGGCCTCTTCAATAGAGACACACATAGTACACCCTCTTGGGATGGCTACAGGCCTAAATAGACCTCTAAATATCAAATATGCCTCCAAATATCAAATAGGCCGTTTTCCAGGTCATCCTTGGAGAGAGCCTAAATAGCTAGCTATAGCTTATTTGGATCCAAAACGCGAAGCTACGAACCAATGTTCCGTTATATTAGCTACGAATGCTATAGCTAGCAAAAACTCCGCTATTTGACGTAGCTTGTAGTTAGCGATAGCTTCACTATACTACATAGGTACCTATAGATCAAAACATTGACTCTATTTTAAAATCCAACATTACTAAAATGCTGAAATGTATCTCTTATAAATCTGAACTATAAAAAAACTTAGTAAAAGATCTCATCGCACCTTTTTTCAATAATCCAACATTCATATTTATCAGTGATTAAATATTTATCGTTAAAAACATTAGGATATAGTTATCCTTTATGGTCTTGAACATGTATTAATATGTTTGTTGATTCCGGACTTACTCATATTCTTATTATAAAAATATTAGTACATTCTAAAGTAGCATATTTTTATGATTTGTTTTGATGTGACTTATATTATTGAAAGGACCAACGATGTCGCCTAGAGGGGGGGTGAATAGGCGGATTAAAAATTACGCAGCGGAATAAAAAGGTCCGAGCTAGTCAATCCGAGTCTCCGTTTTGGTCCGGATATTTCCGGCTTGTCCGGAGTGTCCAGAGGTAATAACCTGAGTCTCCGGGTTAGTGCTCGGAAAGCAAAGAAAACTACTCTAGCAAGCTTAACAAACTACTAGAAGTAAATAGCAAGAACAACCTAGAACAATTGCAAGACAAGATTTGAATTTACTCAAAGCAAAGAGCTAGAACTAACTTTACAAATTCAAATCTAACCAAGCAAATCTAGGAAGAAAAAAGAATGCGAGATTAGATTTTTCACCTAAGTTCGTGTTCTTGAAGGAACTCACGCCTCTGCTGAGGTGGCTCCCACACTTGAGCCGGGGTCTCTTTCAACCCGCTTTCCTCCCGGTGTTGCACAAATGCACTCGGGCTTCACTTCTGTCTCTTCCCTTTCTGAGGCGAGACTCGTCCACAAACGACCGGGCTCACCACACGTTGGTAGCTCCCGGTGACTCCTAGCTGTCTAGGAGACCTTTCAACCTCCAAGAGTAAAAGCACCACTAAGAATCGCTTGGAGGATGAACTAGTGCTCAACAAGATGAAATGAATGCACTTTGCACTTTTCTTCTTCCTCCTCACCAAAAGGATCAACAACCAAAATTAATTGGTGGGAGGAAGATGGGGCTCTATTGAATGCTTAGAGATGGTTAGGAATGGCTTGAATGTCGCTATGAATGAGCTCAAATAGAGATCCTAGCCGTTGGAGTGGAGTTGAGGCTTTAAATACTCTTTTGAAAACTAGCCAAGCATTACTCTGCTTTTGAACAGTAGCCGGAGTGTCCGACAAACAACCCGAGACTCCGGTTATCCGAGACTCGACCAAATACAACCGATACTCCTGACCAACTGAAAACCGTATAAACCGAGGGGTTCAACCCGAGACTCCGGATTTAATGTCCTGGATACTCCGGATTGAATTCGAGACTCGGACTAAATGTCCGGATACTCCGGCAAGTTACCCGCATCCGCTTTCAACATTAAACTTTTCAAAACCAAGTGTATGAGTGCTAAAGTGAGATGCAAGAAATGATGTTGAGCACATGCACATCCTAAAGTCGATTTCGTCGCACTTCTAATAGCACGGCTATCCTTAAGACGCAAATAAATATAAGATTACAATTATGGTCTTGATGCCGCCCTTTTGATTTTAAGTAGTCGGGGGTGTCCAATGTCATTCCAAGCTCAATATAATCTCGATATCTCAGCAGTTGTTCTTGGATAAAACATTAGATCTCTTTAATTGTGTCATCATTAATCACCAAAACAAATTGAGGGGCCTAGATGCACTTTCAATCTCCCCCTTTTGGTGTATTGATGACAACACAATTAATTAGCAAATAAAATAACGAGAACAAGACTTAGGCATAAGATAAATGAGAGGAGCTCCCTAAATGTGTGTGCATTAGAGGAATTGAGTGGGAACGAATGCACATATTTAACGAGAAATAACCGAGAGCTCCTCAAAAGCACAAGTATCTCATCACAAATAATCGAAAGCAATCCATGCATTGAATGAGCAATAACGACAACACAACGAATGTATTGCAGTTCTCAACATAAAATAAACAAAACAAGTCCACTAGCGACAAAGAAACAAGAAAAAGGACGACTAAGGAAAACGACTTAAAGAATCACCCCCTTTGGCATCAAGACACCAAAAGGAGGGGAGGACACGAGAGATCACTGTCCGCCGCCTTTCGTCCAGAGACTGAATACTTCGCCGAGTCAACCGCGGAGGAGGAGAAGTACCAAGAAGTGATGCCAAACAGCTGATTCCATGGAGTGGCATCGCTACTTTCCTCGAAGACCCGAAGAGTCGCTAGGAGAAATCGCTTCGCCATTGTGGCGGGCGGATGCGCGATGTCCTCGACCATTCTTCTTGATCTGCTCGCCATCACCTTCCGCCTCGGCGGAGATGTCACGGGCAGGAGGAAGACATGCTTGAGCATCCTCTCAAGAGTGCCGCTCAGGGACTCCTGACTGCTCGTATGAGTGACTGGAGACACAAATGGAGCAGGAGCAAGAGGTAGAGGCCGGGCACGACTCGGGCGGCTTCCAAAGCCTAGCAGGGGAGGAGTACCGGAGGGGCCGAGTAGATCGAGGGCGGACTTTGTAAGAAAGATGCTCCTCATCTCCGACAAACTTCAGCCCACTCACCGAAGAGATCAAGGTCATCACGAAGGTGCATAGCCGCAATCGGCCATGTTGTTCTGCTAAGGCTCGCCTCATTGTTTCCCCACAAGAAATCGATAATGTCAAAAGGCCTGCTCTCAACGAGGTGAAACAGCAGGTTCCTACCATAGGAACCGAGCAGCGTAAGCATCTCCTCCTTGGGAGAAAGAGTGACTCTCAACATCCCGCTGAGGACAGGCCGGAATGTCCTTAGACCTTGATGGTCCTAACCTGAAGCTCCCGAAGTGTCATACAAGGCCTCAACTGGCCAGGAGTCAACACTTTCTTCTCATGAAGCTTTGACTGCATTGTACCCGAGATTGAGCACTCGGCAAATCTCTTCTTGCTAGCCACATACCGCATTCTCGCCACTATCCACCAAATGGCCTCATCATTCTTGTCAAATACAAGGTGGCATAGAACCGCATGATGACCTCATTGTTCCACCATACTTGTATGCCATGATGTTCTTGATCCGATGCAGCTCGCAAATCTCTATGATCCGAGTGAAAATCGATTGCCCGCCGCGGCCATGTACTCCCGCCAATGGTCTTCATGCGAACCACTGGTGCTCAAGAGGGTATAGGACCGTCTCATAGTAATCAGATCAAACCGTTCCCCAAACCGGGCGGTCCACATACTCATCCCGGTGAAGCTCGAGAGGATCCTTCTTTCAGTGTTTCGACAATAGCTTTTCCTTTCCGTGAATCCCGTCCGGAGATAGTCAATTACCTCATTGGATTCACGGATAAAGGATAGTTCCATCGCTTGGCCTTGATCAGAGGACCAATGAAATGCCCAGAGGTACGAATCGACTTCTTTCGATCACGAAGCCTGGCATGGGTATCACCGGATGCTCATCTCGATCAGAACTTGCCGAGAGGAGGAGATCGACAGGTGTTGATCCCGGCTAGCCGGCCTCGAGGTCCGGAAATGGGCTCTGGCCACTCCAATTCTCCGCTTTTCATGAGGTCAGCCGAGGATGCTGAGGAGAATTGCAGACGCACTCGAGCGGGAGCACTACCACCAGCCGCTCGCTAAGGGGATCGCTACTACCTGCCGCTCATGAGGAGGAGGCCGCCTCCGGTTCTGGGAAGGATCCATCCGACTGCATGCAGCTTAACGAGAGGAATTAGCCAAGAGACGACGCTAAAAACAATAATTTAATCGAAATCGCCGAGGCACTCCACCCGAGAGTCCGGACAAAATGTCCGGATATCGATTGCATCCTGAGACTCTGACAAAATGTCCTGGATATTCGGATGGATTCCGTGAGACTCGACTGTAGTCCTGACACTCGGGATAAAGCTGCAGGGAGCGACGAAGCTGCCAAGATGGTGAAACCAACCCTAATCAGCGATCAAAAACAAATCTAGATTGCCTCTAGGATGAACAAAAGAAGATTAGGCAATAATCTAGCAAGAGATTTCGGGATTAGGCACGCAAAGAGTACTCACCTCAAGGGATTGAAAGAAGAACACGGGTGATTGAGAGAGATTCCTCCGAAGATATAAGAGATAGAGGATGATGCTACGCAACCTAGACGAGATGAAGCACAAACTATCCCCTTATATGCGGAGGAAAGAGTCCAAACACGAAACGAGAAGGATTAGGGCATGAGTTCTCATTTTAGGAACTCCAAACAAGGAGAAGGAAGGGTCCAAAGATCCTTGAATGGAGGAGTAAGAGAGGAGAAGGAATCACCCTAATCTCTAGAAGGGCACTTAGAGAGGAAGAGGCACGGGAGGAAAAAGAAAAGGAAACGATCCGCTGGGATTTTGGGGTTTAACCGATCACTTCAACCCGGAGACTCGGACTTCACCCGAGACTCGATCAATCCGACACTCGGATTTAAATGTCCGAGACTCCGGGTACTGGAGAGTCCGATAGAAATCCGATACTCCGGTTCCCACCGGGAAGAAAAAGAATTTTTCAAGAAAAGCTCTGGAGACCCATGGAGAGAGAGAGAAAGGAGTCCTAGGGCATCCATCCACCATGTGACTAGCTAACAATCAAGCAATCGGACTATAGTCACATAGTAATGATGCGATCCTAAGATCAAGAGCCAATAACACATGGTAAATTCAGAGAAAAGATAAATAAAGTTTTGAACTTCATTTTTCATTCACCAACCAATATATGAGCACTTATCAAGCCACGTTACGAGAATCTAGAATATTTAGACCACTTCTCAATTCACGTAACCTTTCTCGCAAGGGCTTGGTAAAGATATCTAATTGATCGCTTGTACTCACATGTTGGATATCAATTTACGCTTTTGGTTGCGTGGTCTCTTAGGAAATGATGGCTAATATCAATGTGTTTTGTTCGGGAGTGTTGACAGATTGTTGGCAATTTTTATGGCACTCTCATTGTCACACAAAAGTGGGAACGCTTTGTAGGAAAGGCCATAATCACTCAAGGTTTGTCTCATCCAAAGTAATTGGGCACAACAACTCCTGCCGCTATGTATTCGGCTTCAAGAAGGATAGTGGCTACGGAATTTTGTTTCTTGAAGACCACGAGACTAGGGACCCACCCAAGAATTGGCAGTGTTCCCCGAGGTGCTCTTCCTATCCACTTTGCAACCGGCATAACTGCATCGGAATAGCCAATAAGCTCAAAGGAGGATCCTTTCGGATACCAAAGTCCGAAAATGAGGAGTGTGCACTAAATATCTCAAGATTCTCTTAACGGCCACCATGTGGCACTCTTTGGAGCGGCTTGAAAACGTGCACACATACAAACGCTAAGCATGATATCGGCCTAGATGCACAAAGATAAAGGAGAGAACCGATCATCGAACGATATACCTTTGGATGACCTGGCTTACCTTCTTTGTCGAGGTCTAGGTGCCCGTGGCTTGCATTGGCGCTTTATGGGCTTGGCGCCCTCCATTCTCGAACTTTTGAGCATGTCCTTGATGTACTTGCTTGACAAATGAAAGTTCCTTCCTTGAGTTGTTTAACTTGGAACTGAGGAAGAACTTCAACTCACCCATCATGGACATCTCAAACCTTTTGGTCATTATCTTGCTAAACTCTTTACACAAATGTTCATTAGTAGATCCAAATATAATGTCATCGACATATATTTGACACACAAATAAATCATTATCAATATGCTTAGTAAAGAGAGTAGGGTCGGCCTCTTCCGACTACGAAACCTTGTCCGAGAAGGAAGTCTCAAGACATTCAACCATGCCCTTGGAGCTTGCTTAAGTCCATAGAGTGCCTTGTGAAGGTAGTAGACATGGTCCTGATGCCTTGGATCTTCAACCGGTGGTTGCTCAACGTAGACCATCTCGAAAGTGGTCCATTTAAGAAGGCGCTCTTCACGCCCATTTGATACAAATTTTGAAATCATGGTGAGTAGCAAAGGCAAGTAATATTCTAATAGATTCAAGCCTAGCTACTGGAGCATATGTTTCATCAAATCCAAACCTTCTATTTGAGTGTACCTTTGAGCAACCAAACGGGCTTTGTTCCTTGTCACGATCCTGCTTTCATCTTGCTTGTTTCGAAATACCCATTTTGTGCCGATCACATTTTGATTTGGTCTTTGAACAAGCTCCCAGCACTTGATTGCGCTTGAAGTTGTTCGGCCTCTTGCATAGCCATCACCCAACTGGTCTTCAAGCGCTCATCTACCTTAAGAGGTTCAAGAGAGGAAACAAACGAGTAAAATTCACAAAATTTGCAACTCGAGATCGAGTGGATACTCCTTGTTGATGTCTCCAAGAATGTTGTCCACCGGATGATCTCTTTGAATGCTTTGATGAACTCTAGATGAGGTACGGATGAGTCCAAGGCTTGAATAGGGCCTTCATCATCTTGGGTGGCATTTGAACCATCTTGGGCTTGATTGACGAGGAGGGAAAGTCGCTCGAGCTCGACCATCCGAGATTCAGATTGGACCCGGAGAACTGACTAACTGACACTGGTTTCAGCCTGAGACTCGGTTGGGGAGCTCGGTGAGATTCTAAATTTTGAGGTCTTACCTCCCCAATTGCCATTTTCTTTATAGCTTCACAAGGAGGTTCTTCACTAATCACAACACGATCAACTTGTTCTTTACTTGAGAACCGTTAGTTTCATCAAAGTCACGTCACGCGAGATTTCAAATAACCGGTGGTATTGTTGAAAACTCAAGACGTTGTAAGCATTAGTTCCATAACCAAGTAAGAAACCTTCATCTACTTTAGGAGCGAATTTAGAAGACTTAGCCTTTTTATTAAGGATATAGCATTTGCTCCCAAAGACTCGAAAGTAGGAGACATTTGGTTTCTTCCTGAGCAACTCATACGCCGCCTTCTTTTAAGATCTTGTGGAGGTAGAGCGGTTGGAGCTGTGGCATGCGGTGGTTGATTGCTTCCGCCCAAAGACTATCGGAAACCTTGTACTGGCCTGAGCATTGTCCGCGCCATCTCAATGAGGGTTCGATTCTTCCTCGGCCACCCCATTTTGTTGAGGAGAATAGGAGCCGAGAACTCGTGCTTGATTCCTTCCTCATCAAGAAACTCTCCACGCTAATATTCTTGAACTCGGTGCCGCTTGTCGCCCGAATTCTCTTGATCTTTACTTCAAACTCGCTTTGAGCTCTTCTCATGAATTTCTTCAATGTCACTTGACTTCACCTTTGTCATGCAAAAAGAACACCCAAGTGAATCGAGAAAATCATCAACAATAACCAAACCATACTTTACTTTCCCCCGATGCTTATATAAGCTACGGGACCAAATAAATCCATGGGGAGCATTTCCAATGGTCTTGAGGTCGCCATCACGTTCTTGGCGGGATGGGAGGCGCCAACTTGCTTGCCCGCTTGACAAGCGCTACAAATCCTATCTTTCTCAAAGACAACATTGGTTAGTCCGAGAATGTGGTTGCCTTTAATGAGTTTGTGAAGATTCTCATACCAACATGGGCCAACCGCGATGCCAAAGCCAACCCATTAGATTTAGCCATTAAGCACGCTTTCAAGATTAAGTCTATCCAGATTGAAGTCTACGAGATAGAGCTTACCCTTCAAACGCCCTTTAAAGGCTATTGAACCGTCAACCTCTTCATGACATTCACACTTTTTTCATTAAACAAATAATTATAGCCCGCTTCACATATAATTGTGTGCAACGACAATAAAATTGTAGCTTAATGACTCAACAAGCAAAACATTATTTAATTGAAAATTGCTTGAGATAGAAATTTTACCCAAACCACCATTACTTCTCCTTTCCATTGTCTCCAAAGACAATGCTTTCACTATTTGATCCATTTGCATCCAAGTGAGCTTAACATTGCCTTTTCTCGGTCATGTGGTGCAACCGCTATCCAAAATCCAACTTGTTCCACCGAGATATAGGCCTACAAAAACATATTTAGTTTTTGCTTTTGGTACCCAAACTTGGTTAGGTCCACGCATTAGCAACTAGAGATTTTGGGACCCAAATGGAGCGAATAATAGCATTCTTTGGCTTTGCGCCTCAATATGACATGCAACTACACGCACTAATGTTAGTTTTCTTAAGAACATATGAAGTAAAGAACTCGAGTGAGCCTTTGTGCTTGGATGTTCCTTCGCTTTCACAAAATGAATCGGCTTGCTTAAAGGAGCAACCACGATGTTGCTCTTTGCCCTTAGGCTGAACATATCCAAGCCCATGCTTCTTGGGATTACCTTGGCGCTACCGAGATACTCCTCTAAACCTTTGCTAGCCTTGTAGGACTTTTGAAGTCCATCTTCACATCCCTAAGCTTCTCATTCTCATGAGCCAAGACTTTCAAAGTCTCACTGCTTAGTAGCACAAGTAGCAACATCAATATTATAACATCTAGCGATCCATTGCTACTTGAAGGCATTGAACTATTGGATTTGTTAATTGAGGAAGAGGCATTATTCGAGATCAAATAAGCTTCACTTCAAGAGACTTGCAAGCATCCATTGCTTGAGCAAGTTGCTCACGAAAGTGAAGCATTGGTGATCTCAAGACTAACTATTTCATTCTTAGTCAAATTTGAGTTTTTGACTAAGTCCTCATTTTTCTTTCTCTCAAAAAAGCTAGGCTTTTCTCTAGCTCAAGATTCTTTTCCTTTTCAAATATAAGGAGATCCTCTTGAGCTTCAAGAGTAGCCTCCTTTTGTTCTACAACTTCCTCCAACTTTTCAATGTCTTTGAGTAGCAAGTCTAGTTTTTCAATGTCAAAGTCATTCATAGACTTAAAAGCTACTTCATCATCATTATCGCTATCTAATCATCTAAGCCATAATCAACAATAGAGGGAATTTGGCTCTTAGATGATACCTTGTGCCCCTTGCCATGAGGCAAATTGGAGCATCTTAGCCTCGCTGTCGCTCAAGTTGTCGAAGAGGCTCTTCGACTTTGTCGGTGGAGTAGCGATGGCGACGGCGGTGGCGAGTCCTCCTTCATTGTCCGGAGTTGGACTCGGGACTCGGACTCGAGTCCCGAGTCGAGTTCCACTCCTTGCCGATGTAAGCATGACCCTTGCCCTTGTACCTCTTGTTCTTGTCCTTGTCTTTCTTCTTGAACTTGTCCTTCTGAAAGGCTTCATCTTCCTTCTTTTCAGTGAGGACACTGCACAAAATGACCGGTTCCCACACTCATAGCACTTTCTTGAAGAGTGCGCCTCTTGATTTGTTGCGAAAGCCCTTGAGTGGCTACCCGGCTTGTAGCCCTTCTTCTTCAAGAACTTGTTAAATCTTCCGACGAGCAAAGCCATATCTTCATTTGTCAAGGGGCCGCCGACTCTTCTTCATCGCTTGAGCTCTCTTCGACTTCTTGCACCACCTTGACGGCCTTCAAGGCGATGCCTTTCTTCTTGCGGACTTCTGAGCTCCTCCACCACTTCCGCCCTTGACCATCATCTCATCCGTCATCAACCGCCAATCACATCAGTGAGGATGAGAGTGTCGGTTTGGCTTGGCCGCGAATGAGTTGCACAAGATTGCGTTGGTGGGGGTGATCACTCAAGAATGATCTTGACAATTGCTTTGTCGGTGAGCTTCCGGTGCTTCCAAGTCCCTTTGCTTGATTCACTAGCACCATTAAGCTTATCAAACATCTTGGTGTAGCACTCTCCTTCTTCCAAAGTGAATCGGCTTAGTTCTCCAATGATAAGCTCGATCTTCGATTCACTAACACTTGATACACCTTCATGGGACACCATCAATCTTTCCCATATATCCTTAGCATTGTCAAGGCCATCGACTTTGCTTGAATTGAGTCGCTCAAAGCATTAAACAAGGCATTGACGCCAAGTCGTTGAAGTGTTGAGCTTTGTCTTCCTCAGGTGATTGTTGTTGGGGTTTGGCTTGAAACCTGTTTCAACAATCTTCCCAAATGCAAGGGTGAAGTGATCTCAATGCATCTTCATCTTGTGTTTCCATGCCGCATAGCGAGTGCCATCGAAATGAGGCGCCTACACGATGAGACGGAAACATAAGATGAGGAGTTTGAGACTCAAAGAGGAATAATCTAAAGGAATAGCAATCCCGACACGGAACCCGAGGCTTTCTCTGGCCATGGGTTTGTGAACCTTCTCTATATCGACATCTTTGATTCTCCGAAGCGTTAAGCCAAAGTAAAGGAGATTTGGCTCGATACCAATTGAAAGGACCAACGATGTCGCTTAGAGAGGGTGAATAGGCGGATTAAAAATTACGCAATGAATAAAAGGTCCGGAAGGCTAGTCAATCCTGAGTCTCCGGTTTTGGTCCTGGATATTTCCGGCTTGTCCCGGAGTGTCCTAGGTATGTAATAACGAGTCTCCTGGTTAGCTCTGAAAGCAAAAAGAAAACTACTCTAGCAAGCTAACAAACTACTAGAAGTAAATAGCAAGAACAACCTAGAACAATTGCAAGACAAGATTTGAATTTACTCAAAGCAAAGAGCTAGAACTAACTTTTACAAATTCAAATCTAACCAAGCAAATCTAGGAAGAAAAAGAATGCTAGAGATTAGATTTTTCACCGAAGTTCGTGGTTCTTGAAGGGAACCCTACGCTCTGCTTGAGGTGGCTCACACACTTGAGCCGGGTCTCTTTCAACCCGCTTTCCTCCCGGTGTTGCACAAATGCACTCGCCTGGCTTTCACTTCTTGTCTCTTCCTTTCGGAGGCCAGACTTTCACAAACGCCATCGGCTCACCACACGCGTTGGTAGCTCCGGTGACTCCTAGTGCCTAGGAGACCTTCAACCTCCAAGAGTAAAAGCACCACGAAGAATCGCTTGGAGGATGAACTAGTGCTCAACAAGATGAAATGAATGCACTTTGCACTCCTTTCTTCTTCCTCTCCTCACCAAAGGATCAACAACCAAATTAATTGGTGGGGAGGAAGATGGGGCTCTATTGAATGCTTAGAGATGGTTAGGAATGGCTTGAATCTGCTATGAATGAGCTCAAATAGAGATCCTAGCCGCTGGAGTGGAGTGAGGCTTTAAATACTCTTTTTGAAAACTAGCCATTACTCCCGCTTTTGAACAGCCGAGTGTCCTGGACAAACAACCCGAGATTCTCCGGTTATCCTGAGACTCGACAAACAACGGATACTCGGACCAACCTAAAACTGTATAAATCAGAGGTTCAACCCTGGAGACTCCGGATTTAATGTCCGGATACTCGATTGAATTTCGAGACTCGGACTAAATGTCCGGATACTCCTGGTTACCTAAGCAGTTTCAACATTAAACTTTTCAAAACCAAGTGTATGAGTGCTAAAGTGAGATGCAAGAAATGATGTTGAGCACATGCACATCCTAAAGTCGATTTCTCGTCAGTACTTAATAGTACGGCTATCCTTAAGACGCAAATAAATATAAGATTACAATTATGGTCTTGATGCCGTCCTTTTGATTTTAAGTAGTCGTGGGGGTGTCCAATGTCATTCCAAGCTCAATATAATCTCGATATCTGCAGTGTTCTTGGATAAAACATTAGATCTCTTTAATTGTGTCATCATTAATCACCAAAACAAATTGAGGGGCCTAGATGCACTTTCAATTATATACATATTTTTTAATTTTTTAATACTAGAAATACAACGAATGATAGCTTCCGTGATAGCTAGCGATAGCTGCGATAGCTTTTCTAGGACCTTACCGCAAAGCCACGAAATCGCGATTTAATACCTTGACTCCATCTAGTCACAAATAGTTACATGGTCTCCAAAACACAGTTTTGATCACTAATTCCTATTATAATATATTTATAAAACCCATTAAAACTATAATATTATGAAAGTACTTTTTGAGACAAATCTACACGTATAATTTTTATATATCTAATTTAAATATTCAAAAATATATTGAAAGCTAAAGTTTTAAAAATTTAGCTGTATAATATATATATATATATATAACGATAACTATTTATGATCTAGGGGTAGTAACTTACATGCGGAAATTCTAGCACTCATGGACTTCATTTGGGTATAGAAATGCATGCGTAAGAGCATCTCCAAGAGAGAGCCCTAAAAATGAGCCTTAAATTTTAATTTAGGATCTCAACTAATTAGATTTAGGGCTCCAACGAAATATTCACTCCAGCAATTAGGCCCTAAAACCCAACAAAGATAGGGCTCAATTACAGAGTTGCTAAATATAGCTACTCTCATAGGGTCCCTAAAACAATTTGCTAAATTTTAACAATTTAGGGCTATTGCTGGAGTTAATCTTTTCCCTAAAAACCCTATAATTCAAATTAGGACCATATTTAAGGTCCCTCTTGGAGATGCTCTAAGGCCCTGTTTAAAACACTAAGAATCCTACCTGAATCGCTACAGTGCAGACAGGTTGTCGAGCGAGGAAAACAAACGCTGCTAGTAGGGAAAAAAAAAGACGCTATCAATATCGCCATCAAAAACGGCCGATTTCCACCGAACACAATCATAGAGAACGGCCGCCTGTTGCTGCCATTTTAAGCAAAGTGCCGGAATAAAAGTCAGTACTCAGTAGGGCATTATGAACTGCGCTGCTGCGCACTCCCTGCGAACGTGGATCCCTATTGACGAGGACATGCATCTCTAACCTTAGATAAAAAATTATATAATAACAGATGAATTTTATCCTTTGTCAATTTAGGACCGGTCCTGTTTGTTTCAGCTGTGGATTGTAGAAAGCATCTTTTAAAATCTGGATTGTAAAAACTGGATTGTTAAAAGCTGGAGGTTGAAAAGCTGATGGCTGTTTGGCAACCCAGATTATAGTGTGTTTGGGTTGCTATTTATGCTTAGCAAAAGTCTGTGGTACCCTCGATTATAGGTTGAAAAGTCTGTGTGAACAGTGGGGGGGCAATGGTGGGTAATTTTCATTGAAGTTTGATGGGTATTGTGGTCTTTTGAAAAAAAAACCGAGGAAAACTCATCCAGAGTGGATTGTGGGATTGCTACAATCTAGCCTCCAGATTATTATAATTCAGATTAAAAGTTTTCTATTTGTTGACCTTCCAGCTTTTAAAAGCTGCTTTCTATAATCTCCAGCTGAAACAAACAGGACCTTAATTTTTCACATGAAAATTATATACTACATAACGACGGATGTTTACTTGTTAAATATGAAAGTTTAGAGGACTTTTCAAAAGAAATCGCGGGGCGAGCAAGACGCATGCTACAGTAATTTGGGCTGCTACAGTGCCATGAGATGCTGCGGTACCAAACCCCGAAGATACAGTAGCCCAAGCCCATACGACACTTTTCTGATTTTCCGTTGCTGCAGGTTGTTTGGATTTTCCCCATTGCCACAGTATATTCCTTTCTTTATATTCTCATCTATTGTATTCTAAAAAGAGACTCAAAACTTCATATTAATAAAATAGCTAATTGCATTTATTAAGCGTTCTTCGTTTATTCTTCCTCGTTGCATACACATAGAGAGAAATTGGTCGATTTTTATCAAAGATCGTTCTGTCTCTTCACTAAGAATTGGGATATCGATATACTTCACTCGGAGTCCATAAAGCTTAACGCGTGTGATCTTGGCGAATCGAAGAATTGCAATCTCACTACATCTGGCAACGGGGGATCAACTAGTGTTCATTAAGAGTACATGTGAGTATCTAAATCTTACACCGTGAAGATCGGGCAAACCCTGTATCATCTTGGTATCAGAGCGTCAGGTTGACAAGGTAAGATTTTGTATCCCTAGCGACTATCATATATTTTCATTCTTATAATCTAGAAAACTGCCTTACAAAAATATCATGATATACCTAGACCTTTGTGTCTAGATTTGTCTTAGTTTTGTATTAGCAAGTTTTAATCATACATTAGATTGTTCTTTGTTGCTGTCCCATTTGCTTTTCCAAAATCTAAAAAAAAATAGATCCACTTTCGGGGTTCATCGCATTGTAGCGGTACCGTTACACCAAAAAGACAGTAGCGGCGCTGTTCATCGACACAGACTGTAGCAACCGGGAGCAAAAAGGAAAAAAAAAAGAGAAAAGAAATCAGAGGAAAAGAATCAGCTTTGCTGCCGTACTGGCTAGCTTCTGATTGTTGGATCATTACGCGCGCACGCATCGAAAAAAACAATAGATGTTTATCCACAGTATGTGTTGTTACTGATTATATTAGTAATCAATACAGTACCGATTCAACAGCACAAGTCCCCTTTCATTTGTCTGTGCTGCACAGTTATTGAACGATTATTTTTTAAATAATATTATTTTAGTAAAAATTATATAAAAAAATATCAGTTAAAAAATATCAAAATACTCATTTATTATCATTTAAAATGGTGACAGACTGTTTATCGTCATTTGAAATGGCGATAGAAACTTGAGAACGAATGGTCACCTCTCTATCACCATTTGGAATAGCGATAGAGAAGCTAACAATCCTCGACCACCGCGACGCTCTGACCAGAAGGTCATTTCTCACCGAGCGAGCAAAGAAGAAAGAAAGAAGAGCGAGAGGGGAAGAAGAAGAGAGAGAAGGGGAGGAGGGAGATGAGGAGGGGAAGAAGAGAAAGAAGTGGGAAGGAGGGGGAAGAAGATGAGGGGAGGAGGAGGGGAAGAAGAGTGTCGTGATTTTGTAGGTAAATTTTTTGTTTATTTGAATTAAAATTTAAAAATACGATTTAGTGAGTTGATTAATTAGATTGTAAGTAATTAGCTATGTAGAGTAGCACTTGTTACTTAGATAAATGACTTAGCGATCAGATTAATTAGGTTTATAAGTAATTAGTTGTGTAGAATAGTAATACTTTTTTTAGATGCATGATTTAATGACCAGATTAATTAGGTTTGTACGTAGTTAGCTGTGTAGAATAGTAATACATTTTTAATACACGATTTAGCAACCAGATTAATTAGGTTTCTAAGTGTTAGTTGTGTATAATAGCAATACTTTTTTAGATACTCGATTCAGCGACCAGATTAATTAGGTTTGTAAGTAGTTAGCTATGTAGAATAGTAATATTTTTTTAAATACATGATTTAGAGACCAGATTAATTTGATTTGTAAGTAATTAACTGTGTAGAGTAGCAATAATTTTTTTAGATACACGACTTAGCAACCAGATTAATTAGTTGTGTAGAGCAGCAATAGTTTTTTACATACATGACTTGGCAACCAGATTAATTAGATTCGTAATTAATTAGCAGCATGAAGTAGCAATAGTTATGGACATACAAAATGTGAGAAGTAAGCACGATAGTGTGTAGTTCAAAAAATAAATTTATGTATGCCTACAACAATTGTTTCAAGTAGTATAGAGTACGTTATTGTGGTACATATGTATAGTGATATTAAGAATTTCGTAAAATGCTTGAAAGGTATGGATGAATGAGTGTAATTTAAAATACACTACGGAGAAGGGGTTCCGCACATGGATGCACAAGGGGTGGGACTAAGTCATTTTCCAAGTGTCACGGTTGGCTTGTCACGTGCAGGAGAGCGTTCATGGAGCACGGTTACAAGATGGGTGTACCAGATGTTCTCGTTGGACCGTGAATTGCATCATCTGAAGCTGCACGGAGTAGGGTGTCGGAGACAGGATTGCACGTACTGGGAGTTAGTGGAACTGAAGAGGCCAAAGTTGTGGAATTCATTTGTAAGAATGGTGATTGAGAAAGGATAGCCATTAGTGTTGTTGACACAAGCATTTCGGAAAATCAATGCCATCGATGCGACATGGGAGGAGGTTGTTGGTGATGAACTGGGTGAAGTTGGAGAGAACAGCCAAGCCGGAGAATATTTGGTGAGGCAGGATGTTAGTTCGGGTTAGGAAGCAGTGCAAGGTGAGAAAGTTGATATTCAAATGGCAGAGGTGTAGGAACCAATGAGTGTGGCAGACGAGGAAGAACATATTGAATCGCTAGTGCAATCGATGAACGCAGAGAGCCAGGACTACGAGGCTTTAAGTAATGACGAAGAGGATGAAGGTCCTTTCCCTGCGGAGTGGGATGACTGTCGGTTTGATAAGATGATGGTCAACGAGGGTGAAGATGTCATATAAGGGTACGATTGCAATGAGGTGCGGTAAGGTGCAATTTACAAGAATAAGGGTGAGGTGCAGAAAGCAGTGACAGCATGAATAGTGTCGCTGTGTCAGACAACGCGTATAAGGAATGACATGAACACAGCGGAAAGTGGATGTCGTGTAAAGAAATGTTCAGTTTGCAAGGAGACGGGACACACTTTCAAGTATTACCCAATGGTTTAGACGTTGTGAAATTGTTGTATCGACTTTGCATATGAAATTGTTGTACTTTAGTCGCATGTTAATTCAGTGTATCGAATTTGTATGTGTAATGAATGTATGAATTTTGTATGTGCAATTATTGTGTTCAATTTGTATGTCTAATTATTGTATTCAAATTTTATCTGTACTTATTCCATTCAAATTCTATTTGTAATTGCTATTTTTATTTTCGTATGTATATTCGAGTTGTACTAACATTGAACTATTGAATTGCAGGTATGGCAGACATCGAGCTCTACGAGTTGCTTGACCCAATGATAGATGTGACTCACTGGAGCTGCTTAGCCACCTTGTCGCCGCCGAACTGGGAGCTAACGTTCGAGCTTAGCGCCCTGCGCTGACGCACCCCCATCAGAGCATGGAGGATTGATCCACGATGGATTCCAAGGTTAGTGCACTTTCTCATAGTTGCGTTACGATATCCTATATGTGTGCATCTATCGTACTTACATTATTTTCCTGTAGGCTGAGAGCGGCGGGGTTACTTCCTTTAGCCCGGATGGTGGAGGCGATAATCACCGATGCGTAGGATAAACGGGGTGCCTCTAGGAGATTCCCCTACGATAGGAGCTTACTGAACACTCTGGTGGACCGCTGGCGGCCGAAGACACACACGTTTCACCTACCGTGCAGTGAGATGGCACCCACACTGGAGGACGTCAGTTATCTCCTGCGCTTACCTTGCTCCGGGGACGTGGTGGTGCCTGACAACGTCCACTTAGAGTGGCGGACGGAGCTTCTGGACTAGTTCGTGGGCATGCTACTCAAGGAGGCAGGGTACACACCTTTCACTTCTGCGCATGATCCGATGCAAAAGTGGCTGGTGCAGTTCTGCGTAAGTGCTATTTAATTTGTCTTATTTTCTATTTCATTTTCCCTTATAATTCTCGATAGGAGCATTACCTTTTGCAGTCCGAGAAGATAGCGGACGGGGCAAGGGAGTATGTCATCAGCCGTCACTTTGAGGCATACCTGCTCTGGCTGTTCGGCTGGGTCTTGTTCTGATCGTTCCACGAGGAAGGCGTCAACAAGTATATGATCCAGTTCACGAGAATGATCACGGACACCGACCTGGAGGAGCTCCCGCAGCTGGCTTGGGACCTACTATACTCGTTGTCTCCTACTGGGCTCTTTGCGACGTGTGTCGTCATGTGGTGGAAGTTGCCCGTGTGATGGCCTGATGGGGTTAAATCAGGCCACTTTAGTGCCGTTAAATCCAGCTCCATGATTGATTGGATCGGTTCTACCTTGATGGCGATGCTCTCGATCGTTCTTACCCGCTCCAAATCCCTTTTGTAGATTAGGCATAGTAGTACAGTGGTTGGTAAACTTGCTTTCCGTCGGGGTCAGTTTATGGGCGTCGCCTCGCCTCATTGCATCTAAAATAGTCGAATGGAGTCGGTAGTACGCTGCTTTGGCCTTTCTTGATGGAAAGCTGTGTGCCACAGGAAATGAAATAGTTTAGTAGTTTCTTTATAAGATCATGCTACAAAAAAACAGGGGAAAAGAAATGCCATGTCTTAAAGCTAGCTACCTAATTAAAGCTTACTTGCTTACTTTGTTTAGTTAAACATATCGGTACCGCTTTCTCTTTTTAATTTACTGTACTACTACAAGTGGGTGTACTCCAGAATCCAGATCACTGATGCCAGTAGCAAAAGTACGGAGAGGGATCCGATGCAGTCATTGTGAGGACTGCGATGCAAACCGTCCGATGAAAGCATCGGACGATCCGAATCGGTTAAAAATCGGATGAACAATGTTTTGATATAGTGTTATGAACAGTGTTTTCGCACAGTAAAATAATTCTGAAAAGTGCTTTTAGCCGATCTAAACAGTTCATTTTCGATCGGACGACCCCGTGGGACTTCTTAAGTTGCAGTCCCCACAGGACTGCACTGGACCTAGCAGGATGGAATTTGTTCAACATGGATGGAGTATGACCTTGGCATGCATGGTTTTGATATTTGTGGGAAACCAAGGCTTGGTTTGGTATGACTATAGCTTTTATGAGAAATAGTTTTCAGCTGCGTTGTACGGCTGAATGGCTGAACTGAAGAGGTTTAGTGTTTAACAACTTAGCTTTTAAATTTAAGGGATGTGGATCGGAAATGTGGGTGAGGGGTGGGGTTATGGATTTTATACTTGGTAAGAGAGGGTGATTTTCTTCGGCTCTAGTGGTAAAGCTATAATCTCAACCCATTGAAACCGTGAGAAGATATCCTAGATAAGTTTTCAGGTTCGCCTATTATAAATACACTACTAGTATTTAACTTTCGACTGCAGAGAAGTCAACTTTCGACCTTGGTACTGGTAGAGAAGAACCACAGCCCAAAACTAATCAAACGGCCTTTTAGGTAGGCCATTACGCATTTACGCGTAGCGAAGCTACCAAGGTGTTAGCTGCGGAATCGCCGTTGAAGCCTTAAAAAAGTGGCATATGTGGAGCTAGCTAATCTAATGAAACAGGGACATGCATTGCATGTGTTGGCGCGTAGCACGATCCCTGGGGATTCGCAATGTACCAGATCGATCCTTACACGGCACAAAGGTACTGGATTCTTTTTAGCAGTCCAAAAGTGAGAAGTCGGCCTTGGAGCTCGATTTGATGCGAGTATGCGAGTGAATTTTAATCTTTTGAGCGTGTCGGTGCAGCAGCATGCGCATGTGTATTGCCTCCGCTTTATCCCGTTCGCACGTAACCGGCGGATGCCTGCCGCAGTCACGACCGGCCTGCTCGGTTTTCACAGATTGATTCGGCTGCTGAGCAGGAGCAGTTTCGGCTTTGCAGAGTTCGTCCGTACCCATGTTCTGCCTGCAACGCCAAGCCAAGCCAGAGCGACTCATTCTAGTCTACACTTTACGGTGGTACCAGCGACTAAGCCCCTATTTATCTCGACTTCAATTTTTTAGGTTTCTTTTTTAAAAACTAACCTTTTAGCTTAATGAGTTTTTAGACAGTCTATTTTAAAATCAAGGCATGATGTTTAGCATCCTGATTTTTTAATGGGTTGAATGGTGTAACTTATTATTGAAAAGTCTAAAATACCCTTTAAAGTTTTGAGTGCTTTTCTTATGTACTATACAAATATTTATAGATTTTTTCACCTAATGGTGTATTGAAAAACATAGATTAATAAAACAAATACACACCTAAGAATAACATAGATTAATAAACAAGTTCACATGATGTTATTCATACCGTTTTAGCATATGTACAGTTCATATAACTATGTATTAACATATCTGTCTATACTCTTGCAACCATCAAGGAATTAACAATACCCTCACGACAAGCACACATATCTCTATCATCCATTGCCGATACATTACCACCACCTCCTCCAGATGATCCAGCTTGTGTAATGTTAGGATCATAGTCTTCGTCATCATCGCATCTCTCAAAAAGTTCACACATAAAGCACTATCTCGGATGAGGTTGTGAAGAGCTATACAAGCAATAATAATTTCTGTTTGCTTGTCCATGTTGTAACTTGGCATAGCTAACAAGATTCGCCATTTCATTTTTAACACGCCAAATGAACATTCAATCACATTTCGAATGGAGGAGTGAGCATGATTAAACACCTCGTTTTGCCACTAGGTTGTCAACCCCGTCGAAATTCCAGTAGATGATAATTTTATCCTTTATAAGGAGCTAGATAGCCCTTTCGATTGGGATATCTTGCAGCAACAATATAATATTTTCCTATACATGAAAAATAAAAGTGATGATGATGCAAACCAAGAATATCACCATATAAATTAAATTTATTTTTAAAGTGATGATGATGCAAACCAAGAATGTCGACCCCATCTTTCCGGCCTTCGTCCCACAGGATCGAAGTATAATATTTTTTTGACAAGGCTGGTGCGTTTGCCCCTAAAAGGTATGCATTGAGATCCTTGTGTCTTGTGATATGGAATGTAAATATTTCGGATCAACATTAAATAATGTGTGATTTTAATAAAACTAAACTTGCAGTTGTAGATCCATAATGAGAATTAACATGACTTTTTATAACCTTTTTGTACAACTTTATGTACTTATGAAAATTGCATTTGGCATGGTATACATTGATGTAGAGGCTTGGGCACGTATTAGTAGTTGTCGACGATCTGTTTCGCCGGCAATGAGATTTGTGATTCTAGGGGATTTGTGCGGGATCTGAGCTTGATGGTAACACAGGATGCGAGGGCAATCTGTTTTAGACAGGTTCGGGCTCTCTCGGAGGAGATAATACCCTAGTCCTGTGTTCTTGGATGTATTGTCTCTCTCTCTCTTGTTTCTCCCTCCTCCCCTTATATACTGGGGGGAGAATACATGATAGTTGGGCGCCAGGGCCTGAACATGAGTGGCACGAGCGACATGTCCTTGTCCTTATCCGCCTTCACGCTCGTCTGGAGAGGTGGTTATGCTTTCCGGCCCACGCTGCCGCCTTGTCGAGTTCCGGCTTCCGCAGGCTCGGCGATGTCGGCCGCATACCTGCGTCCACTGGCGGGTTGTTAGGGCGGGGCCGCGAAGCTTCCGTGAAGGATCGAGGAGTTGTCTTGAGGAGCAAGTCGAAGGTCTCCTGCAGGTCCGCCCGTTGTAACCTTACGGGCTTTGGGCTTTGCATTTCGCTGTCGAGGCCCGGTCAGGTGTAGGCCCCTCTTGTGGGGCCCTGTCTCGACATCCGCAGCGACCCAAAGTGCTTTAGGATCGACTTTCCGTCCCTTGCCTGTCATGAGGATTATGCGGAGAGATCATAAAGAACTTGTAGTATGAAACCAGTGGTTAGTTAGCTCGTGGCAGTGGTACCAGCGCCAGTTTACGGTCTTGGCAACAATGTCGCCGTACTGACCCTCATGGGGCGTACCTAGTCTTTGGCTCGTGGCGAGTGGTACCAGCGCGGATTTACGGTCTTGATGCAACCGCTTGTCGCCGGTGACCCTCATGGGCGTACCTTGGTCTTTGGCTCGTGGCGAGTGGTACCCGCGCCCGTTCACGGTCTTGTGACTTAGCCGGCTGTCGCGGTGACCCTCATGGGGCGTACCTTGGTCTTTTGGCTCGTGGCGAGTTGTACCAGCGCCAGTTTACGGTCTTGCGACAACCGCTTGTCGCCCGTGACCCTCGCCAGGCGTACCTTGGTCTTTTGGCTCGGGCGGGCGGTACCAGCGCTTGCGTTCTGCGGCAGCAACCGGCTTGTCGCTCGGTTGACCCTCATGGGGCATACCTTGGTCATGAGTAATGCAGTGCTTGGCGGCTGCTGCTGAGACCCTCATGGGGCGCATTCTCAAGACCGTGTTGGTTGTAGATCCTCCGCGACACCCAATCGGCGTTGTGAGGCAATGACAGCAATTGACCCCAAATTATGGGGTGTGCCGTCCGAGAGGATGTTCGGAAAGTGCCCCGGCCCCAAGCTTCCGTGGCGTACAGGCGTTCGAGCCCGTCATGGGCGCACTTTTCCCAAACCGGACCAGATTTGACACCTGGCGCGTTTTGCAGCCAGCTATTGGCCGTCATGGGGCGTGCCACAGATCGGCCCCTGAGGTGAAGCAGGAGGCCCTCGTTTCTTCCCACCGTGGTGGAAATTGAGGCCCATTTCTTATGAGTCGGAAGGACCCTCGTTGGAGCAGCGGCCTCCTCGCACCTTCTCCACCACGCGTTGCGAAACCTTCAAACCTTCCTTGGCGATTTAGGGTTTCGATTTCGCCCTTGGCTTCGGCGGTTCTTTCCTCGGGTCTTCTTCTTTGCCATGTCGTCTTCCTCGTCGCCGGTAGCACCGACCTGCGACGGTAGGGTGGGAGACTTCCATCCTGACGATGTCCGCTTGGAGGATGGTTGCCATGGCGTCCTCCTCCCGGCTGAGTTGATCTCCGCCCGCCCGCCAGGTGACCCTTACCCCACACCTCTAGAGAATGAGATTGTGGTGTTTGAGTCCTTCTTACAGCGAGGACTTAGCATTCACAGGGCGCCTTCTTAGGGGCTCCTCCACTTCTCTGAAATTGAGTTGATCAATTTGAACCCCAACTCGATTCTTCACATCGCCATCTTAGTCCATTTCTGCGAGCGTATCTTGGGATCGCCCTCATTTGAATTTGTTCCGCTCCTTCTTCGGCTGAAGCCTCATCAGACAGGGCGCTCCCAATGTCGTTGGGGCGGCTGGGCTCGGCTAGGGAGGGCTCGAAGAAAGCTTGATGTTTGTCGTTCCTCTCAAGACCTCCCTCAAGGTTGGAGGCGGAGTGGTTCTATTGTGCCGCGTTGATCCTTTCCTCGCCCCTTTGCCTTTTGTGCTCCTAAAGCTTCCCGATCTTGGAGCGACACCTCGACGGAGGAGGTTTGGCGCAAATCCCGAAGCTTAGGCGTTGATTGGCGATCACGAAGAATCGAGTGTGACCCCCGGGATAGCGGTCGATTTTGTGAAGCGCCCGAGTGCAGCCCTTGAAGGAGAGAGTCCATTTGGGGTTCCAATACAGACCTCTGGACCCCACGCGGGAGTCGGAGGCGTGGACTGTCGATGGAGGCGCCGGCTGGGTAGTTGATTTCTTACGTGCTGGCACAATAATCCTGTAGGGCTGCCCTCGTAAATTTTAGATGGCAAGGCCTCCCCCTCTGTGAGTGCACTATTCTCTCGAAAGGTGTTCCATGATTTCTTTGGTGATGTGTGATTCAAGCGAGTGCGTCGTTCCTTTTTAGGAGGCGCGCGTCCTTCCTTCGGCCTTTCCGGTTGTCGGCCTCTCGGCTGACCTTCGAGCCAAAGCGGCGGCTGACACCTCGGTGACGAGCTGCAGAGTCGGCGGAGGAGGTCGCGGTCTTCGTCGGTAGGACCTTCGACCTCGGTGCACCCGGATCGCCAGCGCGGGGCCCACGGCCTTCCGTCAGTGGCAGCCCCCGCATGGCGCCAACTTCCCTCAGAGTGGTCTTTGGGCCTCGGATGAAACACAGGATGAAATTCAAGAAATCCAAGAGGTATTCTTTTGGGCGATCCTTGTCTTTTTATTCTGCTGTCTTTGAGGTGTCTTCCCTTTCTTGCTGATTCCAGGACTCCTGTTTGTGGGCGTCAGTGGAGGAGTCTCTGAAAAGGAGTCGACGGGGGCTTCCCGAGAGCCCCGCCAGCGTCGGCTTCGGTCGCCGTCGCCGCCAGCTGCCGGGCGTCGCCACCGGCGCTTGACGGTCCGACGATCGAACCATCCGGTGGTCCGTCCGGCGAATCGACGGCAAACCGTCTCGGAGTGGAGAAGTGCCTCAAAGCCACCAGCTCGGTCCTCTGTAAAGCCCGAATCGGACCGTATGGTGGGAAGGGGTTCAGGAAGGGATGGAAGGGGCAGACGAGATGGAAGAGCGGCTCGAGGCGGAACTTTCTGAGCTCACCGTCAAGTGTAGCACGCTCGTCGAGGTGAGCTTCTTGTCCTCAATCTGTTGCGACTTCTCGAGATTACGCCTGTTACCTAGGACATGGGGGGCGCTCGGAGCAAAGGTCGCGGTTTTTTCGGAAGGTGCTCCCGAAGCTCAAGGAAGCGGCGATGCGGGACAGACAAGCTCAGCGAGATCCAGCGCGACAGGTGGAAGGAAGTCCACGAGCTTGAGGCGAGTGTATGGCTGATCCGGGAGGAGAGGCGAAGCTTGAGCATATGCTTGAAGGTGAGATTCTCCTGAATACGGTTCGGATGCTTTTGGATGGTGGTTGGAGAGGGTGATGACACTCGTGTTTGAGGCCAGCGACTGGACCGTTCTTGGTGAGGCTCGGTGGAGGCTTGAGGAGTCAGCCTCGAAGCCGTCGACTGGAAAGGAATCAGCGGAGGTGAAGGGTAAATTTATTTGACTTAGGTTGAACATACTTGGCGTCGGTGTGCTCTTGATGGTGTTTGACTTTGTGGCGAGTGCAAGGAGAAGATGGCGGCCGCTTGAGCAAGCGGGTAGGCCGAGCTGGCATCGCTGCCCGAGCGATCCTGCACCTTCTGCGCATTGAAGGAGCCACGCGGGCCAGGGGGCGATCTTGTTCCACTTCTCTCGGGAGGCCAGCCAGGATCGAGCTTACGCCAAGAGTCCGCGGCGATGAGCGAACCAGGCATTGGCGGTGGTCAAGTCTCATTATCAGGAGTTGACCTCGGCTTTGTGAAAGAAGGCTTTGCTGTGATGAAGACAAGGCCAGGCGCTCCTCGAAGAGGTGTCAGGTGCATCACGCCACATTGGAAAATCTGGAATTCCCGACTTTGACGTGGGCCTTGATGCCGAGTGCTCGCCCTTCTTATGCAAATATTGTGTTCTTACTTGAGTATAATTCGCTTGTATTGTCTTTGAGTGGTCTTGAGACCTCTTCCACTTTCTTCTCTGGTGAGTTGTTAGAATATATGCCCGCAGCCTTTTGGATCTGTTATGCCTTCCGGATGGGCTTAGGCGGTATGGCTTCCAAGCGCCAGGGCCTTGGCCGTGGCTTTCTTGCCCCGACAGCTTTAAGAGGCGTCACGGCTCGGCGTCGGGACTTACGTTGTGGCCACCTAGGTTTGAGTGGTTTAGCCCCAGGCTTGCATCACTTGCTAGCTCTCCAGCCCCGGGCTTTTTGGCGCTTAATTTGGTATAATTAAGCGAGGAAGCCGAATGAGCTTGAGCGCTACGACCGTGTGCGGTGAAATTCTCCTTGATTTTGTTCAATCGTCTTGATCTTCTTCGGTATTAACTTGCCGCTTTGTTTCGCGCTTCATTGATTGCGGGGGTGGCGCGTTTGATTGCCTTTGAGGCGCTTGATTTCCGGGTGGGGTAGCTTATAAATGGGGCGTCCACCGCTAATGGCGATCACCGTTTCTTCTTGCCTTGTCCTTCGTCTTCCTCTTCAGTTTCCTTCCATGTCTAACATGAGGAAGTTTGTTAGCCCGTGCATGGCAGCATTCTTTCGCCAGTTTCTTTGAGGTTTTGTATAGGTAGGAGGAGGCCGAGAAGCATGGGAGGAGCATGATTTTGCCATCTGGGGCGGAGGCGGAGGAAGGAGCGGCGAGGGCGCGGCCGCGTAGCCACCTTGTTGGAGAGGCTGCCGTAGGGCTCCACGAGGTGGCGGAGATCATCCTCGAGATGGTCGGTCGCGATCGTCGCGACGACCTTGCCGTCGGGGCCCTCGTCGCCTTGTACCCCCTTGTGGGTGGTTGGCGAGGAGATTACAGCGGCTTTGGGTCGCGTGGTCGCGACTAACCTCAGCGATCTCGCCTCGGGTCTCAGTAGCGTCGGCACCCGCCAGCACCGGCTACGGCGTGCGGGAGTACCAACGACACCAGCGGCCGGTAGTTTTTTTTTTTAAGCGAGAAAAGAAAAAAGAAAATTAGCAATGTAAATTATTAACATTATGGAATGAAATCGAGAAATTTTATCGATTCGTGCCTATCACATTTAACCCGAACTTAGTGGTTTCGCTGATCAACTCATTCTAGTCGATTGCTCGATTACGACAGCGGTGGGCTCGAGTTTTTGTGATTAGAAATTAGCGACCAGGCAAATCTTGGTTAAATTACAATTGCAGTGCGACCCGAGTGGTTAGTACTTTCTACCCGTTCAGTTGTCTTGTATTTGGTATAAACCGCCGAGGCTTTGTGCTCATCAGCGGCTTGTTATTTCGTGCATTCTATGTCGACGCGACGGAGTTAGCGCTACGGCGATCGGGTAATAACCACTCGGGGCTAGCATTACACAACTTGGAAAATAAGGCGAACCACTATTTTATTTAATGTGTAAGAGTGGGATACATAACTCATGCGTAGAAGCTGCCGGAGGCGTACATTCGGCGTTCAAGTATTCGCGAGAACCTCGCGTCTTCTTCGTCGAGTCGATAAGCACCGGCGGGTTGTCTTACGCACGATGTATGGACCTTCCCAAATTGGAGAGAGCTTGTGCTCGCTTTTAGTTCCTCCTCGAGGACGGATCTCCTTACGAAAGGTTCTATTTACGGCGTTGCGAGAGTGGTAGCGCCGGAAAGTCACTGGAGGTACTTAGCCGGTGGGGCGACAGCGTTCGAGCCTCCTCGAGTTGATCAAGCTCCACCATTCGGCTTCCTCGGACTCGGCCGTTGTAGTTCGAACCCTCGGAATCGGCTCGGTCAGCGCGAACCGCCTCTGCGCCATAGACCAGGAAAAGGGGTTTGGCGATCGCTGGGAGGTAGTTACGAGTCCCAGAATGCTGACGGTAGCTCCTTCACCCATCGGGCGGCGTATGGTTTGAGGCGGTCGAAGATCCGGCCTTGAGGCCTTGAAGGACCAGGCAGATTGGCTCGCTCGACTGCCATTTAGCCGTGGGTGAGCCAGAAGTGGCAGATCTTGATCCGACGCCTTCGCACCATTCTTGGAATTCTTCACTCTGAGCCCGGGTGCCGTTGTCGTGATGATCCGGTTGGGCACTCGAATCGACTACAATATCTGGAAGAACTCCTTGGCCTTAAGCTGCGGTGATAGTTACAAGCCCGGCAGCCCCGATCCACTTGGTGAACTTGTCAATAGCCACGCGAAGAGGTAAGCGAAACGCCTTGAGGCCTTCTTGGCGGAGCCCACTATGTCGAGCCCCAGGTTGCAAAAAGGCCAAGAAATGTATAGTGTAGCTCATGTCTTGCGGCAAGTGTGTACATCTTGCATAAATTAGCGACCCTCGTGATTCGAACTATCTCCTTGGCATCCGTTACCGCCGTTGGCGAGAAACCACGTCATTGAAGCTTTCCCAACCAAGGCGCTTGATGCAGCGTGATGGCGCACATCCCGAATGGATTTCTTGGAGCAGCTCTCTTCCGCTTGTCGAAATGCACCGCTGAGGACACGAGGCACGCACCGGAAGAGCTCGTCGCCCACCACCACGTAGGATTTGGCTTGTCGGAGATGCGCTCTGCGGAGTCGCTTCAGAGGTTGTCCTTGGGGAGATAATCAAAGTGCAGGGTAGGTCGATGCGGATCGATGAAGCAGGACCGGTTCAGTACCCTCGCGGCTTTGCCGTTTTGTAACGGTTGGCTCGTGAAGATCCTGTCACGAAGATATCACTTAGGGACATACGCCGAGTGGCTCCCATCTTAGCCAACTCATGCTTTGCCTCATTATTGCGGCGGAGGACATGAACGACTCCAGGCCGTCAAACTTGCCTTCAATTCTCGGACTTCTTGGCGAGTATGCGCCATATTACGATCCACGCTGTGATCCTTACATGCCTGATTCACCACCAGCTGAGTCGCCTCGAGGCCCGGCCGTCAGTTCGAAAGTGATGTGGCGTCTGAAGCCCATGGATGAGGGCCTCGTACTCCAGCGGCATTGTTTGAGGCCGGGAAGTGAATCCGAAGGACATACTTCGCCTGTCACCCTTAGGCGAGATAAGGAGGATTCCCGCCCTACTCCTCCAAGCATGAGAGATCGTCGAAGTGCATGACCCAATATTGAGCTCTTCTTGGTGCGAAGTGCAGGATTAAGTCCCACTCGCTCGTAAAGTCGTAAAGCACAGGACTTGACGTCGCAAGGCGGCAAGGCGAGATGTCGAAAGCTCAAGCTCAGCCCCACTTTGAAATTCTTCGGTAGCTTCCGATTGCGGAGGACCTCTCCCACGGGGAAAAAGTGACTCTGAAATCGAATGTCGCCAAATAATGCTTCGGCTTAGTAGCGAGATCAAAATGGCGTCTGACCACAGATTGGAGGATATCTTGTCTTGGATTAGCCCGATGCCCGTTGACGAAATAAGCTTGGCGTTACCTGCCAATAGCGGTGTCCAGATTCCTCGCTCCACAACTATCACGGCACTTACTACATGAGATGTTGCCGCTATGTAAGCGAGAAGAGGTTCACTGGCCGTGAGACTAAAGGCCCAGAGTGGAAAACACCTTGAGTTCTTCGAAGGCTGCTTGTGCCTCTGCCGAGTCAATCAAAGCGATCTTGCTTCTTAAGGAGCTTGAAGAAAGGCATTCCCGGACCCCGATCGTGAGATAAACCTGCCAAGCGCTACCATGCATCCGGTGAGCTTTGGACCTCCTTTTGGTGGTAGGCGGGGCCATTTTCATAATGGCTCCAATTTTCCTCCGGGTTCGGCTCGATCCTGACGACGGGAGGCGATGAACCGAGTAGTTTCGGAAGACACTCAGCACTTCTCTGGGTTTAGCCTCATCTGGGCGTCTTGGACTTGCGAGCGTCTCGGCCGGATCGGAGGTGAGGCTGTCCCTCTGTCTGCGTTTAACTGCCACATCATCCATAAGCTTCCACATTGCGCCGAGGTGATGGTGAAAGCACTGCCGCCTGTGTGGCTGAGTACGTTCTTGCGCGGCATTCTTGAGCCCGAGCGGCATAGTGATATAGCAATATGCTCGATGGAGTGATAAGCGAAGTCTTCGCGATCTTCCTCTCGAAAGCCCGAATCGATGATAGCCTGAATAGGCGTCGAGAAGAGCTATTAGAGATCCGGCGGTGGAGTCTACCGGTGATAAATCTGAGGAGACCAAAGGATCTTCGGACAAGCCTTGTTGAGGTCGGTGTAATCAACACACATGCGCCCGACTTTATTCTTCTTACGGGCGAGTACAGGGTTCGCCAACCGATCGGGATGATACACTTCTTTGATGAAACTGCGGCTAGCAGCTTTGTGATCTCCTCTCGATGGCTTCGGCGATCTTGAGCAAAGTCGTAGCCTTTGCTAGCGGGCCTGGCGGATGGTTTTACATTTAGTGCGTGCTCGATCACCTCACTGGAACCCGGGCATGTCAGACGGCTTCGAGGCAAAGGCGTCTTGGTTTGCGCGAGAAAAGGTGGCAGCGCGCCTTCCTATTCATCCACGAGCCTTGTCCGTCGAAGCGGCTCGAGCGGATCAGACGGGTCGAGGAGGATCGCACAATTGTGCCTTCTTCGGGGCTGATCCGAAGTTACGCGGCTTGCGGGTAGGGATCTTGCCTTAAGCATCGAAATCCGCCTCTTGGCGAATTCTTTCCCGACCACGGCGCCTCCGAGAGACTCGGCCATTTCGCGGCTCTCACTGTCGCAAGAAAAGCCTTAACGCGTCGCGGCGAGTGATAATACCACCGGACCCGGCATTTTCAGCATTAGATGCGGCGTAGTGGGGCGCAGCCATGAACTTGGCCAGCGCTGGCCTCCCCAAGATGGCATGATCTGTTGTCGATGAAATCTGCCACCTCGAAGCTAAGGCTCTCCGTCCGTAGTTGTCCCTTGCGCGAGCGTGGTAGTAGAGTGATTTGTCCGAGTGGTATCAAGCGCGTTCGGGTATCGCTCCATGAAAAGGTGACGACGCGGCTTGAGGTCGGACGCGGGATCCCCATATCATCGAATGTCTTCACGAAGAGGCGTTGAGCCCGCTCCCACCGTCAATCAACACCCTTTTGAGCTTGATGCGCGGACAACCGGCGCCAAGACCAGGGTATCTAGAGGGAATGGGGATTTGATCTGGGTGATCCGTCTTGATCGTAGTGTGCGACCTCGGACCCTTAGGACATGCTCGGGGGTCTCGGCTCTCTTTGCATGGATGTCGAGCGGTGAGCTTTGCTTCGCTTGGACTCATATGCGGTTTGAACCCCGAATATGTAGTTAAGCTCGAGAGTCGACTTCACGATAATCTTCCTCGGCTTGAGGGGCGGTTTGCCGTGGCATGACCGCTTTCGGACCTTGTCCGACCTTTGCCTCTTGCTCGCATGAGCGAACCTCTTTAAGTGAAACAATCATGGCGGCATGTCTCCCTTTGGATGGAAAGGGCAGAGTGAGTTCATGACCTTATCATATCCATCCTCTTTGAGAGCGAGGATGAGTTGGCGCCTTGTGCCACTAGCTCTTCGCCCTTGCGCTTCTTTTCTTTCCGCCGAGGGGTTGGGCTGATCCTTCCCTTCATCACGTCGTTCCGCGAGCCTCGGAGGCTGAAGCGTAACAGTCCGCTTCGAGGCGACGGCTCCAGGTGGCGTGGGTGGCCAGGGACATCTTCTTGATGAGTCGAGTCGTGACTCCTTTGCAGGCGGCTATCACAACGCGCATACGTGAGCGTCGAGCGGTGCTTTTCCTGTTCATGAGCGCTTAGCGAACTCCCGGAGGATTCGTTCCTCCTTTAGTGTAGCTGATATAGGTCCCAAAGGGTGCACAGGCGCTCGTAAGTGCCTTGGAAATTTGAGATGAAGCTTGCTCACACGATCTCCCGAGGAATCTATAGAGTTCTGGAAGTCGGTGAGCCATGCTTGGAAGCCAAGGCGAGAGGAGTAACCGGCAAGTAGTTTGCCATTACTTTAGTCCCCACGGCGCCCAGGCGTATACTTGTAGCCAGGCTTAGGGTCCCTCTCACCGTCGAACCTAGTGATGCCTTTAGGATTAAATCCATCGAGGCCAAACCACTCGGCGTAGGGTGAGGGTAAGCGCGAACCCTTCGATGACTCCTGAGACCCGGGGAGGTGATCGGCGGAGGGGATCGCACTTGGCGTATTCGCGGCCTGCGGAAAAGGATGCGGCGCTCATATTAAATCGGCAGCGGCGTTGTTCCTCCTTTCGCCGTCGCGGCGCGCTGGCGTCGAGAGTGCGAGCAGTCACGCAGATGCTATGTCGCCGTCGTCTCCGCGAGGTAGAACATGATGTATCGCGGGCTTCCCGACAGGCCAGTCTGGCTGTCTGGGTCCTCGCCGGACCACGTGGCAGCTCCTTAGCCGGGTCGGTTTGAGTATCTTTGGATATTGCCGCCGTCACCATGGCCTTTACTTGCCAGGCCATGATCGGGAACAAGCTGGATCATCTGCCCCCGACATAGGGTCGAGGTATCGAGGAGTGTCTTGGAAGCGACGATATCCTGGCGTAAAAACAGCGACTGGTCCCCCATCTTGGCTTGCAGAATGTCTTCATTGACAGCAGGGCGCTGATCCGGAGAAATGCAGCGCCAGCGTCAGGCTCGATCACTCGGCCTCCTTCCAAATCGGGCGGCGAGGTGTGAGCGGCTGCTGCGAATCTGCTTGCATGAGCCTTCGATCACCACAGGACTCTACGGAAATTCCAGCTGTTTGTCTAGGCTTTCTTCGACTTCGGCCGGAGGTGGGTGAGTGGAGAAGACAAACCTAGGCGCTCGGGGGTGCAGTGGCTTGGCGGTGAGAACTCCACCCTTCGTGCCTCGGCGTCCTCGAGCGACTCATGGTGGAGCAGGTCTTGGATCCCCGCTCGGTGCTTTGAAGTGCGAGGCGGGGGGACCTTCCGATCGGCGGAAGTCGTGACGATGGATCGCCGGAAACCTCACGCTGTAGGCGGTTCCCTTGGGAGAGAGGCTTAAAGGTCGTTGGAGATGAAGGTCGAGGCTTAAAGCGGAAGACCTGGCGAGAGCGGCTATGTGGAGACTTCGTCGCAGCCATCAAGCAGCGAAGATGTTGACACAGAGTCCCTACAGGCGCATGCTCGGCGATCATTTATGGCAATGAGATTTGTGATTCTAGGGGATTTGTGCGGGATCAGCTTGATGGTAACCACGAGATGCGAGGCAATCTGTTTTAAGGCAGTTCGGGCTCTCTCGGAGGAGATAATACCCTAGTCTGTGTTCTTGGATGTATTGTCTCTCTCTCTCTTGTTTCTCCCTCCTCCCCTTATATCTTTGGGGAGAATACATGATAGTTAGGCGCCAGCGGGCCACGAACATGGTGGCACGAGCGACATGTCCCTTGTCATATCCGCCCTTCACGCTCGTCTGGAGAGGTGGTTATGCTTTCTGACCCACGGCTGCCGCCTTGTCGAGTTCCGGCTTCCAGCAGCCTCTGGCGATGTCGGACCGCATGCCTCGTCCCTGGCGGGTTGTTAGGCGGGGCACGAAGCTCAGTGAAGGATCGGGAGTTGTCTTGGGGAGCAAGTCGAAGGTCTCCTCTGAGGTCCGCCGTTGCGCTCACGGGCTTTGGGCTTCTGTTCCGCTGTCGAGGCCCGATCGAAGTGTAGGCCCCTCTTGTGGGGCCCCTGTCTCTGACATCCCACAGTAGTGTTAACATAATTTCTCATAAAAGATTTCTGAATGTTCTTTTTTATGAGGAGTAGAATCAGTTTATGTGAATTTTGTTTGTGTACTTGTGAATCTTGTTTTCATTACTATCTTTTGAGAATGCCAGTTTTGCAATGAAGTAACTCAGACTAAGACTTGTATAAACTTGCAGAACTAATCCTGGTAGGAACTCCAATGGCAATGCCAAAATTGAAGAAAAACTCTTATCAACTTTGTTAATCGAAATGGATGGTTCAGAAATGCCTACAATACTTCCTATCTTGCTGACTTTTCAACATGATTCTCCTGAGCATATCAGTTCATGAGAAGAGTGTCTTCATTTTTCTTCTTGAACATAATTATTGTATTGGCTGCTACTAACTGTTCCAACGCAATCGATGGAGCTCTTCTGCATCCAAGTGTAAGTTCAAGCACTATTAGTTTTGGTGATTTGTTTAATATTAATGTTTAATTATTGTTTAATGACACTAATTATTAATGAGACTAACATGATCATTGAGTTTATTGTTAGTAGTCTCATATTTGGATGAAAAATGAAAAACCAAGGTATGCACTTGTATTCATTCTATTCTATATCGCACACGTTGGATTCAAGTTAAAGAATAAATTCTTCCATTATTTCAACCTCTAGGATGTGCATCATGTCTCCAACCCATATATTGCATGGATGCACACATCTAGGGGGGTTTATTGTTTAATTTGATGCTTCATTGTATTGATTTATTTCTTATTGCCATATATAAAGGATCAAGATATTGAAAAAAAATCCTTGAGTATATATTATTATCGCCAAGTTGTAGTATACACATGGTATCTTAGGATAAACTCCAATACAATCAATATAGAATATGTGTATATTGATTCAAAGTTAATTATTTGTATGCACATATACGTGTGGAGTTTATTCTATAGTTGATGGATTATTGTATTGATCATTTTCAAATATTACACATATTATGGATCATTACACAAAAATCAACATGAGTATATGAAAACTTGTGTAGTTATATATACTCATATCGATTTAAATAAAAATTTAAATTGAGGTCGATTGTATTTTAATCATCAAAAAATATTTCATCAAGTGTTGATAGTGTTTTTTTGATCGATTAAGGATAATTGATAATTCTTGAGTATAACAAAACATTCGTTACATCGGTGTACTCAAGACACAATCAATTCATTTATTTTGATTAAGGTTGTGCTCAATAGATCTTGGAGGTGTCCATTATGTATTAATGGAGTGCAATAGATGATTGAGACAATCACATGTGTTGAACTAACGCTTTCAAATAAGTTGTGAAAGCATGTTGAGTCCAAATATGGTTGAGATGATGAAACGGGACATGGACGCCATCATGTGTTGATGGGCGACAGGAGAAGATCCCGAAGAAAAGGTTCATTAAGAGTTGATGAACAAGAAGAGAAGATGGGTGACGATCCCAGGGAGAAATGAAAAGATTGAAGATCTTTAAAGCCCTAAAGAGGATCACGTGTGGCGACAAAGGTAACTAGATAGAGGTCTAGTTATAGGTAGATTGCCGTACTATTAAGAGGGGTTGAGTTATTTTGCTTGAGCTTCATCATGTATTGATGAAATCAACCTGGTTCACTCAAGCTCAACTTTTTGTTTGGTTTTTGCATGGAACTAACCATTTGGTATGTGTTGCGAATGAGTGAAGCTTATGCATTATTTTTAGCATAATACTTTGATTTGCATGTGTTACGAATGGGAGAAGCATATGCTTTGGTTTTGCATAAAGTTCAAATTTGCATGTGTTGCAAATGTGGCAGTCATGCTTGGTTCTTGCATGAGCTAAGAGATTTATATGTGTTGCAAATAGAATAGCTTATTGTTGCTTTTAATTGAAATCTTATTTGAACTAGTATTGCTTGGAGCTAAGCTTTGCATTTGTTGCAAAAGGAGAGAGCTCAAGCAATTTGAAGCTTAATTTGGTATTGTTTGGAGCTAAGCTTTGTATGTATTGCAAAAGGAGAGAGCTTAAGCAATTTCAGTTTTATTGTTTGCATAGAGTTAGAGAATTGCATGTGTTGCAAATACATAGCTCAAGCATTTGAGTTTGATTTGGTGTTGCATGAGGCTATGGATTTGCATGTGTTGCAAAAGGGAATAGATCATGCAATGTGGTTTAATTGCTATTTGCGAATGGGTTTTGCAAATGAGCGGGAGGTTATGGGTATCGATCCTAGAGCATACAAAGAGGGCATTTGCAATGTATTTGCTAAGTGCCATGATTATGTGTTGATCACCTCATGGCTAAAAAGATTGAGCACAAAGGTTCTTGGTTTATTTGTAAAATGTGTTTTGCAAATAAGTTGAATAGTTTAATTGCGATTCTTTAGAGCATGTGAATAAAGATTGCAAATATGTTTTGCAAAATGATTTGATCATATATTGATCATCATATGGCTCAAATAATTAATCTTTGAAAGTTTAGAGAAAAGATTTTAGCGAAAATTTGGATTTCTCTCTTAGGCCTGCACTACTGAAGGTAGTAGAACGGTAGTACCACTGAGGCCGACGGTACCACTTATGGGTGTGGTATTGCCGCTCGGCTGGCACTATCGGCCTTAAGCCATCGGTAGCTTTTTAGCCAAGGGGCTGTTTTTGTGCCCAAGCCTCGGATGGCACTACCAGGCTCAAGGAGCGGTATTGCCGGAGGTCCGATAGCACCGCTCGTTTTCCTACGGTAGTGTCGAGATTATAGCCGTTGTTGACCGTTGGAGGTCAAAGCCGACACTACTGGGGCCCAGAGGGCGGTAGTGCCGGATTTACTGAGTTTGCCCGTTTTGCCCCCCAAACGACTAGATTTCATGTGGGGGCTATAAAACGATCCCTTAGGGGGCATTGAGTGGTTGATGAGTTCATTTGGGTGTTATTGAGAGTGAAGTGCATGTGTTCCACTCCAATTTGACATTTGAGCTAAAGAATGAGTCCTAATTGCATGTGTTGCAATTAGGAGTGGGTTGAGTCCTCATTGTGCATATGTTGTACTTGAGGAGGATCATAAGTGCATGTATTGCACTTAGGTTATCACCAGAAGCGCATGTGTTACGCTAGGTGAAGCTCAAGTGAGAAACTCGACTTATTATTTCTGGAGGTTGCCGCCTCCTAGACGGCATAGGTGTGTGAAGCTCTCAATGAAAATTGTGAGAAGGCCGCCAAAGTTTGTGAAGGCCGGAGCACGTCTGCCCAGAGGGGTGAAGGTGTTACCACTAATAAAATTAAGGCGGGTGCTCAAGTGCGGAGCCGGTCCAAAGAGTTGGGCTTGTCTCAATGTGGATTAGGAGAGACCGGCAAGTCTTCGAGACTACGGAAAAAGTAACGTGTCACTTTTACTTTCAAGCATTTATTTTATTGTATTTTTTTCAATTGCTTGATTGTATTTAGAATTGCTTATTCTTGCTTGCTTGATTAGTATAACAATATTTGATTAGAGACTTAATTAGTTAGGCCCTGTTTGTTTCGGCTTTTTCATCGGCTTAAAAGCCAAAAAGCCTAAGCCGAAACAAACGACTAGCTTTTAAGCTGGTCTTTAAAAAAGCCAAAATCCCATGTATAACTATAAGCCAAAAGCCAGACAAGAGGAGCTTTTTGGGGCCTTTTTGAATGGAATAATCCTTTGCCACTAAAAGTCTACAAAATTACCCACCAAATGCCATCATATATAAATTGAGAATTCATCCACCATCTCATTTAGGGTATTTTAGACTTTTCATCTATAAGCTGTACCATCTAACCCATTAATAAGCCATGATACCAAACAATATGTCTTGGCTTAAAAGCAGACGGCTTAAAAACTCATTAAGCCAAAAGGCTAGCTTTAAGCTAAAAGCTAAAAAGCCTAAGCCGAAACAAACAGAGCCTTAGTGTACTAGTGAGCCTATTTGTTTTAGGTTTTAATTGTCAAAACCGTAGTTATTTGCTTCCAAATAATTGTTTAGGTTTTGGCATAAGGTTGATTAAAGCGTATCTAGTTTGTGAGAAGATTTTATAAACGCCTATTCACCTCTCCTCTAATTGTATCCTCGGCCCAACACCATGGCGTTTTAATATGGTACCTCTCTGTTTCTGTTTCTTTCTGTCAACACGCACATGTACAAATACTTAACATAACTTTCTATTTGAGCTGCAGGTGTTGTATGTTTCACCACCAAATGTGGAAGGTCGACATAAGATACTACACATCAATACACAGAAAATGAAGTTGGGGGAGGATGTGCATCTTTGGGGAGTGTACTCCATCCTAGGATAATACAATTGCTGTGTGCTTGAGTAATGAGGTCATGTAGGAGTATCACGAGACATCGTCGTTGGCCCATTGGTCATACGAAACTCGGTTGAACACACTGCAGTGCGTTCTTTGGAGAAACCATATTTGTTGTACTCCTAGGCAAAGCTTCGTCGAGCTGTTAACATGAAGCGCTTTGTTTCAGAATCTCCGGTTGTTATACTCGTGTTTATCCATCACTAATTTTCTGTACCACTATCTGAATATTATGTCCTCGGTTTCATATTTTCATTAACATACTACATACATGTTCCTCCAGTCCTCTGCTTCTGTAGTGCATTTTGAAATTACGTTGTGTCAAAAGACCTTTCGAAAATTCTAAAATTGCATTTAAGTCTCTTCAGAAATTCCAATAAATGCGTTCAAGTCCCTCGCCGGCTCTTTCGCAAAAGACCCTTTCTAAATTTTCAAAAATACGTGTAGGTCCTCCCACCACCTGTTTAGCAAAAAAAATCATGGTTCTGCAAAAGACCCATTCGAAAATTATGAAAATACATTTAAATCCTCCCACCACTTGTTTTGCAAAAAAAAAAAAAAAAAAAACTCATGATTCCGTAAGCTCAAATAAAAAATATCTCACGGTTTTACATCCAGACCCGAACCATATCCTTTTACAAAAAAAAAACGCAAACTTCTTTTTTTACTTAATATATGTTACACCGAATATTACTAACAAAAAAGAACTTCAACCAAATCCTACGTAACTCCCGAGCATTCTTACCCTTACTTTAATAAAAATATACTAAAATTATTATGCACATCACCTTGCTTTAAAGGTAGCTTTTAAAGTAAAAAAAATATTACCACTACAGCTTAACATTAACGGATCACAATACCAAATAAAAAATACTCTACCTTACTAACTTATTTCATATATTATTATATTATTCGCTAACACTAACTTACACCACGTTACGCTCCAGTTCAATATGATATTTGATACATCTAGAGTTTATTCAACGACTTCTGTTTTAAATTTAGTGTGTTCTTCAGTAGCATGCACGTGTGGTTTGAGCGTAAGTACGACCCCCGATGTTATTAAAAAATAAATTATAGCGGTGGAGAAAAAATATATCCTCCGATGTTGTTAAAAAATAAATTATAACAATAAAAAATGTCTTTTTATTAGCAAATGCAAGAATTTAGAAGCACAAGCACCAACCAGATTGCAGTTCAATGAGCCCATAATTAAAACTAAGTAAGATCTCGCGCTAGTATTCTTATTTATCTTATTTATTATAGTCTCATGTATTGTTTGAGACCCAACTTCGAACCGAGCTTAACGAGCCGAGCCTAACGAGCCGAGCCGAAGTTGACTCTGGTTCCAAATCAACTAATTTTTATTTTAAAAGAAAAATGAATGTAATCAGAGCAATTTTGAAACGAGCATCGAGCCAGCTCAACGACCTTTTTTTCCAGCCCTACGCGCTACGTCGTTCGAAGCGAAATTTGGTTCAGTGGTTCTTTTTGTAAAAAAAATAGTAAGAGGATATTAATGTAACTTTTATTTTCTGAGGGGGGTTTTGTTAAAAAAATAGGTTGGCTAGAAGTCGACGGTGAATTTGCGTTATTACGGTTTTTTTTTTTTTGCAAAAGCAACATGCGAAGGACCCATTCTCGAATATACGGAACTATGGGGGACTCCTTTGAAAAACTACCGTGGAAGAACCTAGATGTAATTTTGGTTTTTACAAAAACAACTTTGGAGGATTTGTTCGTGAATCTGCGGAACTGCAGGGTTTTTTTTGGCAAAATATCCGGTGCAACCACCGTGCAACCCTACTAAAAAAAGTTCCAAAAAATTCTGAAAAAAATCATGGATATACATCTCAACTTACCCCATCTACGTAGAAAATTTCATGATCAAATACGTCCTATGCTAGAAGTTACAAAAAAAAAAACAAATTTTGTGATGTCTACTGTAGCAAGATTCCAAACGAAAATTTGTCTTTTTTGTAACTTCTAGCATAGGACATATTTGATCATGAAATTTTATACGTAGATGGGGTAAGTTGAGATGTACATCCATGATTTTTTTCAGAATTTTTTGGAACTTTTTTTAGTAGGGTTGCACGGTGGTTGCACGAAAACGGTGGTTGCACCGGATATTTTGCCTTTTTTTTTTTATAAAATTACTATGGAAGGATCTGAATGTAATTTCAAATTTTGCGAAGAGCCTTTTTGCAAACACATGGCAACACATGGGCCGGCTGGTTGCTCCGAACTTCCCGGCTTTAATAGATTGGATATTCACACTAGTGCTCGTGAATGGTGATTGATACAAGGTTAAATCTTTGTAATCTCGCCATTACCATGTGCGAACGGTATTTCTGCGAAAGGCACCCTGAACTTAGTGGTTATTACTGATCGCCGCCTTCTAGAAACCATATTCCTCACTAGCTAAACCAGGGTCAAAATTTCGGCGAAATTCGGCGAGATCCCGGCGAAATCTCGGATTTCGGACCCCTCTGAGATTCAAAATTCTGGAAAATTCAAAAAAAAATTCAAATCTCGGATTTCTCGGCGAGATCTCAGCAATTTCGAGCGAGATTTCGTAGTTTTTTTTGCCGGATTTTGATTTTTGTGTATTGTATTTGCTTGGGTTTAGGATCAAGATTATCCACAAAAAATTTCAAAAAAATTTAACATGTTTTTGACCATTTTTTGGTCGGTTCAATTTGTCGGTTAGAACTTTCCGAATTTTTTAAATTTTTTCAAGATTGATCATCTTCTGAATATTTTATGGATGTGTTAGGATCATTCACAAAAAATTTCAAACTTTTTAAACTGGTTTACACTTTTTTAATACATAGGAACTTTTCTAGTACATTGAAACAACAGAGAGAAATGATATATGATACTGACATTGATAGTTTGAATCAATCTGTGTATGACTATGAGAGAAGTGGAGTGAAAACAGTGATACAAAAACCACTTCAAAATTATTGAATGATATATATTGAAAAACAAAATTTAAAACCTAAGATAACATGTATTTATAAATGGGTACAGTACTAACTCACCTATGTATATATGGACGTGGATTCACCTATACATGATCAGTGCTCATATTTATGGCATTGATCAGGCCTTCATCAATTCAATCACATGCACGTCATGCTAGGTCAGCCTTGAACTTTATATCACCAAACCTGAAGTAGAGCTCAATAGATCTTTTTTTACTGATCAAAACTCAAAACTGTAAGTGGTTTCAAAGAAAGAATCTCCCTCAGAATTGCAGGTGGTTTCAAAGAAAGAACCTCCCTCAATACATAGGAACATATATAAAACTTTTCAAATGACTTGAAGTTCATTTGTTACATTTCAAAAATAAAAAACTGATTTTATATACGGTTTTTATCATGACTTTACCACTGTTAGATTTTTTAAAAATTCCTCATACTTAATCATCATCTCAATTTTTTATGGGAACATTAGTGATGTCTGAGGACTATCCAAAAAAAATTTCAAAATTTTTTGATGTGTTTTGGACCATTTTTCGGACGGTTCAATGTGGACCGAGATCTCGGTAATTTCGGCTGAGATCTCGGATTTCCCGGTTGAAAAAAAACGGATTTGAAATTTGGTTTTTGCATTTCGTTCGAATTTTGCCCGAAATTTCCGAAGCTCGTCAAGATTTCGGATTTCGGTCACCTCCGAGATTTTTCCAAAAACGAGATTTTTAACCTCGTAGCTAGCCAGATCGGCTTGAACGGGATCACATGGAAAAAAAAAGCAAAAAAATGTTATGAAACGATGGTTATCATTGTAAATTAATCATAATGCACTGATTGAATACTAAGAATAATTATAGAGTATAGGAGATAACAATTCTTCTTCTTTATGGGAGATGCCATATTTACAGTAAAAAATCCATTTGAGATATATTTAGATTTACTTATAATAAAATAAAGTTCAAACATATTTAAACAACTATCACTAAAAGCTCTGATATATCTAAACATAAACAACCATTTGTTCATTCCGCTTTAGTCCAAAACGAACAGACAACCGAAATTAAAAACGGCTAATCTGCTAAGATTCGCTCTGATCTTCGATTTTTTTTACTGGACTACTATTTGTTGCACTTTAGCCCCTGATATTTTGCTTTATTACTACTTTCCCTCCCTCTCGCCGTCTCGCGTCCTGCCGCCTCTCCTGCGCTCTACCCGCTTTCCATGATTCCATCTCAACCCTGCCGCGAATCCAAACGCATCGAAACACGCGCTCGAACAAAAAGGACAGGAGAAGCGGGGAGAGAAGGCCAAGAAGAGGCCGCCGCGTTTGAGGAGTTGCTCGCAGAGCAAAGAAGCAAGGAGCAGGAGTGTGCAGCGCCACCGCGCGCGCGCGCTGCGTGCATCCCCTACGTACGTGGGAGGAGGAGGAGGTGGAGCGCATGGGGTCGAGGCGGCGCCGCCACCACAACCACGGCGGGTGGGTGGTGCCCTCGGTGGCGCCGGCCGCGGCGGCGTTCGCGGCGGCCGGGCTGCTGCTCATCGTCGTCGCGTTCCACTGCTTCCTGTCGCCGCCGCTCGGTGGTGGCGGCGGCGGCGGCCGTCGTGTCGTCCGTCGCCCGAACCTACCGCTCTTGGTAGGCGCTCTCTAAAGCTGAGATTTTGGGACAACGGGAGTCGCCGGTTCATGCAATGTGTTGGCCTCCGATTTCATCCAGTTCCTGCCTTAATGTGGATTCTTTTTTTTTTGTTCTCCCCTTTGTTTCTCTGAGCAGTTGAACGAGCCAGGCGAGCTGCGTAGAAATGTAGTTGGCACCGTGGAGTTTTCCGTTCCCGTGAGTGGATAATTCTGCGTTTGGTTAATCGGTTCTTGCGTTTCGCGGGAGAATTCACTGGTCAACTCGTCCAATTCTGGATTTGCAGAGTGGTGGGAGCAAGCTGGGGGAAGAGCTCTGGGTGTCGAAGGCGGCGAGCAACTTCTTCGGCTGCAGCAAAGCGACCAAAGAATTCGCTGGTACGCGTTATTTGCAACATTTTGATTTCTTTTCGTATACGAAAAGTTTTGCTTGGGAGAAGATTAGAATTGCTACTGTTTGTGTTTGGTAGCAATAAAGCTCGCTTTTTTTTTTATTGCTCGGCAGATGCCAAGGCCGTCACCGAGTCGAATCGCTATCTGATGATCGCGACGAGTGGGGGCCTGAACCAGCAGCGAACAGGGGTAAGAGGATGATACATGCTGCCAATTGAGCAATCTACCATCAAAATGTTCAATTTTTTTATTGATTGCACAATGCGATAATTAAATTATCCTGTGATTTCAGTGCATACATAAACAATCTGAATTCTTGGTGGCCTAATGCCTTGTTTGGCAATGATGAGGTGTTAGCTACTATTCTAGCTTCAAATCCCTTTTCTTCAATTGTACGCGCGCAGCGTGTACTAGTTAGTTATTTACCCTCAACTAGTCTCTGATACTATCGGCCGTCACCTAGTTATACTCCAACAACTTGATGCCCTGCGTGACTGCATCCGTGCATTTCTGTCTTTTTTTGGTATACTTCAACAACTTTGGACGCCCTGCGTGACTGCAACTGTGCATTTCTTTCATTTCTTGTTATCACTAGCTGCTATTTACAACTAGTCAATACCCTCTATCTTTAGAAATCCTGACTTGCTAATTCTGTTCGTGAATAATCTGAACAACTACCCTCTATAAGAGTTTGTTATTGGTGACAAGCTTGCTCTAATCTTAGTTTCCATATTTAATTAGCAACATGTATTCAGTGAATTAGTTGCTTGTATGAGCTCAGCTCATCTCTTTGCTCCTTAATGCATGGAGAAATGAAGCTATGAAAAAAAAATCCTGTTCCAACATCAGTAGTTTTCTCAAGATTTTTTTTTTAAATAATACCTTTTTTAAAAGGAATTGCAGTTTTAATACTCGAAAAATTAAAATTGCAAAATTAATATGTAATCGCCAGACCGTACGGCGAATACCCTATTTTCGCCATATGGTATGGCGAAAATACCCTATTTTCGCCATATGGTATGGCGAAAATACCCTAATTACCTGATTAAAGTCGATTAACCGTCGGCTGTTTGGTTAAGGCTATTTTCGCCAAACCATATGGCAAAAATAGTATTTTCGCCGTACCATATGGCGAAAATACCCTATTTTCGCCATACCGTTCGGCGAAAATAGCCTTGATTCCCGTGTAGCAGATTAACTGCGGATTTAGTGTATCGTCGCCACACGGTTCGGCGAAAATAGGGTATTCGCCGTACGGTCTGGCGATTACATATTAATTTTGCAATTTTGATTTTTCGAGTATTAAAACCGCAATTCCTTTTAAAAAAAAGTATTATTTAAAAAAAATTTGTTTTCTCAACGTGATTTGCCCCATATTTTTTTATTGAATTATACTTTTCCGTGAATGATGGGAGAACTATGCTGCTTCTCTGATTTTCAGATCATAGATGCTGTTATTGCAGCCCGCATTCTGAATACAACACTAGTCATTCCAAAGCTCGATCAGAAATCCTTCTGGAAAGATGCGAGGTTACAATCTTTACCCTCTCTTGGGTCTAGCAAAGTACCTTCTGCTAATATTTTGTTCTGTATTGCAGTGATTTTGCAGAGATATTTGATGTTGATTCATTCATATCCTCACTCTCGAATGATGTAAAGATCATATGGCAAGTACCTGATAAGAATGGGAAAACACCATCTCCATATAAGATGCGTGTTCCTAGGAAGTGTACTCCAAAATGCTACGAGAACCGAGTACTACCTGCTCTTTTAAAAAAGCATGTAAGCATTACAGTTTGTCAACCTGACGTGCTTCTTATGTTACAAAACTTTTGGCTAAAAATGCTCAATTCTGACATGTTTCTTGCATTTCCACCCATGCAGGTTGTTCAGCTAACAAAATTTGACTACCGGGTTTCCAATAGGTTAGAGACTGATCTTCAAAAGCTGAGGTGTAGAGTTAATTATCATGCACTACAGTTCACAGATCCAATTCTGAAAATGGGTCAGATGCTTGTTCAAAGAATGAGAGCCAAAAGTGGACTCTTCATTGCTCTTCACCTAAGGTAATATTTTTTTGGTCGAAAATCTGTGTTGCCTACACAGTACAAACGAACTCTGTTACGCACATAAGCTATATGACAGATTTGAGCCTGACATGCTCGCCTTCTCCGGATGCTACTTTGGGGGTGGGGACATTGAGAGAAGGGAACTAGGTGCAATTCGTAAGAGGTGGAAGACACTGCATGTAAGAGAGTAGTATCTCCTAGTGATGGATATTTTTTTTTTCGAAATTAGAGGCAGGAGCACTGCCCAATCAATTAAGAACCTAGTGATGGATATTGACGTATGATCATTTCAGATTTTTACAGTTACACATTTGTATATTTATGAGCAGGCAAGCAACCCTGACAGAGAACGCAGGCATGGCAAATGCCCTCTAACACCAGAAGAAGTTGGCCTCATGCTCAGGGCATTGGGGTTTGGGAAGGACGTGCACCTATACGTTGCATCGGGGGATGTATATGGAGGAGAGGAGACATTGGCACCTCTGAAAGCGCTCTTCCCAAACTTTCACTCGAAGGAGACTCTAGCAAGCAAGGAGGAGTTGGCACCTTTCTTGTCATTTTCGTCTCGCATGGCTGCCCTTGATTTTATCGTGTGTGATGGGAGCGATGTTTTTGTGACAAACAATAATGGCAACATGGCCAGAATGTTGGCTGGTCGAAGGTAATTTTTAATGTCTTGTTCTGAATAATTTGAATGGCAGTAGATTCAACAAGACCAAACTGTTGCTTACATCTTCCAATACCCTCTAAAGAAGCGGTGATTAATTGACAAAATATTGGTTTCAGGAGATATTTCGGGCACAAGAGGACCATAAGGCCCAATGCTAGGAAGCTTAACTCACTCTTTCTCAATCGAACCAGCATGAGTTGGGATACATTTGCATCCAAAGTTCAGACGTTCCAAAAGGGATTTATGGGGGAGCCCAACGAGATTAAACCAGGAAGAGGTGAATTCCATGAGCACCCTATGGACTGCATATGTGCAAGGACAAAGGGCAGAACTGGACACAGTAAGCCACACCTAAGTAAACGTGATGGGGAGTTCGACTGGAAGGATTTGGACTATGGAGAGAATACACCCTTGGGAAGGGATTCATCAAATGAAAATGATTCAGATTATAGTCTTGCTGGTGGATCAGACATTCCTGAATTGGAGGACATGATCTCAGACTAGCCACTTAAAATGGATAATTATCATAATAGGTTTTGTCATTTCAAAGGGATTGGTGGTAAAGCTTTTTGTGGACATAAGCTGCTACATAATTTATCTTCTCCTGTTTGTTCTTGGAGATATATAGAAATCAGGAAGAGCTTCTTACAGAATAGACAGGTAAATACGAAATACTTGAAGTGAGTAAATGACATTAGCCTTTATACACTCGATGATATGCGTCATACATGACCTTATTGTTTGATTCTCATAAATCATAATATACACCGGCTTTTAATCGTAGTTCTAACAATATTAAAGCTCGAATGCTCTCTATGTCTTGTCAATGCAGAAGGCCTTCAGTATGAGCAAGACAATTGTACAGTGTTTGATTAGACTGAACAAATGCTGAGGGGCCAAATTAGAAGACTTTTTTTTCATGGTTATTCATTCATATCTTTTAGCTTGTACCGTAAATAGATGCTAAAGCCTTTTTCCACTTTAAAGTTTTCGATGTAATGTGCTTGTTAGAGTTTTGTGGGTTTGATAGTTACTCTTGATTTTTGTTTGACAATAAATGGTTGTAACTAATCTTTCTGGCTTCCCATGAAATTTGTACATAACTTGAAACATGAAGGTAAAAAAATTGTACCGAGAAAGTGTCGGAATTATTGACTGATGCAGAGCTGCCCCTTTTAGATTTGAATTTTGATGTTTTTTACAGCTTTCAGCTTCTTTTTTTGTTTAATTGTTGACATTTCAGTGTGCTGAATGTTCCTTGAGACTTTTCATTATAGGCTAATGTTCTCCAAGTTAGTTATGGTAGTTTTCTTCATTTTCTTGAGATTGCTGACTTGAACTGAGTGGTTGTTTATTGTTCTCTTGTACGTATATCAGATTACAAGTGTAAGTTGGGTGCTCTAAACTAATAGCTTGCAGGTTTTGCCCAAACTGGCTGAAACTCGGGTGTATATGTGTAATTGTTTGATATTATTTTTTGAAAACATTTTGTGGTGAAACATGCTCTTTCAGTTTCAGAATGTCGACCCATGTGTTTCTCTCATGGCTTAGAGTTGGAACTGGAGACACCGCAGAGAGTAGTTAACCCGGTCATCCCACAAAATGAGGTACAATTTGTTTGTTTTTGGAAGCCGCAAACCTCTAATTATAAGTAGACATTATGAAGAGGGGGGCATATTTGCACCCCTGGAATTGGACACTTATCATACATACGATACATGGGCTATGAAAGCAGTATAGATTTAGCAGGCAATAAGACATCATCTGTTGTGTGTAGGAGGGAGGCAGATCAAATGTAGTTTCTGTGGGTATTGCAACTTAAAGCAGTTCCTACAGGCGTGGACCGTCCGATCAAGCAAATGAATGGCTCAGATCGTTCAAATCCATTTGCTACAGTGCCATTTTGCTACAGTGCTTTCAAATCGATCTGAGCCGTCTCTTTTCGATCCAACGGCTCGCGCGCAACTGCTTAAGTTGCAGTCACTCATTGTGCATTTGGTTGCATGTACCAACTGGTATATGTATGAAATGGTTCAAAAAAATCATCTATGCGTTTGGTTGCTTGAATGGAACCATCCCATTCTGAATCAAGTGATACAAATTTGAGGAATATTCCCTCTAGATGTTGATCGCTGAAATAAAACAGGGATCTTTACAAATGCGCTTCTAGAATACTGGTCCAGGACTTGTGTTGAATGGCTCTACTTGTTGGGTTAGTACAGTAGGCGACGGACAATGTGGAGGACTGACGCTAGGGCCGGTGAGAACAGCAGATGCCAGAAACAGAAATACATGTCATATTTGAAGCATGGACGGCGACGAACGGCTATGGCTAACAAGCAAAACCAGGATCGGAGAAACGGTGATCGACCACCGATTGATGACGTGCTGGGAACGTCGAGTCGCTGTAGTTGGCAGTGAACTGTTCGATGCCATTGCACTTGCGCTGACGAGTTCCACGTCTCGCGAAGCAGGAGGCATGATCTGGCAACCCGTATAATTATCCTAGGTAACGATAATGGTACTATTATTACGTCAAGATAATTACAATGATATCGGAATATTAGCTACTAAAATGTCAAGAAGTTTCATATTTTAACAGTTAATACATAATGTACAGAGTGTTGCAGCAGAACAATAATTAGAAACCGAATGAAAATTTATTACCATCATTGCGACGCAAGGCTAGAAGTTTATTACACCATTAACCTTACATAGTAACTAAAGCACAACTGAAAGTAATTACGCAAAATAATACCCAGTAGATCAACATAAACCGTCATAAGGTTCACTTCTCACCCCTGTCCTCCGCGTAGTCCTCCTCGTAACCCTAAACCTAGGAGTGATCCTCACTCCATGCCCCGTAGGCATATCCATAGCAATCCGAGTCCCAAACAATTACTTGAACATCAGGGCTATTTCGTGAGCAAGGGAAAAGTTAAGAAAGAGCGAGTACAAGAATACTTAGCAAGCATTAATAACAATGTGCATGGTATGAAATGTTCCCACACATTCCTCACATCCTTTTTACTGAAAGTATGGTTTTATTAAGGAAATAGTTGTGTTGTCGATTTTTAAATTAGAAAGCTCTCACTACTACAAGAATACACATTAGAATCGGTTCTTTTTCGTCATCACAATCGGTTTTAGTGACGATAGAAAGTCCAACGATTGTAATGAGGAATAGCTATCACAGTCGGTTTTCTCCCTGATTGTGATGACCCCCTCATCACAATCGGTTGCCATTTTCACTATTAAACATTGTTATGACGGTTTTAACACAAAACGAAGAGATTTCCCCAGGAGGTCATCCTCACCCATCCTAGTTAGTACCTAAGCACGCTTAACTAATGAGTTTTGCCGCCAATTTTAATGCCAAATGCAAGCACTTCCCGAGAGGTCACCCATCCTAATACTACTCTCACTCAAGCACGCTTAACTTCAGAGTTCTTATATGATCTAGTACCGTAGTGTTGTTATGATAGCATTTGAAAATATAACGCGTCTCCCTCCCCTTAACCCCACAAAGCACCCGAACACTAATGTTAGTATTCTTATACTTCGAATTTACTCTGACTTGGGTGCTACAAAATTTAACTAAGTGACCAATTTAGTACCGTAGTGTTGGTATGATAGCATTTGAAAATATAACGCGTCTCCCTCCCCTTAACCCCACAAAGCAAGCACCCGAACACTAATGTTAGTATTCTTATACTTCGAATTTACTCTGACTTGGGTGCTCCAAAATTTAACTAAGTGTCCAATTTTACTATGACGCCCAATTTTCACTTTGGTGGTCACGAGCACATCACAATCGGTTCTGAACAAGAACCGATTGTAATGACACCGTTATCACAATCGGTTCAAGTGGAGAACCGATTGTGATGAAAACCTATCTGTCGGTTACGGTAGGAACCGATTGTGATGACCACCCTCATCACAATCGGTTCTGAGCTAGAACCGATTGTGATGAGGGTGTCATCACAATCGGTTCTAGCTCAGAACCGATTGTGATGAGGGTGTCATCACAATCGGTTCTATCTCAGAACCGATTGTGATGATACCTTCATCACAATCGGTTCTCAGCTAGAACCGATTGTGATGTGGTGTCCACCACACCTTTAATTCTATTTTCCATCTAATTTAAGTTCAAGCCGAGTCGGTCTCCACTTTGCTACTTTCTGTATATATGCTATTGGAATGCATTCCTTTCATTGCCTTCACAAAAAGCAATAGGTTTGATTAGTAGTGTCAGTTTTAATAATTGTTTTGAATTATGTGTTGTTCTTGGATGGAGTGGAAAGAATGTGCAAGTAATTACTAATAATTATGCGTTGAGTGGAAAAATTCTTCCCTTTCCTTCCTTATGGAAGTATTGTCCTGTATATTTTAACTAAAATAGGTTCAACAGCAAGTTAACAAGTTGGCAAGTTTGTACTTTTACTTTGCTGGTACTTTACCCTTGAAATGGCATTAGCTTGTCTCAATTAGACATGGCAATCTTACAACTTTATTTACAATACAACCCTCTTTAATGATCTACACGCATGTAATTTCTTCCATGTGTGTCGTCGTCACCACTAAGTGCTTGCTTATAAATATGCTAAAAACCTCAACTGAGAGAAAATAGAGGGGAAATCTTCTCAAGCTGGGGCTTCAACTTACCCTCTTAACACACATCCTTAAGGATTTCAGATTTTTCTCCCACAAGTCTAAGTTTCAATAAGAGTATGTTCTATTTTTCGGGGTGGCAACGGTTATTTTTTGCTCTAGAACACCAACAACAGAGGAGAGTTCATCCCGAGAGGATATAAACCTTGCGCGTCTCATCACAATCGGTTCTGAAAAAGAACCGATTGTGATAAGGGTCCCTCATTACAATCGGTTCCTAGAAAGAACCGATTGTGATGAGGAAACGGGTTATCACAATCGGTTCTGAGAAAGAACCGATTGTGATGATGGACTTATCTGAGAAAGATGATAAGTCCATCATCACAATTGGTTCTTTCTCAGAACCGATTGTGATAAGTGGTATATCATCACAATTGGTTCTGAAAAAGAACCGATTGTAATGAGACCCCTCATTACAATCGGTTCTTTTGAAACTGATTCATGATGAAGCGAGTTATCACAATCGGTTCTTAGAAAGAACCGATTGTGATGATGATTCTTATCTGTCGGTTCTTTCGTGAACCGATTGTGATAACCTATTACCAAAATTTACGAATGACATACACGTATCACAATCGGTTTTTTAGTCAAAAGTTTGGAACCGACACAAATGAAGCGATAGTGATGTATCATTTTGTAGTAGTGTCTACTAGCACTCGTATATGAAATACATTTAGCTTTTGTAGCCTCTCATCCATGAGACAGGCATGAATTCATAATTTTAACCACACAGATTTATACCACTTTACCCACAGTGATCCCGACTTCCGTTAGGACCTCAGATAGTTTATCACTACTTAGATACTATATCTCCAACCCTAATAGCTAACGAGTCATAGTGTCCTTGACCGTTCCCCAACTATCTGTAGCGTACCAGTTATATCATGCCTTCCACACATCAATAATACTCAATCTCGTGACGTTTAAATATAGCGCTTGGAACAGTCAACTCATAGCTCGGTTCCAAATCGTGGTCTCACCGTACCATCTAGTCTACCCGGCTTCCTACTTTTAGTTATCTACTCATACCCAATATGGAGATCATAATACCTTTATTCCTACTTTATATGGGCCTTAAATGCCGGTCGTGCCCCTTTATTCGGCCCAAGGCTAGGCCGAATCTCCATTTCCTCCTCCTCCTTATCCCTAACCTCCCTCTCTCCACTCTCTTCCAATCCGTTGCCCCTCTGGTTCCCTCCCTTGCCTCTATCCCCGATGCAGCCACGCTGGTCGGTGGCTTCCTCGCCTCGGTTGCTGCAGCCTCTCCCCGTCGGCACTTCCCCATCGCTCCCCTCTCTCAGCATCGTCGACCCCTGGTCTCCTCCCTCGCCTCCGACTCTCGGCACTACTGCCTACTCCCCTTCCTTTACTAGCTCGAGTGAACCATGCTGCCTTCGAATCCCAAGTGCCACCCTCGAGCCCTGGATCAACCATGGCTCCCCTGCCATTGACGAATCCATCTATCCTTCTCCTCTACCGCTAGCTCCCTCTCTCTTTCCCCTCTACTACCGATTCCATTTCCCTCTCCCCTCTACCGGCGGCTCCATGCTCATGATTTCTTACCCCTTTTTCATTTCCTTTGATTCCCTCTAATGCGATGTGCTTGATTAATTTATTTAGTTATTTGTTTTCACTTGAGCTTTTCTTTTATCGGTCGATGATGGTGTTATGGATTGGTTTGTTCGTAGGTTGGAGGTGCTGCAATGATACCCGTGGTTATAGGAACGAGTATGGCAACTAGGGGGGATGAATAGTTGCACAGAAGCTAAAAACAATTTTTAATCTACTGAAAATTCACTCCAAAACAGATTCAAATAATTGCTTTGTAATCAACAAAAACATAGTAGATGCATTCGGTAAATCGCAAATTCCCGAAGATCTAACCGTAGGATTGATGTAAAATTTCTACTGTAGAAAGTAGATTCAATTTAGAAACTAACTCAAAAAGAATCAGCTCAATCAAATCTACGGATCCCAAGTTAAAAGCTTCACAAGTTGACTGTGTCGAAAACGACTAGTTCGAACCAGTCCGATCGTGACAATCAAGTTCGGACCGCTCCGATCCAAGTTCGGACCAGTCCGATCAGAATCGTCAAGTTCGGACCAGTCCGAACTTGATGAAATCGGTTTTTGTAGATGTGTTCGGTAAAACGTGATTTCCCGAAGATCTAACCATCGGATTGATCTGAAATTTTAACACAAGATACTAGATTCCAATATGAATCAAAAAAAGGAAAAATCAACTCCATCGGACTTACAGATCAAAAGCTATAAGCTTTGCAAATTGACTGTTTCAAAATCGACTAGTTCGAACAAGTCCGATCGTGAGCGTCAAGTTCGGACCGCTCCGATGTAGGTTCGGACCGCTCCGATCAGAGTCGTCAAGTTCAGACCAGTCCGAACTTGATGATATCAGCTTTTTCAGATGTGTTTGGTAAAACACGAATTCCTGGAGATCTAGCCGTCGGATCGATGCGAAATTTAGATACAAGAAACTAGATTCCAATACGAATCTAACAAAGGAAGAATCAACCTGATCGTACTTACGGATCAAAAGTTATGAACCTCGCAAGTTTGCTATAACAGAATATGACGAGAATTTATCTAACCAAAACTTGTAGGTTAAACAAAAACGACAAAAGATTAATCAACTAAATTTTGAGCAACCCTAAAACAATACCCTAGAAAGGTTTTTGATGGATCAAAACAAGATAAAACTCAAGGAACAAAAACCAATCTAGAATAAGAATAAGCATGCAAACAAGAACCAAAACAGGGAACACTGTAGCAACGTGGTTTAGCACGCAAGGATCTGAAAGCATTGATCTTTATTTCTTTTGTCTAAAGTACTCCCATCAAAAGAGTACAAACCCTAAACAAAGCTGCGCTCAGCTCTCCTGGCGCAATGCACTACTACTCTGCTTAATTGCATAAACAGGAGGTACAGAGGTACCTCCCCTTATTTATACAGAGCAAATACAAAGAATCCGAATACAACTCCCACTCCAAATATGGAAGGAGTTTGTATTCAACACAAGTCCACTTGGCCCATCCTGGCCGAATACAACTCTTGCACGTATGTACAGCCCACATGCCATACTCACGTGACTAACCACTCTGCACGCGTACGGCCACTCTGCTTACTCACATGACTAACAATTATGCACGCGTATGGCCCACCTACCATACTCACGTGACTAACTAGTCTTCATGTGCACCGTTCTCTAGCCCGAACGTCCCGCATGACATACTCGACCATTAGAACCTCGATTCCTCCCTGAACCTAGTCCTGAACCTCAGTTCATCCATGAACCTAGTTCCGGTCCCATCATCGACCACGTTCGCCCTCGAGCAACACCTGCACATGAACAAACCACAAAAAAATTTCGAGCACAAGTTCACGACTTGACTCAACATTAGTCCATGCAACTACCCACATGAGCATTACATACAAATCAACCCAATTTCAAATTTGCAAAAACCTAATCCGAGTACATCAAGTTCACGCCGGATCAAAAACCTTTGTCCGGCGCACATGCTTAGTTGGCGTGCTATTTCCTTTGCACAGGTGTGCTATTTTCCATTCGCAAGCATGCTATTTGCCTTTTGCAAGAGTGCTAGCAGGCGTGTTATTTCCCTTCAGCAGGCGTGCTATTTTCCTTCAGCACGCGTGCTATTTTCCTTCCAAGAGAGAAACTTAGCCATACCAAAAGAACGAGTAATACAACACATACACAAGCACCGCACATGCCATGAACACAAACACTTTGCAATGCCAAATTCATCACCAAGCCAATTTTTCATCATATGATTTCACAGTGGACCTCCCGTATGCCGGGGAGTACGGGGGGGGGGTCATTGGGCATACACGGTGTCACCCCTAGTGCGGCCATCCTCTAAGATCACTGGTTTGTTCTAGCTTAGCTACGGACTAACCTCATTCCTTTGTGCATTCTGTACTCCTAAAGCTAGCAAATGAAATGCTTGCATGCAAACCTGGTGAGGTGAGGTCAGATGGGGATGGGATCGTGATAATTGTTGGGTTAATGGTGAGGGTTGGTGTTCCTTGTTCTTCCTTGGTTGGATGGTTGGAGCTCCCTTGCTCTTGGCTTGGTTGCCGTTGGTGGCTTGAGGTTTTCTTGCTCCTAGCTTCGGTGGTGAGGTAGTATTCTGGTGATTGATTTCCTCCCTTTGCTTTTAATCGTGCCCGAGATTATTTTTTTACTATGTGAGATGTTTTAGTACTATTCATGCATGACAACAGTTACCCAACTACGAGCAGGTTTATATTTTTTCAGATGATAAAACCCACTATAGCAAGAAGTGACAACTGGCCCCAGATGGTCTGGTATTTCGATGATCATTCTTTAATCGCAATTGGGTCTAATGGCAATTAGATTATTCCTAATTTCTTATATGTATGTGTCTTATTTGCATTGGTTGTAACTAACGGTTGCATGTGATCAAGATGGAAGCCACCCAAAGATGACGGTAGTTTTGTGTTACTTTGCATAATCTTCTATATTTTATTTGTTGTCTTAATAAGTTGTATAAGATTCTGTTGTACGAGGTTGTTTTCATGTGATGTATTATGAAATCAATAAAATGATGTTTACATTTGTTACCGATTTTAGTTAATTGTATTATTATTCTATTTACACATGTTATTAGATTTACTAAGTTTTCAAGTTCCTTCACATGGCGAGATGAAGATTAATTAATTGACGGAATTATACACCCTACCAACATCGTCGTCCTAGCAAATGCATAATACTTCTCTTTTAAAGCCCATGGAATTCAAGCCCAAGGAGGCATGCCACGTCATCGCCTTGGCGTTGAGGTCCCCGCAAATCCAAAATTACGTCTAAGTCCTTCTACTGATAATTTTTGAAAAAAAGCCCCATACTTCCACATATTTGTGAATAGGTCCTCAATAGGTTTTTATAATCGCAGATAGGTCCTTCCAGTATTTTCCCCAAAAAACTATTTTTTTCCCCAAAAACGCAACACAGATTCGCCGATGACTCATAGCCAACCAATCTTTATAAAAACACCGCGTACGCAAATTTTCCGACGGCTCCTAGCCAACCAATTTTTTAAAACACCACCGAGAAAATCGACATTATGTTTTTTTTCCTTTCGTGGATTCACGAACATGTCGTCCATTGGTTAAGGACCCTATAGTTACGCAAATTCGTCGATGTCTCCTAGCCAATCAATTTTTTTTAAAAAAACACCACTGATAAAACTAAAATTACCTTTTTAACAATAAGAATCTCGAACCAAATTTCACATGGCGCGGCATCGTACCCAGACTCAACCTAGTACATATCTTATGTGTAGAAGAATTCGAGCGCACTGAGGGCAGCCACGTTGCCCCCTGACGTTTTGCAAAAAAAAACCTCGGCTTTCTCCAAATTATGGATAGGTCCCTATAAAATTACAAAAAAGCCCTCAAAATATTTTTATATTTTTTTTACTCCAAACCTGTGAGAGTGGAAAACATTTTTTTCAAAATAGACCATGTATTCTTTTGATTTGCGTTTAGGTCTCTACTTCGTTATTTTGCAAAAAAAAAAAAAAAAAAAAAAAAAAAAAAAAACTCTAGTTAAATACGAATATCGAACGAGCCCTTTTCTAATTTTTCGGAGTAGCGCTTAGGTCCAAAAAGTAACAAACAGGTCCCCAACCTTTACGTCCAGGTCCTTTCTCCGTTTTTCCCGAAAAAGATATATTCGTCAACAGAGATATGTGTGCAGCTTTATCTCTAGAGTTTTTTTTGCGGCTCGATCTCTAATATTTTTCGGAATGTGTATTATTACCCGATGAACGTATAGGGTGTTAAACTCGGCATCCATAATTTATTTTGCAACTCGATATCTAATATTTTCCAAAATATGTATTATTACCCGATGAACTATAGGGTGTTAAACTCGGGATCTATAATTTGTTTTGCAACTCAATCTCTAATATTTTCCAAAATATGTATTATTACTCGGTGAACGCATAGGGTGTTAAACTCGGCATTTATACTTTTTTTTTGCAACTCGAAATCTAATATTTTCCGGAACGATCTCTAATATTTTTCAAAACATGTATTATTACCCGGTGAACGCATAGGATGTTAAACTCAGCATCTATAAATTTTTTTTGTAACTCGATCTCTAATATTTTCCAAAACATGTATTATTACCCAGTGAATGCATAGGGCGTTAAACTCGGCATCTATAATTTTTTTCAACTTAAAATCTAATATTTTCCGAAACATGTGTTATTCTTTTTTTTTGAAAAAAGACCCATTGTTACGCAAATTCATCGACGGTTCCTACCTAGCGTATTTTTAAAAAAAATCCAAGAAAACAAAAAAAACTTAGATCTTCCTATCTTTTTTCAGAAAAAAAAACTTGTATCAAATTTCGTACGGCGCAGCAACGCGCGCAGCCCTACCTAGTTCTCTTTGTCATTGAGAAAGATGATGGTGTGGTGGGGATAAGAAACAGAGGCGCCGAGGCTATGGGCCTGTTTGGTTAATTTGCTTTCAATGATTACTAATACTTGACTTACTAAATTTTGGTACCGTTGATTAAATTTCGCAAGCATTTGGTTTGCTATTCTCTTCTGCCTTGGTTCTTTACAGGCTGTTTGGTTTAATCACAAATTGGTCAAACCAAATCTTACCTAAAATTGGTATGCCAAAATTTGATCACCAATTTGGTTGCCAATGTTTTGATCCAAGATTGACAATAAAATAAACTCGAGAGCCAAGGGAGAAGGTAAACTTACCAAAGTTTGGTTGCAAACTAAATTCTTGCCAAATTTGATTACCGCTGCAAAAATTTAGTAAGACAAGCATTTGCAACCAAACTAAACAACTCTAAATTTTGACAATACCAAATTTTAATAAGATTTTGAGGCAAATTCATCATTAAACTAAACAGGCCCTATGTACGTACCCTGATTTACAGTTGACATCACGGAAATTCCTAGGAAGAAATATGTTGTCCTACGAAAACTGTCGAATTATACTCTAGGTTTCACAACAACAAGAACAACAAAATCATGTCAACAACAGACCATAAAGACCAAAGAAAGCAAGGCAACCGCTCAAGGATCATCGGTACCTAGTACTACCACTGTACAACTACCATAAAGCACAGGGAAGGAGCGCAGAGAGAGAGAGGAAAAGGTTGCCCCTTGATCCTAGGTTCCACAATGTGAGACCCTCTTCGAGTAGGTTCCACAATGTTTTATTTGCCATCATAGCTCAACAAGTCTAGGCTTACCCTTCGAAACCAGGACAAGACTTCGTCGCTAGCTTCTTGACTGCGATGTAGGCACTCCGACGTTTATCCTTTCCAGCTGCCGGTTGCCTCTATCCCATCCGTTGTTGTGCACTCCAACGGCCGATTGATCGTTGTTATTGAATCCGTGAACCATCTAAACTTCTTTCTGCACGTTAATCTACACAACACATACTACCTAAAACAAAGTTCGAAGGTTTCCTCAAAGCGCAGCGTGGCCACGTCGCCCCAATTTTTTGACCGTCCGATCGTGCGCGCCAGCGGCCGAGATCGCTCCACGTTGGTTTCCGCCAAAGTTAAGCATAAAAGGAACTCGCCGATCCTTCTCTCGCCTGAGCGGGCCTCGTGGCGCGGTGGGAGAGCGCTTCACTCGCGCCCGCACAGCCCAGCTTCGAGCCCCCACGCCCTCTCGCGCGCCCGTTGTTCCGCGATTTTTCTGGCTGACGCGTGGGGCGCGCGGGATGCCGGTTTTTTTATGAAAAAACCTGGAAATTCCCGAAATTACATAGAGGTCTTATCTTTTATGAAAAGATTCTTTTATGTCTTTTTTTTTGCGAAAAAGCCTTCCTTGGCATGAAAACCCTCTGAAAAAACGCGAAAAACTTCGAAAAATCCGAAAACAAATACGTCTTGATCTATTTTTACGCCCCGATCCGTTTTTCATAAAAAAAAATTATTCAAAAAACGTAAAGGAAACCCTCAAAAAAAATGGTTTCGCAGTTATGGCCGCCCGAAAAATTGCAAAAAAAACCCTCCGAGAATCCGGTAAACATGCGCATTGGTCCATTTTTTTCATTCTGATCCGTTTTCCTCTAGACAAACTTTTCTTATTAAAAAATAGCGCTACAAAAGACCCTCCAAAGATTTAGAAAATACGTTTCGGTCCTTTTTTCTCTGAAAAAAACTCAAAAAAAAAACTCTTAAAAAAATTTCAAAGTTATAACCGATCGCGTGCGTCGCGCTGACCTTTCTAGTATACTAACAATGGTCTATATATGCATGCATTATGCAGCTGCGCAGGTTTTTGATAGAACATAATTAATGAGGTGATTATGGATATTGAATATCCGGCAACATCTCGCAACCATTAACTGTGACAAGCCTTGCATATATGTGGTATGACATGGCAAAGCAATAACCCGAAAGTTTGCATCATCCACATCCGTCTATCCTCTCCACATGTCTCTCATTCTCTGAATTATTTTTCCTTTGATATTGAACTAGATGTGTTGACGTAGCGCACGCTAGGCTAGCCACACAACATGTCCACGTGTTCATAGTATAATTTTTGAGGGTATTTTTGTAAGGGGAATGGCCATCGCTGAAATTTGGATTTTTCGGAGACCTATTCGCAAAAAAGGATTTAGATGTAATTTATAAAATTCTGGGGGTGTTAAAAACCAATGAAATTGTAATTTATCAAATTATCGGGGTCTTTTTTAAAAAGGTGAAATATGGATTTTAGCGGGCTTTTTCTGGGGGGAAAGAGATTCGGATGTAATTGTAAAAATTTTTGGGGGCCTTTTAACACAAAAAGAGTGAAATCCAATTTTTGAGCTTTTTGCAAAAAAAAAAATCAGGGCCTTTTACAAAATAGGTGCTTGCATGTAATTTATAGAATTTTTAGGGATCTTTTACAAAAAATTTCGGGACCCCCAAAAAAAAAGGGACTTGTACGTAATTTCCAGAAGCCTTTTTCGCTAAAAAACCAGGGTAGCAGCCACTCGCTGCTAGGTGGCAACGACACGTGTCGCGTGCATAAAAATGTGCGGGCGACGTGCGTGCTAGCGGAAGCCGGGCTTGAATCCACGCATTCGACGCCGCAGCGACCATCGCGCTGCGCACCACGTTGTAATCGACCGGCAGCAGAAAATACTTAAACTGTATCCAAAGGCTCTTTTTCTTTTTAGATAATAGAAGATTAAATATGTTGGTCTCTGCATCATGAGATGCACATATCCAAACAATTATTATAAAGATATAGTCAAACAATTGTCCATAGAAGAAAAATAAAAATTCTGTAGAAAATTTGCAATGGGCCAAATTAAAATTGAAACAAAAGGTCTCAATCCGCACACGGTCTGTCTCCACCCATGCCTGATGAAGATGTCCCTGAGTACCATGTCTAACAATTTGCATCCTAAGATACCACAGCCTTGCCCTCCTGAGACTGCAACATAGACCACGTGCGTAACGAACTGATGCACATAAAGATAACCAGCAATGGATTAGAATTTCTTTTCTTATCAAATACCATATCATTCCGATGTAACCAAATTGAACAACAAAGTGTGGCAGTGTTAATCAAATACCATATCATTCCGATATAATCAAATACCATATCATTCCGATGTAATCAAATACCATATCATTCCCATATCATTCCGATGTAATCAAATACCATATCATTCCGATTTAATCAAATACCATATCATTCCGATGTAATCAAATACCATATCACATAAAAGCCACTTGGATGACACACCAAGCCGAACGAGCAAAATGGCATTCAAAAAATAGATGTTGAATAGTTCCATTTTTGTTACAAAAAAAATAACATATTTTACTACCATTCCAGTTTCTTTTTGTAAGGTTATCTTTTGTTAATATCACCTCACGACGTAGATATCCAAAAAAAAATATTTTTAGAGATACCTTAAGCGTCCAAAAAGGCTCTTTTTCTTAGTTTGCATAAAGATATGCGCTATCTACCTGTAGTTATGTGCGTATCTTGACGAGAGTACATTTATTTTGTTTGCCTATTGAAAAAGATTTACACATTTATTTTGGATCGATTCCTACATTTGTTTGTGCCCCTCCCTCTCATTTTCCCACGCGAACATGACGAGTATCTATCCTGCAAATCCAAAATTCGTCAGCGTTGAAATTTGATAGAGAATATCTGTTGCTTCAATGGAATGACGCAACCCCTTCCATCCTCCAAGACCAAAACAAGCGATGCAGCCTCCGGTTTCGCTACATGTCGGGGTTTATATGTGCTCCCAATCCACATCATTTTTCTGTCAAAAAAAAAAATAGGAGCAGAGCCTGGCATTTGCTTCCAACTAAAGCTCATCAGGAACGCAGAGATCTTACAAAAATCTCGGAAATCTACCAAATTCTAGAACGACATACAAGAATAATGGTAAGGATCACATAACTCGAGTGATCTTGAGCATTCCACAAGCTCTGTACTAGTGCATTAATTTTCCAAAAAAAAATCGCTCGAACTGTTGCTTAGATTCATTAACAAGTAATTTCACAGCAGTGGCATTCGGCATTTCTTGATATATACATTTTTTTTAAGTTTCCTCTGGCCAAGATGGGCCACTTGACCTGTGATGTAACAGCCAGTACGTACTGGTGATCAATGATCGATCGTGCGTGCGTGAGATATGCTTAATCTTGCAGGGAACCACCGGCATGCGCACGGCCATCCTGCTGCTCACCGGCCTGGCGTGGAGCGTTCTCGCCGCCGGTGGGGAGGACAGCGTGTTCAACGTCGAGAACTACGGGGCTAGGGGCGACGGCAGCACGGACGACACCAAGGTACGTACGTGCGTGCCTCATCATCGCGCACGCCCTCGAATTGTCGGTGCCTTCGTACGTGCGGCTTAGACCGTACGCACGCACGTGCGCGCTCACGTGATGACGCATGGATGTTTGTGAACTGAAGGCGTTCGAGGTCGCATGGGCCGCGGCGTGCGGCGCTGGGAGGCCGTCCGCGACGCTCCTCGTGCCGGCAGGGAAGTTCTTCGTCGTCGGCAGCACCAGCTTCAATGGGCCCTGCGCTTCCACCAGAATTACCGTGCAGGTATATATATATCGTCAGACCGTCGCGTCGTAGTACTAGTAGAGTACCAGTGCTACTAGAATTTTTGGGGGGTTCGTGTGGTCCTTTTCTAGACCAGATCTTAGATCTGAGCCGTGGTTTCTTAATCCGACGGTCCAAAGCATGTGCAGTCCTTGAATCTCAGGCTGGCTAGGCGTCGGGGGAAGCACGGAGCACGCAGAATAATCTGCGTTTACCGTCCTTTTTCCGTACGTGCTACTGCTCCGCCAACAATGTTGTTACGTGCGCTATATATATTGCTTTACTTGGTGTAGGTGATGGGCACGATTACGGCGCCGCCGGAGATTGCATGGCGCGGGGTCAGAAGGGACTATTGGCTTATGTTCAAGGGGGTGGACGGGCTCACGGTTACCGGCAATGGCATGCTCGACGGCAAGGGCCAGAGTTGGTGGGTCAGGAAATGCAGTGACAACGTGAGCCCACTGAACTCTTGCGGAAAAAAAATATATGCGCTTCTCTCTTTTCGGATCTGTGATGCATGCATGCTTCTCTATAAGAATGTTTTTTGGGGATTTGATAAACATACGTACTATGTTCGTACTGGTGATCAACGATCTGGCTGCTTAGACAATTCCGTTTAGGTGGCATATGTACTATGTTCGTGCAGGCAGTGAATCACTCGTCTTCTCTTGTTTTCCTTTTGCAGGGTTGTATTAAAGCTGCACCGACGGTTAGTACAAACAATTAATGGAAACGAAAGATCGATAGCCAAATTCCTCTACGTTCGTGTAGCCACCCACTAACATTCTTAGACGCGTAACCTCATTGCAATTGGTAGTCATTACGTATCACTATATCAGGCGTTGAGGCTGGTGAAATGCAACAACCTGGAGCTGAGCCATTTCAGCAGCAAGGACAGCCCGCAGATGCACATCGGCGTTCACATGAGCAGGAACGTCAACGTGAAGCAGCTCACAATCACCGCGCCGGCGAACAGCCCGAACACCGACGGCATCCACATCGGAAAGTGCCAAGATGTGCACATCACCGAATCAACGATCGGCACAGGCGACGACTGCATCTCCATAGTCTCCGGGAGCCGCTTCGTCACTATCGATAAAATTGTATGCGGGCCTGGTCACGGAGTAAGGTAACAATGCAACTCAAAGCACGATATATATATCTTTTGCCCAAGTTCCTCCCGTCCCGCTAGTGATCACATAATTTGCAAATTTAGAATATTTGTTCCTTTTAGAGAGAGAGAGAGATAGCGTAAAGTTGGATTGAAAATCAGCGGACAGGTTTCTATCTGCATTTTCTTTTACCACTCAGAGAGGAAATGGTGTAATTAATTGTTAGACTTGTTTTCTTGGTAGCGTGGGGAGTCTGGGCAAGAACGGAGCAACGGCGTCCGTGGAGTACATTGATGTAAGAAACGTCCACTTCATCAATTCACAGAATGGAGCCAGGATCAAGACATGGCAGGTAAAGTGCAAGCTGTTTTTTTTAAAGACCAGTGCAAGCTGTAAATGTTGAGTATTTTAATTCGAAATTAACAAGCTAGGGACGAAATCTCTTAATAATAGAGCGTAACTAAAATATATATATGCGCATTTGAGAGCAAGTGTATGACGAAGGATCTCGCAATAATTCCATAGGAAATAGTTCAATCTCTGTATGAAAAGGAACAAAAATTCCCGCATTCAAGCAGGGCGTGGTGATTATTTTTTTCCCGCAGGGTGGAAAAGGGTACGCCAAATCCATCTCATTCACAGACATAACATTCACCAACGTGGACAATCCTGTACTAATCACCCAATTCTACGGAGATCGTGCTGTCCAAATTCAGGTATGGTATCTTAATTACCCTGTCCTTATTGCGAATTTTCACACAGGGCTTACTTGCAGAACTGAGCCGATCTATGGGGGAGACACCAGTAACGTTCATGTATCGATCTCATGGCCCTGCAGGGGGCAGTGGCGATCAGTAACATAACATACACCAATCTGCGCGGGACTTCAAGCCGGCCAACAGCCGTCGCGTTTGACTGCAGCAAGAGCGGCAGCTGCACCGAGATCCATGTCAACTCCATGGCGATTACATGCTCAGATGGCCGAGAAACCGTCGCCCGCTGCCAAAACGTGCAAGGAGGCACCTCCGGAGACGTTCACCCAAAGATCCCTTGCCTTGGCTAACGCACCGAGTTACAAGGGTGTTCTTGGCAGTGGAGGCGTGCAAACATGCGGTCATGCACCGTCATGTATGAAACCGTCGCGCCAGTGCAATTTTTTTTTTTACTTCTACCTCTGCCCCGCTAGATTCTTTTGAGCATGAGGGGTGTGCCAAAATAAGAAGAAGAAGAAGAAAAATGTTAAATCGCCTATATATGCCTGGTTATTGTTGGACTTGGGACATACACCAAATGCTGGTACGTGACGCAAAGGGCTGAATCTGTAGAAAACACCCGGATGAAACTTATCAAAACCCAAAAAAAAAATTGTATAGCACCAGATATCTGAGAGTTTTCAGAATTTGACACACTTTAAAATTCGCATTTCGGAATTTGACACTCTGGCCCACTGTCATACACACAGATGGTCCCATATGTCATTCAAATGAGCTGAAAGGCTTGCGAATTGAGTGTCAAATTCTGAAATAACTCCAGATATCTTGTAGCGTGTCTCCAAAGAACTAGAAGTCTAGAACCCAAGCTATGGCGACCATCGTTCAGGGCAACGTGACCGAGGAAAGGAGGCGCCGCGGCAGCAGTGGCGCGTGCGGATACCTCGGCCGGCCCGCGCCTCCCGTGGCGGCAGCCGCGCGTACATCCACCGCCCTCGTTTCGCCTAAGCCCTCGCGTAACGGCAGAATGCCTCGCGCTTGCCTCTGCCCGCCCCGCACCGACACCCCTGCCATTGGAGCCGGTTGGCTGATCCGCAGCCTTGTACGTCCTGAGGCTTGCGTTTGGCTAGTCGGCGAATGCGGCAAGAAGATCCGTGATCGAGCACTGTCTAGGAAACGTCTGTCCCGAGGAATCAACAACGGGTGTGTCGAGAACTCAAGACTGTGCAAATGCTGATCTATCAACTTCTTAGATTGTTTGACGTGTCGAATTGATTCAACCTAAATGCCGGAATACGCTGCTTTTCTAGTAGTTCGCTTTCATCGTAGATCACGTAGTTGCCTGTACAGTTAGGACCAGTACCAACTCAGCAAGAAGAAACATCTAACTATGACCAAATCAGCTGTCATACGTACGGTTCATTTTGTTGTTGATTTGTTGTTTCAGCATTGTTGTATTACAGGAAAGTTTCAAACGTACGTGCTGCAAATTTTCCTTTTCTTTTCTGGTAGAGTATGTGAAGCAATCGAAAATGACTAATATACAGTAACACATTTAGTGGAGCAATTGACAGCTACCACCCTACAAGCACTAAACAAGTCGGATCCTTGGTTGCGAAGACAAAATAATAATAATAATAGAATATATACAATTCGATACATCAACAGATTGTTCCCCTAACGCACGTTGAGCTGATTTTAGATTTCAGTCACTTTGCATGCCCCTATCACCAAAATGTAACCGGTTTGTTTTTTGGGGACACCTGTATGTACGTGCGTCTTGGGTAACAGATGTACCTTAAATTGGCGTTGAACCTGTACAGCAGACTGCTGCTGAACCTTTGGCGTCTGGTACTCTGGTGTTTCTGAACCTTGGCATCTAAATCACTTCCCTGAACCAAAATGGTCCTTCAGTCAGTGTGCTGACACATTTCCGTGATTACCATTTTGTCCGAACTGCTCCAGCGACAAAATTTCACCGACAGAATACCTTTTTCTGAGTTCTTTCATCTTCTGCACAAAAGCCCGTCCATAAGTTACTTGATCTGCACGTGCAGTCATGGTACCTAACGATGCTTCCACCTCTGTATCATATATTTTCGTTTCAGATGTTCTCTGGTTTCCGCCTAGCAAGTAGGTGTTGGTACCTTACAAGCTGGGTTTTCTGCTGGTGTTTCCCTTCCAGCTACGGTGCCCTCACGTCGATCTCTTGACAACCTTGCCTCTTCAGCACGTCTCAGTACCTCCTGGAAAGCTTGCAGGGAATTGGCAGCGAAGTTCTCCAGAGCTTGAAGAACCAGCCTCAAATTTGTATGAACGTTGCTTGCTTCAATGCAACGGGCCTCGTACGTCTGTATGGTTGGAGGCCATCGAAAACTCTGCCGGCTCCGTACCAGGGCCAGCTTCCTGTTTAATTCATCAGCTTCCTTGTTAATCTCTAGTGCCTTCCTCTCCAAAATCCTGATCCATTTTTCCCTTTCTCGAATTGCGACGATCTGTTCGCTTTGTTCAAGATTTTGCTGCTCCCACAGGTGTCGTACACTAGACACAAGATCTTGCATGGCATTAACCACATCCTTCTCAGAAATCCGATCCATAGCCTGAGACCATTTGTTGCAGATAACAAAAACCAACGGAGCCCCTATTCTTCCGGGCGAATAAGCGGGAACTCCATTGGCTGTCTCCTCGGGCTCGTAGTTGAGACAGAGTGCCAGCCATCCATTCAGTGCCTTTACAAAGTTCCTGTGAGCGTTCACCCAAGAGGAAAAATTGATGATCCATTTAATCAGCTCTAGTTCAAGCTCCAATGCCAAATCACGGCCATTTCCACCTGATACAACCGAAGTCAAGTTTTTGGCTGCTGATATCACTTGAAACTGAGTCTGGTAGGAGTGTAGCTTATCCTGCCACATTTTCGCAAACCTGGAAAAGGGTTATCTGTTCGTTAGAAAGGGCTAGCACTGAATGAGAAATAGCTGGAATATAAGCGGGGAAGTCAATTAGAATAGCAATCAGAAACTTCAATCTTTACTAAGGATCATGAATCCACAATTCAACATAGAATATGCGAGAGTCTAACCAACTATTTGAACAATCCTAGATGTAAATGCGTGATTTCCCACTTCCCCAATTCATTGAATTTAAATGTGTGCATAACTGCACTATTCAGTTCACAGTGCATAACGGGAAAGTTACCATTTGAGATCTTATGACTGCAATTGTCTGATGAGAACATTTTGATTTAAAAACTAGAAAGCCCAATGGAAATATAGGAGCAGTTACCCCTGAGTTAAAAAGAAGACCTACCCTTGGATCAAAGTATTAATTTGTGGCCCTAATTCCTCGTCCCTTACTTTGCTTATCTTTCTTGAAACCTTGGCAATGACACGAACAGCTATTCTTATCTTTGTTGACAGCTTCCTCAGCAAATTTCGAGTTTCATCAATCCTATGAGCCTCAGCACCCGTTTCACCCAAAAACTTCAGTCGCTTAGAGTTCTTGGCAAGAAATAAACGCATTTTCTCCTCAGCCTGCAAGAGAAAGTCAACACACGGAAAATACTGTGTAAACAGAATACTTGGGCGAGCACATGCATGGACATAAACTACTGAATACTAAATAATATCGTAAGGCACATTGCCAAAATCAACGATACAAAAACAGTCCAACAATGTGGCATATCCAATCCAGAAAGCCTGATTGCACATACTGCGACACAAATGACCTTGACAATGCACTTGGAAGCTATTCTAATCAACGTAGAAATACGTGGAAAATAGTGCATTCAAATACCAAATCCCAATTGTCCACAAAACATTGCCAGATGCCTCGAAACCATGTTCATCTGCTCTCCCAAGTTCCACTGGCTCACCTATAAACTCTATGGCTACAGATCAGAAAAATATTTTAAGGAATTAGTCAGACGAGTTCTTTCGATTCTGGCAGTTAGGCTTCGAAAAAGTTACTTTCCATAGTGGATAACATCTCTTGATTATAATGCCCGGAGCCCCAGAACACCTAGACTCCTAAAGTACACACAAAAATACTTAACAGCCTACTCCAGTATCACGACCGACCAATCAACTAGCTCTTTAGATAGTAACAAAATGAAAAAAGCAATTTTCAGCCTATTATCTTTCTAAATACTACAAAATGATATCTAAAAAAAGGGATCGATCAACCTTACTTAGTAGGATGCCGACTCCATTATTATTCAGCTAAAGTTGCTTTTGATTCAAGCGGAAGCCTTTGGACCAACACCAGAAGGTCCAGAACTAGTAAAGTGCAATCAGATTAACTTTGAACTACAAGCCATAGGACCCAGATGACACTGTTTTGAGCAAAAGAATTGCATCCTCATCTACATTACCTGCATCTATTTTTACGGGCACCACAGCAAAACTCAACTAGACAAGCATTCTGTTTTAACTACCATTGCACATTTCCATGAATCACTAAAATCCTAGCTCAAGATCAGAGATCATTTCTAATCAAAACAAGGTGGATTCTTTCTGAAACAATTATGAGCATACCTTAACCTCACTATACAGCTTCCTCTCCCAGAAATATAGCTTCTCTAGAGTCAAGGATAGGCTGCACGAGCCCACAACCTTCCCTTGAATCCCTTCTCCTCCAATGTCCAACAGGTCCACGCCTTTGCACCCCAAATGCGGCACGGAGACTGCCGACATCATCCGTGATGAAGCTAATTTAAACAACGAAACAGACAGTCACATGATGCACCACAGATAAAACTAAGTTAGATCATCAGACTAGTAACTTCTTTGAACAAGTAGTAGTGGTGGCTCACCATGGTAGACCGAGCTGCGTCGGTGGTAGCTCGGCCTCCCGACCTCGAGCAACGGTGCGAGCTCCCTTGCTGCCTCCGCTGCCCGAACAAGCTGTGTCTTAATCTCGCTCGCAACATCCACATTGCCAACGACCCTCTGCGACGGCCTTTCTCGTGCCGGCACGGCCACATTACGGTGTGCCGGTGGCCTCCGTCGTACATTACCCACTACGTCCTCATGGACGACAACATTCTGCGGCTCGTCGAGCTCGGCGATGCTACTCACACCACCGACCGAGCTGCGCCGGCTGCGGCCACCGCCGCTCCCAGCCGTTGAGTACTCGCTGGCCACCTCCTTCACAACCACGCTGTCCTCGTCGTCCTCCAGGTCCGGGATGCCCTCCTCCTCCCGCACCTCTCGCGAGCTCCGACTCGGCGTGTATGCGGCGGCCGCAGCCGCGGTGGTGGACTCATAGTAGTAGTTGTCGTACGACTCGTAGTTCTCGAACACGTTGAAGAAGTCCCACGAGCTCTCCTTGGGCGGCGAAGGCGGGGCCGCTGCCCGCTGCGGCGCAGCCGCGGCCGGTTCGCCGCCGTAGGCGTAATACCGCGGATAGCCACACGCCGCATCGAACGAGCCGAAGTACACGCGCTCCGGCCCCGGCGTGCGCTGCGCCACGGCAACCGACGCCGGGGGTGGGCGGCTGCGCGCGTAGTAGAACTGCAGCGAGCTCGCCGGCGCTGGGTACACAAACGCGGGCTCAGGCGCGTACCCGTACCCGTACCCGTAATGCGGGTGCGGGAGCTGCTCGGGGACGCGGCGGAGAGGCGAGTCCGCCGGCGAAGCTGACTCGGATCCGGACGACGACGAGCCAAATTGGAGGTGCGCGGAATGGCTGGGAGGAGGAGCCGACGACGAGGAGGGCAGACCGCGATCACGCTTGCGCGCCGAAGGCAGCGTGAGCTCCGGCGAGGCCAGGAGGATTTGCAACGGCGCGGCCAGCGACTCGAGGGAGTGCGTGAGCGCGGCGTGCGCATCGGCGAGCGCGTAGCGGTGCCGCACGGCCGCGGCGAGCAGGTCGGCGCGGCCGCGGCACAGCGCCACGGCCTCCTGCTCGTCCAGCTTGGAGCCTTTGCAGCCCATCGCGCGCTGCCGGTCCAAACCGATCGAACGAACAAACGTACACACACAGCTACTAGCTCTCAAGTGTGCTCACTCTAGATGGCCTTCCATTATGGCGTTCGGTGGCGTTGGCGTCCGTCGCGCGCGAGGAGTGAATGAGTGATGGCGCGATGATGCGGTCACACGGAAGGAGAGGTAAATGTGGCCGGCCGACCTAGCGTTGCCGTAGAATTAGGGCCGCCTAAAAATACTCGATGCTCGTCAGCCCGCTCGGCTCGTTGCAGGATCGGCTCGATTTCGGCTTAGGCTCGTGGCGGCAGTGGGGACGGGCGACGGAACTTGTGGAATTCGCGCAGGGGAGCGAAAAATTCAAGAGAACTTCTACCACACGAAAAAAAAAATGGGATAACTCGCTCTAGCTGTATAGCATTTTTTTCACAAAGTAAATTCTTTAGCATCACTCACTTAGTCCAAAACCCACACGTGCATTATCGTCGTCCACGTTACAGTCCATAATTGTACGTCTTTGCCTACCATGACGAGGACGACGGCGAGAGCTCCCGCTCAAGAATCGTGTGTTTCTGCGCCAACGCCAGGCCCCGCCTTGCCTGACCGAGATAGGAGGATGCGGCGTAACTCGTCGCCACCTGAGTCCGGGGAGAACTTCAGCGAGGCTTCATGCTCCGACAGCTCGTTGTAGTCAGTGGTGGCAACGAACTCCTCCTTAGGCTTGATGGTTGGGACATCCTCCTCGGCGGCCAAAGGCGGGTAGGGAGAGTGATGAGGCCGCAGGTCCTTGTGCTACTACGTCTGAAATTGCTTGTGGTCGAAGAGCTTCCAAATGGCGAGGATGATCAGGTGGACGGTGATGAAGAGATTCTAGAATGCTCTTGGTAGTTGGTACACATGTTGTAGATATTTTATCTAAATTATTGTAACACATTTTCCTAATTGTTGCATGAAGTGTTTGATTTTGTTGTAACATCTCTTCACAAAGTTTGCGCAAAAGGCATTTGTTGCAATCTGTATTTCGACTTGTTGCACAAGAGATGTTGAATTGTTTCACCGAGAAAATCGTTGCATCTCTTTTCATTCTTGTTGTAAATGTGTTTTACATTTGTTGCAGTAGTTATCACTGAAATGTATGTACGAGATCTTATATGTTGAATCATAAGAGAGGCATTTTATTACAGCTGTGTTGTTTTCGTTTGTACCTAAATATTTTTGTTGGAAACATTTTTTCTAATGTGTTGCATGTAAAATTATAAAATATTACAATAATTATCTTTGAATATTGCCTCTACTTTTTCCAAATGTTACAATATTGTAACAGTATGAATTTATATGATTTGGATGCCTAGTAGTTTAAACCATACCTTATCTTTATCTTTGTGGTTTTCATCTAATTTTTAGTGATAAATTTGATAGTTCCTTTAATTTTTTAGGATATTGAATTTCTTTTTGTATTTTGTTGCACATATTAACTATAATTATTGTATATATAATATACTGTATAAAAAAAATTGTGATACCTTCGATAAAAAACTTCTAATCGGACGTCCGATTCCAATGGCCAGGTGTTGAGAACGTGAGGTTGGATGGCTATTGGACCGGATTTCTCAGTAGGGAGGGACCTTTTCTTAAAGGAAGCGACGCCTGCAGGGTTTGGTGGGGTGATGGGCTCGGGTCGCAGGAGGGTTTAGGCTTTGGGTTGTGCTGTGCGGGCGGACCAGCCTTGCGGCGCATTGACTTACGCTTGTCCCGCACGAGTCCTTAGCTTTTTTTTTAACAGAAAAACTAAAAAACGGTATACCGTTGCAACGGTATACCTCTGAAACTCATGAAACTTGTGATTTTTTGCACTGAAACTCATGAAACTTAGCACTAAAAACTGATAAAACATGAAACTGATGAAACTAAACACTGAAACTGATGAAACCAGCAATAAAACTGATAAGTTTCATAAGTTTCATAGCTATACCGTTGCAACGGTATACCGTTCCCTAGTCACTCTCTTTTTTTAAAGCTATGGAGCACATCTTTTTTTTCTTCAAACTGGTGCATACGAATACGTTTACAAAAATAATTCTTTTTCAAACACAGAAAAAAAATATCAATGCTCGTATACCGTAGAAGCTAGCTCATGGAAGCGACACGACAGCAGTGTTGCTCCCGCATGCCACCGAGCCACCCTACTTGGGCAATGCTGCTCCCGCGCCTGAGTTGCTCGACACGGCCTACTAATATGAGGTGCGTGGCAGCAAGCCTCCGTGCTGTCACGGGTTCGATCATCTGCCGTGGTATACGGGCGCGACAGGTGACTCACGTTGTTGCAGGTATGATCCTGCCGCGGTACACGAGTGTGATATATGACACATGTCATCTATCCATGTTTTGTGGTCGGAAAGATAGTTATTTTTGCAATTCTATTTAGGTTAGATTTGAGAAAAAAAAAATACAACATCCCATTTACTCGCTGGCTTCGTCCAGCTCGGACTGTGCATGCGGATCAAGCTGGTGTTAGGCTGGCTGGTGCGTGGCGGGCGATCGGGGCGTACAGCATGCATTGTTCTGCTCTTTGGCTCTTGGCGAGCAGAGGACGAGGGAGGTGAAGTGTTTTCATTTTTCACACAAGCAAATTAATTAGCACTGCCACTCTATCGTGCTGGCTGCTGCGATAATGGCGGTACTAGTGTTAGACATACATGCATGACCGGAAGGGCAACAGTGCCATGCACGGCACCTTATCAATGGTTGAGCTTGCATGGCTAGAGGTCTGCAAGTTTTTCTGCTCTCAACTAGTGCTACGGTACTAGTGCTAGTAAGTTAAGGTTGTCAATGGTTGAGCTTGCATGGCTAGAGGTCTGCAAGCTCTGGATCCGTTGCTTTCCAACGCAGGGGCGGCGTTGAATTTGGGACGGGATGTAAGCTCACAGATCATGTGGCCGAATTGCCGATCTTTTACAGCAGTAATTGCATGGCTTGCTACATCAACGGGCTGCTTGGTTGCCTGGTTCTACACGATTAGACTCGCAGGAGCAGGGAACCAGCGTTTAGTTGCTCCTTATATCGCATGAGCCTGCACCCACGCATACAAGATGGTTGTTTGGTTGTCTGCGAACGGTGCGAGAACCAGACCAGCACGATGTATAAAACACTCACAACCAGGCTCATGAGAAACGAGCTCAATAACCATTTCTTCGGAGTTAGACTGAGACGGTACAGACTCCCATAATCAATTTCTGCGAGACGGCAACTTAACAGCCTCCAAACTTCTGCCTACGGCATTAGCATGATGCTACTACTCCTGCTAGACAAAACTGGTACGAGTGGTACTACACCACCTTACATGAATTAAACCTGTAAGAAAAAGGGACGACTGGAACAGTAGACATACGTACGAGAGCAGGAAAACAGCAAAGGCAGCTGCTACCTCCACGGTTTCACGAAGGAAACAGTGTGCCGCCACTATTGTGCTAGTGAAGTCTGGTAGGAGAGTATCGCGAGCTGCCGTGCGTTTTCACCAACAATTTAGATCAAGAAATTTAAGGGGGAAAGACAGGAAACGAAATGATGTGTTACGTTTAGAAGCACGGCTAATAACGGGATACAAATTTAACGTGAAAAAATCTTTACAAAAAAAATCCACGAAAAACAATCTACTATTCTGTTCAAAGATTACATATACAAGTAGCTGAATTATATAGCCAAAGAGTCTGAGTTGTAAAAGATATAACTACTAACAAACTACGAATAAAACCAACAGATATAGTATTTAGAGATATTTAAGTCATCTCCATCTGTAAAATCGAGGATGAGCCTAGAGGGGGGTGAATAGGCTTTTTCAAATTTTCTAGCACTAAAAGGCTATAATTATTCTTATGACAAAAAAACAAGTGCTTACAGAAGAGTAAACTAAGTTGTTTAACAAATAAGGCTTAAAATATCTAGACGTTGCTAGTGTACCAACAAAAACAGAACGAAGAAAATAGACAAGCAACTAGACAGAATCAAGAAGCGAAACTGGAAGTAAAAAGGGCAAGAGACACAATGATTTTTCACTGGGGTTCAGAGTATAACTCTTACGTCCCCGTTAGAGCACTTCTCAAGAAGTTTAGCTCCACCAAAAGCTAAAACCAATAGCTTTGGTAAAACACTGAGGTGACTCTTTTACCACTCCGGCGAGGTGAGTCCCAAAAACCTCTCACAATCAATGGTGGCCTTCCACAAACAGTTTTGGACAGGTCGCACTCAAAAGTTCCAAGAGTAATAAACTATTCACGAGTTTAATCTCTTGGTTCACTTAGCACAACACTGTCTAGAGTAAGCTTGGAGCAAGATCACTTAGGAATTTTGATCTGAGTGAAAGTCAGTCCCTTTGAAAGCTTTTTGAGCTCAAGTATACTAGAATGTCAAAGAGATACAAAAGTTATTGTAAAAGAAGGTCTTGGCACAGCTTATATAGCTCACAGAAAAAAAATATAGCTTGTAAAAGAGATGCAAAAGTATGCTAGAATCATGTTTGCGTCGGACCAAAAACTTTATTCGGCATACACTTGAAGACTTGGTCCATCGTGAATGGCTCATGCTCGGTTTGATTCTCAAAAGGTGATTCTCAGCACCGGACCAAAAAGTTTGGTCCGGCGTACAAGGTAGTATGCGCCGGACAGAAAAATACGACTAAATCAAGTCAGTCCGGCGTGAACGATGTACGCTCGGTATGAATTTTTGAAGTGAGGATTTCAGCACCGGAATAAAGAAGTTGGTCCGGCATGAGTGGGTTTTTTACTGAGTGAGTGAAGGACTAAGTTTTTGAGGGGAAAGAAATGAAGTGACCTTTACTCCAAGTAATATTGCCATATTTGACTTAAGAACCAAGGTACTTGCTCGTGTATAGTCCCTGTTAATAGTACGGCTAATCCAAAATAATACTAGCTATATGGCTTGAATCAACTCCCAAACCAAAACTAGAAATGAGAGTCCTTAGCCTTTATCTTTTAATCTGAAAAGCCTTCACTTCACTACAGGTATATTTATTGAACATCAACACCAAAACCAATATAAAGCATAGTTAAATATTATTTATTTATTTATTTATTTTTTTTGGGGGGGGGGCTAGATGCTTTCACCAACAAACCTCCCCTTAACTCAAAATCCATAATGAAATTGTCTCCGGAAAACCCCAAAGGGTAATAAAACACTGAAAATCTAAAGGACGGTGCGAATATGAAAGACGGGAACAGTCAATCTAGACACTTATTACGAAGAAAAATTAAGCAAACCATCAGTAGGTCATGAGAACGATTGGAACAGTCAAACCAACACAGTTATTACAAAACAGACAAAGAATCTGGATCTTCAATTCATAACCACAGTAAAGTCTGAGTATGTGCAACTGATCTCCTAAATAAATGCCTAATCATCAAATGGCATAAGCCAAGACATCACCTGTGGTGCTTGATAAATAGCAAAGAACTCATCTCATAAAATTGACATGCTCCATCTGGAACAATAAATCCAGCAAAAAAAACGCTAATTAAAATAGCAATTGGCACGTGTAGTCATCACGTACGATAAACTCCCTATTGAAATTCCATGATATGGTTAAAAATGCTCAAAAAATTTCAATACGAAGAAAAATTTCGTGCCATCAATGGAGTATAAATTACAATAGACCCCTCATATCGAGCAAAAACAACAAAATAACGTTGTAGTATCCACGCAGAAACAAACTTTTTCTTGCACTTCAAACCTTTATCTCAAACTAACATTGAAGAAAAACCTTCAGTAGTAAAACTTCGAGGGGTATAATGCTACCATCAGAGTGTCATCAAATTCCAAATGAACGTTGCCAAAAACTCTATAATGGTCAACGTATCTAAACGGTGAATGAAACACTAAATTAACGGTCACGAAACACCAAAGTAAAGGTAATGAAACACCAAATTAACGGGACCGCGGCCGAGCTCAAGGCCGAGGGTCGCCGGAGGCCGCACGGAGGGGCGCCGAAGGACTACGGGGTTGGTGACGAGTAGCGGGGGCCGGATGCGGCCGTGCTGGGGCGTGGTGGCACAGACACCGACGAGCTCGAGGATGGCACCAGAGCACCGATGGTCGAGGATGGCGCGCGATGAAGCCGACGGGCAACAGTAAATTGAACTCTCTATGCGACAGTAGATTGGAAAGTGCCATGCAGATGCCGCCTCGGAAGTCTCCTCCTCCTGGGGCAGCGGATTGGCTGGAAACCCTAGCTCTGATACCACTTGTTAGGTTTAGAAGCACGGCGAATAACGGAGACACAGATTTAACGTGGAAAAACCCTTGTGGTAAAAAACCATGGGAAACAATTTACTATTCTGTTCAAGGATTACATGTACAAAGGGCCGGCTTATATAAACAAAGAGTTCGAATTGTAAAAGATATAGCTCCTAACACACTAGGAAGCACCTCTCAACCAATAAATATAGTAGTCAAAGATATTTGAGTTCTCTCCAACATGATACGTCAACATTGTAGAAATATCCGTGCACCCATGCGAACTCTCGCTTTTGTTCTTTCTTCACCGAGTTTATGCCTCTTTCTTCTCCATTTCCACATTCATGTCTCGCTATTTCAGCTCAGTGTGGACCGCTCCAGTGTCTTCGGGAACCGAGCAAAATCTGATGACCGAGAACGTCAGAGAAGCATGGCGACAAGATCTCAATGCAAACTCTGACGAGCAGGTCACGCTGCAGAGAGAATTTACTCGGAGGTCATCCGATCCGAGTCGTATCATTTCTTTAACTTGCTCGGCTCCCTTTACCTCTGGGCATGCCTCGCTGTGGGGGCCAGCGATTTCTGCCATGCCTTCAACTCCATGCAACCACTGGACTAGAGAGATGGTGACTTTTTCTGGCTTCTCGGTTCAATCATCAACTCTGCATCCACTGTTCATTTGAGGCTCCTGTCCTTTTTTCCCACAGTATGATTCAATCAGGAGCGCCACTTTGCACTGTTCAAGCACACGCCATTCCAGTGATCCATTCGGGCCTGCACCCTCCTCGTCCTCCATTAGCAATCCAGCACTGACTCCTTGAAGATTCAGCTCAGAAACCTCGTTAATTTGCCGATAATTTGGGATGGAGAAGAATGAAGAGCACGTAGTTAACCACGACCACGAGTAGCTCCTGAATGCCATAGTTAACCACTAGATCTTTGGTTCGCTAAAACAAAGGTCGCAAGTCACTCATCCACGATCAATTTCTGTAGTGGTCCAAGCTAACGAAAAGGCAACGGGTTCTCGTAGGATCACCTTTGTTTTGTCCATTTTAGCCGGTTCTTGACTCGAAGAAATGGAGAAGGCACCGAATCACCATTAATGTCAGAAATACGGCGACATAACGTAAGAAGCGAGTAAGAAGTTGTTAATCCTAGTGTCCATGCATGAGATCGAGTTGAGCGGTTCTACGTGGTGGCAAGAGGATATGCTATCACGAGACTTCTTGCCTCTTAAGGATATACTAAAATATAGATTAAATTAGTACGAAAAGGTATAAAAAAATTTAAAAGGTACTGGAGATATTAAGAGGCGCAAAAGTTTAAATATAAGGAATGTGCTTTCATGCATCAATATTTGAAAGCTGTACACATATTAAAGTATGAATGAATGGTGGATATTGATTATTTATTTTTTTTAATTGCTTCAAGATTTGTACAACTTGTATTAGAAGGTTGATGCATAGAAGCACTACTCTAAAAATAATTTGATGATATCTCATGTTACCTCCTAAGGATCCTTAGGTGAAAACTCTAATACTAACATATATAGTTCATGCAGAATAGTGCCATTACTATTGCATTGGTGGGGAAGCACCGTATGGACTAAAACAACTTGTAAATCCCGCTCCTAAGTGAGTATTCAATTGTAAAAGGGTCCAACATGTGGTGAAGGCCTGAATATTTAACAGTTTTGGAAGCCATGTTTGTCTAGTTGACAGTATCATCCACGGAGATCGTCCTTCTCTGACGTAAACGGTAATTATAGAATTCTTTTATAGTCCACTAAATTCAATATGGATTGTTCATTCTTTTCGATCAATGAATTGGATTAATGTACTCATTTATACTTCCTTCTGCAGTATAGTAATAGAAATACCTTTAACAAATCAATGGCTAGATTTAATTTCTACTACATATTATATACTGCCAGTGTAATTAATACACCATAAAATTTCTCTAATTATAACGCCTAGATCATCATGTTCTGGAAAAATGCTGACGAGTTCGATCTAAATCCGTTAGGCGCAGTGACATTCACTGTGACGGACCGCCTTTTTAGGGGCAGTGCGAGAACTCACAACAGTTACCCAGGAAGACTAACTGTTGGAAAACAAGAGTACAATTACCTGGCAAAAGCCAATTCAACACTTTTTATTCAATATAGGGCCTAACGGCCAGGGTTTTTACAAAAGAGGGCGCAGCAGGGCCCGAATAACTTACAATCAAAACACCGCACAGGCAGGCCTGAGCAAAAGACCAAGACCTCAAAACCAGACAAATCGCCAACTACGAACTCTTGAAACGCTCCAGCTTCTTCAAACTCTGAAAGGGCGGGGGTTGCAAGGGTGAGTACGGGAGTACTCAACAAGTCGCACGGAGGATTCTGAATACTATATGCAGGGGATTATCCAATGAAAGGAACTAGGGTTTAAGTATCTGGATGCAGTTTTATTTTCCAACTCATTTTACATTTGAAACACAAACCATAAATAATAGTTAAAGGGGGTTCGCAAGTTCAACAGCACCTAACCAACTTCTTCGAAAATCACCAAACAGTAACTTGAGCTTGGTTACGGGTGTCACCCCATTTCAAACTTAACTTCATTAACCGGAAGTACGGCGTATTCGAATACCATCATGATTAACTCTGCAGAGGTGCTCAGCTTTACCCACAAGATATCAACGATCGTTACTCACAGGCAACTAGAATACATGTGGTCGATCGAGATGATCACAGCATTTCGTTAACCATTCCTGTTGTTTTAGTTGTTAACCGATAGTTGTATAGCTACCTTGGGCTCACAGTCCCCCATTAGCATCTACCGTTGTGAGAACCAAGAATGTCGCGAAGGACCATTCCCGTTCCACCCCTCCGGTGCGTTTCCCTGCCAGGAAGGCCCGGTCCCCATTCTCTCCTGAGAATGGTAGCCACCAAAAGAATCCATTTTTTTAGGTTCAGGAATGATTAATTTACCGAGCCATGTCGGATACTAGTCTGCCGACCAGTCCGACCTGTGGTTGAGCGGATACTTAAGTTGTTTACTTTGCTCAAGGGGGTTGTTAACCTTATACTGCCAAAGATCAAGCCTTCATCCGCAAACCCGATCCGGTATCCCATAATACCGGCCACCAAACAAACCAAGGCATCAATCATCAGCCGGGGATCGGAGTTACATCCACTCCGGGATTTATCCGATTCTGTCCCCCAAACTGTAGCACTTTCACAAACATCCGAATCAGAGATTCGGCAGCATTTTGTTTCCATTTTCGAAAGCATTTGAGCTAACTACAAGATTAATAATAATTTATCTAATAACATCAACATCTAGGGTTACCAAGGGTATACTATGGTTCAATAATTCAAGGAATGTTTTATGAGCAAAATCGGTATTACCTAGGTATCATGTCATTCTAAAATACTGCTTTCAATAATTCAACATACAGTGAAATAATGCGATATAAAATAATTAATACTATAGCATGGCATGTTTGGGATCAACATGATCAAGGGTGTACGGCTTGCCTTGCTCGGCGATCGGATCGGCTGAACTGTAGTCGAGTAGTCGTTCGGGCTTCCGTCGGGTCCACGTCTGCTCCGGGATCTTCTCCGGGATCCACGTCTGCTCCTGGAACAGCTCCGGCTCCAGGGACTGCTTCCGGAATTGTCCAACGTCTGGATCTTAGCGCGACAAGAACGAACGACAAATAAAGAAACGAAAACGAAAAAGAACCGAAAACGAAAACGAAATCGGAAACCGGAACCGGGCCGAGAGAGAGAACGAAGGGTGAATTGGGCAATTCGGAATTTTGGGAACTCCGGATTGAGGAACGGAGGGCATTTTTGGACTCAGGGGATCGAAACGGTTCGGATAGTGTATTTGGTGGGTTTCTGGGGCTCACGGAATTTTCGGGGATTTTCTGGGGGTTTTCTGGAATTAAAAACGATTTTCGGAATTAATTAAATTAATTAAATTCCGAAAATACGCCATCGCTCCAAACCGAATCGGCCGGCCTGGCGCGAAATGGGCCGGCCCATCGGGAAGGGAGGCTACTGCTCTGCCAGGCCTAGGCGCGAGGCGAAGCGTGGCGAGGCCCACGCGGGCGACGGGCGGCGCTGGGAACCCTAGGGTTCCCAGCGGCGGCGGCGGCGGCGCCGACGGGCGCGGCCCGAGCGAGGCGAGCGGGAAGAGGAGCTCACCCGAGCGAGGCGAAGGGAGCGGGCGAGGAATCGAGGAGCCTGGTGGCTTTTATAGCCGGTCGCGAGGAGAGAGAAAGCGACGGGGCGGCGACAGCGAGCCGGGGCCGGAGGCGGCGGAGCGCTGCGGCGGCGGCTGGCGGGCGCAGGCGGGCGCGCGGACGGCACGCGGCGGCGATCGGGCGCAGTGGCGGCAGAATCGGCGGCAGGCGGCGCGACGGCTGCTGGCGGTCGCGGCCGAGCGAGGCGGCGCCACGGAGCTGGTCCGGCCGGGAGACCGGAACTGGCCGGGCGGCGCGAGGGCGCGAGGCTGGCGCGCAGGTCCACGCTACGGGCGACATGGCGGCAGGAGGCGGCAAAGGGCGACACGGGCGGCGGCGCGAGGGCGCAGAGGCGGCGCCGTCGCCGGAGGCGGCGGAGGCGGAGCCGGGAGTTGGGCCAGCTGGGCTGGGCCGGAGACAGGGAGCTGGGCCGGCTGGGCCAGAGGGGAGGGGAGAGGTCACGGGCCGGCTGGGAGGCGAGCTGGGCCGCACGAGGCCAACGGGCCGGAGGAAAAGGGAGAAACGGGCCGAAGGCCCAAGAGGAAATTGGCCCAAAACCAAGAACGAAAACCAAATTCAAATTCAAATAAAACGCAAGTTCAAATTTCCAATTCAAAACTTGAACTCGAAATTCGAACAAACTCCAAATAAATTCATTTTGAATTTTTGGGTTGTTTCATTCACTTATTACACCCACTCGCAAAATTAGAGGCCCCATGACATGAACCACCTAATCACACCAACACATGATTACTCTATTGAGGCCTGAGTTTTCTATCATGTGGCCGAAGACCCTACCATGATCGCAGTGTGATGATGCAGCGATTTTAGATCACCAATTTGAAAACACATGGGGCCTATGCAAACTGTCGATCCAAATGGCCCTTGTAACAGCAAGTTTCTGAAATTCAAGTGGGATCGATACAAAACTGCCCTGCCCCTGGAATCAAATACTGGTGTTTTGACTTGCTCAACTAGGCCGAAATAACTGCACGGATTTAACAATTCGCTTCACCAGTCACTATCTATGCAAATTGTAGCCATTTTGTTCCCTTCATGGCAAGAAGTGAAGTCTTGCTTCATGCGATGTTTTCTCGCTCGAACAAAGCCGATCCTTAATGGAAACAACGTTGCTGCTGGTTAGTGCATAGCATAGCAAATGTAGAGTATGTTTATTCCAGTACGGAGCATCAACCTAGAAAATGCGGTCATGTCTATGTTTTTAGCAATGAATCAACCATAAAATGAAATCGCGCGCGCATGCTTGCTTCTACTTGGTGTCTGGCAACTGACAAGCTTGTGAGCGATCATTTTGAGCCATCAAGCAACATACGGAGACCAAAAATGCCATTGACACGTTACAGTATACGGACCATATTGAATCGATCATTCTTATCCATACAAGGAAGAATCTGCCTTGTTGCCAGCACCATCATATTTCGTATCTCTGATGGTCCTCGTAAGATCCTTCAGGACCCAAGACAACTTTACAGTGATCTCAATAAATATTTTTAGGCTGTGCGCATCTCAGTATGCAGAGACCGAAAGATTAATAAATTGTTGCATTATCTAAAAAGAAATATCCATACTCATAGCATCGGAGTAGCAAACCATAGTTGGTCAAATTTGGTCCGAATTAAAGTTTCTGCTCGTGCTGGCCACATGCTCTCATGCATCTATATACGTTGAATCTCATGCCTGCTTTTACCACGGGTTACCTCGCTTTAGTTCTTTTGGCTTTCCTCTCTCTTTTTTTTTCTCCCTTCCATTTTTTGAGTTTGTCTTTTCGGGCAGTGTAAAAGTGGTACCAAAATAGAACATTTCCGTGTTCTTGGAGCCAGCTCAAACCTCGAATTCTTTGGCGTTCACAGATCCTAGTGTAGCGACTCCAGTCTGTTCACATGGGGAGCTATATATATATATGCACTCCTGTAACTATGAGGTAGTATTTTTGTTCTGTAGATTGTAATAGACATGGCCACAGCTTAAAATGCCGATGATACGAACGAAAAGACAAGTGCTAATCTTTCACAGAGAAAACCGGACAAAGGCAAACATCTGTTGTGTGTAGGTACACTGAATGCATGGTCGATCAATTTGAAGAAATGCATAGAAGCACCTCTCTTGATCGATCAATATTTGCCTGAAGGGAGAAAACAAGGATCGATATGTACGTAGCTCTAGATTTGTTGTTCTTTTGTGCCTGTTCAAGAGTAGTAGTCATCCTCCAGCACCATAAGTTTGGTCTTTAAGCAAGCGTGAGAGACATGATCCACCTCGCACTCCAAAAGAAAAAGGTTCGCTCCAATAGTCCCGTACCAAGCGACAATGGCAGCACCGCCGGGCAGACATGAGACACTCGCAACCAGCACACTCGGCAGTGACATGTGTAGGGACTGTTACTGCAAACAGGCATGCTGAAAAAGATTAAGAATTCTGGTAAAAAGAGATTAAGAATTATGCTAGCTATTATGCTGTTTCGTCTCATCTGATGTGCTCATCCTCACCAGTCGCCATTGCATGCCTGGTGTGGTTGGTGGCATGGCTGATCATCCTTTCAAAGATTCTCCCAAAAAGGGCTGAAACCAAAGCAAGAAACTAAAGAGAATAATTTGGGCCAGGGCAGAAACGATGTACCGGGGGCCTTCACGATCATCAAGGGGACAGGACTGTAAAGCCATCAGAGTTCAGAGCATGCACTGCTATCCCCTACGGCAGGACGACGGTGGCCGTGCAAGATAAGTGATAAAAGGAACTGCGCAGGTACTGGGTTACTGATTTGTGCAAAAGGTAGTGCAACAAGTAGCCACCATTCTATTTCGCTATCGTTTCAAATCATGGACGCATGAATCTGTGTTTGTTGAGGTGTAGCCCTACTGGTTTTGTCGGCCCAGTGAATCATCAGGCTAACCATTCGCATTGTTGATGATGTACTAAATGATTTTGCAGACGCTTTGGAGCATTGGATCCACCACGCCGGTTTACTGAAGAATCAAGAGCAACTTTTTATTTTCATTGGGAGAGAGAGAGAGAGAGAGAGAGAGAGAGAGAGAGAGAGAGAGAGAGTAAGTACAAGAACCACACGAACCGGTCCAAATAAGGCTGTAGAAAGAATGTAAGTTGGAGTCAGTCCAGCAGAAACTGATTGGGCCGAAAAGCAGCGCAACCTGCAGCCCATAGACGAACAGGCATGCTGACGACTTTACAGCCCATCCTTACTTCCTGGAAAAAGCCTAGCAGTCTAGCACCTAGGTCGATCGGCATTGCTGCACTAGTAGCAGGGAGCCGGGGACCGCTTCCTCTCAAAAAAAGAAGAAAAAGTAGCAGACTGCAGGAGCCGACCCATCCCATCCCGGCACAGGCAAGACGTGAGTCACGTGAGGCATGCACTGTTGGATCATCCGTCCAACCAACCGGTCGACACGGCACGGCCCTGATGAGTCGACCAGCAGAGAACTGATCACCGTATTGGTTTCTTAAATTTTTTTCTTTTACAAAACTAGCTTATACACAATTTTTATTTTTGTAAAAATAGTCGTCACACCTTCTGTACTATAAAAACGTGAAGGCAACTTTTTACGCTGAGATACCGCAGAAGCGTGTGCTCCCACGCCAACGTGCCTAGCACGCTCACCATGCGCCTTGGACCCATGCCCGAGCGACACACGCCACACGCCTTGACTAGCATCGCCTACTCCCACTGGGCCCACACGCGAACGCGCCTCGCCCACGCCACGTGTGCCACACGCCCGCACCGAGCTCATGCTGTCGCCCCCCGCCTCGCGTCGTGTGCTGCCCGCCCCATGAGCGCTCGCTGCGCGCACTCGCAAACTAGCTTGTCGCGCGTATGTTGCGATGGAAACACAGCTCCCATTAGGGGAGCGCGGAAGTGCTACCACATCGCAGAATGTTGTTTCTGCACTTTCAGCGCAGAAGATATAGACCACGCGATCACTTTTGTAAAAAAAAATCACATCAAGACTAGTTTAGTTAAAAAAAATTAGAGGACGCTGCAGCGATCAGCTCACCATCAGAGATTGTGAGAAAGCCAAGTAACGAGACGAGGGCCCTGCAGCTGTACAACGTGCATGGAACAAACGAGTCCACGTCCAGACTCAACCGGGAGCAGCCTGTGGGGATCCAACCAGCTAGACCGTGCGCGCGGCCGTTTCATATTTGCAAATTGCCAGGGCGACTCCACGCATGCGGCTTAGGGCCTGTTTGGATCCATACAGCTAATAATTAGCTGCTAAAAATTAGTTGTAGTGGATTCAAATATAGCCAACTAATAGATCAGCTAACTATTAGCTGGGCACCCAGTTAATGGTTATCTTATTAGCTAGCCAAACACAGCTAATAGGTGGCATTTAACCAAAATACCCTTCACGTCTACCACCAATAGCATTTAATAGCATGGGTATTTTGGACAATAGCATCTATTAGCCACATATTAGCTGGTGAATCCAAACACCCTCAAGCTAATAGTTAGCTAGCTAATAGTTAGCTAACTAATATTAGTTATGAACTATTAGCTGCTAATGGATCCAAACAGGCCCTTAAACAAATAAAAAATTGTCCGTCTCGCGCATGTGGCGCGGCGACGTTTCTGATCTGTTTTGTACAGTGGACGTCGATGGCGAGCCTGGATGGTCAAGCTAAGCATATGACGTGCGATCGGTGCCGAATGCTTCGTGTGAAAGCGCGTCGACGCTTGAAGTGACGGGTCGGACTAGCTCCATGGTGTAATGGATAAGGATGAAAACGGTCGGTAAATGACTGTTCTGTTTCCGTTTTCACATTTTTTACCGGTAACGGAAACGAAATCGGAAACCCCAAAAACGGATACGGACACGGATAGTGACGGAAACGAAATCGGAACGGAACGGATACGGAAACGAAAGCGAAAAATTTCACAAGAACATAGTAGAGAATTACAATATATATGACCACAAGAACAATATAACCCATTCCACCTCTAAGGTGGACACAAGAATAGTGCTATGTTCACTGATATCACTAGAAAATTTTTCTTAAGTTTGTCAGCTAATGGCACATTATTTATCTTCCATATCAGATCATCATGTCCTCATCCATATAATTATCATTGATATCCTATTGCTCCACCAACTACAAAGATTTAGCACCCTAAAATTTGTATATTATTATTCGATGTTCATTTATGATTTTTTGAGATTTATCTTGGATTTTCTGGAGTTTATAAATACTATTTTGCATTTTTTTAGATTTATAAAATTAATTTATTTATACAAAAAATATGATGAAAATATTTTTTCTAGATTCAAAATATTCCAAAGTATTTTCGAGAATTTTTGTGGAATTTTTTAACTCTATTTAGTATTTTATATAAAACTATTTATATTTATGAAATTATTTTAATTCGAAAATAAATATAAACTCTCTTCTCATTTTTGGGCCAAGCCCATTTCCCTTTCCGGCCCGTTTCCGTTTTTAGTTTCCGGTTTCACTTATACGGAATTTCCATTTCCGCCGGAATTGGCTCTCCCGTTTTCGTTTCCGTTTCCGACAAAAAAATTCCGTTTCCGTTTCCGTACCGATATTTTCCGTTTCCGTTTCCAAAAAAGAGCTTTCGTTTCCGTTTTTTTTTCGGAACGGTCGGGAACTTTCCGTTCGGTTTTCACCCCTAGTAATGGACCGCTTTGTACGTCAAGATATCAAATGAAATAGCCCAAAAATTTCAAACAAATTTATTCGTATTTTTATTCCAATTTCTTTTGAATTTTCGAAATTCGTTTTGGTTTTCAGAATTTTGTTGGGCCAATTGCTCGTGGGCCTTCGGCCTGCCTTTCCTCTCCCCCGGCCTGCCCCCTTGGCCCGCCTGGCCCCTGACCCAACTAGCCCACCCAGCCGACCGCCCCCGTCTCCTCGGTCTTGGCGTCGCTCTCGCCGTGCCTCGTGACTGGCAGCCGCGGGCCAGCGCCGCCTAAGTGTCGCACGCCCGCCGCACCACTCCGCCCGGCCCGCGTGGTAGCACGTGCCGCCGCCGCGAGCTCGTCGGCCTCGTGAGCTCTCCCTCTCTCCCCGAGCGCTATAAAATCACCCACCCCGCCCCTCATTTCTCCTCACCCCCGCCCTCCGCTCTCATCGGTGAGGCCTCTCCTCTCCCCTCTTTCCCCTCTAGCCCCGGCGTGCCGCCGTCGCCCCGTCTCCCCCAGGGAAACCCTAGGGGTCCCCCTCTCTCCCTCTTGCCCCCGCGTGGGCATGGCCCAACCGGCCCATTCGGCCAGGCCGCGCCCCCTCCCTCGTGGGCCAGGCCGGCCCACTACTGTGTGGCCCGATTTCATTTTCTTTTTTTCTTTTTCCGAATTAATTAATCTGAAATCCATCTTAATTCCGTTTAATTCTAGAAATTCTCGAAAAGCCCCCAAAATTCCAAAATATACATTCTTAACCATTTTGCGTCACTGAGTCCAAAAACAGCCTCCGCTCCGCCATCTGAAGCTCCCGAAATTCCCGGAGTACCCGTCTTGCCCTCCGATTCTCTCCTGGCGTTTTTTCGGTTTCTGTTTTCGTTTCCGTCCGTTGTTTTTCGTTTATTTATCATCGTTCATTCTTTGCGCTAGATCCGGCTGTTGAGCAGTTCGAGAAATAACAGCGGTACCCGGAGCAGGAATCGGACTAGACAAAAGCCGAGTACGACTACAGTCGCTTCGCCCTAGACGATTCTACTACCCAGCAAGGCAAGCCACACATTATTGATCATATTGAACCCAATTATTCCTGATATTATACTATTCAATTTCTACTGCATTATTTTAATGGTATGTTGAAGTATTGAAAATCGATATCTTAGAATAACATGATTCTTAGTTAATGCCAAATTTTTATAGCCTCCTTGACATTGTTGGACCTTGTTAAATCGTTGTATAACCCTAGCTATTAATTATACAATTGTGGTAGTTTTTTGAAAGTGCTACAGTAAGGGGGGACATTATTGGATTAACCACGAGGTGGATGTGAGTCCGATCCCTGGCTGATGATTAATGCCATGGTTGGTCTGGATAGTTGGTACGTGCAGATACCAGATTGGTTTGTAGTTGTATGGCTTGATCTTTGACAAATTAAGGTTGAAACCCTCTTGAGCAAAATAAATAACTCAAGATCTCGCTCAATCACAATTCAAACCTGTCAGTTGAACCGTTTTTCGACATAGCTCAGTAACATTGTCCGTCCCCTGGGAATACTTACATAGTGGTATCATTCTCAGCGAGAAGAATGGAGAGCAGCATTTTCGACAGGGGGTAACTGAAGGGTTGGTGGGACAAGAATGAGCTGACAACGATAGGTATCTCCTCAGTATTTGAGCTACGCGAGGCGTTGGGCTACCGTTGATTATTTTTTAAAACAATTTTAAATAAAAATTAAATAAAAAAATCTGCCAGCCACGCGGGGCGTTGGGCTACCGTTGAAAACAATTTTAAATAAAAATTAAATAAAAAAATTCTGCCAGCCACGCGGGGCGTTGGGCTACCGTTCGTTCCGCACAACTGCATCTGCACGTGGGATTCCAGGCCGCCGCTCGCGCGGCTCAGCCGCGCGGGTGGGATGGGCCCGCTCCGAGCAACGCTGTAACGCGCATCGCGCGGAGCCGCGGGAAACAGCGACTTCCAGCCCAAAAATACTAGGGACAACGCCGGCCGGCGCTGTGGACCCGCCCCATTTGTGGCACAGTTTGGTGTTGGCTGTAGTAGGATTCGTGGATACCCACCTCGTGCTGCTTTGTCCGGACTCGTGAGGTAAAAAAAAAAAAAAGCGCGGCCGAGCTAGTGCGATGCTTGTGCTTTAGAATATACCGTGTGAACCAAACCGAATCCCGCGAAATTTTACTTTGGAAAAAAAAATCCATTAACACCCGTGTAAGCCTGCTATTGTTTTAGTTTACCCCTATATGTCATTTTAATATATATCCCAGCAATGAATGACATCCCCTCTCCCTCTAAACTCTAAACTGTAATCTTACACTGTAACGACACTACCCTATCCTTCTAATATATATCCTAGCAATTTGCTGGTTTCAAAAAAAAAAATATATATGTCATTTTAGTTTACTTTGCCTCTATAAATTAAGTTGCCGTACAAATGCCTCGTAGGCTGCATGTCAACACTAATCTTGTGGTTTTCAATATTTTGGCACTCATTTCAGTGATGCCAATGCTTATTTTGATGGTTCCAATACTAAAACTGAGTATTACAAACACCGAAATGAATCGAACCATTGAAACAAGTACAAAAAGATAATGGAAATCATAAGGAATGGCATTTATGCATGTCATGGGGGTATTTGTTTGGTCACTTGACCTATAGAGGGGGGGGGGGGCAAAACAAACAAAAATAGTAACATATAGAGGGCAAATTGAAAAAGCATGTGACTTATACGGGGGTACTTACAGATTTCCCACTTTTACTCTTTATTCAAAGGAATCTTCCATCATTTCCTCCATTTTCCCAGCTCTCCTGCCTACCTTCTTTCGCTTTTGCCTTTTGCCGCGCAAGTGACCTGCAATGCGCACCGGCTGACGAGTGATGAGCTGATTCGATTTCGTTACGCAAATTCCTCGCCCTCTTTTGACTAGTCCAGACTCCAGAGTCACCTGGACTGCTTAGAGCATCTCTAAGAGATGTCTTAAATATTGTCCTAATTTGAATTATAGGATTTTTGGGGAAAAGATTAACTCCAGCAAGAGCAAATTTAGGGCCCCCAGGAGAGTAGCTATATTTAGCAACTCTGTAATTGAGTCCTATCTTCGTTGGGTTTTAGGGCTTAATTGCTGGAGTAAATATTTCGTTGGAGCCATAAATCTAATTAATTGGGATTCTAAATTAAAGTTTAAGACTCATTTTTAGGGCTCTCTTGGAGATGCTCTTATAGCTAGCCGTACGTGGACTCGTTTAGGGTTGCTGTGTTCAAAATTTTTCAAACGCTTCATTAATCAACACTGCGAGACCTGTGCTAACCCTTGGACACCCCGGCCCCCACCCAAGAACGCTAGTTGTTCAGCTAATTTTTGTCCCATAATGCATGCGTGATGCGACCAAAAAAGGGACGTGAACATAGTTTTGCCAACACCCGGAGCTTTCCTACCTCTGCCCTTTATAATATAACTAGTTATATGCCTGTGCGTTGCTACGGAAAACAAAATTGATAACGAAAAATAAAGATTAAAAAATAAAAAAAATACTATTTCATAATATCAAACATCTATCTTTAACACTTCGTTTCTTGCAAAAGCTGGCTAATTAAAGCAACGCTTCGTTTCTTGCGTAGGGCAATTAAGCAGGACAATTAAGTAGGGCAATTAAGCAAGGCAATTAATGTGACGTGGGAAGAAACTCTCACTTTATATAGTAGAGATTGGGCGAATTTTTCTTCAAGGATACACTCCTTTGGTTATTTCCATCATTGGATTTGGAATCGTGCCGCTTTATGGACGTGGATGGTGTAGACTAGGGAAAGTTTTTGTTAGCAACTTTGTGAACAATTTGCCATTTGATAACGACTCGAGCGAAGGGAGTTGAGTTGAGTGGTAGACTCTCTCTCTCTCTCTCTCTCTCTCTCTTCAATACGTTATTGGGTATCGTTAGGGCACTTCCAATGCAGGTTTCTTGATGGTTTCTACATGTGCCATGTAGGATGAAAGGCTTAGGTGGCAGCAAATTAATGCAGAGAGAGAGGGTTAGAGTTTCTTAAACTAGAAATGGTTTCTTCATTGAATGCTTTAGCTTAAGAATAATAAGGTAGTAGATGAATATTTAATGATGAAACTATATTAAGAAACGATGCATTGTATCTATTGTATTAATTGATGTTTCTTAGTGACATGGCTTCATTTGAAACGAGTTGAAGAAACTCTCCATTGTGAATGCCCTTAGAGAGTTCAAGGCACGCGCGCACACACTCTAATATACACTACGTACATTCATATCGTTCATGCAGGCATATACACGTGTACGTTTCCTACACACGCTAGAAATTGATCGGAGGCATTCCTCAAAAAACTCTCAGAGCATGGGCATATATATGCTTTTCCACTAAACACACGTACGTATGTATACTCATAAAATCTAGTCTGGTTCGCGCAATAAATTGTGCAACGAGGCAGACACATCGATCGGCAGCATGTATGCTGTCCAACCATGCGTGCGTTGATGCGGACACCATCAGGCGTCTGGTACGTACGTACGTATACGTATTGCGCGCAATTATGCCATGTCGCCACAACAACTGACCTTTAGTATAAGTTGCTGCGAGACCAGAGAAGGTGAGACGGCGATGTGATGATTGTGATCGATATTATATCACAGTATCGACCATCGCTTTAATTTGTCTCTCCAGTGTCGTCGAATCGGATGACCCACCCAACGTTTTTATTTGACAGGCACGGTTTAAATTTTTGTTTTTATTAGTGGGTGTTTCGCGCTCGTTCTGTTTCATATAGTATGATTAATTGATCGTGTGGGGGATTAATTGCTCATTTGTATGACGTGTTTGAAATATAAAACGTGAAAACATTTGAAACAAACCGGCCTACGTACGGCCTGGGAATTAACCAGGCAAAAGAATCATAAGCTCGTGGCTCCTAAGAGAAACCGTACGTGTGGGTGATGCTGCTTCCATTTGCTGCATTGCTCAGCTTCAGTTTACCAGTAACAAAAAAAAGTTGGAATCGATGGCTATTCGTTAGTGGGTTGTCGCTAGCAATGGATGGTCTTTTTTGGTATGGTGGTTACTTCGATGTATTTGTACACCTTGCCACAATCTATGCACTTATTGTGGTTCATGTTCCACACATATAAAAATATCTAAAAACAACAGATTACACCGTAGGCGTCTCTATAGTTTTTTTTGTTAATAGAGAGAAAAGGGGGAAAGGATATTTATTTGGAGCGAGTAATATCTGCTAATTAAGTTGTTGAAGTAGTTCAACAAAATAATTTATAACAATTAGAGTTGTACAACGAATACAACTCTGTTTTCAAGTATAAAATGAACCATGTTCAATCAGATTTCAAATATAAATATGACTGCTTGGAATAGATCGACTGCCTGCCCGTCGCTTGCTCTCTCGTGTTGGTAATATGAGAAACGCACCCGCAAGCTTAGGCGGCAACCAGGGAGGATGCGGCAAGCAACGCATGCAACACCAACACACACACACCCCCCTGAAATAAGGTTGCAACCGTCGCTACCGCTTTAAAACGGCTTGCCTTTGATTTGCTAAAACCAAAGCAACTTTCAAAGCCATCACCGGCTTCCTCCATAATCCCCGGCCGGTCCATAACCTAGATGACACTTAGCACGCATCAGCACCGCCTAAACCTGGCGTCGTTATATTACTTATATATAGCGCGTCACTCCCAACTGCCACAGCTAATTAGCTGTTCGCGATCGATGCATGGAGTACGTCTGCATAAACGTACTAGCTAGCGACGTACTCCATGCCAGTACGCCTCACCTTGCACGGACGCAGGCCAGACCGGCAGATCCTCCGAAAGACCGACCAACCCAATTAAGTGCCCAACGTCGGCATACTGATACGGCCGGCCGGCCGGCCGGCATGTGTTTATGACGAGAGAGATCCAAGCTAGTACTTTATGACCAGCATTCGTATGATAGTGTTGCCGTGCACCGCTGCATGCATGGCTAGCTAGCTGCCTCTCACGAGTCACAACTCACAAGTCCACTGTCCACACAACTAAGCTGCATAACCCACCATTCACCAACCCCGTACGTGAAAACCACCTATAAATCTCGAGCGCCGTTAGGCCTCGCAGGAATCAGCCATTTGCCCAAGCCCTGCCACCTCGCAGTCACGGTATAGCTAGCCGTATATAGCCAGGCTCGAGCAGTAGGCGCCCGGGCACGTATAGCTAGCAACAAATTAAGCGCGGCCATGTCCAAGGAGGTGACCAGCGAGGTGCGCTCGGCCCCACCGACGCCACCGCCGGTGTCGACCCCGCCATCGCAGATACACTCCCCGGCGGTAAGCCGGTCGCCGCTGCGCGCGATGACGCCGATCGCGAGCCCCGTCAGGAAGGCGGTGGCGAGCGTGAGGGGGTACCTGGAGGAAGTCGGCCACATCGCGCGGCTCGCCGACCCGCGCGACGCCTGGCTGCCAATCACCGAGTCCCGGAGCGGCAACGCCTACTACGCCGCGTTCCACAGCCTCAACTCCGGCATCGGCTTCCAGGCGCTCGTGCTCCCCACCGCCTTCGCCTTCCTCGGATGGTACGTACGCTGTGCCTGTGCCTGTTAGGATTGACAAAACAATAACAAGCTCCAGGGGGCGGAGCTAGCCCAGGCCCAAACCCGGAGCTGGACCAACTGATCTTAAATTAAATATCTGTTTTCAATGATTTTTCAATACTTTTTCGTAGAATTTTAATGAGCTTTTGATACCAGGCCCCGGGCTACAGCCTACTCTGCCCGGGGCCTGGATCCGCCCCTGACAAGCTCCCCAGTGAGGGGTTGCTAGCTACAACCGAAGTGGCGTATTACGTGCTGTAATTTGTTCCTAATTTCTCTTCTACTTAATGCATGACAAAGCTCCTGCTGATCGTTTCGAAAAACACTAACGCACACAATTCAGTACCGTACACACACACACGCACACGATTCACAGAGAGAAGGTGAACACGGAAGAAAGAACAGGCACGAAAACATGGCAGTGCTGCAACTGCATTGCGCTGAGTTTGTTTTCCTTTTTTAGTCGAGATTAATATAAGAGAATTTTTACGGCGTATTATACTAATAGTATATAGTGGATAGTAGAAATTCGATCTAATCGTTGATTTGTTAACGGTATTTCTACTGCTCTATACTACCAAATGAAGTATAAATAAATTCTAGTTAATCTGATTTATTGGATCGATAGGAAAGAAATAAGCTCTAATACAACTTTGTACTCCTTTAGTTGTTGAGTTGAGCAAGTAACAGAATTGCTCTAAGCTGTGTGTGTTCACTCTGCGTGAACTCGAGTGTGTGTTGTGAAGCAAGGAGAGAAATAATATAAAGATGAAAAGCTCAGCCAAACTATTGTAGTTGAGGCTGTTGAGCATCAAGCACTACTACATAAAAGGACATCATAGATGATTCTAAAAAATTACCATAGACGATTCTATGTATTGTCTGTAAGCATATATCAGCGATAATAACGATGCATTGAGGACCGAGCAACGCTCGGTTGGTTAGCATCGCCGTCGAGCGTAGCCCACCCGGGTTTGAGTCCAAGACTCGTCCGGGTGCTCATCTCCTTTCTTAGTGCAAAGCCAGAGCTCCTGACCAAAACTTCAAAAAAAAAAAAATATAACGATGCATTACAGAGGGTTTAACCGTGTGTGAAACAAATAGCATAGATGGTTTTTTCTAAGAACCGTCTATAATATGATATTGTCACAGACGGTTTTTAGCGAATCCAAAAACTTAGACGGTCGCTCTTTAATTTGAGCCTTGCAGGACGTGGGCGATCGTTTGCTTGACCGTGGCATTCGTGTGGCAGCTCTACACGCTATGGTTGCTTGTCAAGCTCCACGAGCCCGTCGCAGGTGGCACCCGGTACAGCCGATACATGCACCTCGCCACCACCGTCTTTGGTGCGTAACCACCCTTAACTCCCGCGCTGCTCGTCACGCGGACGAAACGACGTCGTCCCTTTCTGTGCGTTCTATGCTCACTCACGCTTTGCCACGCCCGGCCACATTTCCAGGTGAAAAATGGGGGAAGATACTGGCCTTTCTCCCGACGATGTACCTGTCGGCAGGCAACTGCACGGCGCTCATCATCGTCGGCGGCGGCAGCCTGAAGATCCTCTTCGACATCGCTTGCGGGCCGGCGTGCCTGGCGCGGCCGATAACCACCGTGGAGTGGTACCTCGTATTCGTCTGCCTGACCGTGGTGCTGTCCCAGCTTCCCAGCCTCAACTCCATCGCCGGCGTGTCGCTCGTCGCTGCGGTCGCGGCGGTCGGTTACTGCACCATGATCTGGGTCTTGTCCGTGGCCAAGGGTAGGGTGGCCGGCGTGTCCTACGACCCTGTCAAGGCCACGAACGATGTGGACGGCGCAATTGGGATCCTGAATGGCCTCGGCATCATCGCTTTCGCGTTCAGGGGGCACAATCTTGTACTCGAGATTCAGGTGCCCCCCTTTTTTTTCTTCTCAAAAGACACGGAAAATTTGCTTTTTCGAAGGTGCTTCTATAGTGGATGGATAGATAGCACCGATCCATTGCTTATGTCCATGGAAATGAAAATGATGAAGAAAAGATCACAGCTAGTCTCACTGAGAGTGTTCGCTTTGCAGGCCACGATGCAATCAACTCTGAAGCATCCTTCTCATGTGCCCATGTGGAAGGGCGTCAAGGCTGCCTACGTCATCGTCGCGTTCTGCTTGTACCCGGTGGCTATTGGCGGCTTCTGGGCTTATGGCAACCAGGTACTTTGAGCTTAATAGCTTATACATCACTTAGCATTTAAAAAGTAGGTGCTAATTAAGGTAAACACACCATATCTCTCTTTACGATACCATTATTTGATACTTTTATTTTAACTAGTAAGGTGGTCGCGTACTTACACGTGTAACATCCTTAAAGTGTGTTTATATATATATACATATATATATATGTATAAAATTTTGCGATCGTTGCTTAACTCTATTGTGATATTTTGATGTCATATATTATAGGAGAAAATATTCTCACTCGGTTTCACAATAAATTGTCACATGTGATCAAAACTTTCTTTCCCAAATACTTGCAAAGCAAAACAGTAAACATGTAATAACATAATATTTTTCCTTTATATCATCATCTCTTAATTTCATTATTGTGATATTTGTTTCATTCTTTTAGTACTTCTTTTAGTATACATCACATTACTTCAGCCTCCAAATCCCTTCACGAACAGATCCCAAGTGCTCCAGCGGATTCCCTTCGCGATTCTCTTCGGACGGGATTTGGAGAGAGAATCTGGATAGAAAGGGATTCTCTCTCCAATCCCATCACAAATTTCCTTGAGGGGATGCTGTTGGAGATGGTAGGAAATAAGTGAATGAATATGGGGAAGGGATTCATTCTATCGATATTCCCTATACCGATATAGTCGAGTGAACATCTATCAATGTATCACTCTCTTAATCTCTTTATTATGTGGAGTTCCACCAAATAAAGAGTTATAGTGTTTTCTCTTTTTTTCAGAACTTTTAGCTTATTCTATATTTTCTTTACGACCGTAAAAGTTTGTCATCGACTTTTATTACATAATAGTTAATAGTGTTTATATATATATATATATATATATATATATATATATATATATATATATATATATATATGAAAATGGTACCGTACCCCTGGGAGTACATACTCCCACTCTCAATATACCGCTTAAATGATGTTATTATACTTCTTTATCCTTTTGAGTATACTCTAATACTGATTATAAGATACTCTAAAGTGAGTTTTACGAAAAATTTCATCAAAGTCCACCCTTTGTAGCATAATTTGTTTATATACTCTTTTTACATATAGAAAATGGTATATAGCAAAAAAATAAAGGGCTCAGATGATTTTTTTTCAACAATGTCGCATTGTAGTATCTTATAATTATTATTGGAGTATGCTGAAAGTGATAAAGGAGTATAACACATTAGTTTAAGTGGTATACTGGAGGTGGGAGTACATACTCGCAAGAGTACGAAAAAGGCTTCCTAAAATTAGCGTATTTCTAGGATTGTAATTTTGAGCAAAGCATAAATTTATATTTCTCACTTAATATGGAATTTTAAAAAAATCCCTATTTCCTTTTTTATTCTTCTATTATTTTTTTATTTTGAATTTTAGGTTTTAATTTATAGTTAAAATCAAATAGCTAATTTTCTTTTGTTGTTTGTTCCCAATTTATGTTAATTTTCATTGTTAATTTTTTATTTAATTTTGCATATCGGTTTTAGGTTAGAATTTGTATACAAATCCATCGGCTAATTTTTATTCTAAATTTTAGATATGTGTAGGTTTTAATTTAGGGTTCACATGAAAGTTAAATGCTTGATTTTGTTTTATTTTTTATTCAAAATGTCTGTCATTTTTTATTGTACTTGCTATGGACTCTTTATTCTAATCTAAACCGTTAATTTTATTGTTATCTTTATTTATTTTTAGTATTAGTTTTAGGTTAGATTTGATCTGCTAATTTTTATTCTGAATTTTAGCTATATGTGGGTTTTAATTTGGATTTCATACAAAAATCCGATTGCTAATTTCTTTTTATTTTTTATTCTAAATTTCTTTCTTTTTTATTGTACTTGGCATGTACTCTTTTTTCTAATCTAAGTAGTTATAATCCGAGCCTGCTAAATAGATGATTAGATGTTTTTCTTTAAATAATAGCATCAAATGACTACTATATTTCAACTTAGTTAGGATCCACGAGATTAACGGTTAGATATTTTGCTTTTTTGTGAGAATTTCTAGGATATTCCTTTTTTTTGTTAGAAAGATCCAATGACGGCTGTAATTAGGGGACAACAGATTAAGGGCTAGATGTTTTATTTTTTTGTGAGAATTTCTATCATATATTCCTTTTTCTTAGTAATTCTCATGAGCTTTTAATATATAATAGATTCTTAGCACCACCTGTAGGTGGTAAAGTCAATATTTATGCACGAAACATTCACCTTTTTTTTTTACCTTAGCACTAGTTTCCAAAGTTTGTTTCGATGCCATACAATCTAGGCTTAGCATCCACTTCTCCATCTGTTTGCATCGGTGCTAAGAAATTGTTCTCACCTTTAGCGTTATCTCAGCACCTAGTGACTCATACGCTCTTACTACCATACCATGCATCGACTCACCCTTGAGAGTAATTTTGAGCAACTGGGCCGTTTGTAAAATTGTAATACCGTCGGTTCGATGCAGATACCTGCCAATGGCATCCTGGCTGCCCTGTACAAGTTCCACAGCCGCGACGTGTCCCGGCTGGTGGTCGGTCTGGCCACGCTGCTGGTGATCATCAACTGCCTGACCACGTCCCAGATATACGCCATGCCGGTGTTCGACAACATGGAGGCCGGGTACGTGCACAAGAAGAACCGGCCGTGCCCGTGGTGGCTGCGCGTGGGCTCCCGCGCCTTCTTCGGCGCGGTCAACCTCCTCATCGCCGTCGCTCTCCCGTTCCTGTCGGAGCTCGCCGGCCTCCTCGGAGGGATCTCGCTGCCGGTCACGCTGGCGTACCCGTGCTTCATGTGGGTGGCGATCAAGAAGCCCGGGAAAGGCACCGCGATGTGGTACGTCAACTGGGCTCTGGGAAGCCTTGGTATGGGCTTAAGCTTCGTGCTCATAGTTGGGAATTTGTGGGGTCTTGTCGGCAAAGGCTTGCATGTGCGGTTCTTCAAGCCTGCTGATTCCCAGTAAAAACATGCAGAATTTGTCAACCAACGGGATGCATAATGCAATATAATCATAATGTTGTATCCTTCTCTCCGAGAAATATATGGTGTTGTATCTTCAAATGTTGATATTTTTTAGAAGCAATTAATGTTGAATTAACACTTCAACATACTCTGGATCGGCAGTTAATCTTCTGTTCTTGCGGTGGTTGTTTTAGTGGCTATCTAGTGACTGCTGACCACTGTCAAGCATGACAACAAGGATGGCACATGAGAGCAAAACGAACAATGAGATACAGAACGAACCAGATCTCAGTTTTACATCAGAACATAAATACAAGCTATTACATTACCTGAGTTCTCTCTCGGAATTTAATGTGTGATGGGGTACTCATCTCTTTTGAAGCTACAAATGTATATTCAAGCATACACAGGTCAAGCTAATGGCATCGGTTAACAACAGACGCATCCTCTAGGAGACAAAAAGAAGCATAAATTGTACATGAATAGTGAGCCACAAGTACCTCTATCATATATTATTATATGCATTATACTTCCTGATGATTTCCACATATGGAGCATATTAACAGCACCGGCAGCAGATTACATCTTGGCATGTGTATGGTCGAGCTCTGGCTTCTAGTTCCTCCAGTGGGGGCACTGCTTCCAGAACATATCCCTTCTGTCTAGAGAGGCATAGATCATACAGGTTTCTGCAAATACCTTTGCTGAATGGATGAACCTTGCTAGGAACTCCCCTGAAAATGGCACAGTTCCAAATGATCCGTCACTGGTGCTGTTAGCACAAGCAAATATACGATGCAAAAGGCCTAGTCTTCAGCCATCTATACCTTAGGTAAGAAATTCGCCTCCTCCTGGCAATTTCATATGTTGTTTGGTTCGTAAGAGCAAGGTAACTGCAGATATATACACAAGCTCGTGAATACAATGATCAGCAAGTGTTGTACCCAAGGATCAATGTCAATTTGTGCCTTTGCAACACATAAGATACTCCGTTCTTCAAACTATTTTGGTGTAATTTTTAGAGTGGTAATTCTTATCAAGCTTAAGTTGGCGATGTATACGGTACACCTTCATCAATTTATCAAAATATGGATTGAAGAGAACTTAAGGTTGATAGCTACTGTTATTATTTTTATTTTCAACTATTGTGGTCTACATTGAGATGGCTAAAAGGACTCAATTATTGTAAGGCATATAAAGGGAAAAAAAAAGGCTTACGTATGAAACATCAACAAGAGCAGCAAGACTATGAGGATTAATATCAATGCTACCAACAATATTGAACCGATAAAACCCTTCCACCTGTCCATAAAAAATCAAATAAGATGCTCAGATAAGATGCCTGGCAAAGGAAACTGAAGACAAAAACCCAATGAAGTCTTATGAGCGGGCAAACTAGATCCAAACAGGGTAAGAACAACATACCAGGACTCTTTGATATCCAAATGTAAGAACTGAATGTAGAAAGCAACAGTCCAAACAGCTATAATTGTTTGTTCGAATAAGTACCACCTAGGAAATGTCAAATATGCAATGAGAATAGCTGGATAGACTTTCAATGAGTCATAAAATAGAACACCGTAAGCTTACATATGTATTTTCCAATGTATCAGTAGCATCTTACAGCACTTTTTTAGAATACATCTTTACAGGACATTGTTTTTTGAAGAAAAAAAAAGAAATGTAGGAGAGATGCAGTTGGGATTCAGGAAGGAAAAGTATACTTGGGATTGAACCATTTTACACCCGTCCATAGATGGTACAGAGAAAATAGAAGAGAAAGAGAACATACGCTAAAGCATACTGACCATAGTTGTAACATTCCCATTACATGGATGTACCTACTACTACCCACCCATAGTGGAGCTGGACTTATTTAAGTCCAAGAACTATGTCTTTTTCTCATTATTTTTCCTCACACGCTTTGATCAAACAACAGTTGGATTATCATTGGCTTGCTTCCATTACAAAACAATCAGGAGTCCAGGACCCCAAAGAGAACGATATTGGCAACAAGGTAGCACTAAAAATCTACATGTGCGGTCAGTTCGGAGTTAAGACTCAGCATGACTCCCACCCTCCTCGAGAGCAAGAAGAGTCCTGCCAGTTCCACTACATCAATACAAGGGGAAAGGGTGGGAATGGGAATTAGTACACAGTTCCAATTGCAGCCAAGCAAATCCTTGATAAGAATTAAGATAAAGTATGAGGGCATGACTTGCTTATTAGGTAAAAGGCATGCCCTCCATTTTGACCTAACTTCTCCATGGTAGGCTTCTGGATTTATTGTTCAACCATAGGGACTAGGGAGTACAGAAACTGGACAAGAATGACCGTGGAGACTGAAGTGAACCACATGAATGAACATATAGAGTTTCTATAGAAATCTATCGGCACATTACCGCAACACAAAACAATAACACTAAACATGTATGATTAATCTGACATGCAAATGTGTACAAATAAGCTGCACAATATGTAAACCCAAAACTCACCAAAATCGGCAACGATTCCTTTTGCCAATGCACGTTCCAAGCCAAAAACAGTGATGATCGAATTGGAGAACACATTTATCACAATCATGACAGTGCTTGGTGCGTGGAGGCTGTGAAATGTGGTCAGTAGCCAAAAATGAGCTTTAGATGGCATGATGAATAAGAGAACCATCTCAAACAAAACACGTCTCTCACTGGGTGCAATGGGAAAGGATATTAGATGGCAGATTAATACAATTGTAAGACCGACACATTACTACCCATAACTGGTCCAGTCATACGTTAACGCTCTCAAATTCAACTTGGTAGATATCAAAACAAGAGCAATAGGCACATGGCATAATCTAGTCATCGAGCATATTGGACATACCGTAGGGTTTGATTTCAACAAATCATTAAAATAAGCATATCTCAGACAGAATAAAAAATTTACATGAATGATCTATATACCATAAAGTTAATATGTCTTCCAGATCACATGCTGGTTGGAAATACCGGTCCAAGCCGGTATAACACCGTTTTTTTATCCCTGCCTTGGCTATAGAAAACATCATACTAGCTCTACAAATTTAGAAAAATCAATATTACCTGAATGAGACGGCAGTAAGAGCAAGTCAAATCCCTAAAATAAAATGGAGACATACAACCATATTACAGACAGAAATTACATGAAAAAAATATATTGAAAACTACACCTCAGAAAGAAGAAATAACTTCATCAGTTTCAAAGCCAAACAAGTGTACCTGCTGGACGACCCAGGAGGATATAGATCCATCACTGACGGGAAAGATGAAGATGCACTTGATTGTGGGTTTTGTTGCTCTATTTTGCTGCGACTCATGGCGGAATTTAAGCTTCCATTTTTTGAACTGGCCTGCCTTTTCTTAATCATAACAAAGAAGACATTTAATTTAGCATAAATTAAGTCTGTACTCCAGCTTCAAATACACATATATCTGATCAGAAGGCAACACAACAGAACTTACGACATTACTTTGAGAGAGTCGCTGTATTAATGAAGGTTGCATGCATCCCTGAGCCAGCTCTCAACATATCAGCCACATATCTAACAGCATAAGAACCAAAACAAATGCAATTCAAAACGTGTCCCTGTTCCAATGCACAGTGTCCTTCCTATAGGACAAAAACAACATTGACAGGGATCAATTACCCTGGAGACGAATTAGCAGTATACAAGTATTGCACCAAAGTAAGCAAAACCAGCACTCCATATAAAATCATGTACCTGGCATCAAAAGTGGACTGTAGAATAAGACTTAAGAGAGATGCCCCCCACCCCCCAAAAAAAATCCTTCTAGATAACATGCTACTGAACGTATGAACAGATAAATAGCACAATGATAGCATTACGAATTACCATGAAATCAGAAATTCTAAATAAGTTGGACAGCACTAACGGCCACTCAGTTCTAGTATTCTTCGAACATATCAGGCAACCACGAGGGCATATTCGGGCGCTTGGCACAAACACAGCATGCTCTCGGGGCTCTCAGCCCAGACCAGTGATTTCACATGATTCCTGCCACATGGCCTGCATCACGAGTCGAAACATGCCCCCAAAACTACTTCTCCTCAAAATTAAAGCAGGCCGCGAGGTGATACAGACCAATTACAAGGCGATTTGGTAGCCGGGAAGAGCACTAATTGCCACCAAGAGCCCAGAGCTAGAAGCAAATCGATTACAAAAACATCTCAAAACCTATAATCAGACCAAACAGAAACATTTAGGAGAAATTTCAGGGGGCGTCATACCACTTGGCCTCGTGGATTCGCCTCTGGAGTGTCGGATCGAGCAGGAAGACGGCGCCGATGAACAGCACGTGCAGCAGCAGCATGACGACCTTGACGCCCCGCCACGGCTTCCTCCCTGCGCGCAAACCCCAGCCCCCCCGGTCAGACCCCGGAACCCCCATAAAAAAAACCACAGCACAACCGACACAAACAGCAATCGAGGAGGGCGCGAACCGTGACGCTGGGATTGGGAGAGGGCCCTGATGCCCGCGTAGGGATCGCTCGTTCCGCAGCACGGCATCGTCGCCGCCGCACCCGACGGGATGAGGAGGAAGGAGATGGAGGTGGCGATGGTTACCGGTGGTCGGGACTTCGTGGCAGGCGAAGCTTCGGGAGGAAGAGCCGGGCACTGTTCGGAGGGGACAGCGAGGAGCCCACCTGACGGCCTAGGAGGGGTTCGTGTCGGATCCCGACTGGAAATGAAAGGCAAAGATTGACTTAAAAGAAACAGTAGATTTTATAAAACTATATTTTTTTATACAAAAATTGTAGATTTTAATTTATACTAGTTACATGCCCGTGCATTGCTACGAAAAACAAAATTGATAACGAAAAATAAAGATTAAAAAATAAAAAAATTATTTCACAAGATCAAACATCTATCTTTAACGCTGCTTTGGCGAAAATTTGGCTAATTAAAGCAACGCTTCGTTTTTTGCGTAGGGCAATTAAGTAGGGCAATTAAGCAGGGCAATTAATGACGTGAGTAGAACTCACCACTGGCACCAACTGTTGCTTTATAATAGTAGAGATTTCATATAAATACAGATTTTACAAAAAATTTACGTCACAAAACTATTGGTTAACATGCCTGACAGTCTAAACTCACATGGTAATGTTGGGAGAGGCCCATGGCCCATATTCGTAGTGCAGCTTTCAGCCAAATCAGAATAGTGGTCCATATTTCTTATTTCGGCGCACAAAGTTTATGGTGGACGCGCAATCGGCTCCGGGTGCGACGTACCATGGCCACTCACCGCGGACATGAAAAGTAAACCTTGTGCGGGACGTTGCATCCACTTCAGGCCCAATACGACCCATGCCGTGGGTCCACCCGCAGCCCAGCCCTCCTACGGCCCGTAGGAGTAGCGTCGAAGCGCCTGAACACCAACAGAGGGAGTAAAAATCTACGACTCAAAACAAATCTACAACTGAAAAAAATCCAGACAGTGGTTAACAACTTAGGCCCCATTTGGTACGGTTCCAGATTCTAGTAGAAACGGAAACGGTTCCAGATTCTTGGTAGAAACGTTTCAGGTAGAATCAGAATCACTTTCTGCAAACCGTTTGGTACGGTTCCAGATTCTAGTAGAATCTAGTGAAACGGGGTTGAGGGTGATTCAACCACGGTGTGGAAAAAGAAGAAACGTTTCGAGGAGAATCGTTCTGAATTTTAGCCGTTTGGTTGGGTTTCTTCCAAATTCTAGTAGAAACAACTCAGTTCCAAGTTACCAAACAGGGCCTTAACATCACCGCGTAAGTGTTTACCACCAGTTTTTAATGTCAACAATGGAACCGATTTATCAGGAGGAAAAAAAAAAGAAGTGGAATCGATTAATCAATCTGCGTTGCATGTGTCCCCGCAGGTATTCCGTACGTATGCCTTGGCCAAAACAAAGGCAAGTGCGTGCCCGGTGGCTTATCCAGCCTTGCTGAGCCGTCAACTCTGTTTTTTTTTTACCTTGGCGTCCAAGTCCAGATCAGTAACAAACGGTGTCTTCTAATGCAACCAACGAAGCCCAAATGCCCACTTGTTTCCTTTGCGCATATACTTGTCTACGCTGTCTGTGGATTGTGATCACAACCCCATTCCAGATCAGTTTTAGGTTGTTTCGATACTGCAACAACCACGGGATTACAAGAACGGGCTTGTGTGTCAACAGAAATCTCATCGAGGGCAGAAAAAAAATATATCGCGTTTTGAGGGGGTGAAAGACGGTACGTTGCCGAACTCCATCCACCCAAGCGTGAAAATTTTGCCTCTTCGCAACAGATTTTAATTGTCTCTTGATCCCAACAGCTGTCAATAGAGGAATTTTTCTTTTAAATAATAATATTTTAATCAATATTTACATAAATAATATGCCAAAAATAAAAATAGCAAAACTACCCCCTATGTCCATTTGAATTGGCGACAGGGTCTTATGTCCATTTCAAATGACAACAGGGGGTAAAATCGGAATAAGAGCCCCACACAGGCAGCAGTGGGATGCCCCCTGTCGCCATTTGAAATAAACATAGGAGCCCCTGTGTCCATTTCAAATGGCGACAGGACCCTGTCGCCAATTCAAATGGACACTAGGGGTAGTTTTGCTATTTTTATTTTCGGTATATTATTTTTATAAATATTGATTAAAATATTATTATTTAAAAAAAATTCGTCAATAGAGAGTGCTATCTCTAAAACGATAAATGGAAATCCTACTATAAATTCTTTCCAGACATGTGAAATCCTTGCACCACCATTGATACGGGTGTCTCTTCTCATCTATAAATTCTCAAGGTATTCCAACTGTTGTGAAAATCCTGCTATAAATTCTGAACCAACTGTTGTGAAATCCTTGCACCACCATAGAGGCATTGATACGGGTCTCTTCTCATCTATAAATTCTCAAGGTATTCCACAGATTGAAGGCCATAGTAAGGGCGAGAAGCTGCGTACTATCCCCGCCTGGCCATCTCCTCCTCCTCCTCCTCTGCCAAACAATCAAATCAAAGGGCTCCCAGGCTGAGGTCGAGATGTCAGGAAAGAAGGTAGCCCTCGTTGCTTTTGCGTGCGTCTTCTCGTTCATCGTCTCTGCGCAAGCAGAAACTCCGTACAGATTCTTCGACTGGGAGGTCACCTATGGCGACATCGATCCCCTAGGTGTCCGGCAACAGGTGTAAAAGCACGCCCTTTCGGTTTAATCTGACAAGTTATGATACGTACGCTGCATTTACCTTTTATTTTCGCATCCACGAACCACTTGCATAGCATCATCTGTTTGTTTTCTCTAGGGTATTTTGATCAACGGGCAGTTTCCGGGGCCGGAGATCGAGTGCGAGACCAATGACAATCTGATCATCAACGTGCACAACAGCTTGCCGGAGCCGTTCCTTCTGTCATGGCAAGTTTAGCTTACAATCATTAGTAATTGCAAAACCACATGACAGTATGACACTGATGGAGTGCATCTACGTCTTCAATTAATCTGTTTTGTCGTGCTTTTATGGAACTTGGTCTAAGATAGATCGTACTAACCTTTTCGGATCTCTCTCTTGTAGTTATCGTGAGGAAGTTACTTGCACTGGAATGCATTAATTTAATCATTTTTAGATGTTGGTACTTGGTGCAACTCAAAGATAACGTGGTAACGTAGATGCTACCTGCTGGTGCAACAGGGACGGGTTTCAGCACAGGAAGAACTCGTGGCAGGACGGCGTGTCCGGCACCAACTGCCCGATACCGCCGGGCCAGAACTTCACCTACCACATGCAGGCCAAGGACCAGATCGGCAGCTTCTTCTACTTCCCTTCGCTCGCCTTCCACAAGGCCGCCGGCGGCTTCGGCGCCATCCGCATCCACAGCCGGCCACAGATCCCCGTCCCCTTCCCCCCGCCGGCCGACGAGTACACCGTGCTCATCGGCGACTGGTACAAGACCAGCCACAAGGCTCTGCAAGCTATGCTGGACAGCGGAAGGCAGCTGCCTTTCCCTGATGGCATCCTGATTAACGGCAAGGGTCCAAATGGCGCAAACTTCACTGTTCAGCAAGGTGATTAACCTTTTTCTTTTTTTCCTTACCGCGGGAATATACATGTAGTAGATTGCAACAAATTGTATTGGGAAGCTTGGGCCGGATCAGCATCAGGACGGTCGAAACTGCATGCAGGTACCCATTTTTCTGTCTCCTCCTCTCGTTTCAGGAAAAACGTACAGGCTTCGCATCTCCAACGTTGGCCTGCTGAGCACGCTCAGCTTCATGATCCAAGGCCACAACATGACGCTGGTCGAGGTGGAGGGCACCCACACGGTGCAGAACACCTACACCTCCCTCGACGTCCACGCCGGCCAGTCGCTCTCCGTGCTCTTCGCCGCCGACCGCCCGGCCCACGACTACCACATCGCCGTCGGCACCCGCTTCTCCAGGCGCGCCCTCAACTCGACCGCGGTGCTGCGCTACGCCGGCTCGAGCCTCCCTGTCTCCGGGCCACCGCCAGCTGGGCCCGTCAGCGACTTTGAGTTTTCCCTCGACCAGGCTCGCTCCATCAGGTACGTACACCTCTCCTCATCTCGACCGTCTAATTTCACAGATGGACGGGCTTATATTAGCGAGATTCTGAACCAACAACCTGTCGTCGTGACCGCCAGGACGAACCTGACGGCGAGCGGGCCGCGGCCGAACCCGCAGGGCTCGTACCACTACGGCTCGATCAACGTGACCCGCACCATCCGGCTCGCCAACTCCGCGGTGTGGGTCGCCGGCAAGCGGCGGTACGCCGTGAACGGCGTGTCGTTCGTGGACGCCGACACGCCGATCAAGCTGGCCGATTACTACAACATCAGCGGCGTGTTCCGGCTCGGCGGCATCCCTGACGCGCCGGCCGCCGGAGCGGCGGTGCGGGACGAGACGGCCGTCATGGACTCCGACTACCGCTCCTTCGTCGAGGTCGTGTTCGAGAACAGCGAGGACAGCGTCCAGAGCTGGCACCTCGATGGCTACAGCGTGTTCGTCGTTGGGTACGTCGTGCGCATGCCTCGGGAGACGTCCTACTCTCTGTTACACCATGCATGCACATCCCTGGTCCGATCTGTGTCCCTAATACCACCGTGTGGCATCTTGCCGTTGTTTTGGCCGGGAATTCTCGTAGGATGGACAAGGGAGTGTGGAGCGAGCAGAGCAGGAAAGGCTACAACCTCGTGGATGCAGTCGCGCGGTGCACGGTCCAAGTAAGGCGCGCCTGCATACTTGCATTATTATTATTTTTTCTACTCGACGCGTGCCGGCCACGGTGCACAATGAGCGGCACAGCCGCGCACGCGGGCTGTTGATGACGTTAACTTGTTGTGTTGTGCAGGCGTATCCGAGAGCGTGGACGGCAATTTTCGTCGCGCTGGACAACGTGGGCATGTGGAACTTGAGGTCGGAGGTTTGGCCGCGCAGGCACCTGGGCCAGCAGTTCTACCTCCGGGTGTACACGCCGTCGCACTCGGCCCGCGACGAGCTCCCCATCCCGACCAACGCGCTCCTCTGCGGCCGCGCTACCAACAGCAGCCGCCTCCCGCTCTCGCAATACTAATTAAGCAGCCGATGAGGGGTACCCCTGAGCTAGAGTGATCCAGTGTAGTACGGGAGTGTATCAAAGTTTTAGCGGTGTGGTGAGCAAGTCGAGGAGGGAGAATTAACAGTTTGGCTGGTTATGTCAGTCGAGTTTAGGAGTCCTGGTCTTAGGCCTAAATGGCCTCAATATAAGCAAGTGTAATATATATGGGGGTTATTCCTGGGTTTATTGTGCGTCATAGCACCGTGCATTATCGACTCCTGTTTATAAATATCTAGTTTACATAATTAAACCCTGCCACTGTAGTTAGAAACATAATAAACGTTGAAGAACATTTTTTTCGTAGGCGAGATCAAATATCCGAATGGTCAGGAAGTTCTATAAGACTTTGTTGACGCCCACACATCGCCGGCCCTGCTGATGAATTTCAGCCTTCTAGTTGATCTCTCTCTCTCTCTCTCAAAAAAGCCTTGTAGTCGAAGGCTAGCGCTAAAATGGCGTCACTCGTAGTGGGGTTAATTATTCTGCCCAACTATGGTCCAGTTTATTTCAGTTTCTGGATTATAGATTTTTAATTATCGATTATGGGATAATCGGATTGTACCGGCTACAACTTTTAGGTTCTGAACTGAGCCGGTGAGAATTAGCAAGAATTAGGTTTGAACCAGATTATGATTCTATATAGAAATCAGCTTTTAATTCTCAGAGTAGCTGTCCAGAATCCTCGTTCGATAAATAATCCGTTTTTTAAGAACAGAAACTGTCCAGAAACTAAAACGAACGGGCTTAGTCTTATTGGCTTCGCGGTTTCACCTCCCGCCTTCTCAATTAATCAACCTAGCAGCAGACTCTGAAAAAGCGAAAATCCAAGCTAATTTTTCCTCTACTCGATCTGGAAAACTTCTTCTCTAGTCGATCTGGAATATCTGAAAGGAGGGGAATCGAAGGACGTTTGAGCAGGTCTAGCATCCACCACAACAGGTGTTTTTTCGCGTAAAAGAAGACGGTGACCTGAGCAGAAGAGCCTTAGATCACCGAGGAATTTTTTAAAAAATATTTTTTTTAAAAAAAAATATATGAATTGCAGTATTAATACGCGGAAAACAAAAATAGCAAAAATAACACATATTCGTCAAACGGTATGGCGAAATATCTATTTTCGCCGTACTGTATGGCGAAAACTCTATTTTCGCCAAACAGTGTGGCAACCACTACTTAATTACGCAGTTAACAATCGGCCATCAGAGTTCAGGGGAAAGAAGCTATTTTCGTCGTATCGTATGGCGAAAACTCTATTTTCGCCAAACGGTTCGGCGATAATACCCTTGTTTCCCGTGAAATTTATCGCCTAGCGGTGAACTACGTAATTAGGCATTTGTCGCCATCCCGTTTAGCAAAAATAGAGTTTTCGCCATACGGTTTGGCGAACAGGTGTTATTTTTGCAATTTTTGTTTTCCGTGTATTAATAGTGCAATACATTTAAAAAAATATTATTTAAAAAAAAATTCGATCACCGAGCTTACTGAGTTAACGAGTCTATATTTCTGGTTTTCTTTTCCTGTTGTAGCACAGTGACCAGAGTTGTTTAGGTGATCCCTTCAAGGGAGCAGGACTGTAATTGTTTTGAACTTCTTCTTCTAATAGTGAAAGCTAGAGCTTCTGCTCTGTGTGTGTGTGAAAATGGTTCCATACCCTGGGACTACGTACTCTCATCGTCAATATACCGCTTAAATGATGTTGTTATACATCTTTATCATTTTGAGTATACTCTAATATTGATTATAAGATACTCCAAAGTGAATTCTACAAAAAAATTCATCAAAGTCCACACTTTATAGCATAATTTGTTTATATACTCTTTTTACATATGGAAAAGGGTATATTGCAAAAAATAAAGGACACTGATGAATTTTTTTCAACAATGTCACATTGTAGTATATTAAAATTATTATTGAAGTATACAGAAAGTGGTAAAAGAGTATAACACATTCGCTTAAGTGATATATTCAAGGTGGAAGTATGTACTCTCAGGAGTACAGAAAAGGCTTCTTCTTCTTCTTCTTTTTTGAAACGGCAGCTGGAGCTGTGATTGAATTAGATGAAACCAAGATATCGCTTTCTCAATCAATCTAGGAGTTGACCCAAAGCCCAATCCATTTGTTTGTCACGACTCTGCTTTTGAATCCCGTATGGTTATATATATATATATATATATATATATATATATATATATATATATATATATATATATATATATATATAGGAAGCCTCTTTTCTACTCCCGGGAGTAATTACTCCCTATGCCGTATCTCACAACGTAGGGAGTATTTCGCACAACGGAGAGTATGTACGTGTAGTATGTAAGTGTATAAGATCATCTAGGTGGTATTTACATTTTTTTAGAGGTGGTATGTACACTTTTTAGACATACTCCTTTTTATATACGTATACGAAGGTATTTGCAAAATAGGCTAAAAACTATGTACTCCCTTGCAATTTTTTCATGTGGATCTCATTGGAATATCTTATAATTAGTATATGAGTGTATCCAAAGTGATAAAGGAGTATTTCAAGTTCGTTTGGGTGGTATTTCAGAGATGGGAGTAATTACTCCCGGGAGTACAAAGTATTTTTCCTATATATATATATATATATATATATATATATATATATATATATATATATATATATATATATATATATATATATATATATAGAGAGAGAGAGAGAGAGAGAGGATTGATAGTGTACTATCGATAGTACAGATCCTCCGTGCTATAGCGCTGTGTTTGCAAAATTCGATGACGAAATTGTTGATCCAAACCGTGCATTATGTTCATCTCATTGAAATCTCACTACCCACCAAATTTTATATTTTTTGAATTTTTTCTCATATTTATTTTGTATTTTTCAAAATCCACGATCTAATTAGTTGTGGGCCGTCCAATGAAGCTGGTTTTGAAAAATACAAAATAAATAGGAGAAAAAAATTCAAAAAATATAAAATTTGGTGGGTAGTGAGATTTCAATGAGATGAACAAAATGCACGGTTTGGATCAGCAGTTTCGTCTTCGAATTTTGTTCATCTCATTGAAATCTCACACACTCGGCCACCTTCCTCACACACTCCTGCCATCTCGCTATGGTGCGACCACCGCTTGTTAGCCTTCTCCCCTTGCTCCTAACATTCTTGAGGCTGTCGAGGGCACGCACCAGCTCCATTCCCCTGCCACCTACAAACCTCACCTCTTCACCAATGCATCCTCTTTCCCCTCCCTACCAGCGCTGCCACCACACCTTCGTACGTTAGATCTGGCGGTGCGTCAGTGACGACCTCTACCTCTTCTCCTTTGATGACGACTACAACCTGGCAAGCTCACGACAGTTGAGGACGAAGTCAGCAGTGAAGCTCACAGTCAGTGATGGTGCAACAGATATGGATGGTAGCAGTGAAAATCAGGAAGTGACAATGGCACTGCATCTTGGGCCGACAGTGGCGCACCTCACAGATGGTGGCGGCAACGCACGTATAGGACACCAGCGACGATGATGTACCTTGGTGAGGGAGAGCAGAACCTTCTTGCATAGGCCATGGTTGCGGGTTATTTGGGTTCTTCCTTACTGTCGGCGTATTTTACGCCAGGGCCCCCGCTCCCCCGCAATAAAAGAGACCGTTGGGCGGGCAGGGTGTGTCCGGGCGCACCACCTCCGGCAAGCAGTAACTCCCCAGCGTGGTCGCCCAGTGGACAGGTGGCAGTCAGGCCACACCTCTGGGCGACCAGGAAGGTGGTCGCCCAGTGGACGCGTGGCAGTCAGGCCACCATCGGCGACAATGAGGTGGTCGCCAAAGGTGTGGCGGTTAGGCCATTCCCCTGGCATCCACCCCCGCAGCTGCAGCGCCCTGATCAAGGACATTTAATGCGAGGTGTGCGCATTAAATGCAAAGCATTGAGGGTGCAGTATGGCGGCGCGTCTTCCCCAGGCGTGCATTAATTGCGTATGACATCACGGCAGCACCCCGCCCCCTGACGGAACGGGTGGCGTTGGCGGACGAGGGGCCCGAGAAGGGGGTGTGACGGCTGCGGCAGATATTAATAGGATGTAAGAACAGTGACGTGCGCATTAAATGCGCCCGTGTCAGTGTAATGAGTGTGCCTTGCCGTGTAAGCCTCTCATGTGCCCCAGGAGCCCAAGTATAAAAGGGGGCCAGGGTGCATGGGAGAGGGAGTTCGACTCATTGTTAGTAGGTTTCATACTCTCAAGCTAGAACACAAGCAATAGCAAGAAAGGCAGGACTAGGGCTGTTACTCTTCGGAGGGCCTGAACTTGGGTAAACCCTAGCGTCTCCACCCCTCTGAGCTTCACCGACACCCCGTTCATCTTCCTTCCACCGGCGATTACCCCGAAAGCCCCCCGTCTGAACCTTATAAGCACCCGACTCGGAGGTGCCTGTTGGCTAATCTGGCCAAGCAGGTGGCGCGCCAGGTAGGGGCTATTGGTGGTTAGATTGCCCTCTTCCTTCCATCTCCAGCTCGAAGCTCAGCAGAAGTAGGGGCGCTTGTCCGCATGGCGGAGTCGCACTCCAAGCGCAGCAATCTGCCCGAGGAAAGCAAATACCAGAGCCGTTCCTGCGTTCGAGAGGGAGCCGGCCACCCGGTCCCTCCGCCGCGAGGGGCGACGTGGCTTCGCGCCGGGTCACCGCCCAACGGCGCTTGGCACTGGGGGACGACACCCCCGCGCGAAGCCTTCATGCGGCCCGGCTGCTTCTCGATCATCCTCCCGTAACGCTGGGGGGGGGACACCCCAGCCACTCCATGGCTGCGGGATATCGTCCACCTGGTCGACGCCGCTCAACAGCAGGTTGAAGCGGCGACCACCGAGGCTTCCGCATGTGGCGGCAAGGAGCGCGCAAGAATCGACGCCAAGCAGTGGTTCCACCCGCAAAGACGACTTCTCCCGGTGTCAAGGGCCAGGACAAGGGGAAGGGAGTCCTGGTTGCAGCCCCCTCCGTTATAGGGAACGTGCACGTGACTCCGCTTCTTCTCGCGGTCCCCCCGAGTCAAGGGGGAATCGCGAAGATCTCAGATCGCGCTTGAACGAGAGGCGGCTCCAGCGCGACGGTGACCTACGCCACGTTCTCAGGGGGCGTCGCGAGAGCGCACAGCGGCGCCCCACTCCCCAGATATCCACCGGACGCCAGGGGGCTTCCCCCTCGGACTCCGGGGGGAGCGCAGGGTCGCACTCCTCATCCTCTCCTCAGGATCGAGGGGCTGGCGAACAACGCTGCTCCCCCTATAACGTTGGATGCCAGGCGTTCTCTCTCCGCCTCCAGCAAGCTGCGTGGCCGGAGAGATTCCGTCCCGCCTCCATCGAGAAGTACGACGGCACCACCAACCCGGAGGAGTTCCTGCAAATTTACACCACGGTGGTGCGCGCGGCGGGAGGGTCTGAGAAGGTTTTGGCCAACTACCTCCTGACGTCGCTGACGGGCTCTGCCCGGTCTTGGCTACTTAACCTCCCGCGAGGCTCCGTGCACTCGTGGGAGGAGCTGTGCGACATTTTTGTCGTCAACTTTCAGGGCTCCTATGCTCAACCAGGCGTGGAGGACGACCTCCACGCTCTGGAGCAGACAGAGGGGGAGTCCCTGAGAGAGTTTATCCGGCGGTTTAGCCACTGCCGCAATACGATCCCCCGGATCTCTGAGCAATCGGTAATCATTGCTTTCCGGAGGGGGGTCCGGGATCAGAAGATGCGGGAGAAGATGGCTACCCGCATCATCTCAACCACTTCCGAGTTGTTCTCCCTGGCACATAAGTGCGCCAGGGCGGTTGAGGCTCGGAAGTGCGCAACAAGGCCCACCGACACTGACGACGCCGGCACCTCGAAATCCTCCGACCGCAAGAAGAAGAAGAAGAAGAAGCGAAAGGAGGCCACTGCCAGAGAAGTCCTGGTTGCTGAACCAGAGACCAAATCCCGGCGTCACGATGATCAGGACCGAAGGGATGAGCGTCGGGACCGGCGCGGTGACCGCAGGAACCGCCGCTCGCCCCGTCGCGAAGACAATGAGGGCAAGCCCTATTGCCCCATCCATCGAACAAGTGGAAACGACTTGGAGGACTGCCAAGTTGTGTCCAAGCTGGTAGACAGGCGACTCAAGAAGCGCCGCGAGAAAGACCACGGAGAAGACGACGACGAAGACTCAGCTCCATTGGCCTTCCAACAAAGTGAGCACACGGTGGCATTCATCCACGGGGGCTCAGCCACCTACTCATCGAACTCGCAGTACAAGCGGGATCTGAGGCAGGTCTGCGCCACCGTATCGTCCTCTGGGGCGAGTAGGCTGCTGAAGTGGTCGGAGCAACCGATCACTTTTAGCCGGGCCGACCACCCGGAGAACGTTTCCGGCCCGAACCATTTGCCGATCGTGGTCTCTCCCACGGTTCGCAACGCGAAGCTCGGGCGGGTCCTCGTTGACGGATGTAGCGCCATCAACCTGCTGTCAGTTGGGGCGTACCAAGCGCTCCAGATACCGTATGAGGAGCTGCGTCCGGCTCCACTCTTCTACGGGGTCGCCCCCGGGGTGGGCCTCTTGCCCCTGGGGCAGGTCCGGTTGCCTGTTACGTTCGGAAGTGCGGAGAACTTCTGGACGGAGCTGGTCGACTTTGAGGTCGCCGACTTCGACCTCCCATACAACGCCTTGCTTGGCCGTCCGGCCTTGGTCAAGTTCATGGCGGTTGCTCACTACGCCTACATGCTGGTGAAGATTCCAGGGCCTGGGGGTCCAATTACGGTGAAGGTGGATAGACTGGAAGCCCTGCGTCTAAGCAAGCAGCTGCAGGACCTGGCCGGCACCACCTGCTCGGCGCGCGATAAGGAGCGGACGACAGCCGAGCTCTCGCTCAGGGCCCGCGCTCCGCCAGACACTGGGCGAGGCGAAGGCGGTCCTCCGTGGCGAGGACGACTTCGGGCAAGGTCGTCAAGATCGGCACCGACCTCGGCCAAATAGGAAGGCGCGCTCGTCACCTTCCTCCGGTCTAATCTGGATGTGTTCGCTGGGAACCATCAAAATGACCGGGTCCCTAGGAGGTGATTGAGCACCGATTGGCAACGCCTCGGCGCGCACTTGTTCGACAAAAGATCCGTGGCAGCGCCAGAGCGCGTAACGCCATTCGAGACGAAGTGGAGAAGCTTTTGTCCGCCAAGATTGTGCGGGAAGCCACCTATCCAGAGTGGTTGGCCAACCCCGTGCTCGTAAAGAAGTCCAACGGGAAGTGGCGAAGGTGCATCGACTTCACCGACCTCAATAAAGCCTGCCCCAAGGACCCGTACCCCCTGCCGCGGATAGATATCGTCGTCGACTCCACGGCAGGGTGTGAAGCCCTGTGTTTCCTCGACGCCTACTCCGGGTATCATCAGATCAGTATGGCGTAGGAAGACGAAGAGAAAACCGCCTTTGTGACTCCTCTCGGTGTATCTTTGCTACGTCAGAGATGCCCTTGAGTGAAGAACGCTGGTGACACCTATCTGCGGGCCATGCACATTGTGTTTCGGCCCCAAATAGGGAGGAACCTCGAAGTGTATGTTGATGATCTGGTAGTAAAAACAAAAAAGGCCGATGAACTTGTTCAGGACCTGGATGAGACCTTCTCCTGCCTCAGAAAATACTGTATAAAGTTGAATCCCGAGAAGTGCGTGTTTGGTGTCTCATATGGGAAGCTACTCGGGTTCTTGGTCTCCAGTCGCGGGATCGAGGTCAATCCAGAGAAGATAGAAGCAATTGAGCGGATGCAGCCGCCTACCCGCCTCAAGCAACTGCAATGCTTAACTGGCCGGCTGGCCTCCCTTGGACGGTTCATAGCTCGGCTAGGGGAGAAAAGCCTGCCGCTGTTCAAGCTGTTGAAGAAGACCAACTCGTTTGAATGGACCCCAGAAGCCCAGCAGGCGTTCGAAGGCTTGAAGCAATACCTCTCCTCTCCCCTGGTGCTGGTCGCCCCCGAGTCGGGTGAGCCATTGCTGTTGTATGTGGCTGCTAGCCCCTCCGTCGTGAGCGCGGCGCTGGTGGCAGAGCGAGAAGGCATCCAACGGCCGGTCTACTACGTCAGCAAGATGCTTCACAACGCAGAAACAAGGTACCCTCAGGCTCAGAAGATGGTCTATGCGGTGGTGGTGGCGTCAAGAAAGTTGCGGCACTATTTTCAAGGGAGAGAGATCACAGTGGTCTCCTCATACCCCCTGCGCGAGATCCTCCACAACCGAGAAGCAGAGGGCCGCATCGCCAAGTGGTCCGTCGAGCTGGGGGAGTTCGGTGTCAAGTTCGCTCCCCGTACCGCGATAAAGAGCCAAAGGCTGGCGGACTTCGTCGTCGAGTGGACTCCATCTGAGTCTGAAGCCGATGAGGTCCCCGCGCCCTCCCCCTGGACGCTCTTTTTCGATGGGTCCTTCAGGCTTGAAGGCGCGGGGGCTAGGGCTGGAAAAAAAGCTCGTGGCTCGTGGCTCGGCTCGGGCTCGCCCGAGCCTGGCTCGGCTCGCACAGGCTCGTGGCTCGGCTCGGGCTCGAACCGAGCCTACTTTTCAGGCTCGCAAAAACACCGAGCCGGCTCGGCTCGGCTCGTGAGCCGGCTCGCGAGCCAAATTGGCTCGGTGGCCCAGCCCATGCAGTGAATTTAGTATGATTAATGACTTATATTTTTAGGAAAAAGATGATGTTGAGACAATTCCATGTCCTACAAGTGTGATATAGAGCAACTAAGCAACTACTATTATTTAGTAGTAACTAGTAAGTTAATATTATTCACTGCAAATATATGAATTATTGTATAAATACTTAATTTTACGAGAAAATATTCGCTCTCGGCGAAATAACGAGCCGGCCATGAAGCCGAGCCCGAGCCGAGCCGAGCCGGTTTTTTGGGCTCGCCTCAGGGCCGAGCCGAGCCTGGCTCGGCTCGCCACTAGACCGAGCCGCACCGAGCCGGGCTCGGCTCGGCTCGTTTCCACCCCTAGCGGGGGCTGGGGTCCTTCTGGTCTCTCCGACCGGAGACCTCCTCAAGTACGTGGTCGTCCTCGACTTCAAGGCCACCAACAACGTCGCCGAGTACGAGGGCTTCTTTGGCTGGCTCGGGCCGCAGCCTATCGGTGTCCGGCGCCGCAAGTAAAGGGCGACTCCTGGCGGTCGTCAATCAGGCCAGGAAAGATTTTTCTGCCCCGACTTCGTTATGGCGGCTTACCTGGCGGAGGTCAGGAAATTGGAAAGGCATTTCGAAGGGTTGGGGTATACTCACATCCCCCGGCGCGACAACCATCTGGCGGACGAGCTCGCCCAGCTCGCCTCAACCAGATCTCTGTGCTTGGTCGGGTCTTTGAAGAAAGACTTCGCGACCGCCCATCGCAGCCCCATTTCTCGGCGGGACGATGGTGATGCCGCCAAAGACTCGCCCTGGAGAGAAAGTGGTTCCGGCGAAACGCTGGCCAAAGTGAGTACCCGGACGGCCACCTCGTGGTCGCTGTGCTTGACCGGGAAGGCACTTGGATGGATCCGATCCTGGCCTACCTGCGGGATCAAGTGTGCCCCGACGATGATGCGTCAGCAGAGAAGCTAGCACGAAAGGCCAAGTGCTATACCCTGGTGGGCGGGGACCTGTACCGCCGGGGTAAGAACGGAATTCTTCTGAAGTACATCACTTGGGAAGAGGGAAGCTGTCTGCTTTCGGATATCCATGGAGGCGTGTGCGGGAGCCATGTGTCCGGACGAACGATGGCGGGAAAAGCTTTCCGTCAAGGGTTCTATTGGCCAACCGCCCTCCAGGATGCCTGCGAGCTGGTGAGGAGATGCGAGGCGTGCCAGTTTCACGCCAAGCAGATCCACCAACCAGCCCAGGCCCTGCAAACTATCCCGCTCTCTTGGCCCTTTGCGGTCTGGGGGCTGGATATCCTGGGCCCGTTCCCGCGGGCCACATGGGGCTACACCCACCTGTTCGTCGCCATCGACAAGTTCACTAAGTGGGTGGAAGCCGAGGCAGTAAGATCCATCACTGCCACAGCTGCGGTCAAGTTCATGCAAGGGATTTTCGCCCGTTTTGGGGTCGCCAACCGCATCATCACCGACAATGACACACAGTTCACCAACGCAGCCTTCTTAGATTTCTGCGAAGAAATGGGCACCAAGGTCTGCTTTGCCTCGGTCGCCCACCCCAAGAGCAACGGCCAAGTCGAGCGGGCCAATGCGCTGGTGCTGAAGGGCCTCAAGACACGGGCATTCGATCGACTCCACAAGTGTGGGGCCCGATGGACTTAAGAGCTCCTGGCGGTGTTGTGGTCACTTCGGACTACCCCTAGTCGCGCCACCGGGGAAACCCCTTTCTTCCTGGTCTACGGCGCGGAAGCTGTTCTCCCTTCGGAACTGGAACTGGGATCACCACGCGCCGCTGCGTTCGTAGAAGAAGACCAGGAAGGTCTGCGTCAGGATGACGTCAACCTCCTGGAAGAAGCGCGAGACAGGGCGGCCCTGCGCGCTGCAAGGTACCAGCAAAGTCTCAGGCGGTACCACGCATCCCGGGTCAATGAGAGAACACTGGCAGTAGGCGACCTGGTCTTGCGAAGAATCCAGTCGCATGCCGGGTCGCATAAACTGTCTCCCCAGTGGGAGGGACCTTTCAAAGTGGTCTCGGTCTCTCGTCCCGGGGCGGTCAGGCTGGCCACTGAAGACGGCGAAGAACTGGCGAACTCCCAGAATATAGAAAATCTGCGCAAGTTCTACCCTTGATCGGTTGTAAGTCCCAGGCTCCGTTCCCCGACCGGCTGGAGTGTGTCTTCCTCTCCACCGCGGGTCGGGGGAGGCCTTCTGTTTGAAATTAAATACTCATTTTCCTTATCCGAAATAGTTATTCTTCCTACCCTCTTTTCGGTCTTTTGCCTTCCGTCGGGTAGTGCCAGGGCACTTGCCTCTGGTGCCCTGCAACCCTGCAAAGCCCCAATAGCAAAGGCGGGATCACTAAGTGAGAACGGCGCGCGGGAGTGGGTGATTGGATGGCTAGTTCAGCACGAACCCTAGCACGGTCATGACACTCCGGGTGTCCCCGTGGGGGTCGGCGACTTAAGCACCAGTGCCAAGAACCTAAGGTCCTGCCCGGACTCACTAAGTGTTCGTCCCCTAGAGGCTATTTGGGAGTCAAAATTTTGCTAAGGCAAGGGGTTCGAGGGAAGTGATTCCCTGACACAAGATCTTAAGTCTTTAAGCGGCCATGTGTTGGCTCGCGCAGAACCGGAAAGATTAGGGTAAAAGCGATCCTTAAGCGATATAGCAGGAACTTGTGCTCCCGTTTCATGTAAAATGTTTTGCATATAAAGTCTTTACAGGCAAAAGCTAAAAGAAAAAAAACTACGCTACTGGGGGATCCTCCTCGTCCTCCGCTGCCGCCTCGGCGGCCGCCACATCCTCGTCAACTGGGCCGACGTCCAGCCTCATCGCCACGTCTTCCGCAGCGGCCTCCAACTGGGGGTTCTCCATCGCCGGTTGGCGGCGACACCTTTCTCAGGCGTCGTGGACCCGCTCCTCCGCTGCGCTTGATCACCTTCGATTCCCTGGGCCGTGGCCGCAGGATCGGTTGGGGTCGCGGCGGCGCGAAAGCCGACGAACCGCCGTGGCCGCCGCAACTGCACGTCCCTCCTGGGCGGACCGGGCGGTAAGGCGGCGCGGCGGTGCGTGAGGAAGTCCGCAGTCCGGCCGAGGCAGAATGCATAATGCCGCGGCCTCTCCTCCCGCGGACCCGATCGCTTCCAAATTTAATGGAGCAAGATCGCCACCGCCCGGCCGAAGGTGTGGCGCAAAGATTCTATGGTATCCACCTCCGATCGGGCCGATCGACCCTTTCCGCCTCCACTCGCGGCGAAGCTTCTTCGACGCGGGCGGGCGCTTTTGCTCCCGCTTCGCCTCGCCGCAATGCACTCTCCAACCCCGCCTCCCCATTCACAGAAATCTTCCACCTTCCTTGCGAGGCGGTTGATTCGGCTCCCGCCTCCGTGAGCCGCTCCTCGCTTGTCACCAGACGGTGCTCGTGGCCGAGTAGAGCTCGCTAAGAGCCGCCGAGCATCCGCCTTGAAGGAATGGAGGCGGTAGGGGATCCGGTAGGCACGGGCAGCGGGCCTGGGTCTGAGCAGCCAGCGATGCGGCAAGCAGAACGGTCGCCACTCCACTGCTGCCGTCCTGAAATTGGCGACCCCGGGTGGCGCACCCCCTGCAGCCACGGCGCCTGGATCGCCCCCGACTTGGGCGGCGGGAATATCCGAAGCAGGAACCCTGAAAAAGGGAGAGAAGTAAGTAACGGTGAGATGCAGTTCGAAGGGACTTAATTTTCATATCGCATGTGCATTTTTGAATGAGTACCTAGGTGACGGCCTCGGGAATCGGGGCACGCTCGGAGTGAGGACCAGTCCCCCGCGCGGTGCTGCCGGTGCCGGTCCTAGCGGCCTAGGGACCGGCGCTGGCGGCGAAGGAGGAATCGCCGCTGCTGGCGGCAGCGACGGAGGAGGAATCGCCGGCCGGGCGGGCGGCGGAAGAAGAATCGCCGCTGCGGGCGGCGGCGGCGGCCGTAGCGCTGTCGGCGAAGCCAAGGGCCAAGGGCGGCAGCTGTTGCCCCACCATCGGAGCCGGCGGAGGCGGAAAAGGAGCCGGCGCTGGAGGGTCCATTGTCACCGCCCCAGCGGGGGCGAGGAAGGACGAAGTCCCGCCAGTCGACGAACCCCCCGCCACCATTGAGGAGCCGGCCGCTGCAGCGAAAGAAGTTCCCGCGGCCACAGCAGAAGATCCCGCCCCGGCCGAACCCAGAAGGCGAGGCCTTTGGGAACGACCCCCGTTGGCATCGTCGTCGTCCGGACGCTTGCGTCTCCCTTGGTCACCCCTCCCCTGACCACCGGCGGGAGGAGGGTCCCGGATTGTCAAGGGCGCCTGGCGTATCACGACGGGTGTGCCCATGGCATCCATCGACGGCATGGCGCGGATTATCACCGCGCGCTCCCCCGGTGATAACCGGTAGAGCGGAACCGCGCCCTCCGGGAACGGCGGAACGGGGCTGACAAAGCCCAGCTGCGCCATCCACCTGTCAATCACGTCGGGAGCCAGGTTCCCGGCGGCTGACAACAGCAAAAAAAGGAAGAGAAAAGCCCCAGAAGATGTAAAACGGCCAAGATCGATTCAACCAATAAAGAAGAAGGGCAAGGGATGATCCAAGGTGAAGCGGGTTACCTCCAGTGATACTCCGGTCCGTCGCCAGGCCCATATCTTGCCAGCGGGGCGAACGCGACGGCGCAGAGGGCACAGCCTCCGGGAGACGAAGTCCCGGATAACCATGGGCCCTGTCAGGCCCGCCGTCCGCAGCTGGTCAACACGAGCTAGCATCGCCTGGAGCTCGGGCGTCTCGCTCACCTGGGCCCCCCAATTGGGGTTGCTGACCGCCGGACCAGACGGAAGCTCCAGCACTTCAATGCCGCTGTCGTCCTCGACGTACACCCAATCTTCACGCCAATTCCTCCAACTGGACTGGCAGTCCAGTGGAATGTAGCTCGACACGGTCCCGTCGCGGAGCCGCAGATGGCAGCTCCCGGTAGCAGGCGAATTGCCGCCCGTGGCGCAAAGGGTATAAAAGAAGCGAAAAAGTAGGAGGTTGGATAACACTCCTACGAACATTTCGCAGAAGTGGCAGAAGTGGGCAAAGGCGGAAAGGAGGACGACGGAGTTGGGGGGAAGATGGATGTGGTGAATGGCGTAGAAGTTAAGAACGGAAAGATAAAAATCGGAAACCGGCGGTAGCAGGCCGGCAAGAAGCTGCCACCCGAAGAAAACCACTTCCCCGGCGGCCGAGGGCTCGACGATCGGCCAGCGACGCGAAGGGCGCCCGCGGTTATGTTCCGGGAGAGCCTGGCGGCAACCTCCTCCTCGACGGATGACGAAGGGAGAATGGGAGCCATCGGGCGCAGGAGAATATCGAAGCACGTCGGCGAAGAAGAAGAAGAAAGAAGCTCTAGAGCGGGAAGGAAAGTTAGAAAGAGGAAGAACCGCTCCCCCCTCGGTCAACCTCTTATAAGGCTGCAAGGGAAGGATCGGCGGGAAAACCGAAAGGGCGCGGCGGTTCGAAAAAAGGGAGTTCAAAAGCCCCATTAAGAAGGCGCGTCCCAAGGGTCGCGCGGCAGTTGCAAGGCGGGAATAACTGCACAAACCGCCTTGAGAACTAGAAGAAGCCAGAAGGTCTCTCAAGGTCAGCTGGCGTCTTGAGCTTATTAATGGCCCCACCCGGGAGACTAAGCGGTTTCCCGAGGGGCATTTAAAAGAGGGAAAAAGGAAGATAGTAGGCCAAAAAGCGCTCCTGGGTGGGCCCGGGGGCTACTGTCGGCGTATTTTATGCCAGGGTCCCCGCTCCCCCACAATAAAAGAGACCGTTGGGCAGGCAGGGTGTGTCCGGGCGCACCACCTCCGGCAAGCAGTAACTCCCCAGCGTGGTCGCCCAGTGGACAGGTGGCAGTCAGGCCACACCTCTGGGCGACCAGGAAGGTGGTCGCCCAGTGGACGCGTGGCAGTCAGGCCACACCAGCTGGCGACGGCAACAGGTGGTCGCCAGTGGGCGATGTGGCGGTTAGGCCATTCCCCTGGCGTCCACACCCGCAGCTGCAGCGCCCTGATCAAGGACATTTAATGCGAGGCGTGCGCATTAAATGCAAAGCATTGAGGGTGCAGTATGGCGGCGCGTCTTCCCCAGGCGTGCATTAATTGCGTATGACATCACGGCAGCACCCCGCCCCTTGACGGAACGGGTGGCATTGGCGGACGAGGGGCCCGAGAAGGGGGTGTGACGGCTGCGGCAGATATTAATGGGATGTAAGAACAGTGACGTGCGCATTAAATGCGCCCGTGTCAGTGTAATGAGTGTGCCTTGCCGTGTAAGCCTCTCATGTGCCCCCGGGAGCCCAAGCATAAAAGGGGGCCAGGGTGCATGGGAGAGGGGGTTCGACTCATTGTTAGTAGGTTTCATACTCTCAAGCTAGAACACAAGCAATAGCAAGAAAGGCAGGACTAGGGTCACATTTTCTGAGGGCTGAACACAGGTAAACCCTAGCGTCTCCACCCCTCTGAGCTTCACCGACACCCCGTTCATCTTCCTTCCACCGGCGATTACCCCGAAAGCCCCCCGTCTGAACCTTATAAGCACCCGACTCGGAGGTGCCTGTTGGCTAGTACGCCGACACTTGCCTTTGATCAGCACCCCATTTACGCGTGACACTGACGGTGAGGATGAGAAACAACAAGAGGAGTTAGGGTGGAGGCGCCATAGGGATTACATCTGAGGCCTAGGGAGAGAAGATGAGGAACATAAAGAATAGGGGGAGGATAAGAGGAAGAGGCGAGTGGAGGCTGACAGGTGGGCCTCACTTCCACATGTCAAAATGATCGCCACGTAGGTGCTATATTGGCTAAAACCATCTTCAATCGGCCTTTTTTTTTTTGGGGGGGGGGGTAATGATATTTGAAGGGGTAAAATATCCGATTTTGCGATTAGAGATTGAAGCTTAGGGTCTATTTGGTTCACATCATAAGGTTACTATATCTAATCTTAGACGTGTTATAGTTTCTTAGGTAACTATTTGATTTCTTGTCACAATCATAGTTTGCCGTAATTTATTAGCACCTGACCGCGGGTGTCATAGTCTTATTTTCTTGGCTAACTTTTTCAAAGTTGTAGTTAGCATTTTGTTAGTCATACTTTATTAGTATGCTATACTTAAGATTAGTTTAGATAAAATTGGTATAAATCAGACACGCAAAAATACTTTTGTAAGAATTTAAAGTTCGAATATACTTATTCCACCTGTAAACACATGGTTGGTTGGTTCGGCAAAGTCGGGCTCCCACATAAAAACCGTGTAATCTGCACAAGGGGAGTTTGCTAGGGTTTAACAAACCGCGACGAACGCTATGACCGCCACAGGTGCGGCGGCGGTGCTGGATGCGGAGGCCAGGAGCATCCTCGAACGGGCCGCCACGGCCTCGTTCCCGCCGCTCCACGCCGTCCACCACCTCCTCTCCGTCGGGGTTCGGCTTCTCCCTTTCCAGTCCTACCCACGACCTGTTTCCCCCAATTCGGTTTCCCATATGCACGAACTCTTTGGAACCTCAGATTCGTCCTGAGACCAGGAGCGGATCCGAGCGGTGGCCGCTAGATGCTCTCAACCTCTCACATCAAGCTGATTATTCCAGAATGCTTGAGAAAAATTAAGCTAGCGAACTTAGAATGAACTATCATTCGTAAGCTTGATGTTAGTGTTCTTCTGCGTGTCTTCGGCATTTTGTTAGTTGGAAATAATTATTTCCCTGTCCTCAGTGAGCATCCCCTATTAATGGGCTCCAATGTTTCAGCAACTATGCTTTCGTATGAAGCTTTAGGTTACTTGTAGGATTGTAGGGTGGGTGAGGATTGGATTCAGAAAATTGTGTCTTCTCTTGAATTTATTATATCTAGGGCATCTATGTGATTCATTGGCACATTAGTTTCTGGATTGCATAAACAAGAAATAGAGATTTTGTCAGTGATGTGGGCCATGTGGCCTCGTTTGATATTAATTGTGATTATTTTCCCAACAATAATTTGAAACGGTAAAAGAAAGCTCTGGCTATTTGTTTAGGAGAAAGTGAAGTAGTGAGAAACACTTTGTTGCTTGATGCCTAGGAAGCATGCTTTGGGAGGCTGATTGTGTCCATAATCTAGTTGTCTTCTGTTTTTTCAAATCCGAAATGTGTTGTGCACCCGATGTGTTTCTGCTTAATTGCTTATGTTCACAACTGGAGAAAAATGGTTAACACGTGAGGTAACTTATGTTTGTTATTGCAGGTCTGTGTGCGGTGCGTCCTGCGCCTGTTTGGAGCCTTTAGCTATGCCTGCTCATGCTCATCTCTTACGACATCAATTTTGCATTCGTTTCTAGAAGAGCGTGATGATTCCATACAAAGTGGGTCTTGTTCATGTTTATCGACAGATGAGGCATACTGTTCTATTTGCTTTGGAGTATTGCTGCCCACCTGCCGTGAAAGTGAAGGTAGAGAACCACCCCATGGTGTTTCTCCTATTGATAACATCACTTTGATGGTATCTCAGGTTGTTGAAAGAGAGAATTACCAAGTTGATGAGTTTTCTCTAGAAATTTCTCTTCCACCGGTTATAGTGGCTAACGAACGTGTCATTAGGTAACCATATCTACTTATGAATCTTTAACTCAGTTTTTCCTGCACCATTGTCGATTGATAGTTCATGAAGATAGCAGTACATTAATCATATAAAAAAGAGATGTGTCCATAATGTGTTGGCTTTTACTCTAATAGGTTGTATATGAAACAAAAGTATGGCAGCGAGAGTTGGTTCAAGGAAAAAATATTTTCTCAAGAAACCATGTCAGTGAAGGAGGCCTTGAGATTGTTGATAGTACCATCACTCGAGAAAAAAATGGTGAAGTACTTTTGTGACTGTATATTATTTTCTGGAGTGCTGACAATAATATCTCCTAAAGCCAACAATTGCTTGTCTAAGTATCTCAACATGGTGGACTAATTTTGTGCAGAATGTTAAACACGGTAGCAATTCATTTCGAATTCGCTTAACATATACTCATGGCGATGCTTCACAAAAGCTTCAATGTTTATTGCCAAATGACCGTGGTCGTAAACGAAAAACAGGTATTGACTATGGACCTTACTAAAAAAATATATCGAATTGCTTAGCGTTTCCTTAACATGCTATTTCACTCATGCTTTTGGATGAATCAGATTTGTCATCCATATGATGATTTACCTGGTGTGTTAACAGAGTCCAGAGATGGAACTGATACTTTTAGAGAGCCTCACAAAAGGAACTCTACAGATGATGATAAGCAGATAGAATTGGATTCAAATATTCAGAAGGCCCTTGATGGCATTCAAGATCAAGAGTTCTGTAGTTTATTCCAATTGCCGCCTGAAAAGGTGCCCAATCTTCTATTATTATGTTGATTTGTTAAAGGAGTTCTCCATATTTCACTAATTTTTAGACCAACTTATTTGATTCATCATTCAGGTGTTAAAACCTTGCCATCTTTTGATATCTTGCCTAAGATCACCCATATATATTGGTGGAAGATACTTAAAGGTATGCTCAATTAACTTTGGTAATTATCACATTTTATTAAAAAAGAAATTTGTCAAAAAATTTCGTTTTTTCTTGTTGAATAATGTAACTTGTGTAATTCATTAACATTAACAGAAGGTTAATAATAGTATAATACGCTTTCTTTGTTATTCCTAATCCTCTAACTGGATACTTATGATTTTTTTTAGCTGCTGCTTTCTTGAAGAATGACTTGACTGATAATTATGTAGTTTTGTATAAATCACGGGTCAAACTTGTGGATGTTAGTACAAATGTCCAACTCTTAGTTATTATGAAAAATACAACAATATTTTTGTTGCATGTAAAAATAAATTTTATTTCAGAACATAATTAAAAGAATGGTGCTGTTTGCACCTCCATATTAATTATGCAATATGCCACATGGTATGTGTTTCCCTTTACTCAATACACATAAACAAAATACAGGTGTGTTTGCATGTTTGCACTTGCATTGAACTTGATGCTGTGATATTCAAATAGGTTCTGTTTCCCTCATGATACTATTCCTCGTTGTCAGCTTTCAAGGAATGTCAGTCAGTCATGTTGGATAATTGATGATGAACGAATGGGAGAAGCATCAGTTGAGGTAAAACACATTCCCCTCCCTCTTTCTCTCAACCCAAGAAAAAGGCAGTGCAGCTGAACATCACCATACACTTCTGTAGGAAATAATTGGGGAGAATGTTCGTGCCATATGCAGAGGCGATGGCTACAAGTTCCATGCTGCTGGAAGAGAAGACATTGATGTAATGTTATAGTTTAAAACTCTGAAAATTGTGGCTACTGGTATCTGCTATTGCTGAATGTATCATATATGCAGGTACGGATGCTTGGATCTGGTCGTCCATTTCTTGTTGAAGTCCTGAATGTGCGATCTATTCCATCAGCAGTTCAAGTTCAACATATTGCAGAGAAGATTAACAGTTCTGAAAAAAAATATGTACCAACTGAAACTGACAGTGAATCACTGAATCAACATTCTAAAGTTTATGAAACTGAAATTGCACTTGCACTGCATATGATGTGCTTATGTCTCAGCATTTTGTAGGTCAGAGTTAGAAATCTCAAGTTGGTAGGCAGTGCAATATGGACCATGATGCGTGAAGGAGAAGCAGAGAAGCAGGTACTCTATCCAATCGAGGACAATATCATTTTGCCGAAATGATACTGTTAAATTTTGTTCTTATTTTCATTTTGTCTATCACATTGCATTATTGCCTGAAGCAATACATAGCTTTGTTACAAATTGGATTATTGCCTGAAGCTGTACATGGCCTTGTTGATAGTCCTTTGCTGATTATCAAGACTTAATTGTGCTTTCTGTGTGCAGAAGCAGTATGCTGCCCTCATATGGACCTCTCGCTCACTGACGGATGATGATCTGCATAATATTTCTCTTATGAAGAACATGGTATGCCAGATATGCTAACCACTTGGAACATATCAGTGCTGATTGATGTTGTTATTTCATTGATTTGTTGGATAAGTTACTAAGTTAGGTTTTAACATGGACAAAGTGTTGCCATGCGCTCTGGAATCTGGATTACTGAGGTCTGATTAAGTTACCACCAGAACACATGTAGTTGAGTAGTTCAGATTGCAGAATAAGCCTGGTCTCTACTGTAAAGAAAAGTGTGCGTAGACAATCACAGACACATCATTTGATTATTCTTTTTGTATCCTTGTCATGGTTATCAATACCGGTATGTACCTGCCGATATGTACTATTTTGGCACCTAAACCGGTACAAAGTAGCACTATGTACCGTACCGGCTTCATACTGGTCAATACCGGTCATACCGACCCGATACCGGTCATACCGGCTTTGATACCGGTCAATACCCGTCATGCCGGTGAAATTGATAATATGGTCTATTGAACTATTTGTTTTATTTGATAGTACTGCTATGTATTTGGAGTAATATTATAAGTGAATTTTGGTGTACATATAATTAAACATGTGTATACTTATAACTATATATTATTATACTAAACCCAAAACGGTATGTTGGTGTGGACCGGTATCAGAACGTACCATTCCAAGAGCCAAATCGGTATAGCCTCCGGTACGGTATTGACAAGTTTGATCCTTGTACTTTTAAACTGCCAGCGGTCTTTGCGGTCATAACCTTGAGTTTGCATTAAACTTTTGTAGAAGATCTCAAGCATACATGTCTTATATAGGAATTTTCTCTGATCTTCATGGTTACATGTTTGTCAGTTAGCTTCTGGTGATGTGAGAAGAAGTTTGCTCAGACTTGTTTCTTTTCAGTACCAGAATAGATGTTCTCTTTCTCAGTGAATGCATGCATTTCCAAAAGCTGCTTCTTTGCCATAAGTATATTTGGGAGAAATTGGTTCATATCTTAGCTAAGCACTGATTTCTTTGGTATTGATATTCTGCTATTTGCAAACTAAGTCAGCATTCTCTACGTAGCATACATGATGGTATATCCTTTTGCGTGCTCTGTAGGAAATCGTACAGAAGACTCCAATAAGAGTCCTTCATCGTAGAAGCCCATTAGAGCGGAAACGGATTATACATTGGTGAGACTGGTTCCGGCTTTATATAATCCATTGTTTTGTATTTGAAAATATGAGAAAACGCAGTTCATCTGTCAATCAGGATGGAGATTGAAAAGGTTGCAGGTTGCTCAAACTATTACTTGTTGCATCTATGCACTCAGGTAAGCATTGTAACTATGTTGCCAATTTTGTTATGTTATCTGTCAGTTTATATTCTGATTACGTATTGTTGGAACGGGTGAGAAACTGTTGCATTTATTGGATGCTTTATGTGAATATCGCTTGGGGGAATGCATCAACTATTACATTTATGTGCTGTTGTATTCTCTTTCCCGTTTAATCAACTGTGGTGTGTTTACAGGCTGGAACATACATTAAGGAGTTTGTGCACGGCGATCTTGGACGCACGCACCCAAGGTATCCTTGTCTACATTTACTCCCCTCCAAAATCATGTAATGCGTATTCAGTTAGTTGACCATCCTTTTCTCATCCACAAACTTTATTCATCTTTCTATAGAAAAAAAAGAAGGTTTCAAATTAAATTCACGACCTTGCTGTATAGTTATAATCCTAATAGGCTTCTTTGTACTTCCCTTGCTATTGCAGTATTGGTGCCATGTTATGTTGCAGAGCTGAGATATTGCAACTCGACGTCACCGACGTTAAGATGGACTTCCTGCAGTAATATAATCTCTACTATTCTAAAGCAGCACTTGGTGGCAGTGGTCCGTTCTTCTCACGTCATTAATTGCCGCTTAATTGCCCTACTTAATTGCCCTGCTTAATTGCCCTACGCAAGAAACGAAGCGTTGCTTTAATTAGCCAGCTTTCGCAAGAAACGAAGCGTTAAAGATAGATGTTTGATCTTGTGAAATAATTTTTTTTATTTTTTAATCTTTATTTTTCATTATCAATTTTGTTTTTCGTAGCAACGCACGGGCATGTAACTAGTAACATATTATTTGCCGCTGCCTCCTGATATCTTGGGCTCTTGGTCCGTTAATATTGCTAGTTATTGGAGGTATCAATGACAAGTACACGAGAATGTAAAAAAAAACCGTTTCGAGTGTATGACATCATGGTTAATGTAGTAAAATGTACTTCGCTGAGCTGCATTTTTGCTTATGCTGCAGAGAACATTGTCGATTTGGTTTGATTCGGCTCCAACGTTACTTAATACCGTTGTAACGAGAAAATGATTACACAGATGTCGCCTAATGCATTCTGATGTTGCCTAATGCTGTTGTACCGAGCAATCATATACATTGATACACGTACGTGTGATATACTAATATCATGCTTTTATATTGTGGATTTTCACAAAAAGAAACTGAATCATTTTTCTCCCCTGCATCTTCGAAACGTAATGATCAAATGAAAGCGTGTACCATTCCAAATTTGAGCTATTTTAATTCTCTATTTTCTAAAATTTAGGTGACTTTAAAATTTCTTTTTCAGAGTTAGCAAATTAATTAAAACAAAATTTAAAAGTTAAATTGTGTTCAAAATAATTTATTTGAGTTCAAAATGTCTTGTATTTTTGAGAATTTTTTTTTCAGTTTTTTCTAATTTATTTGCTATTTATTTTGGCCTTTTCACAATTATTAAAAATTTCTAAAGAGAGAAACAATTTCTTTCCTCTAATCCGCGTGGGCCTCATTTCCCACGGCCCACCACCCTTCCCGACCATTCCAGCTCGGTTCGGCTTCTCCTTTTCCTGGGCCAGGTGCACAGCTGGCTCCGCCTCGCTCACTGACGTGTGGGGCCCACCCGTTAGCCTCCCACTGACAGGTGGGGCCCATCTGTCAGCAGCACACTGCCGCTCGGCGTCGCCTTCGCGTTTGGTTCGCCTACACCACCCACCTCCCGCAACGCCGCTGGGTTTTGTGCGCCCGCCGCGCCGTATACGGACCGGAAACCTCAGTGTGCGCGCTATTTTATGTGCCGCTCCCCCTACACCTTCTCTTCTTCCATGCATCGTCACTCCGTCGCCGCGAAGTCTCGTCGGACCTGAGGTCGCCGCCATCGCCATTGCCGACCAGTGGAGCTTCCTTCGTCGACGTTTTCTTACCGTTGGTGAGCCCCGTCGTCTTCCTCACCGTGCCGCCGTTCGCGCACGTCGTCGTCGATTCATCGTCGTCGTGCCGCGTCATTGATGTGCGCCGTTGCCGCCGTTTCTGTTTGCCGCGCCACCATCGCTCAGTCGCTCTCCATCGTCCACGTGCGTGTCACTGCCGTCGCCTCGATCTCCACACACGCCGCTTCGTCCTCCGGTTGCACCAGGAATCAAAGTGACGAGTACCCGTACCATGGGTACCCCCATCAGCCCGGAAACGCGAACGGGCTGACCAATCGCGGCGAAGGCCCAGCACTGCCAAAAGGTACTTGGGCCGCAGAGAGCGGACTCGACCAGGCAGACCGACCCTGGGCGGTCGGCGGACTCCGATCTCGGCGGTCGGCGGGTTCCGACCGCCCAATATATTGGAGCGCGATCGGCAAAGCTCCACCGCAAGACGAGCCAGCGAGGCTCACGCCGGTGTCGATTGCCTTGTGCGCGGCATCTCTGGCGTCCGTCTGGGGTAGGCGGCTCCTTCCAAGACTGTCGGAAGAGCCACCGAAGAAGTCAAGCCTCGTCCCATCGCTCGCACGCCGCAGGAATACGCCCACTCCGAGGCCAAGGCAAAGTCAAGCGCCATTAAAGCCGCCGAGGCCGACAGAGCACCACGCGATGCGTCATCCAGACAAAGACTACGCAAGACCACTCATCACAGAGCCACCAACCCCGCCTCGGGACGGCAGGGAGTCGAGGGACAAGATAGAAACCAGACTCCGAGACACGCAGGCCCCTTTCCTCGTGGTTTTCCCAAACTCCGTGTAACCTCGCCCCTCCGTCTATATAAGGAGAGGCAGGCCCGAGAGGAGGGGCGATGGAAAAAGCGGTCTTCTAGGTAGCCACAACTCCCTAGCAAAACACCGAGGATCGGTCGGCCGACCCTCGCCTCGCTTGTATACCTCTTGTTCATCGCCCAAAGATCAATACACCCACACCGAACGAATCGAGTAGGGACGTTCGGCCGAACCAAGATACATCATCGACTCCTTGAGTCGACCATTCGGGAAAGGGAGCGCGACCCCATCCGACCACAAATTCGTATTGCGGTGCACGAAACAAGCAGTTGGCGCGCCAGGTAGGGGATCTCGCGGCGTCTTCACCGACATCCTCATCTTCGGTTCCCATTCTCCTCCTCGATGGCCTCCTCCCACCACGATTCACCGATGTCGAGGGGCTGGATCCGCCGGCACCCTCGATTTCATCGTCACCACAGCGGAGAGCTTGTCCTCATTCCCACTGCCGTCGGGACCGGCGCGCCGTCCAAGCCTTGGATGCGATTCCGATGTCCTCGGCAACCTCCGCCTCGAGGCCAGCAGATGGGCCGCGCGGCGGCCCGCTGCGCCAAGATCGCTCTGGCGACGCCGCTTACGAAGCCGGCGGCGGCGGTTCCACCCTCCACGGGCTCTCAACTTCGTGGCCATGGCGGCTCTGGCACGGCTTCCCTCACGACTGTTGGCGGATTCCTCCGACCACGGCTCTAGCTCCGACAAAGAGTATCCGCGCGGGCGTACTCCGCTGAGTGCAACATGACGGTGCGGCGGAACTGCCCTTCCACTTCGCTACCCTCGGGACCCTCCTCCGTAGCGACGAAGCGGCGGCGGGAGGAATCCGGCGGAAGACGACGACAAGACCTGGCTAACGCTGACCTTCGGCAACAGCGCGAGGAGCTAGAGGCCCGAAAGGCCGAGCTGGAGCGCCGTCAGCCTAACCCACCACTCGCATCCGGCGCGCGCGCCCGCGCGCGTCAGGTGCATCAGCAGTTGGCTGAGGAGACGAACGACCTTCCGTTCTTCCCTCACGCCAACCAGAACATTGCTGCGGCGGCAATGCTGCTCCGAGGGCTGCCTGAGCCAATGGAGCCAGAAGCCAAGGCCACCTACCAGAACCTCCGGGGACTGGTAGAACGTGCTGTCGTTCAGCACGCCCAAGGTTCCGGCTCCCGACGGACGGGCGCCACCTCGGGCCGCCTAGGCCACTCCCCCTCACAGGGCCGACGGAGCCCAGCCAAGACGGCCCGCTCCACGAGCTCCCCCAGGCATCATACACCCCGGTGCGCCACCGCCTGGGGGACAAGTATGATCTTCGCACCACCCTCGAGGCGCGAAGGAGAGCTACCGATGCAGCAGCGCCCTCGCAGGTCGCCGATAGCGGGAGACGCAACCATTCCGACCCGGGATTCGACGGTCCCAGGCCGCGTGCGTTCACCCGCCTCATCCGTAACGCCGACTTCCCGGCCAGATTCCGGGCTCCGACCAACATAGCCAAGTACACGGGGGCCACTAACACCAGTGTTTGGCTAGAAGACTACCGGCTCGCCTGCCGGGCCGGGGGAGCGACTGACGACCTCTTCGTCATTCAGTATCTCCCCATCTATCTCGCAGACTCCGCCCGAGCGTGGCTCGAGTACTTGTCTGCCGACACCATCGGCAGCTGGGCCGACCTGACGAATCTCTTCGTCGGGAACTTCCAGGGCACCTACAAACGCCCTGGCAACTCCTGGGACCTGAAGAGCTGCAAGCAAGAAATGGGGAAACCCTCCGGGATTACATCCGCCGCTTCTCCCAGCAGTGCAACGAGCTCCCCGACATCCGCGACGCCGACGTCGTCGGGGCGTTCATTTACGGCACCACATGCGAGGCCCTGGTCCACAAGGTGGGCTGCGCGAAGCCCCGGACTATCAAGGAGCTTCTCGACATCGCCACCAACCATGCTTCCGGCGAGGAAGCCGTGGGGGCCATCTTCGAAAGAAGAATAGCCCGCAAGGCATCCGGGCCCGAGGCCGCCGCCCCCTCCGACCGTTCCGACAAAAAGAAGCGGAAGGGGAAGCAGGGCCGCGAAGGTCGAATGGTCGCCGCCACCGACCGCCCCGCCAAGCAGCAAGCGCGGCAGACGCCCGACCGGTTCGAAAGATTGATGGACAGTCCGTGCCCGAATCACGACTACCCCGTCAAGCATAAGTATCGGGACTGCGAAGTCCTGAAAAGGTTTCTCTCCGGGAACCCCACGACCTCGCGGGGTAAGGGGAAGAAGCGCGACCCGGCGCCCGACGCCGGGGCGAAGGGCGATGAGCCAGCCGACGAGTTCCCACAACTCGACGGTTGCCTCATGATCTTCGGAGGGGCAGAGTGCTATGCCGACAAGCGATGGCTGAAACTCGCCCACCGAGAGGTCCACACGGCGACCCCCGCCGTGCCTTCCTACCTGAGGTGGTCGGAGTGCCCGATCGCCTTCGATCGGACCGACCACCCCGACCACATCCCGCACCCGGGATGCTACCCGCTCGTCGTCGACCCCATCGTGGGGACGAAGCGCCTGACCAAGGTGCTCATGGACGGCGGCAGCAGTCTCAACATCATGTATGTTGAGACCCTGGATGCCCTGGGGGTCCCTCGCTCCGCCCTCCGCCGAGCAGGCGCCTTTCCACGGCGTTGTCCCAGGCCAACAGGCCCACCCCTCGGACAGTCGGCCCGCCGTCACCTTTGGGAGCAGGATAACTTCCGCGACCGAGCCTCACTTTCGAGGTTGTGGACTTTCCGGCTCCTACCACGCCATCTGGGACGGCCTTGTTACGCGGGTTCATGGCGGTCCCCAACTACACCTATCTCAAGCTGAAGATGCCAGGGCCACAAGGCGTCATCACGCGGCCGCATCCTTCGGCTCGCCTTACAAGCTGCGGCGAAGCGGTTGTGAGCTGGCCTCACGGCTCGTCGCTTCCGCCGAGCTCGCCCAGCTCCAGGAGAAGGCCCCCGAGTCCGCCCCCGACTCCGGCAAATCGGGGACTAGCTCCTTCAAATCCACGGAGGACACGAAGGAGGTCACAGTCGATCCCGAAGATCCCGCCAAGACCGTGCGGATCGGGGCCGCCCTCACTGCCAAATAGGAAAGCGCGCTCGTCGACTTCCTCCGAGCAAACCGAGACGTCTTCGCTTGGAGACCCTCCGATATGCCGGGAGTTCCAAAGGAGGTCGCCGAGCATTCCCTGAACATTCGACCGGGATCCAGACCAGTCGCCCAGCGCCTGCGCCATTTCGACGAAGAAAAGTGCCAGGCCATTGGGGAAGAGATCGCCAAACTTTTGGCCGCCGGCTTTGTAAGGGAGGTGCGTCACCCCGAGTGGCTCGCCAATCCCGTCCTTGTAAAGAAAAAGTCGGGGCAATGGAGAATGTGTGTTGACTACACGAGCCTCAACAAGGCCTGTCCGAAAGATCCATTCCCATTACCTCGCATCGACCAGGTCGTGGACTCCACCGCCGGGTGCGAGTCCCTTTCCTTTTTGGACGCCTATTCAGGCTACCACCAAATTGCGATGAAGGAGTCCGATCAGCTCGCGACCTCCTTCATCACCCCGTACGGCTCGTACTGTTACGTCACGATGCCTTTTGGTCTGAAAAACGCAGGCGCCACATACCAACGGTGTATGCAGGCGTGTTTTTCAGACCAAATTGGCCGTAGCATCGAAGCCTACGTCGATGACATCGTTGTCAAGACCAGGAAGGTCGATGGCCTCATCGCCGACCTGGAGGAGACTTTTGCGAACCTCCGACGGTTTCGCATAAAGCTCAACCCTGAGAAATGCGTCTTCGGGGTCCCCAAGGGCAAGCTGCTGGGCTTTATCGTCTCTGAGCGCGGCATCGAAGTCAACCACGATAAGATCTCCGCCATCACAAGGATGGGGCCAATCAACGATCTGAAGGGAGTTCAGAGGCTGATGGGGTGCCTCGCGGCACTAAGTCGCTTCGTATCCCGCCTCGGTGAACGCGGGATGCCACTCTACAAACTGATGAAGAAGTCCGACCACTTTTCTGGACTCCACGAAGCTCGGGAAGCCTTTAGTCGACTAAAGGCTTTTCGACCTCACCTCCGATCTGGTCGCCGAGCCACAGGAACACTTACTCCTCTACATCGCCGCCACGACTCAGTCGTCGGTAGCGACACTTGTTGTGGAGCGAGTAGAGGAAGGCCGCGTTTTCAAGGTGCAGAGACCGGTCTACTTCGTCAGCGAGGTGCTCGCCGAAACAAAGGTCCAATATCCCCAGATACAGAAGTTGCTGTACTCAGTGCTCATTACCAAGAGGAAGCTTGCCCATTACTTCGATCGACACCCCATCTCCGTGGTAACCTCCTCACTGCTCGGAGAAGTCGTCCACAACCGCGACGCTACCGGAAGAATCGCCAAGTGAGCTCTCGAGCTCAACGGCCTCGACATATCATACGTCCCCAGGACGGCGATCAAGTCCCAGGTCTTGGCGGACTTCGTCGCCGAGTGGACTGAGGCGCAAGTCCCTGCGGTGATCGAGGACCCGCAGTACTGGACGATGTACTTCGACGGGTCTTACACCAAGAACGGGGCCGGCGCGGGGGTCGTCATCATCTCCCCACTCGGCAACAAGCTCCGGTATGCCATCCGTCTACTCTTCGACGCCACCAACAATGTCGCCGAGTACGAAGCCCTCGTCAATGGCTTTCGGATCGCCGCATACCTGGTCTCACGACGGCTCTACGTTCACGGCGACTCCAAGCTGGTCGTCGACCAAGTGATGAAAGCCACCGAGCCCCGTGACGCTCGGATGGCCGCCTACTGCTTGGAGGTCCGCAAGCTCGAGGAGAAGTTCAAGGGTTTCGAGCTCCATCACAGCTACCGACGCTATAACGGTGAAGCTGACTCCCTCGCCAACCTCGCCTCCGGAAAAGGGCCGGTTCCCCCTGGAATCTTCGTTTCCGACCTCAGCAGCCCATCAATCCGGTTGGACCAGAGTGCTGAGGGCGCCACCGACCCCCCGAAGACGGGCGCTCCCGCCGATCTTCGGCCAGATGCTCACCCGCCTGGGTCGGACTTGGGCGTCCTGAGCGTCGAAACCGACTGGAGGCAACTGTTTGTCGATCGATTGACAAACGGGCTGCTCCCCGCCGATCCCACCGAGGCTCGGCGCCTCGCCCGGCGGGCTAAGTCTTTCGTCCTGGTCGAAGGCGCCCTCTACAAAAGGAGCCCGTCCGGAATCCTTCAGAAGTGCGTTCCAACCGACCAAGGGAAGCACCTTCTGCTGGACATCCACGACGGGGTGTGCGGGCACCATGCCGCGCCGCGGTCCCTGGTAGGAAAAGCCTTCCGACAAGGTTTCTACTGACCGACCGCCGTAGCAGATGCGACCCAAATCGTCCGCACCTTCCTGCGCAAGCCCTGCAGACAATCCCCATCACGTGGCCCTTCGCGGTTTGGGGGCTCGATCTGGTCGGGCCCTTCAAGAAGGCGCCCGGGGGCTTCACTCACTTACTCGTCGCTGTGGACAAGTTCACAAAGTGGATCGAAGCCAAGCCGTTGGCGAAGATCACATCGGCGCAGGCAGCAGGCTTCTTCCGCGATATTGTCTACCGCTTCGGGGTGCCCAACTCCATCATCACCGACAATGGGACGCGATTCCACGGGGAGGAGTTCCTCGAGTTCTGCGGCGACTTCAATATCCGAGTCGATCAGGCGGCGTTGGCGCACTTCGCCAACGGCCAGGCCGAGCGAGCCAACGGCATGATCCTCCAAGGACTCAAGCCGCGAATCTTCAGTCGACTGAAGAAATTCGCGGGACGGTGGGCCGCCGAGCTACCGCCCGTTCTTTGGAGTCTGCGAACCACGCCGACCCGGTCGACCGGGTTCACACCATTCTTCTTGGTGTTCGGAGCGAGGTCATCCTCCCGATCGACCTTGAGTACGGTGCGCCAAGAGTGCAGAACTTCTGACGGCCGCACGGGGACCGAGAGGCAGCAGGATGACCTCGACCAACTCGACGAGGCTCGAGATGTCGCGGTCTTACTGATCGGCTAAATATCGGCGGTAGCGCCGCTACCACAGCCGACGGGTTCGCGGCCGCTCATTCGAAGTCGGCGACTTAGTGCTGCGTCAAGTCCAATCCGCGAAGGACAGGCACAAGCTCTCCCCGCCCTGGGAGGGCCCTTTCACCGTCGCGGAAGTCCTCCGACCCGGCACCTTCCGTCTCAAAGACACCGAAGGAAATCTCCTTACAAACGCATGGAACATAGAGAAGTTGAGAAGGTTCTACCCGTAATCAGCCTACCCCTTCTCTGTACCATGCAAAAAGTTCGCAAACGAAGGAAGCCGCAGCTGTCGGATGACCGACCGAGTGCTCTCTCTCTCTCTCTCTCTCTCGTCCCTGATCTACCGCAAGTACTGCGACCTCCGCCCCGAAAGCAGAGGTCCCGAAGTAGTACTCTGCCCGCCTCAAAGACCGCGAATACAAGGACAACCGACCTACAGTTGGTCGGGCCGTCCCATTCCGGTAACAAACACACGTAAAATCCCGCCTCCAACCTACGCCGGATCCGTTGCGGTCCCAAAAGACTACGGATGTGGGCAATCACAAATGCAAAATCCTCGAGGAAGAAAAAAGAAACAGGGAGCAAAGAAGCACTTTATTTATTTATGGAGGAACATCGCCCCAACCAAGAACGAACCGCCCGCCACGATCTTGGTGTGCGCGCTTGGCCGGGACGACACGCGGCGTCCCTCAACCACCACTTTGCACCGGCGGCGCCCTCACCTCCCGCGATCGGGAACGCCCACGATGAGGACGCCAACTCGCCGTATGTCCTCACGAACAGCCTCAGCCTCGACCTCCGCCACCCTCTGCAGCCAGGCCTGATGAGCACCCACCTCCTCGCGGTCCGCCATGGCACGCGAAGAAAGTCCGTTTGGTGGCAGTCGTGGCAAAGTAACAAGCGCACCGGTGCCTCCCCTTTTATAGCCCACAGTGCGGGAGGCGCGGAAGATGAAGCGCCTCAAGATCACGCAACGGAGCGGAAGCCGAAGCGTCCAAGCACCAGTTCCGGAAGCGGCACGGTCCCCAAGGCGAGTTAATCCACCCTTATCTCCAAGAAAAACGCAAATCCTTTTCAAGAATATCGTGCAGGCTCAAGCGGTGCGTGGCGACTGTACCCTCAGTCCTCACGCACCACTCGGGGGCTGCCTTACGACCTCGGGGGTCAGCGACCTAGATCGATGACCGATACTCACTCCGACCGGGCTACCCCCCCTCATAGTAACCTCTTCAAACCCAAAATGCTACAGCCCACGCCCCCGCGGCTACGGCTTCGAAGTAGCACTTTGCGCAAAAGGGAGGCTACTTGAGCAAAGGGCCAAGCGGCGGTCGGATGGAGCCTTCCGATTTAGGTCGGCGAGTCGACCGATCAAAATAATCTCCCTCGTGGCAACCTCCTCGAACCGAATGCTACAACTTAAGCCCCAGCGGCTACGGCTCCCGAGTAGCATTTCGCGCAAAAAGGAAGTTGCCCGAGCAGAAGATAGCTTGATCGATCAAAAGGCATCGACCCGGTCGTCGTTAAAAAAGCGTACGAGTCGCTAACCTAAGCCGTGCACCGACCGACCGAGCTATCCACCTAGTGGCTATTTCCCCCCGCCCAAAGTACTACGGCCAACGCCTCATGACTCACGGCTTCAAAGTGGCACTCTGTAGGGGGAAACAAGCCCTCCGAGCAAGAGACGCTAGGGACGGTCGAAGCACCCCCACTCAGGTCAGCGCTCCAACCGACCGAGCGGAAGCTTCGCGAAGGAGGCGGTCCGACCTAGGCACCTCTCCTCCACGAAGCGAGCGCTCTAGGCAGCTTGTCCTATCCCGTGATTTCTTCAGACGGAGTTGGAGCAACGCCTACGCTCTCAGGGCACCCCCGCGGGCCCTATAGCTACGGTCGTAAGATTGTCCAAGTCACAGAGGAAGCACGAGGTAGACGGGCTTAAAACAACCCGACACACGTCGAACTCGATTAGGGCAATCATGTTCATTACATGCACTACAAAAAGCAAAAATAGGGAAACTAATCATCTCCCTCCTTCCGATGGAGGATTTCTCGCGGCGAGATTCGGCGGGCAATCTCTTGGGCGCACGGATCGACCCGGGCCATGAATGCGTCGACTTCTTCGTCGCATCGGTCAGCAGCAACGCTGCTCCCAACCGCCTCAAGGTCGACGCCGTCATAATAAGAGACGGTGTTGACCAGGGCCGAGGAAGCGCCAAGCACCGCCGCTTCCCGCATCGACGCCTCGACGTGCTCAGGGACCCTTCCAAGTATGACGGGGATGGCGCTGGGGCCCGGAGTAAGCCCGAACAGCCGGTCGCAGACGGCCTGGATGCCCACATGGAGGACCGTCAGCTCGGCCGTCGTATCGGCCGCGTCCCTCTCCGCCACCCGCTTGTCCGTAAGGGCCGAGTCACGTGACTCGACCGCCGCATCCCGTTTCTCCACCGCCACCCTTCGCGACTCCAGCGCGTCGCTAAGGCTTTTCGCGACTCTGCAGAACAAAAAGCGTCAGAAGACGCTCGTTGCAGTGGCTCCCAAGGGGTTGAACTACTCACCGGCCACGAAGGCCTCTTTGGCGCGAAGTTCCTCCTCGACCTTGGCACGCGCTTCTCGATCGGACGCGGCGCGGTCGGCAAGCTCCCTCGCCGTCGCGAGCTCCCCCCGAGCAAGATCCCGCTCGCCGCGAAGCCGGTCGGCCTCCCTGCGGGCCGACTCGCATTCCTCTCGGAAGAGGGCGGCCTCCGCCCGAGCGGATTCTTCTGCGCGGACCGCAGAAGTCTTGGCCACTTCAGCATCCGCCAGGGACGACCTGGCCCTCTCTCCCTCGACGGTCAACGACTCCACAAGTCGCTGAGCCTCCCGCAAGGCTTTGGTGACTTCCCCCAGCCGCTGACTAGCCGTGGCGGCCCTCCCTTGCTCGGCAACAAGCGCCCTCCGGGCGTCGAGCAGCTCTTCCCCTATGGCACTCCCCCGGCTGTGCAAATGCCGGAGGAACATCGACTTGTCCACCGCCCGGGATGTCAAGCGCTGCAAATACCTGCCCGGTCAGTCTCCGTTTCCCGGTCGAAAGATGCACGAAAGACAAATCCCCGTCAGACTTACCGATCTGGCCGAGCGGGACTCCTGAGCAATGGACTTTCGCTCGACGCGGCGTCAGCGGCGAGTGAGGTCGGCGTGGATCCTCCCCATCTCCTCCTCCAAAGCGTTCCAATCCGCGCGTTCTGCCTCGTCGTCCAGAACGAACGCGGGCCCTCCGGCCGGGTCAGGGCCGGGCCAAGTCAGCACGGCGGTCGGCAACCGCTCTGTCTCGACTTCCCCGCCTGCCGGAACGTCTGCAGCAGCCGGTTGCGCGCCCTCCTGCAACACTCGGACCGCCGAAGCAGGCGGTGGCCCCGGCGGCGGGGGCGGCAGAACTCGTCCCGCTGGCTCGGTATCTCCCGCAATGGAAACTGCGGCCACACGCGTGAGGACCTCCGACGGGGGAAGCTCCCGCTCCGACGACCTTGCAGGGTCGGTCGGCCCGATGTACTCGAACATGGGGCGCAGCCGATCCTTGAGGGGTTGGATGCGCCTCTCCATGAACGTACTGAGGACCACCTTGCCTGTCAGGCCCCGCCGCTTCAGGTCCGCGAGCTTTTCAAGGATCGCATCCACCTTCGTCCGGTCCCTCGCGTCGGGACCCCAGGTCCAGCGAGGATGCGGCGTCGGTAGATTCCCACTGAAGGCCGGGGCACTGTTGCCAATGTTCCGGACGTAGAACCACTCGCTGTGCCACCCCCGGTTGGACGTCGGCAGCTTCACATCGGTGTAGGACGACTTGCGGCGGGGGCGCAGTTGGATCGCCAGGGCGCCGAGGAGGTCGGCGGCATCCGACGGCGGCCTCGCGAAGAAGAAGTGGCGCCAGAGCCCCCAGTGGGGTTCGATCCCCAGAAAGGCCTCGCACAGCATCATGAAGACCGCGATGTGGAGGACTCCATTCGGGTTCAGATGATGAACTTCCCCCCCGTAGTAGTGCAGCAGCCCCCGGACGAACGGGTGGAGTGGGAGGCCGAAACCCCGCTCGTAGAAGGCCGCCAGCGAGACTATCTCGCCGTCTCCCAGTTTGGGGACCTCGGTCCCGGCCGGCGGCGTCCGCCAGCCGGACTGAGGCCGCGGAGGAAGGAGCTCCTTCCTCTCCAAGCCGAGGTAGCGACCCGCCGCGGCCAAGTGCGGGGTCAACGACATCCCCAAGTGTGCGTAGGAGAGCGAGGGACGGCGCGACGAAGCAGGAAGCTTTTCTTCTTCCCTTGCGTTTTCTCTCCTTTTTTGCAGAGGACGCGAAGGCTTTGCTCCTCCACGCCGCCCTCTCCTTCCTTTATAGGCGCTGGCGAAACAGACGCGCCTCGCGCCAACCGCCTCCTCACGCGAATCGACGCAGCGATGCCAACCGTCGACCGCCACCTCGCTCACTACTCGTAACGTGCCGCATCCCATTTAAATCCCATCGAGCATTAATCGCTCGACAGACGGCCGCCTCGCGCCGCGCCCATGACATCGCAGACCTTGCCATTGCGGTGGGCCAGGCGCCCACGCCAAGAAAGGTATGAAAGCGGCCTTTGGGCGCCGACCTCGGGAGAGCAAGCGGCCTACGGGCTCGCGCCGAGGCCGGCTGCCCGTCTTGAGGGTTACGAAGGTCGAATCCAGCCGGTGGAATGAAAGCCGCCCCAACACGTAAAAAGAGCGAGGCGGGTCGCGGTGAGCCCCAGAGGGCCTCTAGATGGGTCGGCGGACGACCCAATCAACGTGGCGCGTCCGAGACCATACCTCACACTCTCGCGCGAGCTCATCGATGAGTGGCGGCGGTAGCGCTCCGGGTCGGCGGACGACCCGGCCCGACCCGGGATGAGTAAGGAAAGGTTTTTATGGAACGCCCCACAGCGGGTCGGACGCCCGCGCCGGGAGCTACGTCCGCTTGGAAACGATCCCCCTCGAGGGAGATCGCCAAGGTTCCACTCGGATTGCCCGATAGTAGCTCGCACGAGCACGACGTTCAAACCAACGAAGGTAAGCGTCGTTCGCTCACCCGACTCTAAGGGCCCATTTAACGACGAGCGTGGCCAGAGTCCGACGGCTAAACCCCGACCAGCTCTCCGACCGCTCGGGGCTCGAGGCTACACTGCCGGTGCGGCGCGCCGGGCTAAACCCCGACCGGCTCTCCGACCGCTCGGGGCTCAAGAGCTACACCACGGTGCGCTTCGCCTTGCACGGGCTCTTTAGGCTGGCGTGGCTCCCCAGCGATCGCCGACCTAGCACCGCCGACTTAGGGCCGACGGTTACCGCCACCAGATGCGCCATACGCACCGGGCTCTTTAATTGGCGCGGCTCCCAAGCAGTCGCGCCGACCTAGCACCGCCGACCTCCGGGCCGACGGCTACCACCGCCAGGCTAAACCCCCGACCGGCTCTCCGACCCGCTCGGGGGCTCGGGACTACGCCAAGGTGCGCTCGCGCCACCGGGCTCTTTAAGTGGCGGCTCCCCAGCGATCGCTCAGACCTAGCACCGCCGACCTCGCCGACGGCTACCGGCCGGGCTAAACCCCGACCGGCTCTCCGGCACTGCTCGGGGCTCGAGCTACACCAGCAGATGCGCAGCCACCGGAGCTCTTTAGGCGCGGCTCCCCAAGCGATCGCACGACCTAGCACCGCCGACTTCCGGGCCGACGGTTACCACCGCCCACCGGGTGCGCTCGCACGCACCCGGGCTCTTTTTAGGCTGGCGCGGCTCCCAAGCGGTCGCGCCGACCTAGCACCGCCGACCTCCGGGCCGACGGCTACCACCGCCGGGCTAAACCCCAAGCCGGCTCTCAGGCCGCTCGGGGGCTCGAGGCTACACCACCGGTGCGCTTCGCCAGCGCAGGGCTCTTTTTAGGTTGGCGCGGCTCCCAAGCTGTCGCGCCGACCTAGCACCGCCGACCTCCGGGCCGACGGTTACCACCGCCGGGCTAAACCCCCGATCGGCTCTCCGACCCGCTCGGGGCTCGAAAACTCTTGACGAGTACCGTACCATGGGTACCTATCGGCCGAAACGCGAGCAGGTGACCAATCGCGCGAAGGCCCAAAGATCGCCAAAAGGTACTTGGGCCGCAGAGAGCGGACCCCGACCTGTGCAGGACCGACCCTGGACGGTCGGCGGACTCCGATCCCGGGCGGTCGGCGGGTTCCGACCGCCCAATATTGGAGCGTGATCGGCAAAGCTCCACCACTTCCTGACTTGGCGAGGCCACGCCGGTGTCGAGCGGTTGCCTTGTCGCGGCATCTCAGCGTCCGTGCAGGGTAGGCGGCTCCTTCCCAAGATCGGAAGAGCCACGAAGAAGTCAAGCCCCGTCCCATCGCTGGCACGCCGCAGAGGAATACGCCCACTCCCGAGGCCAAGGCAAAGTCAAGCGCCATTAAAGCGCCGAGGCCGACAGAGCACCACGCGATGCGTCATCCAGGCGACACTACGCAAGACCACTCATCACAGTGCCACCAACCACCTCGGGGCGGGCGGGTCGATGAGACAAGACAGAAACCAGGACTCAGAGACACGCAGGCCCCTTTCCTCGTGGTTTTCCCAAACTCCGTGTAACTTTGCCCCTCCGTCTATATAAGGAGGCGGGGGCCGAGGGAGGGGCGATGGAAAAAACGGTCTTCTAGGTAGCCACAACTCCCTAGCAAAAACACCGAGGGATCGGTCGGCCGACCCCCTGCCTCGCTTGTATACCTCTTGTTCATCGCCCAAAGATCAATACACCCACACCGAACTAACTGGAGTAGGGACGTTCAGCCCGAACCAGTATACATCATCTGACTCCTTGAGTCGACCATTCGGGGAGAGGGAGCGCGCGACCCCATCCGACCACAAATTCGTATTGCCGGTGCACGAAACACCGACACAAAGTGTCGCGCGTTCAATACGTGTTGACGTCAACGTGGCGCCAGCACCCGCTCGGCCGCATAGCCGATGATGTCAGCATGACGCCAGTCCTAGACACGTGTTGCCTAGTCATCAATGACGTCATAATTCCTTTTTTCGAAATTCCCAAAAATATCAAAAATCCCGGCCAATCACAGCGCACCATGTCACCTCCTTTTCTTTCTTTTTTTTTCTTTTTTTTCTGAATTTTCCTAACCGAGCCACTTCCGAGAGCCCGTTCTCCTTCGTTCAAGCTCCAAGTCCAGTTATTCAAATTTATAAATTCATCTAAATTCAGGACCTATCTTCTAATACCATTATTTTAAATTTTTGAATTTTATATGTATTTCTTTTATTTATTTGTGATCGTTTCGCATGTAGATAACGTGGCCGAAGTTTAACCAATTCAACAGTCAGAGGTAGAACTAGTAGGAGGCAGCGAATGCAAGTCTTCCTTGACCATATCCCAAGTTTATAAAATACATATGTTGTTTCAAATTATGCATACTTACTTTTATGCAATGTATTTCAAATCTAATCTTAAGGCTTAGCTAAATTTCTGAATTTGTTATGACCCTTTGGTATTGATTATGTCGAACCTTTGTCACCCTAGATAATATTAGCTATTTTATTTGGTGATAACCAATAGTGTAGTATGGGACGGTAGAATTGCTTGGTCCAACCTAAATGTTTCGGTATTATGCCATTATGGGAATCCTTTCAAACTTGGTTTAAACTTTTTTTGTGAAGTTGTGGCGATTGGTATTGCTGTTATTATTTAAATGAAGTAAAGTGAAAAAATGGTTTAGATCGGGACGGATGGATATTTGGCGGGTGGTAGAGGCATGAGAATGTTTTGGTAAAGTGAATGTTCCATCCTAGTCAATTAATGTTTGAAGCGTGTGTTACCATGGATCGAACACTATCATACAACCACAAGTCTATATGAGTATGACCTGACTAATTAATTTGTACGTCTCGTTATTGGCTTCACCATTTGGTGGAATGTGGGTGCCGGATGGAGACACTCGCAAGGCGCTAAGAGAGAGCTTCTGAACTGGGCGGCTTGAACCCCGTCAGCGGTGAAACCTTAGCGGACGAAGTTAACAGTGTGATCATACATTGTAAAGGTCTTGTCATAATCTCTGCCATACACCAAAGAAGGTGTGTTGATAGCTTGGCAAAAAGAGATGATAATATCTAGTGGGTAAAGCTGTATACACTCTGCACAATTAAAACTACTTAAGTAGCCATGTCCACGGTCAAGGACAGGCGAGGTACGTTTGCACATTGTAGATTTATGGTTTTATTTTAAATAAAAATTATGGTTTGAGAATTCTTAAGTGGATGGAACTCTTGGGTTATTAGCTGGTAGTGGAATCTATGAGCAGATGAAACTCTCGGGTTGTGGTTTGGCGATTAAAGCCAATCGGGTGATTGAAACCTGTTTGATTGTCATATCAAATTTAAATTTTTACTACATTTGTAAAATGATGCTTTGTGAAATTACTAGTGGTATTTAAAGCTAAACATTGCTTTATATTAAAAGAGCCATATTATACCTTCATTTATTGAACATTGCATATAATTATCATGCATTATGTTTCTAAGGCTTGTGAGCACGGTTGTGTACTCACCTTTGTAACATTCTCACTTTCCACAGAGGAATGTGCAAGAGCAGAAGGTGACTATAAGTACTATGCTTGTGATTTCAACAAAGGAGATCCGAAATTCTAAAATGCATGACTACGAGTACTGTGCTTGTGATTTCAACGAAAAAGATCCGAAATTCTAGGATGCACACCCCAGTTGATTGCTTGTTGGACACATGGATTGGCTATCTTGCTACTATTTATTTTATTTTTGTTATTACTTTATTGAACTCAAGTTATGTGACTATTTATTATAATCGTTGATCATAAGGTTGGTATTTTTTATTTAAGTTTTAATATTATTTAATTCGTTATATGGATATGTTGCCATCACTATTTCCATCGTGTGCACTAGCTTGAGCCAAAAAATAGTGCAGTTATACACACACACAAAAAGTCCGGATTAGGAAATCCGCTCCCATGAGAGATAATAATTCCACTCAGTAGCATAGTTATCTTGGTTCAGCCACGATATCATTAGTTCAAAATTGAAAATTCGATTTACTAACATGCCCCCAATCATATTTAAATACAACAGCCGAGCAAAATCTATAATCAAAGGAGCTCTCACAATATACACTGCAGCAATTGCTAATTATTAGCCGACAAACTGGAATCGCTGGTTAAAGATCTGCAAGCCATTCAGTTCAAGAACAAAGATACCGATGCAGTTCAGTCCCAGTTGGAGGTCTGCAGAACTAAGAATATATAATATTATTGTTCAAGAAAATCGTTGGTACTAAAATATGCTAATTTAAGCCACGAAAACTTGCCTTAGGAAAGTATATGATAGAGTAGAAAGCATCATCACTCAGCAGCCTGCACATAAATATTTATCAGACATCCGGCAAAACACTATTCTAAACAGTACATACTATCACACGCTAAACACTTCTGCTTTCCTAAATCAAACTACAAGTCTACGACAAATATCCAAAAATATCGCTCAAAAAAAGTAGTTGCCAATGAAGGATATTATTTAGATGTGATATTTTCCAGAGTTGCGTATGTCTCAAGGCTTGCTTCTATTCTTCTGATGATGGATAAATCACCACCAAAAGTTTTGTGGACAACATTTAGGTGGTACAATTTCAAATAAATGCCTTTATGCTGCAGCTCTCAGATTCATATAGACCAAATATAACCTAGGACATGAATATCTTTAACTGCTTGGTAGTCTGTTAGCAGGGACAGGCTATAGTAAATATCTTTATTCAAGCAAACCTGGTTAAGAGGGTTGTCTGGAGACTTCTTCCATAACTTCCATATCATGTCTTTGTACTGCTTCAGTGTGAGGCCTGGCTTTTCTTCCTTTAACTTAGGGAGTTCTGCCTCTTCAAATGCCTGACATAGAGATTATTCCAAATTCATTTAAGCACCAAATGTTACAGCGTTGCCTTCAAAAAATTCAACAGTAGAACTAAATGCCTTTTGACGTAGAACAACTTCACAACCAATATTTTATTTTGTGAATTCAACATGATTACACAGAGCTCAAGCACCCTAGTAAGTGAAATAATCAATTAAATAGTCTAATCTACTAACAGTTGTTTTAAATTGTGTCCGAACTACATCAAACATAAGATTATATTAAGTCTAAAGTTAATGGTACATCACTTTGTTATCAGACCATTCACCATCGCTTATCATTATATTTCACTTGCTGTGATACCATGTTAAATCACGCAATTGGATTGCAATGCTTCATTTCATAATTAATACACATACATACACCAAACCATGGGAACAATACAGCAGAGGGGGAAGTGGAACACGACATAGCCTGATAGCCATAGACTCATCACAGTCTCAGTTCGTTATTTTGTTACATCTTTATGTAAACAGATCTCAAACCTAGTGTGTCACTTTCATCAGTTACGACTCATTGTGTAAACTACAGGTCTACAACCAATAACTACCACACTACTACACTCATTGTGTTCACAAAGCCTGGTAGTTCTATAAATTAGTTGATCAGATATTAACTAATCCCTCTTATCTCCACATAAATTATTCAAATTCAATTCATCATATTCATGAAAATATTAAAAAAGAAGAAGCACAAGCAAGCTATATAGATGTAAATCATTGTGACCAGTTACTAGCACAAGTTATCTAAGCCTTGCATATCCTTACAAGTCACATCCAATCGGCAAACATAATTCCACAATTATAGTACAGTAGCACATACATCTATTTTATTTATAATTAATTAATTAGAGTATAATTCAACAAAATTTCACCCATTTAGGAAGAATTTCAGTTAAAAATCCCAACTTTTGGTCAAATTATACCTTGAAGGATGCTTTGAGGCGACGCTCGGGGTGCTTGTCCGCGGGCAGGGCCGCCTCCGAGTCAACGAGCGACATCCGCGCGATGGCCTCGTCGACGGACCTCGCCTCTATGATGGACTCGTCCCTGTTGGTGTTGGCAACGAGGACGACGCTCTCGTACTCCTCCTCGTTGGCGGTGCGCGCGGCGCGCTTCTTGGCTGCCTCGGCCTCGCGGTCGAGGCGGAGCCGCTCCTCCTCGCGGCGGCGCGTGAGATCGGCCTCGGTGACCTTGGGCGCCGGGGCGCCGACGCGGGCGGCCTTGCGGGCGGCGGTCTTGGAAGGGGCCGAGGCGGAGGCTGCTTCCTCCTCGGCGATGCGTCGGTTCTCGGCCTTGCGCGCGGCGGCCTCGGCGCGCTTCTCGGCGTCCTCCTCCCGGCGGCGCGCGGCGCGGGACTTGGGGCCCTCGGCCTCGCGCCAGTACTGCTCCTCCTTGGCGCGCTCCACGCGCTCGCGGCGGTCGGACTCCTCGGTGGAGCGGCGCTCGCGGGCCGCCTCCGCCTTGGAGTTGACGCCCATCTTCTTCGGCATCGCGTCGCCCACACGGTTGCCGGCGCGGTGTGGGTTTGGGCTTGCCGGATTGGGGGAAATTGCAGCTCTGGAATACGATTTGTGGGATTCCGGGGTCGGGAGGCCCGGTGTCCGGGTAGGGTAGGGTACGCGTGCTGCCGCTTGTCAGATCTGGCCAGTGATTGAGCGTGCCCTCGTCCGTACATCTCGTTCTCGGTGGTGCAGATCTGGCCACCTCAGCCGGGCCGCCGCGTTTCTGAAAATAAAAATAAGGGAAGGGACTTAGAAAACAGATGGAATTTGTTCTCGATTGCTCTCGATGTTCCTATTAATTGCTATATATCTCTATCACACATGTTGGGTACTTCTAGAGATGGCCAAATGGGCCGGCTCGAGGCACGACACTGTTGGCACGGCTTGATTAACGACGCGGAACTAAGTAACGGCCGCCAAGACTACGATTAGTGCTTGGTTGCGCGCAAGACGGTCGAACGGCCGGGATTAGGCCCGGACGATTAGGCGCGGCACGCCCGTTTAGCCCGTTAATTTGAAATATATTGTTTTATAGCCGTTTTTAGCCGTTGGATGCTTAAAAATAAAAAATCAAAACAATTAGAAAAATCCCAAATTTTTTCCTATAAATAGGGTAGCACCTCCTCATTTCCCACCAGCACACTTGCAATTTCTTCTCTTCATTATCTTGTCAAAATTCTTGTGCTATTAGTGATAATTTGGCAAAATTCATAATTGTTTTGCCAAAAATCAAATTCGGATTACGGTTTACGTCAAGAAAAGAAGGTAAGAATATTGATTTAATTTTGTAATTTTTATTTTCAATGATATAAAATTAATAATATTGCAATTATTTCTTGCGCTTTTCTTAATGGAGAATCGGGATTTTCCGTCCTTCGACTCCCGATTTCTGGATTTCACAGAAGAGCTTCTTGCATCCTATCGGTCTGAACAAGCTGCGGCACATGTACCATCCTCGGGCTCTACAAGTGCTCTGCGTCGGCAAGCATCGGGGCAAAAGAACAAGACGTAGTACATCCGGAGTTTGGGAAGAGTTCGACCAGATCTTTGAGACATCAGACGGCGTTCAAAACAGGTATGCTGTTTGTAAATATTGTAAGCACAAACTAACTGCAAAATCTTCAGGTGGAACAGGACACTTGAAGAGGCATGCTGAGAGTTGTAGAAAAAAAGAGGGATTGGCTATGAGACAGACGCAACTGCAATACAACCCCGATGGTACAGTACGTAACTGGGACTATAATCCTGAGGTAGCTCGTGAAGCTCTTTGTCGTTTAATTGCTTCCCAAGATCTACCTTTAAACTTTGGTGAGTCATCAGCATTTGAAAAATATATTAAGACCGCTCATAATCCTAGGTTTTCTTCAGTTTCTAGACAGACAACAACTAGAGATCTGATTAAGTACTATAATAATTGTCGTGATAAGCTAAAAGAGCTCTTTAGTACTTGCACTTTTCTGTGTCTTTGACATCAGATATATGGAGTGGTAGGGCTAAAGAAGATTACCTTAGTGTAGTTGCTGATTTCGTAAACAATGTCTGGCAGCTAGAGAAGAGAATTATAGGATTCAAATTAATTGACGTAGCACACACTGGCGAAAATATTGCTGATTGTATTATAAAAGTTGTGGAAGACTTTAGCCTCACAGATAAAATTTTTGCAATAACATTAGATAATGCTGCAGCAAACACTTCTGCAATGAATATTCTTACTCCACTTTTTAGTACGTACGCCCAATCTTTCTTGTTACATCAGCGTTGTGCTTGTCATATTATTAATCTTATAGTTAAGTCTGGTTTAAAGAGGTTAAACACGTACCTTGAACCTTTTCGTGTTGCAATATCTTTCATTAATAATTCTAATGTACGAGTAGCATCATATAAGAACTATTGTCTTGCAATGGGTGTACGTCCACGTAAATTTGGTCTAGATATGCCAATTAGATGGAACTCTACTTTCTTGATGCTTAAGGAACTCGTACCCTATAAGGACACATTTTCTGTTTTTATTAATACGAACTATCGTACCCGGGATGGTCAACCGCTACTCACAGAGCAACATTGGTATGTTGCTAATTACTTGTTGTCATTTTTGGAAAAAAAATTTGATGCGACTAATTCTTTATCTGGAGTTTATTACTCAACATCTCCTTTAATTGTACATAATATTCTAGAAATTGCTACTCACTTAAAGAACTATGAAAATGATAGTCTTTTACGTGAAATTGTTTTTCAAATGAAAACTAAATTTTTGAAATATTGGAAAGAAATTCCTATGTTATATGCATTCGCATTTATTTTAGATCCTAGAGCTAAAATTCGAGGATTTTGTAATGTTCTCTCACTTCTAAGTGATGCGATAGGCACTGATTATTCTAGTTATTTTTCACATGTTCGTGCTAACTTATCTGAAGTTTATGCTAAGTACGATCAGAAGTTTAGTGGAGTTCGCCTACAGCGACCTCCACCACCACCCACAACAGGTAAGAAGAAAACTGCGTGGGGAAAGATATGGGGTGCAGGTGGCTCTACCTCAAGAAGTTCGAGTACAATAACGTCAAGTTCAGACATAATAACAGGTGGTGGGGAGCTGGCAGCCTATCTCAATAGCGACACTGTTAACTACCAAGAGCAGCAAGAGGAGGATTTCAGCATTTTACAGTGGTGGCATGAGCACAAGATAACATATCCGGTGCTTTCCATATTAGCACGGGATGTGTTAACAGTTCCTGTCTCTACAATTTCTTCGGAGTCTGCTTTTAGTCTATCTGGAAGAATAATCGAGGAGAGAAGAACAAATATGACAAGTGAGATGGTGGAAATACTTCTCACTGTGAAAGATTGGGAACTAGCTGAACAACGAGCTCAACACACTACGGAAAATGTTGAGCTGGCGGCAACGTTTCAAAACCTTTACCTTGATCAGGAAGAATAATTGTAATCTTCACTTTTTCCCTGTACCACTGAGCTAGGTTGTACTCTTTTTTCTTTGCCAAGGTTTTCTCGTGTTGAGTTTTTACTTGGCAAAGTTTTTAACGAGGCAGCCAAACATCAATAAAGCTCATTATTTAATTCTAATTATTTAGCTCATTTTAGAATTTATTTTATATTTTTAGCTTTTCCTTAATTTATATATATTTTTAAAAGTTTTCCTACATTCTTGAGTTTTTCTAATTATTCTAACTTTTATCATTTATTCTGATTTTTTTTGGAATTTTTCCAATTTTTTTTGGATATTTTTCAATTTTTTCTGATTTTTTTTTCAAAATTTCAATTTTTATGCACTAACGGGCCGACCCGGCCCGTTTAGTCCCGTTTGGCCCGCGTAAGCATGGGCCGGCACGGCACGGCCCGTTTGGCAACCGGGCCGTGCTTGGGCCGGTACCCCGGCACGTGGGCCGGCACGGCACGGCCCGTTTATTAGCCGGGCCTAAACGGGCCGTGCCGGGCCGCTCGTTTGGCCATCTCTGGGTACTTCCGTGAAGTTAAAAGACAATGCGCAAGCATGTGTTTTTCGTGAGGTTAAGGGCCTGTTTGGATCCATTAGCAGCTAATAGTTAGCTGGTTAATAGTAGTTAGCTAATATTAGCTAGCTAATTATTAGCTGGCTAACTATTAGCTAGAGGCTGTTTGGATCCACTAGCTAATATGTGGCTAATAGATATTAAAATTGATAAATTGTCTAAATTACTCCTATTTTATTGCAGTCATGTCTACTACTCCAGACTATGGCCGTGTCGTAATGCGTTGATCGCCATCGCTCGGATCTATCAATCAATACGATAGCGCAGGCAATTAAGGGAAAGCAAGCAGCCGAACTCACTGCTCACTCACTCCGAGGGTAATTTCGTCCAATGTAATGTATTAGCTGCTATTAGCTGGGTTTAGCCAGCTAATGAGATAACCATTAGCTGGGTGCCCAGCTAATAATTAGCTAACCTATTAGCTGAATCTGTTTGGATCCTTAGCAGCTAATAATTAGCAGCTAACTATTAGCTAGGTAGATCCAAACAGGCTCTAAAGATAATGCGCAAGCATGTGTTTTGCTGATAAGAAAATTCGACAGTTGCGGTTGTTGATATGATGAGTATCGTAACTGGTAAGGCTATCGAGAACGTCCGATACTAATGTCTAGATCGTACTTCCAGACACTGGTCGCACCCTCGCCTTTTTGCCCTTTGGAAGAGGAGACTTGCAGGTACACAACTTGATTGGCAGCTTGATCTAGACCGTGACTAAAGACCAGGGTTTCAAATATCGACGAAAATCGTTCGAAAATCATGATTTTTGATCGTATCAATAAATGAAATCGGTCGATAAATCGATTCAATTCAAATACAAATCCAAAAAATTCAAAAAAGCTCAAGAAATTTTATGCGACGTAAATCGATCAAAAATCGGTAAAGACTAATAAAAAATGTCAAAAGCCGATGGAAATTGGTTGAAAATTGGCTTTCAAATTATTTCACTTAGTTTGCCGATTTTCGATATAAACCGGTCGAAAAACGGTAAAATTAGTTGGTTTTTATTTTTGTTTTTCATTGCTATTTGACCGTTGAGTTTAAAAGTTTAACTTATAATCCACTCTGTGTTAATTATCTTTTATATATGATTAATCTACACTATTATAATCTAGTCGTACCATCCCTGGGTGCTTTGTTCCAACCGCGTCGAGGTTTCAATCGATTAATATCACCGGTAGTTTTTATCGATCCAAGAGATACCCAATCACACCGACTCGTACCAACTGCGCCAAGGTTTCAATCGATCCAAGAGATTCCCATCATCTTCGCCGCGAATGCGTATCTACCCACGGCTTCGCCAATCTGCCACCCACAGAACGGGGTGATTCGAGTTAGAAGGATTAGAAATGGTGACACGGTGCGAGAATTCTAACGAGCATGGCGCAAGCGCCTACGGTTTTCTGCGTGGAGCGGCCGCAGCGCACCCGTGCCCGCTCTTGCCGCCGATCCGAGCGATGATGGTGTTCGTCTGCGGCCTGTCCTCCAAGCTCGTGCACAGGACGTGTTGCAGCGTTTGTTTAAGCATTCTGCAGGAACGTACTGCGAGGAACTTGAGCGTGTACGATGGCACGTTGAGCGCGGCCGTCGTGGCCCGCCGTCAAGAGCATGGTGGGAAGGGTACAGCAACGCCGGCGGACACCTCCGGCCGCGCCTTTCTCCCACGGCCGCCTCACGTTGTGGAGGGGAGAGTACCTGCAATGACCGGCCATTTGCAATGAGGGGTATGGAAACACCAGTTAATTAACACACAGAATTCGACCCCTCTCTAAGTTTTATACTGTGATTACGGACCAAACAGTAGGAGAGGTGAGACTGCCGTGTAGTGCCCTCGTAGAAGAGGTCCTTTACTCCTTCCAGAGGTCTTAAGGCAGCGGCGGATCCAGAATTTTCAGAATAAATATTCGGAGTTATAAAAATATTGTTCGATGTAAAACTAAAGGTCATAATAACAAAAATACAAAGTACAAAATTGTTTTTACTAGAGATAATACATGAAATAATTTAAAGGTTTATGAATTGGGGATTTAAAATCTACATACCCCCTCTTCACTTTTTTTAATGTTGCACATGCTACATTTCAAAATCACGATTCACCGTTACAAATCCACATAACACTCATAGATTTGTGAAATGATTTTCAGATTAGGGAATCAAGAATGAAATTCACCTGTGTGATTATTGTTGTCAAATGCTCAGATGTTGCCTGTTGGTTTAGCACCGCATCTTTGTCCGCTGGGTGTCAACGCACTGCCCCGTCGATAACCACTGGCGTTGCACCTTCCATCCCTAGCTCATGCCCACCGTGACGCGACAGTGGCTACTCGCAACACGCCGTAGGCCGCTCCTGCTTCCACCAGATACCTCCGCTCGACCTGCCAAATTGCCGGTCGTCGCCGGGTGTCACACCCTTCATTCCCCCATGCTCGTTGTGGCCACAGGGGCCAGAGCTACCTTGCAGCTTCCACTTGTTCGCTGGTGCCGGTGGCTATTCGGCTCTTGTCCACTGCCTTACTCCTTGCCGGCTTGCATCTGGGCCATGGCAGTCGTTCGTCATTGCCAGGCTGCCACTTGCCGGCTACGTTGTTGCCACAGAGAGAGCGTGGGGCGTATAGAATTGAGAGGGAGTTGCGTGTCGGGATTAAGGAATAGAGGAAGACTAGATCTTGGACGATTGGACCACGTAAGAAAGATTATGAAACAGAGTGGGTGAGATATGCTGAAATAGATCTAGAGATTGAAACAGAGTAGGAGAGGAGAGACTCCCGTGTAGTGCCCTCGTAGAAGAGGTCCTTTCAGAGGTCTTTAAAGGCAGTGGCAGATCCAGACTTTTCAGAATAAATGTTCGAAGTTACAAAAATATTGTTCGATGTAAAACTAAATGTTCATAATAACAAAAATACAAAGTACAAATTGTTCTTACGAGAGATAGTACCCAGATTTTCAAAATCTAGCTATAGCTTAACCGGTTTTTTACAAACCGGGTACGGCATACCCGGCTTTTCAAAATCCAAATATGCGAAAACTGAGTTTTTAAAATCCAGGTATGGCGAAATTAGATTCTGAAATTCTGGGTATTCAAAAATGAGATATCAAAATTCAAGTATCACCGTGTTTTCTATAAATACATAACAGTATTGTATCGTTTCGTAAATACGAGTCATATATTGTATTGAATACAAAAATTACCGAATATTGAAGACCTCGTAGCACTAGAATCGTTCTCGGCACATGCGTCGTTGCACTGTTCTGCACTTCTGCTTCTGCTCAGGCGTCAGATCCAGATCAGAGAGACACCATTGATCACTAGTTCACTGCACAGTGCCCACTGCTGCCACGCATGTTGTGCTAACTGCTAAGTGTAATTTCGAAGAACTGGAGGTTTTTTTTGCAAAAACGGGGGCGGACACGTGGCTAGCATGGTTGGGCTCCATTTTCTTCCCAAGTAAGGGTGTTAATATATATGTTATTCTAGCTTTTAAATTTTGCTTCTAAACACACTATAATTTTAAGGTGACTTTTTATCATCTTTTCCTTATATATCCCTCCAGTTTTGCTATTTTCAAGATTATTTACCACCATAAACAAGAGTAACACACTATCCAAAATAATAATAAACGATATAATGAAGGAGGGTAATATAGTTTTTGTATGTGTAGAATTACCTTAGTAGATGTATAAGAACCTAAAACAATATCTATTTAGAAACAGAGAGTACTCCATAAACCTCTTTGTGTTTGGAATCTTCTGACAACCAAGCAAATACAAGTAATGGTTTATCATGACATGAATTATGAACTAACCGCCGAGTCCTGACCCTTGCACAAACATTCTGGATCAGAGAAAAGTTGTACTACTTCTATGTACTCCCTTATAAGAGAGCGACATCTTTGGCTTTTCAAAGTTAATAAGATGATACTTTGACCACTAAATTCTGCTATTATATATATATATATATTAAAAAGGGTTTTGATAAGTTTTATCCGGATGTTTTCTTTAGCAACCATCATCCAAATTTCTAGCCATTGGATTTGCTTTCAGATCGATGCACATGCTCCTCTGAATTCGAGGTGGGTTGATCCTACGGATGTGTGTTTTGATCGTACGGTCCAAAGTTTGGATGTTTTTTAAGACAAAAACATCCGGATAATGCCTATGGTTTGAAAGTACTTTTTATGACAAATTCACTTGTATTATTTTCATATATTCAAAGCATACGTTTTAAATAATATCTTTGCTCAAAATTAATAAACTTTGATTGCACTCGTATCACAGTGTATCACATTTTTTTTTTTACTGAACGGAGTACTCATTTGTGTATATACACAAATGGTTCCTTTACAACAATTTTACTAATAGCTTGCTTGAAAAGGCGATCGCACTGAGCTGCCCAAGCCATCTCTCGTCAACTCGTATGCAGCAAGGACCAAACTAAAAGGTGCCCCTGTCTGTCATTAGTCATTACTGGTCGTGCAGCTAGTAGCTGTTTGATCTTGGCTGCGTTTATAATGATTTGATCCCCATGCTTACAATGCATGTTCGATCGATACGATAAAGCAGGGCAGATTAGCATGCATAAGCATAACCTAAAGAGCACGAAATAATCAAACAAATTCTTGGCAAAAATATGGCTACTCTGTAACGACCAATTAGCAGAAGCGTATGCTACTACATTGCTCTCATAGACCAGTCTTCCTAAGGTGAGATGAGGATGTATGGAAGCTGCAAGTACGTACAGCTTCAAGAACTGGCCTGCAGAGAACTAATCGACGAAGAAAGCAGTGTCGGTCTTATCAGAGACTTGGTTTCAACTTTCAAGTAAGAACTGTAAAATATTAACAAGATGTCGGTCTGGATTACATAAGCAAGAAAATTATTTGTCAAGAAACCATACGAGAGGGCCTACCCTGAGTAGGACGGCCATTCTTTCTTTTCTTCTTCAAAATAATTGGTTTTAAAAAAAAATAGCTACCGAAATTCTCACATAGAAATAATAAATCGAAGTGATTTAGCCGAAAAATTTAGCTCGGTTAATTTGGTTTCCAAAATTTGATAACAGGCACAGAATAACCCATTTTCCATATTGCAATCGCCAACGCCAGCACTCAACGAACGAAGAAGCAACAAGAACAAGATTGCGGAGAGCTGACCGAGAAGTTGTTGGCGATGGTTTGTCGGTTGAGTGTGGCCTTGATGGTGGTGGTGAACTTATACAGGATGAGCGTGATGACCCTCGTCGCAATCCTGCCAAGCAGTGCCTGCACGGGCGACGACGGCTTAGCAGCCTCGATCTGCAGATATGGCGAGGTCTAAAGTATTAAACAATGTCACAAAAACGAACATGATATTTAAGTAATTAATTTACCTTTCATCTTAGACATCTTTCAAAAACAATTGGTTAGAGAGTCACTGATGCTGGATTCTGCCCAGAACCGAACGCCTTCTCCGTTCTGTAAACTAGCGAACACCAAACGCAAGTACAGAACTTCAGAATACAAGCAGAGAAAACAAGATATGAACTTTGGTCCTGCACTTCGCTGTCGCAGCTTTTGCAGGGGATTTCATTGATTTAAATAGAACTAAGTATTACATGTAGATTCTAATTCTACCGACTGACTCCTAGACTAATTGCTTTCAGACTCCTCATTGAATCATTGATATTGTTTACTATCCGACACAGACAAATATTCAGGAAACCGACTCGTATACTGACTAGATTTCTTAAGTCAGGATTACAACTAATATCTGAGTCAGAGAGACAATTGGTTATTTGGTTAGAAGTTAGAACATCTGAATATGAGTCCATTGAGTCTATTGAGATGAGATGAGAGTTCAGACTTCAGAGACACGTATGCTGAGAGGTGAGACGACGATGCTGCACCCGTTGACCCGTACACCGAGACGGGCAGACAGCGAGACCGACTGATCGAGCCCTGCTGCCCGGCGCCCGATGAGATGACGAGTCGAGCAGTCGGCGATGCTGCAGCGAGACGACGAGTCGAGCAGTCGGCGACTCGGCGAGACGGCAATGGGCATTAGGCAGTTGAAACGATCAAACATGCATGTATACAATGCAGTCGGCGCACTCATGCAACCCGCAGCCGCTCGCGGCCCACGCACGCATGCATGTATACAATTAATGGCCGTGTATACCATACCTGCTGGAGGTGTTATGATGGCAGCACAGGTATGGCAGGTGCCATACCTGGCCATACCTGCTCCTCCGCCCCTGTCGATCGGGGAGGTGCTCACCAGCCTCAGCGACCAAAACACATGAGAATTGAATGCTAAAAGGTGTAGAGAGAAAGGCAAAAACTCACAAATATATAATAATAAATCAAGAGAGCTTTCTTGCTGCTGGTGAGAGTGTATTTATAACCCTCAATCAAAACTAGCGGTTTTGCATTGAATTCAGCAGAAACCAGAAAAATCGGCAGTGCCGCCCAGGGAGACCGGTAGTGCCAATCTCACACCCAACGGTCAGATTTGCATTAAATGCATTAAGTATGTAGTGGTTGCAAATTTTGGCCGGCGCTACCATCGTGCAAAAATCGGTAGTGCCGATTTTTGAACTCGGATTAGCCAAGTCACTTCTTTGCTGAAAAAAGAGTGTCAGCATATAAAACATGGTACTACGAACAATCGGCAGTACCGGCAAGTCACAATGGTAGTGCAGATCATATCAAGTCAGTGAAAACGCATTAAGTCACTTTTATGGAAAAATATTACCGAGTCGAAAATGCGGTAGTGCCGACTTGCGGCAGTACCGGAAATAGCACGTCGGTAGTGCTAACTGCACCAAGAAATAGACAAGTGACCCTTCTGGAAAAAGTCTACCATTCCACTAGAGAGGTATTGCCGACACAGCGGCAGTACCGGCAAACACACCACGATAGAGCTGATTTTTTAGTAACTCTAGATTTTTGAAGAATTTTCAATGCAATCAAAAATCAAATATGCAAAAGACTTTGAGCCATGAATCTTAAACACTCTCAAGCTACTAGTTAAAGATCCCCCTTGATAGTACGGCTCCGATACTAGCAACCCGATCTATTTCTCTAAAAACTCCGAGATCAGAAAAACTATGGAAAAGGTCTTTAATTCTTTTATACCTTGGCTTTGAGCTTGAACTCTTAATTCATTTTGCTTGGTGATAAGTAATGTAAGCATTTCACTTACACCCCACGCTTCCCTCACATCCTATTTGTCCCTCCATTTACTTGGGTCTTTGAATGGACACCCCCCCCTCGTGGGGTGTCGGTCCAAAGGCCTCCGTCTTCTTTACTATTTGGTTCGTAGCCACAACTAACTTATTCAGGGAATTTTTAATTATTTAGGGGAATGTAAATTCTAGGGCAATGCCTGATCAAACTTATCCAGGGAACGTAAATTCCAGGCAAACTTAGGATATACTGGTATTTGTAGTAAAAACAAATGAGCTCTTATACGCTACACTAAATTAAATATGGACCATTCATTCTTTTCGATCCAATGGATCAAATTAGCTATTATTTATTTGTACTTCTTCTGGTAGTAGAGTAGTAGAATTCTCTTAACAAATCAACGGCTATATCTAATTTCTCCTAACCATTATATACTGCTATCCACCAGCATAGTGCATTATAAAATTTCTCAAAAAATTCAGGCATCGATCTTTTTGTTGTGTCGTATCATCAAAATTATTTTGTAGCAAGATGTCAACTTCTCATCAGAAGCGCCAAAGCAGGGGCGGAAGTAAAGAAGGTTACCCGGTGTCACGGGACACCGGGTCAAAAAAAAAATTACATTGGTTTTAAAAAAATTTTAGTGCATGTTAGTCTATATATAGTATATGTGAACCCCCTTGATCTAAATATTGTGACACCGGGAGACAAATAACAAGCAAATGGTAAGAATAATAAGTTGTTATCACTTATATGATAAAGTGGTGAACCCCTATAATTTTGTCTCTAGTTCCGCCCCTGCGCCAAAGTACGGACCAGAGCACCAAAATTACAGGACAGCACAAGTGATGGCTGCAGAGACAGTAACGCACTTCTTGCTTCTCGTCAGCAAGCTGTTACAGCTCAAACTACTCAAAGGACTAGACCCTTCACATACATGGAACAAGGAACAGTTCAGTACTTCACCACATTCCCAAAAATTACTATCTAGCTAGCTACTTCACATCCAGGACCTGTGCAAAAAAATTTCAAGAATACATCGTCCATGTTGTCGGCATCCTTGTAGACTGGATCGTAGGCGCATTCCGAACATTGATGTCTAGTGGCAACATCCGGTATTCGATGTCGACATTGGCCATCTGGTGGAGCTTGTTCACCGCAGTTTTCGTGTCATTGAGCGTTAGGGCGAGAGCTTTGCGCTCTCTGAATGCGTTTACCTACAGAACCCACATGGCATTAATTGATAGGAGGAGATCACGATTAATTATGCATGGCACAATTTCTTTTCAAGATAGAGATAGAGAAGGAGCCGTGTCAGGATCGATCGTTACCACCCAGTTCTTGAGCGACCTCTTGCTGACCCTGCTGTGCTCCTGCGCTCCTTCAAAAAGATCCATCGCTTTGAGAGCTTCCTCCTGCCCCATGAAACGCATCAAATCTGACAAGTATATGTGCCTGCAACACGTTCATAGTTCAGAATTGGATCAGCATATATATTGCTGTGACATCTCAAACAGCATTTTAAATATGAATCCGGCCGGAACAAGTGTAAAGAACTCGCTTGGATCCAAGTTTGGCGACATTGTGGAAAATCCTCTTGGCAGCAACAACCTTGGCCTCGTACTCGCTGTGTATCTGTGTCGCCAGCTCGTCCTCCTCGCCTGTCGCGTGCTTGATCTGCTCGTCCATCGTCGTCAGCGCTCCATAGCGAACAATCTTCATCAACCTCTTCATACTCCACGCAGAGATGTTCTTCTGGCTGAGCCTGTGAAGCTGGTCGATCGTGATCCCTTCATCGAAATGCCGATCGGTTTTCTGCCTCTGCAGCTGCTTGCTGACCCCTCCTCGCCTGGACGCCGCCGTCGTGAGGCGTTCGCTCTTGGGCACAGGCCCAGGCTTCCTCGGCATCGCCGCCGCTTGGAGCTCATTCGAGATCTTCTTGTTGGAGAGACTGTGTATGCTGTTGGGGGGCAAATGAGGCTTGGCCGCCACCATCGATCTTGACGACGACCTCCCGGCGGTCGCCGTCACGGTCCTTGTCCTGGTCGAAGTCGAACGAGCCGGACCGCGACGACTTGTTCGACCCGTACGTCTTGATGCTGCTCTTCCGCCGGAGATCCATCGCGCGGGACAGACAGAGCCCGGCAAACTAATAACCAGTCACTCCGGAAGCGGCTGCCTCGTCGGTTATTATTAACGGGGAGACTCGGCGTGGAACACGCACCGGGGCGGGAGACAACGGCGTTTGCCTAGGCCGCCTTGGGACGCGCGCATCGCGCGGGGGCGGGGGCGGGGGCGCGTACATTTATGCAGCGCAACTGCGCAAGCCTCACGAACGCACGCGTGCATGCACCTGCGGCGATGGATCTCCGGCGGGGAAGCTTTTTGGCTCGGCGGGGAGAGCGCCACGAGCGTCGTCCGGGGCTGGGTGGAAATTAAAATTTTACGTGATCGGCGGAGCCTCACCTGGTTGTATATATATCGCTGAACGGCGGGCATGCGCCGGAGACGTGGCTGCCGCGGGGAAATGCGGTGCTCTCCGCAACCAACGGCGGGCAAAATAAGTTTGGGCTGTGCGGTCGGGGTGGTGAACTCTGGTGGGCTTTTTTTGCCCTCTCGATTTCTTTTACGCATAATTCAAAGAAATCTGGCTAATTTTATCCTATAAAATCATTCGTTTTTTAATCATTAGAACATATCGAATCTAGATCCAATGATCTATACTGTCCTCACGTTTTATATTACACCAGCCAGCCTAACCTTAACCGACTCCGCTCCACCTCATTGCCGTCGCCACCGACGTGCTACTACCCCGTTGGCAAAGCCCTTCTACTCCCCCTTCTCACCAGTGCCGCCACCCACTTCCTCGTATCCTGCCATTGCTGCCGCTCGCCACCTCCTCTCCGACCATCGCCATCATCGTCCTCCATCTCTTATAGCTTATGCTGTCTTCTCTTATAGCCTAGAAGTAGACTAGCAGAGGACGTCAAGGAAGCATGATCGAATCAAATGAGGCATCTGATTTTTTGGTTTCCCATTGGTCATCCAGTTAATAGCAATTCCGATTAAATATTGACACACTCTTTAAATGTATACATTTCCATTCATTCTTAGCAAGTTAGTTAGTTTTTTCCATGGCTGATTGATCTTCGCAAAGAATCAGTTGGTTCTATGGTCCGAAGACATCTCGAATCGACTATTATTTGTTGATCAACATGCTTTAAATGCCACTGAAAGTTGTCTCAATACATTGATGGCGGTGAAGTTACTCCCTTCAGTCACAAATAAGCAACTACACACATATCATTTTTATGTATCTAATTTAAATATTTAAAAATACATCAATAATCAAAGTTATTTCGGAAGTTTAATCATCACTGTATTCAAAACGATAACTATTTGTGACCGGAGTGAGCAACTCACATGGTCCAGAACACATACTACTAAACCTTAGTGCGAAATCTTGTTCACATTTTGTATGGATATGTTCTTCTTTAGGGTGTATCGAACGTTGTTGTGCCAAGTCTCACTCTGTCTTCTCCTTGGGTAACGCTAGGGCTTTGTCGTGAGCAGCTTCCGTCCCCACAGAATCCGTTAGAAGCAGAACGTCAAAGTATTTGGATAGGACATGTTTTCATGTCTGCTAGCGATCTCCGTTCCATGTCTGTCTGGGTTTGCACGAGATTGGGGCGGCCGCCAAGGAATTGCGCACCTGAAGTCGCTGTGAACTCGATAAGTCCGAACAGATCGATTTTCTATCACGACGGGTTTTATCGGACTGCTAGCATGATGGCTAGTGCTCGCGATGTTGAGGAGATGGCGGGTGATCCAGCGGGAGGCGGTGATGACCTTGGCCCCAACATAGATTCAGATCAGGGGGAGGAAGAGGATGCCATGGAGGTTGATCCTGAGGAGGCAGAGAAGGAAGCGACGATGCAATGGACAGGGATGGCACACATCAGCTCCGTTTGTCGATTCAATGTGAGAGGACTTTTCGACGACATGAGGAGGGCCTAGGGCTTAATTACTTCACAACATGGATGTGAATTTTCTCAAGGGGAATGTCTTCCTCGTTGGGTTTGCTTCGGAAAGAGATTTAAGGTTTGTGATGAGAGGGGTCCATGGCTGAACAAGCCTCATGCCCTAATCGTTGCACCTTACGACGACATTACCAGACCTTCTAAGGTTAGTTTTGAGTGTCAAACCAATTTGGGAGAAGATCCATGATCTCCCAAGAGCTATGATGACTGAAAGCATAGGGAAGGTGCTAGGTGGTATTGTGTTGGTGAAAGGTCGAGGATGCCGACTAACGAGAGGTGAATAGACGGTTCTAGGAATTCTCTTTACTAATTAACAATAGATCGCATATGTCAAAACCTAATTAACAATAAACTATCTATGTACGTGTTTAAATAGGCTAATAGTTGATAAGCAAAAGTTCTGCAAACGTCCTGTTACAACTTGTATTGATTTTCTTGTCCATTAACGGAGTATGGATTTCGATGCATCCATCTAGAGAAGATGGGGTATGGATTATGATGCATCCATCTAGAAATTTCTCTAGAATCCTACGGTGATTGAACTATCTCACGTGAAATTTCTGTTTTGCCCCTAACTCATGACTGATTTGAGCATGGTTATCACAAGGCCAATATTCTAAAATGAAACATCACTGCAGTCTTCTAAATGTAGGGTATTTTATGTGTAAGTACTTAGTATTTCACATTCAAACAGATAAAAAATGTACATAAATGCTTGCATGATTTTTTCATATTTTTTCCTAATTTTTTTCTGGCCTTGTGAGACTATTTCACATGGGTTGAGATTTACCGAAATTTCAGCTATTTCGGCAAATATTTTGATTTTTCCACTTCAAAATGTCCGAAATTAAAATTAAAATTTTTAGATTTCAACCAAAATACTACCCTAGATATGATCCGAAAATAAAATTTAAACCTTACAGGAGACTGCAGGTGTTGTGTGGCCAATACCACCTTCTTCCACAACAAAGACAAGAGCCAGTCAACTCTGAAGCCACGCTGCACACAGCACAGTGTATCCCCACGAAAATGGCTGCATTTCTTCTTGGGCTGCTTGCCCGCCTCCTCCTCTTCGCCCATGGCGTCAGAGCGTCCGCGACCGCGACGCCGCCGCCTCTCTCTGTTCTACCCGTCCCCACCTACGCGCAGCTCCAGTGGCAGCTCTCCGAGATGGCCCTCTTCCTCCACTTCGGGCCCAACACTTTCACGGACTCCGAGTGGGGCTCCGGCCAAGCCGACCCGGCCGTGTTCGCGCCGTCCGCTCTCGACGCCGGCCAGTGGGCGCGCGTCGCCGCGGCGGGCGGGTTCAGGCGCGTCGTGCTCACGGCCAAGCACCACGACGGCTTCTGCCTCTGGCCGTCCGCGCTGACGGAGTACTCGGTGGCCGCCTCGCCGTGGCGGGGAGGGGCGGGGGACGTTGTCGGCATGGTCGCGGCCGCCGCGCGCGCCGAAGGGATCGGGCTGGGGCTGTACCTCTCGCCGTGGGACCGGCACGAACCGGTGTACGGCGACACCGTCGCGTACAATGAGTACTACATGGGTCAGATGATGGAATTGCTCACCAGGTCTGTTAATTCGTGTGTTTGGAATTGCCGGATTATTTTTTGTTGTATTTGTCATTTGGAGGTTTTGCAGGTGAACTACTGAATTTAAACACGCAGATCGTGGAAAGCTTCCATCTTGATGTGGTTTGGGGAGTGACTGAGAACTCAAAATTTAGCCTCCTGCTTGTTCCTTTGCAGAAAATTGTAGTATTCTACCTAGATAAATTCTAGGATTGGGAGTAGTCAGTACTTAATTGTGGTGTCCGATGCAAAAAAAAGAAAAAGAAAAAGTTCAGCTCTTTTGGTGTTTCCCTGCCGAAAGTCACTGCATTTCATCTCGTAACATTTAATCCTTGTGCTTTTAGTGCTGTGCTTTGAATTATGGGAAGGGAACTGCATACAATCAATGTTTGGTACATTTTTCCTAATTCTGTACCTGGATTGCAGATGTTTGGATTCTATCCATATGTTTTGTGGTCAACATAGTGTATATTCTCCCCAGTCTAAAGATTCTGCCTTTACATGTTCAGGTATGGAGACGTGGAGGAAGTTTGGCTTGATGGTGCAAAGGGCAAGGGCAAGGACATGAATTACATGTTTGATGCCTGGTTTGCACTTATCCATCAGCTCCAGCGAAAGGTTGTTATCTTCTCAGATGCTGGACCGGACACTAGATGGGTGGGAGACGAGGCAGGGGTTGCGGGTCGTACTTGCTGGTCTTCCTTCAACAAGAGCACCGTGACGATTGGGCACATCATTCCTGAGTAAGTAATTTAGTCTTGTTGAACTGGAAAAAGTGCAGAGACTATTGTTAATTTTGTCTCAATATACTGTATTTATTTGTATGCCAAAAAGTAATATATGAACAATCCATATTCCGAATTGGATGTTATGCCCATCTTATAATCACACAGGTTATGTTATTTTCCTCTTTTAATAGCCTAACATGGATGAGACCTTTAGCTAAAAGCTGCACTTGGAATTTCAATAGCTCTGCTGGTTAGTGGATCTCGGTTTCTTTGACAACTTTGTGGAATAGCTGGTTTGTAATAAAATAAATAAAGTGTGTATGGTCTTCTCATTTAGTAGGTGACAAATCTAATTTAACCTTATGGGTGCCTCCAAGTTTCTGTCTGTTTAGTTTCACACAATGAAAATTCAATACTGTAGTGTAAATATTGCTTTGAAATGAGACAGCTGTTTACTCCTTACTTGGAACACACTGCAAAGTTAACGATATCGTGCATAGGACCAGAATTCTCAACTTTCCTTCCCAGTACAGTACTGCGGTAGTACTAGTACCTCCAACTATTGCAATGATAACCTATGTCGAGCAACAATTGTCCTTCCAAAGTATCTAATGATAACCTCTAAAAAAGCAGCTAATGATAATATTTGATCAAAATGAACACTGTAGTTTCTTCTCTTTGAAGAAAGAGATAAGGATCATTCATGGCATCAGACGGTTGAAATCACTTGAAAAGAGTGTTATCATTCAACATAATGTGGAGATGGGTGCGTGTTCCAAAAAGTATCTACTGCAGAGTCTGTAAAAGTTAAATTTCTAATGTAGTCCTATAGTAGAGCAAAATTCAGTAAATTCAGCAATATGGGGTTTAAGTGTTGCACTGTTCAGAATTAAATGAGCTATAAGAATGTTTACAAACTTGGATAATACAAAAGGTGAAGTTCTTTATTCACGTTGAAACTCGAAAGCCAAAACCCCTTTTGCAGACCAGAAGTTGGATGGTGATACGTAATTGTTGCTTACTTGATTCATTTACTTATGTATAGCAATGAATGATGATTTTATGAAAATGTTTAGCATAAAATAACTTGTAGGTAATATATGTTTTCTTAGACTATGTTATTGACATCTCATATGATAATTCTACAACCTGCACTATTCTGGATTTGAGAGATGTTTGACAAGTGTCTTCCTTTTCAAAATTCAATAGTCTACTGACTGGCATGCCAACTTTATTGCCAGGTACTCGCGCAGTGGGGATCCTTTTGGGCAAGATTGGGTTCCTGCAGAATGTGATGTTTCCATCAGGCCAGGGTGGTTCTGGCATGCCTCAGAGAAACCAAAAGACGCAGTAACTCTGCTTGACATATATTACAAGTCAGTTGGTAGAAACTGTCTCCTCATATTGAATGTTCCTCCCAATTCGTCCGGCCTTATTTCTGATGAAGACATGCGAGTCCTTCAGGAATTCACTGAGATGCGGCGGACAATTTTCTCTCAGAACTTTGTTGCCAATGCCACTGTCACAGCAAGCAGTGTGCGCGGTGGTCTGGACAATCTGCAGTTTGCACCCACCAATGTGCTACAAGAAGGCATACACTCCTACTGGGCCCCACAGGAAGGGCAGAAAAGCTGGGAAATGCTCTTCGACCTCAGGCAGTCTACTTCCTTCAATGTTCTCCAGCTCCAGGAGCCTATCCAGATGGGACAGCGTGTAGTGGAGTTTCATGTGGACATCCTAGCAGATGAACTGTGGCAAACGATTCTTGAAGGCACAACAATTGGATACAAGAGGCTGCTGCAATTCCCAGCTGTTGAAGCCCGATACCTGAAGCTATCTGTGGACAATGCACGCGCAGATCCACTGATTGCATTCTTTGGTGTTTTCATGGATCCCTTCTCGGTCATATACAGCTTAGGTCATGACAAACCATCACGTACTAATAGTAGTGAAATTATAATGTTGAGGACAGACCATGCTTCTGGCAACAAGAGTACTGCCACAATGTAGCGACGGAGTAGAGCTATGTTCTGTTACTTCACACTGCCGTCCTTTTTTTTTTCTGAAGATCAACACTGGTCTGTTCTGTCCTCGCCAATTCAACATTCAAGAATTACTTGTATGTTGATTTGTTGTTGTAATCTTACGTTCATTTGATTGAAGCAGCCCAAGTCATTCAATAGTGAGCAACATGTATATCTCTACTATTCTAAAGCAGCACTTGGTGGCAGTGGTCCGTTCTTCCCACGTCATTAATTGCCGCTTAATTGCCCTACGCAAGAAACTAAGCGTTGCTTTAATTAGCTAGCTTTTGCAAGAAACGAAGCGTTAAAAATAGATGTTTAATCTTGTGAAATAATTTTTTTTTATTTTTTAATCTTTATTTTTCGTTATCAATTTTGTTTTTCGTAGCAACGCACGGGCATGTAACTAGTATCTTCTTAATCAGTTCTCTTTGCTTCTCGAAGCATTCCGAACTAACAACTCTACTTTCTGCAATCAGGCATGGTCGATGGTTCTTTTCTTTTCCCTTACCAGTCATTCGTCTAAAATCACTGAATGATGTTATCAGAAACCTATACGGTAGTTGACGTTGTTTTGTCGAATGATGTCATCAGAAACGTTGCTTTTGATGAAGTAATTAACGTATGATGTATCATCAATCTCTGTATGACACTATCTCTCCTCTGTAAGCAGGTAGAGATGTAAGTACTATTGAACCTCCTTTGAAGCCTTATGAGAGGCGAGAGGCCAAGGCAAGCAGCTTCTGAATCTGAAGAGGTCCTATTGTCCCGAGGAAAAGCTTCAGTTTACGTATCCTACACCTGAAGGCGGAAATCAACTGCTTTGCCCCGTTACCGTCTTCCAGCTGCAAAGCTGCACGCCGGTAACCATGACTCCGATTCGCACGAGTCCCACTCCCACCCATCTAGAACCCAGATTTATCGAACAGGCGAACCCGCTCCTGCCGCCGCCGGCGACCATGTCCGACCAACCGCCGCCCTACACACACCTCCCCCTCATCTCCTCCATTCCCCCAAATCATAACCCTACCCCATCCCCCATTCCCGCCACCCCCGCCCTTGTCCTCCCGAACCCCGCCTTCCCCACCAAGCGCAAGCGCACAGGGTTCCGACGCAAAGTGCCCTCCGGCTCCCCGGCTGCGCCGGTCGCCGCGTCCCCCGCCACCCACGCGCCACCCCCCGCCTCCGCCGCCGACGACATCATAGTGATCAACCGCGAACCAACCGCGGAGGCCGTCACCGCGCTCACCGCCGGGTTTCCGGCGGATTCCCTCACCGACGAGGAGATCGAGGCGGGGGTGGTCTCCGACGTGGGCGGCATCGAGCAGGTCAACTACATCCTCATACGCAACCACCTCCTCACGAGGTGGCGCGAGACCTTCAACTCCTGGCTCACCAAGGACGCCTTCGCGTCGCTCATCCCGCCCCACTGCGACCACCTCCTCACCTCCGCCTACACCTTCCTCGTCTCCCACGGCTACGTCAACTTCGGCGTCGCCCCGGCCATCAAGGAGCGCCTCCCCAAGGAGCCGACGAGGCCCAACACTGTCATCATTGTCGGCGCCGGCCTTGCCGGGCTCGCCGCGGCACGGCAGTTGGTGGCCTTCGGGTTTAAAGTGATCGTTTTGGAGGGCCGCAAGCGGTGCGGTGGCCGCGTGTACACGAAGAAGATGGAAGGGGGTGGGCGCTCAGCTGCTACTGACCTCGGCGGCAGCGTGCTTACCGGGACATTTGGGAACCCACTGGGAGTTGTGGCGAAGCAGCTTGGCTTGCCGATGCACAAGATCAGAGACAAGTGCCCACTGTACCGGCCGGACGGGTCACCAGTTGATCCGGAGGTGGATAAGAAAGTGGAGGGTACATTTAACAAACTTCTTGATAAGGCCAGCTACCTGCGGGCGTCCATGGGGGAGGTGGCAATGGATGTCTCGCTTGGGGCAGCGCTTGAGACATTACGGCAGGCGGATGGGGGTGTCTCCGCGCAGGAGGAGATTAACTTGTTCAATTGGCATCTAGCAAATCTGGAGTACGCCAATGCGGGATTGTTGTCAAGGCTGAGCCTTGCATTCTGGGACCAGGATGATCCGTACGACATGGGTGGAGATCACTGCTTCTTGCCTGGCGGCAATGGGAGGCTTGTGCATGCCCTGGCAGAGAATGTTCCAATTGTTTACGAGAGGACAGTGCACACTGTACGGTACGGAGGGGATGGGGTGCAGGTAGTCGTCAATGGTGGGCAGCTGTATGAAGGGGACATGGTGTTGTGCACTGTTCCGCTTGGGGTTCTGAAAAATGGGGGTATCAAGTTTGTGCCTGAGCTGCCACAGAGGAAGCTTGATGGTATAAAAAGGTTAGGCTTCGGGTTGTTGAACAAGGTTGCCATGTTGTTTCCTCATGTTTTCTGGAGCACTGACCTTGATACCTTTGGGCATCTGACTGAAGATCCAAGTTGCCGAGGGGAGTTCTTTCTGTTCTATAGCTATGCAACAGTGGCTGGTGGTCCATTGTTGATGGCATTGGTTGCTGGTGAAGCTGCCCACAACTTCGAAACCACATCTCCAACTGATGCCATCAGCTCAGTTCTTCAGATACTGAGGGGTGAGACTTTAACTAATATCATCAAAATTTGCATTGCTGTAGGACTGAGCATCTGCAGCATGTAATAATTCAATCATACATAGCAACTGACTGGTACAACAAATTCTTGGTTCCATTAACCTCCGCAGTTGCACTGAAATATATAAAGTCATGTATTCATGTTGTATCAATGGATTTGACTGCTTAAAACCCTGTATTTCTGTCTAAACAATGAACCTTGTTTATCGCAGGTATCTATGAACCACAAGGGATTGAGGTCCCAGATCCTCTACAGAGTGTTTGTACTAGATGGGGCACAGACTCTTTCAGTCTAGGTTCATATTCTCATGTTGCTGTTGGAGCATCAGGAGATGATTATGACATATTAGCCGAAAGTGTTGGAGATGGACGGCTGTTTTTTGCTGGAGAGGCCACCACGAGGCGTTACCCAGCAACAATGCATGGTGCTTTTATTAGTGGTTTGCGGGAGGCTGCTAACATCACTCTCCATGCCAACGCTCGAGCAGCAAAGACTAAAGTGGAAAAGGGTCCATCGACAAACACACAGGCTTGTGCTGCTCTACTAATGGACTTGTTTAGGCAACCAGACTTAGAATTTGGGAGCTTCTCGGTCATTTTTGGCGGAAAAGCTTCTGATCCGAAATCCCCAGCTATTCTGAAGGTGGAACTAGGCGGCCCTCGAAAGAAAGGTGCAACTGAAGGGGGAAAGACAGACCAGCACCGCTCAAACAAATTGTTGTTTCAGCAACTCCAGTCACATTTTAACCAGCAACAGCAACTTTATGTTTACACATTACTATCACGACAGCAGGCTATGGAGCTAAGAGAGGTTAGAGGAGGTGATGAAATGAGGCTGCATTACCTATGTGAAAAACTGAGTGTGAAATTAGTTGGCAGGAAAGGTCTTGGTCCCGGAGCTGATGCTGTGATTGCGTCCATTAAGGCAGAGCGGAACAGCACTAGAACTAAATCCGGCCCCTCAAAATTGAAAGAGGGAGTCTCTAAATCATAGCCTGACTGCATATAATTGATAGATTTGTTGTGGTTATTCTGTCAATCATATATCTACCTGGCAATCATGGCGTTCATTTGTATGGAGCTTCTGCTAATTTGTACTGAATTTGTCCCAGACCAATGTCACATCAGATAATTGGTGATTGTTTGATGATGCAATGATATTAGATTAGACTTTGAGTGAGATGTCCCAGATTTACATAGTATCTGCGTCTGAATTCTAAAGATCACGCAAAGCTAATTTGTTTGTATTGCTACGGCTTATCCTTTGAAGATGCTTGTGGTTGAGTTGTTCATTCGAAATTTCAAATTGGAAGAGATATCTAGCTGATGTACATGAATTTTAGATGATTGAATGGAAAACATGTCTGCCTTTTTAGTTGTATATTTTTCTTCTTACAGATTTTTCTTTCCGATGCCCAAATAATATGCCCACAAAATAATGAGTTGCAACAATGAGAGTTCCAGTCTGGGTCTGGAGTTTGCTTGAAGGATTCATCCTTTTCTTTGTTCTATTGTTAGGCAGCCAGGCAGGACACCTGACGAGAAAGATGTGTAATCGCGTATTCACTAATCACTGAGGACTGCTCAATAAGAATGGCTGCAAGTGAAAGTGTATTATGAGAGGATGACAAAAAGGTTGATTAAGCAGTAGCACCTAGCTCACTAAGGGTATGTACAATAAGACTATCTTAGTTGACTCTTAACTTGTACATATCAGTTTTGGTCTATGTGAAAGAATGAGAAAAGAGGAGAAAAGAGAGCTAGCTCTTATTTAGTAGTTAGCTTAGAACGGGAGCATAGATAGATTATTTGTGTACAAAAGAGAAGAGATATTTATTGCATAACATCTAGAAACAACTTTTAAAGACAGATATTATACAAGCAAGCTTCTAATTTACTATTAGTCAGTAGTGAGTTTTGCTATTATACTCACTTTTAAAAGAAAGAAAGCAGCGGCATCCAAACTTGTGAACAGCGCATTTCAGAGAGATCCGATCGGTTCACTTCCATGATTAGCAGCATTGGTTGCACATATGCAACAGTCATGATTTAGCGCACTAAAAGAATGTTTGCTCCTTTGGACGACTTTATGATAAGTTTTTTTTTGCTTGAGTTCTGACGTAAGAATGAGAGCTACACACAGGTATAGCAGTTTTGATATAATGCTTGATATCAATAGAACAGCAACACACAGATATATAAGCTCTCCAAATGAATGAGTTTGACAATAAACCGTTAAAATTGAAAATACATGATATTGGCTTCTGGGAGAGAAATTAGCAAGAATGCTCATCAGCTTAACATGAATCAAACAAAACTACAGATCCAAGATCCATAGGAAAGTTGAAAAGATTGTGCATAAACAGTACATGAAAAGAGTTGCCCCACAAACCAGAGTCTGGCAAATCACTATCAAGAATGCATCCACAGCCGATCATGCAGTTTCTCTTCTCCTGTATCAAACATCTCATCAACCCTTTCTCCATCCCAGTAAAAATGAAAAGTTGGGATGTATCGAATGTTCTGTGTTGTTTCAGGGCATTCATCAATATCGCCATAGATGAAAGTAAGATTCTTGAATTCATTGCTGAACCAGCAGAACGATGGAAGAATCTGACTGCAAACACGAGTACACGACACCTGCGTAAATGGCAGGAATGAGTTCAGTTAATCACATAGGGTTAAGAGAAAATGGGAAACAGTATCCTATATATTGTTACCACTTACCAATACCAAACAGAATCGCTAGGCAGACTGCTGCGCTATGTAAATTTGTCTTGATACTTGTTTTATACAGCAAGTAACGAACAACTTTCTATACTTAGTGAATAGACAACTTACACAGAGTTCAAACCAATTTAGTACATAAATCTAGCGTTGGAAAATATCAGCTCATATCCATCGCAAAAATCAACTTGGCAGGTCTATATACTCTCTATATACATCATGAAATAACTATAGCATCACATAACATTGGCATAGTACTGCCAACAACTGTTCATTACTCAACTGAATCCGAAAACAGATAAGCTGAATAGTGTGCAAATCAATCAAGTTGTCCAGAGAGTGGTGCACCATTCTTAACAGTTAGTAGTTACAGTGTAAGCTTCTCCACATCTCGAACAAACAAAGGTACACAGGCAAGAGTTGTCGCATACCATGAGGCAGCATAGTTGATCACAGCCTACAAGGGAACAAGCCAAGGAGTTTAATCAAAATAAACTTCTAGACAACAAAATTCTATGGACTCAGAAGTTCGTCCGCACTCTTAACAAGAACACCACTTTTTTTCTCCTTCATGTTCATTTTGTAACTAAATAAAAGGTGAAGGTTATCATGTAACAGGAAATAAACATGGTGATACCATTTCAGTATTGCCCCTACCGGTTGCACTGAAGGAGAAATTTCGTATAGTGCCTCAACCTTTGATTCGAGTTGTCTAGCATTGCATAGCATTTGTTCCATGTGTGCTCCTGAAGAAAAGAGTAGGGATGAAACGTGGAGTGCAGGGGAGAAGCTATAGTCACTGGGGCCTTGGAGGATTCGAGCGAATCGAGCATCTGCTTCAGCTGTTGGTCGCTGCCGGCGCGGCGAAGGTTGCCGTGGGACTGGGAGTCGACTGGGAGCGACAGGCCAGTGCCTTCCAGGCCTGTCTTCTTGGCCTCCCTCCCATTGCCTGCCTCGCCCATACGTCGGGCTTGCTACTGCAGTTGGCTTCTCCCAAAACCCTGCAATCGAAGCCGACAGGATACATATAACCTTGCCAAATCTTGAGATTGAATAGGCAGCTTTTCTACAGGAAAGAAGCAGGAGTATTGACCTCCACTGGAGATAGGCAAGCTCAGCTGATGGCGGCCGGGGAAGACGAGAGCGAGACACGCGAGTGGGCGAAGTGAGGTCGGCAGCCAGCGAGAGGAGTTCGTCGGGCAGCGGCGGCCGGAAGGGCCAGGTCCGGGAGACCCACGATTTTACCGATCGAAAAATCGTACAAAAAAAAAAACAAATTTGACTTTTGAGATACAGTTTTTTGGGGGGTAAAACCGTAAATAAATCAAATATCGAAATAGAAAATACATGTATAATTAGATAAAGTAATAGTCAAATGTATATAAAGTATAGTTTCATATGAAAATAATATCGCTAGATCTATCAAAAATAATATGAATAAACACTATGTACATTAGATTTTATTCTTTTCATGTCGCAATACAAAGTAAAGATAAATTCACATAATATTCATAGGTCATTACAGTATAAACATAGTAGAACATATAAACATACCACACATATGCATAAATATGTTAAAACATGATAATGTTTGGTAACTTTAAGAAGAACATTATAAAAGTGGTATTATATATAAGCAATTCGGTTATTTCATTTTCTAGAATCAAAAAACCGAACCGAATACCGAAAATTGAATTATACCAAAATAAAAACGGACTAAAAATCGTAAACAAAAATAATTGGTTAATTCGGTTCGGTAATTCCGTTTCGGTTTAAAAGGCCCACCCCTAAGCAAGCGCCACCACGGCGGTGATCGAGCGAGGAGTCTCCATCTTGCTTAGTTGCCTGCGTGGGTGAGCCGGATTTACAAAGAAGAAATTAGGACTAAACAGTTTGAGACCGCGCCGTGTTAGGCCTTGTTTGGTATGGCTGGAGTTTTTTTTCTTCTGAAAAGTAGCTTTTAACTGGGTTGCATGGCTGAAGGGATGCACAGATGAACGGTTAGGTTGAAAAGGTTTAGTGTTTGTTAGCCTGCCTTTTTATTATAGCTTTTAGGTATGAGGAATACGAGTTGAGAATAAGGGTGAAAGGTGTGCGATTTGGAATTTTATACTTGATGGGAGGAGGTAATTTCTTCAAACTATAGTGGTAAACTCATAACTCCAATCCACCCAAACCGTAGAAAGTTATCTTAGATCATCTTTCTATTTTCAGTTTCTTTTAGTATAAATGGACTGTTAGTTTATGGCTACAAAAAAGCTAGCCATTTAAAACGGCTTCTACCTTCCAAAGGACATAATATAAAATCGTTCTAAACAAGACTTTAGTATCTTTTGCGTGTGCGGCCGGCCTGGATTCTCACCGGTTGCACCGCATCGCACGATCGGGCCATCGTCTTGCCGAACGGCGGCGGCGGCGGCACCGTGCCTCGTATCCTCTCGCTTCCTTTGCGAGATCGATCGCCCGCCGTGACTGCTATGCTAAGGCACGTCGGTCCAATAGCTGCCCCCGCGCGAGCCGGGGAGAGCACCCATGGGAAAACCACCAATTGGTCGGCCGATCTGATGTTTACTAGGTAAATTACTCATGTTGGGGCTCTACCTCGCAGGGGTCAAAATCTCGGTAAAATTTCGGATTTTGGAGCCCTCCGAGTTTCATAATCTCGGCGAAATTAAAAACCTGTAAAAAAATTTTAAAGTGCTACAGTGCATTAATATCTCGCCGAGATTTCGGTAAATTTGACTGAAATCTCGGTAAAATTGACCGAGATTTATATAAAAGTTGACCGGATTGGATTGTTCACGTTATTTCCCGTGTGGGACAGTCGATAGATCACAATTTCCGCGAAATTAAAAAAACCCTAAAAAAATTCAAACTGCGATAGTACCGGGAAATTTCGCCGAGATTTCGGAATTATGACCGAAATTTCGTCTAAATGAATAGAAATCTTGGAAATTTCGTTTCAAAAAATATCAGATTCAAATTTTGCCTTTTGATTTTCGTTTGGATTTCGTCCGAAATATCAAAATTTCACCAAAATTTCGTCTTTCGGAGAGTGCCAAGATGAAACCCGGAAGAGAAAATTCAAACCCTGCTACCCCGTCCACTTGTTACTACGACGTCCCATTCCTCTTCGTTGATTGTGAACGACTCAACACTGAACAAGGATCATGCAGACCTTCCTGAGTCCTGACAGTGCTGTTGAATTACTGCAGCTACATTCCCGTTCCAGTACATCCCTTAACCTAACTATAATAGCCGGGACAACACCCTTGACAAGTGGTATAAATCGGTCATTTATTCTCACCTACTGCACCAGTACAACATTGTTCCGGGGTGGTGCATTACTGATTGAGTACTTTTGCTCTTCATTTTGGTACGGAGATGCCGCTGATTGGGCCATTTGCAAGCCAAAGTGATCCCATCGTTCACATTTAATTTTGGTTTTGCTTGTTTTAAAATTTATGCAACTTATACCGAGAGAGAAAGCATAAAAACACTGCTAAGGAATCAAATGGTTGCTCCTTACTGCTTCTAATTCCTACAATCCTGAAGACCGCTCCTGTCAAGGGCGTCGAGCCCTCGGATAGCTGGACCTCGACTACGTAGTTCGTAGTCGCGATCCGTCTTCTCCGGTGAGGTTATACCCCTCAGCCGCAGGCTTGTTTGGAGAATGGAGAGTAGAAATTAGATGTAAATTCCTTGCCCACGTAATGTTTGATACATGGATATAAATGGCCAGCGGCCTCAATCAACCGGAGCAACAAGCTCCATTATTTTAGGAACTAATAATAGAAGGCTAATCCTATTATTCCATCTTTAACTTCCACTAATTTAGGAACTACTAATAATAGAATGCTAATTCTATCTTTCCAACTTTAGCCACTGCAGGTGATTGCGCCCAGCGCATCCCCATGTGCGGCCATCACGCGCTCAGCGCGTTCCGCGTCGCGGCGCACGTCACGGGCCCGGCGGCGCCTGGAATACGTGCGTCCGACCATGACATCTCTCCCCCCGTCCAGGACCAGCTCGTCCTCGAGCTGGAAATCCGGGTACTTGGCACGGAACGGCTCGACGTCCTCCCAGGTCGCGGAAGCTGCGGACTCGCCCTTCCAGTGCACAAGAACCTGGTGCACCTCAAGGGGCCAAGCGGAAACGCGCCGCTGCTCTCAGGAGCAACCGCGCCATGATGCACGGGCGGCAGAGGCGGTGTATCAGCCGGAGGTGTCCCCTGGAACTTCTTGAGCAGTCCCACGTGAAACACGTCGTGGATGCGGGCGCTGGCCGGCAAAGCAAGGCGGACGGCGACTTCATTAATGAGCTCAGTAACGCGGTACGGCCCAAAGAAGCGCGGTTTGAGCTTGCCAGTGACAGCCTGGGGAAGCGAAGAAGCCGCGCGCTGTCGGAGGCGAAGGAGCGCCCAGTCTCCCACCTGGTACGCGACGTGGCGGTGCACCTTGTCGTAATGCAGCTTCTGCGTTGCTTGAGCTTGCTCCAGTCGGTAGCGGACGTCAGCCAGGAACTCCTCGCGCTCCTCCATGCTCTTGGCGACCGCAGCCACCCTCGTGTCCCCCGGCTCATACGACCGGATGGACGGCGGATCGCGCCCGTATACGACGCGGAAAGGCGTGTCCCGCAGCGACGTCTGGTAGGCAGTGTTGACAAGGAACTCCGCCCAGGGGAGCCAGCGTAGCCACTAGCGTGGCCTGTCCCCGGTTAGGCACCGCAAGTACATGATGATGACACGGTTGGCCGCCTCTGATTGCCCATCCGACTGAGGGTGGAACGCCGTCGTCATATGCAGTTTGGTGCCCATCAGGCGCATGAGCTCGCGCCAGAACGTCGACGTGAAGACCGGGTCCCTGTCCGACACCATGGACTGAGGTATGCCGTGTAGTCGAATGATGTCGGTGAAGAAGGCTTGAGCGACCAAGCGCGGCGAATCTGAGTGCGCGCTTGATGGTATGAAATGGCAATACTTGCTGAACCTGTCCACCACAGTTAGTATAACTGATTTTCCACTGACGCGGGGAAGCGCTTCCACAAAGTCGAGGGCGATATCAGTCCAAACGCCCTGAGGTACCGGGAGAGGAAGTAGTAGGCCAGCCGGATGCAAGTGCTCGGACTTGTATCGCTGACATACGACGCACGTGCGCACCAAGTCCTGCACGAGCTGTTTCATGTTAGGAAAATGAACGTCGCGCCGCAGACGGTGCAGTGTGCGTTGAACCCCTTCGTGGCCGTCCTCGTGCACCGCCGCCATTGAAAGTGCATCTAGGCCCTCAAAATTGGTTTTGGTTGATTAATGACAAGCGATTAAAGAGACTAATGTCTTCAATGAGCTTATGAGCAGGTAAAAGGTTCAACGTGAGATCGTCGACGTGCGATGGATACCCTCAAACAATATTACGCGAGGAAAATGGCATTACGCTTTTACTTTCTATGCTTTGTGTCGTAGGAATGCCGTACTATTAAGAGGGATGCATCGTAAATGATCTAGGATAGTCTCTATGCTCAGATGAATGCTACTTTAACTCTTTTTGAGACCCTAAGTTATCGCGCATGCACCGGAATGTGTTTTTATCAAAGTTCAAGTCGGACATTCCGATCTTACATCGGAAGTTCCGATGTGACCGGACATTCCGATGTGCATGCTTGCTTCAGTCCGGTACGTGGAAGATGTATCGGAAGTTCCGATATTTACGATCGGAAGTTCCGATACGTTGTAAAGCTTTCTAGGGTGCTCTCTGTAAAGATCGGAAGTTCCGGTATTTGACATCGGAAGTTCCGATGTGTTCAAACCGAAAAAGGGGAGCTCTCTGGAATTATCGGACACTCCGATATATTAGATCGGACATTCCGATATTGGTATCGGAAGTTCCGATGTATATATCGGACAGTCCGATATGGACTTAGAAGCATTTTATCAAGGGCTTTTCTGGGAACATCGGAAGTTCGATGTTGACATCGAAGTTCCGATGCATCTTGGTTGTGATTGTAGTGCGCTCGAGTTACGATTATTTGTGCATATCGGACATTCCGATGTTGATATCGGAAGTTCGATATGCAGCTGAGTGGGTGTATAACGGCTAGTTTTTTGCAAGAAACTATAAATACCCCACCCCTCTCTCATTTGAGGGTTACACACTCTCTTTGGCAGAACTCTAGTGCACCTTGAGCCCTCTCTAGTCTACTTTTGAGCCCTCCTCTTTGATCTTAGGGATCATCCAAGGAGTGAGGACTAGAAGTGAGATTTGGAGCTAGAGTGAAAAGCAAGTGTCTTCCATCTTGAGCATAAGAGTGTTCCTCCAAGATCATTTTCCCGTGCATTTGTTTCTCTTGGAGGTTGAAGGACTCCTAGACGGCTAGGAGTTGCTCACGAGCTCCCAGGGATTGTGGGACGCCGTGAGAAGTTTGTAAAGGCCGGCTCCGCCTCCGAAAGGAAAGGAACCAAATAGTGGAACCAAGCCTCAAGTGTGACAGAGGTTTGGGAGGAAAGGGTTGGAAAAGACCGGCTCTTTGGAGCCTCCTCAACGGAGACGAGGATTCCCTCAAGAATCAGAACTCAGGGATCAAATCCGTGTCTTTACGTTACTTTGCTTTAGCTTGTCTCCTTGTTTAGTTGGAATATCGTTCTTGGATTGCATTCAAAGCTCTTTACTCTCGATTATTAATTGTTCGTGTCTAAAGTCTATCGGACATTCCGACTGCATCGGAAGTTCGATTATATCGAAGTTCGATCCAATAGGAAGTTCCGATACTCTTTTATTGCGACAAATTTAGTTTAAATTTTAAATTGCCTATTCACCCCCTCTAGGCAACTTTCTCACCTTTTCAATTGGTATCGAGCCGAACCTTCTCGAAGGCCTAACCGCTTGAAGGAACGTGATGGCCAACAGGATTGAAGGTTGTCGTGTCGGGGGACAAGGTAGTCCCAAGGCCGGAAATGGAACTACCACCGAGACCAAGGAAGGGGACACCTCAACGTCATCGCAGGGAGCTCAAATTCCTTTTAATTACGAAAAATTAAATACTTCCTCTTCGCATTCCTATATCACTGTGCCCTCCGGGCGTGCACCATTTTTCGATGGCACGTACTACTCCGCTTGGAGGCACAAGATGAAAATGCATTTGATGTCACTCCACCCTAGTGTTTGGAAGATTGTTTGCACAGGTTTAGATATGCTTGGGAAGGCGATATGGAGCTCACGCGGAACAAGAGCAAAACATCCACCGCAATGCTCAAGCCGCAAGCGTGTTGCTTGGAGCGTTGAGTCCCGAGGAATTCAACAAAGTGGATGGCTTGGAAGAAGCCAAAGAGATATGGGACACACTCCAAGTTGCACATGAGGGTACGTCAAGTGTAAGGGAGTCAAAGATTGAATTGCTAGAAGGCAAGTTGGGGAGATTCGTTATGAATGATGATGAGACTCCGCAACAAATGTATGACCGCTTGATGATCCTCGTAAACAAGATAAGAGGGCTTGGAAGCAAGGATATGACGGACCACGTCGTGGTAAAAAGAATGTTGAGAGCATTTGCTCCAAGGAATTCGACTCTCGTAACTCTTATACGAGAGCGAAAGGATTTCAAAAGGCTCACTCCAAATGACGTGCTTGGAAGAATTCTTTCACATGAGCTCATGGAGGAAGAAGCAAAAGAAGTAAAGAACCTTGCCAAGCAAAGCTCGAGCTCAAGACCGAAGCAAATAGCCTTGAAGGCAAGCAAAAAGGAAGAATCAACCTCAAGTGATGAAGAGGAAGATGAAAGCGAAGACGAAGAAGACTTGGCTCTATTTGTGAGGAAATTCAAAAAGTTCCTCAAATATGACGGGTCAAGCAAATACAAGAAGAACTACAATGACAAATCAAGAGGAAGAAGAAACACCAAAAGGGCTTGCTATGAGTGCGGTGAAGTTGGACACTTCATCGCCGATTGTCCAAAGAAGAAGAACAACCAAAATGAGAACAAGAAGAATGAGCCGCTCAAGAAGAACAAGGCGTGCAAGAAGAAGTACTGGGCGAGCTCACATTGGAAGAAGAATGGGATTCAAGCGACTCGACTCGACACCGATGATGAAGGAGTCGCCACCTCGCCATTGAAGCCGCTCCACCAACAACGTCGCTCTTCGGGAATTGATCGACAACGACTCCGACCACGATGCGCCTATTTGTCTTATGGCCAAGGGCGCAAGGTAATGGCTAAGACAAAACCCCCTAGTAGTGATAGTGAATTAGAGAGCGATGATGATGATGATGATGCTTTATTTTGCAACTTAAACAAATCTACCATTGCAAAAATCAATAAACTATTGAAAAGAATAGATAGCCAAGAGGAAACTCTTGAAAAGCAAGAAGAATTGCTAATTTGTGAAAAGAAGAGAAATCTTGCTTTTGAAAAGCTCCTCGCAATGGAAAAGGAGAAAATTGAATTGCTAACCAAAGATCTTGACTTGGCTAACAATTCAATCACGATCCTTAAGAGTTCAAATGAATCGCTTCAAGAGAATGTTATTAGCTTGGAAAACAATCTTCAAGCTCTTGAAGTGCAAATTGAGTCTCTTAATGACCTCAACTCTCCAATCATTAATTCTTCAATGGCTTCTATTCCTTCCACTAGTAATGGTTGCTCTCGTTGCTATAATATTGATATTAATACTTGCTCTACTAATTCCCAACTTGTGCAAGTATTAAAAGGAGAAAACGAGAGATTGAATGCTTTGGTAAAGTATGGTTGCATCAAGACTTATCAATCCAAGGATGCCCTCTACAAAACAATCAACACACGTGGAAACAAAAATAAAGAAGGGCTAGGATATGATAAGTACGATTGCAAGGAAATGACCGTGTGGTGGTAAAGGTAAGGAATGCATCAAGTTTGTCAAAGAAAATGACAAGCAACCATTGACCACCACACAAGTCATTAAGACCGGGCAAGAATCAAAGAAGTATCTTCAACATCATACAACTCATCCCATTCACTATGCATCATACATGTTGAAGAGAAATCACCGTGGTAAAGTGATTGCTCATTATATCGGTGCCCACCACTCTAATGATGTGAGCAAAAAGAAGGTGTGGATACCGAAAGTATTGATTACTAACATGCAAGGACCCAAAAGGATTTGGGTACCTAAAAACAAGACTTGATGTGTTTTCGTAGGACTATACCTCCGGGGGATCAAGTTGGGTGCTTGATAGTGGTTGCACAAACCATATGACCGGAGAAAAGAAAATGTTTTCATCTTTTGATGAAAAAGGGTCACAATATGAAAATATTGTGTTTGGAGATAATGGTAAAGGTGAGGTAATGGGATTAGGTAAAATTGCTATTTCTAATGATCATTCCATTTCAAATGTTCTATTAGTCAAATCTTTAAATTACAATTTGTTATCCGTGTCGCAACTTTGTGAGATGGGCTATAATTGTCTTTTTACTAATGAGGATGTGACCATCTTTAGAAGAGACAATTCCTCAATTGCTTTTAAAGGATATTTGAGGGGTAAGCTCTATTTGGTTGATTTCAACTCAAATAGCGCTAAACTTCAAACATGCTTAATGGCAAAGTCTAGCATGGGTTGGTTATGGCATCGCTGCCAGCCCATGTTGGCATGAGAAATCTCGACAAGCTTCTAAAAGGTGATCACATCATTGGACTAACGAATGTTGAGTTTGAGAAAAATAGGATTTGTAGCGCTTGTCAAGCCGGAAAGCAAGTTGGAGCGCGTCATCCCGCGAAGAACATCATGACGACGACAAAACCATTGGAGCTTCTACACATGGACCTCTTCGGACCCGTTGCTTATATAAGCATCGGAGGTAACAAGTATGGTTTAGTCATGTTGATGACTTTTCACGCTTCACGTGGGTGTTTTTTTTGCAAGAGAAAAGTGAAACACAAGGGATAATCAAGAAGTTTGCAAGAAGAGCCCAAAATGAATTCGAGCTGAAGATCAAGAAGATTCGAAGTGATAATGGAAGTGAATTCAAAAATACTCAAGTCAAAGAATTCCTTGATGAAGAAGGAATCAAGCACGAGTTCTCCGCTCCATACTCCCCTCAACAAAATGGAGTGGTAGAAAGGAAGAACCGGACCTTAATTGAGATGGCAAGGACAATGCTTGATGAATACAAGATCTCCGATCAATTTTGGGCGGAAGCTGTCAACACCGCTTGTCATGCCATCAATCGATTATATCTCCACAAGATATTGAAGAAAACGGCATACGAACTCCTCACCGGTAACAAACCAAATATTTCGTATTTCAGAGTTTTCGGTAGTAAATGTTTTATCCTAAACAAGAAGCCTAAGAACTCCAAATTCGCTCCAAAGGTCGATGAAGGGTTCTTGCTAGGATATGGATCAAATGCCTACGCTTATCGTGTTTTCAACAAAACCTCGGGTTGTGTTGAAATAGCGAGAGACGTGACATTTGATGAATCTAACTGACTCTCAAGTAGAGCAAGTTGATTTAAATGTGCTAGGAAATGAGGAAGAACCAAGCATAGCAATCAAGAAGATGGCATTAGGAGAAGTGAGGCCGCAAGAAAAGGTACAACAAGACAATTCATCTACACAAGTCGAGCCTCCTACTTCAAGCCAAAGTCAAGACATTTCTCAAGGAGTGCAAGCAAACTCGTGGAGGATGTTCAAGATGAAGCCCTAGAACCAATCCAACATGTCTCTCAAATGCCACATCCAAGGGTGCATCAAAGTATCCAAAGAGATCACCCCGTCGATAACATCCTCGGTGATATCCAAAAGGGGGTAACTACACGCTCTAGAGTATCTAATTTTTGCGAATTTTACTCTTTCGTGTCTACTTTGGAACCTTTGAAGGTTGAAGATGCACTAAGAGATCCGGATTGGATAATGGCTATGCATGAAGAGCTTAACAACTTCGTTAGAAACAAAGTATGGTCACTAGTGGAAAGGCCTAATCAAAACGTGATTGGAACCAAATGGGTCTTCCGCAACAAACAAGACGAGAACGGAGTTGTCACAAGAAATAAAGCTCGGTTGGTAGCTCAAGGATTCACTCAAATTGAAGGTTTGGATTTTGGTGAGACTTATGCTCCTGTTGCTAGATTAGAATCAATTCAGTATATTGGTTGCATTTGCTACTCACCATGATTTCAAGCTTTATCAAATGGACGTCAAGAGTGCTTTCTTAAATGGTCCAATCGCCGAATTAGTCTACGTTGAGCAACCGCCGAATGGAGGACCACAAGAACCCCACTCATGTATACAAACTCCATAAGGCGCTCTACGGGCTTAAGCAAGCACCTAGAGCATGGTATGAATGCCTTAAGGATTTTCTTATTAAAAAGGGTTTCGAAATTGGTAAAGTCGACCCTACTCTCTTCACAAAATATGTTGATAATGATTTATTTGTGTGCCAAATATATGTCGATGACATTATATTTGGGTCTACTAATAAAGACTTTTGTGAGGAATTTAGTAGGTTGATGACGAAGAGATTTGAGATGTCTATGATGGGTGAATTGAAATTCTTTCTCGGATTTCAAATCAAACAACTCAAGGAAGGTACATTCCTATGCCAAACAAAGTACATCAAAGATATGCTTAAGAAGTTTGACATGGAGAACGCCAAGCCAATCCATACACCCATGACGACAAACGGACATCTCGGTCTAAATGAAGAAGGTAATCCCGTGGATCAAAAGGTATATCGATCCATGATAGGTTCATTGCTTTATCTTTGTGCATCTAGGCCTGATATTATGCTTAGTGTGTGTATGTGTGCAAGATTTCAAGCCTCTCCGAGAGAGTGTCACCTAGTAGCCGTGAAAAGAATTCTTAGATATCTAGTTCACACACCTAGTTTAGGGCTATGGTATCCTAAAGGATCAAAATTCGATTTGATTGGTTATTCGGATGCTGATTATGCGGGTTGTAAAGTGGATAGAAAAAGCACTTCGGGGACTTGTCAATTTCTAGGTAGATCACTAGTGTCTTGGTCCTCAAAGAAACAAAATTCATTTGCTTTATCCACCATGAAGCGGAATACATTGCCGCAGGAAGTTGTTGTGCACAATTGTTATGGATGAGGCAAACCTTGAAGGATTTTGGTTTTGTATGGAAAAGGTACCACTCTTATGTGACAATGAGAGTGCGATCAAGATAGCCAACAATCCCGTTCAACACTCTCGGACCAAGCACATAGATATCCGACACCACTTCCTTAGAGATCACTCTCTTAAGGGAGACATAGATATTACCTATGTGAGAACCGAAAAACAATTGGCCGATATCTTTACCAAACCTCTAGATGAGAAGCGCTTTGCGAGCTTAGAAGTGAGCTAAACATCCTAGACTATCGGAATGTGTCTTGAAAGATTGCACTCATTGACTGCTGAAAATTAGCTCAATTTCGAAATAAAATGTTTGAAAAAGTTATTGAGTGAATTTCAAAAGTGTTTCAGTTGGATCTTGATCTCGGATCAATTCACTTGTAATCATAGTTTTGATTGCTTGGATGCTTCTTGATGACAAGTGGAATGATCCTCCTTAAGTTCACATGACTCGAGTTTTGAGACTTCACTCAATTCCTTGTTTCTTTCTCTGATTGCTGGAAAAATCAACACATCGGAACATCCGATCCAATCATCGGAATATCCGATGTCTGGCAGTTTTTCCACATCGGAACTTCCGATGTCATATCGGAACTTCCGATGTCTCCTCCGCACTTAAGAAAGCGACCGTACCCTTTCACTTTCTTTTGTCCTCTTCTTCGTGTCTCTTTGCCTCTCCTTCCCTTTTTCGTCTTTGTGCCGTTATCGGAGTTTCCGACCTCTCGGAACTTCCGATCTTCGCTTGGGAAGGACTCCATCTTGAAGAGGACCCTCCTCTCCATGCGATTTCTCCTCGTTCTTCGTGAGGTAAACCCTAGGGCTCAATTCTTTCCTCTTGAATCTAGGGCATCTTTTTGAGAAATCGTTTCGGTGAACTTGTTCATCCATTCCTTTGGTTCTTTCCCGTCAAGTTTCATCTCTTTGTATCGGTTGGTTTGGAAGAAATTTTGTGTTGGTTGAAATCCGTAGACATCGGACATTCCGATCGAAAACATCGGAACTTCCGACCTCATGTCGGAACTTCCGATATAAAATCGGAACTTCCGATGTAAACAGATTGAATACCAAACCAAGTTTGTTCCTCTTGTAAGCTTAACCGATTCCGCTCTTGTCCTTAGATCAATGGATCCCAGTCAAGGTGGCTCTCAGCCCCCAGCAGACCCTGCCGTGGTAGGCGCCAAAAGGCCAAGGCGGACTCGACAGAACAAGAACAAAAAGGGTCATGGCAGAGGTAGAGGCAAGTGGAGGACCAGGCATCCAGATCGAGGACCCTCCATCCGGTCCTCCTGCTCAGGCAGTGAACGTGCCTCGAGGCGCCATTGCCTTCTAGAAAGGGCAAAGCTGTGGCAGGAGCTTCTCAATCTCAGCCAGTTTCAGACCCAGCAGTTCCAAGGCTCAGGCAGGCAGAGAGGAATCCTCGTCTCAAGAGGAAACCCGTGAGCTATAAAGGGAGAGCCGCAAAAGTGCGAGAAGCTTGAGCGAGAATCCAGGCGATTGATCGATTCTCGACGGACTATCGATTCGGAATTTCTTTCAGCAGGATTTCTACGAGTCCATCATCGACTAGGAAAAATCCAGTCATCCTGATGCAATGGGTTGACTGGGACTACATGGCTGCAGCTGATGATGCCACTTTCACAGAGGTCATTGCAGCTTGTGAGAGAACTGGGACAAAGAGAATTATGAGCTTTCAGCATGATTGGAATGTTGAAATCATTGCTCAGTTCTACTCCACCTTGTACATCTCCAAGGACAGAGTCTCCACCTTGCATTGGATGACTGAAGGAGCTTGGTATGAGATTTCCTATGTAAACTTTGCTCGCTGTCTTGGATTCACCGAAGCTGACTGTCGCGACAAGGATCAAATTCACAATGAAGCCTCGCTCGGTGCCTCCAACCTGAATTTTCTTTATGATGAAGCTGCAGACTTTGAGGAAGGAAGCACAAAAGGCATGAAGCCTCTCTTCGCCTGTCTCAACAGGCTTTTCAGGAAGACGCTGGCTCCCAAAGAAGGTGATGCCTCTCACATTCTGTCCTATACAAGAAACCTGCTGAGCAGGATGAGAGATGGTCAGCGTCCTTTTGATGTGTTTGACTTCATATGGAATGAGATCCGGTTGACTGCTCAGGAGCCGAAGAGAAGTTGTGGTTATGCTCCTTTCATCATGCATATGATTGAGCACATTACCCATCAGCACTTTGAGTATGATGCTAGGCACGCTGGATTACAGATCAGGGCGATCAAGGCCCCAGCTCAGCCTGCTAGGCGTGCTTCGACTAGAGGTGCTGCCTCCTCCTCCTCCATCGCTCCTCCCGCCGCAGCCGCCAAAGGATCATCCTCTCCAATCCTCCGTGCTTTAAAGTCAATCTTTGTCCTGTGCAAGGGCAATGCAAAGAAATAAGACAAGAAGAACACCAAGAGACTCAAGGACATTCAGAGGCATTTAAATCTAGAGTGTTCGAAGATGAGAGCGGCGAAGAAGAAGTTGAGGATCCGTTTGCTCCAAATGACCATAGCTTCAGATGAGTCCGAGGACGACGAGGAGTCCGGCTCGATGTCGCTCCGAGGAGTCGACTAGTTTTCTCTCTCTCTCTCTCCTTGTTCTCCTTTACGGTGCTTGATGCCAAAGGGGGAGAAGAGAAAGAAAGCTTACCTCGTTTTATCAGCTTTATCATCCTTCGACTAGTTTCATTTCCAAACTTTGTTATCATGTGAACTTGGATCTTGTTACTCTTGATAGTATGCTTTACCTATGCTCTGATGGATGATTGTTACTATGGATGTTTAATATTAATGGTTATTCAAATGTTAGCTTCCATATCGTTTGGTTCATTATATGCCCAGTTCTAGGGGGAGCTCCTGCAAATTCATTTCAAAATTGTGCATTTGCGATCGTTTTCTATTCACTGCACATCTTCAGGGGGAGCTAAACCTAGACTAATCTCTCATTATATCTTCTTCATTGTAAGCTTTAATCGGGTTGTCATCAATCACCAAAAAGGGGAGATTGAAAGTGCATCTAGGCCCTCAAAATTGGTTTTGGTTGATTAATGACAAGCGATTAAAGAGACTAATGTCTTCAATGAGCTTATGAGCAGGTAAAAGGTTCAACGTGAGATCGTCGACGTGCGATGGATACCCTCAAACAATATTACGCGAGGAAAATGGCATTACGCTTTTACTTTCTATGCTTTGTGTCGTAGGAATGCCGTACTATTAAGAGGATGCATCGTAAATGATCTAGGATAGTCTCTATGCTCGAGATGAATGCTACTTTAACTCTTTTTGAGACCCTAAGTTATCGCGCATGCACCGGAATGTGTTTTTATCAAAGTTCAAGTCGGACATTCCGATCTTACATCGGAAGTTCCGATGTGACCGGACATTCCGATGTGCATGCTTGCTTCAGTCCGGTACGTGGAAGATGTATCGGAAGTTCCGATATTTACGATCGGAAGTTCCGATACGTTGTAAAGCTTTCTAGGTGCTCTGTAAAGATCGGAAGTTCGGTATTTGACATCGGAAGTTCGATGTGTTCAAACCGAAAAGGAGCTCTGGAATTATCGGACACTCCGATATATTAGATCGGACATTAGATATTGGTATCGGAAGTTCCGATGTATATATCAGACGATCCGATATGGACTTAGAAGCATTTTATCAAGGGCTTTTTCGGGAACATCGGAAGTTCCGATGTTGACATCGAAGTTCCGATGCATCTTGGTTGTGATTGTAGTGCGCTCGAGTTACGATTATTTGTGCATATCGGACATTCCGATGTTGATATCGGAAGTTCCGATATGCATTGAGTGGGTGTATAACGGCTAGTTTTTGCAAGAAACTATAAATACCCCACCCCTCTCTCATTTGAGGGTTACACACTCTCTTTGGCGAGAACTCTAGTGCACCTTGAGCCCTCTCTAGTCTACTTTTGAGCCCTCCTCTTTGATCTTAGGGATCATCCAAGGAGTGAGGACTAGAAGTGAGATTTGGAGCTAGAGTGAAAAGCAAGTGTCTTCCATCTTGAGCATAAGAGTGTTCCTCCAAGATCATTTTCCCGTGCATTTGTTTCTCTTGGAGGTTGAAGGACTCCTAGACGGCTAGGAGTTGCTCACGAGCTCCTGGGGATTGTGGGACGCCGTGAGAAGTTTGTAAAGGCCGGCTCGCCCTCAGAAAGGAAAGGAACCAAATAGTGGAACCAAGCCTCAAGTGTGACAGAGGTTTGGGAGGAAAGGGTTGGAAAAGACCCGGCTCTTTGGAGCCGCCTCAACGGAGACGTAGGATTCCCTCAAGAATCCGAACTCCGGGATCAAATCCGTGTCTTTACGTTACTTTGCTTTAGCTTGTCTCCTTGTTTAGTTGGAATATCGTTCTTGGATTGCATTCAAAGCTCTTTACTCTCAGTTATTAATTGTTCGTGTCTAAAGTCTATCGGACATTCCGACCTGGTATCGGAAGTTCCGATTATATCGGAAGTTCCGATCCAATACCGGAAGTTCCGATACTCTTTCCGCTGCGACAAATTTAGTTTAAATTTTAAATTGCCTATTCACCCCCCCCTCTAGGCAACTTTCTCACCTTTTCAGCCATGATCTCCTGGACCAAGGGAGAGGCCGGCGGAATGTAGAGCCTCCCGGCGAACTGGACCATGCCGTCCACGACTGACCAGGGCGCCTGGAGCACGCCGGTGTCGATGTCCCCACGAAGGGCGACGAGGGCCGGGTCGGAGAGCTGAGCTTGGCGGAGACGGTCGATGAAGTCGAAGCGCGGAGCTGAGAGTGCGAGGAGCTCACCCTCCTACGTATCCGCAGCGGGACGGTAGCGTCGGCCACGGCGTTAAATCGCTCTGTCTTGTATTCGACGGAGAAGTCGGGCTCAGCAGCTTCCCCACCCAGTGGTGTTGAGGTATGGTGGCTAAGCGCTGGTCCAGCAGGTATTTTAAGCTGTAATGGTCCGTCTTGACGCTGAAACGGCGACCCCAGAGGTACGGTCTCCAGTGGCGGACAGCCTGGACCAAGCCAATGAGCTCGCGCTCATACGCGGCGAGGGCGTGGTGGCGAGGTGCCACGGGGCGGCTGAAGAAGGCGACCGGGTGCCCTTCTTGAATGAGCACCGCCCCAAACCCATGGGATGAGGCGTCACATTCGACGACGAAGGTCTTGGTGAAGTCCGGCATGGCTAGGACGGGGGCCGTGGTGACCGTGGCCTTGAGCGCGGCAAAGGCCGCGGCTGCCTCCTCGCTCCATGAGAAGCCATCCTTCTTAAGAAGTATGGTCAGCGGTGCCGCGATGGAGCCGTAGTTGTGTATGAACTTGCGGTAGTAGCCCGCCAAGCCAAGGAACCCGCGCACTGCCCTCGCCGAGCGAGGTACCGGCCAGTCGTGAATGGCCTGCACTTTGGCCGGGTCCATGGCGACGCCTGCCTCCGAGATAATGTGGCCTAGGTAGGCGACGGAGGAGACCCCGAATGCGCACTTGGAGCGCTTGACGAAGAGGATGTGCCGGCGAAGCTCGGTGAGGACCGCGCGGAGATGACGAAGATGATCCGCCCAAGACTTGCTGTATATCAATATATCGTCAAAGAAAACGAGCACAAATCGACGAAGGAAGGGGCGGAGTACAGCTGCTCATTAAGCGCTGAAAGTTGCTTGGGGCGTTACCGCAGCCGAACGGCATGACCAGGAACTCGTACAGGCCGTCGTGGGTACGAAACGCCGTCTTGTGGATGTCCTCCGTCCTCATGCGCACCTGATGGTACCCGGAGCGCAAGTCGAGTTTGGTGAAGAACCTGGCGCCGTGGAGTTCATCAAGCAGCTCATCAACGACCGGGATTGGAAACGCGTCTTTGACCGTGAGCGCGTTCAGCGCGCGGTAGTCGACGCAGAATCGCCACGACCCATCCGGCTTCTTGACGAGAAGGACCGGGGAGGAGAACGCGGAGTCGCTGCGGCGGACGATGCCCTGCTCGATCATGGTGGCGCATTGTCGCTCAAGTTCGTCCTTATGCGCTGCAGGGTACCTGTACGGTCGCACAGCCACCGGAGGTGCATCGGGCTTGAGGATGATGCGGTGGTCACGGGCGCGCGTCGGGGGGAGGCCGGTCGGCTCGGCGAAGAGGTCGGTGAAGGAGCCGAGCAGCCCATCGAGGAGGGAGTCGGTGGACACGGCGGCATGTACTCTTGGTGGAGACGGTAATGCCACGCTGCGCCAGCAGATGTCGCGACCCTCCTGCTGGAACGCCATGGTCCGAGCGGCGAGATCCCAGACGATGGGCCCCAGGGTAGCCATCCAGTGCGTCCCGAGAACCACGTCGTACCCAGCTAGGGGCATCACGTAGAGATCGACGCGGAACTCCATGCCGTCGATAATGACTGGGGCCTGGCGGAGGACGCCGGGGCAAGAGACGCGCTCGCCATTGGCCACTGTCGCCGTGAGCCATGGACGCGGCTCGATGTGCAAACCCGTGCGCCGTGCGGCCGCCTCCCCGATGAAGCTGTGTGTCGACCCCGTGTCAACGAGCGCGACGAAGGTAGCAGCGCCCAGGAGCACCTGGAGTTGTACCGTGTTGCTGACGGGCACCCCAGCGACCGCGTGCAGGGAAAAGACCGGGGCCTCCGTGTCCTGCCCGTCGGTGGCCGCGGCATCGTCGGCGATCTCGAAGCCGTCGATGTAGAAGATCCGCCTGCAGACGCGGTTGTGCCCACGCGTATATTTCTCGTTGCAGTTGAAGCACAGGCCCTGCCGGCGGCGCTCCTCCTGCTCTGGGCGCGACATGCGCTTCACCGGTTGCCCGTCCACCGTGACTGTGGATGTAGCCGCCTTGTCTGCCGGGGGGGCAGGGAGGGCGAGGCGAGGCGGGTTGGCCGGTAGAAAGCCACGGAAAGCAGGCTTGGCGGGTGCCGGCGTGTACTGCTCCCGTAGTTCCAGTTGGCGTGCCAGGCTCATGGCCGCCGCCAGGGACTGCGGATTGTGGACCCGCACGTCGAGGCTGAGAGGGGGCAGGAGTCCGCCGGTGAACAGCTGGACCCGTTGCGCCTCGTCGAGGTGGCCCGCGCGTGGGAGCAGCGCCTGGAAACGGTCTTGATATTCCTCGACTGTGCCGGTGCGGCGACAATCAGCCAATTCGAAGAGGGGGGCGGATCGAAGGGGGGGACCGTAGCGCAGATTGAGCAGCTCTTTGAATCGGCGCCACGACGGAGTACCTTCGTCCGATTGGACCTGGATGTACCACAGCTGTGCCCCTTCCGCCAAATTGTAGGAGGCCATCCAGACTTTCTCTTCCTCCATGATCCGCTGTTGGTGAAAATACGAGTCACAGCGGTTGATGAAGATCAATGGATCGGACTTGCCGTCGTAGCGGGGAAAATCCATCTTCTGGAACCGCGGGGGCCGATCGTTGTGGTGTTGACCGTCATTGCCCCCGCCGGTGCCTGACGAAGAGGAGGACTTCTCCTGCTGCAGCGCGGTCACGGTCATCTGCAGGTTTGTCACGGTCGTGGTCAGGGACGTGATCATTTTGGCCAGATCAGCAATGGTCGGGTCCGACATGGTTGAAGTAATCGAGGTGTCTGCGGATAGTGGTGATGGAGGTGGGCTGGGCAAGGACGCAGAGGCGGTGGTGGATGTCGGAGGTGGCGCGGAAGAAGACGAGGAACGTCTGGAATGTGATACCAAGTTGTCAAGGGCGTCGAGCCCTCGGATAGCTGGACCTCGACTACGTAGTTCGTAGTCGCGATCCGTCTTCTCCGGTGAGGTTATACCCCTCAGCCACAGGCTTGTTTGGAGAATGGAGAGTAGAAATTAGATGTAAATTCCTTGCCCACGTAATGTCTGATACATGGATATAAATGGCCAGCGGCCTCAATCAACCGGAGCAACAAGCTCCATTATTTTAGGAACTAATAATAGAAGGCTAATCCTATTATTCCATCTTTAACTTCCACTAATTTAGGAACTACTAATAATAGAATGCTAATTCTATCTTTCCAACTTTAGCCACTGCAGGTGATTGCGCCCAGCGCATCCCCGTGCGAGGCCATCACGCGCTCCGCGTGTTCCGCGTCGCGGCGCACGTCACGGGCCCGGCGGCGCCTGGAATACGTGCGTCCGACCATGACAGCTCCAGACAGGAGGACACAAGTAAGATCGATCGAGCAGTACGTCCTTGGAATTATAGGATAGAAAGATTGCACAATGGAGTATCATGGTTTAGATCATTTCAGGGTCTAGACAACATTAATGTCTGACGATGTACAGGCAGCAGCAAGCACAGACGAAGAACCAGGCAGTCTCAAAGGAGTCGTCTCAAACCGCACCTGCAATCCGGCCTTGCAGAGAAGCTACTCTACTTGGGTGAGGTTGGGTGACCCAACCCCTTCGTACCATCACAAACCCGGATGACCTGTGTTTGCTGGTGCCCCCTCTCCATTGTCTCTCTCATACTCCATGCTGAAAGAGTGTAGCGTGCAGTCCCCATGAGAACTATAATTTAAGCAATTTTCTCTGAGTTTGGATTGTCCGATTGAGCGAACGAGCAGCCCAGATCTTCTAAATCCAGACGTTACGTATAGCCCCAAAAGAGTCACTGCGGTAATTTTGCTACAGTATTCTAAATCCATCTGGACTGTCGCTTTTTTATCCAACGATGCGCAGTAATTACTTAAGTTGCATGCCATACTTCTCGTCAAAACCACCTCAATTTCCAAACGTGCCCAGGCCTGACGATCCAAGAACAGTTGGCCAATTTTACTCCCCCGCCATCTACTTGCATGACTATCCTCGCACGTCCCATTCAGCAAGCTCTCCGCAGCCACGTACTCCTACGTCTTCACCAAATCATGCTACGTCCGCACGTGTTTCCTGTAGCTATTGTCGGTAGCCTGTGGCTTTGCGTATACTTCTTCCTGTGTAAAACTAAACAAAGTTTACCATATGTGCTACGGCCGTCTCCAGAAATTTGGGGTCCAGAGCGAAATGCAAATTGAAGCTCTAAAATTTTAAAAATTCATGTATACTATAAATAAGGCATACTCTGTACCATAGTATTACTTTTGTCCAAAGTCTTTCTTTCAGTCATATAGACTAATAAGACATTGAAAATAACTATTACTCATAATTATTATCACCCAGGACTATATTGGATACATGTATGTAGAGAGTATGAAATAAAGGGCTATATATGGAACAATACACTAATTTAGTATTGTAATATAACATATGCCATACATTTGTAGATAAAATCATCAAAAAAAAAAAGACGGAGTGCTTGCTGCTTCCTACGTACTCATGTCACGCTCTCGGATTCAAATTTCGTTTTCGGACTCCATCTCGGGCCTAGTCGAAATCCGAAATTTCGACGAGATTCGGAAATTTCGGATAAAATCCGAACGAAATTCAAAAACCAAAATTCAAATCTGTTTTTTTTTAACCGAGAAATCCGAAATTTCGCTGAAAAATCCAAAAATTCGGTCCAAAATTCTGAAATCTCGACGAAATCTCCCAGTACTATCACATTTTCAAAATTTTTAGGGTTTTTCAGCTTTGTGGAAATTATGATCTACCGACTGTCCCACATGGGAAATGATGTGAAGAACCCAATCCGGTCAATTACGGTCAAATCCGATCAACTTTTATACAAATTTTAGTCCATTTTACCGAAATTTCGGTCCAAATCACCGAAATCTCGGCGAGATATTAATGCACTGTAGCACTTTAAATTTTTTATGTTTAACCCAACTTTTATATATGACTTGTAAATTATACCAAAAGCAACTTAAAAATTAAACTGTTTGAAAAGTTTGCTAACTTTTCGAAAGCTGTAGCAGACTTTAAACCCCAACCTGGACTGGACATACAAACTTCAACTCCTAAGTCTCCTATGTATCCCACACATGGATGGGATGGGAACAAGCTAGGTACACGCTGCTTCTGCTAGTATGCACTTACAGCTGGAGTGAGTGAGTGCCAGTGGCGTTTCAAGTCGTAGCAAGAGTGGCAAATTAATTGCCATCCATTGGCTTGCTGCCTCGGCCCGGTTCTCTATATAGGATAGCCTCGCTCTCTGTTTTGATCGATCACATTGCACGTACTAGCTGCACTCTCTCTGCATCCTTAATCGTTATTGCCGCGCCCGGCCCATGTGAGCTCACTTATCGCACTCGATCGCCGGCAGCGGCTTAGCTTGTTGGATCCGACCGAGATTAGCTTAGCTAGATTTGCTTGGCGATGGAGCCGGGGACGTGGGCGGTGGTCGTGGCGGTCGTGTCCGCGTACATGGCGTGGTTCTGGCGGATGTCGCGCGGGCTCAGCGGGCCGCGGGTGTGGCCGCTCGTCGGCAGCCTGCCGGGGCTCGTGCAGCACGCGGAGGACATGCACGAGTGGATCGCGGGCAACCTGCGCCGCACCCGCGGCACCTACCAGACGTGCATTTTCGCCGTGCCGGGCCTGGCCCGCCGCGGCGGGCTGGTCACCGTGACGTGCGACCCCAGGAACCTGGAGCACGTCCTCAAGGCCCGCTTCGACAACTACCCCAAGGGCCCCTTCTGGCACGGCGTGTTCCGGGACCTGCTCGGCGACGGCATCTTCAACTCCGACGGGGACACGTGGGTGGCGCAGCGCAAGACGGCCGCGCTCGAGTTCACCACGCGCACGCTCCGCACCGCCATGTCGCGCTGGGTCTCGCGCTCCATCCACCACCGGCTGCTGCCCATCCTGGCCGACGCGGCCGCCGCGGGCACGCACGTCGACCTCCAGGACCTCCTCCTCCGCCTCACCTTCGACAACATCTGCGGCCTCGCGTTTGGCAAGGACCCCGAGACGCTCGCGCGGGGCCTGCCCGAGAACGCCTTCGCCTCCGCGTTCGACCGCGCCACGGAGGCCACGCTCAACCGGTTCATCTTCCCGGAGTGCGTGTGGCGGTGCAAGAAGTGGCTGGGGCTCGGCATGGAGACCACGCTGGCGCGCAGCGTCGAGCACGTCGACCGCTACCTCTCCGCCGTCATCAAGGCGCGCAAGCTCGAGCTCACCAGCAACGGCAAGAGCGACGGGTCCACCACGCCGCACGACGACCTCCTGTCGCGCTTCATGCGCAAGGGGACCTACTCAGACGAGTCGCTGCAGCACGTGGCGCTCAACTTCATCCTCGCCGGGCGCGACACCTCCTCGGTGGCGCTCTCCTGGTTCTTCTGGCTGGTCTCCACCCACCCCGCCGTGGAGCGCAAGATCGTGCGCGAGCTCTGCGCCGTCCTGGCCGCGTCCCGCGGTGCTGACGACCCGGCGTTGTGGCTCGCCGCCCCGCTCAACTTCGAGGAGCTGGACAGCCTCGTCTACCTCAAAGCAGCGCTCTCGGAGACCCTCCGCCTGTACCCCTCCGTGCCCGAGGACTCCAAGCACGTCGTCGCCGACGACTTCCTCCCGGACGGCACGTTCGTGCCTGCTGGGTCGTCGGTGACGTACTCCATTTACTCCGCTGGGCGCATGAAGACGGTGTGGGGGGAGTACTGCCTCGAGTTCCGGCCGGAGCGGTGGCTGTCGGCCGACGGCACAAAGTTCGAGCCGCACGACTCGTACAGGTTCGTGGCGTTCAACGCCGGCCCACGGATATGCCTCGGCAAGGACCTCGCGTACTTGCAGATGAAGAACATCGCCGGGAGCGTGCTCCTCCGCCACCGCCTGGCCGTCGCGCCGGGCCACCGCGTGGAGCAGAAGATGTCGCTCACGCTGTTCATGAAGCACGGGCTCAGGATGGAGGTGCGCCCGCGCGACCTCACCCCGACCCTCGACGAGCTCCGCGGCGTCGGGGAGTACGCCGCCGCCGCTCGGACCATCGCAGCCTGCGCGTAGAAGATCCCGGGCCGTGCTGTTTGGTCCAAACAGTTTGGAGAGGGAAAAGTTGGAAATGGCAAAAAAAAAAAAAAAGGTAGTCCATGTAGATAGACGAGTCCAAGAAAGTAAGCAATTAAAGGGTTTGGTTGGTGAGGTCATTTAAATCACTTACTTTTACAGTATTATTACTACCACTCCATTTGGATAATTGATAAAGGAAATTGTCTAAAAAAAGAGGGGTAATAATAATCTCTGATGTAAGAGAGGTGTTTCTATGCTCTTCCTTTTAAAAGTTGCACAGCTATTAAAGCATGAATGAAGGGTAGATGGTGACATTTACCCTTCGTCATTTCAAGATTCAGACAACTTATACTATAAGGAAGAAAGATGTAAGACTCTCCTGATGTAATAATGTTACCACGAGTGGGAGCTCCAAATCCGATTGGGCGGATTGTGTTAATGCGCCGCCAATTACTGTTAGAGTTGGTTGTGAAAGCTGAAACATGTGATCAATCGATTGATTAATTTCTGTATGAGTATGACGGGATCAATTACCAAGGGATTACTATTTCGTATTCCCCTTTTGGCATCTTGCAGCTGATAGCTACTCGATTCGTCGCAAAAGGTCGATGCATGTACATTGTTGCTTTCCATGTAAAGATCGTTTCAGGCTTTTGCGATCGATCGAGAACGATCTGCTCTTTCGTTTTCGCTTAATCATTTCGCGTCGCCGTTTTTAATGTTGTTTGTTGCACCGTTTTATCTGATGAGGCGTTAATTGCCTGCGGTTCCAAGCAATGCTGGCTCGCGGAAAGCCGATGGAGATGTTGCTGACTTCTTTTCTGTGTAATTCCTACGTGCTCACTCGTATTATAGCTATATAAATACTACTACTTGCATTGGGCGTGTACGTGTACGTTTGCTGTTGCTGTCGTGTAGCATATGGCAATATCTAGTATCCTGGGAAATTGATCGTTTCGGCAAAAGACTAGACGGAATTCTGAAACGATAGCGATTGATTGGTGTAATAAGTACAGTTAAATTCTGAGTTCTGACAGAACTATCACGGAACAGTAGTTGCATGTAAACTCTCTCCGTCTCTAATTCCTAATCTGTCGACGGGGTCCATCTACGAGCCCTGTACCAGTTTTAAAGACACTCATCCATTCGCGTATCTCAGCTCTCGGAAATTTTGGAATACAATACAACATTTGATGCGTTTTTACAAATCGATACAATACGTTTATGTATTTACTGAAATGACAATCATAAACGAAATCTGAGATTTTCGTTTAATCTTTTCCGAAACTTCAAAATTCGTTTTTAATGTATTCGAAACCTGGAAAATCAGGTATATAATAAATGAATCTTGGAATTTCGGTTATGGGTCCGAGGCTGAAGGAGAGTTCATGAGTGTTTCGCCCCGTCCATTCATCACTAAGTAGTATCATACTGCTGCCATTAGGCTGGTGGAGGCTAAATCAGCAAATTATAAGCAATGCATAAACACCTGAGGTAATATGGTGCGGTGGTAGTATACCGAAACGTCATGCTTCGGGTATGGGGACCTCACCCCATGCCTGAAATTTGGTGCTTCGTTTAATCCATTTTTGAAATATCAAATTTCAAATACAGCAAAAACGAATTATCAGATTTTGAAAAAGGTACACGAAATTTCAAATTTCGTTTATGGTTGGTATTTCAGTAAATATGCAAATGTATTGTATCGATTTGTAAAAATGAGTCAAATATTGTATTCCAAAATTTCCCAGCTCTCATGTACTGGTTGTACATTGCAATTTTCCCATCTCACCCTGGTGGAAAATTACTCAATGACCATGCGAGCTCATGGGCTACGTATCTCTCTCATTGCTTTACCTCATGCTGCAGCGTACAGAGTAAAGTATGCGCATTTGGCGCCACTGTGTATGTGCACCATTCTCTAACTCCTCAACCCACTGAGATGGACGAAAATCAAAGCTGCAAATTCTTGTATAGAAAAATTTCATGCAGATGTATGTCAATAAGCAAGAAACAGGGTTCACCTTTTCTTTTTTAAGAAAATCGGACGATTTTCGTTTTTAGATTATCGGAAAAAATCGCTCAAAAATCGATAGAAAATCGCTAGATATCTCATAGTTTTAAAATCCAAAAAATTGAAGAAGAAATTCCGATTTTCTCCCGATTTCCACTGATTTTCTTCCGATTTTCACTGTTTAGTTGAAAGATTCTCGAAGCCGATTTTTTTAGTGATTTTCTCTCATTTTTGACCGATTTTCTCCCGATTTTGACCGATTTTCTTCCGATTTTCACCGGCCAATTGATTGTTTCTCGAAGCCAATTCCTTGAGCGATTTTCTCTCGATTTTCACCAATTATCGCGATATTTACGGCTCATAAATTTTTTTTGAATTTTTGAATTTTTTGAATTTTTTTTTAATTTAACCGATTTATCGGTCGGTTTTAAATATCTTAACCCTCCGATATGACCGAAAATCGCGATTTTCGCACGATTTTCCACGATTTTGTGAACCCTGGCAAGAAATACTAAGAGCAGCTCTACTTACAAACAGTAGAGGTCATGCTAGTCATGGCTTTTTAAACAGTCAACTCGTGATAGCAAGAGTGCATAGAGGAGACTGCCATACTGGTTCTATAAAACTAGGTAGGTAGTGTCGAGCATGATGCCACGCCGTGCGAAATTTGATCTAGTTTTTTTTCTAAAAAAATAGGAGGATCTAAGCGTTTTTTTGGTTCTCTTCTTTTTTTTTAAAAAAAAAATACGTTAGATAGGAACTGTCGACAAATTAGCATAACAATGAACCTTTTTGAAAAAAAATGAATAATACATGTTCCGAAAATATTAGATTTTGAGTTGGCAAAAAAATTATAGAGATAGAGTTGCGCACATTTTCTTTTGGCGAATCTTTTTTTTTTCTTGTTTTCTTGGGAAAAATGAAAAAGGATCTTCTTTTGCCGAGTTTAACACTCTATACATTCACCGGGTAATAATACATGTTTCGAAAAATATTATAGACCGAGTTGCAAAAACAACTATAGAGATATAGTTGTACACATATTTCTTTTTTCGAAAATATTAGAGATCGAGTTACAGAAAAATAGGGAGATAGAGATGCACACATATTTCTTTTGAGGAATTTGGTTAACACTCTCTTATAACCCGATCAACCTTCTTTCGTCGAGTTTAACACTATATGTGTTAACCGGGTAATAATACATGCTTCGAAAAATATTACAGATGTCAACATTCTTTTGTCGAGTTTAACACTCTATGCGTTCACCGAGTAATAACACATGTTTTCGGTCAACCTTCTTTTATCGAGTTTAACACTCTATGTGTTAACCGAATAATAATACACGTTTCGAAAAATATTAGAGATTTTAACCTTCTTTTGTCGAGTTTAACACTCTATGCGTTCACCGAGTAATAACACATGTTTCAAAAAATATTAGAGATTGTGTTGCAAAAAAAATCTAGAGATAGAGCTGTACACATATTTCTGTTGACGAAAGTATTTTTTCGGGAAAAACGGAGAAAGGACCTGGACGTAAGGGACGGGGACCTATTTGTTATTTTTTTGGACCTAAGCGCTACTCCGAAAAATTAGAAAAGGGTTCATTCGAGGTTTATATTTAACGGGAGTTTTTTTCATAAAACTACGAAGGAGGGACCTAAACACTATTCAAAAAACATGTGGCCTATTTTGAAAAAAAAAACAGTTTTTACCCTCACAGCTTTGGGGGAAAAAATAAATAAATAAATGATGAGATTTTTTTTGTAATTTTACAGGAACCTATCTGTAATTTGAAGGAAGCTGAGGGACTTTTCTGCAAAAAAAATGGGGAGGTGGCGTGGCTAGCCTCCTTGGGCTCTAAATCCTTCCCACATAATATATGTAATATTGCTAGTTTGGCCACGCTATTTAAATCTGAATCTTTTTTGAGCGGAGACAATTGGTACATATTAATTCTTACAACTCATTAGTCTTATGTGTCGAATGCCTGAGAACTATAGTGAAAAATCAACTCAAAAATAGAATCGGTGTGAATTGGACTTTGCTCGTTACTAGTTAGCCAGAGAATTAAGGTATCACACTGTTAAGCTATGGAACTGCAATGGTTAGCATCTGATCTGAAATCAAAAACCAGTATTTTGGCAGTTGATCCAAACTATCAAATGTAGGAATGGATGGTCCAGGTACATTTATAATAGCATCGGCGCCTTATCCCCCGTCCAAGATAGTAAAATGTTCTAATTTGCAGAATAATCGTGTTTGTGTGTTTCATAGGATCCCCATAACATTCATTTATAGCTTCAATCTCGACCGTATTACAACAACACTTTATCTTTAATTTATCTCTAACTCTGAATCCTATCCTAGTATGATTCTGAGTCGCATACGTCTCAAATCCTATCTTCAACAGTCCTCAAGATGGATATGGGATACAATTGTGATCATCTTGTTACATAATGCAATACTTTCCCTACAGACAACTACTTTTACTGAACCACTAACACGATGACCGATACCACCACCACAACGTCCACCTCTGACGTCCAAAGCTACCTCTGACGCTATGATCAATATTACCTCCAAAACCGTCATCTTTGCCGTTCGCAACCTTCACGACCATCGTTCTTGCTGTTCGCACTACCAACTCTGTTGCACCCGGACGCAATCTTCAAGTGTCTTCACTTGCACCGCTATTGACCATAGTAACCACCATGATCATCACATCAACCACGCCTCAATCAACATCAAGTCTTTCACCTTCTTTGTCACACCGACAGTTTTGGTCTCCTCCATCTCTACCCACTTTGCTTCAAGCCTTGGTCTCAACTATCTCCTCCTCTAGCCCCCGGCCACCCCCACCTCTACCACCTATTCCAATATACCTCCAACCACCTTGGCTTCTACCATCTCTCTCATAACATATCCCCAATTACCTTGACCTTCACCATTTATCTTACCGATCTCTGTACCTCTCCACTAATGTTGCCTCTTGTATAAGCACCAATACCTCAATAGCTACCATCTTGGCTGCCTCTTACATCAGCACCAACACCTTGATAACAACCATCTCGATTGCCTCTTGCAGCAGAACCAACACCTTGATAACAACCACATCGACTGCCTCTTGCATGCTACACCAACACCTTGATAACCGCCATCGACACTAAAATCATAGTCATAGCCTCTGCTGGAGCTACCACTAGCTCCTACTCCCACTACCATATCACCATCAGCAGGTACCCAACATCACCTCTACCACTAGCTTCTACTCCCACTACTAATATCACCATCAACATAAGCCCAACATCACCTCTGGCTTGCCATCTAGCACCCCTCCTATTGCCAATACCAACGTCAACATCACCGATACCACATCCTGAGCAATCTTCCCCTCATGTTTCATAACATCTCCACCTTGTCCTGAAACTTCTAAGACCAATGCCTCTTCAACTATCACCTCTATAGCAACACCTCTAGTCTCCACGTACCCTCCCCTTCTTTTTCTTCTTCCTTTTTTTTCTTTTTTCTTTTTCCTTTTTTTGTCTTCTCATTTATTTCTTAGCTGACCTCCTTTTTATTTTTTTCCTCCTTTCTTTCTTTCCTTTTTCTCCTTCCTCTATCTTATTTATAGTTTTTTCTCCTCTTTTTTTTTTCTTTGGCCACAGCTACTCCTTCCTCTCCCGCCACAGCTAGCGCTCTTGAATTATATGCCTCTGCTCCTCCTGTGCCTCCCTATCCTCCTCTCTTCCTCCTCGTTCCTGTCCTCATCCGCCGCCAGCTCTTCCTCCTGTGGTAGCAGCTCCTCTCGATTTGGCGACGGGGGAGAAGCCCTGTGTGGTCTTAATCCGACAACTAAGCAACGACAAACGCCCACATTCGGCATAGCGCCACCGCACACAGCCTACTCTCATGCGATACGACCGCGGCAGACCATGTGCGATGGAACGGTTGTGGCTGGCGGTTCGACTGAGGTGAGTTTTTTTTATCTAAGATTTGGATAGCTCTGATACTATGTTGTAATTTGCGGAACAATCATGTTGTTGTGTCCCATAGGATCTCCATATCCTTTTATTTGTAACATCAATCTAAACTATATTAAAACTCAAACTCTATCTCTAATTTATCTTTAACTCTAAATCCTATTCTAATATAACTCCGATTCGCATACGACTCGGACACTATCTCCAACATAACTTTTTTTTTTGTTAAAAAAATCTGTTGCTCCAATGTCTCAATATCGTCGTGCAAAATAAATCCTCAAAAAATTTTAAGAGTAAATTTTACAAAACTATATGTTTTCTTTTGTATGAATTATAAAAAAACTACACATTTTAGCTTGTAGTTCACAAAATTACAGACTTTAAGAGAACTTGTGTCACAAAATATATGTTTTACAATTTACTATGCATTATAATGGGTCTACAACGTGGACCCATGTGATAGCCTCACGTATCTCTATTTTCTACTTTTACCTAAGTACGACTACAATGTGAGCCTGTATATAACATATAGTTTTCGGACGGTTTGCGCGAGAAAGCAATAGTAAATTTCACTTTTTTTTTAAATAAAGGAGAATAAATGCTCAAACCATCGGATCTTCTGCAGCTCTCTGCAGCGTAACATGAAACACCACCACTCGAACGAGCCCCCCAAGGGCAACCATCCACAGGGATGCCCAGCCGCATAGGATCCCACTACCAGTTACCACCGTCGCCTCCTCTCACTTCTCCGGGAGCGCATACTTCTTCCCCCTCTTGCAGACAGAACAAAACCGCTTCCCCTTCCCCACGGTTTAGCTTTTTTTTTCCTCCGTTCCCTTCCTTTTCGCTTCCCACTTTTCGCAAGCTTCTCCTCTCCTTTTGCTGCGCCCAACCCCGCACCACCACCGCCTCCCCCTGATTCCCTCCGGCTTTTGCTCCGGCGGTCGGATCTCACCGCCGGCGGGTTCGCCTCGCCGTGGCGCCCGGGTAAGCTCGCCCTTTCGTTTATCCTTTCACTACGCTCCACTCGCTTCGTATGGTCTGCTGCTACTGCTAGCCTACTAGCTAGATGCTGTTGCTTGCGGTTGTTTGGGCTAGTGACTTCGTGGGTAGGGCGGTAGGGGCGCCGGGTGGATCTGAAGCGGTGAGTTTTGCTGAGATCTGCGTGCGCGCTTGGTGGGGAATCGCTTGCTCGCGAGATGGTATCTGCTGCTGCGTTTTGTGTGGTTTCAGCTCGGGGCGCGGCGCGAGTTAGCTTGGGCGGTTGCCTGGTGCTTGATGGTGGAATTACCTGTGGGAGTGGGCAAGTGGTGAGTGGTGGCCGCTGAGGTTTGGAATGTAGGCGAGTCTTATGCTGAGGAGTTGGACCCTAGCTCGTTGATTGTTTTGTCGAATTGTAGTTTTAGCAATCTGGTTTGAACTTTGGTAGAGTTTTCCTTCAGCATCAGAGTTCAACAGTATAGTAGAGAGTGGGCTGCTCTATCATGGGCGATGAATTTTGCATTTACTCCAAGTCTCCAACACACTTTAGGTCAGGTGCGACACTCAGGGCACTTCCTTAAGTGTAATGCCAAAGAGAAAGTCGCTGTATGCTGTGTTGTGGTGTTGGTGCAGTCTTCAGCAGGGTTACTCGGACACCCATGTCCAAAATTTTTTGTCGAATCGGACACCTCGAATCCAAGTCGGATTCCGACACCTGTGTCTGATTCCGAGTAGCATTTCCCGTGTCCATTTTTTTTTTGTTGCCAAATCGGACACTTGAAATCCGAGTCGGGTTCCGACTTCTGTGTCCGTGTCCATATAACACTCTTCACGTGATCTTTCCCCAAGCAAATGATCCGTTACCGTGCATTACACGATGTTGCTGTCGAGGATACAATTATACATTTGAATTCTTAGGAGACGGTTCTCGAGAACTTCTTACCTAAGTGAAGTTTGAGACATGATTTCCCCCCTGTATTGCGTGCTGTCATTCAATCAAAACACACTTGTTATGTTTCACTGCAAGGGGTCATGCATGGAAACAGAAACATTTGTAATTTCTGTACGCTATCTCCTTTCGGGATGGATAACTCTAATAAGAAATCAAGATGCCACAGGCTTGAACAAGTGTCCAGTGTTGGTAACTAATAAAAAAATGCTTCAGATACTTTTTGTTCATTTTGTATTGCTGTTGCTGGGTAAAGATTGGGTCCAAAGAAAAATCACGAAATACACATGATGCTATAGCCAAAGTCTGGTTGTGGTGTTGAATCACACAAATTACCAAGGAAAGGCTCAACGAAATAAAGCATCTTTATCTTGACACTTTTGCTTATGATTGTTTGTGTTTATATGAACTCGATTTTTTTATCCTGCACTTGTCCCAAACAACTGCTCATGACTTACAGTTGATACTGAATTCGGCTTTCTGATACCTGTATATGTATTTCAGCCTTTGAGTTGGAGAAGGTGCTAGCTGGAAATCTTGATCCTTCTTGGTTTTGCACTGATTAGACTTCTGCTATACTGTTCCATTCTCAGCTGCCGTGGAATTTGAGGGGTGTTATACGAGATCATGAGAAAATCCCATGCTTAAGCTCTCGCATCTAATTGGCAGAATATGTCATTGATTTGTTTGGATAATATTGTGATAAGTACTTAGCCGGATAATTATACCACAAATTCTTTCATTTTCAATATGCCACCATGGTGGGGGAGGTCTTCCTCAAAAGATGCTAAGAAAACCACCAAAGAAAACCTCATCGATACATTTCATCGGTTGATAAGTCCAAATGAGCAAAAAGGAAGCACAAAATCAAAACGGAGCTGCAGACGTGGCAATGGTACAACTGTTGAGAAAGGCTGCCGATCTACTACAGTATCACGCCCAACTTCACCCTCAAAAGAAGTTTCTCGCTGCCAAAGCTTTTCGGCTGATAGGCCACATGCCCAGCCACTTCCCATTCCTGGATTACGTCCTGCAGTGACACGCACTGTTTCTGATGTCACTGAATCAAAGCCCATATTGGAAAAATGTGGCAAACCACCACTGCTTCGGCCACTTCCTAAACCTAATCGACCTCAGAAAAGGCCTGGAACTAGTGATTTTGTTTCAGAAATAGTGATTGCTTCTGTCTCTAGCAACTGTTCTGCTGATAGTGATGATCATGGAGATTCTCAGGTTCCAAGTCCTGTTGGAAATGATGCTGAAAATTCAACAAATGTTACTTCGAAGAGCAAGTCAAGGTATGCTCCTTATTCATGCATTATTTATGCGCCTCCTCATTCAAACATGCTCTTACATATCTTTTACTCTCTTTCTGAAGTAATGTGCGCAAAGATCGCCCTGGTGCTATTACCACAAAGAATACAAAGGAGGCGTTGAAGCCAGCTAATCAATTCCTTAGTAACCATATATTATCGACATCACCGAGAGGTTTTGCAGCTGACAATTACAAATCCAATTTACAAATTCCTCGGCCGGTAGTTTTCGAGAGTGCTCCCAATAGTTTGATGTCAAGTCCTTCCAGGAGTCCAAGAAGAATATGTCCTGATCATATTCCAACTTCAGCCTTTTGGTCTGTGAAGCCTCATACAGATTTAACTTTCCTTGGATCTGGTCAGTGCAGTCCAGGTTCAGGGCAAACATCCGGGCATAACTCAGTGGGTGGTGATATGCTAGCCCAGCTTTTTTGGCAGCCCAGCAGAGGTAGTCCAGAGTGTTCACCAATTCCTAGCCCAAGAATGACAAGTCCTGGCCCTAGTTCCAGGGTACATAGTGGAAGTGTTTCTCCATTGCATTCAAGGTCTGGAGGGATGGCACCTGAATCTCCAACAAGTCGGCATGATGACGGGAAGAAGAAGCAAACCCACAAATTGCCCCTTCCACCATTGAGCATGCCCTCTAATAGTTTGTTTTTGCCAAACTCCACGCCAACTAGTCCTATTTCAGTACCTCGTAGCCCTGGTAGAACAGACAATCCACCGAGTCCTGGATCAAGATGGAAGAAAGGCAAGCTGATTGGCCATGGCACATTTGGCTATGTATATGTTGGCTTTAACAGGTATGTGTTTCCCTAGTCCCTACATATTAAACTTCAAAATTTCATCGTATGACTTACTGTAAATATACTTTAAGTCTTTAAGCATTTTTAGAGCTTTTGTAAGATACTTTGCGAAAGACATAATTTTCTCTATTCTGTCTATCTTACTGTTCTGTAATTTTCTTCTTGTTTATGGGATTTTATAATAAGTCTTGCTTGATTTCATGTTGTCTCAAATGCTCATATGCTGTTTCTGTTGTTGCACTGCTATAGCAATGTTTTATGTGACAAGCATTTTTTCTGTCTGCTAACCTTTTTTACATTTAAGTGTTAAAACTATATGGCTAGGATGTTCACGTATATTTATGGTGTGCTGTGCATTGTTATTCCTTGAGGAGCTATCATAACCTTATGTAACTTGCATAATTATGATTGTTAGCATTGATTGACATCCTTAGCATCGAGAAGTTATCATTTGCAGAGAGCAAATGGTATTGCTAACTTATGTTAATGGTAAATCCTATTGTAGTGACGTAGTCAGAGACAAATAGGTCATTGAATTTGAGCTACCATACTGTTGTGTTAAAGCAAGGTCTTATGGTACAGATAAGGCCAAGAGAAGTTGGTATCTTTGAATTATTGATCATAGTTTTTAACAATTGGGCAGTCTCTGGTTTAAATACTATGTGATGATCATTTAAGTGTTTTCAAATCATCTCCCAATTTCCTCACAATGGTTTTCCCCCCTGTTTTGTTTTCAATGGCTATATCAGTGATAGTGGTGAAATGTGTGCAATGAAAGAGGTTACCCTATTCTTGGATGATCCTAAATCAAAGGAAAGTGCAAAGCAGTTGGGGCAGGTTTGGTCTTTTAATTGTGCTTGCACCTAAAGTTTTGCAACTTTCAGTTTGTTTATTACAGTTTTCCATTCAATGTATCATTTTTTTTCTTTTTGTTTATCAGGAAATATCACTCTTGAGCCGCTTACAACATCCAAATATTGTACAATACTACGGATCAGAAACGGTATAAACTGTTGCCTTCAATCCTTATTTACTTAGACTTGGTTTTCTTTGATTTCCATAACTATCTTTCCCTGTAATTTCAGAAGATTATACCTGTAATTGGGCTATTATCATTTTTGTACTCTTTTCCGTTTAGCAAGGATGGCAAGAAAGTTTGTGATAGCTTGTACGATTTCATTAAAAGGGTTCTTTATGCACCGCTTTCAATATTTTGGGCACAGCTTTATATATTATTTATGCCTCAAAACAGGTTGATGATAAACTTTATATATACTTGGAATATGTGTCTGGTGGATCTATCCATAAACTTCTACAAGAGTATGGACAGCTTGGTGAACCAGCAATACGCAGCTACACTCAGCAGATACTTTCAGGCTTATCTTATTTGCATGCGAAGAATACGGTCCATAGGTAGTATTTCAATTTGTTTTGGTTGCAGTTTTTTGGCTGTATGTATCTGTGGAACTCCGTTGTATTTTTAAATCCTGCTCTTCACAATTTGCAGGGATATCAAAGGTGCAAACATACTAGTAGATCCAAGTGGCCGTGTTAAGCTTGCAGACTTTGGAATGGCAAAACATGTAAGTTTTCTGGTCACTTCACTTTTGTAAAAGTTACCTATTGGACCTTTTTCCAAGGAGAAAAACAGATGTGCCACTGCCATCCTTCATTGTTGTTCCTTTTCTGTGTTTTGTATTTGTGCTCAGAGAGTTAAGTCTCATAACCACTTGAATTAGATCGATCTATTCGAAATATATAGCCATGGGAAGTCGTGTTTGCTGCCCTTGTCAGCAACTGTATATCAACTTGTTCTTGTAAGTCCTGGTCAGTGGTTCTGGTGGTGTAAGCATACTTCATAAATTACTGATGTTAAGGGTGCTCTAAACCTTTCTTAATAGAGTTAGACAGTTAATCTATTGAGTTTCTTAAGTCCTGACAGGTCCCAAATGGCCTTTCTTAAAAGATGATAAATTTGTTTTACTCATTAACTTGCATTAATTGTGTCTTCTTCTTTTTTGGTATTTTCCCCCCAGATCAATGGGCACCAGTGTCCTTTCTCGTTTAAGGGTAGTCCATATTGGATGGCTCCAGAGGTATTGTTACCCTCTTCCTTTACTTCATAGTTGTTCTATTCGAGTTTCATGCGATCTTATTGTCATATCTGTAAGTCACAAACTCACATGTAACATGTATGCAGGTTATAAAAAATTCTAATGGATGCAACCTTGCGGTTGACATATGGAGTTTAGGATGCACTGTCCTGGAGATGGCTACCTCAAAACCACCATGGAGCCAGTATGAAGGGGTCAGTATTAGACTTAAAAGATACAATGTATATTTGTTCTGCAATATAGATGCCTAATATGAGTTGAAAGTTGCATTTTTTGTTTACTCATGCTGCCTTGATTAGTTCTCACTGCAGTAAGTTGTTGTGCCCGATTATCTTCTTGTTCTTTAAGTTACTATCACATGTTTGTTTTGATATACCTGGACACATTCTTCATGCTGGGCATATATTTTTGTGCTACACATGCTTTCTTTTGAACTTCATGAATAGTTTTCTAGTCAATTAAAAAATATAGCGCAGTTTCAGCTTAAGATTGACCTCCAAAGCTCATTTACTTGCATGAAATTTTATGAAATATCGAAATGTTAAGACTTAGATATGAATTGAAGTAATCAGTTGACTGGTAAACAGAATTGAAGTAATCATCAATGCAACTTAGATACGAATATTCCCCCCCTTTTTTTGGTTACAGATTGCTGCAATGTTCAAGATTGGAAACGGCAAGGAACTTCCACCAATGCCAGACCATCTCTCAGAGCAGGGCAAGGACTTCATTAGAAAGTGTCTGCAACGTGATCCTTCTCAACGTCCCACAGCAGTGGAGCTTTTGCAACACCCATTCATACAAAATGGATTCTCACTTGAGAAATCAGTCCTCTCTGATCCTTTGGAGCATTTGGCTGTTATATCTTGTAAACCGAATTTAAAGGTACCACCCGAATACTGCTGTTGTAACTGACATATCATGAATAGCTGATTGTCTTCTTTTACCATTCTCTTGACCTGCTCACTTTGCTGGGCTTTCCTTGACCTTTCAGGTGTCTGGGCATACAAGAAATATCTCCTCATTGGGATTGGAGAGTCAGACAATTTACCAGAGAAGGGGCGCAAAATTTTCTTCAAAGCAAAGGTACTTCATTTCCCAAGTAATGCTTATTAATTTTAGAAGCACATGCCATTAATGTGTCCAAACGGTGCTTCAGCAAGCAGGATCAAAAACAAAAGCATTGACTATGCAAACTAAAGCCATCTTAGTTGGAAAAATGTTCCACAATCCACACTAGTCACATAGCAGGCAGACATCCTATGGTTTTCTACAGCTAAGCTCATGTTTACCAGGAAATGGATTTCTGGTGAACTTAGTTGTATCCGCGCATGAACACCACTGCCATCTAATTCTTATTTACTTTGCAGCGATATCCATATACGGAGCAATATATCCTGTCCAGTTTCTCCATGTGGAAGTCCTCTGCTAAAGTCAAGGTCTCCTCAACATACAAATGGCAGAATGTCACCCTCTCCTATTTCGAGCCCCAGAACTACCTCAGGTGCTTCCACACCCCTGTCTGGTGGTAATGGTGCTATTCCTTTTAACCACTTAAAGCAACCAACCCACAGCAACGAGGGATTTGTAATCTCATCGAGAGCCCCGGACGATCTCTTTCCCAACCGGCCTACAGATCCTACCCACGGGCAATTTGTTCGAGTGCATCAAGTTTCACAGGGGCTTCAGGAGAGGTTAGTATCTGAAGCTGACATTCTGAATCCTCAATTTGGAAAGAGATTTGGCAATGTCTTTGATTTACGTGATAGGCTGTCACCTTCTGAACATTTCACTCGTCATGCCTTTGTGGATCATGTGAAGCTAAATCCTTCACTGGACTTGACATCTGGTTCTCCACACCTTGGACTCAAGCATGCTAACTAATTATCAAGTATAAAAAGCCAGGTGGCATATTTTGGAGCTTGGTTAGGTAACTGGTGGTCTTTGGGCTGCTTTGGCCATTCAATGGCTGGAATTGTATCATAGTATGAGAAGGATCATTGATTTCTTTAGAAGATAACGGTTGGCAATGGATGGAATCTTTGTTGTCATCGTCACAGTTCAAGTCGACAAAGGTATGGCCCTTGTCATTACACAATCCATGGCTGATTGTTTTCATTCAATTACATAAAGTCAGGCTGTTCTACATCATTTGCTGCTTCAATGTTCTGTAGACACTTGGTAGCACTTGGATTGATAACTTGTTTTATTACCATGCTAGTGGCTATAACGGTATAACCATGTCTCTTAAAGGGCAAGGCAATATGGCTCAAAATGTTTTCTCCTGGGCCTGTATAATCATTTTTGGATTTTTATTTCATGAAGAAAATAATGATTTCTGCTCTGATATTTTTATGAGACGGTAGTCCTATTACATTTAATTGCCTGTACCGCGTGGCTTGTTCTGGATGGTTCTTTTTGGTGTAATTCTGAAGCTTTGCACCTGTTTGTAGCGTATAGATTCTCTCTCAGGTGCAGCAATCACACTGAGAGTTTCAAATTCACATTTGAACCTTTGCCCGTTGAACATTATACTTATTTCCAGGACAATGAATTTGTCTCGACCATAGTTCTTGCTAATTTTGTTCTATGAATAGCAGATGTCATCCATTCCTGTGCCAGAACAACTCGGCCTAGCATACAACTTTCAAATGGCGTGCTAACAAGTGTCAAATGACAGGACTGTATATTATGTTCCCTACAGACTGAAGGACCTAAAGTAGTAGTTCACCGCTTGTATACTCCTTTTGCCTTTATATGTAAGTTATTTTTCTATTTTTTCTTGGCGACCTGATGCCATTGTACAGAAGGAATCTCAATGAAGAGCCTAGATTTTGCACAGGAGAAACAGCCGAGAGCCATTCAGTACCCAATTTTTTTACAGACATATCTCACCCGTGGTTGAAGCTACTGCTGCTGCTGCTGCAAGTTAACTGCATACTGAGAGTATTTTGTAGCAGCACTCGGCCAATGAGCCAACTCATTCACTGTACCAGGTACTCTGGAAATTTATACAAAAGGATATGATCCTTAATTAAACTAGCTTGCCCCGTATGTATATTCTTTCATATGTGCCCCGTATGCTATCCATATGAAATCGTAGATAATACTCCAACCTTCTCGCGTTAGTACCGAATGGTGTGTTCTTAGAAGTTGCAACCGTGCTTATGCATGTGTTTTGGGGCAAAGATGGTGCCCTTGATGCAAAGGTTAGTTGCAATGTGACACCTGCTTGTTATTGTCAGGCTTTGGTGAACTAGACCATTTGGCATGTGTTGCGCGTTCTATCGTGCAATGGAGAGAATATCCAAAGAAATAGACCATTTGTTGACGTGTGTTGCGTGTCCTACCGTGCAATGGAGAGAATATCCAAATAAATAGAAGAACTCGTTATCAGGATAATGTAAACAACATCGTATATTGTATAGGTAATCTGACTGTCTGAGGAAAGCTCACACAGACATGTATAATGCACTCTACAGTATACAAAATCACACAAACTTTAAGAGTTACATGAACTTTTGAACATGAATATTCAGCATCAATATGAATATATAGTTTCACACTCAATTCACATGATCATAGATGTTACACGAATATTCTACTTACTAGTTCCGTGGCACTATGGTCACTGCATATGTAAGACAAATGGATATCCTTGGACGTCTGTAAGAAAGCTCTTGGATTTGCTCTAACGATTGTTCAGCAAGCAAAGTAATCCCTCCTATGAATAGAAATTTATATCCTCCTCCCAAACTGATCACGGATTCCACCATATTGCCTACCAAATCGTGACTTGTAAAAAAAGACATCCTAGTATATAACCAACATTTTTTCCTTTCTGTATAAGCTTAGCCTTGCAAGTTCCAAACGAACAATTTAAGCATTTGACGAACAATTCAAAGTGTATTTGCCGCACAATACCAACAACATAAAAATGATTGTTTGCAACCAAAACGTTGATTCAACAAAAAGGGCCTTGCAATGCCATGTTATCTGATATTTTTGTTGAATTGGTGATGTAACTCAAGCCACCTTCACAAATTCAGGCGACAGGAAGCCAATGACACCTTGCACATAATGCTACCATGCCTCTTCACGTTCCGGCCGTATCACCGCTGTCCGTCAGCCATTTTTGTAGGTGGGGAAAACACTCCTGACCGATCCCCAAATCGTTCATCCTACCTGAGCTAGTGAGCTCCACATCGCCATCTTCGACGGCAGCAGCACTGACGGCCGAACCACCATCCTTCCAACAGGACTAGGAGAGCACATTTGTAATTCCACAAACACAAAACATCTTGGAGGTGCTGTTGGCCTGAGTTTTCCCCTGCGGGTGGTTCGGCAGTGTGATCTAACCTCCCTTGTCCCCAGGTCGCGGCTGCCTGATCCCTTTTGCAGGCATTGGAGCGGTGCGTACAGAAGGCGTACATGTTCCTCGCATTGCTCTTCGTGGTGAGCCCGGTGTCCTGCTTCCTGTCCGCTGGTTTCAGTTCTGTCCTGCCGTTCTGCGAAGGAGACGTAGCCCTCATCCGAGCATGGAGGCCTTGCGATTCACTATCTGGAGTCTGGACAGGACATGGCTTCAACAAAACGGCCTTGCAATGCCCATGTTATCTGATACTTTTTTGTTGAATTGGTGATGTAACTCAAGCCACCTTCACAAATTCAGGCTTAAATTCAGGCGAAAGGAAGCCAATGACACCTTACACATAACGCTACCATACTGGCCTCTTCACGTTCCGGCCGTATCACCGCCGTCCGAGGGGCACCGGGGATCGATCGTACCAAGCCACCGTGCAGTGGTCGCAAACATGGTTCAAATGTAAAGAAAAGTGCAACCATCCCTTGGGAGTAAAAGGAGCATCGCAGCTAGGCAGCCTGCGATAACAAAACAATCAGCACGGCATGTGCCACTGTGTCGGTTTTGTAGCGTTGCGTTTAGGATCAGAGCACCCACCGCCTAGTTGGCAACGGGGGTGACGGAGTGAGGGGTGACTCATCATTGTCCTTTCCCATCACCACCAACCTCAATTTGCCAAGAAATTGCTTCATCCACAACCTGGTGTCCTCGCAGATATAGGCTGCATTGTCTCACGACAGAGTAGGATTGTCACTTAGCTGAACGGCTCAGAAAGAAGAGTTTCTACTCGTTCTATAGGAATTTTTTCAATGTTTTGTTGTTAATTGTCACTTAGCTAAATTTCTGAATGTTGTCTTTTAGTTAGTTTGTTGCTGATAGTTCAGTTTGTTTCGAGTCAAGTTTTGGCGCTAGGGAGAATCTAGCTTTTATAACTGTGGTGCTGTATAATAGTGGTGCTTGTTAACTCTGTTCATTTTCATCAATAGAACTGGGACATCATAGTTGGATGTCCTTTCGATCAAAAAATTGCAGAATTCATGCCTTTTCTAGTCCCCCATTCCCCTCATTTTTGGCAAATCTAGTCCTTCCCCTTACTCTATTTTTTTTTAGATTTGGCTCCTTCCTCACTACAGAAGGCGCTCTCCTACCCCAAGAGAGCGCCGCAGCCAGCGAGCCATGGGAGTAGCGTGGGAGGCGGCTGCCGTGGCCGGGAAGCATGGGAAGTGGGTGTCGCAGACTAGGAGAGCGGGAGGCGGGCTGCCGCGGCAAGGAAGCACGGGAGGGGGCCAAATCTAAAAAAAAAATGAGCAGAGGGGACTCGATTTGTAAAAAATGAGTGATAAACCTAGAAAAGGGTTGAACCCCAGAAAGGCAGCAGCTGGACTGAGCTCTAACAGGATGAGGACTTAATGTGCCCAATAACAGAAGCATACACACAATTGAGTACTGAAATCACAAGTCTGGGTTCGGATAAAGACAGAGCAGTACATCAAACTTGAAGAGAACTGTGAATGCCACAATAACATAGTACTATAGTAGGCATGGGAAACAACCACCCCATCAGAAGCAGCTTGCTCTTTGGATCGGCATATCAGAATAACATCACCAGCAGCTCAAGACCTGCTCTTGAATGGAATCGCTCTAATGACCACCTGGTGGTAGATGGCAGCCAGGGCAGCACCGATGAAGGGGCCAACCCAGAAGATCCACTGAAAACCCAAAAATTGGAGGGGTTAGCTAGCAATTTGTCAGTACCAATGCTCCATTATTTCCTCACTAATGATGTGAGTTTAACATGCAGTAATGGACACTGAAGTCAATGTCCTAGAAGGTAATTAAGTAGTTGCCTGCCACACCCAAGCAAGGCTTTCAGCATTTCCCTTAAGATGAGGATAGGCTTTCCCATAATTAAATAACCAACAAATGATATCGCATCACGCTTGCACCTCTAGAAATCAGCTACAGCCACTGAATTATTGCTGGTATTGACTACTGTCACTTTTTTTTTTACTTGGAGTGAATTAATCACAAATTCACACCAGCCGGTTAATCAGACTAGACCTCACAATTTCACATCAGTTAATCAGACTCACAATTTCACATCAGTGAGACGAAGATTTTACTGCTGTCAAGTGTCAACTACAACACTACAATATATATAGCTTGGTGTTTGCAATAAATGTAAAGTTACTGACCACCACTACCACATGACTGGAACCAGTGAAAATATTTCAGGGAAGGAGAGGGAGAAGGGGGCCGGTTTCAGTTCACTCACATGGTCATCCCAGGCATGGTCCCTGTTGTAGATGATGGCAGCGCCAAGGCTCCTTGCTGGGTTGATGCCGGTGCCGGTGATGGGGATGGTGGCCAGGTGGACAAGGAACACTGCGAACCCAATTGGCAGTGGGGCAAGGATCTGTCCATGCCACAGATACAGCAGGTAATCACCATGTCAGCTCGTTGGAAATCAACCTTGACCTAGTGCTTGCATGTATGTAGCTAGCTAGCTAGAACGTGTGCGCACGAGATACAGAGGCCATGCACGGAGTGGAGTAGTGCGGCCGATGGACTCGTGCGTGCGAGACCCGTTGTGGGTTTATTAGTTCGAGATAGATGCATGCATCAAGGTAATTAATTACGTGCATGTTAAGTGTTGGCGTGTGATTAAAGAGTTAGTGGTTAGTCCATTAGATAAGCGTGAGTCGATTTGCTATGAGCAAGGGCCAAGGGGTCGATCTGTGGAGTTGCACTCACAGGAACATGGGAGTCCCTGGCGTTCCTCTTGGCGTCGGTGGCGGAGAAGACGGTGTAGACGAGGATGAAGGTGCCGACGATCTCGGCACCGAGGCCGTCGCCCTTGGTGTAGCCGGGCGCGACGACGTTGGCGCCGCCGCCCTTGCTCATGTACAGCCCCTGCTGGAACCCCTTGACCACGCCGGCGCCGCAGATGGCGCCGAGGCACTGCATCACGATGTAGAACAGCGCCCTGATCAGCGAAAGCTTCCTCGCCAGGAACAGCCCGAAGGTCACCGCCGGGTTTATGTGCCCGCCTGCAGTTGCGAGTTGCGATGACATCTTCCATTAGCATGCACGCGAGTCAATAAACACGGGAAGCCGCAAGAAGCAGAGAGGAAAGCACACAGTAGAGACAGGTCAGTGGGGTGCATGGGAGTACTGTACCGGAGATGCCGGCGGTGCAGTAGACGAGGGCGAAGATCATGCCGCCGAAGGACCAGGCGATGCCCTGGATGCCGACGGTGGCGCACTTGGAGGGGGAGTTGTTGACGCCCATCACGGTGAGGATGGTGATGTAGAGGAAGAGGAAGGTGGCTATGAACTCGGCGATGCCGGCGCGGTAGAAGGACCAGGACTTGAGCTCCCCGGGCTCGAACAGCGGGGCTGGCGGGGGCTCCTTGTAGTCCTTGTCCTCGCCGGCGCCCTGCGCCGCCGTGCCGATGGGCTGCCGCTCCGTGAACTTGTTCGCGCCGAGGCGGACGTCCTCCTCCTTCCCCTCCATGTCGCCTCCTCCTTCCCTTGTTGCAGCAGCCGAGCTCCTAGCTAGCCACTTGAGCTGGAACGAAATTAATGAGACGCGTCTCGTGTGTTGGTGTGAGGGTTGAGTGAAGAGTCTTATAGGGGCAGGCCAGCCATGGTGGCCGGGGTTTGGAGCCGTCGTGGAGGTGGTTCGGGAAGGAGGTGGCCCGGTGATGGGTGTGGGGACGGTGACAGGGAGGAGGAGCGGGATGATGGTTGTTGTCTTGCCACTGCAGCTAGCTTTGGTGTTATCCGCTACGTGTCTAACGTTTAAACTCATTTCTGGATCGATCCGTGAAATGCAATCAGCTGCATGCATGCGCTCTCTGTAAAACACACACCAATATTAATTGCTACCATCACGGTAACCTTAACGGTTCTCCTGTTCTACATATGCAGTAATCGCACGAACGAAATATATGGAATTCTTGGAAACTCCCGCGCTCCAAACAGGACCTTAAACTTTGAATTTGCTACGTGCTAGTGCGCTAGTGTATCGCCCCGTAGTGCTTATAAGAAAGGCAGCAAAGCAATTGTAGGGCATGTGTCGGCTAAATGGCATAGGATTATTCTTAATTTTCGTAGATTTGCTGTGGCTCGTGAAGGCGTGATTTGATTAGGAAATGAAAGTTTGGGGATTCGATTGACAAACCAAGGATAATTAAGGCTATCGGAGCAAGATTTTTTTAAAAAAAGATTTGGTAGGAGCTCTGCCTTTCGTGCAAGAGTAGGAGAAGAAAACACACCAGTTCACAGAAAAGTTTGGAGCCAAACAAAAGCCCAGGGGAGGCTGAACGTCCCCTGAAAGAGAACATCTAAAGAACGCACAGCTAACTTAAGGAATTAAAACTTGAAACTAGAGGCTGAGAGCCAAAATGCAGTATCGGAGCAAGATTAATTGATCCATGTATATATGAACAAGTTTAAGGTTGAGAACAGAAACATAAACAGGTGAAATTTATGGTATTCTTAATCTTTTGTTTTTTCAGACTCTTTCTTACTAATCTTTTGTTGCATCTTTTTTCTAGCTCTCTTGCCCAGGATAGCACGAAGACAACGACGGGGAAAAGGAGGAGGAAAAGTAGGACTTGCATCATGTACTATTGCACTTGTATGCAGCTATTGTTTTAGTTCGCCTTCGATTATTGCTGTCCTGTTCTTATTGTCAGTACGAGTTCTTGGCTTCCTGTGTTTTGTTGCATCTTATATGCCCTTGAACAGTGACAAAAAACCGTGCAAATAGTTAAAGATAATGGTATCCTTTTGTTGTTGGTGGTGGTGTCATTGTTTCAGCAAGTCTCAATACTGAACACAATTTTCTTGCAAGGGAAGGACCGATCATGACAGTGAATTAATTGGATGGGTGATGTTACACGGACCTAATTCGCTAGGCTTCACCATCAAGTCTCTTCCATACTCGTCTATCTATCCATTGGAAAGGTTAGCAACATCCCCACCATGTAATGCATATCTCAAATTTTGGCTGCTTTCACCGTGCTATCCGTCAGAAAAGAGTGAGCACAAAGCTCGCATGGTAGAGTCAGCTGCAAGGAAGTACTTATTACTCTGAAAAAAGAAACCGTGCAGCCGTTTATCAGTCTTCAGCAGTTTAGTTCAGGGCCCCGTCTGGGAGTTGGGCCGGCACAGTACGGGCTCAACGGGCTTCAGGCCACGGCGTGCTGTGCTGATCTGATTCGCCTACAGTAAGGCTCAGGCATGCCTAGGGCACGCCGTGCTGTCGCCATACCATATCGGTCCAGGTCTTGTTCTATTAAACGTGTGGAGTCGTAGATGTCACCACCGTCGATGCGTTGGCGTGGACGACAGCAAGGACGAGGAGCGAGCATTGATCGCCGGCGAGGATCTGATACACAAAATTATTTAGAAAAAAAACAACTAAAATTTATTTATTCATTGGGGGAAAAAGACCGCTGCATTTGGCCCTGATGTGGTGAGGATTGTTGAAATTCGAAGCCGTATTCTTCCTCGGGATGGTCGGCGAAGTTGGTGGTGCAGTGTCGTAAGGCCGTACCCGACGATAGTGTGACTGAAGGTTGCTGGATTTGGTACCAAGGCGACGGAGGATGTGAAGGAGGGGATGGCGTTGGACGATAGGAGGGGGTGGCAGTGCGGGAAGGAAGCATGGATAGAGGAGGGCGAGATGAGTGATAGAGGTACGTGGAGACAACGACTGTGCCGGATGGGTCATGGGAGGAGGCGAAGGGTAGAGGTAGTGTTTGCTGATAGGCTGGACCGTTAGGGTAAGATAGTGTATAATGTGGTAGGCTGTAGATATGATGTTTTGTACGAAAGGATTGTTTTTATGCTGTGTTGCCTATCGTGCCGAATTTTTAGACCTATCATTCGTGCCATACTAGCTCGAACCGAAGATATCTACGACGTGTCATGCTCGGCGGCCGTGTTGAGAGTTAGCCCAAAAGGACACGGCTTATTGCACAGGTCTACCCCAACTAGTCGGCACTCGGCACTCGCTAGAGAGGAGAATGATTGGTGTCGATTTTATTCGGAATGGAACATTTAGCCAATTAGTAAGCATGCAGGAGTAATTAAAGTCTTGTAGTATACTCCTTCCTAATTTTCGTCGCCAGAATTTCAGATCAACGCGTGAGAAGACCGTTGCAAGAGAATAGCCTTCTTCTACCGTTCTGGCCTGTTGAGACTTGAGATCACTTGTTTTCGTTGTTTTCAGCAACAGTAGCAACGCACAGCTTGCGCGCGCCGCAGCACGGCGGCCTCACCAACGCTCGCCCGAACTGGCCATATCTCTTCGTATCTCCCACCACCGGCCATCTCATCTGTACCACGGGTTGTACCGGCCAACTCTAGCTAGGGACGGCGCGGCCTACGTGACGTTCCTTTCCACCGCTACGACCAATAGCTACCAATAAGTTATAGTATTTAGATACTGGTGCGGTCTTAAAAATAGAGTCTTGATAATTGCTTTTTATTATAATATATTTATAAAACACAATAAAATTATAGTATTATGAAAGTACTTTTTGAGATAGATCTACTTATATGATTTTAATGTATCTAATTTAAATATTTAAAAAAGAAATTGATGGTTAAAATTTTGAAAATTAGGCAGTATGTACCTATATTCGAAACGATAATTATTTATGAACGAAGAGAGTAGCCGGATTTATTTGTAGCCTAGTGATTGATTCCAGCGAGGACTTGACGAGCTTAAGCTAGGAAGGAAATCATAAACAAGGCTATCGAAAGGCTTAACGAGCACCACTCAACCACTGCCGGTTTGGAAACTCTGAAGCTTGTTTCGCTGGTTGGTTGGTTGCAAACAACTATTGGAGAGGGCAACATGATGCGTTCAATAATACTAGCTTATGAAAGGAATGTTTTGCTTTGCATATCCAAATCCAACCGGACGGGCGTCATTCCTCTCGTCTGTATTGTATCTAGCGTGAGTTCCAGGGGTTCTATCTCCCAAATTCAACGGTTTACTCCAAACTTATGTATGCCTCTCGGATGTGACATTTAAAAAGCAGTGTAAACTTAGGGCTTCGTCTATGGATTTAGAGGCAGCTTACCATGCAGCACCATCCTTATATACAATAGCAGTCTGTGACAAAAAAAAAATCGAGATATTTCACCATCTTTGCGAGGTACCAAAATTTACATCGAGATATTACTTAATAGTATAAAATATTTAGATGATAAAGATACCACCTTTTGGTACACCTTAGTATTATATCAATAAAAAATTTGGCACTGGGTAAAAAGTCTTACATAATTTATGGAAAAAAAAAACGGAAAGTTGGAATCAATTTGGTACATGACGACTGATGGGGCTGCATACAAGTAGCGTATAGCAGCAGCCTGCGATGTCATGTGCCGTGCTTATCCGGATGCTACGAACCGTGAAGCATGTGAGGACAACTCACCGCTGCCTCCCGGGCCCCGCGCTTCTCTACCTGCACCAGTCTGCCACGCACGAGAGACAAGTGCCCCACTCCCAAGTCCCAACCACCGATCGGCTCAGCTCGGTGCCTCCGCCTGGTCAGAACGTACGGCGAGAGAGCCTCGGAGTTCGGAGCAGCCGCGCGCGCGAGCGGGTTCGGGATTCAGATTGCGTGCCGGGCTTGCTCTTGCCTGAAGTTGCACAGCTGCATGATTGGAGTAAGAGATAACTGAAGATGCAGAGGTAACCGAAGATTATGTTCAGTTAAGGCTTTGTCGTTCTTTACCGTAGGTAGCATATTAGGGGTATGGTTGTTACTTCTGTTAGAATATGTATCTAATCTGTAATTCTCAATTGTAATAGTTCTGATTATAATGATCTTTGAGTATAAATATACATGGAACTCGAGAAGTTCCTTTTGCGGCAAATACATCTAAATTTTACATGGTATCAGAGCCAGTTCTCGATCAAACAGATGACATCTGTGGCGACCCACACAATTAACCTCTAGATAATTATTGTGATGTTGCCATTAATTTCGAGTTAATTACAATGGTCTGGACATATTTAATTAATAAATCATCGAGTAAACCCGACGTTTTATTAATTAATACGCCATTTCAGAGTGTTACAGCATAATAATAATTAGAGACTTCAAAGGAACTTTATTACATTCCACATACGCAGTACCATCTTGCAGTTCTTCACCTGTCTTATTATATAATTTATAATAAAAGTTTCATATAACATGTATTATACTAATTAACCTAGAGTACGAGGGCCTGTGTTGTAAGGGCCGCTACTCCACCTAGTCCTCTGGGTCGTCCTCTGCCACCTCATCACCCTGGTCCTATGGGTGACCATCCTCCCACTCCTCACGGAGCCTCCATAACAATCATAATCTAAGCAAGGAGGGAATTACAGAAGAGTGAATACAAGATGTACTCAGCAAGCATTAGTAACAAAGGTGTGTTTGTGAATTTTATCAACCAGAACCCTCACCATTTCCATTCCACAACTCATAACTCAAATCCATTTATCCAAACTAGGTTTTATTAGGAAACCCTGGAGTTCAATTTTTTATTGCAAAATTTGTACTAGCACTCGTATATGAGGCATAATTAACTTCCGTAGCCTCCAGTCTAGGAGACACGCACGAATTCATGATTTTATACCTGCGTAGGTTTTGTACCACTTTACCCATAATGCACTTGACCGCAATCGAGAACCCAGAATGTTTATCACTACTTTGGTATTTAATCTCTAACCCTGGCCCCTTCCAGTTGTACGCTATACTGATTCGACGGCACTAAGATCTGAGTTAGCCAGTTGTACCTCATAACAACATCAAAGGTACCCATATATCCTGACCACTATCAGTTGTGCTACAATGTGAATCAGTGGTACTAAGACATTAGGGTAGCCAGTTGATCTTTGTCACACAGTTAGGAAATGCTCCTCCAATGGCTTTAGAATAAGCGCCCTGGTAACTCAGCTGCAGTTGATTACCGATGATAACTATTACCAGTTATTAAACATGTACTTCATTGGGCATCCGGCAATCCCAGCTTAACACATCTTACTTACCCAATGTGGAGATCAAACACCATCATAGGACAACCTTTTCTGGTTGCTTCCACACACTATAGTTGATACGAATCAATACGGCTCATTGCCCGAGTATAGTGGTTTTATCCTTATATTACATCCCTATGTAGAGGGCCCTACCAACAATCTCAATCATGGCACCCTCTACCCACCAATTAACAACTCACCTCGACTTCACCTGTCGGTTGAGTTAAAATACCAATTTCAACTGCACTCGCAGTTGTATGGTCGAGGATGCGCCTAGGGGGGGTGAATAGGTATTTATAAAATTCTAATTGAGAATTCACTCTAATAAACCATATGTCAAAATCTAAATAAATTACAGAAGCGTAAACTACGGTTTTGGCAATTTAAGCCTAAAACAACTAGGCTCACAAGTACACTAACTAAATTAAGTCTCTACACAAGAATTGCTATGTTGATCAAACAAACTATACTAAGCGATTCTATATACAATCAAGCAATAGATAAATATGCAATAATGTAAATGCTTGAATGTAAAGAGACAAGTGACACACCAGCTTTTTACAGTGGTGTTCGGAGACTTGCCGGTCTCCCCTAGTCCACGTTGAGGAAGTCCAACTCACTTTGGACCGGCTCACTCACTTGAGGCTTCCACCTCAGATCCACTCGTGGTAGATTTTTACCCCTTTGGGTAGGCTAATCTCTAACCTTCACAAACTTCATCAAGGCTTCTCACAAACCTTGAGAGCTCCCGCGCACGGCGCTCCTACGCAGTCTAGGAGGCGGCAACCTCCAAGAGTAAAAGGTCAAGCACTCCGCTTGAACTTCACCTAGCGCAACACATGCGCTTCCAGTGACTCCTAAGTGCAACACATGCACTAGGATCTTTTCAATCACACACTAATTGCAACACATGCAATTAGTCTCACTCTTGAGCTCAAAAACCAAATTGAGATGTGCAACACATACAACACTCTCTCAAGAACTCACACAAACTCAAACACACTCAAGAATGCAGCAACAACAAACAAATGCCTCCCCAAGGGGTCCTTATATAGCCCCATGCCAAAACTAGCCGTTGGGGACGAAAACCCTGAAAAACTCGGCATTTGCGGTACTACCGCGGGCAAAAACCCAATAGTACCGCCCCTCAGGCCAACGGCTAGAAAACTAGCCGTTGCACAGCAAATGCGTTAGTAACGTCATGTAAAATGCGGTAGTACCACTATTTCAGTACTAAAATAGTCATAACTTTTTAATCTGAAGTCCGATTTAGGCGATCTTGGACTCCATAGAAAGCTTATCAAGAGGGCTACAATTTTCACCCTTTCCCAAGATTTAATCACCCATACATATTTTCAAAGAACACAAAAACTCCAATTATTACACTCTTTGAAAATATATATCGACAACTAAATAGCGGTACCACCGAACCAGCGGTAGTACCGGCCTTTGAACCACGGTAGTGCCATAATTTAAACTCAGATAAAAACATACTTCTGTAAAATAACTACCGCTTCACAAAACCCGGTAGTACCGGCTTTGGCTTGTGTGAGGGAAATGCTCTCTGGTTATGTTGCTTGATGGCTTGTGTGTGGCCTGAACTGAAGCTTGCTCTCTCTTTTTTTTATGGTCGAAGGCCCTAGAATGCTATGTGCTATCCTTTAAACACAGTGGTTCACGGTTATCTCAATGACTATTCTCTATTTACTGTTTGACTCATGGTAAAATATTTTCTACCGCGTGATATTTCCCAAGTACACACATCTATGGCTTAAACAAATTTGTATATTACCGAGTGATGCTAGTAAGTCGCGAGAGGTGCCGAATTAGCCCTTGGACAATATTTGGTATCTCATTGCGCGATACAAAATTTTCGGGCTGACGATAATTCCTAACTCAATTTAGTTTACTTAATTTATTGCTCTGGTTTCAATCTAATGCATACATACATTTTTTTTCCAATGTAGGATTTAGAATTTGAGGATTCAAGGAACCATGAAGCTTTACAATTTCATTCTTGTATTCTCTTTATTTTGGGGATATAATATTCATTCATGTAACTGCAATTCAAAATTTGTAATCGAGATTCTTTGATGTTGAAACTAAATTTTCTACCTTCACTTTGTATTGACCGATTGGTATTATTAGTTTAATGATGATTTATTTTGAATTTGATCAGATGGTTTGTGCACTCATATTGTTTTTAACCATTTTGTTGATTGATCACTAATCGCTTTTATTGTTTCAATTAGTCTATAATTAGTCGGGTTATTTCATCATACCCTTCTTAGAAAGGATTTCATCCTCGAAATTAGGTTTACCTAAAGAGATGAGGATAAGTTTCACGAATATTCTCTTCTTTTTCCCATGTCGCTTCTTTGAGAGAATGATGTTTCCATACAAATTTACAGAAGCGGGTCGATCTCTTTCTAAGATGACAGTTTTCTGTGGTTAAGATTTTAATTGGCCTCTCTTCATAGGTAAGATCAGATTGAAGTGGGAGATGGAGATCAGTGATATGGTAGGATGTTTCTTGTAGACAAGCTCTGAATTGCGATATATGAAAGACATTATGGATTTTTGATAGTTGTGGAGGAAGTTCCAATCGATATGCTGATGTTCATTTCTGTTCTAAGATCAGGAATGGTCCAATATAATGGGGATTCAGTTTTCTCTTAATTCCAAATCTATGTATTCCTTTCATAGGTGATATCTTTAAATACACATGATCACCTGGTTAAAATTTTAAGTCTCTTCTAAGCTTATCAGCATAGCACTTTTGTCTGCTCTGGGCAATTTCTAGCCTCTCTTGAATAAGCTTTATCTTTTTTATCATTTTGACGAACTAAGTCAGGCCCTATTAAAGATTTCTCTCCAATTTCATACTAACAAATTAGGGATATGCACTTTCTACATATAATGCTTCATATGGGACCATCTGTATACTAGCTTGATAGCTATTATTATAAGCAAACTCAACTAAATGCAGATGTTTATCTCAAGTGTCCTCAAAATTCAATACACATGCCCTCAACATGTCTTCTAAAATCTGATTTATCCTTTCAGTTTGTCCATGTGTCTAAGGGTGGTATGCGGTACTGAAATTTAGTTTGGTTCCTAATGCCATTTGCAGACCCTCCCAAAATTTTGAGGTAAAGATAGATCCTCTATCAGATGTGATAGTCTTTGGTACTCCATAAAGAGTAACTATTTTCTCAATATAGATTTTAGCTAGTTTGAGTGTAGAGTATTTCTGATTAGTGGCAATGAAATGAGCGGATTTTATCAATCTATCTTCAATTACCCATATGGAATCCTTTTTGGCTTGAGTTCTGGGTAATCCTATAATAAATTCCATATAGATATCTTCCCATTTCAATTCGGGTTTTGAAGAGGTTGAAGTAATCCTGCCGGTTTTTGATGTTCAGCTTTCACTCTTTGGCAGGTATCACATCTACTAATGTATTCTGCTATTTCTCTTTTCAAACCTTTCCACCAAAAATATTCTTTCAAATCTCTATACATTTTTGAGGATGTATAGTATATAGAGTATCATAAGCTTCTTCAAAAATTATTCCTTTTATTTCTGGATCATCTGGTACAAATATTCTTCCATGGAGTCTTAAACTTTGTTTTTTATCTATCTCAAATTCTGAAGGTTGTCCAGACTGAATTTTTTTAATCTAGGTTTGCTATTGGACGGCTTTCTCGATTATAGGGGAAGATCTAACTAGCCTGGCTTACTTTCTAGCCTATCAACCTGCTCTGACATACCCTTCTAGCTTACTTGAAAGGAGAGTTGTTTCTATTGTATAAAAGTATCGATTAAAGAAAGGGATAAAAAGACATACATTCGCTCGGTTTTAGCGTAGTTTTGATGTTTCCTTCTATTCATAATATAAGAAAGAGGTTATCTTTTAGCTCTAGGTCCAACTTATAGATAGGGTACTACTTGACCTTAGGATCAAGGGAATAGAATCTCCTTAGGATAAGCCAGAGAATGGATCAGTCGGGCGAAGTAAGTGATATGATATCCAGGATTCGAAATTCAATGCCCGGGGAAGTCTAAGAGGATAAAGGAGAATTTTCTTTTAAAATAATATCTTTTTTATTCAAATTGCAAAAATATATTCGATGTAAAAAATTTACAAAAATATACCTCTGTCGCCATTTCAAATGACAACAGAGACCGTTTTGTCGCGGATTGAATTTGGCCGACGGATTATTTTGTCGTAGATTCATTTAGTCGACAAGGTTGAGGTCTCTGTCACCATTTGAATTGGCGATAGGTCTGGCGACAGAGGTATATTTTTGTAAATTTTTTGAATCAAGGTATATTTTTGCAACTTGAATAGAAAAGATATTATTTAAAAAAAATCGATAAAGGAGGATGTTCCCAAAGAATAAAACTTTTTTCGTCGCACGGATGCCTGCGACTGCGAGGGCGTGTCTAACGCTAAGTCACGGGCCGCCAAAACTCCTCACGGGCTGGTCGGCTCAGGCCGGCCAACAAACGAAGAGAAAACACGCATGTTTGCTCGCCGGACCAGATCAGCCTGAACAAGAAATCTCTCGAGTTCTCCGAGCCGAAATTGCTTGCCGGACCTGCTTCCCGCCGGCCTTGGACGGCCGCCCAACACAGCATGCATCCCGATCCCGTTGACATAATTGGCCTGACTGACATGCCATGCGAGCGTCGGATTCGGATAAATCACGGTCGGATTAGGATAAATCACGGCCATTCCTGGCCCCCACGCACAGTTCGCAGAACGCCCCAGTCAAAACAACTGTCGCTGCCGCAGGTTTACACGCTACCACCCACGCCCCTCTTCCTCTGCAATCCCACTGACAGCCGGGACCCGCGCTCCTCGCTCGTCATCGGCGTCATGCCACAGAACCGCCGCGAGTTCCCTAGCCGCCGCCGGCCACTCCGTCTCCTTTGACCTTTCCCCAACCGAAACCAACCAACCCACCAACCCCCTAGCCGTCGGTCTCCGCCCGACGAGATCGTGTCTGAGGCCACGTACAAATGGAGATCCGCCCCTGTGCCACCCACGCCTTCGCATCCCCCGCTTCAGCGCGCGGCACGGCGCCCTCCCCGCTGCCGCTCTCTGGTTCCGTGAGTAACTTCGCATGAATTTTCGCTTGCAATTTTGGAGTCTATTATACTTCAGCGTGGTGACCAGTTCTGCTGTACCTGTACGGCCTGTGATGTGATAACTGAGAACCATGTGCTTGACGCGCTGCTGATGATTGACGCTGCCTGCAGATTCAGAAGCCACTGCCCGGCAGCGCCATCTCCGTCTCCGGACGAGGCCCTGCCGCGAGGAGGAGCCGGTGTTCAACTCTGATGACGACGGCATACAAGTATGACAACTTAACCCGGTGTTCTGCGCACTCTCGTTTTCGTTTTAAGTACACTAGGCCCTCCTACTGCTGCTAGTAGCAATTTTAGCATGTTTAAAAAGAAGGGATATTGATTGATGCTGATGCTGGTGCTGGTGTACAAGAGACACGATTAACAAAAACGGATGTACCCGTGAAGGAAAAGAGATTGTTACTGTTAAGGATATATTATCTGTTATAGATAAGTCCCTCATGTACTCTATATATTGTGACCATTGGTCTCATATTGAATACAAGTTCTATTCATAACATAGTATCAGAGCCCTAGGTTTTTAGATCTAATCTGCTGCCTCGGGAGGAGGAGACTCCCGAGGCGGCACCTGCACGGCTACACTGCACGCCGGCCATCGACATCTGCCGGTCGCACTGCTGCCTATCCGTCGTCCGGTCGCCGCCACCGTCATCTGGCCATCGTCATCCGGCTGCCGCATCTGGTCACCGCCGATCTTCAGGCCGCTCCATCTGGTAGTCGCCCGCTCTGGTCATCTTCGTCCAGCCGCTGGTCATCATCGCCTGTCGCCAATCCCCTTCATCGCCGCTTGCCCGACCGAACCGGTCGTCGTCGCTCCTCATCATCGCCCGGCTCTCGTCCGCCTGGCCACCCGGCCGTCATTCACCCGGTCGCGCTCACATCCGCCCGGCCGATCTGCGCCGATGCCGCTCATCTCCGGCTGTCGCTCGGGCTGGCCCAGCTCCTGCGCGATCTAGTCGGACTCCAATGCCAGCTACTCGGACTTCAATCTCTATAAAGATCGCTGGCTCCAGAAACTTGATTTCTTTTCAAGTCTCATTGGCTTCTTTACTTCTAGTCCTTTGGCTGTTTGGCTTTCAAGTCCGTGAAGCAATTTTTGTGTCCGGTCCAAGGTCTCAAGCCTCGGTCAAAGCTCCAGCGAATTGTCAGTGCATAAAAAAAAAAAGTGGTCGTCTTACATGATCTTCTTCGGGGACCATTTTCGTTCCTCGCTGCCCAGTTCGGTCGGCTCAGCTTCGGTTCTTTTCAGCTAAGCTCGGCTCATTCAGCATAGCTCTGTCATCTTGGCTTGATGGCTTTCGGGCTATTGCTTTTTAGTGCTGCGGCTAGTAATTCATAATATTTTCCTTAGTCTTCCGTTGCGTCCATCCAAGTCTTTAGCATCTTGATTCTGTCGTCGCTTGGCTCTTTTATTGGCTTGGCTCATTCTGTCAACTCTTATTACCTTGGCTCGGCTTCGTTTTGTCGACCTCGTCGGTTCTTCTTCGTCAACTATTACCGTCGGCTCTTCTTCGTCGACTCGGCTCTACCTTCGACTTCTGTTCGTCGATTTGGCTTCTTCGTCGACTTTTCTTCACCGACTCGGTTCTTCGTTGACTGTTCTTCATCACCTCGATTTTTCAAGAGTTACATACTATGACGACTACTTCAGGACTATGACTTTGAATTTTCCCTATTTTAGTTCAGCCCTTCCAAATGCAATGCTATTGCATACCCTTGCATTTGTGGGGGGGGGGTGTTAAGGATATATTATCTGTTATAGATAAGTCCCTCATGTACTCTATATATTGTGGCCATTGGCCTCATATTGAATACAAGTCCTATTCATAACGGTTACAATGCACCTATTTGATGAAACGGACTGGCAAAAAGGAGTGATATTGACAGTACAGTCTACGATATAATGTCAAAAGTTTACTAGCTACAAGGAGAAAAAAAATGAAGAACCATGGTGGCTAATACCCAGTATAGTACTATGCACAACTCGTTGCTGAGCTTAGTTGTTCCGTTGTGGGCATTTCCTGTTTGCTGGATTTTGTTCATGTGAGCTGAATGTTTCAGCACAGGAACCCCGGACCTGGTCGACTTCAACTGGGAGACTCTTGGATTCCAACTGGTGCCCACGGACTTTATGTATATAATGAAATGTTCTTCAGATGGGGTGTTCACCAAGGGTGAATTGGTGCCATATGGGCCAATCGAGCTGAATCCAGCTGCTGCAGTGTTGAATTATGGTCAGGTTTGTTTACCTCCGCTATCTGCCTTGAAGAATCACTGTTCGATTGATGAATAATGGTTTACCAAAATAGCCTTGTTGGTTTCACATATGCAGGTTGCTTTCTTTTGCTCCATTCTGTTGAAAAAGCTATAATATCCTTCTGAAACATCTGCAGGGATTGGTTGAAGGTCTCAGAGGACATAGAAAAGAGGATGGGTCAGTCCTGCTTTTTCGCCCTGATGAAAATGCGTTCCGGATGAGAGTAGGTGCAGACCGGTTATGCATGCCTGCACCAAGTATACAGCAGTTCCTAGAAGCTGTAAAGCTTACTATTTTGGCAAACAAGCGTTGGGTAAGTACATTTGTTCTTGAACAATGATATCTGACGCATCTCTCCTTTCTCATAGGTTATGTGCTCCATTGCAGGTACCTCCTACTGGCAAAGGTTCATTGTATATCAGACCGCTGCTGTTTGGAAGCGGGGCTATCCTCGGTGTTGCACCTGCCCCGCAGTATACATTTGTTGTGTTTGTTTGCCCTGTTGGGCACTATTTCAAGGTTGCCAAATTTTAATTGCTTCTTTCCTGCTTACCCTTGGTATGTCTGGCTGTGGCTATAAGATGTTGTCTCCTTTACTTTCAGGATGGCTTATCTCCAATTAGTTTGTTAACTGAGGAAGAATATCACCGTGCCGCACCTGGTGGAACCGGTGATATAAAGACAATTGGAAATTATGCTTCGGTAATGCACCTGTCTCTACAAGTGTGATTTATACTTTATTCATCTGATCCTTAACTTCAGTTTCAGTACCCTCCTAGAGGACACACTAATATAAATCTTTGCTCCGTGGTTCTCTGCATATGAGTTTGGCTTCCAATATTTTTATTACGATTGGCCCCACCTTTTATGCTACTGTTGTGCTGCTAAATGCAGTCTCAATACTGATTTGGTCTAGAAATGTTAATTACTAGTAGCTTTCATCCACAACATTTGATGCATATAAATGCCTATCTTGGGCTCTCTTGTTTGATAAGATTGCAACATTATTCTTGAGGCACATAAAGATCATGGAGAACATTGACGTATGTACATGAGATTCCTGATGTTTTCGCTTTTTTTATACCTGTATTCAGGTTGTTAATGCTCAGAAAAGAGCCAAGGAGAAAGGTCATTCTGATGTTCTATACTTGGATCCCGTTCATAAAAACTTTGTGGAGGAAGTTTCTTCCTGTAATATATTCATGGTGACGGTATGTACATTGAACTTTGTTCAAATTGACCTCCTTTTGCAAGTGTATCTAGGAAAAATACCAGTGAAGCAATTTAGAGTATAGTACACTTTCGGAGTTTCTTGAACAAACAGAACAATTGTCAGATGCACAATATCATCGTCCTCTAAAGCGCTATTAGCTAGCTTATCTGTAAATCTTTCAGGAGTAGCTAGGAATAGTTGATTGTCTAGAGCTGCTCCAAACGGAACACATGTTCTATTGTTCGCATTATTTTATTATTACTTTGGTCTGAGTGCTACAATTGCTTTTTTCTGACAGGATAATGTTATTTCTACTCCACTATTAACGGGAACAATTCTTCCAGGAATCACAAGAAAAAGTATAATTGAAATTGCCCGAAACCTTGGATTTCAGGTAACTTAAACAGGGATGTTCGTCTTCTTCTCACACTGTCTTTGGAGTAACAATACGAAATATGAACATGATCTTTTGCCTTTTAACATACTGTGTATGCCCTTTCTTTGTCAGGTTGAAGAGCGCCTTATTACAATAGATGAATTGCTTGACGCTGATGAAGTCTTCTGTACTGGGACTGCCGTTGTACTATCACCTGTTGGTTGCATAGTGTACCATGGAAGAAGGTAGGTACCTTAGCCTCCAAGCAGTTTTTTTTATACCAGTGCTATTTGAATGTTTGAGAAATGACTATAAACTAGGGAATTAGAATAGGACAGGTAGCATCAAGTGCTAAAAGCTTATGAAACTTGGCATTTCAGACATGTTGCCCGTAGAAATATGAGTAAAGTGCATAATAATGGCATTTCATGGTGTCTGTATTAATCAATTGGTTTCATTAAATTGCTGTTCCTGGCATACGTGTTCTCCCATTATTCTCCTGCTTTCATCATTTATCCTATTGTCATACAAAATCTGCAATTACCAGCCGACGCAATACTGAAAAAATGGGCTCCTCCATATCATCAAATAATTGCTATTCCTTTACGAAAAACAATCAATTCTCATCGATCCCATGCCAAACTACAGGGTGGAGTATGCGAGCCAGAAGGTCGGAGCTGTGTCTCAGAAACTCTATTCAGCTCTTACAGCTATCCAGAAAGGCGCTGCGGAGGACAGTATGGGATGGACTGTGCAATTGAATTAGCAGCTTTATCATCTGAATGGTCTTGACAAGCTCCTCAGTCTGTCACACAGTGCCGTTGTGCTTAGCAACAATAATGCAATTCATCAAACTCTCACCCAAGACATCTTGCCTTGGCATAATATATAGTAGAACCACTTCTCGTGAAGATACACAGACAGCATAGTATTAAGCTGGGCCTAGAGACGAAGAAACAGCTTTTGTTTTCTCTCATTTTCTTTCCCATTTGGATTGACCGCACTGTCAGTGTAAAGTGTTCCTAGCTTGCATCCCAGGCCCTGGGTCCATAACTTATCAGCTGTCTCCCTGATATAGTGATATGTATTCAGGACAAATTATTGATACAGTTGGACAATGGAGTATGCGTTTAGAACAGTACCTAATTATATTTCGTCAGGTGGCAACGGGTGAGTCATGAAAGCATGTTTGCCAATAATGGCTCTACAGCAGCAGGGAGCGATCTGCATCGATATCATTTACACTAGTGGGTCGTCTCGTCTTGTCTCCTCAGTGCAACAGCACGCCGAACCTTAATTTGCTACAGTACAGTTTACTTGGACATATGCGACGCCTTCGTAGCCCTCCCCCCCAAAAAAAAAAAAAAATTAGCCCTGAGCCCCTGATGCAAAAGTTTATGCTCTTTTGCATCAGTGGTCTCGTCTCTAAGCACAATAGGCGTGATAAGCGACATATATCCCTGGCACGTCTAGGTAGATCGGCGTGTCTCTGACGCTACGACAGTGCACGGATCACGCTTGTGGCTGAGGAAGCGTGGCATGATAGTATTGTTGATGTAGGGCAGAGCGGCAGGCATTGTTGCCGAGCCACGATGGTGCGGCAATTTTGTGCTAAGGGTGACATGATATGTTGGCGAGCACACCTAGCGTGGTGGCTCCTTCCCAAGCTTTGCGTGCGCGGCACACGCAGTCAACCTTCCTACCAAACGTTCAGTGAGGTTCCAAGCATCACCGCTTGAAGGACCAAAAAAGGCGACTAGAGGGGGGGGGGGGTTGAATGGGAGCCAAATAAATTCCCCCCTAAAAATCAAACCATCAAAAGAATAGATCAAAAGAACTGAACAAACCAAACAGATGGTCGGATGAGCAGTACTTCGAACAGGAGATCGGATGAATAGTACCACCGACTAGTTGATGTTGGATGAATAATGTTCGGATGAGACAGTCGGCAGCACTGGTTGGATGAATAATGCTCGGTGTGAACAGTGCTTGGATGAACAGTACTTGAATGAATAGTAAAAAATCAACACGATCTCAAAAACAAAAATCAATATAACTTTTGGTCGGCTGATCCAAAATCTATGAAACTTTGTGTGCGCCTTTCTATAGATGTCAAGAACCTATTCCAGCCTTCAATCGTAAGGATTAATGTCAAAGTTCCGACATTTTTCCAATTTAGTGAAGGTTGCACCAAAACCGGGTCAAATATAGAAACTTCACCCTGAGCTTGCTCGTGAGGTTTTGTTGATAAGATAGTCTTGAATGACCTCCCACAAGTCACATCAAGCAAGAACACTAGAGAACAACCCCTCAAACAGACAAGAACACGATTTATATGGATCTTTCTTCTTCTAAGCACAAAAGATCGGTTTCTTATAAGAACTGAAAAGAAGATGATGTAGATTGCCTAGATGGTTGGGATATAATCTATAGAAGATTCATCTAGCAATATTTCATCCTTGGTGCAAAATCCAAAAGCACTTAGAAGGAGGGGAGGCAAATTCAAAATGCAAAAAGTAAAGATGCAAGAGTTGAAATAAGTTTTAGAATATGAAAAGTAAATCTTACAACATTTAGAGAAGGAGGATTTCAAAGCCACACAACCAGGTGGGCAAACCTTTTATTAAGCAACCAAAGAATCTCCTCTTGCAAGCTTGGGGTGGGGCATACCCCTACCTCTCTATTTATAGCACAATGGGAGCAATCTCCACCCTCAGATGACCTTCTTGACCCTCAAGAAACCTCATCAAGGGTTCCGATTCACTCCCTCATATATAAATGAGCTAATCTACAACACAACAATGTAACAGATTTTATCCACACACACACACACACACACACACACACACACACACACACACACTAACTTAGCATCTCAACACCCTCTTTCGCTTGAGTAGGGCTCCAGTTAGCATCTCATCCATTCACTTGTCATCTTGGTTTGCAGCCACTCCCCGACCTCAATCATCTTCCAGCGACACCTTGGCTGTCTAGACCTCAACTCTCCTAGCCTAGTCCCGATCTCCTTCGCCTCACCATGACCTAGCTGCGAAGTCTTGCAACTATCATAGATAAGGAAAAACACATCACATAGGATTGCTCAAAATGATATGCAACCAGTGATCAGCTGAGCAATCATACAACAAAGGATCTTACCTTAGCTCACAAACCTTAAGGATGCCCTGACCACTTAAGACTATGACCACTCAAAGCTATGACTAGTCAAGCCCTGACCACTAAAAACTCCGACCTACCAATGCCCGACCTCTCAACGCTCTGACCTATCAAAGCTACAACCAGTCAAGGCTTCGACCTCTGGTCTTGGGCTACCCATAGCAACTCAATTGCTTATTCGAAAGCAAACTCAAACCTGAGCATCAAAGGCTCAAAACACAGTTAATTACTCATCACACACATGGGTAGACCTTCACGTGTTCTTTCAATCTCCCTCTTGATGAGTATATTGACACACCCAAAAAATGCACAAGTTGAGTTTGAATAAAAAGAAGAAAGCAATTTGATTGCAAAGCCACACTTGGTCCGAATGCAAGAGAAAGTAAGATCATGACCAAGTAGACAAGATAAAATTTAGAGCAAACCAAGAGAAAGAACCAATTTTTCATAAATGCTCTAAGAATCAATAAAAATCCATAAAAGCTCAATTTTGCTCATGATCTGAATAAAAGAATAATTTGACAACATGATCATGAGCTTCTGGACGTGCATAATGTATTCCATGTGTCGTAGATGAAGAAGTGTCTTCGAGTTCCTGTTGAACTCACTTCCTTGGACACGATTGATCTTCAACCTGATTTGACTTATCGTGGTTCACATTCTTGACAAAGCTGAGCGCCATACCCGCAATCACGTCGTCAAGATGCTCAGAATTCAGTGGAGCAATCACATTAAAGAGGAAGCCACCTGGGAGGGAGAAGACCGTCTCCGATCCGAGTTCCTGTCCTTCTTTAGCGAGCCCTAGTAATCTCGATGGCGAGATTATTGTAAGGGGGTAGGATTGTAACGCCATGTGTTTGTAAATAGTTAATTAACTGCTTAATCCTGCTTTATTGTTTGATTGGTTCTTAATTTGGAGTTAGTTGTGTCAGGGTTTAATCGCTCGAACTGTTTCGAACGATTATAGCTCGAACCCTATTTCGTGAAACCGTCGGCGATCCTTAGCGACCTAAAACCTAGAACCTCCCTTTTGAATTCCTAAACCCTTTCCGAGAGAAATCTCGAGCTTCGAAGCAATTTTGCAGAGAAATCAGGAAAGTTTGATGTTGGAGCGGCAATACCGCCAGCTGAGGGCTGGTACCGCCGGACCAGCGGCACTACCACCCCTGGGGCGCGGTAGTGTCAGCCGAGCAGTCGGGGCAGGGGCAATGGCGCCCATGCCGCTGCCCGGCTGACCGTCGCCGTGTCACCCCAGCTTTAGAGGCTTCCCTCACGCCTCCATTACTCCCCCCAGCCTCCTCACTCTCTCCCACTCACTCTCTCTCCCTCTGGTACTCTCTTTCTCTCGATCTCTCCCTCTCCACCCGAGCTCTCCCTCTCTCCCGATGATTTTGAGGTCAAGGAGCAAAAGGAGGTCAAGCCTCAAGGTGTGGAGCAGCTTAAGGTCATTTTCGTGGGTTTTGGAGTTTCCTTTGGAAACCCTAGCTCCAAAAGTCAAGAGAATGACTCATGAGTATATCCGATGCCGCTAAAATTCGATTCTTGAAAAAAGAATCGAGTTTGAACTCGATTCGGGTCGAAGATTGAAATTTGGTGTTCATTAGGATTTTTGTGTTTCAAAAGTGGGACATTAGGTTAAATGAACTCAAAACTTGGTGAGACTTGTGTGAATGGGTCCCCATTAAACGAACTCAAAACTTGGTGAGACTTGTGTGAATGGGTCCCCATTAAACGAACTCAAAACTTGGTGAGACTTGTGTGAATGGGTCCCCAGCGTTGCTATGAACCTAGCCATGCGATCGTCTCGAAGTTTCGGCTTCGTTTGCGCAAAAACCCAATTTCCCCAAACCCTAAATTCACTGGAAGGCCGGCACTACCGACGTTATAGACCTGGTACTGCCGCCCGAGAGTAAAGTACCGTGAATACAATGCTGGTAGTTATTTTCCAGAAAGGTGCCCTCTTTGGTCACTGAAGTCCGGCACTACCGGAGTTAGTGGCCGGTACTGTTGGTTAGCGACGGCAGTACCGCTTGGCTAACTGCGGTAGCTATTTTCCAGAGAGCGCCTCTCCTGCCTCTGGCACTACCGGACCTTGGGGTCGGTACTGCCGGGCAGAGCATCACTACCCGTCATTTCATGCCGGTACTACCGGGCTCAAGGGGTGAAATTTAGGTTTCTTTTTGTCTAGTTTTTCCATCACTTTCTAGTTTAACTTTGTTTTTGTAGTTATGCCTTATTTGCCCCGCTTGATTCATTCTTATTTGTTCTTTTGCCATTTCTTTTGCCGCGCGATCGTGTAGACATTGACGTGTCGGAGGTCACTGACGAGGATCCCGATTATGTCCCCGAGAACACGTTCGCCGAAGAGCAAACAGACAAACACCCCCTTTGATCATATTGATCCCATAATTGTAAAGGCTATTTTGATTTATCAAATTACTATGCATGCATGTATTTCTAGTAAATTGGCTATGTCCGGGAAATTAGTAATTATAACCAAGATTGATGGATTTTCCTTAATCGTTTCGTACGTGAGAGCCTTGCTGAACTCTAGGATAGGGTTAGACATTATAATAAATGTCGAATGGAATATATGAATAGTGACGAGTACCCATGCCATGGGTACCCCCATCAGCCCGGAAGCACGAACGGGCTGACCAATCATGGCGAAGGCCCAGCACCACCAAAAGGTACTTGGGCCGCGGGGCGAGCCCGACTGCGAGGCCGACCCGAACGGTTGGCGGACTCCGGTTCCGGGCGGTCGGCATGCTCCGGCCGCCTAATATTGAAGCTCAAGCTCCACCTGCGCACAGGGCCGGCATGGCCCACGCCAGTGTCAGACGGCTGCCTTGTGCGCAGCGTCCCCTGGCGTCCGTACCGGGGTAGGTGGCCCCTTCCCAAGACTGTCAGAAGAGCCACCGAAGGAGTCAAGCCCCCGTCCCATCGCCTGGCACACCGCAGAGGAGTGCGCCCACTCCCGAGGCCAAGGCAAAGTCAAGCGCCATTAAAGCCGCCGAGGCGACAGGAGCACCACGCGGGCGTCATCCGGGCATCATCGCGCAAGACCGCACATCGCAGAGCCACCAACCACGCCTCGGGGCGGCGAGGGGCGGTCAGACAAGACAGAGGCAGACTCCGAGACACATACGCCCCTTTTTTAGTGGATTTCCTAAACACCGTGTAACCCGCCTCCTCCGTCTATATAAGGAGGCGGGGCCCGAAGAAAGGGGAGAGACAAAAACAAAGGGCACTCCAGGAAGCCACGACTCCTAGCCGAGAAGCACGAAGGGGATCGGACGGCCGACTCAGCCTCGCCGCTTGTACACCCCTTGTTCATCGCCCAAAGATCAATACATCCGCACCAAACGAATCGAGTAGGGACATTCAGCCCGAACCGGTATACATCATCGACTCCTTGAGTCGACCATTCGAGGAGAGGAGCGCGACCCATCCGACCATAAATTCGTATTGCAGGTGCTCGAAAACACCGGCAGGTTGGCGCGCCAGTAGGGCATCTCGCGGCGTCTTCACCGACATCCTCATCCTCGGGTTCCCATTTCTCCTCCTGATGGCCTCCTCCCACCACGATTCGCCGATGTCGAGGTGGATCTGCTGGCGCCCTCGATTGGTCGTCACCGCCGCGGAGAGCTTGTTCTCATTCTCGCCGTCGGGACCGGGCGCCCTCCGCTTAGCTGGATACGATTCTTTGGCGTCCTCGGCAACCTCGGCCTCGAGGCCCCGGCGACATCGCCTACGGATTGCGGCGGCGGCGTGAGCGCCCTCCACGAGCTCGCGGCTCGTGGCCATGGCGACTCTGTGGCGGCTTCCTCCACGACCTCTTGGCGGATTCCTCCGACCATGGCTCTAGCTCCGACAGGAGTGTCCCCTCGTAGGGCCTACTCCGCTTGAGTGCAACATGACGGTGCGGCGGAGCCATCCTCCACCCCGTTACCCTCGGGACCCTCCTCCCGCTGACGAAGCGGCGGGGAAAATCCCAGCCAGGAAAACGGCGTCTGACACCTACTACGCCGCTGACCTTCGGCGGCACGAGGAGCTAAAGCTCGAAAGGCCGAACTTCGATAAGCTCCAGGCGAATCGAGCGCCGTCGGCCTAACCCACCACCCGTCTCGGCGCGCGCGCCGTGCTGCGTCAGTGCATCGGCGATTAGGTGAGAGGCGAAGCGGCCTTCCGTTCTTCCTCACGCCAACGAGAACATTCTTCGCGGCGGCAATCTTGCTCGAGGCTGCCTGAGCCAGCGAGCGAAGCCAAGGCCACCTATCGAACCTCCGGGTGGTAGAACGTCTTGTCGTTGCTCGGCACGCCCAAGGTTCGGCTCTGACGGACGGACGCCACCTCGGGCACTGAGCCACTCCCCTCGCGAGATCGGCGGAGCCCAGCCAAGACGGCCCGCTCCACGAGCTCCCCAGGCATCATACACCGGTGCGCCATCGCCTGGGGATAAGTATGATCTTCGCACCACCCTCGAGGCGCGAAGGAGAGCTACCGATGCGGCGCCCTACGCAAGTCGCGAAATGGCGACGCAACCATCCCGACCTAGGATTCGACGGTCTGAGCGCTGCAGCGTTCACCCGCCGCATCCGCAACGCCGATTTCCCGACCAGATTCCGGGCTCCGACCAACATAGCCAAGTACACAGGGGCTACCAACCCCAGTGTTTGGCTAGAAGACTACCGGCTCGCCTGCCGAGCGGGGGGAGCGACGGACGACTCCTTCATCATCCAGTACCTCCCCATCTACCTTGCGGACTCAGCTCGAGCCTGGCTCGAGTACCTGCCCGCGGACACCATCGGCAGCTGGGCCGACCTGACGAACCTCTTCGTCGGAAATTTCCAGGGCACATACAAACGCCCTGGCAACTCCTGGGACTTGAAGAGCTGCAAGCAGCGATGGGAAACCTTCCGGACTACATCCGCCGCTTCTCCAAAGCGGTGCAACGAGCTCCCGACATCCGCGACGCCGACGTCGTCGGCGTTCATCTACGGCACCACGCGGCGAGGCCCTGGTCCACAAGTTGGGTCAGGCGAAACCCCGGACCACCAAGGAGCTCCTCGACATCGCCACCAACCACGCCTCCGGCGAGGAGGCCGTGGGGGCCATCTTCGAAAGAAAGACGGCCCACAAGACAGCCTTGACCTCGGGCAGCGCCTCCGACCGCCACGACAAAGGAAGCGGAAGGGAAGCGAAGCATGGCCGAATGGTCGCCCGGCTAGCCGGCCGACCGCCAAAGCAATGAGGCTCGGCCAGGCGCTTCGACCGATTCGAGAAGTTGATGGATAGTCCGTGCCGAACCACGACTATCCGTCAAACACAAGTATCGGACTGCGAAGTCCTGGCGGTTCCTCCGGAAACCCCACGACATCACGGGGCACGGGGAAGAAGTGCGACCCGACGCCCGACGCCGGGGCGAAGGGCGATGAGCCAGCCGACGAGTTCCCGCAGCTCGACGGCTGCCTCATGATCTTCGGAGGGACGGAGTGCTACGCCGACAAGCGACGGCTGAAACTTCGCCACCGAGAGGTACACACGGCGACCCGGCCGTGCCTTCCTACCTGAAGTGGTCGGAATGCCCGATCGCTTCGATCGGACCGACCACCCGACCACATCCCGCACCCGGGACGCTACCCGCTCGTCGTCGACCCCATCGTAGGGACGAAACGCCTGACCAAGGTGCTCATGGACGGCGGCAGCAGCCTCAACATCCTGTATGTTGAGACCCTCGATGCCCTGGGGTCCCCGCTCCGCCTCCGGCCGAAGCAGGCGCCCTTCCACGGCGCCGCATCGTGCCAACAGCCCATCCCCTCGGGCAGTCGGCCTGTCCGTCACCTTCGGAGCAGGACAACTTCCGCACCGAGCCTCACTTTCGAGGTTGTGGACTTTCCCGGCTCCTACCATGCCATCCTGGGACGACCTTGCTACGCGAAGTTCATGGCAGTCCCCAACTACACCTATCTCAAGCTGAAGATGCCAGGGCCGCAAGGTGTCATCATCGTGGCCGCATCCTTCCAGCTCGCATACAACTGCGAGCAAAGCAGCTGTGAATTAGCCTCGGCGGTCGTCGCTTCCGCCGAGCTCGCCCAGCTCAGGGAGAAGGTCTCCGGATCCGCCCCCGACTCCAGCAAGTCGGGGCCTAGCTCTTTCAAGTCCGCGGAGGACACGAAGGAGGTCGCTGTTGATCCCGAAGATCCCGCCAGGACCGTGCGGATCGGGGCCGCCCTCACCACCAAATAGGAAGGCGCGCTCGTCGACTTCCTCCAAGCAAACCGAGACGTCTTCGCATGGAGACCCTCGGACATGCCAGGAGTCCCGAAGGAGGTCGCCGAGCACTCCCTGAACATTCGACCGGGATCTAGACCGGTCGCCTACCGCGCTGCTTTCGACGAAGAAAAGCGTCGGGCCATTGGGGAAGAAATCGCCAAACTTTTGGCCGGCTTTGTAAGGGAGGTGCGTCACCGAGTGGCTCGCCAATCCCGTCCTTGTAAAGAAAAAGTCGGGGCAATGGAGAATGTGTGTTGACTACACGAGCCTCAACAAGGCCTGTCCGAAAGATCCATTCCCATTACCTCGCATCGACCAGTCGTAGACTCCACCGCGGTGCGAGTCCCTTTCTTTGGATGCCTACTCAGGCTACCACCAGATAGCGATGAAGGAGTCCGATCAGCTTGCGACTTCCTTCATCACCCCGTACGGCTCGTACTGTTACGTTACGATGCCTTTTGGTCTGAAAAACGCAGGCGCCACATACCAGCGATGTATGCAGGCATGTTTTTCGGACCAAATTGGCCGTAACATCGGGCTTCACGCCGACGACATCGCTGTCAAAACCAGGAAGGCCGACGACCTCATCACCGACCTGGAGGAGACTTTTGCAAACCTCCGACGGTTTCGCATAAAGCTCAACCCCGAGAAATGCGTCTTCGGGGTCCCCAAGGACAAGTTGCTGGGATTCATTGTCTCCGAGCGCGGCATCGAAGCCAACCACGACAAGATCTCGCTTATCGCGAGGATGGGGCCGATCAATGATCTGAAGGGAGTACAAAGGCTGATGGGGTGCATCGCGGCGCTAAGTCGCCGTATCCCGCCTCGGTGAACAGCGGGATGCCACTCTACAACCGATGAAGAAGTCCGACCACTTTTCTGGACTCCACGAAGCTCGGAAGCCTTTAGTCGACTAAAGGCCTTTCGACCTCACCTCCGTCTGGTCGCCGGAGCCACAGGAACCCTTACTCCTCTACATCGCCGCCACGACTCGGTCGTCGGTAGCGGCACTTGTTAATGGAAGCGAGCGAGGAAGGCCGCGTTTTCAAGGTGCGAGAGACCGGTCTACTTTGTCGAGGTGCTCTCGAAACAAAGGTCCGATATCCTCGAGATCTGAAGCTACTCTACTCGGTACTCATCACCAAGAGGAAGCTTGCCCATTACTTCGATCGACACCCCATCTCCGTGGTAACCTCCATGCCGCTCGGAGAAGTCGTCATAACATGACGCCACCGGAAGAATCGCCAAGTGGGCTCTCGAACTCGATGGCCTCGACATATCAGACGTCCCCAGGACGGCGATCAAGTCCCAAGTCTTGGCGGACTTAGTCGCCGAGTGGACCAAGCACAAGTCCTGCGGTGGTCGAAGACCCGTCTTGGGCGATGTACTTTGATGGGTCTTACACCAAGAATGGGGCGGCGCGGGGATCGTCATCATCTCCCCACTCGGCAACAAGCTCCGGTATGCTATCCGTCTACTCTTTGGCGCCACCAACAATGTCGCCGAATCTGAGGCCCTCGTCAACGGCCTTCGACCGGCCCGACCTAGGCGCCACGACGGCTCTACGTTCACGGCGACTCCAAGGCTGGTTGTCGACCAAGTGATGAAAGCCACCGAGCCCCGTGGCGCTTCGGATGGCCGCCATCGCCTGGAGGTCCGCAAGCTCGAGGAGAAGTTCAAGGGTTTCGAGCTCCATCACGATTCACCGACGCTTCTAGCGGTGAAGCCGACTCCTCGCCAACCTTGCCTCCAGAAAAGGGCCGGTTCCCCCAGGGATCTTCGTTTCCGACCTCAGCAGCCCATCAATCCGCTTGGACCCAAGCACTGAGGGCGCTACCGACCCCCAAAGGCGCGCTCGCCGATCTTGACAGATGCTCAGCCGCCTGCAGGTCGATTTGGGCGTCTGGCCGTCGAAACCGATTGGAGGCAACCGTTTGTCGATCGATTGATCGAGCAGGTCGCTCCGCCCGATACCACCGGCTCGGCGCCTCGCGGCGGGCTAAGTCTTTCGTCCTGGTCGAAGGTGCCCTCTACAAGAGGAGCCCGTCCGGAATCCTTCAGAAGTGCGTTCCGACCGACCAAGGGAAGCACCTTCTGCTGGACATCCACGGCGGGGTGTGCGGACACCATGCCGCGCCGCGGTCCCTGGTAGGAAAGGCCTTCCGACAAGGTTTCTACTGGCCGACCGCCGTAGCAGATGCAACCCAAATCGTCCGCACCTGCGAAGGATGCCAATTCTTCGCCAGACAAACGCATCTTCCTGCGCAAGCTTTGCAGACGATCCCCATCACGTGGCCCTTCGCGGTTTGGGGGCTCGACCTGGTCGGACCCTTCAAAAAGGCGCCCGGGGGCTTCACTCACTTGCTTGTCGCCGTGGACAAGTTCACAAAGTGGATCGAAGCCAAGCCGTTGACAAAGATCACGTCGGCCCAGGCAGCAGGCTTCTTCCGCGATATTGTCTACCGGTTCGGGGTGCCCAACTCCATCATCACCGACAACGGGACGCAGTTCACGGGAAAGGAGTTCCTCGAGTTCTGCGACAACTTCAATATCCGAGTCGACTGGGCGGCAGTGGCACACCCCCGAGCCAACGGCATGATCCTCCAAGGACTCAAGCCGCGAATCTTCAGCCGACTGAAGAAATTCGCGGGACGGTGGGCCGCCGAGCTACAACCCGTGCTTTGGAGTCTGCGAACCACGCCGACCCGGTCGACCGGGTTCACTCCTTTCTTCTTGGTGTTTGGAGCAGAGGCTGTCCTCCCGACCGACCTTGAGTACGGCGCGCCAAGTGCAGAACTACAACGCGCCGCGGGCAATCGAGGAACAACAAGATGACCTCGGCCGACTCGACGGCTTCGAGGCGTCGCTGATCTTCTGATCGACAAAATACCCGGGCGCTTCGCCGCTACCACAGCCGACGAGTTCGCGGTCGCTCATTCGAAGTCGGCGACTTGGTACTACGTCAAGTCCAATCCGCGAAGGACAGGCACAAGCTCTCCCCGCCTTGGGAGGGCCCTTTCACCGTCGCGGAAGTCCTCCGGCCCGGCACCTTCCGTCTCAAGGATACCGAAGGAAATCTCCTTACAAACGCGTGGAATATAGAGAAGTTGAGAAGGTTCTATCCCTAATCAGCCTGCCCCTTCTCTGTACCGCGCGATAAGTTTCCAAACAAAAGAAGTCGCAACTGTCGAAAGATCGACCGAGTGCTCTCTCTCTCTCTCGCCCTTGATCTACCACAAGTACTATGACCTCCGCCCCGAAAGCAGAGGTCCCAAAATAGTACTCTACCCATGTCGAAGACCACGAATAACCAACCTACGGTTGGTCGGACCAACCCATTCCGGTGACAAGCACAGCCTGCGACGGACCCGTTGCGGTCCCAAAAGACTACGGATGTGGGCAATCGCAAAAGTGGAAAATCCTCGAGGAAGAAAAAAAAAAGAGAAGGGAGCAGAGGGCAAAAGAAACACTTTATTCATTCACGGAGGCGCATCACCCCAACCAAGAACAAACCGCCCGCCGTTGTCTTGGTGTGCACCCCGCCAGCCGGACAGCGCACGGCGCCTCTCAACCAGCGCCTGCACCAGCGGCGCCCTCACTTCCCGCAGCCGAGGAACGCCCACGACAAGGACGCCAACTCGCCGTATGTCCTCGCGAACAGCCTCGGCCTCGACCTCCGCCACCTCCTGCAGCCAAGCCTGGTGAGCGCCTACTTCCTCGTGGAGCTGAGCATAACGGTCCGCCATGGCGCGCGAAGAAAGTGTTGTGGAAGCTTTGGCAGAATAACGAACGCACCAGCATTCTCTCCATTTATAACCCACGGTGTGGGAGGCACGGAAGACGAAGCGCCTCAAGAGCGCGCAGCGGAGCGGAAGCCGAAGCATCCCAGTTCCAAAGACAACGCGACCTCCAAGGCGAGTTAATCCGCCCTTATCTCTAAGGAAAAACATAATTCTCTTTCAAAAAACCTGTGAAAACTCAAGCGGTGCGTGGCGGCGCACCCTCGGTCCCCACGCACCCCTCGGGGCTGCCTTACGACCCAGGGGGTCGGCGACCTAGATCGATGTTCGGTAACGCTCGGCCAGGGCTGCACCCCTCTCTCATAGTAACCTCTTCAAAGCCAAAATGCTACTGACCCACGCCCGCGCCACGGTTCGAGGTAGCACTTTGCGCAAAAGGAGGCTACTTGAGCCCGAAGGGCCAGCGCCGGTCGGATGGAGCCTTTCTCGATTTAGGTCGGCGAGCCGACTGATCAAACAAACTCCCTCGAGGCAACCTCCTCGAACCAAATGCTACAGCTTAAGCCCCAGCGGCCACGGCTCCCGAGTAGCATTTCGCGCAAAAAGGAGGTTGCCCAAGAGGAAGGCAACTTGACCAGTCAGCATAGACCGACCCCGGTCGTCGTTAAAAAGCGCACAAGTCGTTACCCTGAGCCGTACCCCAACCGACCAAGCTATCCACCTCGCGGCTATTTCCCCCGGACCAAGGTACTACGGCTTACGCCCCCGCGGCTACGGCTTCGAAGTGGTACTCTGTAGGGGGAAAACAAGCCCTCCGAGCAAGAGACGCTAGGGACGGTCGAAGCACCCCCACTCAGGGTAACGTTCTAGCCGGCCAAGCGGAGCCTTCGCGAAGGAGACGGTCCGACCTAGGCACCTCTCCTCCGCGAAGCGAGCGTTCTAGGTAGCCTGTCCTATCCCGTGAATTCTTCAGACTGAGTTGGGACAACGCCTACGCTCTCAGGGCACCCCTGCGGGCCCTATAGCTATGGTCGTAAGATTGCCCAAACCACAGAGGAAGCACGAGGTAGACGGACACAAAAAAAAAGAAAGAAAGAAAAGGAACTCAAAAGCGGCCCGACACGTCGGGCCCGATTGAGGCGATCACGTTCATTACATGCACTACAAAGAAAAAGAAGAGAAGGAAACTAATCATCTCCCTCCGTCCGACGGAGGATTTCTCGCGGCGAGATCCGGCGGGCAATCTCTTGGGCGCACGGGTCGACCCGGGCCATGAATGCGTCGATCTCCTCATCACTTTGCCAGCAACGCCGCTCCCGACCAGCCTCAAGGTCGACGCCGTCATAATAAGAGACAGTGTTGACCAGGGCCGAGGAAGCGCCAAGCACCGCCGCTTCGCGACCGACGCCTCAGCGCTCGAGGACCCATCCGAGTATGGTGGGGATGGCGCTGGGCCTGGAGTAAGTCCAAGCGGCCGTCGCAGACGACCTGGATGCCCACGCGGAGGACCGTCGGCTCGGCCGTCGTTTCGGCGCGTCCTCTCCGCCACCCGCTTGTCGCAAGGGCCGAGTCACGTGACTCGACCGCCGCATCCTGCTTCTCCACCGCCACCCTTCGCGACTCGGTAGCGTCGCTAAGGCTTTTTGCCAGGCTGCAGGAACAAAAGCGATGTCGAAGGCGCGTCGCGATGGCTCCCAAGGCGATTGAACAACTCACGACCACGGAGGCTTCTTTGGCGCGAAGTTCCTCCTCGACCTTGGCAAGCGCCTCGATCGGAAGCGGCGCGGCGGCAAGCTCCTCGCCGTCGCGAGCTCCCCGAGCAAGATCCGCTCGCCGTGAAGCCGTCGGCCTCCTGCGGGCCGACTTCGTTTTCCTCTCGAGGCGGGTGGCCTCCGTCCGAAGCGCTGCTTGCGCGGACCGCAGAAGCCTTGGCGCTTCAAAGATCCGCCAGGGACGACTGGCCCGCTCTCCTCGGCGGTCGGGGACTCCGCAAGTCGCCGAGCCTCCCGCAAGGCCTCGTGACTTCCCCATTGGCCCGACCCGACGGCTGCCCTCCCTTGCTCGACGAAGCGCCCTCGGCGTCGAGCAGCTCTCCCCTATAGCACTCCCGGTGTGCAAGCGCCGGAGGAACATCGACTTGTCTACCGCCGGGATGTCAAGCGGCGCAAATTCTGCCGGTCGAGTCTCCGTTTTCCGGTCAAAAGATGCACAAAGGACAAAACCCCGTCGAACTCACCGTCGACCAAGCGGGACTCTGAGCAATGGACTTCCTCGCCGACTGGGCCTTGGCGTCAGCGGCTGAGTGAGGTCGGCGTGGACCCTCTCCATCTCCTCCTCCAAAGCGTTCCAATCCGCTGGCGTTACGCCGCCCGTCGTCTAACGCTGGCCCGGCCGGTCGGGCCGGGCCAAGACAAGACGGCGGTCGGCGTTGTCTTGTTCGATTTCGCCTACCGCAGCGTCGCGTAGCTTGGCGCGCTCTCGCTGACACTTGGACCGCCGGCGGGCGGTGGCCCCGGCGGGCGGGGCGGCAGACTTCGCCGACGGTGTCGCAACGCCAGCGGATCCCAGATTTCCCCGGCGCAGAGTGCGCCGACCCCACGGCCGGGCGGTGCGGGAAAGGCAAGGATAACTGGGCGTCTCGTCGATGCCGCGGGCGGTGGCGGTCCCAGCGCCGGGCGGCGCGGCGGGACCACACCGGCTCACTGCATAACCAGACGGGCGGAGGCACGCCCGGCGAAAGCTTCTTCCCACGCTGCCGCAACGGTAGTGCTCCTGCGCATCCCCTCGTGGCGTCCCCTCGCGACAAGCCCGGCCACGGGGCGCGATCCAAGAAGCCCCGCTCCCAACAGCCGCCCAGACGCCTGCGGATGGGACCGGAAGGTGCGACTCCTCACCGCCGAGTAGGACTCAGCGCTCTCCTGGGCTGGTAAGCCCCGCACACTGCTCATCAGGAGTTCTGAAGAAAAAGCACGAGAGGACCAAGCGGGAGCACGTAAAGTCACTTACCGAGAGGAAGCGAACAACCCGGCACCAGCGCGCCCTTTTGCCAGGCCCCCACGAGGGGCGTGAGGGTCTGCGCATCTTCAGGATGTACCCTGCGCCTGAGGTTTCTTCTGAGGAACCACGGTCGCCGGCCCCGCGGCTGGAACCCGCGTCGCAGCCGCCGGAGTCGCCTCCGCCAACCGCTCCCCCCTCGCTCGACGACGGCTCTTCGTCGCCGTCACTCTCAGTCTCGTCAGAGACCTCCTCGCCACGCGCGGACCGCTCCGCGCGCTCTTTCCTCTTCCGATCCCTCGTCGCCTCCTTCTTCGCCAGGAGGGCGGCGTCACGCTGCTCCGCTTCCGTGCGCGCGGCCGCTCTCGCCTCTTTTTCCCCCGGAAGCAAGGGGCGGGAGATCAGGCCACCGAGCCCCTGCACGAACACGCTCGGGTAAGGGGGCGAAGGAGCAGAGCAAAACAAAAGCAAACAGGAGCCGTCAGACGTACCAAGTTCTGCGGATTCTGCGCCGAGAACGGCGCAGGCACCGCGCCCGCCGGCTCGGTATCTCCCTCGATGGAAACTGCGGCCACACGTCACGAGGACCTCCGACGCAGAAGCTCCGCCCGACGACCTCGCAGGTCGGTCGGCCCCGTATACTCGAACATGGGATGCGCTTTGATCCTTGAGGGGTTGAATGCGCCTCTCCATGAACGTCACGGAGGACCACCTTGCCGTCGGACCCGCCGGCAGTCTGCGAGCTCGAGAATCTCATCAACCTTCGCCGGTCCCTCGCGACGGGACCCCAGTCCGCAAGGATGCGGCGTCGGTAGATTCCCACCAAGGCCGGAACGCTGTTGTCGATGTTCCGGACATAGAACCACTCGCTATGCCACCCCCGGTTGGACGTCGGCAGCTTTACATCGGTGTAAAGCGACTTGCGGCGGGGGCGCAGTTGGATCGCCAGAGCGCCAAGAAGGTCGGCGGCGCCCGACGACGGCCTCGCGAAGAAGAAGTGGCGCCATAATCCCCAGTGGGGTTCGATCCCCAGAAAGGCCTCGCACAGCGTCATGAAGACCGCAATGTGGAGGACTCCATTCGGATTCAGGTGGTGAACCTCCCCCCCGTAGTAGTGAAGCAGCCCCCGGACGAACGGGTGGAGTGGGAGGCCGAAGCCCCGCTCGTAGAAGGCCGCCAGCGAGACTATCTCGCCGTCTTCCAGTTCGGGGACCTCGGTCGGCCGGCGGCACCGGCCAATGGATCGAGGCCGCGGAGGAAGGAGTTCCTTCCTCTCCAAGCCGAGGTAGCGACCCGCCGCGACATCCTCGAAAGTGCGTGGGGAAGCGGGGGACGGCGCGACGAAGCAGGAAGCTCTTTTCTCCCCTTGCGTTTTTTCTCTTTTCCTTTTTGCGAAGGAGCAGCGGAAGGTTTTGCTCCCCACGCCGCCTTCCCCTTCCTTTATAGGCGCTGGCGAAGGCAGGCGAACCTCGCGCCTAGCCAGCGCCTCCTCGCGACAAGCGCGATCGCCGAACCATCAGCCTGTCACCTCGCCCGGTAACGTCCCGTAGCCCATTTAAATCCCACTAGGCATTAACTGCTCCGACAGAGCGAACGCCTCGCGCCGCATGCCACCCAGCACCGCAGACCTCGCCGGCTACATCGGCCGGGCGCTACGCCAAGAAAGGTATGAAAGCGGCCCTCTTGGGCCGCCGGCCTCGGGAAAGCAAGCGGCTTTGCGGCTCGCGCCGAGGCCGACCGTCTTGAGGGTTACGAAGGCCGAATCCAGCCACTGGAATGAAAGCCGCCTAACACGTAAAAGAGAGAGCGAGGGGCGGTCGCGATGAGCCCCAGAGAGCCCCCTAGTTAGGGTCGGCGGACGACCCAATCACTTTGGCCCGCCCGAGACCATACCTCACACTCTCGCGGAACTCATCGATGAGTGGCGGCGGCCGGCGCTCGGGTTGGCGGACGACCAGCAGCCCGATGCGGGGCAGTAAGGAAAGGTTCTCATGGAACGCCCCGGCGGAGTCGGACGCCCACGCCGGAGCTACGCCTGCTTGAAACGATCCCCTCGAGGAGATCGCCAAGGTTCCACTTGGATTACCCAATAGTAGCTCGACGAGCACGGCGTTCAAGCCTACGAAGGCAAACGTCGTTCGCCACCCGACTCTGAAAAAACCCACGAGCGGCGTGGCATGCCAGGGTCCGATCGGGCTAAACCCCGGCCAAGCTCTCCGACCCGGCTCGGGGCTGGCTACACCCATGCGCTCGCGCGCACCCGGGCTCTTTCCAGGCCGGCGCGGCTCCCAAGCAGTCGTGCCGACCTAAGCGTCGCCAACCTCCGGGTCAACGACTACCACGGCCGGGCTAAACCCCCGACCGGCTCTCCGACCCGCTCGGGGGCTCGAAGTACACCCGGGTCTTCAGCGCCACCGGGCTCTTCCGGGCGCAGCGGCTCCCAGCGATCGCCCGACCTGGCGCCGCCAACCTCGGTCGACGGCTACTCGGCCGGGCTAAACCCCGATCGGCTCTCCGACCCGCTCGGGGCTCAATACACCAGTCTTCATGCTCTTTGCACCGGGCTCTTCTGCGGCGGCTCCCAAGCAGTCGCCCGACCTAGGCGCCGTAACCTCGGTCGACGACTACCGCGGGCTAAACCCCGGCCGGCTCTCGGCCCTGGGGCTCGGGGCTACACCAGCGGTGCGCTCAGCCTTGCCGGGCCTTCTAAGTGGCGTGGCTCCCAGCGATCCACGCCGACCTAGCATCACCGACCTCGGCCGACGGCTACCACCGCCGAGTTAAACCCCGAGCGGCTCTCAGGCAGCTCAGGGCCTCGAGAAACTCTTGGCGAGTACCCATGCCATGGGTACCCCCATCAGTCCGGAAGCACGAACGGGCTGACCAATCATGGCGAAGGCCCAGCACCACCAAAAGGTACTTGGGCCGCGGGGAGCGAGCCCCGACCTGTGCAGGGCCGACCCCGAACGGTCGGCGGACTCCGGTTCCGGGCGGTCGGCATGCTCCGGCCGCCTAATATTGAAGCTCAAGCTCCACCTGCGCACAGGGCCGGCATGGCCCACGCCAGTGTCAGACGGCTGCCTTGTGCGCAGCGTCCCCTGGCGTCCTCAGATCGGGTAGGTGGCCCTTCCCAAGATCGCCGAAGAGCCACCAAGGCGAGTCAAGCCTCGCCCCATCGCCTGGCACACCGCAGGAGCGCGCCACTCCCGAGGCCAAGGCAAAGTCAAGCGCCATTAAAGCCGCCGAGGCAGACAGGAGCACCACGCAAGGCGTCATCCGGGCATCATCGCGCAAGACCGCACATCGCAGAGCCACCAACCCTGCCTCGGGACGAGCAGGGGACGGTCGGACAAGACAGGAGCCAGACTCCGAGACACGCACGCCCCCTTTTTTAGTGGATTTCCTAAACACCCGTGTAACCCGCCTCCTCCGTCTATATAAGGAGAGGCAGGGCCCGAGAGGAAAGGGGGAGAGACAAAAAAACAAAGGGCACTCCAGGAAGCCACGACTCCCTAGCCGAAGCACGAAGGGGATCGGACAGCCGACTCCCCGCCTCGCTTGTACACCCCTTGTTCATCGCCCAAAGATCAATACATCCGCACCAAACGAACTGGAGTAGGGACATTCAGCCCGAACCAGTATACATCATCTGACTCCTTGAGTCGACCATTCGGGGAGAGGGAGCGCGCGACCCCATCCGACCATAAATTCGTATTGCCGGTGCTCGAAACACCGACAAATAGTATCAGCATGTGCTTAGTCACGCAGTAGAAATGGAATGGTCAGATTGGAGGAACAAATCAATCAAAATCCCTTTAGAAGCAAACTGGGTTTTGGAACGGTGGTTTTGGTTTAAATGGTTATTTTTGTAAAAATGGGAAGTATAAAGGGGAAAAGTGTGTTTTAGATCGAGCGGACGAGTGGAGGTCTCGCCCGAGTCACCCTAAGGATTGAACTTGATGTTATCAGCTGAGTCACTACGTGCAACCACATGTCCTAGTATGGGATAGCCTTAACCCAGTATAAGAGTTGGAGTTTGACCTTGCACTCTGGTAGGATGAAGTAGTATGGACACTCCGGGTAAACGGTGTTGTTCTATGTACTCCCTCGTCGAGGCGTCGGGCTCGGAGTATTCCAATACAACAATGTATGCCTTGCTATGGAGTAAATGACACGATGGGGTGCAAACCATCATCAGAATTGTGTGTGAAACGGGATCGGAAGAGAGAGATGGGGTGCGAACCATCGTGAGTACTATGTGTACGGGCTGTACTTCCACCCGGTCTGGGAGAGCACGATGGGGGATGAACCATCGTGAGTATTTTGTGTACAAGCTGTACTCCGACTCATAGCAAGGGACGCACATCATTGGAGCTGGTGCAAGGTTAAACACTAGCAAGTGGAAAGGTTTCGTCACAATCTAGCTGAACGGATACGATGGGTATCATGTGGCATGGTTGACATGATAGCTAGAATGTGTCATTTGGGTAAAGTGTGCAATCTCTGCAGAGAATAGATCTAATCGATTAGCTATGTTCACGGTCAAGAGCAGCTGAGAAAATATCATCAAGTATAGACTTTTAGTTTTTTTTTCAGAAATAGTTTTGGAAAACAGTTTGGGCTATTTGGGAATTTGGTTTGGTGGACTGGAGTTGGTATGGAAAAATGGATTTGTGGAATGGATGGATCGATGGAATGGGGAATGAGTTGGTAAATCTAATCATCTGTGTGATGATTTGGCTAAGTGGTTGGTGGATGGATATGGTATTCGGTTGGATGGAAGGTGAATTATGGACTATATGAAATACTTATTGCAATTACTTTCTTTACCAATTGCTCTTATAAATTCATTGTTTTGGACCTATTAATCTATTGCAAATAAAACTAGCTTCATGCAAATCAAGCTAGTGTAGAAACCTGCCTCATTGGCATAACCTGCATTCTATTGTACTTGCATACACTAAAGACTTGCAAGTACATACGTGTACTCACCGTTTGCTCTAATTGAAAACGTGAGAAGCAGAAGGCGCAAGAGAAGATGAAGTTGACCCTGTCGATGAGTTCTATGAACCGGGTCCCAACGACGCGTTTGACTGCTAGCTGGGTCTTCACACCAGTCGGTTGCCTTTGGGTTTGGATGGCACACCACAACCGCTGCTGTAGTTGCTATTTAGCTTTGCTTCTTTTGGACTTCTTTTGAGTTGTATCTGGCCGGTCGGCCTAAATTGTAAAGTTGAACCAATTGTAGTAATTATATTCCTCTTAATATATGTCCTTTACAGTTGGGTATGTGAACTGAGGCGTCTTACGGGTTGCGCTAATCTCCGGTCTGACGCAACAGTAATGACCCAAATCACTGTTCTAAGGCCGGAACCCCCACACCTGCAATCCAATAACATAATGGATTTTATCCACGCACACACTAACTTAGCCACTACTCCACCCGCGAACCATCGATCCAATGATCCTCCTTCGTTTGAGTAGGGCTCAAGTTAGCATCTCATCCATCCATTTGTCGTCCTGGTTTGTAGCCACTCCCTGGCCTCAGTCATCTCCCGGTGACACCTTGACCGTCTGGACTTCATCTCTCCAAGCCTAGTTCCGATCTCCTTCGCTCCACGATGACCTAACTCCGAAGTCTTATAACCATCACAGACAAGGGAAAACACATCACATAGTATTGCTCAAAATGATATGTAGCCAGTAATCAGCTGAGCAATCACACAACTAAGGATCCCACCTTAGCTCACAAACACTTAAGGATGCCCCGACCACTTGAGACTATGACCACTCAAGACCATGACCAGTCAAGCCCCGACCACTCAAAACTCCGGCCTATTAATTAAGGCTCGACCACTCAATGCTCCGACCTGTCAAGGCTACAACCAAGCATGGCTCCAACCTCTGGTATTAAGCTACCCGCAGCAACTCAAATTGCTCATTCCAAAGCAAATCAAATCTAAACACCAAAGGCTTAAAATACAGTTAATTACTCATCACACATATGGATAGACTTTCACATGGTCTTTCACCACTGCGGCAGGTGCCTACCGTGACTTTCAAGCTCACCAGAGGAGCCATTTAATGTGGCTGTTTTTGAAAAGAAAAAAACATTGACAAAGAGGCCAAATAAGCAAAAATTTCAGCATATCCATCTAGTTAAAAGCCAGAAAAGTGTGGTGCCATTTCCGGGTTCATAACCTTTTTGGGTGGTACAATTTTACCAGTTACAAATTCATCTGAACAGGTTATGTAAAAAAGCAGGGAAGAATCATGAATCAGCTCATGTATATATTCTCACTGCAGTCTGCATCTCTAGAGATAGTTAATTTCGAATTATATTGTACGCAAGAGACATCAGACCATAAGACAAAGTAGCTTACCTGCTTCCTCTTGACTTCTGAAAAGAGATTGGCTGTTGCATGGTTGCATTTGGACTACCACAGCACTAACGTCTTAACAACCAGTTCTTCTTGTAAGCACTGCACAGACAGCGGCAGGTTTGTCCTTGGTAACGGCTGGTGAGGTGTCCACCTCAAAGCCAGGGAGAGACTCTTATCCAGCCAAGTGGGCTTTCAGTGCACTCTTCGCTCATAGGCAATAACATCATGAAATCATCACTATTACAGAAATGGCTTCCAGAAGCGGTTCAAAACCACTTCCAGAAGCGGTTCTACAACCGCTTCTAAGAATCATGAGTGATACTCGGCAGATCACAAATGGCGCTTTAATGGTGGTACGAAACCAAGCGATAAAAGACTACCAATAATATCGTAGGAATGGGATTCGAACTCACGACCAAAGACTCCATCCTCGTGACCCGCTTCATCCATCTAGCCAACCCACCCCACGCGTGCTCTCCGATAGAATAGGACACACATTCCTTTTATTATTTCTAAAGCAAGCAATGGCGGTTCGTGACCGAACCCCTTACGAAGGGTCTTTAGAAGCGGTTCGTGTCACGAACCGCTTCTAAAGCCACCTTTAAGCGGTTAAATGGCACGAACCCTTCTAAAGCTTTAGAAGCGGTTGGAGACACGAACGCTTGTAAAGATCTTTAGAAGGGGTTAAATCTACAACCCCTTTTAAAGGTGGGGCTTTAGAAGGGGTTCGTGCCACGAACCGCTTCTAGAGATCCCCTCCGGCCTGTTGTCATGAACCGCTTCTGGTGTGAGCATTACAACCGATTCGCACCAAACCGTTTCTAATAAGCCGCTTGTGATGCCCGGTTTTGTAGCAGTGCATTCAGATTCCTCCGTATTCTGCCAAAATGATCGTATGGAACAGGCAAGGCGGATTGGCAAACAAGGTAGCTCCGCTTTCCCCGATCAAACATGCGTTCACTGAGGAGCAAACGTGGCCTCTACTGGGACTACTACATGCATGGCTGCAATAGAATTTGGTGAGATCACCGGTGACGGAGGTAACAGAACCATGGATTGATAAGTGATTGACGAGCAGAATGATACATCACATTAACCCCGGCCAACGGCGACGCGAATCGATCGCCCACCTAGCAGCGACAGCGGTCGCCGCCAGCGCGGGTGTCCGGCCCGAAAAGCTTGTTTCCTTGCGCAGTTCGTGTGGAGCTGCAAAGTTCGTGCGGGTATACTGAACAATCATCACATGATATTGTTGGAAATACGTGCAATATTTTTATTCCTGATTTTATATTGAGGCAGATAAGTTGGGCTTGATGAAGAACAGGACGATGCGCAGAAGAGGTCGACGTCGAGGAAGCAGCGCAGGAGCGGTCGCGCAGATGCGCTGCCCAGAAACTTTATTGCCGCCCCGTGCAGGTGAACTCTGCGGCAATAGCTCGGAGATACCGCTCACCCTCCTTCACGGTGCACGCCGAGGAGGAAGACCGGCGAGGTTCAACAGCTCAACACAACAGTACAGTTCTCGCATGAGGAAGAAGAAATAGTGGAAGCAGAAAGTTTAGTCATATGGCCTGGACGTCTCCAGGTCTTATATAGCCTTTAACCAGTAACTGTCTCCATTACTCACTAGTAACTGGCATCATTAAGCACTTGTAACTGACCGAATTTAAACAAACTTAATGCATTGGACATTGGTAACTGCTAATTCAAACAAAATAATGGTAATTATGTAGTCTCCTGACCAGTACAGAAAGCTAAATAGTTGCATGATTCAACAAAATAAAATGTGAATTCATAGTGCCAGAAGACACTACGACGCGGCGCGGCCGCTCGTCACAAGTCACGCGGATTTTCACGCGAAAGTGCGCGAATACTCACGCGCGTGTGCGTGTGTGTTTAGCCAGTATTCACCCTATGCCATCCTTATGCCAAGTGTCACGTTAATCAAGAGGTGGCAAAGACTTCATCTTTTAAATTGCCCTTCTTTCACTTGGCTAAGCAATACTCCCTCTGTCCCACAAAGAGTGCATTTCTAGGATTTTTAAGACAGATTAGTGTGCAAGGTAAATGACTAATGTGACCCTCATTACTCCATACACAAGCATGGTGGTGCTTCGGTTTCCACAAGCACTTAAATGAGCATGCATACACTTACAGCTGGGTCCTACAGACTAAAGATGCACTCTTTGTGGGACAAAATTTGAACACTAGAAATGCACTCTTTGTGGGACAGAGGGAGTATGGTACTAAATCATGCGTGCTATGAAATTAAGAAAATAGATCACCCATGGACCAATTTCTAACAGATATCACCAGTGTATGTATGATATTTCTAAGCCAACCACACTCGATGACGTACGTGTTGGGGACAAAAAAGAGAGAGTAAATAGCGCGTGACTCATCGATGGCCAAGTTTGTCGCGAAATTAAGAGAGCAAATTAAGCAGTTGAGACTTGCGCAGGCCGGGGAGGTTGGAATGTCACCGAATACTACCAATGTCCAGTACGTACATGGTCGCTCGCTCGTTGGTTCGTCACGAGACGCAAAACCACCGGCCGACACACACGACAACGACGTCCGCCACGCTTCGACCGCCGTCCGACCGGCTGAGCGCACGTCCCCACACGTCGTGCCCTTCGATCGCTAATCAGACGGCCGCGCGCGTGGGAGCTACTTTTTTTTTTCCCGATGACAAGGAGTAGGGATGCAAATGGGCCGGCCTAGGGTCATCTTTGACCCACTCTAGTTCATTTGTTTGCACTAAAACTTAAAAGGTGGACTAAAAATTAAGTTTTTAGTGCAAACAAATAAACTAGAATGGGTCACCTAGACAGAAGGAGGTTGAAGCTAAATCCACAACCGTACAAAATTACTGTTGAAGCAAACTCACGTATGTATAAAGGTAGACAAGCCTAATGGGTGAATTCGTATTCCCGCAACTCATCACTGCATGAAGGGATGGTTCCGTGTAGTGTAGGAGCTACATAAGGTTAATTAGTACGTACGTGTGCAGTGGCTTCTCCACTGTAAATTTCAGATTTTATACCAATCAACTGTGTCAGATCAAAGATTGTATGTATCAAGTATACATGTCCATCTAAATGTGTATAATCGGACGCCCGTTAATTGTATCTTGGTAGATAGCTGAGCGTACAGCAAATTCTACAGTATTGTAGCTGGGGAGGTCAAGAATTGTATGATATTGTTATAAAATAAATTTTGAAAAGAAAGAGCAGAGATGATATGGGGATTGTTTAGTCGTTTGTTATTCATCCTAAATCCAACTGATTTCCGGCGAATTTTTTAGTTGGGTCACATCCTGAAAATTAAGTATTGGATGACGACTCAGCACCAACGCCCCCCCCCCCCAACCCAACCCCGCGCAGCTTGTTAAGCATATCACGAGTTACAGACCACGAATATTATTGCATGAATTAATGGCAATTAAAAATTTAGCCTAAAAAGTGATGGATTTTTTTTACAATATCCTGCAATAATTTTAACTAATTCAACCACCCAAGCTGTCTCCCTGTGCCACCTCTAAAGGGACCCGATTCTTTTAAAAAGGAAACGAACCCCAATATAAATTGATATTATTGAAAGTAAGAGAGAGTCTAATAATACTTAATAGGAGTATTTGTTTAATCTAATCATTGTGCAATGTTCATGTACCCATATTTCTTGGTCACGGGGACAACTATATATAAATACAAAAATCTGGTGAAATTCAAGCCACTAGTTTTGAGTGTGGGAAAATCCCACAATAATCCTAAAAATTACATCATTAGTCGGGAGACAAAAAAAATGTTCTACATTGTTTGTTTTTGTGAGACCAGATTATAACAATGCAAATTAATTATATATAGATATTAAAATTGTATAATAATAAAACTATATTTTCAATAAAGTATAGGCATTAGAGTTCTGTAACAAAGACAAATGTCGCATAATATCTAGCCGTGGTGTAGATAATTCAGCTAGCTGTACTAACACTTGATTCAGCCCGTTGATAACTATCGTGCTAATTACTCCATCCAATCTAAGCTGACGTGGATATAGTGATGTTCAAACTTCCAAAACTTTAACTATCGATATATTTTTAAATATATGTTCAAACTTTCAAAACTTTGACTATCGATATATTTTTAAATATTTAGATTGTATACATGAAAATTATATCTGTAGACTTGTCTCAAGAAGTACTTTCATGATATTATAATCTTATCGAGTTTTATTACTATATTATAATAAAAATTAATGGTCAAAATTGTGTTTTAAAGATCGTATCAATGTGTAAAATGTCAGCTTTTTGAAAACTGGAGGGAGTAACTCACTACGAGGGCTTTTGTCTAAACTGAAACTAATAGTACTACTTAATAGGAGTATTGTCCACTCCAATCATTGTGCAATGTAGTTGCATGAACCCATATTTCATACCCAAATCACTTAGGCTCTGTTTGGTAGAGCTCCAGTTCTATCAGATCAGTGGAGCTGGGTATTTCTATCTCCACCAGATCCGTGGAGCTGAAGCTGTAGGTATATTAAGAGTGTTTAGGTGGGTCATCTTGTTTATATTTTAAAATAAAAATATAAATTTAATTGATTTTATTTAGCCTACAAGTTTCAGATTTGAGGTGAAGCTGGAATCTGGAGCTCTGCCAAATAGGGCCCTAATTGCTCAAAGCATATCGCTAAAAGCAGAACACAAAATACTATGAAATAAAAATCCCAGCTTGAGCCTCTAGAGGATTCCTAACTTGATAAACATAGTTAGAGTGCATCGACGGCCCCCATTTTTGGTACAGAATATCAACAATGGATTCCATGTGTATACTATGCTAGTCCCATGATTAGTAGCTAGCACGCACATTTAAAAAGTTAAAATCACATCCATACACAATATATTACATATAAGAGCGGAAGCATTTATACAATATGACATGTAAGATCGATTAGAATACAGAGGAAAGATCAAATGGCTTGTAGTGTACCACATAACTCTCAAGCAAATGACAAGGTATAGTCCTTAGAAAGCTTCGTCATGATATTTCACGTATTCTAAGGTATAAATGTACTGACAAGATTTTTTGTGCCTTCACCTAAAAACAACAACAATAGCAAGGTTGAGTACATTTCATACTTAGCAATACTTGAGTGTTTGAATATGCATGATGTTCTTAGAGTAAGTCTGTTACGGTTATTTTGCATAAAATCAATTTGAATTTATAAATAATGAATAGTAGATTGAACGTGAAATTTTGTAAAAGCAATTCATAGTATAAAAAAGAAGTAAGAATAACATAAATGTAATAACTCACAGTCCTTCGTGAGCACCAATTTGTCCATCCCTCGCCAACACATGGCATGAAAACCAAGATTTGCCGACACATGGCACAACAGCTGAAACAATCTTGCCAACACATGGCCAAACATCGAATCATCTGTAGGGTAAACTCTTCAATACCAATTTTATAGTTTCATTTCATTTTTATGAGAATATCAAAACATCTAACCATGTGATGACTTTACTAAGTGCCCTTAACCACGAGCGTGGCTTTTCGAAAAGTTTTAACTCTACAGAGGTGTACAGCTTTACCTATGAGAAATGATCATCTCTTTTTGCAACATGTTGTTAACACACTTCTTTTAGTGTGCTATACAGAGATCATACATAACCGTTACATTACCTAATCCTAACTTTGCACCAGCCCGGTGATGATAAACCCTTAATATAACGACGGAAGATATTTGTACACCCATTGTACTCTTAATAGACTATTCCTGATGAGTCCTCACTTCCCTATGTTCTAAAGCGGAAGAAGATATTTGTACAATGTTGTACTTTGAATAGTTCATTCTTGTTGAGTCCTCACTTCCCCATCATTGCAAGGCGTACACCGTTGCATTGATATGCATTTACCCACACCTTGATGTGGAAGCTCCTCCGAGCAACCTCCATCTGGATGCCCGTTCTACTCTAGCCTTTCAATGTGCAAAGCTAGTTCTAAGTAACTTAATAGGTTAATACTGTGACATACTAACCCTCGTGATTGTACGGTTATCTTAGCTTGAAAACAAGCATCGAAGGTGGTTTCTCCAACTTAATTGGAAGAGGTAAGCAAGGTTGAGCCTGGGCAGTGGGGATGGTGAAAGAGAATGAGATCAGGGCCAACTTAAATAAGCATCGAAGGTGGTTTCTCCAGGGTTTGAAACAGGGAGGAGAATGGAGGCGCTTTGACTATGTTAAAGAACAGAAGAAGGAAATAACGAGAAGGCTAGAGAAGAAAGAAGAAGGAAAGAGGAATTGACATGTGGGTCCAAAGGAAAGGAAGGCTCACCTGCAGTCGGTTGAGGAGTAAGAGAAGCACCCCTGGTCGGCTGATTGCAATAAATGAAAGGGCCCACTTGTCAAAGAAAGAAGATGCAAAAATCAGACTTCTTCCTCACTGATAGAAGACAAGAAACATTTATTCAGAGGGTCAAATCACAATTAAGATTTTTGAAAATTTTTACTTAAGGTTCTGGATAATTTTACTACTTCAAGTAAAAATTTAGAGTAAAAAGTACTTGTAGATTAATTTACAAAATTCTGACAATACTAATTGTTCAAATTTTTATTTCTGAAATTGATTTATTTGAAGGTCCAAATTGAGTTAATAATTTTTGAAACTTTTTGGAAAGGTTTGTAATGACTTATGTAATATTTTATAAAATTTAAAAATCTTTTAAGCCAAATTTCAGAATTTTAGATTTTTAATTTATAAATTGGAAAAGACATTAAATGAACTTATTAATTTTTAGTATTTTTTTCAAGGTTAAATATTGATTTGAGATTTGAGGACTCTATTGTAAAAATTTGAGCTGATGATAATCTTGATAAAATTTTATAAAAAAATCTTCCTTCGAACTGTTGGTAGTCAAATTGCATTAATTTTTATGTCTTTTCTTAATTAATATCTTCACATTCACTTTTGACTACATTTAAGTGTTTCCAAATATTCCCATTAATTCAATATTATTTTTTTATAGATTTTTGTTTAAATTTACTTTTATCTTTTTACTAGATCAATTTTAAATGACTTTACAATAGAGAAAATCATTAAAAGATTTAGAAATTCAGAAATTTGTGATCGAAGCAATTTCATATTTTTAAATTTTATTTTATCTATTATTCAAAATTTGGGATGTTACATGCAATCATACAAAAGCAGAAAGTAACATATGAACAGCTAGCTACTAGCACAATAATATGAAAAGGCGAACTTGAGGTATATTGAGTAGTAGAAGGGCCATTAGCCTAATTTTATCCATGAACACTGATCCATTTTTCATAAATAAAATACATTAGTTTAGGTAGCCCAGCACACGAAGATAAAATAAGAATCCTCAACAGTAAGAGACAATTGATAATTTGCCACTCTATAAAATGGCGTATAGAGTGAAAAGAGAAGGAGGAAGGAGGGGAGGACGGAGAAAGGGAAAAATCGTCCAAGACAGGAGCAAAATGTCAAAAGTAGCAAAGGATGAGTTAGATCTTGTATAGAGCAGTAAATCCTGAATTGTAATATACATAATGACAAATCCTAATACGACATTCTATAGAGTGACAAATACTGAATTATCCCAAGCAATAAAGTCTTAGATGATGGATGTCCTCTGCACAAATAGCACCGAGGATAAAAAGTGTTCTCTCTCTCCTTTTGTTTTTGGAAAACTCCATGCAAAAGAATGCTAGCCATCACTATCTTCAGAAAGTGTACTAGAAAATTATGTTTGTCACATTTTAGGAGAGTATTATTGCAATTCCTAAATACTTAATATCCTGAAAACCTTTTGCGCTGTAGTCACTATATTTGAAACTTGGGTTAAGGAGAAACTAATCTAAAAAAAAAAGTTAAGGAGAAACTACTGATGTAACCCTTGCATGCCATTTATTTCCCAAATCCAGACTTGTCTTGAGGCTAACCGACTAGCACAAGCAATAGTTAATAGTAGTATGTTCAGGGGTGTACGTGTCAAATTTCTGTTCTTTTCTCCAGCCTTTTATTGCCGTCTACTACGTGTAGAGCTTGATCGAGCCGTTGTGACGTAGAAAAAGAGGGAGAGACGAAAATAGAGACAAATATCAAATCCAAATCCCCTCCCTTAATCTGCAAAACCAAGTACAAACCACCCTCCAAATCCTACCTTCTCCTTCATTACAGGAGAGAGAGAGAGAGAGACGGCGGTAGGAGCAGAGGTTGGCGCAGTCACAGACGGCAAAAGCCTCTCGATTGCCAAGAAGGAGCAATGCATGTGTCTCCGCGACGCATGGTCCTGTTTCTTGAAGGATACGGAGGAAGAAAGGATCGGAAAAGGCAATTAGATTTCCATTTACCCGTTCAGACGGTTCTGTGAAAAAGGGCAGTTTTTTGGCTGTGAGTATTCATTCGTTTGGTATTTGTTTCCGGCTTTGGAGGCCGGATAGTTCGATCTTGGTCATTTGTTTTGGGTTCTGAGATTGTTCTGGGACAAGGGTCTTTCTTGCTTGTAAGATTCTGAATCACTGGACGCTGAAAGATTGAAACTTGCGGCGTGGTCTGCATGTTTGGATGGAGACCAAGGGGAATAAAGGAAAAAAGAGTTTCTGAAATGCAGTTGTGCTCTCTTCTTTTCTTTTGCGTGTGCAGATCGTTCTGAGATATTACTTCCTGCTAAATTTCTCAATTTTGGACGTGAATTCCAAACCTGGCGGCACCTTGTGGAAACCGTGGAAGCACGGCAAATACAAGCAGGGCTTCTTCATGGGCTATCAGATCATTCCAATCCGTTTCTGCCTGCCTTCTTGATCGCTGAAGGCTCAGAGGTTGGATTTTGAGTTGTTCCTGAAGATTGAAGCTTCCTTTGCTGAGTTTTCGGCTCAAGAGGAGAGCAACGAGGCGCGGACAAGGCAATTCAGATGATTCAGCGGTCATTGTGAAACAACAGTCGTAAAGGCGCCACCTTGCTTGTTCCTTGGTGGGTTCTCTGATCAAATACCCACAGGTAAAGTAACCAATTTGGATGGTTTATTCATCTGGGTAATTGTCTGGTTAATACGCTCCAACAGTCCAACGGCAGAAGGTTAAGCTGTTCCAGTCCTTCCATTGGTCAGTGCCTTCATTTTTATTAAGGGAGAAACTAGCAGACAGATGTTCGATTTTTGTTTTTTTGTTTTCGGACGCCGCACAATATTTTTTTGAACGAATGAAACATTTTTTTTGAACGTATGAAACATTTTTTTTTAACATATGAAACTTTTTTTTTTACTATTTGTCGAAGAAAAATGTATCACTGCGTAGAACAAAATGTTTCACGAGTAGAAAAAAATATTGCAAAAAAATCAGACGTGTGATCCCTAGAAATTCCCTTTTATTAATGATAATTTACATTGCAGTTTGGTCATTTGGTAGCCATCCTTTGTTTGTTTGGAAGGTTCTTAATCCAAGTATCGGTTTTCTGGGTTCAGCGGACCGACACGATGGCTGTTCCTTTCTTTATCAGGAAGATAACCCGGAAGGCTTCTGTCTCTCCGATTTCGGTTACTTTTATTAAATTTTGTTAGCATCTTTTCAAGTTTTTTTTTAAATAATAATTTTTTTAAAAAAGATGTCCGATATTAATATGTGAATTTTAAAATTTGCAAGAATAATACATTGTAGCCAAATTCTTTTCTCATTACATTGTAGCTAAATTCTTTTCTCATTACAAAACAAGTGATGGTCCTTTTTATCTTCCAGTGTTTATGACACGGTTAGCCTCATGTTAGAATATATCTTAAACAGAAATGCATGCAACTCCGAGCATGTCTCTTCTCTGTTTGTTTTGTTTTGTTTTTCTTTCATTTTCTTTAGTAGTTAGGGACAACTGTATTGTTTATGGAAGTAGATTCTACAGCCATTTAGAGCCTGTTTGGTTCGCTGCTCCAGCTCGGCCGGGCCACGCGCGTGCATTGACCGGAGTTGTGCGCGCGTTTGGTTGGCCGCTTCAGCTCGATCGAGCCTGGCTCCGCGCGTGCAGCCAAGGCCAAAACGCAGCGTGCAGCCTGGCCGCGCGGAAACGGCGCGCGAGTCCGTTTCCCGCGGGCCAGGCTCGGACGGGCCAGGCGCTCTGGAGCGGACATCCAAACACGCCATTAGTGGTTGGAACTTGGAAGAGGTCATGACCAACTACGAGTAGTTTATATAGCAGAAAAACGGAAGCTCTTTTTTGCCACTTGTATTTCTAATTTTGTAATGTCAAACAACTTTCTTCTGACACGTCTGTTTTTTGCATTCAGATTGTAAGCTTGTCTGAAGAGAGTCCTTAGAAGCAACATTGTTTGACCATGTTCTCTTCTATGGCAAAGAAGAGTAACAAACAGCAGTGCAAGTCCGGAAAGGTCCAAGTGGCCTGTATGTCAGGGCTGATTCGCATGTTTAATTTCCGTCGCAACCCAAAGCTTCTTTCAGATGGGAGCCATGGGATTAGTAGGTATTCAGGTGAGAAAATTTAGCATTCATTCAGTTTTGATGAGAACAAAAACAAGACCTTAGCTGCACTATAACAGTACGAGTTATTTCTGATTAATGTATTATCCGATCCACGATAGCTGATAGTAAATCATGTGCTTCATGCAGTCAGAAGTGACCTAAAAGGTTCTGAAGATATCTATGGAACCATATCTGCTGATGTAAGTTTTCAATATTTGAAAAGCTATGCTATCCAATTTTTCATATAGGAAGTGCAAAATTCATGTGTTTGCTTCAAGGATCAAAAGGGCAGGTTTTGAAATATTTGCTGGAGGTAGGCTGGTAGCCGGTAACCGGCCGGTTTCCGGTGCGTTTCCAGTCTATTCCGGTTCTCAATTTCAATTTTTTCCAATTCTACATTTCTATCCTCAAGCATTATGTTTGCTTGGTCCTCTACACACATTAATATCAAGACTTCATTCAAATTAGTACAAAATCCTGGTTTGCTTTAACAAACCAATGGAAACAAATGGATGAATTTAACCTGCTAGTTCGTGTTGGACAGCTTTTATCTTGGCATCCCTATTCTGCTTGTACTACACGAGCCCCTGGCATTATTTGTGCTTCCTGTGGACACCATTTTGTCTGTTATTAACATTTTTGGATAATGCTGAGCTATACTCGTTGTTCTGTAGTCTGAACCTTTGATTGTAGAGCACTATAGCTCTTGATTTGCAGAAACATAAGAGATCCTATTAAGCAATTAAGCAGTACTATAAAACCTAAAAAATATTATATCTTTGGAATTTATTTTTTACCTTTTTAAGACATTTTCATACAAATACTTAAGTACAATAAAGCACTTTTTGCCAAAGATAATAGCATAGACAAAGCTACAATATATTGGGTATCAAATATGCAGAAATATTTCTAACCTTTTGAAGATAACTATAAATACAATCATCTAAACACAAATCAATTGATTTTTACAGAATGACAAAGACCGTCAGGTTAAAACAATTTATGCCGGTAGGGCAAGTATTAAAGCGCTGATGGAAGAAGAGATGGCCATTGGCACACAGCCCGTGAAGCAAACACAAAGAAGCATATTTGGGTTATGCTCTGATGATTTGAAGTCTGTGAATCTTCCTGAAGGATCAGATATTGACCTAAACTTGGCTGCAAGTCTCATGGAAATTTACAGAAATCATAATGTAGGCCGAGAGATTGGCAATACAGTAGAGCCAGGCCATGCTTCCAATTCAATTGACGAAGACAACAATATTGATGCTTGTGTGCATCTCAGTCGGATCCCCTATAGTATTCAGAAAGCACTAGAAGATGTGGCAGAAGCAGTAATTAGCCATCAATCCACAAATGCAAAATACATAACCAGCAATGGTGAAGCTAGATCCAAAGAATTTGTTGATGCACTACAGCTACTGAGCTCAAACAAAGAGTTGTTTCTGATGCTTCTGCAAAACCCAAGCTCAAGGTTGTTACAATGCCTCCAGAACCTTTACACATCACTAGGAAGTCCCAGGTTAGAACTGACAGAATCTGATGAAGAAACTAAGTTGCAAGGTAAGACTAACAGTCTAGCGCAGTCTGACATTTCGCCATGTAAAGTGCAAAGAAGGCACAATTCTTTCCTGAAGGAGGATAAATTAGTAATGAGGAAAGCACCTAAGTTAAATGAAAGTTCATGTGGCCTTAGCAGGATAGTAATCTTGAAGCCAACTCCTGCAAGAAGTCAGAGTGGTCTAATCTCAAGTAGTGCAACATCGTCACCACTATCAAATCACACTAATTTTCAAGGTCAGCAAGACAGTGATAATCCTGCTCACCATTTCTCTCTTAGAGAGCTTAGATGGAGGTTAAGGCTTGCCATTAGCGACAATCGAAAGGATACCATGAGTAGTACTTTTCAGAAATCTCACTCAACCAAACAATTTCCTGTCAAAAGCATGTCGACAAGTTCAGCAAGTACAGATTCTTCCGATTGTGAGAGAGCTGAGCAACCGTCCATAGTTGACAAGGAAACAAACCCTGAAGATAGTGGAAGTGGCATAGGAAATGATGCCATTCAAGGTGTCAGCTCTTTCTCCTATGAAAAAGCCAAGCAGCATCTAATGGAGAGGCTATACAATCAAGGGGACGAAAGTTCTCAGATTGTACATAAATCAGAATCCATCGGGAGACTAATTTCATATCCGGAGTATGAAACAATTTCGCCCGGCCGTTGCCCTCAAGAGGAGGACGCTACCTTACAACAGGAAGCTACGGATTCACCACTGTTACAGACAATTGAGCAAGAGACAGTACCATCGGAAAACAGTGCCTTAGCTAACAAACAGTTGGATGAGCATAGGAAAGATCATGGCAACCATCCGTCCGGGGAGGGCACTTTCTCTCAGGAGTTAATCATTGAAGGTATATTGCTCATGTAATATATTGCAAGATCTCCTTTTGTTTAGCTTGTTAGTTTTTCTACTTTCTTGTTTTGATGTAATATAACCACAAAATGTCCGCAGGGGTTAAGAACATGCAGGATGCAGTGGACAAACTGCCACTCTGTGCTGAGATCGAAAATTCAAGTGATAGCTTAGAACATAAAAAACCAGGCAATGTAAGTCGTAGCTTTTAGCAAATTCAACACAAAGATGATAACTTTGGTGTCTAATGACGATTTTTAACTTTTCCTTTTCCCCCCCAATACTGAAGTGTTCATTGGAGGAAACACAATCCATGAATGCATTATCAGAAGTGCCCCTGCATTCTCCAGAGGACCTCGTTAGTGAACAAGACAATCATAAGCCATCGGCAGTTGCTGAATTACCCAAGCCATTCATATTGACATTTCCTTGTTCTCCCGACAATGCTGATGAGAAAGAGGAGAAATTGAGTCCACAATCCGTTCTAGATTCATTCTTAGGAGATAGTACCAGCCCTACCCACAAAACTCGAAAGCAAGGTATTGAACTGGAAATAAGAAATCCCCCCCCCCCTCTCTCTCTCTCTCTTTTAAACCTATTGGTAACAGAACAAAATTTTATGTGCTTGCAGATGAGTTGTCCATGCCTAGTTCAAGAATTCTGTTCAAAGAACTTGACACTCCCTCAGCCTCCCCAACTTTACGGAACAGATCGCAAGTTGATATTTTGGATGATAAAGACGCAAGGGTTTCCTTCATTAAGGTCGTGTTGGAAGCTTCAAAATTGTTGACTGAGGAAAGTTCAGAGAGATGGTATATGGATGGGTCACTGCTTGACACATCTATATTGGCTGAAATAGGAGTTTCATACAGCCTGACAAACGATGCAGTTCTTCTTTTCGATTGTGTGGGAGAAGTTCTTCACAAGATAACGGATAACTTCTTCGATATTGACCCTTGGGTAGCTTTCCTGAAACACAATGTGAAAAAACCTCCAGTAGGAACAAAACTCGTTCAAGTGGTGGCTAAGTGCATCGATTCTCTTGTCAGTAATGAATTTCCAAGTACATTAGATCAGGTGGTGATGAAAGACTTGGAAAGTGGATCGTGGATGGATCTTCGTTGCGAAACTGAAGGTGTTGCTAATGAGGTGTGGGATGGTTTGCTTGATGACTTGCTGGAGGAAATGGTGTTTGACCTGTGGCTTTAAGATTGTAGAGCATTGTAGTCATCCATGAAGCTACATCCTGTCAAAACTGAAAAAGAGTACAGATTCAGAAATGTTTTCTTCTTAAAAAAAGATTCAGCAATGTTTTCTGAAAAGGTGAGTACGATAAATCTCGACAAACTATAGAGTTAGGCATTTCATCGTGATAGCCTGACAGGACTGAATTCCATTTCCTCTGTGGCTTTCGAGTGAATAGCAGCTTGTTTTCACAGTTCAGTTACTGTGTGCTTACTGTTAGTAGTCATATAATCCTGGATGAATGTGGCTCCTAACACCGGGAATTTTTCTTTTTTATTTATGCTTCTTTTCACACTTCCCGTTCGCTGTACAGGTGTGAACATAGGAAAGATAAGTTCGGTTGTATATACAATGTTATTTTGACTGTCGTAATAATAATTTTCCTCTTGAGAGCAGGATACTTTTCCTTGTTTTGCGAGGTATATTGCAGTGCTGATCCATTTTAAGCATGACTTGCAAAAATCTGGTGAATCATATCAGTTGCGAACTTGTGATGCATCATAGGCCGTGCTTATGCACAGATGTCGCAACACTCACAAGTTGCAACTGATTTTTCTATTTTTTTACAGTGCTGCTCCATTTTTGTGAGGCAAATGTGACAACTGATACTGTACTCACACTCTGACTCCTGACATCCACTGTCATGTAGGAGGATGCAAGGTAGTGAGGCTTGAGGGACCATGGGAATCAAACCCCAAACATGGCTGGCTAGCTAGGCGAGTAGCGTAGCACTGTGCTTATGCTATCTTCCATTAGTACTACATGTTATGGCATAAATAATGTACATACTGCGGATGATGGATGGACCCTTATTTTGATTTCCGGACCGGGCAGGATGAACAAATGATCAGATCTTTCTTGCAGACTCGTCGGCGAACAGAACATCATCTATACATGTTACTATGTTGTACGCCAGGCTCTCCAGCACCCTGGAGTAGCTCTCCAGGATGGCCTGCCCAACATCCTGCACAAAATAGCACGAGCAGATTCAGATCACAAGCCCGTAAAACTTCAGTGCTCTTGTTCATGGCAATGTCGCTGCGTTGCTGTGTGTGTGATCGCTTACCTTGTTGTGCTGTATCTTGCTTGCATCCAGTGTGGTTTGCGAGAGGCCGGGGAACCGCTGCTTGAGGCACAGCAGGATGTCCTCGGCCCTGCTCGCCAGCATCACGTTCTTGTCGAACTCCATCAGGTCCTTCACCGCGCTCCATGGGGATCTCGAGTGGCCATGGTTCGCCTTCCGCCGCCACACGTGCATCGCCGCCTCGACGCGGTCGGACACCTCGAGGGCGTCGTGCTCCGACGATATCTCCAGGCAGTCGAGGAGGTACCCCGGCGAGAACTTGCCCGGGAACGACATGTGCCGGTAGATCAAGTCGCCCACGCTTGCCCGCCCACACTGAACATTCAGAATTAACAAGTTTCAGATTCACCAGTGCTGAGAAATCAACATTTTTGGGGAAAAAGATTCCGATTCATAGAGATTAGGTTAGTACATGATACTTGTTGAGATAAAATTTTTTGTTGTTACCTTGGTAAGTGCTTGCTTGTACAGTTCAGGGATCTTTATCTCTGCAAGAATGTCGTTGTTGATGGCCATGGCCGCCTTGTGGATCTGGCTTGCGCAGTCATGCTTCTGCTGCAGGTCTCTCCGCGCCGACTCCGTCAGCCCGGGCTTGGTGACACACGGCACGGGCCGCCACCACTTCTCCTCGCCGCGGTGGCTCACCGGACTGCAAGGCATCGCGACGCAACTTTCCTTCTGCCCCTTGTCATTAACGTACCAAAATTCAGTCTGCCGAAAGCTGTCCAGAATCTCCTGCACAAGTGCACATCAACAGTTCAGCTCACAATTCACAATGAGCAAACAGCAATCCTCTTACAGGACAGCATGAAGGAACTTGAATCGTACGAGCAACATGTCGTCGAGTTTCTCCAGGGCGGGAAGGTTGACGTAGATGTCGGATCTCGGCCTGGTCGCCATCACCTGACAGGATCGGAATGCGTCCATCGCTTAGTGACATGGAAGAAAAGTCGCCTTGAAGGACACCGGGCTGCAATTCTCACCTCTCGAATGGTGCCGTCAGGCAAAATCTCCTTGGACGGGAAGAGCTCGACGATGTAGTCGCACACCGACAGAAGGCAGTCCATCTCCCGCCGCCACATCGACTTATTCTCCACCGGCAGGGGCTCCAGCCGGTGGCAGCTCCCAAAAACAGTCGCTGTGAGCAAAGGAAGCAACAGATATTAGCATAAATGTTCTGTTCCTCACTGGGCTAAGATCTTTGAAACAAGACAAGGTACACTGACCATAGAGGTTGGTGATGGCATTGGAAATGGCGACGGCGGTGGAGACCCCCTTGCCGCTCCCGGACATGTCCTCCCCGAGCAAAAGCTTCGAGAACCTCTCCTTCATCAGCCGCAGCTCTGCCAATTCAGCCCCGCTAGTACGTTAGCATCTACACGCAAGAGCCAAGAAGCAAAAACTCCAGAGCAGCAGAGTGACCTTCCGATGAGGGACATACGTACCGCCGTCGCCGGCCTTCCGGTCACGCACGCCGCCGCGCCGCGCCGTGCCGAGCCTCTGCAGCAGCGGCGCCCGCGGCATCCGGCCAGCTAGCTTGCACACCGGCCACCGCGGGTACGGCGAACCGTACGGGCTCCCGGGCTCGCCGCTGCACTCGGACGACACGTCGGACGAGGCCTCCCGGCGGTGGCCCCGCTGCCGCTCCATGTCGTCGAGGTCGGCGTAGTCGGACTGCGAGCGTGCGTCGCCCTCGTCGCACGTTGACGACGGCGTGTCCATCCACGCATCGATCGATCAGCACCACTCCAGTACGTACTCTGGTGGGTGGCGCGCCGGCGCGTGCGTGAGCAGGGAGGGAGGGAGGGATGATGCGAGCGAACGGCAGTGGCGGCTTTGTACGCGATTGTGCTCGTACAGTGGAGGACAACGCTGTCTAGGATGCTGACAACACGCGGCCGAAGTGGCAGGCCATGGCCCATGGCGACGGAATGAGCAGAAATAGGGGGCATCATGCCGCGCCGAGGCCCCACGATGACGGCGATGAGGTAAACGGCTAAGGCGCTTGGCCCCTACTTTATGCGGGAAAAGCGTGCGATTCCCCGGCTTTTCTCCTGTCGAGGGTGCATCAGGTTAACCAAATCGAAATCAAGAAAATCGATCGAAAAGCAAAATTTAAAATTCAAAAATATTGAGTTAAAAATTACTGAAAAATCGTCGTAAATCAAAGGGTTAAAAAATTCAGTTTTATTTTACAAAATTTAAAAAAATCAAAAACCGACCAGTTTTGACCGAAAACAAACCGGTTTTGACCGTCCGATTGAACACCGCAACGTTACGATATGATTTCCACCTAAAAATGGTCAGTTTTTACCGAAAATTGGTCGTTTTTACTGAAAACCGATCGGTTCTACGTCGTGTAAATTGTTTTTGAATTGTTTTTAATTTTTTTAATTAGACCGGTTTTGAACGTCGAACCGGCTCGATACGGACGAAAACCACAGTTTTCAAATGTTTTTTTGTCGGTTCTGTATACTCTGGTACCGATGTTGCCCTCAGTGCGCGGAAATTCTCTTTGAAGGTGGTAAAAACTCGCAGTGTGCAGATCTAGCGCTTACTTATTACTGTGCGCACTGCCCTGAGTCCCTGACACGCTAACCGGAGCGAATGGCACATCTCCTCTGCCTACATGTGATTACGTGCTTGCTAATGGCATTGCTAACGTACTAACGAGTAATGACTAATCTAGCATCACCATTTGTGTCCCTAAACAACGGAACTACACTCAGTACCTCACACTCAAGAGCACCCGTTGCAATTAGCACAAAGTTAAATTCCGCGGCTTGTGCCTCGCTGAACTAAGCATGGAGTGCTAGTCGTACAATACTGGCGCTTTGAGCACGCATTTTTGTCGCCGGACGCGCTACAGTAACGGCCAATCGGCCATGTGGCAGCGGCATAGCACGGAGGCCATGCCCAGCGCTGCCATGAGCTTTATTTGACACGAAGTCGCGAGCATGCCGATCAGAATAATGGCGACAGTACGGCCGGCGAAGGAAAAGGAAAGGGGAGGGACCCCTTCCCTTTCCGATCATGACCGGCAGTTGCGTGCCCCGAGGAACCCGATCGAATTGCCCGCGCAAAGTCGCAATTACTAGCACCATCTTTACCGCTTCCTCACCGTGGAAACCGCTGCTTTCCTTCTTCCCCCTTACCCTGTCCATCTCTGCTCATTAGCCTTTGCAAACAATTCAAAGGCTCTCTATCTAGCGTGTAATAGCAAAGTACAACAAAGTAGGGAGGGTATTTCTCGGTTGTCACAAGTTGGGACCCCTTTCTAACTTCGACCTTTTCCTTCGGGAAGCCGGAAGTTATTCCAAACGGATAGCTTCTCCGCGGTCGGGAGAAAAAACCAGCAGTCCATTTGTACTATAGGAAGTTAAAAGCCAAAAGTTAGTTTAGGGTAGGTTCCTACAATTTTGGTGGGTTAGAGTTCTAACTTTGCCACTATAATTAAAAGAAAATTCCTCCTCCTACTAAGTATAAAATCCCAAATCCTATTTCTCTCACCCTCATTTCCCGAGCCGCATCCCTCAAACATAAAAATCAGGCTCTCAAATACCAAACCTCTTTAATTCAACTATCCAATCGTGTAACCCTTTCGCTGTATAGCTCAACTGAAAGTTACTTCTCAAAAAAGCTACAACCATACTAACAGGGTGGGAAGAGTTCACGCGCGGAGGAGAGGCCGCATAAAGTAGAGTTTTGTGAGCTTGCTCTGCTTGGGGTGTGCCTCGCTGGTGAGCTGTGAGCTTGGCTTATGCCTTATGGTGCATACTATATTTTAGCTTAGCACGCTTATGGCAACTCTTGATTGGGTTGTATGGCGAATGATGGCCTATGAAATAGCGCCACGTGCCTATGCTAGTTGGTTGCTATTGACAATTTTGTTGGCTCATTTGTTGCTAAGGGCATGTTTGTGCTGGCCTCTTACTGAATTGTGCTCTGTTTTTGTAAAATCTAGTCGATTATATGGAAAAACTAAGCTATTTTTTTCTTGTTATAATTTTTCAGGGCACTATCCTGGATTAGATAGGATTACATCATTTAGTAGTACGTTTATACTTCGTACTCCTATTTGACCAGGCATCAAATGAAAATGGGTGAATATCTTAGGTGTGGTATATTTGTGATTCTTGCCAGGTTTCTGTGTTTTAAGAGGATATTTTATTATAGTTTTTATAAGTGTTTTAAAAATAAACATCCCCTCAAAAAATGAACCCCATTTGCAACACAGTGCCCCTACAGCTTTAGAGCTGCTCCGTGCAAGGTTTCCGTTCGCAACGCTATGGACTTTGGCATTGCAAGTATGGTTCATTCTTGAAAATATGTCTAGGACTATCTATGGCATTATTGTAGCCTTTGGTGTTGTAAATAGGATTGAAAACGGAATAGAAAGTTTCTGACCGTTTCAGAGAAAACGGAAACGGAAACTCTTTTTCGAAAACAGAAAATACTGGTACAGAAATGAAAACAGAATTTTTTTTGTCGGAAACAGAAACAGAAACAGGAAAACTAATTCCGACGGAAACAAAAACGGAAACGAAAATTTCGTATAAGTGAAACCGAAAATTAAAAACGGAAACGGGTCGGAAAGGGAAATAGGCATGGCCCAAAAAGAGAAGGCAGAGCTTACATTTATTTTCGAATTAAAATAATTTTATAAATACAAATAGCTTTATATAAAATATCAAATAGAGTTCAAAAATTCTGAAAAAATTCTCAAAAATATTTTGGAACATTTTGAATCTAGAAAAATTATTTTTAGCATATTTTTATTCTTATTTTTTATGAATAAATTACTTTTATAAATTTAAAAATAGCAAAATAATACTTATAAACTCCAAAAAAAATCTAGGATAAATATCAGAAAATCATAAATGAACATCAAGCAATAATATACAAATTTTAGAGTGTTACACCTTTGTAGTTGGTGGAGCAAGATGATGTCGATGATAATGATATGGAGGAGGACACGATGGTTTGATATGGGAGACAAAGAACGAGCCTTCAGCTGACAAACTTGAAAAGAACTTTCTAGTGATACCGGTGAATATAGCACTATTCTTATGTTCATCTTAGATGTGGAATGAGTTACATTGTTCTTGTGGTAATGTATATTGTGATTATGTACTATGTTCTTGTGGAATTTTTTGCTTTCGTTTCTGTATCCGCTTCGCTCTGTTCCACATTCGTTTCCAATACTATCCATTTCCGATTTTGTTTCCAGGGTTTCCGATTTCATTTCCGTCACCGGTAAAAAAATGTGGAAACGAGAACGAAACAGCCATTTGCTGACCATTTCCGTACCGTTTTTATCCCTGGTTGCAAAGAGGGTTCATTTTTGAAAATAGGTCTTTAGAGTTATGTATATTTTGAATGAAATTCTAAAAAGGGTTATTTAATTAAAAATATATTTTAGAGGCAGCTAAGAGCTAACTATTTTAGACAAATGGCTTAAAAATGGTTCTTTTAAATTTAACAAGGTGGCCTATGCATTTGCGCGGCCATTATCCTTAAAGTATGTTTAAATGAAATATATATATATATATATATATATACACACACACACACACACACACATACACACACACACACACACACATATATATATATATATATATATATATATGAAGCCTTTTCCATACTCCTAGGAGTACATACTCCCACTTTATACTACTTAAACAAATGTGTTATACTCTTTTATCACTTTTGGTATACTTAAATATTAGTTCTAAGATACTCTAATGCGACATGGTTGGAATTTTTTTATCAGGGCCCTTTATGTTTGCTATATACACAAATTATGCTACAAAAAGTAGTCTGATGAAATTTTTTACGGAACTCACTTTGGAGTATCCTATGATCATTATTAGAGTATGCTCAAAATGATAAATAGGTATAACCAAGGTTCAAAATCCCGGCGGAATCTCGGATTTCGGCCCGGGACGACTTTCAAAATCCCGATAGAATAATTTTTTTTGAAAATTTCAAATTGCTATAGTATTTTTGGATTTTTCGGCGAGATCTCGGCGATTTCGGGAGAGATTTGGTTGTTTTTTTGCCGGATTTTAATTTTTGTACATTTTATTTGATTGGATTTAGGGTTAAGATCATCCACAAAAATTTTCAAAAATTTTTGATATGTTTTTGACTATTTTTTGGTCGGTTCAATTTGTCGGTTAGTCTTGAGTAGCATTGTCCAATTGTTTTTCAAATTTCTCAAGATTTATCATCATCTAAAAATTTTATGGGAATATTATGGATGTGTTAGTACCATTCACAAAAAAGTTTAAAATTTTCTAAAGTGGTTTGAACTATTTTTCATTCAAGTGAGATTTGTAGGTCCGTCTTTAGTAGCACTAATTGAATTTTTGAAAATTTCTAAAGATTGATCATCACCTAAAAATTTTATGAGAATATTATGAATATGTTAGGACCAACCACAAAAATTTTCAAATGTTTCTAACGTGGTTTGCACCATTTTCCAGTCGATTGAAATGTGTTGGTCAGTCTTTTATCAGGACAATGGCATTGTTAGATTTTTTTAAAATTTCTCATACTTGATCATTATCTCAAATTTTTATGGGAATATTAGTGATGTATCAGGACCATTCAAAAAAAATTCAAAATTTGTTGACATCGTTTGAACCATTTTTTGTTCAGTTGAATTTTACCGAGATTTCAAAAATTTCGAGCAAGATCTCGGATTTCTCTGTTAAAAAAATCGGATTTGAATTTTGGTTTTTGAATTTAATTCGAATTTTGTCCGAAATTTTCGAATCTCGCCAAAATTTTGGATTTTGGTCAATCTCGAGATAGAGTTCGAAAACGAAATTTGAATCCTTGGGTATAACTTGTTTGTTTAAGTGGTATATGAGAAGTGGGAGTACGTACTCGCAGGAGTATGGAACCATTTTCCTATATGTGTGTGCATGTGCACGCGCGTGTGTGTGCACGCTTTTTTGGAAAATACATATATTATAAAAAAAAATACTCACTCTGTTTCTTTATACTTGTCACCTGTGATAAAACTTTCTTCTTTAAATATTTGCATAGCATAGCAATAAACATAGTATAACATTTCATTTTTCATTTATATCAGTGTCATCTCATTCTTTCATTGTTGTAATGTTTGTCTATACTACATACTAATATTGCATATCATATATCTTATTACGTTATAGTCGAGTGAACACTCGCAATTATTCACCTTCTTAATCCTGTGGAGACCCACCAAATAAAGGATCAGAATATTTTATTTTTGGAGAGAATTTTTACCGTATTATTTTTTTACTTAGTGACTATAAACCATGCGTCATAGATTTTTATTACATAATATATTTTGATTTCTAATTTGTATATATACAATTAAATTACTTACCATATTTTATTTCTCTCTCAAATTATCATATTTATGGAATTTTATTTCTGAATAAAACATAAAATTTTTCTTTTCATTTAGTATGATATTTAAAATAATCTGTAATTTTTTTATTTTTTATTCTGAATTTTCATATTTTTTACTATACTTCTTGTAGACTTTCTTTTTCAGTTCTAGTTTGGAATTCACACATAAATTCAACTGCTAATTTTTATTTCAAACAAATGTTATTTTTTTATACCTCACATACACTTTTACTTTTAATATAATTTTTTATTTAATTTTGAATATATATGTTTTTTTACTTGATATGGACTCTTTCTTTTAATCCAATCTTTTATTTAATTTTGAATATTTATTATTTTTATTGTATTTGATATGGACTCTTTATTTTAATCAATTTTTTATTTTGAATTTCAGTTTTAGGTTTTGATTTATATATAAATCCAACTGTTAATTTTTACATAGTTTTTATTCTGAATTTCAGCCATGTAGGTGTTTTAATTCAAAGTTTTTATGCAAATCAAATTTCTATTTTTCCCTTTATTTTTATTCTGGTTTTTTATTATTTTTCTGTTATCATTTATGTAATTTTAAATTTCAATTTTAGATTAGAATTCATATACCATTCCACCCTCTTTTTTCAGTTTGTCTTTGGTTAAAATGCTCTTTTTCATAATCAGCCAAATAAACACCTTTATTTTTATAAATGTTTTTGTATTTCGAAGATATTTCCAAGGAAAATCAACCCCATCACTCCCGAGAGCTAAATAAAAGGATTTCACAAAGAATTGACTACTGGAAGTTAGCATCCAAGTAATTCTATCTTGCCCATCCTTAAGTTGAATTCCTTCACACTCTTTCATCATCTGTTCCCATATTGTTTTGGTTTGTCCCCAAAGTGTTCGCTAAATTTAATTATGATCACATCCTGTATACAATTCTTTTTATTATGTTGATAGTAAAGTATACTCCTTATATTAGAATAGGGGGAATTCTCGCGTGCTGCGTCGCTCCACATTGCTCGCTGCTCCCCTTTGGTCAATGTGTGGCTTGTGTTTCGTTTCCTCGCTCCACCTACTTCATTACCAAGCTGTGTCCTACGCATCCGCCTGTCGCTCGGCCAGTCGCCCTTGCATATAGGCGTTGCTCACTGTAGGATCAAGGATAACCGACTAGAGGGGGGTGAATAGGAGGTTTTTAAAATTCTTTGGCTCTAATTGCAATAACCTAGCAAGTATAATTTGAACAATTAAAGCCTAAATCGTTTAGGTTTTGCTAAGTGCACCAACAAATCAAACTAAGAAAATTACACAATCGTAGAATAAAGGACGATCACTAAATATACTAGGAATGTACATTTGTACAAATTAACAATAGAAAGACAACCACAAGAGAATTGACATTATGATTTTTTTTCGTGGTCTTGGAGACTTGCCGGTCTCTTCTAATCCACATTGAGGTAGCTTGACCAACTCAAGCTGGCTCCTTGCGCAATTGAGCCTCCCTTGATCACTAGTGGTTGCCCTTCCTTGCTCCGAGTAGGCGATATCCGGCCTTCACAATCAACCGGGCCTTCTTACAAGATTCTTGAGAAGATCACCGATTCCACATCTTTAAGCGTCTAGGAGGCGGCAACCTCCAAGAGAATGTGGCACATGCTTGAGGTTGATCAAGTGTCTAATGGCTCGAAATGAATGCACACACTTGAATTCTCTCAACCACCACTCAAAAGAGGAATGAATGCTCAAATGATGAAGAGAGGGTTGCAAGGGATCACAAGTATGCAATAAATATCCAAGAGAGTCTCCTTGCTGCAGGAGGGGGTGTATTTATAGCCCCCAACTACAAAACTAACCGTTGGCATTAATTTTCTGAAAAAATTAGCAAACTCAGTACTACCACCAATCTAAGGTAGGTAGTGCCAGTCTCAGGCTCAACGGTTGGATGTAACATTTAATATGGTAGGTAATAGTTGTTGCTATAGAGATCTGGTACTACCGTCCATGTAGGTTCGGTAGTACCGGCCCTAAGGATAAAAAAGATGCAATTGAACTCTTCTTTTGGAAAAAGACTACCGCGCAAATGAGTCGGTACTAACTCACCAACGGTAGTTTCGCTCCTAGTTGTGCGGTAGTGCTAACTGAAGCAAAAATCCCAAAAGCAATGCATTCTGGAATAAGACTACTGGGGCTGAGGCTGGTACTATCGCATTGGCGGTAGTATCGCTCCCAGTAGAGTGGTAGTGTTGACAGCGAAGAAAACACCAGAAGCAATGTGCTCTAGTAAAGAACTACCGTGCCCTTAGGCTGGTACTGCCGCACCTATGGCAGTACCACAGCTAGATGGTCGGTAGTGTTGGTCAAAGAACATTGCCTAAAAGCAAGATGTTCTGTAAAAAAGCTATCAAGCCTTAGGCCTAGAAGGTTGGTGGTGCTGTTCAAGAATTTTTCAGAACTAAATTTTCAACGATTTTTAAGATATGCGAGTGACTAAGTATGAGCATGAATTTGAGCCATCATCTTTTATTTTCATCAAGCTACTAACCAAAGACCCCTCTTAATAGTACGACGTCTAATCTAGTAACCCAATCTTTCTCCAAACACCAATATATAGTTGAAGCTCACCGTAAATATGTGCATGGAGATAATGAGTTGAAGTTTTGCACATATGTGGAATTTTTGGCAGAATTCTGACTATATATTTGGATATGAGGAGCAAGATATAGAATGTGAATGCATTTATACAACAAGAAGCAATATAAATAACAAATGCTCAAATAGGATCCTAGATACACATTAAACATTTAAACATTAACCATCCAAGCTTAAACATTCATTACAACCACAAACCATTCAAGATACATAAAAAAGTACCAAAAGCAACATAACAATGAGAGTTAATTACCATACAAAGGATAACATAAAGAAGTACACAAGCTAATACCCAACTAGATCGAACTAACTAAACCATTTCACCGCAACTACTCCCTCTTCCTTCTTCTCTCCCTTTGGCATCAAGTACCAAAAGAGGAAACATGGCAGATCTAGGAAGGAGTTGAGGGGGACAAGCCACGCTCACGAACATGAAGACGGTAGGTTGCAAGATGTGGAGCACCCAGAACTAAGTAAACGAAGAGCTGAGACAATCCACACGACTATCCAACACCCTCCACTATCTGTTGAGTTTGGTCAAGCAAGGCTCTAGTCTGTGCCTTTAATTGACGCTCCTGATCAAATATGTCCATGATACCAGAGAACCGAGCCATCATATCAAAGCGGAGATTGTCCAAGCTGGCTACAAAAGCATCCTGAGGAATAGCATGAGCAGGCGCTGGAGGTGGATCCTGAGGCACATCCTGCTAGTGTCGCTGGGCTATATGTCCCAAAACCTGAGGGGGAGCCTCACGAGGCTTGTATTTCTTATAAGTGGAGCCACATCCTCCACTATACACAGTTTTCCTTTTTACCAACCTCATGATGTAAGGAGCAAAATAGATAGATTTTCCATGCTCACGAGCCGAAGAAGCCATCTCCCTCATCATGAAATCCACCACATAAAACTTTTGATGATGCATCACTTTGCTCAAAATGTTCCAAGCATAGCCACGGATGTCATTGAAGTTACCACTTTTTGGATGAATGGTAACCCGAACGATGTGGTTGATCAGACTGGGTTGAGCACGAAGTCCTGCCAACTTCTCTGGCCTCCTGAATTTGGCATTTGGGTCATAAAACTCTAGCTGTTGATCTAGCTCGAGTGCCTTGTCACTATGGATTTTGGGATATCCACTGTGGTAGATGCCTAATGCTTGCTCAATTTCATCCTTGGGCATAGTATAAACTCTAGGGCCAGTCATCCAAGTGATAGAATCAAAAGAGTCAGGAATGTGGATGGTGGCATAGAACTGACGAACTATGTCCTCATCATAGTCAGACCTCAAACTAACAAAGTGCATCAGGCCAGCTCCATTGAAAAGCTCAGGGACTAATTTGTCTGTATAGATGTGATCCCAATCCACCCACTTTTGGTTAGCGAATAATTTGTCTGTATAGATCTCATGGAACACCTTCTCTTGAAAAAGGGTACGAACGTATTTCTCAGAAGCTGTTAAAGGCAATCAATACTGATATGCTCCTCTCAAAGAAAAATACTTGTCACCCATAATTTGCCTTAAGTCCTCCTGAGGATCAAAGCCAGGCAGAGTTTCTTCCTCAGATTCCTCCTCCTCACTATCTTCTTCTTCTTCGGCTTGAGGAGCCTCTTCCTCAAACACCATCTCAGCTGACTTAGAGTCTGAATCATTTGCTTCCTCCTTCCCTTTAGAACTTTTCCAAGGAAAAGGCACTTCTTGGACTACCCTCCTTGCTTCTATATCCTTTATAGCGGCACTAAGTGAGTTGTCGCTACTGTCATTTCGAATGCTGTGGCCAGGAGTGGGAACACCGGTGCCTCTAGTTGATTTATGAATGGCACCTCCTCCACGTGGAGTGAGGGCTTCTGACATTCTTAGTCCTTGGCATGATTTTTGAATCACAAGGATAAAGAAGGCATGAATAGAGGAGCTATGATCTCAATTTTAGAAATTTGATGAAAAATGCAATAGTGCAAGCATGATTTGGCAAAAAAAAGTCATCGCCACTGTCTATATAGGACCGGTAGTGCAGCACCTGGTCGGTACTACCACTATTCCAGGTGGTAATGCCATGTTCATCATGGAACCGCAGTGTCACTAAAGGGAATTTTCTATTTTGATTAGATTGGGCATTGGAATTACATAAAATGACTTCATATGTCACTGATCTACTCAATCAAACTAGAAATTTTGTCTAAGGTTAACATATAAATTCACATTTGCGTCAAACCCTAAAACACAAGATTGAGACCTAGGGCAAGGATGAAGAAAAGAAAAGAGAACAAGGGAGAGGGAAAAGAAGATTGCCTTGGGAAGAAGAACACTTGAGCAAGAGGAAGGAATCCAAAAACCAAGAGAAAGTGAAAGGATTTTGGAGGATTTGGAGGAGTCAGTTTTGAGAGAGAGAGAGAGAGAGAACCAAAGGACAGTGGGAGAGAGACAAAGGGGAACTGGTTCGAGTGGGTCCGAAGCAACCGTTAAAGATAGGAAAGAGAGAGAGAGAGAGAGAGCTAAAGGCATAATTGTAGACCGCACTTAACTCGATCCCACCTGACAAAATCGGTACTACTGGCTCATCAGAGCGGTAGTGCCGATGGTCCGGTACTACAAGATCAACAACATCAGTATTGCCGGTCTTGGCCTGAGAAGATTCAAAAAATACAAATTCAAGTCTGGAAAGTGCTCCATTGTATTTCTACACCCACTGAAATCAAATGAGAGCATTCTCAACTCATCACAAGATCATTTCCCTTAGATTTAACATAGTTTTTACAAAATTAGCCTTTTTGAGCGATCGAAACACTTTGGAACAACAGTAACATTAAATTGAAGAGAAATTTAGCCCAAAACGGTTTGTTTGAGTTTGAACTACTTGTAGACACTAGACACTTGTGTAGTTCTAGTTTCACAAGCTAAACTCAATAAGTGCCCTACTTATGTCAGTATAGACCAAGTTTGAAGTTTTGAGGAGGTTTGAAAATAGACAACTTGTCCAAATACATTTTGTCCTTTTATAGTGAAATAAGGGATGCATTTCTATTTAAATTAGAAATTTAGATGAGATATATATACACATATATAATGTTTTTTAGAATGAACAAAATTTATGAAGCATTTTTTGTAAAACCTTCTAAATATGATATTTTTCAAGTAATTTGGATCTAGTATGATCTAGAGTATTCCTTTGAAGATTTATAAGCACTTATTTAATATTTTCACATTTTTAGATATGTAGTATACATGAACAAGATATAATACTCCTCCTTAATATGTTGCTCACAAAAAGATCAAGAAATCGAATAAGAGCGAATGAAATCAAATAAGATATCAACCATGATGCACATGTTCAAACAACATTAGAGATATCTATGACATTTAATTCTTTCCTTAATTTGTAAAAATGGGCTTCATTTAGAGGCTTGGTAAGGATATCCGCTAATTGATTCTTGGTTATAATGTGACTAATCACAATATCACCTTTGCTCGCATGATCTCTTATAAAATGATGGCGGACATCTATGTGCTTGGTTCTTGAGTGTTCGACCAGGTTGTTAGCTATCTTGACCACACTTTCATTATCATATAAAAGAGGCATACATTTGAAATTGATTCCATAATCCATTAAAGTTTGCCTCATCCAAAGTAATTGAGCGCAAAAACTACAGACATATATATATTCGACTTCGACGGTGGGTAGGGCTACGAAATTTAGTTTCTTAAAAAACCAAGAAATAAGGGATTTACCTAGAAATTGACAACTTTATGATGTGCTTTTTCTATCCACTTTGCAACCCGTATAATCCAAGTTCGAATATCCAATTAAATCGAATTTATCACATTTACGATACCACAAGCCTATATTTGAGGAATGCTTTAAATATCTTAGGATTCTCTTAATGACCACTAAATAACACTCTTTTTGGAGTTGCTTGAAACCATGCACACATGCAAACACTAAACATAATATTGAGCCTAGATGCGGTAAGATAAATTGAGCTACCAATCATAGAGCGATAAAGCTTTAAATCTACCAGTTTACCTCCCTCATTGTGGTCTAGATGCCTATTGGATGCCATGGGAGTCTTGATGGGTTTTGCGTCCTCTATGCCAAACCTTTTGAGTAAATTCTTCACGTACTTGGTTTGACTTACGAAGGTCCCATTCTTTAGTTTCTTGATTTGGAGTCCAAGAAAGTAGTTCAACTCTTCGATCATGGACATCTCTAATTTTCTAAACATCATGTCACCAAATTCTTTGCAAAAACCTTCGTTAGTAGAACCAAAGATGATATCATCAATATAAGTTTGACAAACAAAGAATTCTCTATCTATTATTTTGGTGAAGAGTGTTGTATCAACCTTCCCAATTTTGAATCCTTTTGAAAGTAGGAAGTCTCTAAGACGCTCATACCATGCTATAGGAGCTTTTTGAGTCCATATAACGCCTTAAAGAGCTTGTACACATGGTTAGAATTTTTAGGATTCTAAAAACCGAGAGGTTGTTTTACAATTATCAACGCAAATATTTGTCCATTCAAGAACGCCCTATTTACATCCATTTGAAATAACTTAATATCAAAACAAGATGCAAGTGCAAGCGGGATATGAATGGCCCCTAGTCTAGCCATGGGTGCAAAGATTTCACCAAAATCCAAACCTTAGATTTGTGTGAAACCTTGTACCACCAATCTTGCTTTATTTATTACCGCTATACCAGTTTCATCTTGTTTGTTCCGAAAAACCCCTTTTGTGCCAATAACGTTACGGTCCTTGGGTCTTTCAACTAGTGTCCAAACATCATTTCGGGCGAAGTTGTTGAGTTCTTCGTGTATTGAATTCACCCAATCCAGATCACTTAAAACTTCATCTACATGATTTGATTCAAAAAAGAAACAAAAGAGTAATGCTCACAAGATGAAGCAACATGAGATCGAGTTTGAACTCCCTTACTAACGTCACCCAAGATTTGGTCTATTGGGTGATCTTTGAAGACTTGATTGTGAATTCTTAGAGGTATCATTTGAGCTTAATCATCCTCCTTGTCTTCCATCTCAATTGGTTGAACTTGACTTGGCATAGCGGAAGTTGAAGGTTCAACTTGAGTGGAAGATGGTTGATTATCCTCCTTAGGCTTGATATCTCCAATTGTCATATTCTCCATTGCTTATCTTAAGCATTCATCACCTACATCATCCAAATTTTCTTACACTTCATGAGAGCCAATAGTCTCATCCAGGGTTCACAAAACCGCGGAAAACCGCTCGAAAACCGCGGTTTTCGAGCGTACCGCTCCGGTTCGAGATGCAAAACCGTTCGGTAAACCAGTCTAATTAAAAAATAAATTAAAAAAATTTAAAAAGTTTGAAAAAATTTGTATATTCGGTTTTTCATGAAAAACCGCTGTTTTTCGCGTAAAACCGCGGTTTTTCGCGAAAAACCGCTGAAAACCGTTTTCGAAGAGACCGGGTTAGTTTTTCGTGAAACCATAGCGGTTTTTCGTAAAAACCGAGCGGTTTATCGTGAAAAACCGCGGTTTACCGCCAAAACCGAACTGATTTCAAATTTTTTCAAATTTTTTGGATTTTTCAACTCTTCGGTTTTTAGCGGTTTTTTGTCGGTTTTTCGCGCGGTTTTTGCGAAAACCGTACCGCGAAAACCGAGCCGGTTTTGCGGTTTCGGTTTTGTGAACCCTGGTCTCATCAAACTCAACGTTATAAGTTTCTTCAACTAAACCAGAGGTTTTGTTGAAGATACGATAAGCCTTACTATTAGAAGAACAGCCAAGAAGAAAACCTTCATTGCAACGGCTTCGAAACTTGAAGAGACGAACATCCTTTTTTAAAGAGAAACATGTGCAACCAAAAATATGAAAATATGAGATGTTCGGTCTTGCTTCAACAAGAAGCTCATAAGAAGTCTTTCAAAAGACGATGCAAATAAAGACGGCTTCTGGCATGACAAGCGGTATTAATAGCTACTACCCAAAAACTATCGAAAGTATTATACTCATCAAGAGTTGTCCTTGCCATTTTAATTAGTGTTCGATTTTTCCTCTCTACCACTCCATTTTGCTCCAGAGTGTAGGTAGCAGAAAATTCATGCTTTATTTCAAGTTTATCACAAAAATCCTAAATTTTTGTATTCTTGAACTCGAAACCGTTGTCACTATAGATTTTCTTGATTTTGAAATCAAATTCATTTTGAACCCTCTTTGCAGAACTTTTGAAAGTGTCAGGGGCTTCGGATTTTTCATGTAGAAAGAATACCTAAGTGTATCTTGAGTAGTCATCCGTAATCACTAAACAATAACAATTTCCCCAATCCTCTTATAGGTTGTTGAGGAAAACAAATCCATATGTAAGAGCTCTAATGGTCTAGATGTAAACATGGTGCTCTTTGAAGGATGAGAGCTAGTAACTTACTTACCGATTTGACAAGTACTACAAAGCTTATTTTTCTCAAACTTCACATCTTTCAAGCCCACAACTAAATCCTGTTTAAAAAACTTTTTGAGTTGAATCATCCCAACATGAGCTAGTATTCTATGTCATAACCAACCCAAAGAGGTTTTTACAATTAAACAAGTTTGAAGAAAAAGACTCATTTGAAGAGAAATCAATCAAATACAGATTTTCAAATTGAAAACCTTTGAAAATCAAAAATTTATCATTTTCTTTTGAAATTTCAACCCCATTTTGAGAGAAAAGTACAAATAAGACCAAGATCACAATTTGAGCAACAAATAGTAAATTAAAATTCAAACTTTCAATTAATGAAACATTAGAAATTGATTGGTCGTTTGAGATTGCAATTTTACCTAAGCCTAATACATTTCCTTTGCTATTGTTGACAAACGTGATTTTGTCATGGTCTCTACCCCCACTCTCAAATGTGGTGAACATCTTCCGGTCTCCGGTCATGTGTTGAGTGCACCCGCTATCCAACACCCAATGCCATCCATCGGTTTTGTAGTTCACCTACAAAAGAAAATTAAACCTTTTTAGGTACCCAAATTTATTTGAGTTATTGGAGGTTAGTAACCAAGGCTTTGGGCACCCAAATGGCATTCTTCTTGCGACCAAGTATAGGAATACCAATAAATTTAGCAACTACTCTACCATTACTGGTTTTCGTAAGAACATAGCATGAATCATAAACATCGTTCTTAGGAGCTCTACCTAATGGGCAATCATTTGCTATATGTTCCACATTGTGACACTTATAGCAAAGCTTCCCATTAGACTTTACAAACATTGGAGCTTTGTTGCTCGCATTCTTACCCTTCTTGGGAATGAACCCAAGCCTTTTCTTGTTGTAGGAACATCGTTGACCGTTAAGAATCTTATCAAGGGTTGCTTTACCCTTGAAGAACGATCCAAGCTCTTAGCTTGCTTATTTGCTCCTTGAGCTCTCATTATCCTCAACAATTAAACCATTGCTATCCTGAATAGAAATCGAACTATAACAAGATCTAGAAGGTATAACAAGATCTAGAAGGCATAACATCGTTGCCATGCTAGATTTTGAGATATTGCCTGAAGGGTCATCTACTCCAGGCAAAGCATCAAGAATATCACAAGAGACTCCTACATAAATTTTGGGCTTAGAATGTTCCATGAGAAGAAGAGTCTCATGAGCATCGTTGAGCTCATCATAAGATTATTTGAGAGTGAGAAATTCTTTTCTCAAAGCCTTATATCTAGACTTCTCCTTGCCATGATACTCATTAAATCCTCAAGCATATCCAAGAGCTCATTGTAAGAGGTTCATCATCATCATTAGATTTTACCTATCTCCTTTTGCCATAAGACAAAATGGAGTAATAAAATGCTATGAAGCCTCCTTGATGGTGACTCTGGTAAGACCCTTCTTCTTAAAGGGAGTATACTCATTGAAGGAGTGGGAATCCGAATAATCCTCTTTGGAATCCCACTCCCATATGTGTGCCTCACATTTGCTATCCTTGTGAAACTTTTTGAAAAGCTTCTTCTTGCCTTGGAATCTCTTCTTCTTAGATGACTTGCCCTTGTCATCCTTCTTCTTAGAGCAATGAGAGGCAATATGCCCCTTCTCAACACACTCAAAGCACCGAATGTTGGCGAAACGATTGTTGCTTTAGTGTTGCCCCTTCTTGAATTTATGAGGGGTGCTTGAGCTTGAGTGCTTCTTCATAAATCTCCTTATTCTCCTCACGAGGAGAGACATCTCATCTTCAAAGTCATCCTCAGAGTCATCAAGCATCTTATCGCTTGACTCCGCCTTGGCCTTGAAGGAATGTTCTTCTTCTTTGAAGAATTTTGCTCCAAGAGCTCCTGCTTGTCCATTTTGTATAATTCATTTGTTATGAGATTTCCCAAGAGTGCAGTTGGTGTCATTCTTGCCAACTCAGGAGAGTTGAGGAAGAGTGTACCAAAGTATCGCACTTGTTCGGTGGAGCCCTAAGCATCTTACGAACAACATCAAAATCAGTTAGTGAACCCTAAGGCCTTTGAGCTCATTCGCTATGTTGTTGAGCCTTGAGTACATTTCGGTGATATTTTCATTGGGCAACATAATGAAACTCTCATATTTAATCTGTAGCATATGTAATTTGGCCTCATTGACAACGGATGTATCGTCATGAATTTTGGAGAGGGCTGTCCAAATCCTGTGAGCCATCTCAAGATTGCTCGTGCGATTGAACTCATCTGCATTTAAGGCTCCAAATAAAGCATTCATCGCTTGAGCATTGAGGTGGGAGTTTCGCTCATTTTGATCAATAGTGGACATGGGATCAAGTGACATGGCGAAACCCTCACCGATAATTCTCCATATGCTAGGGCTCATGGCCTTGAGATAAATGGTCATGCATATTATCCAATACACATAATTTGTGCCATCAAGAGAATTGACATGATGTTTTTTTTCGTGCCCTCATAGACTTGCCGGTTTCCCCTAATCCACGTTGAGATAGCTTGACCAACTCAAGCGGGCTCCTTGCACAATTGAACCTCTCTCGATCACTAGTGGTAGCTTTTCCCCTCCAGGTAAGCGAGGTTCGACCTTCACAGTCAACCGGACCTTCTCACAAGCTTCTTGAGAAGATCACCGGTTCCACACCTCCAAGCCGTCTAGGAGACGACAACCTCCAAGAAAATGGAAATTTGGCACTTGTTTGAGGTTGATCAAGTGTCTAATGGCTGAAAATGAATGCTCACACTTGAATTCTCTCAACCACCACTCAAATGAGGAATGCTGTAACGCCCTAGTTTTCGCTTTCTGGGGAAAAACCTAATTTAAATAAAGTAAATTCAAAATTTGGAGTTTCATTGGTGTTTATATTAACCTGGCATCCATTTCCCTCCAAAATCGGGATTTAATTCCTCCCATTTAAAAATCGATTTTTTTCCAATTCCCGCCGCTACCCGAAATTTCACCCGAGTCCAAAAATGCTCCAAAAATCTCCAAACCACTTCTAAAATGTTCCAAATATTCCGAAATGATTTTAGGATTCATTCCCCGAATTTTTGGACCTCCGTCCCTATTGTATCTCGCGCGGCTTTTGTTTAATGCCTGCGATTCGCACCTGAATATTCAAATCCACAAATTTCATCCAAATTCAACCAAACCAATTTTCTTGGGTCCCAAATATTCTAAAATGGCTCTAGGAATTTTTCCGGAATTTTTAGACCATTTTTCCCAATTTTTCTCTCGCGCTAAAAGTTTTCACTTAACCTCGGCCAATCCCGGAGTGCCACGTGGCAGTGCTACATGACCTTTCTTCATCCTTGGGCCTGCACGATGGAGTTCCTCCTGTGCAAGAACAGAGCCTTACCATTCTCTATTCTTTGGATTCAATCTACTCTAACTTCCTCCTTAATCATCCAAATCGCGAATCAGTCGGATCCGTTGGAATCACAACGGCCTCCTCTTTCCATCCATGGGGTTGTTGCACCCGAGATCTCGCCGGATTTTGAACGGTTGCAAGTAAACCGAAATCCACACTTATGGCAATAAATTTGCCGTTTCTTCCTCAAATCACGCACCACCGGTTCCTAAACCTCCGTAGCGACGCCCTCTCTCCAGAACATCTATTCTTCTCTTGCCTCTCTTTTCCAAACGGCCGGGAGATCGAGAAAACCGACGAACTCTCGGTGTTCTTCGTGTTCTTCGGGTTTTGGATCACATCTTCCATTCCGGTGGATCATTCTTCCTCCCATTCGTTTCTTTGGGTTCGTATGGGAGTCTAGATTCTAATTCATCCATCAATTGTAGGTTTCATCGACCGTGGGCGACAAATTTCATGTTTTGGTTGCTTCGGCCGAAACGGTGTTCGTCGTCGATTTCATCCTTTTCCGGTGAGTTTTGATGCAATTCCTTCCATCTACACAATCTTTAGGATGTTCTCTAGTTGATACATCAATTCATTGTTGGGGACTTCATTCAAAATCCTTGCAATTTTTTGAGTTTTTGGATGAGGTTGGGGCCTCTGTTTGGCCCCCTACCTGCGCGCCCGGCCTCGCCCCGTCGCCGGCCGGTGACTCGCCGGCGATACTCGCCGCCTGTTCCTCGCCGCTGCTGGTCGGAGCCGCTGCCGGCCACGGCTCATCGCCACCTCTCAAGACGCCCGCCGCTGGCCACGCTTGTTGCCTCGCCGGGCGACGCTTCATCGGCTGGCTACATCGCGCTTTCCTCGGCCGTCGCCGCGCCATGGCTTCCATGGCCACGCCAGACGCCGCCAAAGTCGGGCTCGCGCCAGCTGGCTCCTGCGGCCAAGCTGGCCGGCCGCTTTTCCTTGTTGCGCGCCGCTTCGCCGCCACCTTGCTCGCTGTAGGCGCGCCACGCGCCACAGGCTGCTCGCGCTCGCCATCAGCGCGCCGCTTCCCGCCAGATTCGCCCGCCGCCTCCCGGTGCGCAAGGCTGGCCGTCTGCCGGGCCGGCCGCCACGGGCCGCCTGCCGGCTATGATGGAGGCTTGGCCTCCTCTGTTTCTTGCCATGGTTGGCAATGGGAAGAAGCCCCAAGTCAATGCCAAGTGGGCCCCATGAGTAAGAGAGAGGGAGAATTAGAAAATCAGAAAAATTGAAGATTCCGGGAATATTCCCCAATTTCGTATTTTCCGGAATTTTCAAGCTTCGGACGCTCGTATCTTTTCCGTCCGGACTCCGAATGACTCCGTTCAAGTTCCTAAATTCATCTAAATTCCTTACCTTCCTGCCAGTACTATTGTTATAATTTTTGGATTTTATTTATTTTCTTTTATTTATTTGTTGCCTCGCTTTTGCGTAGTCGACGCTCACGACCCCGCCACGGACTTCAAAGAGTTCAACATTCTCGCTGTGACCGAGGCAAGTCTCCTTGACGCATGTTGATCCCATGTTTTATCAATGCTTTACCATGTTTTACAAATTGCATTGCTATTTATATTAAATGGATGATGTTAACGTTAGCTTATTAATTATACCTGTTGTTCCTACCTCCTTGATATTGTTATCACGACCCTTTGTCGCCTCTAGTATAAGTACTCCACCAATATAAATGTTTACGAAAAACTGTTCTTTAGTTAAGGGAAAGACTATTTGTGATGACATTTTAATTGGATCAAATAGTATGGAATGCAAATTGGAGTTAGGGGATTATTAGTGATGATGTGGTAATCGCTACCAAAGTAACTCGGGAATGGTGGTAGTTTAAATATTGCCGAGTTGGAGTGTGGTAGCGAATCACGTATGATTAGTATGAACCGGGAAGTGTTGGAAGATGTATGATATGAAGAATAATGGTCGGTAAAGTTAAATAAATAATATTGAGGGTCATACTTGGGGATCAAATAGAATAAGTGGGAAATCATATTTCGGTGGATTGATCCACATACTATGAGATTTAGAGATGACAATGTGAAGGGTTACAACAAGAGGTATCGAGAATGATACTCGATGATTTAACCAAATTTTTATGACTAAATGTACTGGGGAGAAAAGGGATAGTATTAAAGATCATACTCGGTGGTGTAGTGGATGACTTTGGGAATATGGTCTCGCGATAACCCATTATGTGGAATCATGAATAATATGAATTATGGGTGATTTGTTTAGTAAACGTGGTATCATTGGTTATGGAAATGTTGTAGTCGATGAATTAATGAAATATTGGATTTATAGAATCTTTCTTGAAAGATGCTTGGGGTAAGATTATGAATTATTCGTGGTGGATTAAAGTAGATGATTTAGAGGTGATAGTATGAATAATTAAATATATGGTGTTGTGAAGTAATATCGGTGGATTGTATTCTAGATGTTTAGAGGTGTGATATTGTGAAGTATTCTCGGTGGATTAGTAGATGACCTTGTGAAATATTCTTAGTGGATGATAAGATTGATCGTCGTATGATTGGTGGATAAATCAATATTACAAGTTAGAGTTCAAGGGAAAGATTTCCTATACAAATATGATTGTGGTTCAATATGGTTTCTGAGTTGTGATAATACCAGGATATACTTCCTACTTATGGATACTATATTGGATTGGATTCTTCGTATGATTGTAAGAGTATGACAATTTAAAGGTTATTGGAGGGTACAAAATTAATTTTAAGAATTGTAACCAAACCCTACAACTTACCTTTTATAAAATAAACTATTGGTGGAATAGAATAGTACGGTAGAAATGCTTAGACTCGCAAGCGGTCAATATTCACCTATGGGTGGGACTTTCAACTATCTCTTGAAAACGTGTGTTGGAAATTATTAGGCAAAAGGTATTGCCGATGGTTTACAAAATAAAAATAAAATGAAAATGATTTCGACTTGGGCGGCATGGAATGCTCGGGTGGAAGCGGACCAAGCCTTGGTTCTTTTGTGCAAGTACCGCCCCAAGTCAGTTAAGGACCGACGCTTATGACTGTCTCCATTCTAAGCATAACCGTACTACCACATGTCTATAATGGTACGACCTGGCTCACTAATTTGTAGAAGCCTAGTTTAGACTCACCACTCGGTTGTTGTGTGAGAGCCGGAAGGAGGCATTGTTGTTGTGGTTGTTGTTTTGCTCACACGGCGCAAGAGGGGGCTTCTGTACTGGGTGGAGAGAACCCTAACAGCGGTGAAACCTCAGCGGGTGGGTCTAGCTAGGTAGATACATCGTAACGGCCTTGTCACGATCTTCTCCGCCAAGCACACCAAAGGAAGTGTGCTAATAGCTTGGCATTAGGAGATGATCGTGTCTTGTGGGTAAAGTTGTACACCTCTGCAGAGTTAAAACTATTCGAATAGCCGTGTTTACTGGCCAAAGGCAAAGCGAAGAATGCTTTCATACTTGGTAGACTTTGGTTTTTGGTTTCAAACTAAACAATGTTTCGCTTTTGGGATCCGGAGCGGTTAGAACTCTCGGGTAAGCTTCGCGGCTAAAGCCAGGTAGGTGGAAGGAACCTGATTTTTGTGAACCATGGCGACAGAGCCATGTGATTGGATGGAACCACGATTTTGTTGAGATGTGGCGGATAGAGCCTCAGATATTAGTGAGTGGTGGTTAGAACCTTCACTACAATATTACATAATTCAATTATTAAAAGAATTGCTCATTGATGCTTTGTGAAAATTATTAACAAGTATGTTTTGTTGAAACTTGGCTTTGTGCAAATAAACCATATCAAGCCATCTTTGGATAGCCTACATTGTGCATATTTTTCCCAGACTTGCTGAGTACTTTATGTACTCACGTGCTACATTCTAATCCTCTCCCAGAAGTGAAAGAAGCTGTTCAAGATTTCCAACGACTAGGTGCGTTCTCCACTCGATTGCTGTGGGCAATTGGATGGGTCGACATTGGCGTTTGCCTTCCACTTGCAGCTTGTTCAAGTTGTTCACTGCTCAGCCGTAATGGTAAACCTTGACCATAAGGTCTTTGCTTTCATTTGGTATTATTCTTATTTAGTTATTTGTATTCGTGATATGGTTGTTGATTCATCACTTTTGACTGTGTGTACTAGCTACTGATCTGGGACTAGTACAGAAATACACAGAGGACTCCGGATAGCCGGTCCGGGGGCCTACAAATGCTCAAATGGTGAAGAGAGGGATGCAAGGGCTCACAAGTATGCAATAAATGTCCAACAGAGTCTCCTTGTTGCAGAAGGGGGTGTATTTATAGCCTCCAACTGCAAAACTAGCCATTGGCATCAATTTTCTAAAAAAATCAGCAAACTCATCACTACCGCTCATTTAGGGCCAGTAGTGATGGCCTTAGGCTCAACAGTCGGTTGTAGCATATAATGTGTTAGGTAATAGTTGCTACAGAGATCCGGCACTATCGTCCATGTAGGATTGGTAGTGCCAGACCCAAGGATCAAAAACATGCAATTTGACCCTTTTTCTGGAAAAAAGACTACCGCGCAAATGAGCCAGTACCACCGCACCAGTGGCAGTGCCGCTCCCAGTTGTGCGTTAGTGCTGGCCGAAGAAAAAAGCCCAAAAGCAATGCGTTCTTGGAAAAGACTACTGGGTCTGAGGCCGGTACAGCTCCCAATAGAGCAGTAGTGTTGACGGTGAAGAAAACACCATAAGCAATGCGCTCTAGAAAATAAGTTCCATGCCCTTAGGTCGGTATTACCACATGTAGATGGTAGTGCTAGCCAAAGAAAATTTTCCTAAAAGCAAGACTTTCTATATAAAAAAAAGCTTCCGAGGCTTAGGCTAGTACTACCACACCTACGATAGTACTGTACTTAGAAGGTCGGTAGTGCTGATCAAGAATTTTTTTAGAACTAAATTATCAAGAATTTTCAAGTTATACAAGTGACTAAGTATGAACATGAATTTGAGCCATCATCCTTGATTTTTCATCAAGCTACTAACCAAAGATCCCTCTTAATAGTACAACGTCTAATCTAGCAACCCAATTTTTCTTCAAACACCAAGATCGATAAAAACTATGAAAAAATCTTTAAATCTTTTATACCTTGATCTTGAGCTTGACTTTATTTTAACCTTGAGGATTTCACTTTTCATCTTCGTTGACGAAGACCAACCTAATTTTCCACACTTAAATCAAATTGTTAATCCTTTAACATTTATTTCTATTAATTATTAAAACCAATCGAAGTTCAGGGCCTAGATGCTTCACTCGCTCAGCCAGCGTGCATCGCTCTTGGCAATCGGTTGTGGGCCGCGTGAAACACTCCATGGGCAGTTGCCTTTGCGTGGTGTGGCTTCACGCGTTCGCATCTAGTTTCACATAGAGTTCACATGAAACGGTTTATTCCTGTGAAGAATTGAAAACTTTCCCTTGTTCCACGTGTATATCTATTTTGGTCATTATAGATTTTAAAATGACTAGTAATAACCGACATCAATCTATATTAAAACAATATCGTTCGCCCTTGATCAATCATGACATCAATATAATTAGGGATGAAAACGGATCGGATAGTTTCCAACCGATCCGGATAATTTTCGGATACGGATTCTGTTGGATCGGATATTTGTCGGATAGTATCGGATCAGATACGGATACAGATTTTCTTTGTCGGATACAGATACGGATTCGGTAGCTCACTATCCGTCGGATACGGATACATATTCGGATAATCTGGATAGTGATGGGTCGGATATCTGGATATATATGTGGGCTGGGCCAAGCTACTCTTTTGGCCCAAAAAGGTTTCTAAATTTTTAAATCATTTTCTAATTTAATTAATCCATAAATCAAGTTTCAATTATTAAAATTGGCAAAGTAGCTCCAAAAATTACGAACTTTTTTTGAAAAAATTCGTGATGAACTAAGTCTTACATAATTTTATTTGCGATATGTTATCTAACTATTGTCTAAGCGAATGAAAATATTTATATTTGTTCAATTTTCAATAATATTTTGATCAAATTAATTAATTATGTGTTTTTGTTGATTTTTATGTACAATCTAAGAGGTTATCGTGTTCCGATAAATATTCGTAACCGTATCCGATTTGATTCGTATTCGATCCGTATTTGTATTCGACATTATCCGTATTCGTATTCGTATCCAGACTATCTGTATCTGTATTCGTATCCGATAAAAAATATAAAAATAAATATGATAGAGCTATTATGCGTCCATATCCGATTTGTTTTCACCCCTGTATATAATGCGGTCGAGCCCCACGTCAACGAGATCCACGATGGAATGTGCCAAACTGGCCATGAAACCAAACGAATGGGAGCAGACCCCACCACGCACGCACCACCTCCCTCCCATCGTGGCCGTCCCTCTCGCATCGCACGATTCCCTCCTCCCCTCCCCGCGCCGCGCGCCCCTATCCGCCTCATCTACCCAGAGTCCCAGACCATCCAACCAACCAGCAACACACACCTCACCTCACTTCTCTCTCTCTCCCTCTCTCCCTCTGCGGTGTGCGGGGGAGTGGAGGGGCTGCTTGCCATGTGGGCCTCGCCGGGGAGGCTGCCGGCGATGGAGGAGACCGGCGAGGACGGGGAGGCTGGCGTGGACCGCCGCACGCTCGGCGCGATGGCGTCGTGCTGGGGCCGCTTCGGCCTTGCGGCGCTATGGCACAGGATCCGGCAGCTCAGCCTGGCGCGGCGTAGGAGGCGGCACGGCCGCTCCATCCTTGGCGCCGGCGGGCTCAACTACGACCCGCTCAGCTACGCGCAGAACTTCGACGACGGCGGCCTCGAGCCGGGCTTCACGGCCAGGTTCGCGCCCGCGCGCAACGCCGGCTCGCCGAGGCGACCGCCTGCAGTACCGACGGCCGCCACCGCATGACGAGCGACTTCTTGGCACCGTGGCATGCGTGCATGCATATGGAGTTTTTACCGCTTCTGTGACCTTGCGCTGCGCTTCTTGAGTGGTAAACTGTCATTGCTCCACATGTTTTCAGATTGAAGTGTATATACATGTCGTATGGATAAATGTAAGTAGATTTGGAATAGTTAACTATTGCTATCCTCTAAAGAAGAAAAAATCTTGCTTGCTTGTTAGTTCCAGCGTTCATGCATAGCTGCAGGGATTCTCACGGACTGCTAACTGCTGATGGCCCATTTCGAGCATAAGAATTTTGTTGGAATCAGAACAAATTCCTCTCAAATTTCCCCCATTGCATCGTTTTGAGCATGCATGCCATGTACTCCAGTTCTTGTAAGCTTCGACTTTTGCATGAAGCAAGGATCGACCACCGATTGGTACACAGCACGCAATCGCTGTTTAAGTTCCGTCTCCATCCTTTGTTTCAAATACAAACAAATTAAAAAGATGCTGAAACTTCAATTTTGCGTTGCGCAAATCTGTGCCGACATTGTGCATAGTTGACAACAGGTACGCGGCTGTAACTATGGTACCCGGTTTCTTCACCGTGCAGACCCACTGTGTAATCTCTCAGCTGTCTTGATCGAATTGTTCCGGATAATTGTTTGATATTTTGGTGCCTGCTTCTGTTTGGAAAATGCAAGGAAATGAGATAATTAATAAGGATATGCCGATTTATTGGGGCGTGTGAGTGCTGCAATTCTAGGTTAGCTTTCGGAGGGAATATTCTAGCAGAATCCATGGTTCAAGCTGTGTATGACTCGATCCGCTAGCACATCGACACCAACTTGGAAGAAAATATCTGGGCCATCAAGGGCACCGAAAAGACAAAAGTTAATTCGGTGGTTTATTAGGTCCTGGCAACAATAGAAGGCGTAACAGTACTGGTTTACATTACACCACTAATTCTTTTGCTGTTTTGTTTGCCTGCTGTTAAGGTTGCCGCAACGACTAAATTTAGCTCCGGTGGTGTTCAGCAGATTTAGGTAAAAATCTTTCGTTGGTTGTCGTTCTTGCGCTCAGGATCAAACTCCGCTAAATGGGAGAACATTTTTTTAAGATAAGTTGGAGAAGTTTAAAATAACTACAGAGGGATTCTTTATGTTTTACTGTGTCAAACTCCCACTTCTCATAAAGCGAGCAAAAGACTTGAGTGCGACGGAATTTTGTAGTCAAACCCTTTTAAACTCTAGAATTCAAGTACTCCATCAGTGCATACAGTAAAAATACACAAAATGTGGAAAAATTATTTAGATTAAACTATATTTACCTGTACTAATTAAAACAAAATTACTTCAACTATATATCATCTTCCATAACTCTACATTTAATTTATGATCAATAGACAATGTAAAATCTACACTCTTAACTTTTCTAAATGGATATAGTATATATTGTGTAAGGTAACGGCGGCTCCCAACAAAGGCACCTCCAAGAAAAGTAGTGCACCTAGGGTTAAGAAAACCGTATTGAACTCGGATTTCGACGACCCGACCATATCGAAATTCACAAAAAACCACTCTAAATTCGCTCAAAACTGAACGGATCAAAAGACAAATGAATTTGAAATTTGGTCAATCCACTGAGCTCGAAAAGGCTCGAATTTCGAGCGGTTTTTGGCGAAAACTGGCGACAGTTGAAAAAATGTAAACACAATCAGGAAAAATTGCAACAAAAAAAAACACGTTGTAAAATGTGTAAAAATCCATTAAAGCCAAAAAATAGGAAAAAAATGTAAGAAGTACATAAAAAAGTATGGAGAAACATGAAAAATTCTGGCATGATCTTTCCTAAATATGGAAAAAATTTGACATTATCTTTGCTATATTTTAGACAATTGCAACTTGTAAATTAGGCATTAGTAATAATATATCAACAAATAATCTTTCATTCAATACTACTCACATATCAATCAAATAAATGCAAAAATAGGCATTCACTTAATGACATACCAATACCATTCACATATCAATACCATCCACATATCAACACCATTTACATTTCAATACCTTACAGAAATGCTTGTGTAAATAATTTGCAAGAAATTATTAGTGTCGTCCATTGCTACTAAATATACTTCAACAAATATTGCTACTAAATATAATTGAACAAATATTGGTACTAAATATACTTCAACAAATATTGCTACTAAATATAATTGAACAAATATTGCTACTTGACATACTTAACAAATATTGCTACTAAAAATACTTCTATTTTTTTTTGGATTTTCTAATTTCTACAATTTGAAGGACACAAAAACGTATCCAAACTTTGTTTTTTCAAAAAAAAAATCATGAATTTTAGGGAATTTTTGGATAATTTTTTTTCATATTTTTTGAATTTGAATTTTAACTTGATCGGTAAACCGAGCGGTATTCCTTTTTTAATCGACACAGTATGGATGAATTTCACGAAAATTGAACATTTTTCGATGAAAAGTTGAAGTCTAGCACAGTGCACCTATGCCCTCTTTGAGTGAAAAATCACAATTTTAAAGCAGGTATAATTTGTAACACTACCGCCAATATGAAGTCTCAAAAGAATACCACAAAGTACCAACATCATTGCTTTTCTAATATTTGAAACGTAAAAACTTTACAGGAATTTTATATGAAACAAAATCTCTGATGCCAATTGAGTTGGGGTTTCTGAAGAAAGTTTTATAAGAATCATGTAGAATATGTGTGGTTTATTTATTTAACTTAGTATCGGTGTGAAGGGAAACTACTATTGACGGTGAATTAGTACAATCCTAGTTTTCTGAAATAATATTTGGTGGTTTAGTAAAGGATGATAGTGCGTATTCTTGAAGGATTAAAGTAGATACTCTAAAGGTGATAGTGTAAATGATTAAATATAAGACATTATGCAGTATTATCGGTGGATTGTATTCTAGGTGATTAGAGATAATATTGTGAAGTATTCTTGGTGGTTTAGTAGGTAATTTGGTGAAATATTCTTAGCAGATGATAAGATTAATTACCGTATAAATACTGGATAAGCCAGTAATACGAATTATGGTTTAAGGGAATTATTTCACATACGAACATGAGTGTAGTTTAATATGATTTTGGGAGTTATGATGGTACCATGATGTACTTCCTACTTGTTGGATACTATATTGAATTGGATTATTCTTATGATTATAAAATTATGGCAATAGAAGGATTATTGGAGAATACACAATTGATTATAAGGATTGTAATCAAACCCAGGGATTTGTATTTTATAAAATAAACTATTGGTGGAATAGAATAGTTCGGTAGAAATGCTTAGAATCGCAATCGGTCAGTATTCACCTATGGGTGAGAATTTCATTTTATCTCCTGAAACCTTGTGTTGAAAGTTAGTTATAGGCAAGGAGTATTGCCGTTGGTTTACAAAATAAAAATAAAATGAAAAATGGTTTGGACTTGGGCGGAATGGTTTGTTTGGCGGGTGCGGATGGAGCGCTAGTCTTCATTGTGCAAGTACCGCCCCAAGTCAATTAAGAACTGACGCTTATGACTGTCTCCATTCTAAGCATAACCGTACAACCACATGTCAAAGTGGGCACGACCTGGCTGAATAATTTGTAGAAACCTAACTTAGACTCACCAAATAGTGGAATGTGAGCGCCGGATAGATGCAATGTTGTTTTTCTCACACGGCGCAAGAGGGGGCTTCTGTACTGGGTGGATATAACCCTAACAGCGGTGAAACCTCAGCGGGTGGGTCGGGTTAGGCGTATACATTGTAAAGGCCTTGTCATGATATCCCTGTCGGCACACCTAAGGAAGTGTGTTAATTGCATGGCATCAAGGGAATATCATGTCTTATGGGTAAAGCTGTACACCTCTGTAGAGTTAAAACTATTCGAATAGCCGTGCCTACGGTCAAGGGTAAAGCTTGTTGAATGCTTTCATACTGGTAGACTTTGGTTTTTGGTTTCAAACTAAACAATGGTATGTTTTGGGATCCGGGAGCGGTTAGAACTCTCGGGTGTGCTTCTGGCGGCTAAAGCCAAGTAGGTGGATTGAACCTGTTTTCGTGAACCGTGGCAGATAGAGCCATGTGGATGGATTGAATCTTGATCTTTTTGAGATGTGGCGGATAGAGCCTGTATATTAGTGAATGGTGGTTAGAACCTTCACTGAAATATTACATAATTCAATTATTAAAAAGAATTGCTCAAATATGCCTTGTGAAACTTATTACCAAATATGATTTGTTGAAACTTGGCTTTATGCAAAAGGAACTGTATTAAGCTTCTTTTGGAAAGCCCCACATATGCATTTTTCCCAGACTTGCTGAGTACTTTATGTACTCACGTGCTACCTTCTCAACCTGTATCAGAAGTGGAGAAAGCCGTCAAAGGAGCTTCGCAGGACTAGGACGCGTACCCCACTCGATTGCCTGTGGGCATTTGGATGGGTTACCATGTGATGTTATCTTCTTCCGCTGCAGTTTTTCAGTTGTTCAGCCTGTAAAGGCCGTAATGGTAAACCTTGACCATAAGGTCTTTGCTTTTATTTGGTGTTATTCTTATTTAGTTTTATGTATTCGTGATATGGTTGTTGATTCATCACTGTTTGACTATGTGTACTAGCTACTGATCTGGGACTAGTACAGAAATACACAGAGGATTCCGGATAGCCGATCCGGGGGCCTACATACTCCTAGTGGACATCATGACCAATCCTCGTGTAGCTAGCAACTCCGCCTTATATTCGTGCCAGCTTTGCCCCGTCCATGGGCTAGTCGTTTGCCACTGTTGGTACAACATGGCATAAAATTGAGGGTCTTGCCACTCATACACTTATTGGGTGAAAGGTTGTGTGCGAGAATCTGGGATGGCGTAGTCGTATGGGCAATATGAGCCATAACTCTCGGCGACGCTATACGAGCTACCACTATCCTAAGGTGCATCATGGCTTGCTTGATGCCCCCTCCCTCCTGTAGTAGTCGTCCTAGGTGATTGCAGAGCCCCATGGTTTTTGTCCTGTGTAGCATGAGTGTACTGGGACTCTCCTGTAAAATGTATGGGAAGCTGTGCTTCTGAGCGGGAAGTGGCACAGATTGAGGGATCAGCACTGGACTAACCGCCATCACTGTCTGTATTGGAGCTGCTGTCATTGGATTCTTGGTACGACGGGCTCCGAGGGGCTGTGGGATTACTATCAGTTGAGTCATCACTCCCTACATATTGTTCCTGCTGTGTGGGGAGTTTCCCCTTTCTTTTTGAGAGAGCTCTCCTTTTTGCTTGCTCTCTCATCGACATGTTTGGTGCTTCCTCTGTCCTATGTGAGTGTCAGCCACTGTCGTTTCTGCCCATTCGGGGATACTTGCAGCCCTAGTTATCGATTGCAATGCACCAGTCTCTACCGGGTCTGTCACGAGATGTGATGGGAGTGGAGTGTCATTCTCTGTGTCCTCCTCGTCCAATAAGGGGTCGGCATTGGACCTTCCTCTATCCATCCACAGTCGAATCGGATTTTGTGCGTCACATAGTGTAAGCTCCATAAGGCGTTGGAATGTATCGTCTTTAGATGCGGACTTGTCACTTTCTTGTTCTTGGATTCTAAGCCGCAAGTTGTAGACACATAGACCAACTTATGTAGCTTCTTGTATGACAGATGGTTGCGAATTTTGGTGTGAATGAACGTGAATGTGCTCCAATTGTGCTCGCATCCGCTGGAAGAAGCGCAATGCGAAATGATACGTTGCACCAATTTCTGGAGCGTGGGTGTGTCTGAACCGAACACACCCCACCAGTGTGGTGCACGTTAATGCAGACAACAACATTTATGATGTGTAAATAGGAGAGTGGTACTATATTTAATATAACATAAGGAAAATACCAGGGGAAGTTTTATGATCATGTGCCATCCTCTCAGCTAGTGCACTAGAGAATAATCCAACCTTTCTTCGAAAAAGATTAGCCTCATGAAGACCTCGCATCGCCATGTTAGTATCAGCAGCCAGTGCTTCAAATGCATCCCGCAGATTTAGTAAGAAGGTGTTGGTTGTGCCATACGTGTAATGTGTTCGGGGATTCAAGGCGGCAGTTGCATGAAATTCAATGAAACATGTTAGTACAAGTATTTTTTTAGTACAACTAATGAAGCAAAAAGAGAATGATGTAGTACCAGCGTTCATATAAGTATCACATGTTAGGTCGCCCATTTTAGGGTCCACGACATTCATGTATTGAGCAAAAGTAGTTCGAGAGTTATGAAACAAGCTATCATATTCTTATCGCATTATGTATACCACAATATCACCTCACTCAATATGGGAACCCTGTCTTGATCGGCAAATCGCAAGAAGCCATACAACGGTTCCACATATTTCACAACCAAATTAAGGTTGTCTCACCAATCTAAGCTTGAGAGGCACCCATACACGTACCTCCCCTCTGTAGTATTAACAAAGCGAGATGATAGAAATTCCTCCGAGGCCATCCATTGTACGAACTTTTCCTTGCAACGAAGAAAACTGTCCAAAAACATGTAGTTTGTTCCAAAGCGAGTAGCATTCCACTTGACTAACTCGCCACCAATGTGCTTCTTCATCAAAATGTGAAGCTTGGAATGGTTGTAAATCCATCGAGAGACTTTTCTAGCACTCTCAATGGCAGACGCGTGGTCAGGGAACTCTCCAATTTGCTTCAGCATCAAATTAATCATGTGTGCTACACAAGGCTGCCACACGATGTTGCGGTGTTCCCGTGCAATGAGCCTACAAGCCTTCTTGTAGTTAGCACCATTGTCCATGACAATTTGTGTAACATTATGCACACCCACCTCATTGAACACTGAGGCAATTCCTAATGGGTTTCGAAGCATGGAAAACAAAAATTTTCCTACGAATGCAACCAAACACCAAGATCATATCTAGGAGATGCATGCAAACGGTTTCAGAAGGACTCACCCTCGTAGACCGAAAGCGGGAATAACGTTCCCGCAAACAAACGTGGTTGAAGTAGAGGTACACGCCCGACTTCAAAGTCGCGAAGATGAGCGCCACACACGGCAGCGCCCGCATTGGTCACACGTGCGGAACAACGGCGACCTCCAATCCCTCGATCCAGCGGCGGAAGTAGAGGATCCACGGGAAACTCCAACAACACTACGACTTAGTGGTGGTGGTGGAGAAGCTGTTCAGCGCTTTGCTTAAGCTCTTGCTGAAAGGTGGAACAGCAGGAGGAAGGAGAAAAGACCAACCAAAGGGTCATGGAGATTAGTCATGAGAGAGGAGCTCCACCCTCCCTTTTATAGGAGTGAGTTGACTCTCCATTCTCTCCATGTGAATGGACTTTCCATTCTCTCCATGTGAATGGACTCTCCATGTGAATGGACTCTCCATTCTCTCCATGTGAATGGACTCTCCATGTGAATGGACTCTCCATTCTCTTCATGTGAATGGACTCTCCATGTGAATGGACTCTCCATTCTCTTCATGTGAATGTTCTGATATCCCGAAACTATTCCTGCTTGTCCAAACTTTTCTCCTGTTCGTATCCACTCAAAAGCATCGATGAACCTTAAGTGTGTCACCCTACGGTTCGTGAATAAAATGGACATGATCAAGACACCTCTCGATCAATAATCATCGGCGGGATCTGAGATCCATAATGACTCCCACTTACTCAACGATGAACTAGTGATCGTGTGAACCAAAACCAACATAACCAATTCCTTTTGTCTCGCGATATATTACTTATCCGAGATCCGATCATTGGTATCAACTATACCTAGTTTGATCCGCACGATAAGTACTCTTTACTCGTTCCGTGATATGACATTCTTGTGACCTAGTCACGTGCTTGCAAGCGATGTCAATGTGATATCACCGAGAGGGCCCAGAGTATATCTCTCCGTCATCACGGATGGACAAATCCCACTCTTGATGCATGAGCCTCAACTAATACTTTCATAGTACCCAAATCCATCTTTATAGTCACCGTGTTACGGAGTGACGCTTTGATGTCATCAAAGTACTCTTCCGGAGTTAGTGATTGACATCATCTCATGGTCTAAGGAAAAGAGCTATTTTGTATATGTTCAAGATAAAGAACAAACTTTAATGACTTGATCGAATTTGCTATACCAACTTGGGTGTGTGTTCATCACATCATTCTTCTAATAATGTGACCTCGTTATTAACAACATCCAATGTTCATGATCAGTGAAACCTTGATCATCAGTTAATCAACAAGCTAGTTTAAAAGAGAGGCTTTACTAGGAACCTTTTGTTTGTTTATTACACACACATGTATCAACGCTTCCTGCTAATACAATTTTAGCATGAGAAATAAACATCTATTATAAACATGGAATAAGATAATAAACAATTTATTATTGCCTCTCGGGCATATTCCCTTGATCTCCCACTTGCACTAGAGTCAATAATCTAGATTACATTGTGATGAATCTAACACCCATTGAGTTCTCGTGCTGATCATGTTTTGCCCTTGGGAGAGCTTTAGTCAACGCTGGCTCGCCACATTCAGATCCGTGTGCACTTTGCAAATCTTTACATCGCCATCCTTGACATGTTCACGGATGGAGTGAAACCGGCGCTTAATATGCTTGGAATTCTTGTGTGACCTTGGTTCTTTAGCATTGGCTATGGCACCATTGTTGTCACAATAGATAACCATTGGGTCCAACGCACTCGGAACCACACCAGTTCGGATATGAACATCTTCATCCAAATCGCTTCTGCCCGCTCAAGCGAACATATTCCGCCTCGTTGAAGATCCCGCCACCACATTGCTTGGAACTCCTCCACCATCGCTTCCTCCATTCATTTCAAAAATATACCCGGTTTGTGACTTAGAGTCATCGGATCGATGTCGAAAACTAGCGTCCGACGTAACCTTTACGACGAGCTCTTCTTCACCACCATATATGAGAAACATATCCTTAGTTCTTCTCAAGTACTTAAAGATATTCTTGACCGCTGTCCAGTGTTCCAAACCTGGATCGATTGGTACCGCTAGTCAAACTAATAGCATGTGCCACATCCGGTCTTGTACACAACATAGCATACATGATAGAGCCTATGGCTGAAGCATAGGGAATTTTATTCATTACTTCTCTATCTTACGCTATAGTTGGACTCGAGTCTTACTCAACGCGTCTTGCCTTGCAACATAGGTAAGAACCCTTTCTTACTTTCGTCCATTCTAAACTTCTTTAGAATCTTGTCAAGGTATGTACTTTGCGATAACCCAATCAAGCGTCTCGATCTATCTCTATAGATTTTGATGCCTAAAATATACGCCGCTCACCAAGGTCCTTCATTGAAAACTTCTTGTTTAAGTAATCTTTACGCTTTTCAAAAGTTCTATATCATTTCCAATCAACAATATGTCATCCACATATAATATCGAAATGCTATAGAGCTCCCACTCACTTTCTTGTAAATACAAGCTTCTCGTAAGTTTGGACAAATCCAAAACCTTTGATTACCTCATCAAAACGGAGATTCCAACTTCGTGATGCTTGCTTTAGTCCATAAATGGATCATTGAAGTTTGCATACCTTATCAAGATCCTTAGGATCAACAAAACCTTTGGGTTGTATCATATACAACTCTTCCTCAATGTTTCCATTAAGGAACGCGGTTTTTACATCCATCCGCCAAATTTCATAATCGAAAAATGCAAAGAATTGCTAACATAATCCTAACAGACTTTAGCATCGCTATGGGTGAGAAAGTCTCATCGTAGTCAACTCCTTGAATTTGTCGAAAACCCTTTGCGACAAGTCGAGCTTTATAGACGGTCACATTACCATCCGTCTATTTTCTTTTTTGAAAATCCATTTGTTCTCAACGGCCTTGCGGTCATTGGGTAGGTCCACCAAAGTCCATACTTGGTTTTCATACATGGATCTCATTTGGATTTCATGGCTTCTAGCCATTTGTCGGAATCTGGGCTCATCATCGCTTCATCATACGTCGCAGGTCATTATTCTCAACTACCATGACATTCATAGTAGGAACATAAAAGTCGAGCATTATGCGCTCTTGTTGACTGCGAGGTGCGGTAGTGTTCTCTTTCTGAGTTTCATGATCCTTATCATTAGTTCCCTCTTCATTTGGTGAAGTCAACTCCGAAACAACCTGCACTTGCCATTCCATGAAGAGAAGGTTCAATAACCTCGTCGAGTTCTACCTTCCTACTACTCACACCTTTCGAGAGAAACTCTTTTTCCAAAAGGATCCATTCTTGGCAACGAAAACCTTGCCCTCGGATTCGTGATAGAAGGTGTACCCAATTGTTTCTTTAGGGTATCCTATGAAGACGCATTTTTCCGCTTTGGGTTCGAGTTTATCAGTTGAAGTTTCTTCACATAAACATCGCATCCCCAAACTTTTAGAAATGATGACTTAGGTTTGTTGCCAAACCATAATTCATACGGTGTCATTTCAACGGATTTAGATGGTGCCCTATTTAAAGTGAATGCAATTGCTTTCTAGTGCATGACCCCAAAATGAAAGTGGCAAATCTGTAAGGGACATCATAGATCGAACCATATCCAATAAAGTACGATTACGGCTCGGATACACCATTACGCTGTGGTGTTCCAGCAGAGTGAGTTGTGAAACTATTCCACATTGTCTCATGTGTGCCAAACTCAGAACTAAGATACTCTCCTCCACGATCGGATCGTAGAAATTTGATCTTTCTATTACGATGATTTTCTACTTCACTCTGAAATTCTTTGAACTTTTCAAATGTTTCAGACTTGTGTTTCATTAAGTAAATATATCCATATCTACTCAAATCATCCGTGAAAGTAACGGTAACGATATCCACCACGCTGACACACTCATTGGACCACACACATCGGTATGTATGATTTCCAATAAGTCGGTTGCCCGCTCCATTGTACCGGAAAACGGGTTCTAGTCATCTTGCCCATGAGGCATGGTTCACATGTTTCAAATGATTCATAATCAAGTGATTCTAGTAGTCCATCGAATGGAGCTTCTTCATGCTTAACACCAATATGACATAAGCGGCAATGCCACATATATGCAAAGAATATCATCATTCAACTTAATTCTTTTGGCATTCACATTATGAACATGTGTACTATTATCAAGATTCAAAATAAATAAACCATTCTTTTGGTGCATGACCATAAAAGATATTATTCATATAAATTGAACAACCATTGTTCTCAGACTTGAATGAATAACCGTCTCGCATTAAACAAGATCCAGATATGATGTTCATGCTCAACGCAGCACTAAATAACAATTATTTAGGTTTATAACTAATCCTCGATGGTAATTGGATAGGTAGCGTCCCGAGCGATCACATCAACCTTTGATCCATTGCCGACGCCGCATCATCACCTCATCCCTTGCTAGTTGTCTCCTGTTCCTTAGCTCTGCTTTGAGTTACATATGTTAGCAACCGAACCGGTATCAAATACCCAGTAGCGCCATCTGCGAGTACTAGTAAGGTACACATCAATAACATGTATATCATATATACCTTTGTTCACATTCCCGCCCTTCTTATCGGCCCGATATTTTGGGCGATTGCGCTTCAGTGCCAGTGCCCTTGCAAGAAAAAACATTCAAGATTCGACTTAGGGCCAGCCTTGGTCTTCTTCTCGATGTGGCAACAGACTTGCCCTTCTTCTTGAAGTTTCTTAGCCTTGCCTTTCTTCTTGAAACTCGATAGTCTTTTGGACCATCAACACTTGATGTTCCTTTTGATCTCCACTTCAAAGAAGCAAGATTGACAAGCTCGGGAGAGACTTCTTCATGCCCTGCATGTTGTAGTTCATCACAAAGCTCTTGTAGCTTGGTGGCAGAGACTGAGAACACGATGAATTCCTAGCTCAATGGGGATCGTTATTCCCAAAGCTATGAGTTTATCTGGCGTACCCGGACATTTTGAGTACGTGCTCACTAACGGAGCTGTTTTCCTCCATCATGCGGCTAAAGAACTTTTCTCAAGCTTCATAACTCTCATCATGCATGGGTGTCGAAGATCATTTTCAACTCTCTCATTGTATCAAAAGCATTGCTTTGTGCTCAAACGCTGCGGCTCAGGCTCAAGGCCGTACAAAAATGCCGCAGTTGAACTAGATGGTCCTCCTTATGAGTCAAGAAAACATTTTTCTCCTCCTGGGGCCATCATCACGGGGCACCTGGCGCATCAAGCACATAGCTCCTTTGAGCCACGAGGAGAATCCTCGAGGTTAAGGGCCCGATTGGTAAAGTTGCTACCGTTGGTGGCTAGTTTCTCTTTCTCCATGAACAGATTGAAATTGAAAATAGGTGGTGCCATCTACAACGATTTGCAAAGTTAATTAGACTAAGTTCATAATAGATTAAGTTCAAGTTTAATTCAAAATTACTACGAGAACTCCCACTCAAAAACAACATCCCTCTAGTCATCTTTAGTGATTACACGAACCAAATTCACTATACCAAACCGATCATCACGTGAGACGGCATAGTTTCAAAGGCGAACATCAATATGTTCATCATATCATCCATATGACTCATGCTTTACCTTTCGGTTCGTGTTCCGAGGCCATGTCTGTACATGCTAGGCTCGCCAAGTAGAACCAAAGTATTTGCGTGTGTAAATCGGCTTACACCCGTTGTATGCGAACGAGAGTCTATTACACCCGATCATCACGTGGTGCTTCGAAACGACGAACTTTCTTAACGGTGCATACTATGGAAGAACACATTATTATCTTGATATTAATTTGGAGGGATCATCTTATAGTGCTATCGACGTGATCATATCCAAGCAAAATAAGATGCATAAAAGGATTAACATCACATGCATGAATAAAGTGATATGATATGGTCCTTTCAAAGACTTGATCTCCATCTTGTGCGACATGGTATGATCTCCATCATTCCACCTAAGGCATGGCACCAAGGTCCATGATGTCGCCATCTTGATTGTCTTCCTCCATTACAATATATCACATGGACATATACTTAGCACTTGAGGCCATAAAAGAAAAAAACAACCAAATGGCTCACGGATTGTTTAAATTTATAATAAATTTCATTTCATACAACAATCTTTGTATCAATGACCATATCACATCACAAGCCCCTGCAAAAACAAGTTAGACGCCTCTAATTTTATTTTTTGCATATTTTACGTGGTTTTGGGCTTTCTAGGAAATCGTTTTCTTACTCTGAACAAGAACCACAGCGGTGATAAAAACATTATTAGCAAACCGTTGTAAATTAGATCATGACTATAGTAGGAGAAATCGACACCGCATAAAGCCACTTATGCAATACTAGTTGCATGTCGGCGATGGAACAAGTCTCATGTGCGAGGACATGTAAGGTTAGTCCGGCCGCTTCAAATCCCACTATGCCACCATGATCCAAAATACACAAAGTATGCAATAACATGATCATCACGCCCACATCCACATGTGTTTTAAACCGCACAAAACATCTACGCATAGACACGGCTCGATTACCACTAATGGGTTTCAAGCATGGAAAACAAAATTTTCCTACCGAATGCAACCAAACACCAAGATCATATCTAGGAGATGCATGCAAACGGTTTCGTAAGGACTCACCCTCGTAGACCGAAGCGGGAATAACGCGTTCCGCAAACAAACGTGGTTGAAGTAGAGGTACACGCCGACTTCAAAGTCGCGAAGATGAGCGCCACAAGCGGCAGCGCCTCGCACTTGGTCACACGACGGAACAACGGCGACCTCCAATCCCTCGATCCGGGGGCAGCGGAAGTAGAGGATCCACGGAAACTCCAACAACACTACGACTTAGTGGTGGTGGTGGAGAACTGCTTTGTCATGGCGCTTTGCTTAAGCTCTTTGCTTGAAAGGTGGAACAACAGGAGGAAGGAGAAAAGACCAACCAAAGGGTCATGGAGATTAGTCATGAGAGAGGAGCTCCACCCTCCCTTTTATAGGAGTGAGTTGACTCTCCATTCTCTCCATGTGAATGGATCTTTCCATTCTCTCCATGTGAATGGACTCTCCATGTGAATGGACTCTCCATTCTCTCCATGTGAATGGACTCTCCATGTGAATGGACTCTCCATTCTCTTCATGTGAATGGACTCTCCATGTGAATGGACTCTCCATTCTCTTCATGTGAATATTACGATATCCCGAAACTATTCGGTGTTTGTCCAAACTTTTCTCAGGTGTTAAAGTATCCACTCAAAAGCATCGATGAACCTTAAGTGTGTCACCCTACGGTTCGTGAATAAAATGGACATGATCAAGACACCTCTCTCGATCAATAATCATCGGCGGGATACGGAGATCCATAATGACTCCCACTTACTCAACGATGAACTAGTGATCGTGTGAACCAAAACCAACATAACCAATTCCTTTGTCTCGCGATATATTACTTATCCGAGATCCGATCATTGGTATCAACTATACCTAGTTTGATCCGTTACCGATAAGTACTCTTTACTCGCTCCGTGATATGACATTCTTGTGACCTAGTCACGTGCTTGCAGCGATGTCAATGTGATATCACCGAGAGGGCCCAGTATATATCTCTCGTCATACCGGATGGACAAATCCCACTCTTGATGCATGAGCCTCAACTAATACTTTCATAGTACCCAAATCCATCTTTATAGTCACCGTGTTACGGAGTAGCGCTTGATGTCATCAAAGTACTTCTTCCGGGAGTTAGTGATTGACATCATCTCATGGTCTAAGGAAAAGAGCTATTTTGTATATGTTCAAGATAAAGAACAAACTTTAATGACTTGATCGAATTTGCTATACCAACTTGGGTGTGTGTTCATCACATCATTCTTCTAATAATGTGACCCGTTATTAACAACATCCAATGTTCATGATCGAAAACCTTGATCATCGATTAATCAACAAGCTAGTTTAAAAGAGAGGCTTTACTAGGAACCTTTTGTTTGTTTATTACACACACATGTATCAACGTTTCCGGTTAATACAATTTTAGCATGAGAAATAAACATCTATTATAAACATGGAATAAGATAATAAACAATTTATTATTGCCTCTCGGGCATATTCCCTTCAATTCCTGCATCAACAAACACAATGAACACCTCCATTACAACATGCGTAATTGATTTCAAAATATTAGCACATGATGGTATGTACCTTGCGCAAGTACATCGCATCTTGACTTTTGCCCGTTGCATCAACAGACTTGTAGAAGAACATGATGCCGTTGCAATATAGCATGAAGTTGATAATGTTCATGTGTGTCGGCCCAGTCCAAGAATCACACATGATGGTTACACCATATGTAGGCCATTCCAACTTGAACTTCTTCATCTTATCCCGTATATCCGCTTCGTTAGCATCCAAATATTTGCCGTCTATGTCACTCCCGCTGGGAGACGGAACACCCTCGCCTATAAATGAAATATAGGAAAACCATGAGAACTATTATTGGATGTGTAAGTCAACAATGTGTAACTATTATTTGAAAGCCCACTTACCCCATTTTTTAGTTTCCCTCACGACGCTAATGAAGTACTCCCTCCAGTTTGCAAATACTTGTCGTTTTGGAGTTGTCCTAAGTCAAAGTTTAGAACTTTATCTATAAATAACTTTTAAACCATTTGAATTGAACACATAAAAGTTACATAAATAGATTTGTCATGAAAAGAGCTTTCAAAATATTATAATTTCAATGCATTTTATAAATAAAATGCAATAATTTTTAATGGTCAAAGTTGTATTTTGGAGACCGTGTCGATGTCCAAAACGACAAGTATTTGCAAACTGGAGGGAGTACGGATTATCTGCTTTTCTCCCCGCGATACTAGCCGTGTGAAATTTTTTTGCCCATGCTGAGCCAATCGCTTGCTTCGCATTCATCCCCTTCTATGTCCAGCTCCCAGTGTCAATCATTGGTTGCACAGGGGCACAGGCTGAACCAAGGTGGTAATCCCCCATGGCCGGTCTGTCCCGTTGCGATGAACTCCGTAACATCCTTGGCAACAGACTGCCGCCCTCTCTAGCCCCTCTAGAGGTGCCACTACCACCACCATGTTCATACCTGCCACCTGCCCGCCTCATAAATTCTGCCTCTGCCCTCGAGGCAGTCATGGCGTGCTCTAGTTATTCCTCCTCATTAGCATCACCCGTGTACGCTGCATATGAACTTCTTCTTGCGGGGGAATATTCAGGTGCAACTGCTTCTTCTCTTCTGAGCCTCTCCTCTCTATGTTCCTTCTTCTTATCATTCGCCCTGTCTATCGCGCTCATGAACCTCCCTAGGGACTTGATTGCAATGGACGATATTTGTGCCGCGTCCTGCCAAATAGTGCTTCAATCGGGTTGCATTGCCTCCTTTCTTCTCTTTGTGACAGTACTTGCATCAAAATCCAGCACCCACTCTTTCGCCATGCTCCCATACAACATCGGTCTGGTCTGTCATCTGCTAGTATAAAATAATAACAGATCTTGCTTCAAGTGTATAAATCATACAAAATAGCAATGTGAGGATAAACTTGGTTAAACGTAGTATTGAATGGATTTTCATGAACAGACATGAATTGGATTTCCATACAAAATAGCACTATGACATTATTGAATGGATTTCCATGAACAACCCTAAATGTATTTGCATCCCATACAAATGTAATTTCAACAAGTATTGTATAGTGGGCAAACTACTGCATAGCCTTATTAACATCAACTAAACCCTAGAAACATGAATAAACTACATGCTTTTATGAACAAATTCTGTGAAAATTTAGAACCCTAGCAAATCAATCAGCTAATGAGCTAAAAACTCAATCAAAATACTGAAAATATTAGCATATACCTTCTTGGATGAAATTCCCTCGGCCAAATCTCGAAAATCGCTCGATTTACTTCGAAAATCGACCGGCTTAGCTCGAAAATCGACCGGCCGGAGGGAGCAGCAGGCAAATCAATTTCTCTAATCAAGCCGCTTGGTTTATCGCGCTTACCCCTCGATTTTTTGCCTAGAAGCTTGGTTTTGCAGGCTTCGACGACCGGATCTGGGCGGAGGTCGTCGGCTCCGGCTCATGAGTGTGTGGGGATGATGTCTGTGCAATAATTGCTGTTCGAATCGCCCCACAGCCAGCATAAGTATTCGTTACATTGTGTAGTGGGCCGGTCGGCACTGTTGGGCTGCACAGTGCTGCACTGTACACTTTTCCTTTTTTCTTATTTTATTAATTTTGCTACATTCGGTATTGCCGCAAATAAATTTGAATTTTCAACTAATTTTCATTCAAGACAAACAATATTAATACTGATTTTAGGGACTTTTTGAATAAATTTTTACAATTTTTTTTTAATTCAAATTTGAACCGAACCGGTTTTCCGATCTTTTCCTTTTTTCTTATTTTATTAATTTTGCTACATTCGGTATTGCCGCAAATAAATTTGAATTTTCAACTAATTTTCATTCAAGACAAACAATATTAATACTGATTTTAGGGACTTTTTGAATAAATTTTTACAATTTTTTTTTAATTCAAATTTGAACCGAACCGGTTTTCCGATCGGTTTTTGAACTCGAATCGGCTCAAAACGCTCGATTTCACGGTTTTGTGTCGAAAACAAACGGTTTTGCAAACCCTAGTCCCACCCATCCCCGGCTCCCATCTCCAAAAGTTGAATCGCCCTCCCGTCCGTTCGAGCCTCCTCTCGTCTCCGGACTCCACTCCTCTCCGCTCCAAGTTCTCCATGGCGGGAGGCTCGCCTGCGCCGAGCCAAGCCGGAAACTCGCCCAACCGCCACAAGCGCAAGGCCCCAGCCTCCGCCGCCGCCGCAGGAGAGGATGAGGCGGAGGAGGAGACAGAGGAGCTGGAGAGGGAGGTGGCCGATCTGGGCCGCCGCATCCTCGAGCACCGCCGTGACGCCGCCGCCCGCCTCCTCGACGCCGCTGCTTCCCGCCTTGCCGCCCTCCGCCCTCCCGCCCGCCTGGGTATGCGCGCTTCCGGCCTTGCTCTAGTACTAGGGTTTTCGATTGGTTCGTCCCCTTATTTGGGGTTTATGTAATTTGCTCGTGAATAGGCCGTGCTTAAAGTATGCGTGGGGAAATACCGCTTATGATTTCTCTTGGGATTAATTGTAGATAACAGCGATGCAGTGCATTGTTGCTCGATTTGACCAACAGCTAGTTAGGGTTTGAGGTTAGGGAGAAAAGGGGAGAGTCGAGGTCTTTTTGGATCAAAATTGCTGCTTTGCAAAAAAAGAAAGAGCGGTAGATTTGGTTTCTTTGGTTTGAACATTGTGCCCAACAATCAGAGGAACCCGTGGTTTATAGCATTGGTAATTTATATTTAGGGCTAAATTCTTGAGCAGTGGTTGTCTTGTAGCTGACAATATTTGTTAAAACTGTATGTTTATATTCTCATGATGAGTGTAATCTCAACTTAGTTCAATTACAAAACACGTGCTCAGCAATTTTAATGCCTGACTTTACACACTGCGTTGTGTTTGCTGCGAATAAAGTGAATTCAGTAAAGTTTGACAAATTATAGATAATAGAACCTGTTTGTGATTGACTGTATTGTAGTTTTAGCTGAGTTGGGTGATTTAGTCAGTAATCGCTGAGAATTATTTTTCTTAGGTGTTTAACTGTTAGCCAGGAAAATTTGTCCTTTGAAGTGCAAACCTAGAAAAGTGAACCTTTATTTCTCCCATTTCCCCCTCCGCAAGTTCAACTAGGCCTCTCCATCACTTCATGTCTCATTATGAGAATAATACTGGTGCACCACTACCATTGCTTCTTTTATACTAATTTTACTGCCATTCACTCAATGCTTCGCTACCAGTTAAACCTGCTACTTTGCAACCATGGTAAATAAAGTATCACTTAGAATGGCATGGATAAGGGGCAAAATCAAAATAATGCAAAGAATTTACACAATTTTGGTAGTTAAACAAAGGCTTATATTGCAGAAGTTCCAACTGAACCGCAGTCTGGCGCTGGAACATCACTAGCTGAAGCTGACCAGAAGCTTGAAATTCTAAAGATCTTCAAATCCAAGACGGAGGCTAATATTGCTGCTATGCCCAAAGTACTGAAGAGAATGAATGAATGTGTTGCTCGGATTGAGAAGCTCGAGCAATTGAATGTGAATGTACATCCTATTTTCCAAAGAAAACGGTAGTTCATGTGCTTTTGTTTGATGCATTACGCATAAGGCTGTGCGCACGGTCATTCCTTAGCAAGTGTACCGTCTGTACCATGTTGATGTTGAATTAGTTCGATTCAGCAGCGTTTAGTGAGAGATTGATTACTGACAAGGCAGCCATATTTAGATGTTGGATGTACTATGTTCTCTAGATGTATTTAATCAGAAATCACTGTGTAGCTGTTTGTCACGGATCCGACTTCTCCACATTGTCTCTTCTTTATTAAGCTGTTTTGTCGCTGGCCATTGTGTGGAATATATATAGTTTTTGAGAGTGTCATTTACGGAAAGCTACTTGCCTACCTGCAATTGGAACATAGAGGTAGATTCAGCAGTATTCAGTGTGAGACGGATTAATTTTTTTGTAAGATTGATTGCTGACAGAGTGATAGACATGTACGATTAGATTGATTTAGGATGTATTTTGCCCTGTGTACTTGATTAAACCGTACAGTGTTCGTAACCTCTTCTCCAGATTGTTCTGATTGTATGTTGTCCGACACTTACAATATTGCGTGATAACACTTGATTTACAGGAAGCTGCTGGTAACTGCAATAGTAGTGTATATCTTCTGAGCATTACACCACCAAATTTCACCTTTTCCGTATCAACAGCTCTAACAGGTAATCATACAATAGCAGTGCATACGGGTGTTTTTATGCTTTTTCTCTTAATACAAATTGCACGAATCTTAAAGCAAACAAAAAGATAAGTAATTATCATCTATCTTTCATTCATGCTTCAATACAGGAGCGGAGGACCACGTATGGCGGGGTATGGCACCTGCCATACCTGTCCTGCCACATGTATCCTTAGTACTCTTAGGCTCTTAGCATATGTCCTGCCACGTGTATCCTTGGTACATAGAAATAATGATTTCGTCATACCAGAATTTTTTTTCCGTCCTCCGCTACTGCTTCAATATTTATGCAATTTTTAAAAAAGAACATAAAAACACCTCCTACAATCATTTGTACTCCAAGACGGTGCAAATACCGAGCGTCCGAGCCTGCCTTATCGCAAGCTGTAGCACGTCACTGCCATGACGTGAGTTACCACTGAAGAAAAGATGCTACGCTCCGTCTTATTTTCCCAACTCGATATATATTTAAATTTTATAGTAGGCCAGTTCGTATCAAGTTACAGAACCAGCTTTTTCGTGCTATATATACCACATGATATGCTACATTTTGGCTCCGCGTGTACGTCATATAGGTAGTATTGAAAAAGAAATGTCAAATAGCAAAACCGAAAAAAAGAAAGAAACAGATATAACTCTTTTGCACCTCTCAAATCTTTGGCCTTGGGGTTTATCCTGGCGTCTTCGCCCTCCAAATCAGCGCATCTTGGGTCAGTGACATGACAAGCTGACCATGTAGGACGAGAGTATTGTAATCATTTCGACCGTAGCAATAGTTGACTCGAGTTGACCATTTTTCTAGTCTTCGCTGGATTCATTATCTAACTCCGGTGATACCATGATAGTACTAAATTTCAGTACACATTAGTATATAGAATTTTTTGGGCTGAACCTGCCAAACAGGTTAACATTACTTAATTAGCTTGATTTGTTGTGGTTACCAATCATTAGAGAAAGGTCAATTATGAGTTAGACTTTTAAACTGTTAAATGTGATAAGGATTCTTAACCGAGTCGATATTCTCCTATAGAAAATGGGTTCATATATTAGTGGCCTATTAACGTAACGGTTATGTATATGGCCAAGATTCAAAGGAAGTCTTATCCCTTTAGTAACAAACTGGTCAAAAGCCAACAACAACTAGTTATGACCATGCGAAGACCAATTATGGGCAATAGCATCAGTAAAACGGCACTATAAGCCTTGACTAGGTAAACTGATTGGGAGGCATGACAGTTTTTCATGTGATTAATGTGAAAGTAGTTATTGGCGTATCTGTTAAATTATGATGGTTGACCAGAGACACAACAGTTGATCAAAGAACACATTGGTTCATGACAACAAAAACATACGTGTGAAGACAAAAGACGACTCTAACAGTATTAACCGCCACATCTTAAATATGCATCTATAAAATAATATATGTGAAGACAAAAGACCGTCTATTTAATTATGCTCTCTCTTTTTGACATTTATCTAAATTTGATAGTAGACCCAGATTTTAGCTCGATATACAACCAATGTTTCAAATTTCGTTTTGGACTAAATCTCGGAAGGGACCGAAATCCGAAATTTTGGCGAGATTCAAAAATTTCGGACAAAGTTTAGATAAAATTCAAATCCGAATTTTTTTGAACCGGGATTTCCAAAATTTCATCCAAAAAAACAAAATTTTGTCCGAAATTGCCGAAATCTCGGTAAATTTCAACTAAACGAAAAATAGTTCGAACGACGTCAAAAAAAATTTGAAAATTTTTAGATGGTCCTAACACATCTAATGTTCCCATAAAAATTTCAGATGATGATCAAGCCTAAGGAATTTTTGAAAAATCTAACAGTGCTACTGTCCTGATAAAAGGCTAACCGTCAAATTTTAACTGAATGAAAAATGGTGCAAAACATGTTAGAAACTTTTGAAAATTTTTGTGAATGGTCCTAACTCCTAACACATCCATAATATTCCCATAAAATTTTTAGATAATGATCTATCTTGAGGAATTTTCAAAAAATTTGGGTAGTGCTATTGAAGACGGACTAGCAAATTTCAACTCAATGAAAAATAGTTCAAACCACGTTAGAAAATTTTGAAAATTTTTGTAGATGGTCCTAACACATCCATAATAGTTCTATAAAATTTTCAGATGATGAACAATCTTGAAGAATTCTCAAAAATTCGAACAGTGCAACTAAAGACTGACCGACAAATTGAATCGACCGAAAAATTATCCAAATACCAGAAAATCATTGGTACCAACCAAACTTGGTGAGACTCTAATTTATTATTGTTGAAACTCTAGTATCTATCAGCCAAAACCCGATTGTTGAAACAAGATCTGCTATCGCTGAAGTATTCAGAAAAAATAACTACAACTGGAACCTTGCCTTCATTAGTTGGTGTTATGTTTCTGGTTCACTTAACCCAACCAATATGCTTCTGGGTAGCATAACAAAACTAGTAGATTCACTTAGCCAAAAACCTAGACAAAACCACTAGGTTCACTTAGCCCAGTATGCCTTAGTAGGAAGAAAAATCTTGAGGAAGCCAGTAGGTTCACTTAGCAAATTAGCATAACAAAAAATATGCTTCTAACAAACCCATATTGAACCTTTCAAAGATACGTAGTTTTACAACACTAAATCCACTAAGTATGATACCAAATTTATAGCAAAAATGAAAGTTATAATAAGAAGTATTAACCACATTAAAGCATAAGCAATAGCATGTTGATAAAAAAATGTAGTTTCAGTTTCATTAAACAAAAAAAAACTCCAAATGCTCCTCTAGACTAAGCTGTTTACTTCTTTTACACATTGTCAAATCTTACTTCTTGTGTGCATCCTAAGCTGCACCAATAAATCCCCTAACATTTGAAAATGTGATTAGATTTATGCAAGCTGTTCCAACAAAATTTACAAAATGCAGGATTCATGCAATGTGCTTCAATCACAAAACATAAAATTTTATTGGATTCATGCAAGCTTACAAATGAGTTGACAGTATTGTGCTGCAGGTGTAAATAACAACCTATCCAAGTCTACAAAAAGGCATACAATCACTGCACTACATTGTGTAAATCTTCTAGAAGAAAAATATTGGATTACTCTTGAAAAGAAAGAAGAATAGTATAATATTGGACTACTGCTACTTTCAGGTTTTGTTATTATAATAATTTAACTTTATGAAATACCATTTACAGCTATAAGCCTAAAAGTCTAAAAGTTTTTAATGTCAAAACAATATCATCTCAAATTGAACAATTCTCAAATTGTTTCTAATGTCGAGATTTTCACACAACATATGCACCTTAAATTGAACCGACCAAAAAATGATCAAAAACACCTCAAAAATTTTTGAATTTTTTTGTAGATGGTCTTGACCCTAAACCCAATCAAATCCCACCAACAAAATTGAAATCTGGTCATTATCATCGAGATTTCAACTGAAATTATCGAGATCTCATTGAGATTTGAATATTTTTTTTTAATTTTTTATCCGACCGAGATTTAGGATCTCGGGGGGTCTGAATTCCTAAATCTAAAATCTCTAAAAATTTTGAAATTTCGTTGGGATTTAAAACCTTGTAGACAGCTATCAACCTGTCACCAAGCGCCATCAAGGAGGGACCAAAAAAAAGGACAGGCAGTACTTATAAAGGACAGGCACGATAGCAATGTTTGCACATCTTTTCAATTTTTATTGTAGAGGAGATCATTAACTATTCAGTTAAAAAGAACAAGTTAAATATCTGCACATAAGACACGTGCTGATGCCTTCAGATCCGATTAAAGTTGGAGAAGAAGACTGACATGCACGCGATTTCCTTGTGCTGGTGACAGTCTGGTTTGTCAAGTAGGAGCCTGCAGGGCGACCGGCCTGAGCGTGAAATGACTGATGTAAGTACCTTTGTTGAAACTGAAGACAGCTTGCACGATCGATCGAGGTGAAACAGAACTGCACAAGATAAAGATAGCTAGTCCCAGAGTGAAGCATTGAATTATTGATATAATTGTACTGATGAATTGATGATCAGCAGGAACGTCAGCTCTATTCTTGGAAATCATGCTTTTCTAGACGTGTGTGTATTTTTTTAATATAAATTTGTTTTTTTTTTCAAATATAATTATAAAAATAACTCCGTCTCCGATTGTAAAAATATAAAAAGGTGATATATGTCACCTTCTGCGTTCTTCTAACGTGGAAGCTGTCACTGTATTCTTCTGAATATAATTATAAAAATAACTTCACTCCGACCGTAAAAACACCGAAAAGTGATATGTGTCACCTTTTGCGCTCTTCTACCGAGCGGTAACGGCTTGTGCGGTAGGGGAGCACGGAAGGTAATATATGCTATATTTCGACACTTTTCACGGTCGAAGATGATGCTATTTTTATAATTATGTTTGAAACGAGTCAAATTTGTAAAAAAAAAAAAAATTACACAATCAGCTGAGCGTGAATTTTGAGAAATTTTCACTGTATTAGCCCCCTTCAAATTGTTTTTTACGAAAATAGGCTCTGTACACTACTTTTTTCAAAAATAACCACTGCCGCGCGGTTTTTGAAGAGTACCGTCTATGATATTCTCACTAACGGTTTCACTGTAGAACCGTTAGTGATATTTCTCATCACAAACGGTTTTAAAAAATCGTCTGTGATGAGACGCATAATATAAACCTTTCTGTAGTGTAAATAGATAGACACAAATAGTAGTGGCACACAAACAACCTAAACTGATCATCATCATAAGGGAGCCTCTAGTCAACACTCCAGTGAAACTTTCAACTCGAAACTTTAACTTTCAATTAAAAATTCAAATTATATAATCAATTAATGATGTGTTTGATTGTTTGTACCAAGTGGTACATGTATGAGATGGTTCAAGAAAAAAGTTATCCATGTGTTTGGTTGCTTGAATGGAACCATCCCATCCTAGACCAAGTGATACAAATTTGATAAATATTCTTTATAGATAATAAACCATTCTGTTCACTCAAAATAATGAAACCAAATGGTACATGACCATTCCATCCCATTCAACCACATCCCATCAACCAAACACACCCTACGTTATTAGTGTCAGGTATATTAACATTTTTTATCAAGATACTTAGGGTGCGTTTGGTTGGGTGAACGAGAAGGAACATGTACGGGATGGTTCAAAATAGGTTTTGATACATGCGTTTGGTTAAGTGTATGGAACCATCTCGTATAGGATGGAATGGTACAAATCCTAGGAATATTCTTCAAATATGTTGTACCATCCTGTACCTCCAAATTAGTCGAACTATCCCATACCACTAGTGATAAAGGTTACCATACTAACCTTATCCCTCCAACCAAACATCATCTTATACCATCCTGTACCATTCCATCCAAGCAACCAAACAAAATCTTGTATCATTCCATTCATGCAACCAAACACCCTTCCTGTACCATCTCATCCAGGATCATCACATCCATCATATACCATCCTATTTCATTCAATTAAACCAAACGTTTAAAAGGTAGGAAGGAGAGCTACTCCTCGTACCGTAATTATTTTATTTTATTATATCTACCGTAGAGAGATATAAACACCCACTCAATCGATCGCATTGTATGCATGGTATATATATAACTAGGGCCAAATTCTAACCAATGACAACAAAAATAGCTCACAATATTCTACACAGTTTCCGCTAATCAACAAATCCATCATAGATGTACACCATACAAACCAAATAATGGGAGGGAGGATAAGGTGCAAGGGCGGCGGCCATCTCTTAACTCCTCAAGTCTGAGGGAAAAAAGATCAGGAAATTGCCAAAATGCCACTCTCAACAAGTGGTTTTACTAAAATACCACTCCTCTCTCATTGACATGTGGAACCATCTGTGTCTATGACAGTGAGCCAGAGTGGCATTTTGGCGAGACCACTTGTTGAGAGTGGCAGAATGACAATTCTTCCGGGAAAAGATGGAGCAGGGGAGCAGACCACCAGCAAGGAACTGCAAAGAGCGGGGACTGGTGGGGTACTGCTACGTGTAGGGACCAACGGCAAAGAGTTCATTCCTCCCGAAGCTGCGGCAGCTAGGGCATGGAGACCACCACGCGAGAAGCTCTTTACATCCATACGAGAAGCAAAATCGGGTTGTTTTGGGAAGCTAGATGTTTGGTGTATCTTCAGGAGGTCTGAACGAGAAGCTGGAACAGGAGCTGTACTAAACAGATCCTAGATAGATGAGAGTTATATGTATATATTTGTCTTCAAAACCATTTCTATAATATTATAATTTTATTATATTTCATAAATATATTACAACACAAATTAGTAGTTAAAGTTGTATTTTGAGATCATGTCGATATCCAAAACGATATATATTTATAACTGTATGAAGTAGTACCTGGTTCCTAAGAATTCAGATTTCTTCTCTTCTTAATCGATGCAAAATCTCATATGCCATGTAAAGCTATCGCCACATATCTCTGCCTGCGCTATCATCTTCAGAAAGTAGCACATCGTGCATGTGATGCTGCTTCTCGTTTAGGTATCACTCTATGACCTTGACCATCTATCACTCTTGTTACAGCATCCAAGATTCCATATTTTCTTGATCAAACTGATCAAGGTATTAAATCGTGATTTTTGCGGCTTTGCGGCAAGGTCTCAAAAAAGCTAGCTATTGCAGCTATCGTTAGCTATTGCGGAAGTTATCCTTCATTGCGTTTCTAGTATTAAAAAATTAAAAAAATTAAATATGTATATAATATAAGTTACATCTAAACAAATCATCAAAACATGGTACGTACTTTAGAAGGTACTAATATTTTTATAATAAGAACATGAGTAAGCCTGGAGTCAACAAACATATTAATATATGTCCAAGACCATAAATGATAACTATATCCTAACATTCTTAACAACAAGTATTTAATCATCGAGAAATATAAATATTGGATTATTGAAAAAGGGCGAGATGAGGTCCTTTACTAGGTTTTTTTTTCATAGTCCAGGCTTATAAGAGATGCATTTGAGCATTTTAATTAGTAATGTTAGATTTCAAAATAGCCAATATTTAGGTGTATGGGTACATATGTAGGATAGCAGAGCTATCGCTAGCTACAAGCTACGTCAAATAGCGAAGCTATCGCTAGCTATAGGCTATAGCACTTTTAGCTAATATAGCGGAATATTGACCTGTAGCTTCACGTTTTGAGTCCAAAAAAAGCTATAGCTAGCTATTTAGAACACTGAAATTGATAGCGCAGCTTTTGCGACAAAAAGGAGAGGGTATCAGTATCTTATTGAGAAGAGAACTAATCCTCCTCATGTCTCAGTGCACTGTAGGAGATGCACTATTGGAGCCGAGACATTTTTATTGTACATTTACATCTCTATTTGATTTTAAAGGTATCTTTCAAAATACTACAATGATGCCTCTATGTGTAGTGTCGCTACGGCTGTTTTTATATTCTATATAAGATATTTTATAAAGGCACTATATTGTGTTTCTAGCACCCACTAGATAGTGAAAAAATATATTGGAAACAATCCAACAACTCGAGACCTTGTAGATAAACAAATACCTAACTAACCATCTCATCCTCACAGCATAATTTGGTTATACTCGTATTGTAATTCTTATGTTTAATACATAATATGTCTTAAACATTTAAAAGGATCCCTAGAGAATAAAAAGTGTCTCAAATAACGTTTCTACATCATAATGTTGATTTAAGAAGTGCCTTAAAAATGACTATATATAATTTTTGTTCTGACATGTTAAAAATGCCTCAAAAACGTCTCTACAATTTACATTCCATATTCTTTATCTTAAATATCTTAAAATAATGTATCTATATTTAAGACACCTTCTATATAAAAGAGTATTTTTATAATATATTATGGCAATTTATAAAGATAGATAAAAAAAACATCTATAAAAAAGTATCTCTACACGAGTTTTTGTATTTGCAGTGGTGTAACCCGGAGCGATCTTTTTTTTTTTATTGCATGGAGAGATTCAAACGGAGGAATCTGCCGATCGAGCCTGCGCAGGGCCGCAGGCACATGGTTTGCTTTTGTCTTGTTTACACCCACCGCTTTTCTGATTGCAACTGATGGCGATAAATTCTCAAGGCCTCAAACGGGGACCATGTATTGAGTTGCTCACCGGTCACTATCGCATCTAGCCGCTTGAGACTCTCCTCTTCAACTAGAGCTGTACCCGCTTATGATCAGTCACGATACGCTGTATCATATAAAATTTGGTTCGACGGTTATTTTTAGAAAAAATAATGATCTAAATATAATTTTATTTTTTCTCAATTTTTTTTTAAAAAAATATGCTAGCTATGAGTTGTCGATGAATTTGCGAAACCACAAGTTCTTTTTGTAAAAAAAAAAAATCGACAGAGGACCTGTGTGCACCTTGCGAAATTTAGTCCGATGATTATTTCTGAAGAAACAAAAAGTAATTTTGGTTTTGTCTTTTTTTTTAAAAAAAAAAGCTACTAGGAATCGTCGGCTAATTTGAGGAACCGCGGGTTTCTTTTTGCGTAATCTCGGTTTTGTTGGGTTTTTTTTTTAAAAAATAGGCTACTAGGAGTCGTTGACGAATTTGAGGAACTGTGGGTTCCTTTTCGCCAAAAAAAAACCGTGGAGGACACATCAGCAGATATGCGGAATCAGGGGTCCTTTTTGGGAAGAAAAATTGGTAGAAGGATACATCCTTGATTTTCGTTTTTTGGGGTTTTGCAAAAAACCGATAGAAAGATCTATCTGTGATTTCCAATTTTTAGGGTTTTTTTTTCGAAAATACGCTGATGCGGAAGCTGTGGCTACGCCTGAAATATTTACGCTATAATATAAGTAACCATTTGTGCTATGGCATTGTCACACACATATAACCTGCAGGAAGATATACAACTACTCCCCCGTTTTACACTATTTTCGTAAATACAAGTACAAATAGATAAAAAGTACTAAATTTTAAAAAGGTTAATGGGAAATAATAACTATACACATACTTTTATTGAATGCTACACTGAAACCACGTAACACATTTCATATAATTAAAGTAGGATTTGAGAGTGAAAATATTGCAACAATCTCTCGATTTTCTTAGTAGACAAACATTATTGTTAGGGGAAGGGTCCTCGTACTTAGGGATGGCAATTTTATCTGACTACCTGTGTACTCGCGGATTAAAACCCTAATAGAGATGGATATGTTCCTCTTTTATTGCCCGCGGGTATGTTTATAGGGGATCAAACTTTACCCAACGAGTAAATGAGTATGGGTATGGGGGAGCTCCACCCGTACCCGTTCCGCCCGATTACCCGCCACCTTCTACTGACATGTGTGCCACAATAGACATTTAGTTGGCCCCTTGATCTCCAATTTGTGATACCTCATATTAGTAATTTGTGATTGGTGATGCCGTGATAGGCGATTTGTAATGTATGTGATGATTGATGAATTGTTTCTATTTTAATTATTAAACTTCAGCATCTGTGATGACTAATGAACTATTTTCATTTTAATTGTTAAACTTGAGCATCCGTGCTTCATTTGTCTGCATGTATTATTTTAATTCTTATCCCTATGTGCATTTGAAATTTTGAATTATTGATAATCATTCTTCAATCCACAGAATGTATCTGATTCTTACAATTTCATCAAAAGGATTGTATCGGTACCATTGCTCATTAACCCCTACTGCCCCTTGATTAGAAGGATTATTGATGGTGGCGGGTAAACAGGTATACCCACGGGTAATAGGTACCCGTGGGCGATAGGTATGGGCTAGATTCTTTACCCGCCACCCTTCGTGGGTATACCCGTGGGGAAAATTTTGTCTGACGAGCATGGGTATAGACGAGCACTACCCGTACCTGCAGCACCCAATTGCCATCCTACTCGTACTACCTCTGGTGTCAACTTCGGTGAAGCAAGGCGCATCGAGATACACCTAGGTAACTTCAGCGAAGTGCTACTAGTTGGAGATCCACCTCGGGCCTAGCCCGGAAGTCAACCCCGGCGAATTGAGGCCCGACTGAGAACCCACCTTAGATCAAGTCTGAGGTAGCCACTCACCTAAAGTCGGTCGGCACGACGGCACCTACATTGAAGAAAGGCCGATGACGTCATGTACCCTGGATGTGGCGGGGCCCACTAGGCACAATGAATGGAAGTACCCCATAGGGATGGGAAAATTGATGATTTGCCCCGAAGTTGGTTGGCCTAGGGCCACATGTCAGTGAGATATTGCAGGGCAAATCATCAAAGGTCGATCAACTTCGGGGCAAATCAGCAAATCCCCGGATGGGAAAAATTGATGATTAAAGCCTGAGGACAAACATGTATTTTCAGGAGCACCCCCCCTCTCCCCTCTAATAAATGGGACCCTTTGTAATTTATAAATTGAGAGAGGGAGGCCACTTGTAACACTCACTACATATGCAATACATTTGTATGTCTCTTGCATGTGATTCTCGCTGAGGATGCAAGTGGGAGACTTAACAATTAACACATCTGCGCAGGGTTGCTTATAAGTTTATTGTCTGATCTCGTATCAATGACACTTATGAAACTACTCTTCCCAAGAAAATGAACAAATATTTGTTTAGAGCCCTATATATTTGTTAAGGTTCTGATGCACCTAAAGAGAAGTTTGATCAAAGCACTTAGCTAAGGGCATGCGCATGGACTTAATTAACAAATATTGGCCGTATACACGGGCATATATATTTCGTACGTACTTACCTGCTATTCGTGGTACTACTACATCCAAGTTTAACAATTGAAGCGGACTATATATTTCGGACTGTTGTATAATGTTTTTTTATTTATTTAGGTCCATTTGAAGCGCATGAATTTCACATCAAATGGTTCAATTCCTTGGAAAGTCGAGAAAAAATCATATATTCTAAATGGAACATTACAAGAGAAAAACACGAAAACTTTCGGAGAGGTACTTCTATGTTTTTCTTTTTTAAAATTATATAATATTAAAGCATAAGTGAAGAGTAGATAGTAATTACCTACCCCTTCGTTTGCTTCAATATTTATACAACTTATATTAAGAGGGAAAACATAGAAGCACTGCTCAAACTTTCGTTGTATTTTTCTATGAAAAGCGTACCATTAGAATTTGTAGAGAATTTCAACTCAATGTAGAACTCTCTTTTCACAGTGAAATACTCCATCCGTTGAATTTTATAAGGTGCAGTTTAACTTAGTGTGGTCTTCAAAGTTGAATTTTGACCGCTAATTTCTCTTATAATACTGTGTTCATAACTACAAAATTACAACTATAGAAAAATGCTTTCAAATACGATCTAACGGTATCATTTTTGCGTCATATAATCTATACTACATCGTTGGACTAATTATAATTAAAGTTTATAAATGTAGAATCTCAAAATGTGTGATCACATTATAAAAAATAAACAGAGGGACTAGGCTATAGAACGTACAACGCGCTGCTCCGCAGCTAGGGTTTTGGAAACATTAAGGGGCTATTTGGTTGCCTTCTCTCGCGAGCCTAGCCCGTTCTACTCAGCCAGGCTGATGTGATACAGGATGCACAGATGCAGAGACAGTGTTTGGTTGAGTGTTTAGTAGGCATGTATTTTGAAATTTAAATATTTTAAAATTTATATAGCAAGTGTGGTCTAGTTTTGTTCGAAAAAATATCAGGAACCCATTTTTGAAATCGATTCGGTAATCGGAGATGCTAATCAAAAGATATAAACAAAAAAGAAAAAAGAAAAGAAAACTTACATACCCACGTGGCACTGCACGCATGATTTGCTATTGTGGCTGACAGCGGCCCCTTGCGCAGAACACGAAGCTGTATCCAGAGATACGCCCATTTTCTACGTATCTCCAGAGTCAGGTTGCATGGAGAATCTTGCATCCAGAGAGTTAGGCTCAAAACTAGATGCAAGCAACCAAACACGAGAAAAAAAATAAGATTATGCATCTGTAGATACAAATCTTTATGCATGCAGGCAACCAAACAGCCTCTAATTGCATCGGAACTGATGTTCCCAGCTTGTGGGGTGGAGATGCCACCCTCGGTTATTCTGTGCTTGATCGGCCCATAATTAACCCACCCCTGCTCTCTCTTTTACTGAACAAGTGAGTAAAATTATAGGCTGGCAAACAACAGTAGTTTAGATGTAGTATAACTGCAGCATCTGGAGTCTCGGCTAAGCCAACTAAATTAGGTCCTTAAATGTTGGTGTGCGATTAGTGTTTTAGCAGTATTTTATTGTTGTGTCACAGTCATTGCTCGTCTACTTGGAGATTTATAGGTTGATTGGATTATTGGTACATGGCAGCATATAGAGCTCCATCTTCCTCTGCGACAGGTTGCCAATAGAAGCAATAGTGCACCTGAGTTCTTGTTCGACAGCTCAAGTAAGCGTTCCATCGGTCTTTGGTTGGGAGTTTTTCCTCCATTTTTGGCTAGCTTAATTATTTGCAAGCTCTTGCTTTAGTTCTTCCTAACTAGTACTTGGAACTTTGCTCATAAAGATTATTTATGAGTTAAGTCTCCTAACTTATAGCCTTTCCTAGTGCAATAGAGTTAAGAGTTGTGCTATTTATGCATGCACTCCTCTCCTTCCTTGCATAGGGATTCATTACAGCATGACCTCCAAAATAATTATACAAAAAAATTCATACCTTCGTTGATTTTGAGCTTCTTTTTACCTGTATAACTCCACCTTCTGACTACTGCATATGCAGGAAATTGGTGTGGTAATGGCTTCAGCATCAGCTCCTCCAGTTCAGGAAGAGCCGCTACCGCCAGGGAAGCACTTCAGGAACCAGCTTGCTGCTGTTGTGGGAAGCATCAACTGGAGTTATTCCATCTTTTGGTCCATTTCAACCAGACACCCAGGGTAATAACTTAACGTATAGTTGATTAATTGATTATCTAAGTGGTATATAGACTCTCTAGCTAGTTACCAGTTTCCACCTATATGCATGTCATAAACTATATCAATCAAATCTGCATCTCTAGCTTATATGTATATATATGATTTTACAATCAGATCTGCGTCAACACCAACTATTTTTTTAGATAATGAAAAATTATATCTCCCGACCTCTACAAACTATTGCCACAAAAATATAGGAAACCAAAAATAAATTGGAAGAAATTTAATATAATTTCATTCGATTTGCTTAGTTATCTCTCCCGTTATTAACTTATACGCTTTCTCCTCTAAAAAAATGCAGGGTTCTGACGTGGAAGGACGGATTCTACAACGGCGAGATAAAGACGAGGAAGGTAACCAACTCGACGGACCTCACGGCCGACCAGCTCGTCCTGCAGAGATGCGAGCAGCTGAGGGAGCTCTACGAGTCTCTTCTGTCCGGCGAGTGCGACCACCGGGCGAGGCGGCCAGTCGCCTCGCTGTCGCCGGAGGATCTCGGGGACACCGAATGGTACTACATGGTCTGCATGACCTACGTCTTCGGGCCTGGCCAAGGGTACTTCACCCAAGCAAAACCCTTCTAATCTGTTACCAATCCACAAGAACTGATATAATTAATTCAGTTGATAATTCGCTGACTGCCTTACTGTATTCCGAGGGGAAAAAAATGTTGTCTTCAAAAGGAGAAAAGCAAAATCGACTACTACAAAAAAATACATTACAATCAATTCTTTTTCATCATCACAGTAAGTTTTGATAGCGATAGAAAGTTTTTAAATAATGATAAGAAAGCACTGTCACAGTCGGTTTTTGTCCGATTGTGGCAAACGGTCATCACAATCGGTTATAGCAAAGAACCGATTGTGATAAGAGGCCTCATCACAATCGGTTCTAGTTCAGAATTTATTGTGATGAATCAGAATAACACAATCGGTTCTAGCTCAGAACTGATTGTAATGAGCCCATTTCACTATTGTTGATTGGTCATACATCTGGTATCATACCGAAATGCTATACCTAAGTATCCACATGTGACATTTTGAATGGCCAGGTTGATAGTTGAGAATGAGCTAGCTAGTAGTTAAGTAAATATCAAGATAAATTGTATGTTAAAATAACAATGAGGCTCAAAACAACCGAGCTATCTTCTATGAGCTATATTTTAAGTTAACTATATTTATTAGAACTCAAAGAAGGTGACTGCACATCCCACAATTGCATAGATCTTTCAGCCAAAGCTCATGCCGTCTCAACATGGAACAAGTTCATTGGATAAATACTTTGAGCAAGCTTACTATAGTAATATATATTACATGCATTCCTTAAAAATAAAGAAGAATTCGAAAATAAGACATACATGTTGCTCCAAGCTAGAATCGATTGAGATGGGGTGTGGAATCAAGATATTTTGCCTAAGTACCACTCTCATTATCATACGATTCCCATGAAAGATTGTTGATTCGAACCAGCAAAAACAATAGCAACTTGTTTATTACTAGTATCTGATATAATCTTTTATGACAAGTATATATTATACAAAGCATGCATCTAACATTGCTATCACCAATGGTGGCTAAATTAACCTATCATGTATGCTTGTTCTTACTAACACGTGGGATCTTATAGGGAGAAATTAAGGAGGAACCCCAGCTAGTTGCGATCGATGGCGGGCGCCGCCTTCCACGAGTGGAGGTAGGCGAAGGCGAAGACCTAGCATGCATGTTATTCTAAGTAAATCCTCACCTTCACAAAGAATGTACTGAGAGCTAATATAAAATAAGCATCAACTCCATTAAGATATGCTTTAACTTCGAGGATACCGGACCCAGCAGCAACAAGTGCTATGTAAGCACATATTGCTGTAGGGGTGGTTGCCAAGACTAGATTGCAACCTCCATATGCCAAAAATGATGTGAGGTACCTGCACTGAAAGCAGCATACCATCAACATCTTCACAATATTCCATTGGTGTAAACCAAAAAACCGTATGAAGAATCAACATGAGGTATTTAACTACAAATTATAGTAACATGAAAAAAGCACTAGAGTGAAGCTCCACCTCTGCTTGAGCATTAGATCACTTGTCAGCAACAATTTGAATCCAAAAATATTTTCAACTGAAGGTTGTTGAAGAAGCCAGCGAGTCCAGTCAACAATCCAATAAGAAGAACTAACGCCCATTTCAGAACAATATACTGAAATATCTGCAAATGATGAAAATAATCTAAGTAATCTAGTAGGATAAGCTAGCATAGAAAATTAATACAATGTAATGTGTGCACTTTGTAGGCTCTGATATTAGCTCCTCTTCAGGATTCAAAAAATGCCTAGCTTAGAAATTGAACGTAGGAATCTTTGCAGTTGCTATCTTCTTAATGTTTTGCATATTATTTTTGCATGTTGTAGTCCAAACCATCTAAAACTCATCAAAACTTAAATCTTTACTACAAAATATAAACATGTTCCTGCTTGTTTGTGCTCTTCCTTTTGCACTTAGAAAAGGGATTCAACAAACTTAATGAAGCAACCAATGAGCAATTGAATCAGCACTTGGAATGATATGTGTAATCCGTTCAGCTCAAAATGAAATAGCCAAGCCATAATGAAGAAAATACTCCTAGAAGATAAGTACACATCAATTGTAAGTAAAAAACATAATGGAGCAATGATGTATCACATGAGCAGAAGGGTAGCGAAATTAAGACAGTTTAGTTGCTTGTAGATGTCCACAATTGATGCTAGGATCACATTATGAGCAATAAGAACATAAGATCACTAGAAGTTCTACAGCTGAAATCAAGATCTGAAAAAGATATTACCATGAATGAACATTAACTAATGGAGCAATTGAGCATCACAACATGAGGTGTTGTGTTAATTGTAACCCTGAAGGAAGCTATAATGGCGCCCGAGACAGTGAAACCCTAGCTAGGGACAGGTGGCCTACGTGGGCGTGGCGCGCGGTGAGGGAAGAGGGGAGCATGGGGAAGGGAGGGAGCGGGAGGAGGAGGAGGAGTAGGAGGTGAGGGGAGGGTGATATATAGCAGCGAGGGCGAGGGGCAATGGGATGCCGGTGGCGCCGGGGTGGGGGGGTGCAAAGGGCAAGGGGGCGTCGGTCGGCGTCTGGGGGGCCAAGGCGTGGTGGCAGGGAGGAGGCAGTGAGGGGGGGCTTGGGGGTGTGAGGGCTGGGCGACGGGAGCTCGGGGGCGTGGGGGCCGTGCAGCCAGGGCTGGGAGGATGCGGCTTGGGAAGCTCGGGGGACGGGCTCAGGGAGGAGAGGACTAAGCTCAAGGGCATAGGGGCTCAAGGGCTCGGGGAGGAGAGGACTGTGCTCGATTGGAGCTTCACTCAAATATATGGCCGACGGCATTAGTATCGGTTCCTAATAGGAATCGATACCAATAAAAGAAACTTCAATAGAAGCGGTTTTAATCATGAACCGATACCAATGCGAAAAATTAGTCATTTCTATTGGTTTTACTTGTGAACCGATACAAATAAGACCCCAAATCGGTTCAAACTAGAAACCCCGATTGTGATGATTTATTCATCGCAATTGGTTCCTAGTTGGAACCGCACATCACAATCGGTTCTTACGTTAGAACTGATTGTGATGTATACATGCACATCACAATCGATTTCTATGAAGTAACCGATTGTGATGTACACATGCACATCACAATCGATTCTTTTTATTGGAACCGATTGTGATATACCATTGAGCACATCATAATCGGTTCTAATATTAGAACCGATTGCGATAATTCCCCGCTAATTCTTAGCATCCGTACCGAATCTTATATCACAATCGGTTTTTTTTTCTTGAAAAGTTAGAAACCGACACAAATAAAACGATAGTATTGTACCATGTTGTAGTAGTTATCTGGTTAACCTGACAGTCTCTCTACTCTTTATAAGATTTACTGTACTGAAGTAAGTTTGTTATTCCGGTGTACACTGCCAGGTTGCCAGGCAAAAGCTTTGGAAGCAATGAATATGTCTGGCTGTGCAACGCTCAGTTCGCAGACAGCAGAACATTCCCACGCGCGCTCTTAGCAAAGGTGCGTTTGCGTGCATGTCTCGCAATATATAATGCTGCTCGTGCATGTTTCTGACGAATTTGCATTCGATCTATGTTCTTACCTCACATTATATTCATGCCCATATATATTTAACTGCATGCTATATTTCGATCATTAATTTCATCCTGTCTACTGTGTATGACCACGGTAACTGCCGGTTTACGCAGAGCGCGTCTATCAAGGTTAGTATTTTTTGTTAGCAGTTCAAGCATGCTTACATTATAAACAGTGCATGTTACATGTGTACTTTCAGATCTCTGACCCCAACTGCATCTTGGATCACATTTTACAGACAATCGTCTGCATCCCCTTTATGAGCGGTGTGCTTGAGCTCGGTACGACTGATCCGGTAAGTTCACTGGCCACATGAACCTGAATGACAACAGGCTCCCTCCGTTAGAATTTAGATGGCGTATTAGGTTTCGTTAGGACAAGGTTTTGACCAACAATTACTCTATTAATATATAATTTTTATGACACAAAATTGATATTAGCAGATTTGTATTCAAAAGTACTTATATATAATTATAATTTTGTATTGCATAAATGATATATTAATGAAGTAATCGTTGGTCAAAGTCTTGTCCTAACGAAACCTAATACGCCCTCTAAATTCCAACGGAGGGAGTATATAGCTAGATCTGATGCACAACATACTATTTTCAGTAATTAGTTCCATTTATTACTGCACTATCCAAGTTATATGTGCTAGGCAAGGTTTTGTTTCTCGATCAGGACATGCCTCGGAAGTCGGAACCTGCAAACCATAGGGTGCAACTACGAGGTGGCCCCTAATCTTCATTTGAAAAAAAAAAGAAAGAGGAACTAGTCTTATGACTTATGACTTCCCTTCTTTATTTACGGGATTAATTGTACATTCTTTGAAGACCGAATTGATCTACCTGTTTCTCAGTTCTTCACCAGATTAAGTGCTACTGAATTGCCAGGTTTCGGAGGACCCAGACTTGGTAAACCGGATCACCACATCTTTCTGGGAGATGCGATTTCCGACATGCTCGGAGGAGCCGAGCTCCAGCCCTTCAGCAAACGAAACTGGGGAGGCCAGCATCGTGTTCGAAGACCTCGGTCACAACGCCATCGAGGCGATGATCTCCGGGGAACACGAGCTAGGCGAGGTCGAATGCCTGTCCAACGCCAACCTCGAGCAGATCACAAAGGAGATCGACGAGTTCTACACCCTCTGCGAGGAGCTGGACGTGCGTTCTCTGGACGATGATTGGCTCGTGGAATATTGGTCTTTTGAGGACCCGTCTTCCCCGGAAGCGGCGGCCGGGGCTACTGATAACAATGGTCTCACTTTAAGTAGCTCCGTTGACGTCTCTCGTACGTCGTGTTTTTCGGCTTGGAAGAGATCATCGGACTCCGACGACGTGGCTGTGCCGGTCACCGGAGAGTCACAGGAGTTGCTGAAGAAAGCTGTGGCCGGCGGTGCATGGACGAACAATATTGGTGGCAGCACGGCGAGAGCTCAAGAAAGTAGCATCAAGAGCCATGTCATGTCGGAGAGAAGGCGCCGGGAGAAGCTCAACGAGATGTTTCTGATTCTGAAGTCATCGGTCCCGTCCATTCACAAGGTGATGCACCATCTAAAAAATGTTTTATCCGGCGTTAACTTCGTTGAATATGGACAAGTTTAATTCGGAACTTTTTCTGAACTGTTATTGCAGGTGGACAAGGCATCCATCCTTGCACAAACGATAGCCTACCTCAAAGAGCTAGAGCAAAGGGTAGAAGAGCTCGAATCCAGCAGGGATCAGCCATCGCTCCCAGCCGAAACAAGAGGCCGGAGGCGCCATGAGATCGCCGGGAAGAAGGTTTCTGGAGCCAAGAGGAAGGCCTCCTCGGAGCCCGCCGGAGGCGACGTGGAAAGGGAGCACCTCTGGGTCCTCTCCAAGGACGGGCCGAGCAACGTCGATGTCACCGTCATGCACAAGGAGGTGCTCCTCGAGGTGCAGTGCCGATGGAAGGAGTTGCTCATGACGGGGGTGTTCGACGCGATCAAAAGCCTCCATTTGGACGTTCTCTCGGTGCAGGCATCGACACCGGACGGTCTTGTTGCATTGAAGATACGAGCTCAGGTCTCGCAGCAGCCAAGAGCTGGCAATAAAAATTGCAGCATCAATGCTCATGGTTATATATGTCATGTGTTTTCAATTTACTAATGCTGTTAAATTGTTGCAGTTTGCCGGTTCTACCGCCGTGGCACCTGGGATGATCAGTGAAGCTCTTCGGAAAGCTATAGGCAAGTGCTGAAGAAGTAGCCGAATTGCTCGTATACTAATTATAAGATATTCCAATGTGTTTCACATGAAAAAATTGCAAGAGGGTACATAGTTTTTAGCCTATTTTACAAATACCTTCATATACGCACATAAAAAGTAGTATGTCTAAAAAATGTATATACCACCTCTGAAAAATTGTAAATACCACCTAGATGATCTTATATACTTGTATACTACACGTACATACCCTCCGTTGCGAGAGATATACTCCCTACGTTGTGAGATACGAAATAGGGATATATATGTGTGTGTGTATAGTTGTATTACAACTGTAATAAATATAATATCTATATATAATTAATCAGGACAGTTATAATATAGTCCTATTTAATATATAACTAGTTATATGCCCGTGCGTTGCTACGAAAAACAAAATTGATAACGAAAAATAAAGATTAAAAAATAAAAAAATATTATTTCATAAGATCAAACATCTATCTTTAACGCTTCGTTTCTTGCAAAAGCTGGCTAATTAAAGCAACACTTCGTTTCTTGCGTAGGGCAATTAAGCAGAGCAATTAAGTAGAGCAATTAAGCAGGGTAATTAATGTGACGTGGGAAGAAACTCTCACTTTATATAGTAGAGATATAAATTCTTCTCTTTTTCTATCCATTAATGAAAAAATCTTTTAATTTTTTTTCTTTGTTTACGGATTAAGGTAGTCTCTCTCTCAAAGCGAAGAAGTTGCCTTGAATTCTACCCTTGGCGCGGACATATGAACTTTTTAAATCCGTTATTATGTTATTAGTTAACATGCCACAAACTACGTGACAAATATTTGTTGGTACACAATGCACTCGTGCGCGTGCGAGTTTGTATGTCCACGCCATTTTAGTCTAAACATAATCAATTTAATAATTTTTTTTGGTCCACATATTTTTCTATTCCAACAAATCGCAGCTCTAATATGACCTTTCCGCTTTTGTGTCAACGTACTTTAGGCCAAATCAAATTGCGCCCACCAAATTATGCATAGGGCACCCGCACGACCATCACCTCGTTTCTTATGGCAGACAGAGATTATGCCACGTTACTAGGAGGATTTGGAGGGAAATTCGAGAGTGTTTCTATACTTTTTTTTTAAAAAAAAATTAAAATATAAATAAAAGGTAGGTAGTGATTATTTACGTTCGTTTATGTTAAAATTTGTGCAATTTATACTGGGAGGCACTGCTACTTTCTATTTTTAGAGGTTCCCTCAAAAAAAAGTTGATTAAATTCCCCAAAACACCGATCAAAATAGATTTGACCACAAACCCCATGCCTCTTTCCTGCTAGTAGATCCATACAAAGCAACAACGTATCAACACAATCTCTCCACCAAAATGCAGTTAAGAGGGACCATCAACGTGGAACCAGACATCAACATGGAGCAGAGCAGGCTCCTAGTTGGACTCCCAGGCAAGGTATGGAGTTGGACACAACAGATGAAGAATGGAATTCTGGGTTAATTATGATGGAAAATTATGATTTGATGTTAGAAAGAACTACGCCATTAAGAGAGTGGAGGATAGACTTGTGGAAAAGAAGGTCAACGAGCACAAGATAAATGTGAGGATCAATATGTCTTCGAGAAATGAGACAAGATCTGGGTGTAAAGCAAATATCCAAGGCTTCCAGGTTTCGTACTTGCTAACAGGTGTTGAGTTTTTAGTAGTGAAAAATCTCGAAGAAATAGCAAGAGGTTTGGCCGTCATGCTTCCGTTCTGATGAGGTTAACTGTTGATTGACTGCGGCATAGACCGTCATCTAGGGCCAGATATGGAATTTTGTTAACCTGCTTTGGTGACCAAATGGAATGTGCAGATACATCCTTTATCGTTCCACATCACTGCTACTAAAACGCCAATCTTTTGCCAGATGTATAGCGAAGCCCAATTGCATCACGCACCAAGTATATTTTTTTTAACAAACTAGGATATTTCAATCAGAGAAATCATGAATCGGTGTACACAATTTCGTTTAGCAACTCAGAACAAGCAAAGATCATTCTGGCTAGATCATTACATAGCTGAAACACCTTTAGTTTTTAATTGTGGTACTGAAGAATCGAGACGCACTGGAGGGGAGTTGAATTGGTGCAAATTATCACCTAAACCTAATTTTTTTTTCTGCTTTTAATTATTCTGAAAATTACTAAAATAATGACTAAACCACAAGAATCAATCTATAATAATTAATCTAAGATCATGGAAGAAAACTAGATTAAACATGCATACTAGAAAGTAATTGTACGCAAACAATAATTAGTATATCGGAATCCATACTCGCTGATTAGTATGTCGGAATTCATACTCACTTATTTTCATCAAAGAACACACATATGGATCCTTTTACGTGAAGGCACAAACATGAAATAATCTCCTAAAATTTTCTCAATCTTTCCTTCCTCTTTTCTCTTTTTCATCCTCTTCTCTCTTGCTTGCTTGCTCGCTCTGTACTTTGCGTTGCTACAGTAGCCCATCCACAGTAACGCTTGCAAAGATCACACCGAGCCTCCCGTTGCCTCTGTTTTATTCGCTTGCACAGTAGCTAGGAGCTTCGCACGTCGCACTGCAACTGCAGCTTCTCCTTTTCTTGCACCTGCAGTACAAGGCTTCGTCTCTTGGCTGCACTGCTGCACACCCAGCCGCCCTAAGCCTTGCGTCACCTGCAGTCGCCTGGCCTTTCTCTTTACACATGATGTCTCTTTTCCTTTGTTTTGTGCGGCTTAGATCTCCAGCCGCACTTACAACTCCTTTTATACTCATCTTAGCCCTAACTTCTTATCTCTAATTAAATACATGCATGCATATCCACCTGGTCCAGTTACACATAGCCCAATACATGCATATAGCTCAAAACTCACACATATGCACGCGTACAACCCACCTGCCGCTCTTGCGTCACTCACTCGCCTGCACCACGTGCACGGCCACCTGCCGCTCTCCCGTGGTTCTCTCGCCTGCACGGCCTGCTGACCACTGCACCGTGTCATCCATCTGCGTAGACCTCTATGTGTCCCGTCTCGCTGCACATGCTTCCTTCGCGTGCTGCGCCTCCTGCACCTGTGACCCCGCGTGACACCTGCACTGCTGCGACCTTGCGTGTTGCACCTGCACCTGCGACCATCGCGTGCTACTCCTAGGACTACACATCACCTGCGTGGAATCTCTCTGACCAATAGTGTACATCCATCTCACATGCTTGCGCTGCAACGTGCATCTCTCATCCATGCGATGTACCTCCTGTTGCCTGCGCTGCAACATCTGTTGCAAATAAACAACGAACCACATAGTATCTTCTTCTTCCACAAATATTGTAATCCATCACAAATATTGTTGTCAAATTAATCATCACACTCACAAATATTATTGTCAAATTAATCATCACATATATATTTTGCAACTAGAATTAACAATCTCCCCACTTGATGAGTGATTTGACAACATGCAAATAATCTATAATTTTTATCAACAATCTCTCCCTTAGTTATCATTCAATAAATCCCCCTAAACATATGCAAATATTCAATGACTGCCTCTAGACATATGCAAATTGTATTTTATCAGTTTAGCTCAATGACAATATCATCTATATTTAAGCACATTATAGCATACTATTTCTCCCCTTTGGAAAAACACACATCAATGATAAATAAAAAATGCTATTGGAGCGATAAATAATTGAAATAAATCCATACACTTAGAATATATCATGAGCGATCGAGTTAAATAAAAAATACAAATACCCATGTAACATCTACTCCAATAGTAAGTAGTAGAAAGAAACATTTATACATCTAGAAACCGTTCACTAGAACATACATCATTTCAACTCACAAATCAAAGGAAGCATTTCATTCACACATGAGCAAAAATTAGGATTGCATAATAAAACTTTTTGTAGCATAAGTAAGAACCTTTCTTCAATATTTTAGAAGTCTATACAAAATCATTTTACTCCACCCAGTCACTCACACCACATGTACTTGTTTAATATGCCCACAATATTTGTTCACTTGTACCACTTTGAGGTACCATTTTTTTGTCTTTTGCATCCACTTCGAGGAAGCTTTTTTTTAAATATGACTACCTCAATTTTTTGAGTTTATAGTCATGGGCTTGATATAGGAACATGCTATCTTGGGCATATGTTAACTACTACCATGGAATTAGAAAGTAATCGAAGTAATTTATATTTAGCATAGCCCACTAAATCTTGAGTACTAATGAACACTCATGGTATAATCAAATGTGATTTTAGCAAGTCTCCAACACTGCTCAGTAAAGAACAAAAGTACCCAACATTCAATAAGTAGGGAACTCAGCCATGAACCAATCGAGACTAGACAGCCTAAAGTAACTTTTTACACACCACTATCAAGAACAGATGTTTACATACAAATAGATCTTTTAAAAAAATATTGCTCACAACAATTCTAAATAAATGTATCTATTTAAACACATATTCATATGCTTCCCCTCAATTATTGCATTTACAATGTATTATTTGAATCAATGATATCCAATTATCCTCTTAATCTTACAAACTCAAAATATGCCAAATGTAGAGTAAAAATATCAGCTAGATGATTCTTAGTTTTCACAAAAACCAATTGCAATAGTATCTTTGTCCATTGATCTCGAATAAAATGATGTCATAAATCAATTTTATCACAAACAAAATCGGCATAAGAATAACCAACAAGTTCTAATGAAGAGTCATGAGAGTACCATAGGACAAAAGCACATGTACCTTTAAAATATCGTAGTATCCCCATGACGACATGTCAGTGAGACTCCATTGGAGCACATTGATATCTAGCACACTAGTTGAGTTCACATATGCTCCGTTGTATTTGTGTCATCTACATGTTCAAAAATTGTTGTTGGTGTATGCTCATCATCACTTTATGCCATCTGCAAACTTGCACTTTGTAAACCGGTTCTAGAATTGGGGCTAGACTCATCAAATGTAGCATAATAAAACACCTCGAGTTGGTTAGTCAAAACATTAAACACAATATCATAATTCTTCACACTTTGTACACTTGAAAACCCATTTTTTTATCTCATGTCATGTGTCATGTGCAATCCAAATCAATTAGCCACCGGATTTCAAGCCCTTTATATTTATTCTAAAATGAGAGAAAATATTTAAGTACCCACACTTTTCTTACTTTGATATTTTTAAAAGAATTTTTGAGAACCCTCAATGTTTTAGCATAATATGACTTAGTCGGGCTTCTAGTTTGATATGTATTATATAAAGGTGTGAGGCCTATAGTTGCTTGCTATTTTTGAGGAGTTTTAGGATCAAAATCAAAAAAAAAATTCTTTGCTGGAAATTAATTTTATTAGCCTTAAAAAAACCAGTAGGATGCACAAAACAATTTCTAGCGATATGACCAATCCTATCACAGTTATAGCAATTAACATTATGAAAATTATTCCAAAATTTTGGACCTAAATTAGCATAGAAATTGATTTTAATATGTACAAATTTTCCACAATTAAAATATTTTTTCAAAATTTTATTTTCAGTTTTAACCTTTGAGCTAACAACATGCAAATTGGAATTTTCTTTAACTAACGGAGTTTTAAAAACATGAATTTTTAATGTATCATAGGCCTTCTTTCATGAATAATCATTTTGATGTATCTAGGATCATATTTAAGTTTTTCTCACCATTTGTCATTCTTTTCTTATTTTCAAGTAATTGTTTTGCTAAGCAAGATCAGGACATCGATTACAATAAAAGGTGTAAGGACGTTTTTCAAGTTTCATTTTCAGTTCTACACAAGAATCACAATTATCACCTTTTTTACTAGTGGAAGAAAGAAGGAATTTTTTTTAAAATAATACTTTTTTAAAACTGAATTGCGTTTTTAATATACGGAATAAAAAATTTGCAAAAATAATATGCCGTCGCCAAACGGTATGGCGAATACCCTATTTTCGCCGAACCATGCGGCGAACACCCTATTTTCGCCGAACGGTGTGGCGAAAATAGGTTAATGGCGCTATTAAACTGCCGCACGGGAATCAAGGGTATTTTCGCCACACAGTGTGGCGAACACCCAGTTTTCGCCAAACGGTGTGGCGAACACCCAGTTTTCGCCAAACCGTACGGCGAAAATAGGTTGTCGCCGCACGGTGTGGCGAAAATAGCTCGGTAAAATTACCCCGCGCCAGATCGATCGATCGATCGATCTGTTCGTTCAGCCGCCGTAGCAGAGAAGAAAAGGGAGGGGAGAGCGAGCCGCCGGCCGGAGAGAGGGAGAGAGAGAGAGAGGGAAGGAGAGAGGGAGAGAGAGGAAGAGGAGGAGAAGAAGAGGAGGAGGAGAAGAAGAGGAGGAGAAGAAGAAGAAGAAGAGGAGAAGAAGAGGAGGAGGAGGAGGAGAAGAAGAAGGAGGAGGTAACATCGCATCGCCATTTCGTTTAATTTCCTGTTTTTTAATTTTGAGTAGCGATATAGAGTAGTGCAATCTAGAGTAGCGATTTAGATCAATGCAATCTAGAGTAGCGATTTAGATCAATGCAATCTAGAGTAGCGATATAGATCAGTGCAATCTAGAGTAGCGATATAGATCAGTGCAATTTATAGTAGCGATATAGATCAGTGCAATTTAGAGTAGCAATTCTAGTTCTTTAGTTTAGAGTAGCAGTTTTAGTTATTTAATTTACAGTGGTGATATTAGTTTGCATATTTAAATGTTTTGAAATGTACAGTAATGAAATTTAGTTATTAGCATTGTTGAAGAAATCATTAATCGGTAGCTAATTGGTCGACCTAGGATTAACTGAACAAATCGGTCAATTATTGAAAAAGTGATTAATCCCGTTTTATCGATCGGTCGGCCACGCTCTATCACCGTAAACTTAAAAAATGGAATCTTTAGGTCTTCGATCACGAGCCAATCGGCCAGTTAATCCGTAATCACGATTTTTCGAACATTTAGCAAATAGACATATTAGACATGCGGTATAATATTATACGAATATAGTATCGATAGCGCGGTAGGGAAGGAAAAATTAATTATGTCAATGTCTATGTCGTCGCAGTGATGTCGGAACCAGTGAAATTCAGGGTATATTATGGCGATGGTGAAGTAAAAAATGGGCAGAATGGAGTGGATTTAAGCTGCTTTGAGGTCACCATGGCGAAGCACTTGTCCCCCGATACTGTTAGCATTCGTGATATAAAACTTTGGTTGACCCAATTTTTTTCCCTAGATCCAAGTGTTTATTCTGTTAGCATCCAAATCGTATACACGCATAGCAAGGGTGACCCGGCTGTGTGGGAGTTGAAGACAGTAGATCGAACACAGTTGTGGCAGAAATGGTTAAGATGGTGCAAGGGATCTAGCCTCGATTGTGTGATGCTGGTGCAAGCTTGCCCTAGGGAAGAGGTGAGTACTACTGGTGTGAGCGAGAGCAGCACATCGGCTACAGCTGAACAAGTTCAGCCAGCGGTGTCGGTTGAGGCAGCAGCGGGGGATGATCACATGGATGCAGCAAGCGCAGAAGGTCGGGCTGATGAAGGGGAGGATATCGATCAACTTGTGGATCAATTGGATTGGGTGGACCGCATGGCGACAGAAGAGGAAGCCGAAATGTTGGACCCAGTCGATACCATCGGCGAAGATGATGACCGGGAAGAAGATGATGAAATGCATGGTAGTACTCGCTCAGCGGAGGTACCCATCCTCGATGAATGGAACAGGCAGAACAAAGCGGGTATGGAAGCTTTGTGGGGCCATGACTCGCATTGTGAGTATGAATCGGTGCCATTCGGTTGAATCAAATGTTCCCGAACAATTGAATTGAAGTTGGCAGTGAGCTTGTGGGCACTATCGCTGCAAAGAGAGTTTCGGGTTGTCCTGTCTAGCCCAGATAAGTACACAGTGAAGTGCGTAATCGATGGTTGTGAATTTAAAGTACATGCATACAAGCCGAAGTGTGAGACATATTGTATTGCATCAAGAGTGGACGAGCACACATGCAGACTAGAAAATGTTCTTGTCAAACACCGTAACTTAAATGTTTGTAATAGCTAGCGTGATGTTTAATGAAATCATTGAGAAGCGGGATATCGAGTGTTCAGTATATTCGTAAAGCAATGTTACGAACATTTAAGTATCGATAAGCTACTCCATGGCCTGGCGTCTGGGCGTAAAGCATTAGAGAAGAGGTTTGGCACATACGAGGCATCGTATTGCAACCTACCTCGTGTGCTTGACATCTTGAAGCAAACCAATCCTGGCACATACACCGCTTTCAAAGAAAGCGAGGCAGATGCAAATGGGATCTGTACATTTCGTCGTGCTTTTTTTTCACTAGGGCCGTGCATTGCGTCATTCCGGTACTGTTGTCCATTGCTTTGTGTTGATGGCACATTTTTATCGCAAAATACAAGGGGCGATTCTAACGACCATTGCAATTGATGAGAACAACCACATACTTCCATTGGCCTTTGCGTTTGTTGAGGGTGAGAATCGGGATAGCTGGCTGTGGTTTTTCGGACATCTGAAGGTGGGGGTAGTTGGTGATCGGCCCAAAGATGTGCATCATTCATGATCGTCACAAAGGTATTGTCGGCGAGATTAGCCAACAGCACCTCGAGATGGGTGCTTATGAGGTTCGACGGGGCTTTTCGGGCAATCGCCTAAGGGAAGACGATGACGATCCGGCACCGGAGGCTCGGGGACTAACTGGGACGCAAAGAGTTTTTTACCTGTGTTCAGTGCCCTCAAGAGTAATAGCCTTAGTCCCGCCTTTCTTGGTATTGCTTGTGTTCTTGCCGGAGAGGATGAAAACCTACTCACCATGAGTCGAATCAACTCTCCCATGCACCCGGCTCCTTTTATACTCTGGACCCAGGGGGTGCATGGGAGGCTTACATCGCAAGCCATCATCATTACACCGCATCGGTTCATTTAATGCGCGACGCCGCTGTTCTTACATCCATTAATGTCAGATCTATCATAGTCCTGCTTTGGGCCCCATGTCCACTAACGCCGCCGCCCGCCACTTCGGGAGGTGTAGTTGTGACGTCCTCCCAAAGCCATGATGCGCTCGGGAAGGCGCGCGCCATGCAGCTCCCATGCTTTCACATTAAATGCGCACGATTCGTGATTTAATGTCCTCGATCTCGACAGACTATCCCGGATGGTGCGCGCCAGTGGCCTCAGCTTGTACGCCACGCGTGTCCGCCGGCGACCACCTTGTCGGGTCGCCTGCGCTGGCTCAGACGCCATGTGCCCATTGGCGACCACCATTTGCTGGTCGCTTCGCCGCCTGGCTCAGACGCCATGTGTCTGGGGCGACCACCTTGCTAGTCGCCTACCGCCTGGCTCAGACGCCACGTGTCCGGGCTTGACCACCTTGCTGGTCGCGGGCCTGGCCTGCACGCCACGTATCCAAGCATCAGCCAGGAGTTTTTCTCTTGCCGCGGGCAATGGCCTCAAGCACGCCTGGCTGCCACTTGATTCCTTTTAGCGCGGGGAGCGGGTACCTTGGTGTAGAATACGCCGACAAGAGCTCCCCGGCCCACCTAGGAGCGCCGGTCTTCTACTCTTCTTCTTCTTCTTTAATTGGCGGTTTTGAGAATCAGCCCGCCTCGGGTGGGACCCTTCAAAGGTCCGCGCTTTGCAAAAAGATCTTCCGACTTCTCCGATTCCCGAAGCGGTTTGCGTGGTTACGCCCTCCTTGTAACCGCCAAGACGTTCCTTTGGGATGCGCCCATTTATGAGGCTCTTAAACTTCCTCTTTTCGAATCGCGCTTTTCGGTTTCCGCGGTTCACTTTCCGCGCCTTATAAAAGGCCGATCAAGGGGGAGTGGTTCTTCCCTCTTTCAACTCTCCACATTCCACATCTTTTTCAACGCTTTCAAGCTTCCTTGCTTCATCCCCTTTGCGGTTGCGCAAATCTCTATCCTCCGATGGGTCTTGCCTTCTTCGATCATTGAGGAGGAGAGAGCCGCCAGGTTCTCCTAACATCACCGGGCGCCTTTCAGCCCGCTACGGATCGCTTGAGCCCCACGCCGGCCTGGGGGAAGTGGTTTTCTTCGGTGGCAGCTCCTTGCCTACTTAGCGGTTCGACTTTTATCTTTCGCTTCAACTTCTATGCCATTCACCATATTCATCTTCCTCCCAACTCACATTATCCTCCTTTCTCGCCTTTGCTCACTTCGCGAGATGTTCGTGGGAGTCTTTGCCCAACCTTCTTCTTTTTCGCTACTTTACACTTCGCGCCGCGGCAAGCGTACTCCGCTAATTTCTCGGAGCTGTCACCGCGGCGGATTTGGCTGCGTTAGCGCTATATCCCATTGGACTGCCGGTCCAATTGAGGGATTGGCGTTGCAGAGTGGCCAGACGTCGAGGACGACAATGCATTGAAGTGCCGGAGCTTCGCCTGCCCGGGCGGTCCGAACCCCAAACGGGGGCTCAAAGTGAGCGATGAGCCCGAAGCCCAGCGATGGGCTGGCAAGCGTCGACCGGTTATGACGGGCGCACCGACGGGGCCATGGTGATCCGATTTTATTACTGAGGTCGGTCCGCCGCTTGGGCCCGCCAGCCTGGGCAAGACATGGGCGTGGGCGATGGGACCCTGAGTATCCTCGAGGTAACTCGCTCGCCTGCCTGTCATCCTTGCTACTTCTGCTTTTGATGTAACCTGGCGATTCTGCGCCGCTTTTTCCTCCCCGCGATTTCTTTCCTTCAGGCCGATACCGCCGCTGCGAATTTGGTCGATGACGTGATCGACCGTGGATGTTGCAATCGGGCTTATCCGGCCCTGCTCCGCCGTCGGCAAGGCGTCTCATTTGCCGCGCTTGTCTCGGAGCGCGCGGTAATAATCTCGCGCCACGCCTCGATGGACGCCATGGCTCGCCTGGTCGTGGTCACGCCAGTTCTCAACGATCCGGATCCTTCTTCAAGAGCGACCGTGAGTGGGCGAGCCGAGCGAGGCGCAGCGCCGATGATGACGACGGCTCATCCTTCCCAGAGACCCGCCTGGCCCGGCCGGGCGGGACTTACGCCGCCGCTGGTCGCTTTGGCGTAACGGGTTCTCGTGGTGGCGGGGGCTCACAACTGGGGTCGCCCACCCTTGTCCTCGCCGGTGCGGCGCGCTGACCCTCCGCCGCCGATCCCTTTAGTGCCCGCCACCGCCACCAAAAGAGCGTGGTCCTTCCTCCGCCTCCGCCTCCGCCGCCAAAGAAGGGCGGATCTACCTCCGCCTCCGCTGGTCATGGGCGGATCTCGCCCGCCTCCGCTGAGGTTGGTCCTCGCCTCGAGCGTGCCCGCTTCCTAAGGCCGGCGCCTGTACTCACCGAGATGCAAAAATAAAATAAAAAATAAAACTTTCGTTAGATTAATCCTTACCGTGCTATTTCCTCTGTCCAGTGGTTCTCGCTCCGGTACTTCACGCTCACCGGGCGGCCAAGGTGTCGCTTTGGCCGTCGGGCTGCGCTAATGGGTCGCCGAGCTCAGGACGGCCGAGCCGGCGAACGCATTCGTGCCGCCGCTGGCGCCGGTCGAGACCAAGGCCTATTCGCCTGGCCCCTACCCCTGAACTTCCCCACCGCCCGCTCTCGGGACGCCGATGCTCATGGCGGCTCGGCGAGCTCTACTTCAAAGACGAGCAATCGCCTGGTGACGAGCAGTGAGCTGACGGAGGCGAGGCCGAAATCACCGCCGCGAGGAGGTGGCGGACTCGCACGATCGGAGGCGGATCGAGCTGCGCTGGCGGAGGGAGCGGGAAGCGGCGAGCAAAGCACCGGCCGCCGAGCGCTCATGAGTCGAGGCGAGAGCCGACGACTCGGCCGGAGGTGGAGAGACATCGCGGATGCCGCGTCACACCTTCGACGGACGGTCACCGCTCCATTGGGGCCGGAGCAACCGTCCGCGAGAGGAGAGGCTACCATTACGCTTTTGCCTCTGCCATCGCGGACTTCTCACGCGCTTTCCGCCGCTTCTTTCGCTCGGTCCGCCTGTGAGGGGCGCGTAGCCTCAGCGGCTACGGCTAAATACGTGGCCGGCTTGCTATGCTACCGCGACGCTAACTTCAACCGGGCTTGTCAGTCAAGGGCCGGAGGGTGATCACGCAGCGAGGAGCGAGTTCACGAAGCCTCCGAGCAGGTCGCCGCCCACTAGCGATGGAGAACCCCAGATGGAGGCGGTGGCGGAGGACGCGCCGGTTAGTCGACGTGGGCCCCTCATCTTGAAGATGCTGGCGGCACCGAGGAGGCGGCAGATGACCCGGAGGACCCTCCGCGCCCCTCGAGCTTTTCTTTCTTCCTTTTATCTGGTGTTGACCTTGCTCGCAAAACTTTAGACCACCGCCATTTCGAACGGCGTAGTAATGTAAAATTTCCGCCAGGTTGCTTAAGAACTCGCTTTGCCGTGAAAAAAATTTGGTTCCACGCGAACGAGCACACAATTGCTTAAAGACTTCAAGTCTTGCAAGGATCTCGGCCCTCAAACCCTTTGCCTTAGCAAAATTTACCTCCAGTAGCTCTAGGAACGAACACTTAGTGAGTCGTGACAGGACCTTGGGCTTTTGGTAATTGGTGTTGAGGCGCCGACTCCCACGGACACGAGTGCCATGGCCGCTGGGGTCGTGGCTAACTACCCAACCGCCCGCCTGCACGCGCTCACTTAAGCGATTCCGCTTTACACTGGGCATTTGCAAGCGGCAGGCACCAGGGGCGAGTGCCTTACGGCGCCCCAAGAGTGGGCAAAAGACCGAAGAAAGGGCGTAAAGAACTAATACTTTACAAAGAAAGCGAATATTTAACGCTTTAAACATAGCCTCACTCCAGCGGAGAGGAAGACATACTCCCACGGTCGGGGACGACTTGTGACTTACAACCGATCGGGGGTAGAACTTGCGCAGATTTTCTATGTTTTGGGAGTTTGCTAGCTCTTCACCGCCTTCTTGCCTGACCCCTTCGGGCGTGAGAGATCGAGACCACTTTGAAGGGTCCCTCCCACTGGGAGACGCTTTATGAGCGACCGCATGCATCGATTTTTCGAGAAGACCAGGTCGCTCACGCTGTTCTCTCATTGACGGGAGGCGGGTACCGATCACTGAGACTTTGTTGGTATCTTGCGCGCGCAGCGCCGATCTCGCGCTTCTTCCGTAAGGTTGACGTCGTTCCGCAAGCACTTCTCCTCGCCTCTTCAGGAATGCCGCGACGGTGATCCACTTCTCCGCTCGGAGGAGAAACGACCTGCGCCGTGAGACCAGGAAGAAAGGAGTTTCCCTTTAGTCTGGCTTAGGAGTGGTCCGGCGACCACAACACAGCCGGGAGTTCTTCGTCCACCGGCGCCACGCTTGTGGAGTTTGGCTTAACGCCAGGTCTTGAGGCTCTTCAACACTGGCTGCTGGCTCCGCCGACCGCCGTTGTTTCTGGGTGGGCGGCCGAGGCAAAAGCAGACTTTGGTGCCCATCTTTCACGAACCAAGAAGGTCGCTGTGAATCGTGCACCGCTGTCGGTGATAATGCGGTTGGCGCACCCCAAAGCGGCGAAGATCCCTTGTATGAACTTGATCAGCTGTCGGTGATGGACTCATCGCCGGCTTCCACCCACTTGGTGAACTTGTCGACGGCGACTAACAGGTGTAGCCCCTTCGTGGCCGCTGAACGGGGCTCAGATATCCGGCCCCCGAAGGGCCAAGAGAGCGGATAGTTTGCGTGGCCTGGCTGGTTGGTGGATCTCGCTGGCGTGGAATCGCACGCCGCATCTCCTCACCACCGCAAGCATCCTGGAGGGCGGTCGGCCAATAGAACCCTTTGACGGAAAGCCTTTCCGCCATCGCTCGGCCCGACATATGGCTCCTGCGACACGCCTGCGGATATCGAGCAACCGCTTCCTCTCTTCCCAGTGATGCACTTTAAGAATTCCTTACTCCGGCGGTATAGATCCCCGCTTCACCAGGGTATAGCACTTGGCCTTTCGTATACCTTCTCTACGACACATCATCATCGGGCATTCTTGATCCCTCAGTAGGGCCAGGATCGGATCCATCCATGTGCCTTCCGGCCACACGACCACGAGGTGGCCGCCCCGGCATCTGGCTGGCCAGCGTTTCCACCGAGCCACTTTCCTCCAAGAGCGAGGCTAAAGGCGATCACCACCGCCCCCGCCAAATGGGGTCGATGGACTGCCGCGAAGCCTTTCTTCAAAGACCCCGACCAAGACAGAGATTCGTTGAGGCGAGCGGGCGAGCTCGTCCCGCGAGATGGTTGTCGCTTGGGATGTGAGTGTACCCCTAACCCTTCGAAATGCCTTTCCAACTTCCCTCGACCTCCGCCAGTACGCCGCATGACGGGTCAGACAGAGAAGTCTTTCCTTGCCTCGATTGACGACGCCAGAGTCGCCCTCACTTGCAGCGCCGACGTCGACGGCCGCGGCTGGCCCGCAGCCAACGAAGCCCTCACTCTCGGCACGCTGTTAGTGGCCTTGAAGTCGAGGACGATCACGCATTGAGGAGGTCCCTGGTCCGAGAGACCAAGAACCCTCACTTCGCGCCTTCAAGCCTGAAGGACCGCCGAAGAAGAGCGCCCAGGGGGAGGACGCGGGGACCTCATCGGCCGGGCTCCTGGCCGAGTCCACTGACGACAAAGTCCGCCAGCCTTTGACTCTTTATCGCGGCGAGCTAACTGACACCGAACTCCCCACTGACTGACCACTTTGCGATGCGCGCTTTGCCAGGAGGATTTCACGCAAAGCGATATGAGGAGACTATCGTGATCTCCCTCCCTTGAAAATAGTGCCGCAACTTTCGACGCTACCACCATATAGACCATCTTTCTCGAAATTTGAGGTACCTTGTTTCTGGCCGTAGCATTTTGTCGATGTAGTAGACCGGTCGTTGGACACCTTCCCGTTCGCCCACAGCGCCGCTATTTGACAAGGGCTAGCCGCCACATACAACAGTAACGGCTCGCCCGGCTCAGGGCAACCAGCAGGGGGGAAGAGAGGTACTTCTTCAGATCTTCAAATGCCCGCTGGGCTTCTGGGGTCCATTCAAATGAGTTTGTCTTCTTCAATAGCTTGAATAATGGCAGACTTTTTCTCCGAGCCGGATATGAACTGCTCAGTGAGGCTAGCCTGGCCACCAAGCATTGCAGCTTGCTTGAGCGTAGGCGGCTGCATCCCGCTCGATTGCTTCTATCTTTCCGTGATTGACTCGATTCCACGGCCGAGACCAGAAACCGAGCAATTTTCCAGATGAAACACCGAACACACACTTCGGATTCAACTTCAGTGACAAGAGTTCTAAGGCAGAGAAGATCTTCTAGATCCCGAACGAGCTCATCGCCTTTTTGTTTTTATCACCAGATCATCAACATACACTTCCAGATTCTCCCTATTTGGGGCGAAACACTATATGCATGGCCCTGGTAGGTGGCGCCATGCTTCTTCAGCCCGAAAGGCATTCTCTGATATAACAAGACACACCGAGGAGTCACAAAGGGCCTTTTTCTTCATCTTCTTGCGCCATGCTGATCCGGTGGTAGCCGAGTAGGCGCCGAGGAAGACAGAAGCGCCCGCCGCCGTGGAGTCGACGGCGATGTCTATCCGCCAGAAGGGGCAATGGGTCCTTGGGGCAGGCTTTGTTGAGGTCAAGAAAGTCGATGCACATTCGCCACCTCCCTGACTTCTTCACAAGCACGGGGTTGGCCAAAAGTACTGGGTAGGTGGCCTCCCGCACGATCTTAGGCAAAAGCTTTTCCACTTCATCCCGAATGGCATCCTGTCACAGCGCCCACGGATCTTTTGTCGAACTGCAAGCGGCCCAGTGGAGGCGTTGTTAATCGTGTGCTCGATCACTGGGACTCCTGGTCATTTCTGAAGGTTCAGCGAACACATCCAGGTTAGACCGAGGAAGGTGACGACAGCGCGTCTTCCTATTTGGCGCTGAGGTCGGCGCTAATCTTGACGACCTTGCTGAGCGCCATCCTCGCCCCACGGGACCGCTTTGCCTCACCCAAGGGTCCGGGCGGAGCACGGGTCTTGGCCAGGGGGAGGCCGGATTGTCGCCCTTGTCGTGCGTCGAGCGGTGCCGGGCCAGATCCTACAAATGCTATCGAGGCGCAGGGCTTCCGCCATCCACCTTCACAAGACATTGACCCCAGTGCCCTGGATCTTCACTAGCATGTAGGCGTAATGGGCCAACCGCCATGAATCTGACCAGGGCGGGCCGAGCAAGGCGTTGTAGGGGAGGTTTAAATCACGACTCAAAATTCACCACTCCGTCAGGAAGTTCTCCGAACTTCCGAACGCGGCACGGACTTGCCTCAGGGGTAAGAGGCTCACCCCGGGCAACTCCGTAAAAATGCGGGGCCGGACGAAGTTCCTCGACGATTTGGAGCTCGCCTGCACGCCCGACAGATAGCAGGTTTGATGGCATCGCTTCCATCAACTAGGACCCGTCCCACTGCGTTATGCGGACCGTGGGAGACACCACGATCGGGAGATGGCCAGGCCGAGGTAGCCTCTCCGTGGTCACCGGCTGAAAGTGATCGATCCGCCCGACCACTTCAACTACCGACTCGCCTGAGGATGACGTTGTGGCACACACTGCTCTCGCATCTCGCTTGTACCGCGAGTTCGATGAGTAAGTGGCGAGCCACCGCGGTATGAACGCCACAAAGGCGCTTCCGCTCGTTGGAAGGCTAACTGAGCATCTTCGCTGCCTTCGCTTCGGTCTTTCTCTCACGCTTCTGAGTCGTCGACCAACTTGGACACAACCTGGCAGTCTCCAAGTCGTGTCCGCATTGTTCGATGGATGGGGCAATAGGGCTTGCCACCATCGTTTCCGCGGCCAAGCGGCGAAGGACGGTCCTCGCGGCGCCACGCCCCCGCCGCCTCGGCCGGTCCCCGTCATGACGCCAGGACTTGGGTTCCGGCCAGTGACTAAGACCTCTAGCGGTTGCCTCCCGCCGCTTTTTCTTTTCTTCTTGCGTCGGAGGACTTCGAGGCGCCAAAGATCGCCGAGTCGAGGGTCTTGTCGCCAGACTTCCGAAGCTGCCGCTCGCGCACTTGTGCGCCAGTGGAGAACAACTTTCAGACGTGGTTGAGATGACGCCAAGGCGGGCCATCTTTTCCCGCATCTTACGGTCTCGACCCTTCGGAAAGCAATAATCACCGATTGCTCGTAAATCCGGGATCGTGTTGCGCAGCGGCTGAATCGCCGGATGAACTCTCTCAGGGACTCCCCTCTTTACGCTCCAGAGCGTGGAGATCGCCCTCCACGCTGGTTGAGCGTAAGAGCCCTGAAAGTTGGCGACAAAATGACAAGACAGCTCCTCCCACGAGTGTACAGAGCCTCGTGAGGTTAACTAGCCAAGACGGGCAGAGTCGCGATGTTGGGAGGTAGTTGGCCATTACTTTCTGGATCCTCTCGCCGCACGCACCACCGTGGTGTAGATCTGCGGAACTCCCTCCGGTTGGTGGTACCATCATATTTCTCAAGGAGGCGGGGCGGAACCTCTCCGCCATGCAATTTTGTCGGCGAGGAGAGAACGCCTGCATCCGACAAGCGCGTTATGGGGGAGCGGTTGCTCGCCACTTTCGATCCTCGAGGAGAGGATGAGGAGTGCGACCTGGCCTCGCCAGTCCGAGGGAGGAGCCTCGCCTTGCACCTCGGCGGGCTCGCGAAGGACACGACGCAGTCACCGGGGCTACGACGTTGCCTCTCGTCAAGGCGCGATCGGTTGTTCGCGGTTCCCCCGACTCGGGGGGAAGAAGCCGGAGTCACGTGCCCATCCCCCTGCTGCAGGGGTTGCAACCAGGACTCCTTCCTTGCCCCTGGCCCTGGTGCCGGGGAAATTGTCGCGGTGATCGGCTGAAGCCGTGGCGTCGGCTTGTGAGCTCCTCGTCGCCTCATGGCCGAAGCTCCCGGGTCGCCGCTTCAACTTGTTCCGAGCGGCATCCACCTGTGGACGATATCCCGCAGCCCACGGAGTGGCCGGGTGTCATCCCCAGGGTCACCGGAGGATGATCGAGGAGGAGCCGGCCGCTCAAGGCTTCGCTGGGGTGTCGCCCTCAGGCGCCAAGCGCCGTTGACGTCGACTTCGGGCGCGGAGCCAAGTGCACCGCTTCCCGCGCGGAGGGGCTCGGGTGGCCCGACCTCTCCGAACATTGGGACTGCCACGGCGCCTTACCTCGGGCAGAGATTGGCCGCGCTTGGAATGCGATTCCGCCATGCGCATAAGCGCCTCCTGCTCAGCTCCGAACTGAGCGGGAAAGAGGAGGCACTAACCACCAATAGCTCCTTTACCTGGCGCGCCACTGCTTGGGCGATACTAGCCAACAGCACCTCCGAGACGGGTGCTTATGAGGTTCCGACGGCTTTTCGGGCAATCGCCTTAAGGCGGAAGATGACGATCCGGCACCGGAGGCTCGATTAACGGGGACGCAAAGAGTTTTTTACCCAGTGTTCAAAGCCCTCAAGAGTAATAGCCTTAGTCCTCGCTTTTCTTGGTATTGCTTGTGTTCTTGCCGGAGAGGGATGAAAACCTACTCACCATGAGTCGAATCGACCCTTCCCATGCACCCCGCTCCCTTTATACTCTGGATCGACGGGGTGTGCATGGAGGCTTACATGCAAGCCATCATCATTACACTGCATCGGTTCATTTAATGCGACGTCGTTCTTACATCCATTAATGTCTGCTTGTATCTATCATAGTCCTGCCTTGGGCCCCATGTCCACTAACGCCGCCGCTCGCCACGGGTGAGGTGTAGTTGTGACGCTCCCAGCCATGATGCGCTCGGGGAAGGCGCCGCCACGCTGCAGCTTTCATGCTTCCACATTTAATGCGCACGATTCGCATTTAATGTCCCTGATCTCAACAGGACTATCCCGGGGATGGTGCGCCAGTGGCCTGGCCTGTACGCCACGTGTCCGCTGGGGGCGATCTCCTTGCTGGTCGCCTACCGCCTGGCTCAGATCGCCATGTAAGCGCCGGGCGACTCATTTGCCGGGTCGCCCAAATGCCTGGCTCAGACGCCACGCGGTCCGGGGCGACTAATTTGCTGGTCGCAAATGCCTGGCTCAGACAGCTGTAAACCGCTGGCGACCACCTTGCCGGTCGCCTACCGTGCTCAGACGCCACGTGTCCCGGGCGACTAGCCAGGAGTTTTTCTCTTGCCGTGGCAATGGGCTCAAGCACGCCCTGGCTGCCACTTGATTCCTTTTTTAGCGCGGGGGAGCGGGTACCTTGGTGTAGAATACGCCGACAGGTATCATCTCGGCAATCAAGACTCTACAGGAGGACCGAGATGAACCATTTTCGTGGCCTGACCTGCAGAACAGGTGGTGCATGAGACATTTGGGTGCCAATTTCTTGAGCGGTTCAAAAGCAAGAAATCGATGAATCTGTTTAAGAGGTTATGCAAGCGAGAATCAGGCACGTAAGTTCAACGCGCTTATTTGCCGAAGTTGGATAAGCACACCAATGCGCATATCGAAGAGATGAAGAAGCAACCACCTACGCCGAACGAATGTCCACCCAAAAGCTAACACCCTTGGGGAGCTCGATCCTCCTAATATGAGGAGACGAACGTCAAGGAACATTAAGTGTTTCTCGCACTGGATAGAGGCTGAGCCTCTAGAGAAGTGGGCATTGCTCCATGACACCGGAGGCGCCAGGTTAGTATGGTACATTAAAATATCAAAACAGCGCTAAACAATTTGGCTCGTTGTTCTAAACTATTTTATGCGTTGAACAGGTTTGGCGTGATGACAACGAACATAGCCGAGGTTTACAATTGGGTCATCCGAGGCCTCCGTCCGCTTCCGCTTGTGGCCATCCTTGAAGGCATGTTGCACGGCATCGTTAGCTACTACCAAAAAGGCATGCGGAAGCGGTACTTCATGCGTCCACATTGCAAACGCCCGTATTGTTCGCGGATGATGACCTACATGGAGGAACGAACCATGAAAGCTCAAAGAAAGATATGGTGCGTAGCTACGGGTCATCGAATACCGCTCGAGGTGACTCTTCGGTGCAAAAGGGGATTGGGAACGGACACGCGGTTATTACGCACGAGGTTAATCTAGGCCAAGGGGCATCCGGATGGTGTGAATGCAGCTGCAATAAGCCAAGACTTCTCCATATTCCTTGCTCACACGTGATGGTCGCTTGTGGGAAAATTGGGATGAACACGCCGCAATACATATCCCCTTTCTACTTGAAGGATCATGTTGTCCATATCGGTCGGGTGAGTTTCGTGGTTTTCGTGCACATGGTGATTTCAACTGCGATTAACAGAGATGAGGGCATCTGTTTGCGGATCCAACCTTGCGGAGGTGTGCGGAAGGGCGATGCAGTCGATCCCACGGACTAGGCGCATTCGCAGCGACATGGATGAATCTGAAGTGAGTGGCCCTCTTAGGAGGTGTTACGAGTGGCGAGTATGGCCACAAGGCAAACCAAAGGCACGAGGGGTGTAGGTTACGAAAGTGGTGGTGGCTATGTATCGAAATATGTTATTATATGCACGTTGGATGTCTTTTATTGTAATATTGACGCGATTGGGTGTCTTTTATTCATATATGTTGTGTCTCTCACATGTTGTGTACTTTTATTTATGTTCACCCCTTATGTCTTTTATACATATATGTATTGTAATATTGGCGTGATTGGTTGTCTTTTATTCATATATGTTGTGTCTTTTATTCAGATATGTTGTGTTTGTCACATGTTGTGTACCTTTATTTATGTTCAACCCTCATGTCTTTTATTATTATACGTTGTGTACTTTTATTCACATATGTCGTGGCTTGCCGTGACGTTGTGTAGTATGATTTATGTTGAAACATTTCTATGTGCGAGGGATGGAGCAGTCGACTCACTCCTCGACCCTGGCCTTGGATGCGCGCAATCGCGCGCACGCCCACACCTGCAGGGGGAATGACAAGTTGCCCTTATCGCGGATTCGTATGCCTAACAAGGCATGGTGCGTTGACGCCGCTTCCACACCAGGTTAGTTGCGTACTTGTACATGTTCCATTGTTCGTACAATTAGTGTTCATTACATTCAATTCATTCAACTCGTGGTTCCTCGTTAGGCTTGCACGCGTCGCGCTGCTTCCGCTAGTCCGCATGGTGGAGGGTTCACCGCCGACCCGTCGAGCACGACCCAGCGCAGTGGTGATGACCCGCAATCGGCCGCGGGCGTTTCGTACAACCACTCATTTGTTAGCGTGTTTGGTCGACATCCGAGGCCGGAGACGCACACTTTTCACCTACCTGTCAGGGAGATGACGGTGACGCTGCAGGACGCCGCCATGCTCACTGGATTGCCGATCGCCGGAGCAGCGATTGGCCCCTCGGTGGCTCCTGCTGGGTGGGACGCGGACTTACTGCTGCGCTTCGCCGGGGTCGCGGAGGTCGACCCACAGATACCGGTAGGCGAGAAGCACGGGCCATCGAGGAGGTGGTTGGCACAGTTCGAGGTTAGTGATTGTACATATTACTATGTTACTCCAGCTTTGCATAGCATTAACGTGATATCACACTCTTTCAATTGTTGTAGGTGCAGCGGATGGCGGCCGAGCCCACGGACTACCAGGTTGCTAGGCACCTCGAGGCCTATCTGCTTTGGTTGTTCGGCTGGATGATGTTCACGTCGAGTCACGGCGACACCGTGGACGCGCGTTGGATAGCCTACGCACGGGCTATTGCGGACTCAGAGCCTGACGATGTACCGGTAGTATCCTGGGGTTCGGCAGTTCTTGCTTCCACGTACCGCGCCCTTTGCGACGCGTGCGTGAAGAAACGCAGGAACTCCAATCTGACCGGGATGCCGCTTCTTCTTGACTTTGGTCATTCGGCGCTTCTCCGTGGTCGACCCTTGTCGACCCTCGACACTACACCGTCGACATGTACGGCGGTGATGCGCTGGACCGACCGACGATGGGCTCGCTCTGGACCAGGCGACGGGTACATGTTCTTACTCATTAATGGAATTGTAATTTCAATGCCATCTCGCTACGATTATTTCTACTCTATTGCAGCTACGGTGGGCGGTGTCGAATGCGTCGCGGCGTACCTCGCCTTCACGGAGGCCTTCGACCACCTGAGGGACGGGAATGTCGTCTGGGACCCCTACAGCGACGAGCGTGTAGGAGAGAGAGCTGTGGGGGGGCTGTCCATGCTTTGCGACAGGGACCAGCCTTACTGGAAGACGAGGAGGAAGCTCGTCTTCGACGTCTTCGTAGAGGACTACGCGCCGCACCGAGTCCTCAGGCAGTTCGAACTACGCCAAGTGGTCCCTGTTCCTTTGGGGGAACGCGTGCCAGCGAAAGTGCACTCGTGAGTTACTCGCCACTACAGGAATGCTAAGTGCTTACGACATATTTGTAGTAATGAGGTCTTTTGTGCAGGTACTCCACCCAGGGACCCAAGAAGGCCATGGTGACCTTGCTGCAGAGGATGGCGCCGTGGCTTGCGCTGTGGGAGGGGGCGCCGGAGGACGTTGTCGAGGAGGTTGCGCCCTACGACCCCTCCTCCTACCAGGAGTACTTGTCCTGGTACGTGCCCCGGACCCGTACTCGTCTCCTACGCGAGGAGCAGCCGGCCCAGGTGTTTGCTGCTAGCATCGCAGACTTGTACTCGAGCCACGCAGGACTGGCACTGCACCAGATGGTAAGTCTCGTTGTATTTTTACTCATTAATGCAATTGTAATTTCAATGCTATGTCGTTATGTTTAATGTTTGTTTGTACGTGATAGGTGGACGAGGCGAGGGGCTTGCAGCAGCATGCCGCTGACTTTCTATCTAGGCTGCAGCAGGGGACCACTTTCACACCGCAGCAGCTATCAGAGGCCATGGGGCATGTGGAGCTGCACTCCCGACGGATCGTGGAGATTGGTGCTGTTTGGCAGGCCCCAGCCCCGACTGTTTCGGCTGGCACCTCGTCTAGGCCGCCACCCGGGCTCAGCTCCTGGACACCACCTTCTCGACCACCGCTACAGCCAGGGTCCAGCTTCCACACCCAGGTGCCTCGGCTCGAGTGCACTACCGAGGATCCAGCTGGCGATGCCACCACGCGGGCCTACCATGGTCCCCACACCGATGGCCGATAAACATTCAGTTCATCCCGTTTGAATCTAATCTTCTCACTATAATTAAATGTTAATGTCTCAGCATCGTAGGCCTCCTAGGACATGCCTCTACCGGACACCCGGATCCAGGCACGGCGTCACGACCACTGGATCAGTTCTTCGCAGGGGCTCCGTTCACGCAGCCTCCTCCAGCCACGCAGCACATGCCGCCTCCTCCAGCCACGCAGATCACGCAGCCTCCTCCAGACCCGTTGCCTCCCCGCTTGCGTGTCCCGCCGGTTCAGTACAGCCCTTCGGACTACGGCCAAACGGGACCGTCGCGGGTGCTTCGCACACGACCTCTCGACGATGCACCTCCTTCGGCGCGTCGGCGAAGGAGAGCTAGGGGTCAGGGCCAGGGTCAGGGCCAAGGTCAGGATCCACCACCGGGGGGTGATCAAGCTTAGGATGTGCGTTATTTTTGGGTACTTTGTCCTATTATGCTTTACCATCTATTTTGTGTACTTTGTCATATACGTGGTCTATTATATATTTCTGTCATCTTTAGTCATATCAACCGCGTGTCATTATTGCTTTTTCAGCTTTTGTCATATCAACTTTTCCAGCCTTTGTCATTTCAGCTGCATAATGCTGCCGAAAGCCGGCTATGGCAGAGATTCCCTGTTTAAAGCTGTGGGCATAGCCACGCTCATGTCATCATGACCTGCAGAAGCATCCGATGCTCGCGGATTTGAAATACTCTGAAGTCCGCGAGACTCTCCTTTGGTTGCCCCTTCGCCAGCTCTTTATAAACCCACCGAGGGAGGGATATGTGCATCACACAGCCAGAACTTCCATAAACTTTAGTCTGTTTTCCCCCCACACACAGTAGGCCACGATGTCGTTCTACCGTCGCCTCTTTAGCAAGCGAAGGCTAACCCCCCCAATACCCGGATGAGAGTAGCGTTGACGCCCCAGTTCTGCCGGAGTTGTCACGCCCGAAATGTGACTGCAACCTGGTAGCGAATGTTACGCAGTCTACGCACGGAGATACGGCCTCCCGCGCTCACTCATCAAGTTCGCGGCTTCGGGTAAACCAAATGTTGTCCATACCCTAATTACGGTATGATACCATTTCATGCATCGTTATTTGTTTTTAGGACGAGGACCGTTGTTGCTTTTTCCAATGGATCGACGGGCCGAACGACGTGATCACTTAATTTCTCTACAACTGCCACGACGCCTACCCCACTTCGCCAGAGAACTTCACACGGTGGGAGAGGCCACCGGGATATGTCCCCTACCTAGATCGACCGGAGTTAAGGGCCGGTGGGCAAGGGACGAACCAATCGGTCAGTTTCACGTGCCTCATGTTTCAGCTACAATGTACCCATTCTAAATCAATTCATCGCATACAGGACTTCAAAAAGAAGTTTGCAAAATGGCTCAAGTCAAGGCAAGAAAATCCTCCTCAGGGGCCAACGCAAAGCCAGGAACTGTGCGACCACGGCCTCGTGCGTGGTTGATACCGGCGACGAGGATCTAGCGGACGTAAGATTCTACCTTTGACCTTTGTACGATGATGCATGGTTCTTGTACTTCAACTGTGTGGACCGGGAGACGTAACACCCACATCTCAAACTTCCCGTATTTTATAACTGGGGAGAGCAACCTCGCCGTGGTGCTACTACCTCCCGTAAAAGTCGGACCCGAGCACGCATACGGTATTCTCCAACCACCACAATGGGCATCTTGCATTGACCGCAGTGGCACGCTGGGTTGTACAACAAGAAGCCCAACACACACCTCCTGGACCATATCGTGGAGTGCGAGCCAAACAGAGGAGGCGTCTCGGCAAGTCTCGGAAGGGCAAGAGGGTTCGCCCTCTCGAATGGTATGGGATAAGGGGAAGCGGCCGTGAGAGGTCCGCAAAGACGCAACAAATCCTTGACGCATTACAAAGGCCATCCGGCAACCCGGTGGTATTAACATAGGGGCGCCGGAAATCGGGAAGGCATGCCCATATGGGAAGGCAGGACTCCGCTGCACGCACACAAACAAGTTACTTCTTACACCCAGAGACGTATGGCATAGGCTACCCATTCGGCGATACTGGGAGCATCAAGACGGCCATGGAGCTCTTTCATAATAGATATTGAGCGTTGTCCGAGAACAAATCGCACAATATTGACAGGCGATGTAATATGTAGAAAATGTATGGCATCATTCCCACTCTACGAACATAGGCGGAACGATCACTTGTTCCACCATTACAATCAGTGTTATTGGCACTTCTCCTAGCAATGCCATCACTGTTTAATATCCATTGTATCTGTCGTACTAAGGTTGAGTTTGCGTACTAATATTTCTGTCTGCATCTACATGCTTTTGTTATTGTCCTTTCTCAAATTATTTCTTACCATTTAATTCTATCAGCGTAAACAAAGGCGTAGATGAAAAAATTTCCCATAATATGGTACTCCATATATCAAAGAGCAAATCTGCGGTATTCGTGCTGAAAAATACATTCGAACGTGACATTTCACAAAGTTCTTTGAAAAGGCTTAAAAGTTATGGTTGACAATAGTACTTAGGTTATTGTGGCGGTATATTTTTGTAGTGAACAAAGGCGTAGATGAAATATTTTCCCATAATATGGTACTCCATATATCAAAGAGCAAATCTCATGTATTCGTGAAAAATACATTCGAACGAGACATTTTACAGTCATTAAAAGGCTTAAAAGTTATTGTTGACAATAGTACTTAGGGTTATTGTATGTATATTTTTGTAGTGAACAAAGGCGTAGATGAAATATTTTCCCATAATATGGTACTCCATATATCAAAGAGCAAATCTCATGTATTCGGCTTAAAAATACATTCGAACGAGACATTTTACAGGCTGCCGAAAAGGCTTAAAAGTTATAGTCGACAATAGTACTTAGGGTTATTGTGGCGGTATATTTTTGTAGTGAACAAAGGCGTAGATGAAAAATTTTCCCATAATATGGTACTCCATATATCAAAGAGCAAATCTGCGGTATTCGTGCCGAAAAATACATTCGAACGTGACATTTCACAGGTTGCCGAAAAGGCTTAAAAGTTATGGTTGACAATAGTACTTAGGGTTATTGTGGCGGTATATTTTTGTAGTGAACAAAGGCGTAGATGAAATATTTTCCCATAAAATGGTACTCCATATATCAAAGAGCAAATCTGCGGTATTCGTGCCGAAAAATGCATTCGAACGTGACATTTCACAGGCTGCCGAAAAGGCTTAAAAGTTATTGTTGACAATAGTACTTAGGGTTATTGTGGCGGTATATTTTTGTAGTGAACAAAGGCGTAGATGAAATATTTTCCCATAATATGGTACTCTATATATCAAAGAACAAATCTGCGGTATTCGTGCCGAAAAATACATTCGAACGTGACATTTCACAGTTTAAAAAGGCTTAAAAGTTATTGTTGACAATAGTACTTAGGGTTATTGTGGCGGTATATTTTTGTACTGAACAAAGGCGTAGATGAAATATTTTCCCATAATATGGTAATCCATATATCAAAGAGCAAATCTGCGATATTCGTGCCAAAAAATACATTCGAACGTGACATTTTACAGGCTGCCGAAAATGCTTAAAAGTTATGGTTGACAATAGTATTTAGGGTTATTGTCGCAGTATATTTTGCAAAGGAACAAAGGCGTAGATGAAATATTTTTCCATAATATGGTACGATACCTACATATTTTTGCATAAATGGAACATCCAACACTATATGCATATGGTATAATTATTTTATTCCATGTTTTGTATATTTTCGCCATACGGCTTGGCGACTACCTATTTTCGCCATACGGCTTGGCGAATAATATATTTTCGCCGTATAGCATGGCGACTAACTATTTTCGCCGAACGGTGTGGCGAATACCCTATTTTCGCCATAACGTACGGCGAAAATACCCTAACCCATGGTTCTGAACAATTAATAGCGCAATTAGCCTATTTTCGCCGAACCGTGTGGCGAAAATAGGGTATTCGCCACACGGTACGGCGAAAATAGGGTGTTCGCCATACCGTTTGGCGACGGCATATTATTTTTGCAAATTTTTTATTCCGTATATTAAAAACGCAATTTGATTTAAAAAAAGTATTATTTAAAAAAAATTCAAGAAAGAAGCATATCGTATTCCAAATTTAATGTTTTATGCTTCTTCATCAATGCTTTTAAAATTCTTTCTTGTGCACGAAAAACTTCAAAAATTTCAGACATAGTTACCTCATTGTCGTCGTCGGTGCCCTCATCGTCATCATCCTCATTGCTCATGTTCTTCCCCATGAGACATAGATCAACAATATCATCATCATCCTTTCCAAGACATGCCAATGATCATCCTGACCACTATCACTTGACAGATCAAGTTTTTCGCCATCTTCAAAAATGTCTTATGAATTATCTACTTCATCTTTTTACCTAAAAAATTACTTTTTGCGAAAAAAGCTAGACTTCTTGTTAGTGAGATTAGGATAATCACTCTTATAATTACCAAATTCATCACACTCAAAACATTGTATATCACTAAGATCACTTTTTCCATTTTTAAAACCTTTTTCATTGTCCTTAGAAAACAGTTCATAAAACCTTGTTAGTTCTTTTAGACATAAGTGAGAGCTCATCAAAATCCATATCATCAATGTCTTTTTCTTTTTCAATAGTGGCTAAAGCAATGGGAGTACCATTAGAAAGATCATTATTAAATTGACTCATGCTCATCGCATGTGTCATCAAGGAACCAATTAAAGAATCTAATTTTAAAGAGCTCAATTCCTTATACTCATTTATTGCAATCACTTTAACATGCCAATTTTTTTGATCTAAAGACCTCAGCAATTTTCTACATTGATATTCTTGTGAGAGCACTTTTCCTTAACAAGTTTATTAAAACAAGTACCAAAATCCTTAATCATCTCCCCAGGGTTCATCTTGAATAGCTCATACTCATGTGCATACAATTCAATTTAAGCATTTTCAACTTCATTAGTACCTTCATGAATAATCTCTAAAGAATGCCAAATTTTATGAGCAGTTGTTAATGTATAAATTATATTAAACTCATCTCTAGACAATGCACCATAAAAATAACTCATGGATTTTTTATTTAAGGTGTAAAGTTCTTTTTCTTCCTTAGTGATAATATTTTCTGGGTTTACATATTTTGTAGCTACAATTTCTCACAATTCATATCCACTACAAACATGAGGTTCAGTCAAACAAAAAGATGCAACTTGCACCATACTTTTTAATTGTTAAATTATATCTAAAACAGACCCGCTCTAATACTAATTGAAGGATCGAGGCACACCAAGAGGGGATGAATTGTTGCAAACTAACACCTAAACCTTTTTTTTTCTATTTTTAATAATTATGGAAATTATTAAAATAACGAGTAAACCACAAAAATCAATCTATAATAATTAATCTAAGATCATGGAAGAAAACTAGATTAAACATACATACTAGAAAGTAATTATACGTAAATAATAATTAGTATATCGGAATACATACTCACTGATTTTCATAAAAAAAAACACATATATAGATCTTTTTAAATGAAAGCACAAACCTAAAATAATCTTCTAAAATCTTCTCAATCTTTCCTTCCTCTTTTTCCTCCTCTCTTGCTTGCTCTGTAGTAGCCTGTCCACAGTAATGCTTGCAAAGATCACACCGAGCTTCCCGTTGCCTCTCTATTTTCTTCGCTTGCACAGTAGCCAGGAGCTTCACACGTCGCGCTGCAACTGCAGCTTCTCCTTTTCTTGCGCTTGTAGTACAAGGCTTTGTCTCTTGGCTACACTGCTTTTTCCTCTTGGTTGCACTGCTGCACGCCCAGCCACCCAACCCTTGCGCCATCTTCCGCCGCCTAGAATTTCTCTTTACACATGCCACATGCCGACCCTTTTCCTCTGTTTTGTGCCACTTAGGTCTCCAGCCGCACTGCAACTCCTTTTATATTCATCTTAACCCTAACTTCTTATTTCTAATTAAATACATGCATACATATCCACATGGCCCAATTACACATAGCCCAAAACATGCATGAAGCCCAAAAACTCACACATACGCACGCATACGACCCACCTGCCGCTCTTGCATAACTCACTCGCCTGCACCACACGCATGGTCACCTGCCGCTCTCTTGTGGTTCTCTCGCCTGCATGGCCCGTTGGCCGCTATGCTGCATCGTCCATCTGCGTAGACCACTACGCGTTCGTCTCGTTGCACTATGTCCTTCGCATGCTGCGTCTCCTGCACTTGCGACCTCGTGTGCCACCTACACTTCTGCGACCTTGCGTGCTGCTCCTGAAACTACACACCACCTGCACGGAATCTCCCTGACCTACAATGTATGTTCATCTCATATGCCTGCGATGCACCTCCTGTTGCCTGCACTGCAACACCTGTTACAAATAAACAACAAACCACACGGTATCTTCTTCCACAAATATTATAATCCATTAAATTAGTCATCACACTTACATATATTATTGTCAAATTAATTATCACATATATATTTTGCAACTAAATTAACAGATATGGAAACCATCCCACTTCCATCCAAACCAGTATGGTAGCTCAATTCTTACAGAAGTCTTACATGCCATCAATTTTTTTACATAAGCTCCAGTTGTTGTATCTAACAACATGCGGAGTTCAACGTCCAACACCACCACCAATAGTAGCCAAGAGCTAGCCATCCAAAGCGACAATATCAAAAGATACATCGCAGTAGGCTAATAACAAAGCTAAAACCAGATCAGAAGACTATCCAGAAGCTTCTGTTGCTGCATGAACACTTCCATAGCTGAAACAACTTACTGAGTCGAAACATTTTACACTCACTGTTGTAAGCTTAATTATTCACATAGCAAGGCCAGGGTTTCATAAACCGACGATAATCGTGCGATTATCGCGATTATCGCACGTATCGCACCGACGCGATAGCCCAAACCGACAGGAAAATCGCCGAATTTAAAATTTTTGTAAAATTTGCAAAAATTTATCCAAAATATCTCCAAAAATAGTATTAACAATGTTATGTCATATTAGATGAAATTTAGATGAAATCACGAATTTTTGGACACATTTTGTAGTCAAAACCGAATGAAATAAAAAAGAAAAAGGAAAAAAACAAAGCTATCCGACCTTGTCTTGTGGGCCTCAAAGCCCATCGCCGCTTACGACCCATTTAACATGGATGGAGGTTTTAACCTGCTTTATCAAGGCTTCCACAGATCGCAACAATTATTGAGGTCCATGGCTTCCTTCTTTGCGATCCCTCCGCTCTCCGGCCGTATCCAAATGACGGCGACAAAACCGAGCATACAGTGCGAAAATCGTGGGGCTTTGGCGCTAAAATCGACACGAGCAGAGAAAATCGCAGACGGCAGGAAGCTACCAGTGCAGCGATTTTCCGTAAGCGATTTGAGGGATAATCGAGGTATTACAAATGATAATCGCATGTATTTTCGGTTTTGTTGGGGCTAGTTCAAGATTTTGTTGACAAAGATTACACTTGTATTATATTTGTAATATGAAGTGTAGAGAACTAAGCGATAATCATGTATTATAATACACAAGATTACAATACTTGTAGTACACTTGTATTACACTTGTAGAGAACTAAGTGTAATGAACTAAGTGCAGAACTAAGTGTAGAGAACTAAGTGTAATATTATAAGTATTATAATACAGATAATATTACACTTGTAGAGAACTAAGTGTAATGAACTAAGTGTAATGAACTAAGTGCAAGAGAACTAAGTGTAGAGAACTAAGTGTAATATTATAAGTATTATAATACAGTATTACACTTGTATTATATTTGTATTATAATACTTGACAGTATACATGCTAATAGGATGGAGAACTTACCATTTTTCTAAGCATTCTGATAATCATGTATTATATTTGTATTATAATACTTGACAAAGATATATGCTAATAGGATGGAGAACTTACCATTTTTGGCACATTATTATATTTGTATAGAGAACTTAGTGTAATACCTTGATTTAGCGTTTGATAATATAAAGTGAGGATTAATATTTTGTGTGTAAACACACAAGTCTTTAAGAAACACTGACATATATTCTAGGTTTTGTTCTTTTCATAAGAAGAAAATTATGTTAGTTATGGATATTAACTTCAATTTACTCCCTAAACTTTTTGGATCTACCTCTATATCCTATAACTCAAATGCATTTACTTCAAATTTTCTTATATTACTTTAGTTTAGTCAAGTTAGATCAATAACTCCAATAAATACTTGTTAACTTACCCTTGAACATGTTAAAATCATGTATTATATTTGTATTATATTACTTGACAAAGATGTATGCTAATAGGATGGAGAACTTACCATTTTGGGCACAATACTATATTTGTATGGAGAACTTAGTGTAATACTTTGATTTAGTGTTTGATATAAAATGTTGCTTAGAGAAGACTGAGAACTATGAATTGTGGTGAATGAGTAACATAGAAAATGATCTTATTTAGGTTAGGGTTAATGTTGTTAATGCTTATGGTTAGTGTGATCATGAGGGTATTATGCATATCAATTAGCAAAGAGCTTAATTTCATCTTTGTTGATTACTTGTTGTTACGCATTAGCGTATGTCGGACCAAGGACGAGTGTGGGAGCACGGCGATAAGATCGACTGGATTTCATGGCGTGCACTTGTCACAAAGAGAAGAAAGGAGGCGGTGCAACCAGACTTAAGCAGCACTTGGCAGGGCGCGGTAGGAATGTTGTCCATTGCAATCAAATTCCTAAGGATGTTCGCGAGTACTTTCAGCGCGACCTAGACAGGGTGAAGGATAAGAGGAAAGGAAAGATAGAGGAGAGGCTTAGAAAGGAAGCTGCAGCTTTCCCTAAGGAGAAGTGCATATTCAGAGTACACGGTGATAAGCCGATTTAGGAGGACCAATCGCAAGATGTTATGGCACGCCTGTAGGCGGAGGCAGAATTGTCAATCGGGCAGTGTATGAGCACTGGTGGAGGTAGTGGGACCTCTGGAGGTGCTAGAGGAAGTGGCGGTGTGTTGTCGAGGATGTTGGCGGTTCGACGAAAGGAAAGACCTACTGGCGTAGGGGATTACAACATTGGAGTGCCAGGGCCCTGTGGCAAACAAGGATTGACACCGGACAATGGTCACAAAAGGGGAGGAATGCGAGGCAGCGATTGGCTCCACTTTGGGCGAAATTCTTCCACACAAATTGGGTATCGCGGGGAGGAAAGCAGACAATCCAGACTTTGTTACACTTGTGAGGGAAACTCAAAAATGGGGTAAGTGAACTTTCGATTGTGTCCATTTGTACGGAGTAATTGCTTACATTTTCATTCGTTGTTTTCATTTGTAGGCGAGGGTGTTCCATCTCCTGAGTGGGAGAGATATAGACGGGAAGTATTTAGACGATAATCGAATCGTACATACTGACAAGATGGCGAAGTTCAAGAAGGAATGGCCTACGTATGATGCAGTAATAATGTGCGATTCTTGGATCGGGCCAACACGCATGAGCATTATAAACTTTATGATATATTGCAATGGCACTATGTTCTTCCATAAGTCCGTTGATGCACCGCCAAACTCAAGATGCCTCCTACTTTCACGCAAGGTACTTACTTTCATTGTTGCTCTTCTAGATCTCATGTGACTTGAAGTATGCATCGTGTAATGCAAGAGATCATTTTGTTTGTCGATGCAGAAATTGCCTCGATCGCTGATGAGGTTGGTCAGAAGAATGTTGTGCAGATTGTCACGGATAATGGTTCTAACTATAAGAAGGCATGCAAACTCATCACAAGGGAGCATTCTCCAACATCGTGTGGCAACCTTGTGTAGCCCACACGATTAATTTGATGCTTGCTGCATTGGAGAGTTTCCTGACCATGCCTCCGTCATTGAGAGTGCAAGGAAAATCTGGCCGATGGCTATATAACCATGCGAAGTTGCATGCTATGATGAAGAAACATATCGGGGGCGAGTTGGTCAAGTGGAATGCTACGCTTTGGAACAAACTATATGTTTTGGATAGCTTCCTTCGCGCAAGGACAAGTTCTCTGCAATGGATGGCCTCGAGGAATTTCTATCATCGCGCTTCATTGATACCTGGTCGAGGGGAGGTCTCAGATACTCTAATCTATCGAGTTTGGATCGTGGGATAACCTTCGGTTGGTTGTTGCCTCCGTGGAACCATTGTATGCATTCTTGGCGTTACTGATCAAGACAGGTGCCTACGTTGAGCGAGGTACTATTACTGACAACATCATGCGGGAATATGATAGGCTTATTCCACGATGCTCCCCAAACATTCAACAAGTACATAGCGTCGTGGACGAAGAATGGCTGACTTAACGCAAGATACTTACATTAATGCTGTAATATATTCTTTTCGACAAAACTTGCCTTATGCTTGCATGTACGTGTACTTGACATGTTTCGCTTAACTTCATGCAATTGCCGCTTGAACTCCCTGACGCACTATCGTGCAGACGCACAAACACTTTCCCGCTAATCTACGCAGATGCTTTGAAGTGTTGGGTGAAGATAGATCGATAGCGCTCAGTTATTCTCGAGGTCAAGTTTTCGTAAGGAAGATTAGGCACGTCATGGGTGCACTAGCCGCGAAGATGGCACATGATAATAGAACTTCCTGGTATGTTCTTTTTGGCATCTTATATATAATACCACTCGTTGGTACTTACTGCTCTTTGTTAACTTGTAGCACATTGGTGGGGTGTGTCTTGCCGACACACCAACACTCCGTAAGTTTGCCATGCGGATTGTTTCCTAGACCGCGCTTCTTCCAAATGGAGTGCGAGCGCAATTGGAGCACGCTTATGCTCATCCACACCAAAGTTCGCAGAACCGCTTATCCTACAAAAAGCTCCATAAGTTGGTGTACGTTAACTACAATCTTCTGGCTCATTCAAGTCGAAGAAAATCGGAGGTGCACAGAGGCAGATGATCCATTCCACCGCCTTATGGAGCTTACACTATGCGATGCCGAAAATCCAATCCGATAGTGGATGGAGAAAGGGAGGTCCAATGCCGATCCCTTGCTTGATGAGGAGGACACAGAGAGTGACACCCTCCCATCGCACATTGTGACCGACCCGGCGACTCGTTACATTGCGAAGCATACGGGCGCTACAAGCATCCTGAATGGGCCGACAAGACAAGGTGATAGTCAAGACCGGGAAGAGGAAGCACCGCGATTCACGACAAGGTTTTCCGCTAAAAAAGAGCCGCATCTAAAGGAAAGGAATGGTCCCAAGGATGTCGAGTGATGACTCGACCGATACCCCTCCTAGAGACCGTCGAAGCCCCGCACCAAGAGTCCAATGATAGCAGCTCCAAGACGGATAGCGATGGGGGTACGCCCGGTGATGATACCTGCCGCCTCCCACTACCCACTCGTAAGGACAACGCCTCTATAGAATTTACCAGGAGAGTCCCGCACACTCATGCTACACAAGACAGACCATGGTGCTCCTCAATCACAAAGGACGACCACTGCAGAAAGGACCATCCGCATAGCCATGCCGCACCACATGATAGTTGTAGCTCGATGCTGCCACGAGGACGCAAGAGAGTTGTGGCTCATATGGTGGCTATGACTACGCCATCCCTGATGCTCGTGCACAAACTCCCACCCGATGGGTCTATGAGTGGCAAGATCCCGACTTTTATGCCTTGTTGTACCAATATGGGAAACGACTAGCCCTTGGACGGGTCAAAGTTGGCGAATACAAGGCTGAGTTAAGTATCTACACGAGGATTGTCGATGATGTCTAATGAGGAGTACAACACGGCCAACCAAGTGTACACTCAACAATACTACCCGTGAGTCTGAAGGTAATGTTTTATTTGTATATTTTATTTTTATTGCAACTCCATTTTTACTATTGTAGCATTCATGTAGGTCCAACACGATATTTATCTATCACAATGGAAGACGGCAAAGCTACGCCAATTGACTTTCATTTTGGTGAGAAATATTGAAATATTGTTGCTACATGCCTATTCTGGGACAAAGCTATGCCAATTGGAAACTTTCATGTTGGATTCATGTATGAATATGTGAATGGTAAAATGTGTGAATGATATTAACATGGAATGCTATTTATTGTTGCTAAATGTCTATTTTACAACTTGAAATTATCTAAAATATAGCAAAGGTCATGCCAAATTTTTTTATTTTTTACCATCGTTGTGCTATTTATATTCTCCTATGCTTTCCATATTTTTTTAATGTATTTATAACATTTATTGTAATTTTTGTGTCTTTACCTTGTTTTCACAAATTTCTAGCATTTTTTCAGATTTTTTAACTCTTTTTTTGTAAATTTTCTCAAATTTCCTCGGTTTTCCTTCACATTGTCGATTTTCCATTCCTAATCGTCGATAATCGCTACTTATCGCACGATTTTCGTGACGCTTTCTGTCGGTTTGTCATTTTTCAATGCTTTTTGGCTCTGTCGGGGTATTTGTGCGATTTCTAGCGATTTTCCATCGAAAATCGACGAAAATCGGTACCGCTAGGGTTTCGAAAATCAGTCCCAAAACGATACTGCAAACCCTGAGCAAGGCATAGGTCAAACGAAAATGACAGCGCAGTACGCAGCTCATCTGCCTGTTCTAGAAAAAGAATGTGCGGTGAGCTTAATTGATGATCTCTACTTTCTTCATTGTTTGAGCATACACAAAAGAAAGGGAATCTCTTACGTGGGATCCGCTGTAATGTGATGGTGAGAAAAGCTCTATCTATGATGCTTGACTGACCTTGAGGTACACTGCATTACCTGCACTCTCTTGCATCTTCTGAACTTTTTAGTACAAAAGTGTTATCTCTACAAACCAATGATGCATGGAAGCAGTCCCACCTTAACTCCCTGGGAAGTTCTGAAATCTATCAAGGGTAGCACAAAATAGGAATGCAAAACAGATATTAGTTACTGAAGTATAATTCGTTGATCATGGATCATGTGTTAAGAATAAACAGTAGTAAGCTCAGCAAGTTCTGATGTTTGCAAGTTTTGCTTAGCCTGATTTCAAAGATAACAAGAACGTTACAGGCATTCAGAATTACACATGCCAACAAGAATGGGGAGAGAAGGAAAAGAGGAATAAATTTTGCTTGAGAGAATCTGATCGCTACAATGAATGGTGGTGTAGTGCCTTTGTGATCCTGCAAGGAATTGTTTTGACAGAATTAGTCGTTTCCAATTATGGAACTTTATAATGAAAATTGAAATGTGCTTCTATTCTTCTCTGAATAAAACTTTGCATATACACTAAGGAATAAATTAAATCACCAAACCCAATCGCTGAGCAATTGTTCAGTGTTGAGTAGTACTTCTAAAATTCCAGTATTCATCTCTATAAAAAATGCTGGAGAGGAACGAAATAAAATAGGTAATATATAATACACAGGCAAAAGAGTTACAAGGTGGGGAGTTTCTTTGCTTCCAACTCCTCTAGTGATTAAACTATCTAAGCTAAAAGAGTTTCAGATATGCATTACAGGAAACCAAGCAGTTAACACAAGCTTACGGACATTCATAATCCTTTGTTGCACTGCATGGTCCTCCGCTTACAAAATGCAATGCATTAGTGAATTTACCATAGAGTTTTAAGTACAACAATAAATTGGTACACTATGTCTATAGAAACATCACTCCTCGATAACAATCTCCATGTCCATGTCAGATCCTCTGCCCCTGCGCCCAAGAACCTCACCATTTGCAAGCCTTTGCAGGTCAACAACAGAGAGCTCATCAAGCCATCTCACAACATGGTTTGCTGCTTGGAGCTCATATGCGGGGTGTCGGCTTGCAACAGCCACACACCTCATCCCAGCAGTATGCGCTGATTCTGTCGTCAAGTTTGAGTTACCAAGCACTAGACAAACATCAGGTTCAAGACCAAGTTGCTCTGCTGCGACCTCAAACATCTCACCCTCGGGTTTCCCTCGGCAGAAATCCTCTGCCGCCACTATAGCATCAAAATAGCCTTGCAGACCAACAGCTTTGATCCCTTCTTCCAGGCTCATTCGTGGGCGCAAAGTTGTAATTGCTATTGGAATGTCGAAATCCACAAGGGTGTTCAAGAAGTCAAGAACACCTGGCTGCAGCTGGTAGAATCTACCTCGGAGTGTTTGATATATTACCTCCTTACGTGCTGCCAACCTTTGAACTTCTTCTGGATCTTCCGACCAATTTAAGACTTCTGAGATAGCCTGGTCAGTTCTCATACCCTCAATTTCCTTCAGCACGGCATCCGGAGGAAAAGACTTTGCCTCTTCAAGTGATAACACATACCAAACTCGGGGCTCCAAATCTGGATCGTCATCTTCCGCAACAACTCCCTCCCACTCCAAGATCACGCCAAACCGATGGCCAATCACCATTTCTTTCTTCTGTTGTTTCTTCTTTAAGGCTAGTCTTTTAGCCATTTCTGGTGATGCCAACAGCCAGCTAAGGTTTTCAGGGAGACTATATACCAATTTGTAAAACACATTGCCTTCCTCATGGGCCTGGGGGTTCCTATTGAGCTCAGTGGCATGGGGCTTGAAACGTGCCCTCATCCTCATACTTTTAGCCACAGACTTCGCAATTGAATGCATGTTCAGTGTGGACTTTGAGTTGCTTGGCCAGCATTTTCTGTAAAATTTGTGAGTGTCCTGATGGGAACAGCCAAATAAGCTGATGAAAGAGATCATTTCTCCCAAATCCTATATACTTGTTCTGATATTGTCAAGTCCTTGGCAGCAAGGCCAGTTCAGCTCATGTGTGACAAATCAATTATGGCCTGAGATAAATCAAACTTCGCCTGTGTTAAGAACCAAACAAAAAGTACAAGTACAGAATGCACAAATAGATTATAGGGAACAGAAGAGTCTACAACTCTACATAGCATCAATCTCAAGTGATAAGTCCCTGAAATATGAAAAACCCATCTTAAGTTGGGCTCTACTTCAGTAAGGCATCCGAAAGTGCAAAGGGGCAAGATTTTTTCCCCTTCCATTTTTCCATTAGCTTGATTGGTTTCTGCATTTGATCTGTAAAACTAGTTCACACTCTTGATGTATATGGTTACTTGGAGGCACTTCTCCAAACTGCTGATCACTTCTAGAATTCAAGAAAGAAACAATAAAGTTATGCAGAACCCAGTTTTTTCCGACATCTGACCATATCAACCACAATATGAACCAAAAGTTAACCTTCAAAAAACTACTTGACGGTGCATTTTGCTAGAGTGATCCTTTTCGCATTTTAGAAAAACTTACTGTAGGTATAAGGAGAAAAGGTTCACTTTAGCATAAAAGGAGGCATAATTGAAACATTACTGCTCAGCCTAAGCAGGTAGAACGAAAGACCTAAATGGTAATGCTAAGTTCTCCTAGCAAATTGACTTGACATCACACAATGAGCTGGTAATGTAATTAGCTCCAGTTCAGCTCGAAATAGCAAAAATGTGAAACGTCAACACGTATTCTTGCAACTCAAACTGCCCTTTCCATATTGGGAAGGGAGTGTATAGGCATTATCCGGATGTTTTTGTCACACAAAAAAAACGAGCGCTACCGCCTCCATGCTCTTCCTCGCGCCCTTCTTCTCCCAGCTACTACACGAGCGCCCACCACCACCTCCCTTTCTATTCTCCGGATTTAGTGTTTGCATATGTGCACAGGATATGTTCCCCTATTCTCCCTCATCCCCCATGGTGGCGTTGTTCTCCGGCGATGCAGCGGCGACCAGCGGCGAGGGGTTAGGTTAGGGAGGGGTTCATCGGGGGGCCCCCGGTTGTAGAGGGAGGGAGGGAGGGAGGCGGCGGCCCGGCAGTGGGCTGCGCGGCGACGATGGCGTGGACGACATAGGGTGGGCGGGGCTGGCGGCGGCGGGCGGGAAGCGCTGGCGATGCGGCGAGGCGCCGGGGGAGGCGTCGGAAGCCGCGGGGTAGGCGGGCCGTCGGGGCGGGGGCGGCGGTCGAGGGGGAGACGGGGAGGTGAGCCGGCGCTGAGGATGGAGGAGGCAACGGTGGAGCACGGGGGAGGCCGGAGGGAGAAGCGTGGGGAATGCGGCGGCGAGGGGTCGCGCTAATGGTAGCGCGTTCGTCGCGTCCTTCCATATTTCCCTCAAGAATAACACAGAGCAAAACAAGAAGAAGAAAAACGAATGCTTCGATGCTTCATCTTAGCACAAGCAAAGGATACTGTTTGACAAGAATCCAGAAAAAGCGAGCGATCTTTTACTGACCCGAAGAGGAGGAGGAGGAGCTGAAGAGAGAACCGGCAGGAGGGGGGGTGGGGGGTCGAGGAGGCGCCACCTCACTCTTGCTTCCCAGCGCTTCCCTTGGATGGTGGCGATGGCTTCCATCCGGATAGTCCATACCAGGGGTCCAAATTTCGGCGAAATTCGGCGAGATCCCGGCGAAATCTCGGATTTCGGACCCCTCCGAGATTCAAAATCCCGGAAAATTCAAAAAATTTAAAAAAAATTCAAATCTCGGATTTCTCGGCGAGATCTCGGCAATTTCGGGCGAAATCTCGGCAATCTCGGGCGAGATTTGGTATTTTTTTGTCGGATTTTGATTTTTTTGCATTCTATTTGCTTGGGTTTAGGATCAAGATCATCCACAAAAAATTTCAAAAATTTTTAACATGTTTTTAACCATTTTTTGGTCGGTTCAATACGTCGGTTAGGACTTTCCGATTTTTTTAAAATTTTTCAAGATTGATTATCTTCTGAAAATTTTATGGGAATATTATTGATGTATTAGGACCATTCACAAAAATTTTCAAAATTTTCTAAAGTGGTTTGAACTTTTTTAATACATATGAACTTTTCTAGTGCATTGAAGCGAGAGAGAAATGATATCGATCGATATTGATAGTTGGAATCAATCTGTATACCTATGAGAGAGAAGTGGAGTGGAAACAAGTGGTACAAAACCCACTTCAAAATTATTGAATGACATATATTGAAAAACAAAATTTAAAACCTAAGATAACATGTATTTATAAATAGACTAAGATCTTAACTCACTTTTATGTATATATGGCGAGGGATTCACATATACATGATCGATTGCTCATATTTATGGCATTGATCTTTTCTTATTAGTCAAAATTCAAAGCTGCAGGTGGTTTCAAAGAAAGAATCTCCTTAATACATAGGAACATATATAAAACTTTTAAAATGACTTGAAGTTCATTTGTTACATTTGAAAAATCAAAAGCGATTTTATATACGGTTTTATCACGACTTTACCAACTGTTAGATTTTTAAAAATTCCTCATGATTGATCATCATCTCAAATTTTATGGAAACATTAGTGATGTGTTAGGACTATCCAAAAAATTTCAAATTTTTGGCGTGTTTTGAACCATTTTTAGCTTCAATATGGTAAGAGATTTGGTGATTTAAGTACGATATCTCTGATTTCGAGATCTCGGATTTCCGTAGAAAAAACCGGATTTGAAATTTGGTTTTTGCAATTTGTCCGGATTTTGTCCGAAATTTCCGAATCTCGCCGAAATTTCGGATTTCGGAAACCTCCGAGATTTGACTCAAAACGAGATTTGAAACCTTGGTCCATACTCCATAGACACGGGCGGCTGGTCCTCGCGACGGCCGCTTCGGGACGATGACATGCGGGATCTCTGGAGTTGCAGGCCACTTGTCAGTGAGAGCATATGGAAAGCCGGACTGCGGGAGGGCGCGGCCTGCGTCGTTGTCTCTTCGCTTTCTGCTTCTTTTCTCTCCCTCTCCCCTTCTCTCTCTCTCTCTCTCTCTCTCTCTCTCTCTTATCCTAGTTTTCTCGGCCGGCATGTGCGTGTCCATCGGCTCATGTAAAGGTGTGTCAAACATGTTCCGGTTAATAAGGACAAATAATTTTACAGACTTTTCTGCAAAATACTCTTTATCTACCCTCATTTAATTCATCTCCTATGTGATTAATGAAGGGTAGGTAAACAGTTTATCTAAACAGATGGCTGCATTAATAAAGGGTACAAAGATCATATTGACTATAGAATTACATTGGAATGTGAGAACTATAATCATTTTGATAAAAATTTTGAACGTTAAAAATACAACTATTGTGAAACGGAGAGAGTACTAATTATGTTAATATGGTTTTTTCACACTTATATATAATAGGTAGATCAGTACAAACTTTCAAAATTCAATCCACTCCCATCTTCTAATCATTGAATATTCTTTGCACGGATTTTAAGGCACTTCTGAGGTTAAGATACATTAGAGTAAGTACCATAGTAAAGCACACTACTTACTTCATCTTTTATCCATATCATCTAGAGTAAGCAAAAAGCCAGTTTGTGCCATAACTGTCTTTAAATGTTATTTTTAGATGCTGTGCAGTAACTATCTATTCTCTCTTGTTCATAAATAATATACCTATGTTTTTGTGCAAAATTGGCTCTTAAGGTATCTCCAATGGTGCCAAATCAGCTGGCTATAAGTAGTCCATCTTTTTGCTTATGTGGAGGAGAAGTAGAGGAGAGAGACAAGAGCTAGCTCTTAACTAAGAGTCAGGCTATAGTGTTTTCCAAGAAAAATAAAAGACAATTAATATTGGAGAATATGTTATAGCCAACCAGGGATTCAAATTTCTGTCCGAAATATGAAATCTCGGACCCCCTCCGAGATTCAAAATGCAAATTATCGGTGTTTAGTACCAAGTATCACAATTTTATGGTCGGATGGGGTGTGCTCCCTCTCCACAGAATAGTCGACTCAAGAGTCGAGAAGATGTATCTTGGTTCGGGTAGATGTCCCTACTCCGGTTAAATGCGGTGTGAATGTATTGATCTTTGGGAGCCGGACAAGGGTGCAGCGAGGCGAGCGGTCATGGTGTCAAGTCCCTTGAGGTTTTAGAAAGTCGAGGCTACCTAGGAAGCTATTTTCTCTTTCTCAGCGCCCACCACTCTCTGGGCCTGCCTCTCCTTATATAGGCGGAGGAAGCGAGTTACAGGAAGTTGGGAAGACTACGAGAGAGAGTGCCGTCTTAGAGTGCAACCTGTCTTGTCGGCCAACCCCACACTGTCGAGAGTAGGGTTGGTAGCTCTGTAGCGTCTGCGATCTTGCGTAGTCTTTGTCGAGGTGGCGTGTTGCGTGGTGCTCTTATCGGCCTCGGTGGCTTTAATGGCGCTTGACTTTGCTTTGGCCGCAGGGTGGCGTACTCCTGCGGTGTGCGAGCGGCGGGGCGAGGCTTGACTTCTTCGGTGGCTCTTCGGCGGCCTTGGGAAGAGCCGCCCTACCACTGTCTGGATGTCGAAGACCTTGCCTAAAGCGGCCGCGACAACTGGCGTGTGGAGCTTGAGCTTCAAAATTAAGTGGCGGCCGTATCTGCCCGTGACAATCGTCACTTGACCGTCAGGTCGGCCCGCCTGAATCGAGGCTCGTTCCTGCGGCCCAAGTACCTTCGGTGGCCTTAGGGCCTCAGTGATGACCCGACCCGTTCGTGCTTAGGGTGATGGGGAGTACCATGTGGTATGGGTACTCGTCGGTGGCCGAGTCGGAGGCGGGTCGGAGAGCCGCTCGGGAGTTTAACTTTGGCGTGCAGTCGGCCGGAGTCGGTGATGCTAGGTCGTCGTGGTGCTGGGCCAGTGCCCGACCTAGAAAAGAGCCGGTCTTGTGCGCTCGATGATCTAGCCCAGGCGGAGTGGGAGCCCGGTCGAGGTTCTGTCAGCGACGCGGACCCTGAGTCGGCGCCTTTGGTCAGGCGCCGCTTGTCAGTCATGCCTTAAAGAGCAGTCTTGTATGGCCTTCCAGAGTCGTCTCTTGAGCCCAGAGTGGGTCGGAGGAGCGGTCGGGTTTAGCCCGCGTGATGGTCGTCGACCGGTCGGTGGCGTCGTCGGCCTTGGCTAGCAGGAGTCGCGCCCGGCCTGAAAGAGTCTTGTGGCCTTCCAGTGATCAACCAGAGCCCCGGCCCGGGTCGGGGGCGGTCGGGGGTTGATCGAAAAGTGGCGCGGACCACTGAGTCGGCGGCAGCGCTGGTCGAGCGCGCGCTTGTCGGTCGTGCCAAAACCACGGTCTTGTGGCGCCTTACCGGTGGAGTCTTAACCCGAGCCCCGTGGGAGGCGATCGAGGTTTACCGGTCGGACTCTGGCGGCCACGGTGTGCGTGGGTCCTCAGTCCGGTGGCGGGCCAGCGTTGCAACCGTCGGTTTGAGCAGTGCTGCGTGCGAGCTACTATCGGGTAATCAGAGTGGAACCTTGGCGATCCCCTTGAGAGTTCCGTTTCCAAGCCAGGCGTAGCTCGGCGTGGGCGTCCAGGCCGGCCAGGCGTTCCATAAAACCTTTCCTTACTCGATCAGTGTCGGTTGCGGGTCGTCGCCGCCGACCGGGCCAGCGGTGGCGCTACTCATCGATGAGTTCAGCGGGAAGTGTGAGTGTATGGTCTCGGGCGAGTCCGCAGTGATTAGGTCGTCGCCCGACCCAGCTGGAAGCCCTGCGGGGGCTGGCTGCGACCTAGCCTCGCTCTTTACGTCTTTGGCGGCTTCGTTCGGTGGCTGGATCGACGCCGTAACCCCTGGCCACGGTGCGGGCCTGAGTGCGAGCCTATAGGCGGCTTGCTCTCCGTGGCAGGCGTGATGGAGCGTTGCATACCTTTCGTAGGCGTAGCCCATCATGTAGCCGGCGAGGCCGCGATCTTTGTCGCGGCCTTGCGAGCAGGCCATCTGTCGGAAGCGATTAATGCGCGATGGGATTTAAATGGGCTGCCGACGTTACGAGAAGCAGCGGCGGCGACGGAGCGGTTTCTTGACAGCGTTGATTTGCGTGAGGCGTCGATTTGGTAGCGGAGGCCAGCGTCTGTTCCCTTTGGCGCCTATAAAGGAAGGAGTGGGTGGCGTGGTAGGCGCCAAGCCCTCTGTTAGCCTTCTGCAAAAAAAAGGAAGGAAGAAAAGCGAGGAAGAAGAGGCTTCTGCCCGTCGCGTCGTTCCTGCTCGCCGCGCATTTGGAGATGTCGGCCCGACCGCACTTTTCGGCATGGCGGAGTCGCGCTATCTCGATCTGGAAGAGGAAGAGTTCCTTCCTCCAGCTGACAATCCCAGTGGCAGTTCGCCCGGCCGGGACGAGTCCCGAACTTGAGGGCCGAGATAGTCTCATTGGCGTTCTTCTCTGACAGGGGCTTGGACTTAGCTCCACCGGATTCGTCAGGGGTTGCTGCACTATTCACGGGAGAAGTTCATCACTGAACCAGAATGGAGTCCTCCATGTGCGGTCTTCATGTGTGAGGCCTACGGGGATTGAGACCCCATTTTGGAGCTCTGGCGCCACTTCTTCTTGGGCGTCAGGACCGCCGAAGCCTCCTCGGGAGGCTCGATGATCAAGCTGCGCCCAACCACATGAAACCGTTCTCGTCGATTTGAGGCTGCAGGCGTCTAGCAGGGAGTGGCATAGCGAGAGTGGTTCTATGTCGGAACCTCAAACAGCGGTGCCCCTATCGCCGGTGGGAATTTACCAACGCCGCATCCACTGTTGGGAAGCTGGGGTCTGACACGAAGGGCCGGAAGAAGGTGGGCCAACGATCCTTGAAAAGCTCGCGGACTGAAGCGGCGAGGGCCTGGCGAGCAAGGTGGTCCTCGATACGTTCATGGAGCGCATCAACCCCTCAGGTCGATTCGTCCCATGTTTGAGTACATTGGGCGGCCAGGCCTGCAATCGTCGAGCGGGAGCTCCCTCGTCGGAGATCCTGCCAGCGCGTGTCATGATCTCCATCGAGACCGAACGGTAGGCGGCGCGCTGCCGTTCGTAGCCTTGAATCCGCGAGGCTGACAGTACGTCGGCGGCTCTGTTGGCTTTGCTTTGCTCGCTCCTTCGCCTCCTTACGGCGTGTTCCGCTTTCGGTGGACTGATCTCCGTCCCGCTAACTGCTGCCAGAGAAAGGAGTTGGCGACGCTGGCGCCTCGAAAAGGAAAGCGAGCGCGCCTGCTAAGCGGAAAAAGCCACCAAAACGCGGAAGAGAGCAGCCTTGTGAAGGCGGCGTGGCGAGGAGGTCTCGGAGGAGACCTCGAGTGAGGTGGCGGCAGTCGTTGCTTGGCGAGGAGAAAAGTTCCGGGCGGTGCAGCGTCATGACGGCCACGGATCGATGTGGCCGGCGGCGGCTCCTCCGAAGAGACGCGGGCGCAGGGTTTATCTGTGAGCGGAGTCCTGCCGCCTCCTCGCGGGAGTCAGAGCAAGAGACACGTCAGGTCAGGGTTGTTAAGCTCCTCCGGTAAGTGACTTGCGCCAATTCCTCCGTATTTGTCTTCATACGCAATTCCTGACCGACGCTTTATCTGCGAGGAGCCACGGCCCAGGAGGCAGGCCCTCACCGGCGGTGAGGAATCGCCCCTCAGTCGATCCACGGGCGTGCGGTGGTTGTCAGGCGAGATCATTCGGATCGCTCCAGCGGTAGGAGCCCGTCAGCGAGGGCCTTGCGCGAGAGAGCGCACTTATCTGAGCATGCCGAGATCACGGCCGTAAGCTTCCGTCGGCGTGCCGCCCGTCGTGCGAGATGGCGGCGAAATCTGCCCGAAGCCTGCCTTCCCCGTCTTTGCCCGGCCGTGGAAGTCGGCGCGAAACTGTCGCGCGAAACCAGGATCGTGGCGTTTGCAGCGGCGGGGCGAATCTACCACCCGCCCGCCCGGGCAAGCGCCGCCCGGCCCGGTCAGTGTCGCCGATAAGCGCCACGCATGAGCCGCAGGCGTTCGTCGGCGAAATCAAGTCGAAGCTGATCGCCCGTCGCCTTGGCCCAGCTTGGCCGACCGACCTGGCCAGGTCGCGTTCGTTACGGGCGCGACGGCAGAAGCAGCGCTTGATTGGGGCGCTCTGGAGGAGGAGATAGGAAGGATCGCAGAGCCTTACCCTTGTTGTTGACGCCCGCGTCCAAGGCGAGGAAGTCCATTGCTCGAGAGTCCTTTCGGCGGTAGTAAGTTTGTGATTTGTCTCTTGTGCATCTTCTTGGCCAAAAATGGGGCGGCCAGGGCGGGTACTGCGGCCTTGACATCCGGCGGTGGATAAGTCAATGTTCCTCACGGCACTTACACGGCCGAGAAGTCTGTAGAAAAGAAGGCTGCTCGGCCTTTCGGGCGCTTCTTGTGAGCAAGGAAGGGCTGCCTCGTGAGTCGGTAGTGGGAGGAATCGCAGAAGCCTTGCGGGAGGCTCGGCGACGTCTTGGTCGTTGGCCCAGGAGAGAGGGCGGTCGTCCTGGCGGATCTTTGACGGCTAAGACCTGAGGGGCGGCGGCATCCGCCGGCGGAGCGCCCTCTATCGGGAGGAATGAGGCGCCCTCTATCGTGGCGATGAAGGAGCTTGCGAGTGCTACCCGGCCAGAAGCGCGTGCCAAGGTCGAGAGGAACCGGCGCCAAGGAGGCTTCGTGTGGCCAGGTGATGGTCGTTCTTAAAAGTCACCGCAGCGGCGTCTGACGTTATTTTCGTCCACTGCGGAATCTGCGAAAAGCCGCAAGCCCGGCCAGTCGCGAAGAAGCGGCGGTGGAAACGCAGGCAGCGGTCGAATCCGTCGCGACTCGGCCCTTTTGAATAAGCGGTAGCGGAGAGGATGCGGCGATCGGCGGTGGCATGATCCTCCACGTGGCGTCCAGGCGCTGCGGCCAGGTGTTCGAGACTTACTCCGGGCCCAGCGCCATCCCGCCATGCCAGTGGATCCCTAAAGCGCGTCGGCGTCCGGTGCGAAGCAGCGGTGCTGGCGCTTCTTCGGCCCTAGTCAACACCGTCTCTTATTACGACGCGTCGACGAAGCGATCGGGAAGCGGCGTCGGCTAGCCAAAGCGGCGAAGAGGTCGGCGCGTTCATGGCCGGAGTCGATCCGTGCGCCCAAGAGTGCCGGCGAATCTCGCGCGCGAAATTCTCCGTCGAAAGGGAGGAAGATTAGTTTTCCTTCTGTTTGCTTTTTGGCAATGTATGTAATGAACATGCGCCCTAGTCGAGCTCGGCCAGGTACATTTTAAAGATTACTCTGCCGTCTACCCGTGTTTCTTTTATGAATTTAGGCAATTTTCAGCACGTAGCCTACGAGGGTCCCGAAGTGCCACGAGGCGTGGCGTTGCACGAGTTCATGCGAAGGACACGGGAGGCCAGCTGCCTCGGCGGTGCTTGGTGAAGGAGGTGTCGGGTCCGGACCACCTCCTTCGCGGAAACTCAGGCGAGTTGAAATCTAACCTAAGTGGGGGTGCTCACCGCTCATAGTGTTTCTTGCTCGGAGGAGCTTGTTTCCCTCATGATGCTACTTGAGCCGTGGCAGCGCGGCGTAGGCCGTAGCACTGGCCAGAAATAAGCGCGAGGTAGATAGCTTTCCGGTCGGTCGAGTGCGGACTTAGGTTAGCGACCAGCAGCGTTTTTAAATGATGGTCGGGTTGGGCGTAGGCGTAGGTAGGCTCCGTCAGGCCGCGCTCGACCATCGCTCGAGTAGCCTCCTTTTTGCACAAAGTGCTACTTGAACCGTGGCTTGGGGCGTGGGCGTAGCATTTTAGTTTTGAGAGGTTACTTTAAGAGGGAGCTCGGTCGGAGTAATGCTTAGGTTATCGATTTGGAGTCGCGAGCCCACGAGGTCATCTGACCCCGAGTGGTGCGTGGGGTAGTGGAGTCGCCCGCTTGAGTTAAGTGGTGGGTGTGCGATTTTTGAAGGAACTTTATGCTTCGGGGATAAGGGTGGATTAACTCGCCTTGAGGACGCGCCCGATTTGGGCGTGCCAGGCGCCGTCTTCTACTTGGATTGCGTGACCCCAAGCGCTGCGTCTTACTGCTCCTCGCCTTGCCTTGGCGACTTGGTAACCGTCTTCAGCGCCCTTGGTTATAAGGAGGCGCCAAGGTGCTGTTACTTCACCAAGGCGCACGCCAAGCGAAGTTGCCGTGCGCTATAGCGGAACCGCTACACACAACCGAGAGGAGGTGGGGCGGCGAACAAGCTTTGGCTGCGGGTGGTGGCGGAGGAGTCGAGCGAAGCCGTGCGTGAGGATCTTGTGATCGGCATCCTTATCATGAACATTCCCGGTATGGGAGGAGGCGCGGCCGATCAGGCGGTGGTGGCGGCGTCCGCAGCGTCGGTCGGTGGTGGCGCTTACACCGAGGAGTATCGCGCCTTTGCGAGTAAAGGACCTTAGCGGAGTGGTTCCTTTTTGGAGTCGGGCGGTGTTCCTCCTGTGAATGAATAAAGTGTTCGGGTTTCTTTTTCGTCTCTTTTCGCTCCTTCTTCTCTTTTGTGTTGAGATCTAGCCCTCGTTCTTTACCATGCGTGATCAAGGAGCAACCAGGACCTCTGCTTTCCGGCGGAGTCGCGGTGCTCATGATCGACAAAGCGAGAGGTTAGAAGAGAGAGAAAAAACCACTTAGTCGATCGTCATTGCTGCGGCTTTCTTTGCTCAGTGTTTTTAGCATGGTACAAAAGGAAGAGGCCGACTATGGATAGAACCTTCTCAGGCTTCTCTATGTTCAGGCGTTTGTCACGAGATTCCCTTTGGTGTCCTTGAGCGGAAAGTCTGTCGGGAGGACTTAAAGTGATAGTGAAAGAGGCCCTCCCAAAGCGGGGAGAGCTTGTATGTCGCCAGCAATTTGGACTTAGCGACACTAAGTCTGCGAAACTTGAGCAGCGGCGCGGACCCGTCGGCTGTGGTAGCGACCTTGGCGCTTTCTAGCGATATTTTGCCAGGCCAAGTAAGACCGCGGCGTCTCGAGCCGTCGAGCGGTCGAGTCATCTTCTTTGTTCCTCGATTGCCGTCTTATTTGTTGTAATTCTGCACCCTTGGTGCGCCGTGCTCAGGTCGGTCGGGAGGGCGACCTCAGCCCCAAACACCAGAAAAAGAGTGAACCCGGTCGGCCGGGTCGTGTGGTTCCATGAACTCAAAAGCCGGGCGGTAGCTCGGCCCATCGTCCGTAATTTCTTGATCGGTGAAGTTCGCGGCAGTCCTTGGAGGATCATGCCGTTGGCTCGCTTCGGCTGTCCGTTGGCTCCGAGAGTGTGCTCTTGCCGCTTGATCGGCTCGGATGTTGAAGTTGTCGTGAAACTCAGGAACTCCTTTCAGTGAAGCTGCGTCCGGGTTGTCGATGATGATGGAGTTGGGCACGAGCCATTAGACAATGTCGCGGAAGAAACTTGCTTTGCACTGCTTGCCGATGTGATCTTTGCCAATGGCTTTGCTTCAATCCACTTTGTGAACTTGTCTCTGGCGACAAGCAAGTGAGTGAAGCCCGGCCAACTACGAAGAGGTCAGGCAGGTCGAGCCCCAAGCGCGAAGGGCCATGTGATGGGATCGTCTGCGGGCTTGCTTGTGAGGAAGATCGCGTCTGCTGGCGAAGGTGGCATCCTTCAGCGAGTGCGGACAATGGAGTCGCATCACCTTTCTGGATCGGCGATGAAACCAGCCGGAGCTTTTCCTACCAGGGGATTGTAGGCCTTGTCATGGTGCCTTACACCGTCGTGGATGTCTGCGAAGGTGCTTCCTTAGTCGGTCGGAGCGCGCCACGAAGGATTCGGGCGGGCTCCTCTTAATAGAGAGCGCCGATCGGGGCGAAAGACTTAGCGTAGAAGCGGTGCGAGCCTCGGTAGTATCGGCGAGGCGACCGTTTGTCAATCGATCGACAAGCGATGCGCCTCGATCGATTCGATCTCGGGGCGCCCAAGTCCGACCCGAGTAGTGGGCATCGGCCCAGAAGATCGATGGGAGCCGCCAGCCTTTGGGAAGTCGTGGCGCCCTCGGCCTTTTCGGGTCAGCCGGATTGATGAAATTTGTTGAGGTCGAAGCTTGAAGATTCGAGAGGCAGTCCCTTCGGAGGCGAGGTTGGCGAGGGAGTCGGCTTCAGTTATAAGCGTCGGTAGCTATGATGGGCTGAAACCCTTGAACTTCTCCTCAAGCTTGCGGACCTCGAGCGATGGCGGCCATCAGAAGCGTCACGGGGCTCGGTGGTTTTCATTACTTAGTCGGCGACGACCGGCTTAGTCGCCCCGTGAGCGTTGGCCGTCGTGCGCCCAGTGTCGGCGTCAAAACCATTAGCGAGCCGTACTCGCGACATTGTTGAGTGGCGTCGAAGAGTAGTCGTATGGCATCGGGCTTGTTGCGAGTGGGGAGATGATGGCGACCCGCGCGGCCCCGTTCTTGGTGTAAGACCCGCCGAAGTACATCGTCGATGCTCACGGGTCCTCGGCCAGCGGACTTGCGCCTCGGTCGCTTTCAGCGACAAAGTCACTTAAGACACGAGACTTAATCGCCCGTCTGAGGGCGTCACGATATGTCGGGCCCGTTGAGCTCGAGAGCCCATTTGGCGATCCTTCCGTGCTTGTCGCGGTTGTGGGCGACTTCTCCGGCGGTGAGGAGGTTCAGCGGAGATGGGGTGTCGATCGAAGTAATGGGCAAGCTTCTCTTGGTGATGAGCAAGAGTCTGATAACCAATATCACGAGGATATCGGATCTTTGTTTGGAGAGCACCTCGGCCAAGTAGACCAAGCCTCTGCACCTTGAAGCGCGGCCTTCCTCGCTCGCTCCACAACAAGTCTTGCAGCCAGCGACCTGAGTCGTGGCGGCGATGTAGAGAAGCAAAGGCTCACTGGTTAGGCGACCGGGGCCGGAGGTAGTCGAAAGGCCTTTAGTCGACTAAAAGGCTTCTGACCGTTGGTCGAGGAAAAGTGGTCGGACTTCTTCATCGGCTTGTGAAGTGGCATCCCGGATTCGGCAGAAGTGAGATCTGAAGCGACTTAGTGCGCGAGGCATCATCGACCTTTGAACTCCTTCCGGATCGTTGATTGGCCCCATCCTTGCGATCGCGAAGATCTTGTCTCGGTTAACCCGATGCGCTTTCGAAAGCGATGAATCGACAACTTGCCCTTGGGGACCGAAGGCGCACTTCGGGGTTGAGCTTTATCTTGAAACCGTCGGAGGATTCGCAAAAAGTCTCCTCGGTCGGTGATGAGGTCATCGGCCTTCCTGGTTTGACAATGATGTAAATCGGCGTGAGCCTCGATATTCACGGCCAATTTGATCTGAAAAACATGCTGCACGGCCGTGCATTGGCGCTGCGTTTTAGGACCAAAGGCATCGTGGCGTCTGAGCCCGTCTGGGGTGATGAAGGAAGTCGCGAGCTGATCGGACTCCTTCGCCATACTTAATCTGGTGATAGCAGAGTAGGCATCAAAAGGAAGGGACTCACGGCCCGGTGGAGTCCACGACACAATCGATCGCGAGGCAATGGGAATGGATCTTTCGGACGAGGCCTTGTTGAGGCTCGTGTAGTCAACACATTCTCCATTGCCCAGGCTTTTTCTTTACAAGAGGCGGGATTAGCGAGCCACTCGGGGTGGCGGACCTCCCTTACAAAACCGGCCAAAAGTTTGGCGATCTCTTCCCCGAATGGCGAGTCGCTTCTCTTCGTCGAAGCAGCGGCGGAGGCGTCAGTCTGCAGATCGATCGAATGTTCGAGGAGTGCTCGGCGACCTCCTTGGGACTCTGGCATGTCGAGGGTCTCCAAGTGAAGGCGTCTCGGTTTGCTTGGAGGAAGTCGGCAGCGCGCCTTCTATTTTGGTGGTGAGCGGCTGATCCGCACGGTCTTGGCGGGGTCTTGGGATCAGCGGCGACCTCCTTCGTGTCCTCCGCGGACTTGAAGGAGCTAGGCCCCGACTTCTTTGGGTCGGGCGGATCGAAGATCTTCTCCTGGAGGCTGGCGAGCTCGGCGAGCGGCAGCTAGCGAGGCGATTCGCGAGCCTTCGCTCATGATTGTGGCGAATTTGGAAAGATGTACAGTGATGACACCTTGCGGTCTGGCATCTTGGCTTGAGGTAGGTGTAATTGGGGACGCCATGAACCGGCGTAGCATGGTCGATCCCGAAATGGCGTGGTAGGGCCAGGAAGTCCACAACCTCGAAAGTGAGGCTCTCGGTCACCGGAAGTTGTCAGGGCTCCCAAAGGTGACGGGCGGAGCCGACACTGCAGGGTGGGCTGTTGGCACAGTGCGGCCGTGGAAAGGCGCCTTGCTCGGCCGGAGGCGGAAGCGGGGACCCCTAGGGCATCGAGTCTCAACATACATGATGTTGAGGCTAGCGCCGATCCATGAGCACCTTGGTCGAAGCCGTCCCCACGATGGGTTCGACGGCGGAGTAAGCGTCCGAGTGCGGGATGTGGTCGAAGTGGTGGTCCGGTCCGAAAGCGTCGGGCATTGAGCCACCTCAAGTAGGTGAGGCAGCGGGAGGTAGCGTGTGGACCTCCGGTGAGGCGAGCTTCAGCGTTGCTTGTCGGTAGCCTCGCCCACTTAGAAGATCATGAGGCTGGCCGTCGAGTTGTAGGAACTTCGTCGGCCAGGCTCATCGCCCTTGCCGGCGTCGGTGAGGGTCGCGCTTCTTCCCCTTTCCGTGATGTACGTGGGGTTCCGTTGAGAAGCGGCGGAGACCTCGCTGATCCGTCTGTGTTTGGCGGGATAGGTAGTGGTTCGAGCACGCGGACTATCCATCAATCTCTCGAATCGGTCGGGCGTCTGCGAGCTGCTTTGTATGGCGGTCGGTCGGCGGCGACCATTCGGCCCTCGCTGACCACTGCTTCCTCAGCTTCCTCTTGTCGGGCGGTCGGAGAAGCCGGCAGGCTGGTGGTGTCTTGTGGGCCGTCTTCCTTCCGAAGATGGCCCCACGGCCTCCTCGCGGAGGCGTGGTTGATGGCGATGTCGAGGAGCTCCTTGGTGGTCGGGAGTTTCGCCTGACCCAACTTGTGGACGAGCCTGCGTGGTGCAAGTAGATGAAGCCAAGCGATGTCGGCGTCGCGGATGTCGAGGAGCTCGTTGCCTGCTTCTTTGGGAGAAGCTGCGGATGTAGTCGGAGGTCTCCATTTCTTTGCTGCGGCTCTTGAGATCGAGGAGTTGCCGAGGCGTTTATGCGTGCCTGGAAATTTCAGGCCGAAAGGTTCGTCGGTCGGCCCGGTGTAGATGGTATCTGTGACGGCAGGTACTGAGCCATGCTCGGTGAGTCGCATAAGATAGATGGGAAATCTTGGATAACGAAGAAGTCGTCAAAGTCGCTCCCCATTTCGGCAGGCGAGCCGATAGTCTTCTAACCAGGAACTTTGGGGTTGGTAGCCCAGTGTACTTGGCTATGTTAGTCGGAGCCCGAATCGGCCAGGGAAGTCGGCGTTACTTGGATCTGGCGGGTGAGCAGCCGGGCCGTCGAATCTGAGTCGGGATAGTTCGCGTCGCCCACTTCTCGCGACTTGCGAGAGTCTTTGCAGCGTCGGTAGCTCTCCCAGCGCCTCGAGGGTAGGTCACGCGGAGATCATACTTATCCCAGGCTGATGGCGCGCGGAGGTGTATGATGCTGGAGAGTTAAATGGCGGGCCGTCTTGGTGAGCTCCGCCCGTGTGAGAGAGTAGCGAGGCGGCCGAAGTGGCGCCCGTTCGGCGAGAGCTAGAACGCAGGCGTCTTTGAGCAGGCGGCCACGCTCTACCGATCGGAGGAGTTACGGTAGGTGGCGCCAACCAGGCTCCGTTGGCTCGAGCAGCCCTCGGGCAGCATTACGGCCCGGCAATGTTACGGTTGGCATGAGGAAGAGCGGAAGGTCGTTCGCTTCCTCGGCCAATTCTTGATCTGACTTGGCCAGAGCGCGCTTGGAGAAGGCCCAGTGGTGAGCTAGTCGATGGCGCTCGATTCGGCTGGAGCTTATCGAGCTTCGGCCTTCCAGGGCTTCTAACTCCTGTGCCATCGTGAAGGTCGTGCGTTATGAAGTCTTGTCGTCGTCTTCATGGGATTCCTCCGCGCGCAATCGCCTTGCGGGAGGAGTCCGATAATGCGAAAGTGGAGAGATAGCTCGCGCACGATCATATTGCACTACGTAGTGTAGGCCCTTCGAGGGCACACTCCTTGTCGAACTAGAGCCATGGTGAGGAATCACTTGCCCGGAGTCGTGGAGGAAGCGCGCATGGCAAGCCATAGCAACGAAGTTAGGAGCTTCGTGGAGGTGGAATTAGTCGCCGCTCCTTCCCGCATGATCCGTAAACAATGTTACTTAGAGTAGTCTTGCATGCCCAGCAGACCCGCCGCGCGGACTTCTTGTGAGGAACCTGGCGAGTTCTTGAGGCGTCGGCAATCGCATCGAGGCTTCTGCGGGGCGTCCGGTCCGGGCGGCGGCGAGAACGAGACAAGCTCCCCGCCGTAGTAACTGATGAAATCGAGGCGCGGCGGATCGACCCCTCGACATCGGCGGCGTAGTGGGAGAGAAGCCATCGAGGAGGAGAATGGGAACCGAATATGAGGATGTCGGTGAAGGCCGAGAGCCCCTACAGCGCGCCAGGCCAGCCGGTGTTCCCGTGCCGTACGGCAATACGAATTATGGTCGGATAAGTCGCGCTCCCTCTCCCGAATGAGTCGACTCAGAGAGTCGAAGATGTATCTTGGTTGGTAGAATGTCCTACTCGATTCGTGCGGTGTGAATGTATTGATCTTTGGGAGACGGACAAGGGTGTGCAGGCGGCGGGCGGTCATTGTCCGATCCTGAGGTTTTAGCTAGGAGTCGAGGCTACCTAGGAAGCTATTTTCTCTTTTCTCCGCCCCTCCCTCTCGGGCCCTGCCTCTCCTTATATAAGCGGAGGAAGCGGGTTAAGTTGGGAAGACTACGAGAGAGAAGTGCGCGTCTTGAGTGCAGCTTCTGTCTTGTCAGGCCAACCCTGCTGTCGGTAGGGTTGGTGGCTATGGCGTAGCGTCTGATCTTGCGTAGTCTTTGTCGAGTGGCGTGTTGCGTGGTGCTCTTATCGGCCTCGGTGGCTTTAATGGCGCTTGACTTTGCTTTGGCCTCGGGAGTGGCGTACTCCTCTGCGGTGTGCGAGGCGGCGGGGCGAGGCTTGACTTCTTCGGTGGCTCTTCGGCGGCCTTGGGAAGGCCGCCTACGCTACGGATGTCCGAGGGGCCAGCTGCGCGCAAGCGCGCTGACAGCGTGTGGAGCTTGAGCTTCAAAATTAAGCGGCGGCGCATCGCGCGAAACCTCGGAAATCCGCCCGTAAGCCGTCAAAGTCGGCCCACGCCTGAAGGGCTCGTTCCTGTGACCCAAGTACCTTCGGTGTGGCAAGACCTCGGGCCTCGTGATAGGCCAGCCCGTTCGTGCTTCCGGGCTGATGGGGGTACCCATGGTATGGGTACTCGTCACCGGCCGGATAAAAATATTGAAATTTCGGATATCTCGGCGATTTTGGCCGAAATCTCGGTGATTTTGGCCGAATTTTCATGATTTTTTGCCAGATTTAAATTTTGTGCATTGTATTTGATTGGATTTAGGGTCAAGATCATCCACACAAAAAATTCAAAATTTTTTGACATGTTTTTGACCATTTTTTGATCGGTTCAATTTGTCAGTTAGGACTGTGAGAATTTTTTAAAAATTTTCAAGATTGATCATTATTTGAAAATTTTATGAAAATATTATGGATGTATTAGGACCATTCACAAAAAAATTTAAAATTTTATAAAGTGGTTTGTACTATTTTTCATCCAGGTGGATTTTATCAGTTCGTCTTTAGTAGCACTATTTGAATTTTTTAAAATTCCTAAAGCTTGATCATCATCTAAACATTTTATGAGAATATTATGAATATGTTAGACCATTCACAAAAATTTTCAGAAGTTTCTAATGTGGTTTGCACCATTTTCCATTCGGTTGAAATTTGGTGGTCAACCCTTTTATCAGGACAATATCACTGTTAGATTTTTTAAAAATTCCCCATGCTTGATTATCATCTGAAAATTTTATGAAAATATTAGTAATGTGTCAAGACTACCCATAAAAAATTTCAATTTTTTTTGACGTGTTTTGGATCATTTTTGGGTCGGTTCAATGTGGACCGAGATCTCGGTGATTTCGACCGAGATCTCGGATTTCCCGGTTGAAAAAAAACGGATTTGAAATTTGGTTTTTGTAATTCGTCCGAATTTTATCCGAAATTTCTGTATCTTGCCGAAATTTCAAATTTCGAGCACCTCCAAGATTTCACTCAAAACGAGATTTGGAACCTTGTAGCCAACCCATTAAAGAGCTTGTCTTTAAGCTAGCTATAAGTGACAAAGCTTTTTTATAGCAAGTAGTTAACTCTACCATTGGAGATGCTCTTATCTAAAAGTCAACTCTCTTCTCTCCCCTCTTTTCTCACTCTTCCACATAGACCAACGCATAGATTAAAAATCAGCTTATGTGGTCTTATTATACATGTCCTTATACGTATGATTTTGGATTTTTTTAAAAAAAATTATGTAAACATATCTTAGTCAATCTAGATAGGAGAGCATTTCTCTGATACACGTATACGTCCATCTAATAAAAATTTCATCTATACCAAGCTCCACATGTCATACTAGTGAACTCAGTTTGAGACCCCCGTGGTGCAGGGATAAGTCTCTCTCTTATGTATTCTAATTATTAGTATATCTTATCTCATGATCTATGTGACGGAATTGTATTTTAATGCAAGTGTACTATGGATGCTCTTAGAAAAATATTACATACTAGTTAAATATTAAAAAGTTAGAGGGTCAAAATTGATAGTGCCAAGTACTTGAAACCAAATTATACCCCTTTTATTTTACAATGCTTGACACTTTTGATTTTTTATGGCAGTTGATTTTAGAGAACCGTATTCCTAAAATGCTACTAAAATGTATATTTTACATGATTTTGTGCATAAATATAGTACGTATTTTATATTCTAATGCAAGATTAATGTGATATTCCCTTCATATCCATAATAAATATAACTTTACTTTATATTATCTACATGCATACATTAAAATATTGTGATTAGAGATAATAATTAGATGTAGTCTAGCCATTATCAATATATTTTTGGTCTATTTACCAAAAAAATGCATCATACAAACTTAGACGGAAGAGTATATAAGAAGTACGATATTCTTGTGATATGTTTAGAAATATCATTTTAATATAATCAATATAAATGTTTCAAAAATATTATTTATAAAAAAATCACAATTTAACTAGTTTATATAAAAAGCATGAAGTAATATAGAAAAAATATATGTACAATTTTTTAATATACTAGTAAGATGCCCGTGCGTTGCAACGGAATTTCAAAAGAGAATAATACATAATTATAATGCATGATCCTAAACCATACAATAAATCAATTTTCTGTAACACACATATCAGGCAAAAACATATCTTTGTAAGCTAGTAAATAAATCAAATCATGGATGTACATCTCAACTTACCCCATCTACGTATAAAATTTCATGATCAAATACGTTTTATGCTAGAAGTTACAAAAAGACAAATTTTGTGTTGTCTACTGTAGCAAGATTTCAAGCGAAAATTTATCTTTTTTGTAACTTCTAGTATATGACGAATTTGATCATGAAATTTTATATGTAGATGGGGTAAGTTGAGATGTACATCTATGATTTTTTCAAAAATTTTTGAAACTTTTTTAAGTATGGTTACACGGTGGTATACACGAAAACGATGGTTGCATGGCATATTTTGCCCCCCAAGTCCCCAACCAGTGCTCAACCATTTCCATCCACGCAGCCGCGATGGCCTCTCCGGCCACCACTCTAACCCCTCCTTCTCCGCCGCCGGAGCCCACGATCACCGCCGACCCAAAGACACCACCTCCGCCGCCGCCGCCGCCTTCCGCCGCTGAGTCTGACGCGCCGCCAAAGAAGCAGAAGCTGCAGGAGGTTGGGTTCCAAAACTCGCCCTACTACAAGATCAGAGCAGCCGTCGCCAACCTCCGGGGCCGCTTCCTTCAGGTCCCCACTCCAAACCCTAAACTTCTCGAGTGGCATTCAGCCTTAGCTGCGGCAGCGATTAGCAATCTAGCATGATACTATTCCTAGTGCAACACGTACGGATGTTTTCGCTCGACGTAGATCAGGTGATATTTCTTGATCAATGCTTCAGGGTGAAATACTGGAAGTAGTATTGTGCTTCCTAGTGGAATTGTGGAAATTTAATATTAACGACTAAATCGAGAATTTGAGCCAAGGTTCAATGCACTCCTTAGGCGCATGCTCTCTTTTTTAGTTGAAATTTACGATATGATGGGGACAAGTACACACATTAGCAAAAGTGAAATTAGAGTTCAGGGAATTGGTGATGACTAGTGAAGTGAGCAGGTTAGGCTACCATTGTTCTGTGTAAGTGTGCATTTTTTATTGCCGATATTTGGCGTTGCATTAGAAATTTTACCAATTTGACACCCCTCGCTTGTTGTTTGCTTGTCAATTGTCATGTGGTTTGTCTTGGTTGAAACAGGAATCTGCTCTAAAACGTATACCTTTGTTATCTTGAAGGTTTGCCAAGCTACTGATTCCCAAAAGAAAGATGTTGCTCTTGAGATCTTGAAAGGTAAATGTTCAATTCATATTGTTGTTAGAAAGTTGCGTGCAACTTAACGGGTATATTTGCTATGATCATGCTCTCAAATACAGATAATATTATAGTTTGGGATAAAAAAATTTCTATAGACTTCCATCTTTTTTATTTTATAAAAGCATAGTGCTCTCCTGACATAATAAGATTGCCTCAAGTGGTTTGACAGTCGTTGGCTCTTTGCAGATGTGGAATTGTAGCCCTCAACCCTGTTAACATATATATAACTGTTGCGATTGGGCATATACAATGTTGCATCACTCTGTTACATTGCTATAACATGTAAACACATTGATTTGTTACATTTCATAGCCTTGCACTCGACAAACCCCTACTGCTTTTGTTATGTAATGGATCGCATCAGGCTTCTTAATACCCAGCATCACTAGTTGTTATCTGGTACGTAATGTATTGTGTCTAGCTTCTTAGTACCCAGCATCAGTAGTTATATGAATTATACATTTATACACTCATCACAAAAGCAGTAGCCTTTTAAAAATGTAAACCTAACTGTCCCATCTCCCATGTGTGGTTTGGTCTAGAAAGCATCACTAGCTGGGGCTTATGGCTTATATTTGAATGTTCTTTTTAGCTAATGGATTCTTGCGCATGCATATGCATGCATTCATTGAAGATAAAAAGGTCTAAATAGCCTGTCCTCTGCTCATCTTACGCTACAGAGATAGAAGTTCTCGTGGGCTTATCCAAGAAAATGCGGCTTGTAGTCTCTGCTGCTGCTGAGCCTGTAAAATCATTGGACAAACCTGCAGCTAGAGCTGCCAAGGACAAGCCTGCAGCAAAAGTCCCATCTGGAGATAATAACCAAGTTCATCAGATATGCCGGGATGCAAGTTTTCTGCGCAATACAGGTGAGAAGGTTCCACTCAAGTCTGTTAGCACGCAGACTGCTGCAAACAGGTCACCAGTGGAGATTCAACAGGAATCCAAACCAAGTGAGATACCAAACTATACGAAGCAGCTCGGCGAACGCGTGCAAGGGTCTTATGTCATTGGTGGATCTCCCATTGGCTGGAATTTTCTTATGTGGCCTGGAAGTAAAGCAGTCTACTATGGCTCGACGAAAGCAGAGTGGTTGGCACGTCAAGCTACGAAATGAAATGTCACTCTCCTACTCCCAGCAATCTAACCAGTACCGTGCTCTTAGACCTTCAGAGGATAACATGGTTATTTGCTAATAGCCGCTGTGATATATCTGAACAGTACATGGCACTCCAGAAAGATGACTTCTTGGCACCGGAACATGGTCAGGTATAGCAGAATCAATACGCCTTTTTGAATGTTTTTTGTTGCAACTTGAGGGCAATCGCTACTAGATATGCAATGATCTTTTCTGTATTTTAAACTGAACGGGCCAAGTGCTCCTGTTATGATTTGCAGTCCAGCGATGGGTATGCTCATGGTACCACTGATTTGTGTTCTTGTCTAACCACGTTCGAATCAGAGCGGAACTGGTAGGTGTGCTGAGTATACATCAGTACCTTCAAAATTTTAGAAAACGTTGAATCGATTCAGTATCTACGAGCCATATGTCTAGAAAACCACTACCTCCTTATGAAAATTCCAGCCCATCAAAGACCCACCATGCACTATCCAAGTCTCCAGTCCAACTACTCGTCTACTCCTCTGATTGGCTTGCTTGGTGGCAACCCTAAATCCCTAATCCCAAGACCCACCACTATCTACCTGATTTGGTTAGGATTGTGTTCGCGCTAAAAATATGAGGTATGGTTCTTAGCCTCGAACACACAAGACAAACATCGGGTTTGAGGTTCGCGCAGACGTGCCAATCTATTTGACGTGAGTAACAGATAAGGAGAAGGTAAAAATCACTCAAAGCCGATTATATGAGAATCGGCTTAGATCGAATCGGCAAGAATCCGATAGATCTCTGCAATTGATAAGAATTGTGAATCGGATCAAGGTTGATACCAAATCGATGGTTGGCCTGGATCTGATCAGCTGAATAGAATCGATGAAGATCAAGTCCAACTCGGCTATTTAAGCCGATTGAGACAAAAATAACCGATAAATCTAATCAACCTGGTGGAGTTGATTGGATGGGGGTAGAGGTAGCTTTTCCCGAAAAAGACGATGCGCAGCAAGATCGGAGAAAAGACATACTTGAATTGGCGTAAGCCGGCGGAATCAATAATCGGCGATGCGCAACTCTTATTAATTGAGCGAATTACAAAGGAAGGATTACAAAACTAGAGACTACTCCTAGTTGACAGGAAAATAAGGGAAAAGTAAAGCGTGTTTGTGGGTTGGCTCTAGGCCCCGTTTCTCCTTGCCTCTGGACGTCTTATATAGCCTCTAGCCGACCAGAGTCCTGATAGAATACGTTTGATGAGTAGTATCCGTATCGATCTCTCCTTTCTAAATTTGATGAGCAATATTCGGGTCGGTCTCTTCCTTCCAAATATGATGAGCAGTATCCGGGTCGGTCTCTTCCTTCCAAACAGATTTTCAGAGATATTCTTAAGTTACATTCTTTCCATGTTTCGTTGACCCGGGACTTGCCGATGTTGACCATTCTTGCCAAATTTGGGTGCAAACAGATTGGGAGGCGTCTAGCGGCGTGGCACGGTAGCAGGCGCGTAGGCACGGGTGCGGCAGGCGGCACACAGGCATGGGGTGCGATCGCAACAGGTGGCGTGAAGGCACAAGGCGTGACAGGTGGCACAGACGCTGTCACTCAGTGTGGTAGATAGCTAGAAGCACGGACGCACCACGCATGACAACAGGCGGTGCGGCAAGCACCGGTGGCTTCGACCCTCGGGATTTGTAAGTCTTGCTCAATTTGCTAATTGAGTTGATTCTGATTTGATGATTTAGGATCTATACTGTAGAATTGTTAGTGTCAATTGTCAAGTATGCATCTTCGTTAGAAATTTTCTAGTTTCACCGGTTCGAAGTATCTTAACTCTGACTTGTAACGAAATTTTCTAGTTCCACCGGTTCGAAGTATCTTAACTCTGACTTCACGTTCAATGTTTTTGATTAAAAAGTTCTTTTTTCGATGTTCATTTTCCAGCCTTGCTCAACCTGTGGCAGTGGACCGTCAGGAGTCAGTGCTGCTGAAAAATCGCGCTGTAGACTTGAAAGTACTAATCTAGTGCAGGAAAATTACTGGCATTACTTTGGTTTGCTCTTTTGTTTACCTTTTTTTTAGAGCGCCATTAGTTTGGTTTGCTGAGCATCGAGTATCAGATGAAAAGGCTTTTTTTTTAAAAAAAAAAAAAATCACACTGGCACAGAAGAAAAAGCTATTGAAAACCTCACATTTCACGTTGGAATGCTGTTTGATTCCTACTGTTTGGAGGGCTGCATGCATTGCCCACCCACGCACAATTCGCTGCACATAGCCACATACAGCCATACAGTGATACAGGTAGACACTAAACACTTCGTAATGAGCTGGCTTATGGCTTTGTCAATACTCGATACCGCTTGAATATCCTGCGTACACAGCTGCCCCCTCTCGCTGACGTAGCTTTGGTGCCTGTGTAAATCGCAATGCAATGCCTATGTTAATTGTGATGACCTTACAGGGGACCGGAATTCGTGTGTACCTGTCTCTGCAAGGGGGAAGGAACATGTGTCATGTGTGTGAGTCCTTTGTTCCATCTCGAGTATTTTGAACGCTGCAAAAATTAACTGATCTACATTTTAGGTGGTGTTTGGTTCAATTATTTTGCTCCGTTACCTAATTACACGGCACTCCTTCGGTTCAAATTTATAAAACATGTTTTGTCTTGATATATAGACTAATAAAATATCAAAATTGACTAGATTACTCTTAATTATTATTTTCAAGCACTATATACAATGCTTATGTGTAGAGAATGGCAAGTAAACTAGCTATAAATGAAATATCATATTAATTTTATATTAAAATATGATATACGTACTATATTTATTATTAAAAAATATGTCCGATAAATTTAAAGGAAAAGTTGGTTCGGCTGGCCCGTAATCACAATTTGGGGTGGGCAATTTTTAACCGAAAAACCGAACCGAACTGAATTAATCGAAAAAATCGGTTTTTTTGGCACTATTCGGTTTACGATTTTCAGTTCGGTTTTGTACTTTTGAAAATTGAACAACCGATTAACCAAATAAATCAGAGGCTCTTCCACTCACTTCAACCTTCAGGCATTCCTATCGAAATATAATCCACCCCTGGCCATTCGGCCATTCCAATGTTCCATTCCCTATCTCCCCCTTCTTCAACCCTACCTCAAATCGCCACTCGTGATTCACGAAGAAGCAACGGTGCCCCTACTCACCAGCTTGCCACCACCTACCACCACCTTCCTATACTCCTCCAAGCCGCGCACAAACCACCGCGGCCCCAGTCACCGTCACCGTCCTCTACTCCTCCGAGCCGCCACCGAGCCATCCTCCCATTCCCCAAGTCACTTTCGAGCCATCCTTCCATCCCCAAGTCACTGGCAACCACGACCACCTCCAATCTCGATCTGCCCGCGGTGGGCGCAGTGGCCTCCGAGGACACGATACTGTGAGGCCGAGCCATGGCAGAAGAGCTGGAGGAGCGCCTGCTCAAGAAGTTGGAGGATGCCTACATGGCGGCGTTGGCCCCCCTCACCGTCCTCGGCTTCGCCGAGGAATCCGCGATATGCGCTGTCCTCCGTGCGGGCCATTCTATGGAAGGCTAGACGACCCCGCCGCCAACATCTTCACCAACGCCCGCGCTTTCCTCTCTGACCCCGACCTCGCCGAAGGGGCCGACGACTTCGCTGACCTCGCCGCCTCGAGCAGTACTCCCTTGCGAGGCTCGTATGCCTCCTCCAGAGCAGCCGCCTCGCCCTCTTCCATGCGAAGGCCTAGAGCTCGCCCTCATGGCCTAACACAACAGAAGAAATAAGAAATTAAGGAAACATTGATTTTTTTTTTTTTTTTGTTACGGACAACTCTGGTACTGGCATTCGTTTGTTTGCCCATTCGCTCATTGCCATTGCAGTATTGCTTTCTTGTATTGATGTCATGACTTGATTAAACATGGTCATCTCTCATGAACCATTGACGCCAAAGAGTTGAATGTTGCCACGAGGTAAGAATTTCATGTTTGAGAACTTTTATGTGTGGGGTTTGGCCCTATAATTCATTGAGGAAATTCCTCCTACTGACGCTCCACCCTGCTTTTGGATAATGCAGCAAATCAACTAGATGATTGCTGATGTAGATAAAGATGGTAGTGGATCGATAGATTATGAAGAGTTTGAGCACATGATGACTGCCAAGATCGGAGAGAGGGATACTAAAGAAAAGAAGAGCGTACAAAAGCATTCCGCATTATTGACCGAGATAAGAATGTAAAAGTCCCCACTCTTTCTTCGTTTTACATATTGTCTAGAATATCAGTGTGGTTGACTATAACTTTATTTGTTTAGTTTGAGCACATGATGCTGCATCTTGAAATTCGGTTTACCAAAAAACCGAATAAACCAAACCAAAATTGTTCAGTTTATTCGGTTCGATTTTTGATTTTGTTCGATTCAGTTCGGTTTGTAGTTCCCAATAATTAAATTTTTTTAAAAAATAAATCGAACCGAAAAAAACCGAATTAACTAAATTCCCACCCCTAATCACAGTACACGATATCAGGTACCAGGTGTCATCAAATGCAGTACGGGCCAGCCATTAGTACACGATCCCCTCGGCTCCTCCGGACCAAAAAAAATCCGACGCATGCCATCCCCTCCTCCGCGTGCGTGAGGTGCGACCAATCCTCCCATTTGACAGGCGATCTCATGGCGGCCGGGATGGCGGCGCCAGCTGGGACAGAACGACGCCGTGCAGCGGAAGGTCAGGATGGCTTCACTAGGGTTAGGGAAGAGGCATGGCTGAGGCGAGGAATTGGAGCTAACCTATGGCAGCGGATGAAGTGCTGACTACTGAGCGCCACAAGCGGCCGCTGAGGTAGGCTCGGGGCAAAGCCATCCGCTTTTGATATAGTATTATCCATCAATTTTTGTTTGAATCCTCCTCTCGATATGTTTTCCTTTTGGTTTGGTTTGGTTTTGTTTGATTTGATTTTTTATCAGCCTTACGAATTGCTTCTCTTTGTGCGATTTGATCTGTTCTTTAGTTTTGGATTACAATTCCACACTTCCATTGTGATTGCTGATCTCAACGAGCAATCTAAGTAACTAAAGAGCAAGCGCAGTGCACGCCGCGCGAACGGAAAACGGAAAAATATTAGAGGCTAAGTTGAGGAAAAAGCATAGAGATCGTAAGGAGCGGAGACTTATTCGTTATATTTTTGGACTTGACCGCTACTCTGAAAAATTAGAAAAGGGCTCGCTTACGATTCGCATTTAACGGGAGCATTTTTCCGTAAACTAACGAAACAGGGATCTATACGCAAACCGAGTAAATTTTTCTTCCCCTCACAAAAAATTGCAAAGGATTTATTAGTAAATTCGTAGGGACATATAAGTAATTTGGAGAAATGGATAGACTTTTTTGCAAAATTGCCGGCTGGACATGTGGATAGGGGTGCTGGCCGGGAATCCTTCCGATTTTGTTTATCTTAGTATTTGAACCAAACACTATGATGTATTCTATAACGTTATCGAAGTTAGTTAGATAAATTCCAATTTGCATTCCATCCCTTTACGATCCCAGCGTATTCTGATAACATTTACACTTCCGTTTAGAGGTGAGCGTTATGTCGTGCTGGGCAGATTCGGTATAGGCTTATCGTGTTTCGTACCTAAATCGTGTCGGGCCGCGACGGTCTATCGTGTCCGTCGTGTCGGTCTGGCTCGTTTTTGGCGAGCTCAGGCACGATCCATTTGCGCTTCGTGCCATGCCGATTCAGGGCCAATCCATTTGCAGTATTGCGATGAGAGGAAAGGAACTAAAGACACACGAGGCTAAAGCAATGAACACAAATATTAAAGAAAAATGAATTAAATTTTATTCATTTTTGAATCTCTCTCCCCTCTCTCGTCCGTATATTTCAATCTCTCAGTTCTCTCTCGCCTATCTCTCTCAACTCACCCATCTCCTGTTGGGGAGAGAGTGAGGAGCGCAGGATGAAATTTTACATTGCTCAAAGCATAAACATAATTGCTTGACTACTACTAAACTGACTATTCTAATCACATAAGAGACAATCACATCAACATGTCCCATCAGCAGAATGTCAAACATAAACATTTGTGAAATAATTACAGGCAAAAATCAAACATATACTATGAATGTGCCCTCTCCCTTCCTCAAATAGTCAATATTTCTAGTTGATATTGCATGATCAATATTTATAACTCAATAATAGCATATCGATATTGAAAGATGTTGCAGGAACTCACCGGGTCAATGTTGATTTATAATTTTTGTGTTGAGTGATTTGCCAAGAAATAATTTGTGATTAGTATGCATTGATAAATATGTATAAAGAAAAAATCAGTGTGCATGCATGTATGTGTTTGTGTGTTGCGTGGAGTTTGCATTGCGTGTGTAGTGTGCACTACTACAGAATCGCGCTTCACAAGCGGTTGAAAACCACCTCTAGAAGCGGTTTTACAACCGCTTCTAAGCAACCGTGAGTGATACCCCGAGGGGTATCACAAGCGGTTCTAGGAACCGCTTGTGGTGGTGCGACACCAAGCGGTAAAATGCGGTAATAATATCGTGGGAATGGGATTCGAACCCACGACCAGCACTCCATCCTCGTAATCCGCCTCATCTATCTAGCCAACCCACCCACGCGTGCTCCCTGATAGAATAGGGCACGCATTCCTTTTATTATTTCTAAAATTGGGTTTCTACAAGCAGTTCGTGACACGAACCCCTTCTAAAGCTTTAGAAGCAGTTGGGGACACGAACCGCTTGTAAAGATCTTTAAAAGGGGTTCGTGTCACGAACCGCTTCTAAAGGTGGGGCTTTAGAAGGAGTTCGTGCCACGAACCGCTTCTAGAGATCCCCTCCGGCCTGTTACCACGAACCGCTTCTGGTGCGAGCATTACAATCGGTTCGCACCAAACCATTTCTAATAGACCAGTTGTGATGTCCGGTTTTGTAGTAGTGGTGCATGCATCTGCGCTGTGCGCGTGCTGTGTGCATGTGTGTTGTGTATGCGGTGTATGCATGCATGTTTGCTAGCGTACTGCATGCGGTTTTGTGTGTGGTGTGTGTGCGTGTTGCAGGTGGGATCGAGCAGCGCGCGCATCGGGTGGCCAGGCGACCAGCGCACGCATCGGGTGGCCAGGCGGACGCACATGCAGGAGCGCAGCGATGCAGGCGCATGGATGCAAGTGGGCCGGGCCAGCAGAACCAGGTTTCGCTATAAAGGACATGCAGCATGACGACTTGACGAGTGGAGCCGGAGGAGAGGGTTTCCAGATCAGAGAGCGCAGGCGGCGGCACGGAACAAAAAAAAGGGAGACGGCGGCTGGATGCAGAACGGCGTTCGAGCAAGCGAAGCCAGCGACCGGCGTTGATTCGTAGCTACAGTGTCACGGGTACAGTACCGCGCTGCTACAGTACCGACGGGAAGATCGATCAGCAAGCGATAAACAGAAGGAAAGAGAGAGGTTAGAGATGATAAGGTGAGGATCTGCGCTTTCATGTAAAGAAACGTCAACATGCAATGAATATTGGTGGTATCAGTATTTGATCTCTCTGTCTTATTGTGATTGATTCTCATGGTTTAGTTTCTTGGTTTAGTACTGTTTCGATTATTTCTTCCGCTGTTTAGTGTTGATTAGCGTATCTAGACACTATTTAGGGGTATTTAGCGCCGACGATCCTTCAGTCACTCATCAACACTACGGGCAAGATCCAATTAGGTCGCTCTATAGGGTTGGACACATTCGAAACAAAAATCGAGGGTGTTGACAACTGGGGTTGCATTAGATACAAAAGTGAGTATATGCTATGTGCGAATAATGGGAGTAAACACAGAGATAGAGGGAGAGCTTTTTCCCTAATTCCCTGGTCTCTGCATAGGCTTGATAGCATTTTTTAATGGAGGTGAGGTGATGGGTCTGTCAGTCTGTCAGTGTGCTTCTAGGCTCGTCAGTCCAGGTGCATGCAGCTCATAGCCTTAGGGATGGCAACGGGAAAAATCCCTGTGGTGAATGCCCTCCCATCCCCGATACCCGACAACTATAATTTTTTCATCTCCGTCCTCGCACACGGGGGCTTAATTCCCCTGTCCCCAATCCCTGACGGGGACTAATCCTCGAAATACTCCATGAAATACCACTTGCTACATGAGTGAATCACTAGAGTAATAGTGCATGCGTGATTGAACTATAAGTGAATCACTAGAGTAATGAGTGAATCAGTAGAGTAATTCATATTTAGCATGTTTATTAATAATGACGTCGGACGGCGCGATCGGACGGACGAGAAGCGGAGGTGATGTGGATGCTCCCAGAGCTTCTGGAACCTCCGGATTGTAATGAAGTAATAATTCCTCCCAACAAGCCAACACACGTTCCACAAAGTTACACCAGAAATCACCAAATCCGAAGCAAGCGCTCCGAGCACGAGTACCTCACCTTACTTGCCGGCACGAGGATGGGCGTGGGGGACGGCGGTGCGGGACATGCGCGGCGTCCCAGGCTGCGGTGCTGTGCACTGTCGTACCTGAGGTGGAGCCTATCTCTCCACAGTGTGTGACGCTCTTTCGGCGCACCACTACTCCCATTGCAGTTTTTGAACCAAACACCTCCGTAGAAAGCGGATGTGTTGGAATACCCACATTGGTTGTGGGGGGGCTTAAGCATGGTTTATAAGGGTGAGGGAGCACCCCCTCATTGAGCTAGCTTTTTGAGGGGAGATGGCCCAAGAGACCTTGGCCCGTTGCTCTGGTTGGGCCTGCGAGTGTAATGCAGCCCAACGCCCTGGGATCCGGACGTGCTAGGTGTGGCGGTCCGGCTGACAAGTGGTATTAGAGCCCAGGTGTGATCCAGGGAGAGCCCAGGGGTGGCCCAGGTAGCCCAGGTGGTTCCTAGATAATCTCGGCCTAATGTGTGAAGGGGAGATTGTTGGAATAGTCCCACGTTGGTTGTGGGGAGGGCTTGAGCATGGTTTATAAGGGTGAGGGAGCACCCCCTCATTGAGCTAGCTTTTTGGGGGGAGATGGCCCAAGAGACCTTGGCCCGCTGCTCTGGTTGGGTCTGCGAGTGTAATGCAGCCCAACGGCCTGGGATCCGGACGCGCTAGGTGTGGCGGTTCGGCTGACAGGATGGAAGACATCGAACTGTTGCATCGAACTGTCGGAGATAGAGGGGCCAAGACCGAACCACATTTTGGGCAAACAGATGGCCTGCAGGGCTGGAGCTCTCTATTCAGCCCACACGACAGTCGTCGAAAGGAGGAAAGCCCATTCGGAGCAGGGTTCAACATTTCGGTTTAGGGTAAAATCTCGTCACTCACTGAAATCCGATTTTTTGCCGAGATCTCGTTATTTCGGACGAAATCCGAACAAAATTCAAAAACCAAAATTTGAATCCGGATTTTTTTAATCGAGATTACCGAGATTTCGGTTCAAAAACCAAAATTTTGGTCCATTTAGCCGAGATCTCGGCCAAATTAAAATGATCTAAAAAGTGTGAAAATTTCGTTAATTTTTTTTGAAATTTTTTATGTATGTTTCGACATATCATTAATATTGCCATGAAATTTGTAGACAATGATCAAGCTTGAGGAATTTATAAAAATTCATATAGTGAAATATATTATAAAATGGTATCCCGAGGCTAGAAAAAAATAGGAATTTTTTTGAAAACAATCATGAAAGAATTTATGTGATATTTCCATCTGTTTGAATGAAATTTACTTAGTTTTTGCACATAAAATACTGTACACAACCAAATTTGACAGCATTTTGCCTGATTTTTGGATTTAAACACTTTAACTAGGCAACATAATAAAATCATTACATAATATGATCACAAATGATAAACATTTAAATTACATTCACAAACATCATGCATTCCATCCATCACAATTCGGAAGTTATAAAATTTTAAATTTTTTTGTGGAAGGTCCTAATGCATTAATAATGTTGTCATAAAATATTTAGAGGATGAGTTTGAACTTTAGCACATAAAAAACAATGAGATTGGCATAAAAAAATAATATACACAAAATTAAGTTCCCTGATAATTAAGAAATGAGTATGATGTGCATGTTCACTTTGAAGACTTTATCTGACAGTTATACAGTAACCTCAGTCAATCATTCTCTAATGAATAATTCATTTCTCCTAAACATGTCCTGCGGTAATCCTTATCCGTCCCAAACAACCTAACACCAGGTGAAGGGGTTGTGATGCAAGGGAGGGAGCTCACCACGCATGATTCAACACAGCAATGGCAAACAAATTCTCACTAGTCTATGTAAACAAAAGTAGAGGCATAATTCCCAGACTTGGTGTAGAGCACACGATGATGGTAGTCATGAAAGTCAGAGCTGTTCACAAGGAAAATTCAGAACAATGTTAAATGTAACTCATCAAATGGAATCCTTCTGTGAATTCTAGTTAGCTTACCCTCCATATAGTGGCAGGAAATTGGATGGGCTCCATGAAAAGTGGTATCCATTTGGTATGCAGAGCCCTGTGCCCCCAATAGAATATAAAATCCTCGAGTACAAAGTAGAAAAGAACTTGAGATATAATGACCATCCTGCATAAACATAGGCAGCAAGTTTAACCATTTCCATTTCCATTTGAATCTTGGTAGTCCCGGTGCTTTCATGTTTACATTCTTAGATGAGAAGGATACTGGTAATACAATAAAGGAGGTGAGCTACTTCAGTTGGAAGAAAGAAGTAACGGAAACTAAGAACTTCCAAGATCCAACTATCCAACTATGGTAAGACAGCAAACTTCACGCAAGAAATATTGCTCGTTGTAATGTTCAAAATAAGAACTTAGCAATTTTAATTTTATGGTGGTAAAAAATCATTAAATTTTCTTGAAATTTTAGTCAGGCATGAAAAACGACTTGAAGAATCCAATCCGATCAAACTCTGGTCAAATCCAGTCAAATTCGGTTAATTTTTTGTCAAATCACCAAGATTTCGGTCTATTTAAATTTTTTCAGGATTTTTTTAATTTTGCCGGGATTATGGAACTCGGGGTCCAAAATTTCGGTGAAATTTCGCGGGATTTCGGCACGAATTTGAACCCTGATCCGTAGACAGCTAAACGCGCGGACGTCAGTTTCGTCGTACCTAGTGCAGCGAAACGCCTCTATTGAACCGTGCGGTGCGGCCTTCGAACCCCCGGTACCCTTCCCTCACCCTCCTCGCTGCTCCCCATTCCCCACCAGACGACGCCAAGTCCTCCCCCTACCCCGCGCCGCTTTGCTCCGGCGACGCCTCTCCGCCGATCTACCCCGCGCCCGGCGACCACCGCACCGCGGGTTCCGATCGTCCGCCTCCCCGTGCGCCGCCGACGCAGCCGACCTCCCCGTCGGCGTCTCCTGGTCCAGCCGCGTCGCGCGGCATCTCGTCGGGCGAATCCTAGCCCCGTGCCCGCCGCGGAACGAGGCGTCTCCGCTTCCTTAGGTGAGCCCCCCTATCCGGCGACGCGAATTCCGTTGTTTCGATGGTTGCTTTGCCTCCGCGGCGTCGTAGATTCGCGCCGCCTTACCCATGGAAACCCTAGATGGGGGCATACGTTGCTTCGAGTTTGGGGCTGGATTTGAGCGATTAGATTGTTGGGCTGTGGTCTGGGGCCCTTAACAGCGGGATGTTGGGGTCAATTGCTGTTTTGTTTGATGCGTGCTTGGTCCCAGTTGGATGGTTGATTGTTCAAGTTCAGCACCTAGTGAAAAATTCTCGGCGAGCTTTGCAAACTTACGACAGTTAATGGCTTTGATTCAGGGATTGAGAGACTGATACTAGGGGATCCTGGAGGTCTGGAGAAAATGAGGGGCTACGAGTATGAGACCAATGTAATATTAGTTTTTACCCCCACTTTATTCTGTGTAGCTTCAACAATCTATGATTTGTAGAAGCAGTAAGAATCATTGTTTACTGGAGATTATATTTATGGTCATAAACATGTAAGCTTAATTCATGGAAAGCAAATAGGAAGATACAGTCATTTCATTTGTGACAATGCTTTTCTTTCTCATGATGATGACAATCATTGTAAAGGGTTATCATCGGGCAATGGAGGATGAGTATGAAGGCGAGTACTACGATCAAGATGAGTATGAGGAGGAAGGCTCGGTTGCTGGGGAGGAGTATGTTGAGGAAGAGGAAGAACCACCAGAGGGGCAGCAGGAGTTCCTAGAAATTAGAGAACGATTAAAGGAGCAGATTAGGCGAAGGGCACAGGGTGCTGGTGCTATAACAGCTGGCCGCTCATCTTCCTCACATGATAGAAAACCTCCAACCAAGTAAGTGTCTTTGATACACCTCTTCTACACTTTCTCGAGCATTTTATTTGATTTTTCTCCAGGAACTTATACAATACAGAAAAATTATGTTTTACAGAGAAGGTAGTCAATCTATGATTCCTTCTGACATGACCTCCTATCAGGGACTTTTTAGATGTAAAAAACCGAACTGAGAAAAAAATCATTTGTTGGTTACATTTTTTGTTTATAATTTGCCTTGGAACTGCGGAAGTTATTTTAGTCAACAGATTGGCAATTATATCCTTTGTTGAAATACTGTTGGCTACTTGAAATTCAATGTTTTACCTTGGTGATTTTAATGTGTTCATGTGGAATCTTTTTTTATTTGCGTCCAGGCAGGCACCAATCTGTAAGATGGATAAGGGGATTTTCTTTTAAATACTGCTATCTCTTTCACTTTATGCAGCTGTTTTGCGTTCTCTACCCTGCATCTCCTCCCTTTTACTGTAGCTGTCGTATTTGCTGAGTTCAGTATGTATGTCATTTCTGTAGTTTTGGCTCCTTCTTTGGGCCATCCAAGCCGGTGATTTCCCAGCGAGTGATTGAAGAAAGAAAATCAATGAAAGAACTACAGAACACAATGTCCAGAGATCGAAGACCTTCTGGTGTATGTAGTATTACATCTTATCCCGATTATCATTGATCCAACATTTAGTAATTGCAGCTAATATATGTGTAGAAGTTCATCCCATCATCTTCAAAAGTGCAAGCTAAAACGAATGGTCTTCACCAGAAAGAGAAGATTGTTAATGAGGTACAAAGGATTTACCTTTAATGGATTGTTTTTATGTTTGCTATTAATCTTGATCCAGTGTGGTCACAAAATAGCAGCTGCAATTTGCAGGCAAAAAGAAAGGCTGAGGCACTTAAGGATAATCGAGACTATTCATTTCTACTCTCAGATGATGCTGACATGTCATCATCTCCAAAGGAAAAGCCTGCGGCTAGGTCTTCCTTCACTCAGAAGTCCGGTGAGTTTGAACTTCCACTGCATGGAACTAGGTCTTCTCTGTTTAGTAGAGAAATGCTGATGGTTGGTTTCTTTATTGAACATCGCGAATTGACACATTCAGCAGTGAAGAACTGGGCACCAGCAAGTCAACCTGCCAGATTATCAAATGGATATGGATTGAAGAACACATCATCTACTCAAAGGCATGCTGAAAGTAAGGTAGATTCCAAGAGAAAGGAGGCTTTTCCAAATAGAGAAAGGGCTGTTTCACTTGACAATAGAAGAATGCATAGTGTTGTTAGAAATGGGCCCAGCCAGGTTACTACAAGCAAAGATGCAAGTCAAAAGTTTCCGAGCAAGGGTCCTATTGCAAACAAACCTTCTATGAAGGATTTAAATGACCAATCTCTGAGGAAGAATAATATAGCTTCAAAGCACCTTTTGTCACAGAATGCGCAACCGCAATCCTCACAAAGTCAGACGATGCAGTCAGCCTCGCATGGCCAGAGACCACATCAATCGGTGCAGAGTCAGAGGCCGCAGCAGTCATCGCAGAGTCGAAAGCTACAGCAGTCGTCGCAGATTCAGAGACCACAGCAGTCGTCGCAGAGTCAGAGGCCACAGCAGTCGTCGCAGAGTCAGAGACCACAGCAATCTTCACAGATTGAGAGATTGCAATCCTCACAAAGCCAAAGACCACAGTCACAAAGCTACAGGCTGCAGTTGTCGCAAGGGCAAAGGCCTCTTTCCTCGCAAGGTCATTATCCTGAGCAAAGAAGAGTTCAGGCAAATGATAGAGTAAAACCGGTAGAAAGGCAGATAAGGCCCCCCTTGAAACCTATGGTAATAGTTCTATAAAATAATCTGTCTGTTTTTTCCTTTTTTGTTGAGCCATGTGCATGCATTTTCATGTGTATGGATGCGATGCCATTTAGTTAGGACTTAGAAATGTTCTTTTTGTCTAAATTCATTCTTCATTGTGTGTGCCTGTAGCCATCTCGACAAATAGCTTCCAATGGAATTCGTGATGTTCATGCAAAGAAAAAGCAACCGACGAAAAGAAGATTTGATGACGAAATTGAAGACGAGGATGATGCCTTGGCAATGATCAGGAGTATGTTCAGGTATTTTTCTTTATCATCGTGCTTAGTCATTGCTGTACAGGCTAGGTTAGTATTTATGAGCGTAAATGTCTACTAGAGTTGGAATAGTTTACTGAACATGGGTCTCGAACTGACTATGCCAAGCATTGTGCCGACTGCAATACCTGTTGAAAATTTTAGCTTGGGTTCGTGATTATGCATCTTGGGTTAGTGACTTTTTGATAATAAGTCCATTCTTATGAAAATTTTATGACATGAGTTAGTTTACATGATGTAGTGATAATACATTACATTTTGAAGAAAACTCCTATAATTCTGTGCTTCCTGTGCAGGTATGATCCTAGTAAATATGCAGGCAGAGATGAGGATGATAGTGACATGGAAGCAGATTTTGCTACTATAGAAAGGGAAGAGAAAAGAAGGTATCTCCTTTCTTTCTTGCTTTTTGCATAATGCACACTTTTCTTCTAGATTTTATTCTATCCTGTCATAAAATTGTAGAAGGTGAAGAAAAATAAAGGTCATTTGGGTAATATGAACAATTTCTGATTATTTCGCAGAAAGGTGTGGTCTGAACCCTCATGTCAGTGAGAAAACTCAGTGGCAATAACAAAATTTACTCCAGATTAGCGGCTTAAACTAATTTTTCCCTTGTTAGTATGGTTAGTTTTAGTGTAACATCTCAAGTATTATTATATGCTCCATATAAAAGATTTTGCAGTGTCTGCACACTTGATAAAGATGCATTCTGGCATTGTGATTTAGGACGCATTTTCAGAAAATGGAACTGCATGACCGATATGCGGTCAATTGGCAAGGCATATTAATAGTTTGCATTATTCGTGTCTTCCCTGTCTTAGCCTTTTTGGTTGTTTCTTTGCTAGTGCGAGAATTGCAAGGCAGGAGGATGAAGAGCAACTTCGCCTGATCGAGGAAGAAGATAGACGTGAGCAGGAGAGGAAGAGGCGAAGGATGGCACATGGCCGTTAGCCGCTGAAAATGCTGAATAGCTGCAATTTGTGTTATTTCTGGATGTTACGGTTGCAAAGGCCCGGAACGCAAGGCGCGGCCGAATGGACCGTGGTGCTTTGCAGACAACAGCGAGCTGCCAAGCTCTGCTCCCGTTTATGTGCCGTGGTATTTCTCTACGGACAAATCAAGAAAAACGGCAGGTGAACAATGCTCACATGTGTGATTGTGACTTTTGCAGAATGTTAGTCGTAGCGCTTCTAGTTCTTTTTGAAGCTGACATCAATTGTGCCGGGCTTCTCCCCGGGGGTGTGCTGATACCAACACCACACCTCGTCACATTGTTGGGTTGTACATGATTTCTCCTCATGTAACTGATTTATTCTGTAAGCCAGTCCTAAAGATGCCAAACCAAGTGGCAAGTGGCATCCCTGTTGAATTGATTTGGATGTAGCTGTGTTGTACTGCTGTAATAAACAATGCATTTCGAATATGTTTTGTGCATCAGGAGAGGAAACCGGAGAGGAGGAAGACTCAGGAGTAAGGAGTGAAAGTTCGTTGCACGCAGGGATGAGGATCTAATAGTTTTACTATATTTGTTTATATATATATATATATATATATATTGATACGGAAACAAATATGGATAATTTGGATGTGAAACAAATACAAATATTGTTGAATATAGATACGGAGTGAATACGAATCAAAATGAATATAATCATGAATATTTATCGCAACATGACAACCCATGAATATTTATCGCAACCTAAAAATCCTTTAAATTGTACATACAAAATGAACAAAAGAACATAATTAGTTTATCTAAACATTCATGAAGAACTTGTAATGACCCAAGATTTGTATTCTTTGTTGAATTATGTTTAAAATAATAAATTCTGTATTTTTGAGTTTTTATGCATTTTTAGCTACATATTTAAAATATTTTCCTATTAAGGACACCAATATTTGAATTTTATAGAAGTTTAAAAAGTTGAGAAAATCTTGAAAATATTTTTTAAAATGATAGGCTTTGTCATCAACTTCCCCCGAAAAAATTCATAATTTTTGGAGCTGGTTTGCTAATTTTAATAATTGAAACTTGATTTCTAGATTAATTAAATTAGAAAATAATTTTAAAATTCAGAAACCTTTTTAGACCAACACAGTAGCCTTTGCCCAACTTGTCCAGCTGAATATTCGAAAAATCCACCCCTGAATATCTAGATAATTCAGATCTGTATCTGTATTTAACAGATAGTGAGCTATCGAATCCGTATTCGTATCCGATAGAAAAAAAAATTCGTATTCATTTTCTATTCGATACTATCCGACAAATATACGAGCCGACAGAATCATATTAAAAAATTATCTAGATCGATCGAAAACTATTCGATCTTTTTTTTATCCCTAGTTCCACGTGCACCAAGTGCCCTCACCCAAACAAATTCGATCCGGCGTCGGTTGAGCTGCACGAGTCGTGAATCGCCAGTTGAAAACCTACAGACATCGAGTTGAGTTCGTACTTGCTCTCCGAGTTCGCCTCGAAGATTGGTGTGCGATCATCCTTGTTCCAATTAGTTTCGTACGCCACATGCTCGATCTTGCCGTGTCCTCCAAATACAAGCGCTAATGCCGGCTATAATAACACAGATGGACAAACAATATCGGCAACAAAACACACACAAATCCATCCAGTTTCGACGACAACTCGAGCTCCAAGGCTGCACGATGCAACTAAGCGAGAGTTCTTGCCAATCTCCTTTTGCTGCCTCGGGACAATTTATTCCATCACGAAAACTTAATAATTGATTGGGCATATGCACGTGCACCTCACTCGGACAAATTCGATCCAGACAAGCGTTGGTTGAGCTGCACGAGCTGAGAATCACCAGTTGAAAACCTACCGACATCTAGTTGGGTTCGCACTTCCTCTCCGAGTTCAGCTACAATGACGGATTTAAAATTTTATTGAACTTGAAATTTTAAATCTGAATTGTGGTCTTAAATTGAATTTCCATTATTTTATGAATTTCTCAGGATTTTTGCCATTTAAAGAGAAGCTTTTAATGGTTAAAATGAAGTATCCTAATTTTAAATTTTAAAATCAAATGAACAAAAAATATGAATAAAATTTATTTAAATCCTAACTAATCCCCATATCATCTCCAAAAATTTTCATGAAATTTTGAATGCATTTGATGCCTCTAGAAAATAAAAAATAGCAATATTTAAAAAGGACACTAGCATTGTCAGATTTTTATAAAATTATAGGTATTTTATTATCATTTGAAAATTTTACAGGATCATTATCATTGTCTCAATATGTTACTAAAAAACTACAAAAAATTTCTATCTTAATTTGTTAGTTTAATTAAATATGAGAATAAATGGCAACCAAAAATCAAAATTTATTTTTTTTTTCCATTTCCTCTCTCCTTTGTTGCCTTGGGCCCACTTGGCAGTCCCTTCTCCCCTCCCCTCTTTCCCTAGCAGATGGCCCCTTCCTCCTCTCCCTGGCCCACCTGCCAACCCTATCTTCCTTTTTCCCTTTTTCCCCTTCACACGAGCACCCTGCCACTGCAGCGTTTCCCTGTGACTTCTCTGCCACAGTAGCCTTGGCCTGCGCCGCAGGAGCTTTGCACCATGTCTCGGCCACCGCCTACCATAGCAGCTCCCGCCTCCATCTAGCCTGCCATGGCAACCATTCTCCCGTCTTTTCTCTGTTGCAGCATCAAAAGTTGCCACTCGTCAACTTGTGCCACCGAGCCATCATGTTCCTCTGCCACGTCGCCTACCTTATGTCTGACTGCACCACTTGAAATTTCAAGCTCCAGTCATTTGATTTTGGTGTTAATAACAAACCTAATTATGAGACTAACCCTTTTGATAATCATAATATTGATTAGTCTCAATTGTTAATTAATGACAATCTTCTTGTGTGACTAACTCTTTTGTTAAGCTTAATTCTTATTAGTCTTATTTGGATGAAAAGATAGAAATATCAAAGCCACATCTCATTGAAAAATGGAAATCCCAAAGGTATGCATCCAATACAATTCTATTATTTCTAAATGCATTTCTTGGATTCAAGAAAAGGGTGAACTCTACCATAGTTTTACTTTAAGTTGTGCATGTTGTTTTCAAGTCCATATATACTTGAATGCACACATCTAAGGGGAGTTCATTCTTTATCTTAAAATTTCAATATTATTGATCCCTTTCTTCTTGCCAAATACGTACATTAAGGATCATTACTTAGAAAGAAATCCTTGAATATATATATATATATATATATATATATATATATATATATATATATATATATATAACATGTGTAGTTGTAGTATACTCATAGAAATATAGGATAAGCTCTAAAGCAATCTTAAATTTAATATATATAACATGTGTAGTTGTAGTATACATATTTTAGGGGGAGTAGTGTTCTCTCCTGGGTCGGATTAAGGACCAAATGTAGTATTGTTCAATCCAAGAAAATCAGTGCAACCACAAGTACTAGTATGGTATGGTCTTTAAACCAATTAAGTTACCAAGTCTAACTTTTCATTTTGGAAGGCTGTAGTAGTACGTGCAATCTTGTGTAGGTTTGCTCGGAGGGGGTGTTCACACTGAGATGTGAGTAAAATATTTACCAATACCACGGTGTACACCTTACTATGAGGAGAATGGGGACTCAACAGGAGTGAACTATTGAGAGTACAGAGAGTATACAAATTTCTTCTGTTGCTGTAGTAAGGGTTTGTCGTCACCGGGCTGGTGCAAGGTTAGGTCTAGGTAATATAAAGGTTCATATCATGGCATGTTGGCCACATGCCAAAGGAAGTGTGAAAATATTGGTAAAAAAAGATGATCATGACTTATGGATAAAGATGTGTGCCTCTGCAGAGTGTAAAACTTTTCCAAGATCCGTTCCCACGATCATGGAAGACTCGATGCACCAACACTAGTTAGAGTTTTGATACTTTCATAAAATGGGTTGATTTGAAAATATTGTTGAAGGGTTCGTTTTAGATGTTATACCAAGAGTTGGTAAGGATTGGTTCGATGCTCACATTCATGGAGTACTGTGAGTTGTTACGTTAATACTATTCATACTTGTTATTTATATACATGTCAATTTGCTCTCACAAAATTTTATTTGCAATCTACTATTCATTATTTACAGTTCAATTTTGCTTTATGCAAAATAAACTTAGTAGCCTTCTCCTTTGACATAGTTTGCATTTAAATATATGTGCGATACACTGTAAGTCTTGCTGAGTACGAAAGTACTCAACCTTGCTATTGTTGACATCCAGTTAATGAAGAGACCGCACTCCCCGATGATGAATACTTTATCATAGGAAACGGGGATTATATCGACAAGCTTTTTTAGGGTTTACACCTTGTCATTTGCTTGTGAAAATCTTTTGGGACTAGGTATATTGTTAAGCTTTTGTATCTTCCGCTGTACTCTATTCGACTTTTTGACCTTATTATATGAAACTTAATTCCATTAATGTAGTTGAGAACTTGAATGTGGATGCAATGATAATGTTGTAAATGTGCGTACTAGTTACTGATCATGGGACTAGTATATAATGCACATGGCCGCTCTTGGCATTCCAAGCCAAAAGGAAGGGTCCCATAGCTCATTACATTGTAATATATTTTTTAATCTATGATCATACTGTTTATAAAAACTAAAAATAAAAATCACATTTCTAAGTCTATTTAAAGTCAATAACAATGAATTTTTTTGAAGTAATTAGCTAATTAATACTAACACTTTGTTTGGTCATAACACAATTATAAGTTTTTTTAGAGTAAAACTATTACAACATCAAGTGACAACACAATGGTGCATTTTGTTCTTAAATAGATATTAACTCTAAACCTATTCTCTATTCTTATTTTATATGTGCTAACATATTAAATAGTATTTTTTTTACACACATAGAAAATGAATTAGTACAAATTTTTTATTTTTTATATATGTTGTCTTTATTAATAATTTACCCCTCTATGAGAATAACAATTAACATTTATACTTTATCGAGCATATTACTTAAAAAAATGTAATTATTTGCAAACCAAAATCAATTCTCGCACATGATGTATATTTTTTATTCAAAGGACTACATAAATTCTTATGACCACTAGATTCATGACAATTGGTACCATCAAATTCCTTCAAATAAAATATCTAAAGTATCTAGAAATTTCTAGGGAACTATCTTGATTTTTGAAAGATTTTCAAATATTTTAATTGAACTCTTTTTAGAAAATCTCTGGCGGTTTTGATAAATTAGTTGAGTGCATGTGCTCGATAAAGTAAGCTAGTATTGCGTTTTCGTAATGACATTTTTTAATTGCGTATTAACTAAATAAATACTCTTTTTAGTCTCAAATACATATCGTTTTAGGGTATCTATAGTTAAACTTTTAAAACTTTAACTGTAAACATATTTTTAAATATTTATATTAAATACATAAAAATTGTATGTATAAATTTATCTTGAAATATAATTTCAATTGTACCCATGCCCACGTTAGGTCCGCCCATGGTGCGATCGATCCGTACGTGTCCCAATCGGTTTCGGACGACAGCCGTGCCCCCCTCCAAATACAAGCGTCGCCGTGTCCTCCTCCAAATGCAAGCGCTAGTCGGCTATAATAACACACAAATCTATCCGGTTGTCTCCTCGGCTGCGCGACGCATCGAAGCCTCCTCCTGCGGCGTCGAGAACGTCGTTACGAACTCGCCGACATGGCAGAGGGGGAGGAGGAGAAGAAGAAGAGCGAGTTCCCGCCTGGGTTCCGGTTCCATCCGACGGACGAGGAGCTCGTCAAATACTACCTCCTCCCCAGGCTGCAGGGCAGGCCGTACGTGGCCAATGACAGGATCATCGAGGCAAACGTGTACGAGTTCCACCCGGACAAGCTCATCGATGGTGCGCGCGCGTTCCTGTCCAGCATGCATGGCCTCTGTTTTTTCTCCGTTTTCCTTGTACTCTTGTGCCGGTTAATTTCTTCAGATATCAGATGTTTTATTATGAGTAGTACATTCTAGCTAGTTATATTAGTCTCTCTTTTTTTAACTTGCATGGTGATCACACCATGGGTATCCATCGATCGCAGATATTTACAAGGATAGGGGCGAGAACGACTGGTACTTCCTGTCGCGGAGGGCTCGCAAGTACCAGAACGGCGACAGGCCGTCGCGGAACACGGACGACGGCCTCGGGCGGTGGAAAGCATCGACAGGCAAAAAGGAAGCGGAGGGGACGGTCTGCAACGGCAAGATCAAGTTCTGCGGGAGCGTCCTCGCCTACTTCGAGGGCCCCATCAAAACCGAGAAGAAGACCAAGTGGCTGATGCAGGAGCTCACCATCCCGCAGTACGAGAACAAGCTCGACAAGAGCGGCGGCGGCTCGTCCAGGAACAGCAAGACGGTCAGTTTTGGAAACGACTCTGTACTCATGCATGCACATACATTGCTGTTTCCAAGTGTTTTTTTTTTCGCTTAAATTTTTGTGCTGGACCAAACCTGAACTTGAGAGTGGCTGCATGCAGTTGGATGAGAATGTCATGTGCAGGATTTACGTGACGCCGAGGCACAAAGGCAAAAACAATGACGATGAGGAAAACAGCAGCTCCGCGTGCCAAGAAGCGTGCTCCTCGTCGCAGCCCGGACCGTTGGAGAACGACAATGGGACGCCGAGGCCGAAGCTGTCGGAGAAAGATGCAGGCAAGAGGCCCGTGGCGGAGCAACCGCGCAGGCTCGCCACCGCAAAGAAGCGGGCTTGCCAGCCCACCATGACCCTGCGGCTACCGGGACCGATGTGCGGAGGCGGCGGCGGCATGCAAGCGCCGGTCCGAACGCCAGGGCACTACTGTGCAACCGGGCAACCGATGGGCTGTAACGGCCACGCACTAATGCCGCGGCCGCCGATCCCGTGCAACGGCCAGGCGCCAACGCACCGGCCACCGGTGACGGCATACAGCGGCCAGGCGGCAGTGCAGCGGCACCTGGTCGGATGCAACGGCCAGGCGCTTGTGCAGCGGCCACCGATATTGAGGCTATTTCCGCCGTACCTGGCCGCAGCTTCCCCCAACTCTTTTGGTCAGACAATGACGATGCGGCCTTCGAACCTGGCCGGCCAACCGGTCAGTACGCCGTCCTTCCAGCGACCTCCACAGCAACAGAAGCAGCCGGAGACGGACGACATGCGCAAGAGGCGAGTGTATCAACAGCACTTGGAAGAATTATACCGGGCTCGTGGCGCGGTGCAAGCACCTGGCAATGCGGCTTACGCAGCGCAGCAACGGCGGCAGACGGCGTTCACGCAGCAGCAGCCATACTTCGGCGCCTGCATGAACCATCATGTGGGGAGCATGGCCTCTCAGTTTCCGCCTTACAACTGTTACCCCTACGAAGGTGGCCAGCAGTACCAATGCAGCTCAGTGGTTCCGGCGGCGAGTGATTCTGGCGGGGCAACGGCGCCGTCGGCCGCGGTGCCGGAGGCGTCGGTGTCTGAGGCCGCAAACGATGGGAATGGCACAGGGGACAGCAACAACGATGGCAAGAAGAATTTTATGGAGTTGCCGTCGGCTGTGAAGATGTCACCGGATGGGAGCGCGTCGGCAGACGTCCATGGCACCCGACATAATTCGCCACATTAATCGGTGCTACGAAGTTTGTCGTCGAGATGGGAGAAACGTCTTACGAGTTACGTCAAGTTTGCGCGCGCATAGTTACGTCATTGTGCTTTTCTATTAGTTTAGAAATATTGTGTTGTTTGAACCGCTTTTGTTCAGGCATTATGTTATTTATGCACTCATCTTTTTCTTTTTAGATTAATTAGTTCTTTATTCTATGACATTTGCGTACGTGCGTATTCGTAATAGGCAAAGATTGTACAACATACAGCACCACAAGTCTAGAGCTCACACCTCATAAACCACATAAGCACAGGCACCAACACAAAGAACCGTCACTTGACATGGATGACATGGACAGCAAAATAGAGGGAGCTTAGTAGCTGACAATTGGCCTCATATGCCCGTGCTCTCCTTAGCACATGCTCCAAATATCTAGGTGCAGATGTGAGTGCTTGCAACTGAATTTTTGGAACATCACATAGCCACTTCTCACCTAAACTTTAAAGAACAACTAGCACACAATATACCACCAAGATATCACTCTGACGGTATAGCCTCCACTACTACAGCAGCCCAGCCCTCCCTCTTCACCACCACCACAGCTTTGCCTCTCCTTAATCTCTCTCTCTCTCTCTCTCTCTCCACCGCTTCCTGGCCTTCCCTGCCTTCTTCTCCAGCTGGTTGCAGCTCTACACCCCTCATCCACCTCACCTCGCCCCTTCTCCCCCATCGGTGGCTACTGACGATTTCACACGACTCGATGTGCCACTATCCCCCCTTCCATGTCGCCTCGCCCCGCCCAACCTAATATTCAGTGCATTGTCGCCTCAGGGTTCCTTTGCTGCTGAGAATGTGCCACTATCCCAGACCACCGTCTCCCCAGCCTCCCTCTAATCTGGGGGACACGATTAATCCGTTGGCAATGGCGGCACTCTTGTCAGATGTTGTAAGAGAATTTGGAGGAAGAGGAGGAGAAAGAGGGTTATGCAAGAGTAAAATTAATGGTGACTGTCCCGTAGTTTTGGACACGAAAAATACATAGTTTGTTAGATTTTCTCTATCCGGATTCCGGATGGATCACTATGGGACTAGGCCTCAAGCATAAAAAGCCCACACGTTCTCTTGCACGACATGTAGGCTCCACGGACGGGAAATGACGACGCTCCGCGTGACCACCAAAATCGAAAGAGTTGTTGGTCTACACACTCGCCTAAACCGTGGGCCAAGGCCAGCGCGGGCCCGTCGCTTATCTAGCATCTGATAACTTGTTTTTTTTAAAAAAAAATCTAGTCGGACTTAGAAATTTAGTCTTCTTCTTCACTAGAGAACGTGACAGATGATACATCATCTATCATACTCGAAGAGCGTGAAAGACGACCGGTGCCACAGCAAGGTTACCGAGTGCGGTAGCACGCAGGGAGAGCGGTAGGGGCTCGATGCCATGCTCGGATAGCGCTGAAGCTATCCTGCCGCGGTGGCCCACGCCGCTCCTACGGTGGGTTGAGCTCCGCCGGCTTCTGTGCTTCCTGAGCACGGTAGAAACACATGTTGCCTGTCGCGTTTTTCGCTATGGTGGAGAAGACGAAATTTGCAAATCTACGCACAGGAGAGCTAGATTTGTAAAAAAAAACAAGGTGCTGGGGGCTAGATAAATAATGGCTTCGCCGTGCACCGGTGCTGATTGCTCATTTGCTCAGGGAACCTACCAATTAATCTGCCCGTCTTGCCGACGTTCTCAACGTTGCCGGCGCTACCCGGCAAACTAGAATCTCTACTATATAAAGTGAGAGTTTCTTCCCACGTCATTTCATCAAAATTACCAGTTCTGCCATTCTTTAATTACCCACCTCTTTAATTAACCACTTCAGGCGTGGATGGAAGACAGTACACACAGTTCTGCCATTCTTTAATTAACCTCTTTAATTGTAGAATGTAGACTATTAAGGTATTATTTGCACAACATATTTTTTTCTTGTTTCATATTATCGTAATAGTAGGACAGCCGTTCAAAATATAGATACCGTTGTAACACCTTACTAGTACGCATAATATAGCGCAAGTGAGTAGTGACTTGGTCTGCTTATAAACAATAGGGGCATGCATAGGGCCAAGTGTTCGTAGTTAAGTCGTACACTGGTGCTTGCGTGTCTTAAAAAAAGAGAGATGATTTGCCGTTTGCGCACAACGAAGTTCGTTTTGTATGTGTCCATAAAAGATTGACAATTTAAAATAGGACTGTCGTATGGCAATATACAATTAACGTGTTCTTTTGTTAGAGCAAAAGTAGCAATTGTGACTGTTCTATTAATTGCTTGATGGTGGGACTTGATTAGCAAAATTATAATAAAACAACATGAGGGCCCAACCGGGTTCGAACCGGTGACCTCTTGATCTGCAGTCAAATGCTCTACCACTGAGCTATGGACCCTTACATGAGTATTTTGACGATATAAAATCTATTCAACATTATTTCTGGAGGTCTCCAGACATCACAGGCAAAACAACAGTGCAGTGCAGAGATTCAACGGCCAGTCACCCACTGCAGGCAAGCCATCCCCTCTTGGCCTGTGCTCATCTCATCGAGTACATGTCGATTAATTCTCAATCCAACAAGTAACGATACCTAGTTGATCAGGACGTGCCGTTCGACAGCGAGGAAGAAAATATATACGAATGGTGTCTTTTTACCTCTTAGTATCAGGTTAATATAAATTTTGATAACCTCCAAGAAAAAGAAAAAAGGTTTTATACGAATAGGCAGAAAGTTAATTAGCAGCATGTATGTATACATGATCAGTATATGCCGGCCCGTTGGGATCTTCGCTAGCTGTGGGAAAGAACAAAGCACGGTGAGAGATCAGTTTTTGTAATCTGGCGCGGACGGCGGTGACATTTTCCGTGCCTTAGCAGAAGCAGCAGGCGGCCGGCCGGCCGACCGACGAAGAGGTCCGACAACTCCAAGAGAAATGCTCGTCTGGGAGGAGTACCCAGTGGCCGGCATGACATCACGAGACCAAGTAAACAGGGTGATGCATGCATGTAAAAGTATTCGGCTTTTGTAAGCACTTATTTTCTCGGAAGGTCCAATGCTGCAAGGTCCGAACTCCTACTTGCCTGCCCTTAGCGACTAATTGGCCACTTCTTTGTTTATACCCTTGGAATAATCTCGTGCGTATATGCGCAGTAAAATAAAGTCTATCTTGACTCTTGAGTAGCACGTCATTACATTGGACATTGGTGCTGTCAACCACATACTCCAGACAGTCTCGATTGATGCAGATTAACAATAAGCCATTGGAAGCAACTAATATATCGTTGCAACAGTATAGCAATAAGTTTCATACATTTTAAGTAAGTTTTAAGAGGATGTTCGAAAAGTTTTATGTTTCAGTGAGTTTCACGTTTTTCTAGAAGTGTCTAAAAGATTCTAAAATCAACGTTTCAAATGTTTTAGTTTTTGGAACTCAAGTTTTACCAAATTTTAACGGATGAGTTTCAACAAGTTTCAGTAAATTTTAACTAAAAGTTTTAAGAAATTTGAGTAAGTTTCAACTAATTTAATTCGGTGAGCTCACATGCCTACAAATGTACTACCACGCTACCAAGCGCTACCTTGACACCATCTGCTACCAACGCGCTCTCTTCTCTAGCTCTGGGGTCGATTATCGCCACCACTATAGAACTGACTGACAATGCTCGCCGCTGAATCCATCTTCGAGCTCCGCGCTAAGCCTTCATATCTCTCTTCCCCAGGTCATGCCTAAGCTCCGTGCCGCGTCACTACCGAATCCATGAGTCCTGAGCTCGCACCATTGCCTCCCATCGCCAGAGCCAAAGACGAAGGTAAAGCACCGTCACCATCTGCACCAGATCTAGAACTAGAGTTGAAGGAGGAGTGAGAGGGTGGTGCTGGAGTTGAAGAAGGAGGCAAAGGGGCATTGTGCTCATGTGAACCAGTGGCCACTCTACCGCGTGAGCCTACAGCTGCTCCGTCATGCTGTTCTCTCCAGAGTTGAAGGGGAAGGTGGTGGGGCCAGACGCACTCGCCAGGCACTATGGAAGACGTGGCGGCAATGGATCTTTCGGACCTCATCACCCTCAACGTCTGCAATGTCCGATTTGTCGGCCCCCAACCACTCACGGTTGTACAACGTTAAGGCGAGGCAGATCGTAGCACTCGAGCGGCAATAACTCCTTGTCGTACTAGAAGCCATCCGACGAGATGATGGAGGAGGAGGATAACGCCGTTCCTGCTCAGTGCTGCATCACTTGCACCCTTGGAGAGAGAGAGAGAGAGAGAGAGAGAGGGGGGAGAGAGTCAATAGTATAAATCCAAAAAAATTTCTACCTCCTTTATTTTTCTTATATTTTTCTGATGAGGAAAAATACAAAATTATGTCAGTTATTTGAAGTTATTCTAATCTTGTGCACACACAAAATTACAATTATTGAACTACTAGTACAATTTGGATTTATTTTATCGACAAAAGATTGTGTGTGGGGTGGTGAAAGAAGAAATCTAACAATGATTTGCTGTACCTTTCGTTTAGCTTTTCCGTGAGCCATTTGGTATCGTAAAGGGGATATGATATATCGACTCTTGTAAAAACTGATCAATTTCCTTGATGAAAATTGGGGGGGCTTTCTTTCGAAATAACCGTGAAGGTAATATGAATGTAGTATAGTGTCCCTCGAACTGGATGGACATGGGCATGACACGGAAGAGACTAAACACAATGGACGTAATAAAAAGAACTGATCTGTATAGTATAATTAAGCATGTGAGAATGTAGCAACGTTGTCCTACACTCCTCCTGAACTGAAATTAAATACCGTATGCAGCCCTGCTGTGCTAATTTGAAAGATTCGCCGGGGGGATTAAGGAATTTCCTGTACCGTACGAAAGGGATATAGAGCAGCCATAGATGATATTCTTAGTGCGTCGTCATTGGCTACGTACGCAGGGGCGGAGCTAGCCCAGAAAAGTCTCGGGCTAGACCAGTTGATCTTAGATTAAATATCTATTTTTAATGATTTTTTTAATAATTTTTCGTAGAATTCTAGTGGGCTTTCGGTACCAGGCTTCGGGCTACAGCCTACTCTGTTCGGGGCTGGATCCGTCCCTACGTACCGCGCGCGTAATACTGGTCGGTCTCCGTTTTGGGCATTCGGCGCGCGGCCGTGCTACGAGAGAGATCGGCCGGTCGTCACCGATGACGAAGGCGGCACGCCCCTGCCTGAGAGTGATTCCACCAGCGTCGTTGCCTACGAGCTTCCGAGGAAAACGACGTGCATCCAGGACAAATCCCGGTAACGCTGAGGCAGTCCTGTGTCGCCTTGCCCTAGCTTGCTTGGTTGTTCACGTTACTGCATGCATCAGCCAACTCACGCCGCCGAGGATCGGGCATTTCGTATTACAACGAGGGTTAAATAATCCATATATAATAAATAGTTGAGAGGTGTTTTCTAATCTTTTTCTTTTTCAAAATTGCACAAATATTAAAGCATGAATAAAGAGTAGATGATGATTATTTACCCCTTCGTTTGTTTTAAAATTTATATAATTTATATTAGGAGGGAAAGCATAGAAGCACTGCTTTAAATAGTTAATTTGTTGCCTATAGTAGCTATGGAATCATGATTTAGTCAAATAGTCTCCACATACATCATCCGAGAGAGAGACTATATATAGTCAGATTATGTTGGGTATCGACGCTCCCCGATTAGAGATGTCTGCTAATCTGCGAATAGATACAACCCAAACCTCCAACCGGGGAGCAGGTCTTTTGTAACTGACTATGTGCGGTAGATAAATAAGTCATACATCCTCATTTCATTGACATAACCAAGCGCTTAGATGTGGGCAGTACTAGCAGCCGGACGTCTGATTTTTTTTCAATTTTTCGGACGCCTGCGCAATATTTTTTGTAACGTCTGCAACATTTTATTCAACATTTGAAACATTTTTTTTCGCTTTTGAAATATTTACTGTTTATCGAAGAAAAATGTTGCATGCGTAGAAAAAAATGTTGCGGGAAAAAACAAACGTCCGAACCATAGCATTACCGTTATTTTTATCTAGAGACAGAACTAGAAATTTTTCGTTAGGGGTATATATTTCATACGTACAACTCTTTAGCCTTTTACAATTTTTTTGTAACATCGTAAATCCAACATATATATTTAAAATTTGCTAAAAGCACAATATAAATAGTTATAAGATCTTAAAAACCCTAAAAAACCAAAATCGAATCTAATTCAATAATTTTTTTTGGCATATTAAAATTGTATAGCTTTTCAAAATTTTAGAGATGCTGAGGCATGCATACTCGACACCCTGGTACTGCCCATGTTTTTATCATCTGTCTCATACAGTAACCATTCTACAAGACTACAACTGATATAGAGCATATTTTGCTGAGAACTGCTTCTTATGTACCAACTGCCACTCTTTTGAGGTTCACATTACCGTTATATACACGAAATTCGCTACTATGTTGGCATCGAAAATCGTCGAATTTCTAGCGAAAATCGCTAAAAATTGCATAAATTCAAAATTCAATTAAAAAAAATAAAAAATCGTCGATTTTCGTGGAAAATCGACAGTCTTGTTGAACTTTTTTGCGGTCGATTTTTTGGAGCGATTTTTGACTAAAATTGAGCGACTTCCACTGATTTTCAATCGGTTTGTGACACATAAATTTTTCAAATTTTCAAAAAAAAAATTCAAATTGGATCGGTTTATCGACCGGTTTTTGAAATCGAACCGCGTCGATATGGACGATAATCACGTGATTTTCATCGATTTTGGGAACCCTGTCTCTGATGCATGAGTATTGCCAACACACACACACACACATATAGAAAAATAGTTCCATACCACTGAGAGTAACGTACTCTCACCTTCAATATACCCCTTAAATGATGTTGTTATCTTCTTTATCTTTTCAAATATACTCTAATATTGATTATAAGATGAGTTCTATGAAAAATTTCATCAAAGTCCACTCTTTATAGCATAATTTTTTTATATACTCCTTTTACATACTAGAGAAAGGTATATAGCAAAAAATAAATGGCTCAATAAAATTTTTCCAACAATGTCACATTGGAGTATCTTAGAATAGTATGTTGAAAGTGATAAAGGAGTATAACAGATTCGTTTATACTCCCAGGAGTACGAAAAATGCTTCTATATATACTCCTTTATCACTTTCAGTATACTCCAATAATAATTATAATATACTACAATGTGACATTGTTGAAAAAAAATCATCGGAATCCTTTATTTTTTGCTATATACCATTTTCCGTATGTCGAAAGGGTATATAAACAAATTATGCTATAAAAGGTCGATTTTCATAAAAATTTTTGTAGAACTCACTTTGGAGTATTTTATAATTAGTATTAGAGCATACTCAAAAAAATAAAGAAGTATAACAACATCATTTAAATAGTATATTAAGAGTGGAAGTACATTCTCCCAGGAGTATGGAACCATTTTCTCTCTCACGCGCGCGCGCATATATATATATATATATATATATAAAGAGAGAGAGAGAGAGAGAGAGGATGGCTAGAATACTATCGATAGCAAAGTGAACTTGTACTACCCACGTTCTAAGCCGTTCGATCGCACAACGTATGGTCCAGATGAATCAAGGTGGAAGGCCACTTAAACCAATTTACACAAAACCCCCACATTGATTCTTCTTTCGCGAATACATCCTTCCACGAATGATGTTGTCCACGTGTTTGCAGTGTGAATACTATTTTTGATTGACTATTATATACCACAAATGATGTTGTTATACTTCTTTATTTTTTTTGAGTATGCTCTAATACTAATTATAAAATACTCCAAAGTGAGTTCTACAAAAAAAATTATGAAAATCGACCTTTTATAGCATAATTTGTTTATATACCCTTTCGACATACGGAAAATGGTATATAGCAAAAAATAAAGGATTCCGATGATTTTTTTTCAACAATGTCACATTGTAGTATATTATAATTATTATTGGAGTATACTGAAAGTGATAAAGGAGTATATATAGAAGCATTTTTCGTACTCCTGGGAGTACATACTCCCACATCTAATATACCACTTAAACGAATCTGTTATACTCCTTTATCACTTTAAACATACTCCAATGTGACATTGTTGAAAAAAATTTATCGGAGCCATTTATTTTTTGCTATATACCTTTCTCTAGTATGTAAAAGGAGTATATAAAAAAATTATGCTATAAAGAGTGGACTTTAATGAAATTTTTCATAGAACTCACTTTTGAGTATCTTATAATCAATATTAGAGTATATTTGAAAAGATAAAGATGTATAACAACATTATTTAAGGGGTATATTGAAGATGAGAGTACGTTACTCCCAGTGGTATGGAACTATTTTTCTATATATATATATATATATATATAAGTGTGTGTGTTGGCAATACTCATGCATCAGAGACAGGGTTCCCAAAATCGACGAAAATCACGCGATTATCGCCCATATCGACGCGGTCCGATTTCAAAAACCGGTCGATAAACCGATCCAATTAAAAAAAATGAAAAATTTGAAAAATTTATGTGTCACAAACCGATCGAAAATCGGTGGAAATCACTCCAAAAAATCGACAGCAAAAAAGTTCAACAAGCCTGTCGATTTTCCACGAAAATTGACGATTTTTTTTTTCAAAAAAATTTGAATTTTGAATTTATGCAATTTTTAGCGATTTTCGCTAGAAATTCGACGATTTTCGGTGCCAACACAGTAGCGAATTCCGTGTATATTCCAAGAGGAGCATTAAATATGGCCCTAATTTGAATTATAGGGCTTTTGAGGAAATAATTAACTCCAGTAAGGACCCTAAATTGTTAAAATTTAGCAAATTGTTTTAAAGCCCCTAGGAGAGTAGCTATATTTAGCAACTTTGTGATTGAACCCTATCTTCGTTAGGTTTTAGGGCCTAATTGTTGGAGTGAATATTTCGTTGGAGCCCTAAATCTAATTAGTTTGGGTCCTAAATTAAAGTTTAAGGCTTATTTTTAGCGCTCTCTCTTGGAGATACTCTTAATGCTATGTAAGGAGGTATTAGAAGACTGGAGCAGATTGCAAGAAATTGCTCAATAGTAGTCTTACAAACCTAATATTGTACATCCCCTTGTACATGAATACAGTAACGGAGTAGCTGGGTTGTTATTCTATCTAGAATATTCTCTAAATCTGTCTAAAATCTCTCTCTTCGGCATGATCGATCTCGATTTTTTTTTAAATAATACTTTTTTAGAAAAGAATTGCGGTTTTAATACTCGAAAAATCAAAATTGCAAAATTAATATGTAATCGCCAGACCGTACGGCGAATACCCTATTTTCGCCATACCCTACGGCGAATACCCTATTTTCGTCGAACCGTGTGGCGACGATACACTAAATCCGCAGTTAATCTGTTACACGGGAATCAAGGCTACTTTCGCTGTACGGTATGGTGAAGACCCTATTTTCGCCATACGGTTTGGCGAAAATAGGGTATGTTCGCCGTATGGTACGGCGAAAATACTATTTTCGCCATATGGTAAGACGAAAATAGCCTTAACCAAACAGTCGACGGTTAATCGGCTTTAATCGGGTAATTAGGGTATTTTCGCCATATCATATGGCGAAAATAGGGTATTCGCCGTACGGTCTGGCGATTACATATTAATTTTGCAATTTTAATTTTTCGAGTATTAAAACCGCAATTCTTTTTAAAAAAAGTATTATTTTAAAAAAAATCGATTGATCTCGTATTTACTTCATAAGATCGACTGTGATTCGTCGACAGATTAGGGCCTGTTTGGCAACATGGTTTTTTCATAGTTTCGAGACAAAACCATGGTTTCAGAGAAAAACTCTGTTTTAGAAACCAAGAGGTGTTTGGTAGCCCTTCAAAAAACTATGTTTTAAAAACCATGGTTTTTTCTCTGTTTTGGAAACTTTGGTCTTGGGCAAATTTTCCTGAGCAATGGGGCCAAAACAACTCAAAAACTTTAAAAATGTCAACCAAAAACTTTGTAGCCAAACAGATAGGAGTTCCAAGAAAAATCATGGTTTCAATGGGGTTTGGTAAAACCATGTTTTTTATACCAAGACAATTCCTAAACCATGGTTTTGCAAAACTATGGTTTTACAAAACCTTGTTGCCAAATAGGCCCTTAGTTTGGACATATTTTATCACCTCTGATCCTGTACGATATCATCACCATTAATGGGAATTGGACTCACGAGTTGGTTTTAATTGGATAAAGCTCCACGACTATACTTTTGTTGCTGGAGGTTTGTACTGTGTACTATATCTCTACTATATAAAGTGAGAGTTTCTTCCCACGTCACATTAATTGCCCTGCTTAATTGCCCTACTTAATTGCCCTGCTTAATTGCCCTACGCAAGAAACGAAGCGTTGCTTTAATTAGCCAGCTTTTGCAAGAAATGAAGCGTTAAAGATAGATGTTTGATCTTATGAAATAGTATTTTTTTTATTTTTTAATCTTTATTTTTCGTTATCAATTTTGTTTTTCGTAGCAACGCACAGGCATATAACTAGTATATATAGCCTGTCGGTCTATGTTTGATGCCACTGGAATCTGGAAGTAGGCACACAAAAGCAGTCACAAACACCCGACCAATGGCAGTTGACTCGATGGATTCGGTGGCCGTTGTTGCGGTGCCCTTCCCCGCGCAGGGCCACCTGAACCAGCTCCTGCACCTCTCTCTGCTGCTCGCGTCGCGGGGGCTCCCCGTGCACTACGCGGCGCCCGCGACGCACGTCCGCCAGGCGCGGTCGCGCGTGCACGGCTGGCATCCGCGTGCCCTCGGCTCCATCCAGTTCCACGACCTCGACGTCTCCACCTACGAGTCCCCGGCCCCCGACCCGAACGGCCCCTGCCCCTTCCCGTCCCACCTGATGCCCATGTTCGAGACCTTCACTGCCGCCGCGCGCGCCCCTCTCGCCAGCCTTCTTCAGAGGCTCGCGGCCACCCACCGCCGCGTGGTTGTCGTGTACGACCGGCTGAATTCTTTCGCCGCGGCCGAGGCGGCGCGGCTGCGCAACGGCGAGGCGTTCGGGCTGCAGTGCGTGGCCATCTCGTACAACATCGGGTGGTTGGACCCCGGGCACAAGATCCTGGTCGACCACGGCCTCCAGTTCCTCCCCGTCGACGCCTGCATGTCGAAGGAGTTCGTGGAGTATGTCTTCCGGACAGAGCAGGACGGGCAGGGCGCGGCCGTCGCCGGCGTGGTCATGAACACGTGCCGCGCGCTCGAGGGCGAGTTCATCGACGAGATTGCCGTGCACCCGGAGTTCAAAGAGCAGAAGCTGTTTGCAGTTGGCCCATTGAACCCACTGCTCGACGCGAGCGCCCGTACGCCGGGGCAGACGCGGCACGAGTGCATGGACTGGCTCGACAAGCAGCCGCCTGCGTCGGTGCTCTACGTATCCTTCGGCACGACGTCGTCTCTCCAGGCGGAGCAGGTTGCTGAGCTTGCCGCGGCACTGAAGGGTAGCAAGCAGAGGTTCATCTGGGTGCTGCGCGACGCCGACCGCGCCGACATATTCGCGGAGTCCGGCGAGAGCCGCCACGCGAAGCTGATGTCGGAGTTCACTAAAGAAACTGAGGGGATGGGTGTGGTGATCACCGGGTGGGCGCCGCAGCTGGAGATCTTGGCGCACGGAGCCACGGCGGCGTTCATGAGCCACTGCGGCTGGAACTCAACCATGGAGAGTCTGAGCCACGGCAAGCCTATACTAGCCTGGCCCATGCACTCCGACCAGCCCTGGGACGCGGAGCTTGTCTGCAAGTACCTCAAGGCGGGCCTTCTCGTCAGGCCATGGGAGAAGCACAACGAGGTGATACAGGCAGAGGCCATCCAAGAGGTCATCGAGGAGGTGATGCTCTCGGACACAGGGACGGCAGTGCGGCAGCGGGCAATGGAGCTCGGAGAGGCCGTCCGCGCCTCCGTGGCAGACGGCGGGTCCTCGCGCAAAGGCCTAGATGACTTCATTGGTTATATCACAAGGTGATCGACAACTGTCGTGTGGGATAATCTTCCAATGCTTCGAGCAGTTTGATTTGAAGAATTCGAATTTGTCGTTAGAAAAAGAATTCCATTTTTAATTATTAACGTATAAGGGCCTGTTTGGCAGAGCTCCAGCTCCATTTTTTCAGCTCTGCTCCACAACTCCACTGTAGAGCAGCTCCACTGCAGAACTAGGTATTACCCCAGTGGCAAAGGTGTGTAATTTCTTTCCAACTCCACGTCTGCTCTGAAAAAACCCATTCGTGGAGCACCTTTTCTCTTGCTCCAAAAAAATGTACTAAAACTCTGCCTGCTCCACAGAGTTGCCTGCTCCGTGGTTTTCTGGAGTTGGGGTGTTTGGCAGGGCTCCACCCAGATCCGAGGTGGAGTTGGGAGCTGGAGCTCTGCCAAACAGGCCCTAAATGTTGTATCAGATATACAGGAGCATCCGGGCACTTCATAACATGTACGGCTGGATTATTATTGTGGTTTATCCGTTGATCAATATATGTTACTTTTGAGCGATACTTTTATACTTTTCCTCCCAATACAAATTGCATAAATCTTGAAGTAAGTGAAGAGGTAAATAATCACCATCTATCTTTCACATGCTTTAATATTTATACAATTTTTTTTAAAAAAAAACATAGAAGTAACTTTTTAATTTCTAAAGTAATAGTACATGTTACTATGTTCGGCAATTGTATGAAGTCATGTTTTCAACTACTGGCCCACATTCAACCAGTAAGTGGCTCTAGTCTCAGAGTTTGATGCCACCTCATTCATCCCCTCACAATACATGGCATCAGCTGCCATCATGTAATGACTGGTGACTCTCCTAGCTGAGGGTCCCAATGTCTCACCAGCATTATGTGGAGAAGGTACTGGAGGTGGTGGAGGATGTGGAACTCCGTGTGTAAAGATAGGGAAGTGGTTAAAGGAAGTGTTCTGCAGATGACTCACAAACTGAGCTCTAAGTGCCACTATTTCCTTCCTAGCAGCATCTTGGAGAGGTAAGAAGTACTTAGCGTGGTGCGAAGGTACAATGAACTCTCCATAGAAGCTAGGATGGACCGCTAACCCGAAAACAATCACCCCAACCTTGCGCGTGGCTAAGTCCTCATGTGTCTCCTGGAAGTAATCTACCCAGCCTCCTCCTAGCTCCACAACCAGCTGCCCTAGTATCACCACATGCTGACCCTGAACATAAGAGCCAGGAATCCTAGATTGTAACATCCTGCTAAAAGGGTGACTCTAATTAGTATTGGTGGTCAACTTAGTAAAATACATATGATTAAATTTAGCACTTATTAATTGACAAAGGGGGGATTATAATATAGTTAGTGCCATATAGCCATAAAGATCTATTTTTACTTAGGTCTCTTATCAGTCCCTAGTTATTTAGTTGCATGGTTCTCGTAACCACTGCTCTGATACCACCTGTGGTGACTCGCATAATTAGCCTATGGTAACAACAGCAATACTGTCATTACTCTAAGTTAATTACATGAATCTCGGTCTAGTAGCTAACAAAATATCAAGAAACCTGACACTTTATCAGTTACTACACCATATTCAGAACATTGCAGCAAAACAATAATTAGAGACTGAAATGGTACCTTTATCACAGTCCATTGTGCCACGCAAGGCTACATGTCCAAACTCTTAATTATACAATAGATCCAAGTACAACAAAAATATATTACAAGTTCTATTATCCTGAAGACCTCCCAAAACGAGGGAACAATCTACTAGACCCTCTAGTCCCCCTGAAGGTGGTAGTAGTAGTCTGCCACCTGCAAGTCTTGGTCATGCGGACAATCCTCACCCCACGCCTCGGAGGTGGATCCATAGGCCTCACCTTCTAAGAAAATGGGGATTTAAGCAAAGTACAGGAGTACTCAGCAAGCATTAATAGCAAAGAATGCATTAAATAAAATTTTCTCTCAATCCACCAAATTATCACATTTCCTCAAATCTAGTTTTTACAGAAAATATGTTTTTTTAAAGGTTGTTCATTTTAATTTTTCTGAAAGACACTACTAACACATTATATGAGACAAACTTAGCTTCCGTAGTCTCCAATCCAAGAGACTAGCATGAATTCATGATTTTACCCTGTGCAGGTTTGTGTCACTTTACCCATAGTGACCCTATCCTATAAGGCCCCAAAACGTTTATCACTAATCAAGTATTAGATCTCCAACCATAACCACTTACCAGATGTACTCCTCAAAATCGATGGTATATCAGGTGGCCAGTTGAACTCCTCGAAATCAGAGTTACTCATCTAGGCTTCAAATATACCGCCACCAAATCGGGACCTGAACCTCCACAGGCCTACTAGTATATCCTATAGGTACGCCCTTATAATTCTTACCCAATGTGGAGATTCTAATATATTCATAGGACAACCTTTCCTGAACAATTTCACACACTATGATTGATACAGATTTATGGCTCATTGCCCAAGTGTTAGTTGTTTGACCTTATATTATAGCCTATGTAGGGGGCCCCGCCAGCATGACAATCCTTCTCATCGGCGCCCTCTACCACCATAATAACTCATACTATCTATTTCTTTTCCTAGATGATCAAACCAACACCACATCCATCTTTCAACCCGTCAATCCATTCATTTTCAATCAACATTTTTAACCATGCTCAATTTTAGTGTTTTCCAACTTGTAAGATAATTTTTCCAATGCAATGATGATAATATAGAAATACATTTGAAAAGCTTTTAATAAACCATGACCAAGGGAACTTGCATAGAACAATATTTGAATGTTCAGCCTCGCTCGAAAGCAGGAATTGGGGGTTGGGTTGATTCAGGTCTAGTCCTGAAAATTGTAAAGTATTAATTTTGAATAAGATTCATGGCATCTAACCAGTTCTAATAATAGCCATATTAATTAAAGAGAATGTTAATTTTTATTTTTGGCTATTCGCTTAATTAATCCCTGCTATTTCACACCCCTTTTTAATCTTTTAAACGAACAACTAACTAATTAACTACAAGAACTACAAATCATGATGATTAACCCATTCTCTAATTTTCCTCCCTTCTTTTCTTCTTTTTCTCTCTTTTTTTATTATCTTCTTTCCTTTCTCTCTTTTATTTTCTTTCTTTCTTTTCTCCTCTACCTTTTCCTTTCTTCTCTCAAGACCGAAGCCTGGCTGGCTCTTCTCTCTTGGGTGACTCTTCTCAGTCTACTTACTCTTGGTCTTCCCTCTCAGCGACGGCCTTTGGCCTCCTTCTCTCGGCCGACTACCTCTCGACCGACTACCTCTGGCCTCTCTACTACTGTGCCTCCCCCCTCTCTCTCTCCTTCTCTCAAGACCGAGCTCCTCTCGGTTCTCCTCTCTCACCAGCTCAACTCAACACCGACTCACTGGACCCTCTCCCTTGCCGGCCCATGGCCCGGCAGCACCTCTCCCTCTACTCGGTTCTAGGGTTTTTCTATTTTGCTACTCTGGTTTTAAAATTTGCTACTGAGATCTCAAGTTTGCTTATTGATTCGCTACAGAGGTAAGGTTTGTGGGGGTCTATGATGATCAAGTGCACGAGATCCACTACGGGATGGTGTATGCTATGAAACCAGTGTTCATCCTTAGAGATGAACTCCAGGTGCATGCATGCAGCCCCCCTAGTGCAAAATATGAGACCACATGGGTTTTGGCCCGATCTACATGGTGTTCTACCTGATCTACTCATTCTACATGCTACATTGCTATACTACTACTACTCTATGCCTTACTTGTGCTCCTGAAGGTTTGGTCTGGTTCAATGTTGAGGAAGAGGTTGAGTGTAACACCCCGGTACCGCACGTGCCCTGAATGTTACACCCTCAAACATCAACTAGCACAAGACACTAGAATTAATTAACAAGTGACCTAACAAACTAGCAAGTTACCAAATTTACTAGAAATTTCGGCAACACCTCCCTTAAAAAAAAGGACATCCACTCAGCAGACAAAAGACAACAATTGATATGATAACAACATAAAGCAACTTAAGATAACCAACCAAGCACAAACATGGGTCATGGTATCACTAACCATCATGACCCAACTAAGCACATACAACTACCACGTAATTAAATTACATGACGTGAGCACATTAAGATTAGAAGCGATAGTTTAACATGAAGCTGTGGTGGTAAGTCGTGATTGTGCTACTACCCCTGTCCATGCATGCCGGCTTCACTGTACCTACAAACATTAAATAACAAGGGTGAGTTCAAAACTCAGCAAAGTGCATAAAAAGGTAGAATTATAATATTTTAATCATCGAGGAGAATATCACAACAACTTTCTTCCTAATTGAACTCAACAAGTACATGGAGCAGTAATACCACCGTCGATCATTGCATTCACTTCACAACTTACTTTCGACTGGGTCAAAACTTCAATTAGTACACATACCTTAATAGATACCCTCGGATGAGTCCATAAATCGATCCATTCTTAACCTGAATATTGCCATCAACTCAAGGATAATCAATTACCATTCATCATTAGTAATATCATGCAATGCGACAGGCATACTCGATAATGAACAACTCAGAGCATACACACTTAATTTGTCGCAATCAACACATTGACCAACACCCGTCTTTTCCATGCTATGCAATGCACTTATGATTTCATGCTCAACCTGCACCTTTCATTACTCATACCGGTATGGCTGAGGGAACACCTGTCGATGTTCACCCTCTACCTCCATCCCGTGGAGGTGCTTACTCTTACTGTCTCGCTCCCATCCACCTCGATGGATGGGACTACGAGGTAGGACTTACTCTGGGGCGCTCCGGATTAGTCATAACTTTCTCACCGACCTCATCGGATTAGTTATGACTTTATCACCGACCTGGCCCATGCAATTTCTTGGATATGAATGAGAATGATGCAATGTTTCTCATTCTATACTCTACACAATCATTTAACCATATATCAATACCTTTCATCTCATAAACTTTTCATATCTGTCTTATAAGCACGTATGATCAAACAACAACAGTAAGCAAAAGGAACAGGATGTTAAGTTTTAACATTAAATATCACCAATTCATCCTACTGTTCTACATGCACTTGCCTTAACCGCGTGAAGTAGAGTGACGCACGAAGCAGGGGCCACTCCCCCTGAAAACAAAAATCATAACAACATGACTTACGGACCAAACGATCAATCATAACTTTATTTAACACAACGAAGATCAACCCTAAAACAACTCTCTGCTTAAACATGATTGTATTACTCTTAGACATAATAAGATAAAGTTCTCAGCATGCAATTCCAGTAATAATCGACAGTAGGCGAAAACCAGTACAAACAATTAATGGCATAAAGCATAAGCAACCTTACCCCTTTCTGTGCCTTAATCATGGCTACGCAAGCAACTCATAAAACACTAATCTCTACCTCTAAATTACCAAGTCTCAACTATCACTTCAATATCTAAATATGCATACCTTTTCAATCCCACTTTCACAGTTGACAGACTAAATTGACCAGGCATGAGAATAAGCATGCTTTTGCGAAACACAGAACACAAAAGCTCAGTTTGATTCGTGTACAATCTAATCACTCAAGATACATAACACGAGCAAGCATAAATCCTTGGCTAAGGTTGGTACGTACGTACGTACATGCATGCATGCATGCATGCATACATACATACATACATACATACATATCTTGGTGAACAACAAAAACACCTTATAACTAAACATCAGCATATTCAAGGGTCGGATTCTAGTACACACATGACCACTATAGAATCAGAGACATGAGCTTGTAATATTGACAAATGTGTATACATGCATATGTACCCAATTATCCTTAAATGTGTGTGCCAATCGAACCAACTCCACTGATTAAGATGGCATAAATACCACCATAAATCAAACATTGCCAATGAAAGCTTGAGATGAGGAACTAATATAAATCTTTTAAGCATTTCCACAAACACATGGCGTGCACAATGAACCAAAGACCTAACTTTAAATTTGTACCCGAGTACTCACCACAAGCAGAGAGCAAGGGGGAAAAGGGCGCCACCGGCCAGAAGGGCTCGCCGCCGGCCGGGGCTGACGCACGACAGGGAGGAGGTGGGCCCATCGGCCTAGGGCAAAGGGCGACACCGAGCGCCGGGAAGGGCCAGGGGCAACGGCGCCAAGCCGAGGGGAGGAACAGGGCATGGCGGGGCGGCGCCAGCCAGGTTGGGGAGGGAGCGACGGCAGCCGGCTAGGGTGGGGAGAGACCAGGGCGGCGACGGCTCGGGGAGACTAGGAGGAGGTCGGGGCTCAGGTTGGATGAGGGGAGGGGGAACCAAAGGCAGGGGGCACACGGGTTGGGGCAGGGAGCAGTTGAGTGGAGAGTGAAGAGAGAGAGATTAGACTAGGTGGGGAAAATTTTATAAGGAATAAAAGACTTAGGCCCCGTTTGGCAACTTGGAACCGAGCTGTTTCTACTAGAATCTTGGAGAAACCCAACCAAACGGCTAAAACTCGGAACGATTCTCCTCGAAACGTTTCTTCTTTTTTCACACCGTGGTTGAATCACTCTCAACCCCGTTTCACAAGTTTCTACTAGAATCTGGAACCATACCAAACGGTTTGCAGAAAGTGATTCTGATTCTACCTGAAACGTTTCTACCAAGAATCTAGAACCGTTTCCGTTTCTACTAGAATCTGGAACCGTACCAAACGGGGCCTTACTCCACCTACCCCTTGACTCCCACAAATCACCAGCAGGACAACCAAACGCTCGGACCAGGAAGCCCTAAAACGAGGATAACCATTCACGATATTACATTGAGGATGACAGTGGGGAGGTGGTCGGGGTGCTTTGGCTCCTTCTGACCACCTTCTCCGGTCGTCATCTTCCTCCCTTGGTTCGGCCGGTCCCCCCCGGTTCAACTCCTCCTCGGTTCTAGTTTTGGTTGTGCTCCAGTTCTTGCTCTTCTCCTTCGCTTGCTCTTTGTTTTGGGAGTGCAGTAAGGGGATAAGCTGGCTGCTAGCTGTGCTTCAACTGGAGATGGGGAAGGGAAAGGAATGTGTCGACGATTGGAGAACGGCTCCCGTCGAGCTTACTTGTTGAATGGGGGATCAACAGAGCCCCGTCGTACGGATCGAAGAGGTCGTTCGAGCGATGCCAGGTCGGGAGAAGAAGAAAAAGGGGGGACACGGTGTTTATCCTGGTTCGGGCCTCCCTCTGCCGGGATAACAGCCCTACTCCAGTGTATTATGTTCTATCTCTTTTTTCCCTCCCCCTTACAAATCCTCCGGGGGGGTTTAAATAATACGACTATAGGTACCAAAAAGGGCAACTACCTCCTGGGATCACGCTACGTATCCATATCCGTGACCCGCTGTCCTTGATTTTCGCGCTATTTGAATTTCGGGTATGATCTCCCTTGATCTCCGGCTGATTGGTTGGCTCCTTCCTTCCTCGTAGCGTTCGCTGGGCCCTCCGACCAAACACCCGAGTAGGTCGTAGCTTCTACGAGCATGCTTGCTCGTGGGGGGGCGTGTTTGGTACTTCTGCGAGTAAAGGTGCAAACGCGTATGCTCGGAGGAGAAGGAGGGATGCTCGTTTCGTTCTCCCGAGCATCTTCTTTTAGTATCGCGAGGTCGGCGGGTTTTAGCTTTTTACGGGGGTACCGTGGTCTTTGCCAGATAGCCAATCCTCGGCGACCTAGCCCCTCGAGGTTCAAGCGGGAACCCTCGGGCTTCCTTGAGCCTAAGAAGACTTGAGGGGGATTGAATTTCTCTTGGCCGTGGCTCACGACCATTTTACGTCGGAGACGAGCTTTTACTCCGCGCGTGCTTGCTCGCGTGGGAGCGCTGCTTGGTTGTTCTGCGGTTCCTTCTCGAGAAGCCTTCTCGCAACGGTACTTAGTTTTCTGGAAGCGGCGCTTTTCTCGGCCAGTGTCGCTACGTGATAGGCGGCGATTTTTATCCCGCCCCTTCATCGTCTTTTAACCCTTTTCTACCGGAGAGGTCGGAGTTACACCGTGTCTCTTTGCTCGCCTTCGGCCAAAAAACCTTCCAAGAGCCCTAGCGCCCAAGAACCCTTTTCGCTCCTCCTCCTTCTTTGGCCCTGGCTCGCTACAAGGTCAGCCAGATTACCCTAAGTATGCTCCCGGTGCTAACGGATGAATGGTACGTCGACCCAAGCTCGGCTCGAGTGCCCGGGGACGACGCGGTGCAAAGATCGGAGACGGAGATCGTCTCTCGCGAGTTGTACGCCATCAATCTAAGCTTGCCTCGCTCGAGAGCGACTTCCTAGACTGCGTGCTTGCCTTCTGTGTGTGCGAGATCTCTCATCTCCACCCCAACTCTATCCTTTCTCTCGCAGTCTTCTCCCATCTTTGTGAGGCGTACGTTGGTGGAGTACCCACGGCTAGCCTTTTCTTTCACTTCTACTCCCTCTCTCTTCCGGCCAAGGATGGCTCCGCCGGTTGCGTTTATCTTCGCCTCGGCCCAACCGACCATACGAGTACCCTCTTGTTGCTTTGAAGGACTCGGTGTCGGGTTGGGCCGACCTCCGGTTCTACCCGGAAGAAGGCGGAGGGTCCCGGCTTGGTCTACATCGGGAGGGCGCTCCGCCCTCATCGAGGCAGCGCGCCCGCTTTGTGCGGCTGAGGAAGAGCGGGTGCTCAGATTTATCGATGAGCTTCGCCCAGATGGGGCTCACTGGTCGAGATATCGCCCGGGACTTTACCTTCAACCGGGTGTCCCCCCTGAGGCGCCGCGAGCACCCCTTCTTCGAGGTGACCGGGTGGCATGACCTCACCCGTGAGGACAACGCAGGTATGTTCCTGGACCTCTTTCCCGAGCATCGCTGCTTTCTGGTGATCGCTGCTTTCTAATCTTCGGTTGTGACGCAGCTCCGAGGACGGACTGGGTTGACGAGAGGGTCGCCGAGATGTTCGGTGCCCCGAAGGAGAAGGAGCTGACGCCCAATCGTCAGATCCCCAAGAACGTCTTTGACCGCGGTGACGCGGTTAGTACCTCTTCTCGCCGCTTCGCGGGCATGTTTTTCCGAGCTTATTTCTCCCGATTTCTGTTTGCAGGAGAAGGTCGCCCTTGACCTTGCCGTGTCGAGCGCTGCAGCGCTGCCGCAAGCCAGCACCCCGGCCAGGGGTTCCCGCAAGAGGTTGGCGGGTCGAGGTCGCCAGGCATCCGCCTCGCCTCCCCGCGCCAAGCGGTCGAAGCGCCGAAGCCGACCAGGACCACCACGCCGCACCTTGAGTACGCCGACCGCCAGGAGATAAGCGAACTCCGAATCGTATGATGACTTCAAACAGAGGAGGCCGGAGCTGATGGGCCGATCGAACAGCTCGGCCGAAAGCAGGGCGAGGAAGGCCGAGGAGGAGGCCAGGTCCCTCCCGACCAAGGAGCGGCCGGAGAGGCATCAAGGCCCTCCAGATCAGCTTACTCGGGTGGTCGATGCCCCCGAGGAGGAGGAAGAAGAGGAGGACACCTATGCTCTGGTCAGAAGGAGCAGGAGGTCGACCTCTCAAGCAACCTCGGTGCTGGAAGAGGTCGACATGGACGACGTCGACCCGGCGATGGCACGTGCCAGCGACGCCGCGGAGGAGCGCGTCGTGGTCGTGGCCGAGGCCTACGAGGCCGCCGCGGGCAGGTCGCCCATGGCCCTAGGCGAGGAGGCCGAAGAGGATGGCGCTGCTCGTCGGGCAGAAGGTAAGCTTCCACTTCATTCTCTCGTTCTCGTTCTTGTCTTGCGATTTTCTTCGGCTAACCCCACCCTGCTTGGCGTGGGCGTGATAGCTCGGGTGTTGCTTTTGGACTTCCGCCGATGGTCGAGGAGATTATCGATTCTCGCAGCTTGACGCCGAGCTCGACCGCCGTCGTCGACCAAGTGATGGCCGAGGTGGGAGGAGCCGGCGCCACCGCGACTCGATGGAGTTCGAGCTTCCTTTGGCGGGACCGTGCTTCCTTCACGGACGTGGAACCTATCCTACCATGGAGGAGCAGGAGCCGCAGGGGTCGAGGACCAAGAAGCCTTGGCCTTGGTCCCTTGCGAAGGGGTAGCGCAAGCGAGCCCGAGCGACGACGGCTCCGGTGGTCAAGCGGTGGCGGCTGACCCACCGCCCTTGGTCAGCGAGCCAAGAGGAGGAGCTGGTTATCGCCACCACCACCTCCAATCCGCGACCAAGGGGAAGATGCGGTCGTGATTGCCCACCACTTCGGCGCTGGAAGTGATCGGCCGAGCCCGACCACCGCCTCCGTCTGCGGACCACGAAGAGGAGGTGGCCGTTGATGGGCCGGAGGTGGTCGTCCTCGACCAATCGCCTCCGAGCGTGGAGCTCCCATTGTTTCCGGTCGCGGAGGTGCAAAGGGCGGAAGCGGCGGTTGGCGTCCAGTCCCCTGCCGCAGCCGGGCGAGGAGGAAGGCGGCCACGAGCCGCTGTCGACGCATGAAGACCAACCTCAGGGCGCCCCGGGGTTGGTCGAAGGAGACGTCGTTGCCCTCCCGGGAGCACCGGTGCCTGTGAGGGGCAAGATCGTGATGCGCCCGGCTCGGATCGGATGGCCTGCGTGGGTTAATCCTTTTCCGAAGCCGGGCGCCACCGACCGCGCCACGGCTTCAAGACAAGCCGTCACCGGCTCTTACAGTAAGCGTTTTGCTCTCAACTTTTTATATGAGTCGAGCAATCTTCTAGGGTTCTTCTTGACTTTCCTTCCCCTTTGCTCCAAGTTTGCCGCGAAGGCTATGGAGGACATCGATGCCTCCGCAGTTCCAGCAGAGAGGAGTTCGGGCGTACCATCGCGAGCAAGACGCCAAGATCGCCCGATCTCGAGCGCCGGGTCTCCGAGGTGCGCGAGGCCGACTGAAGGAGCTGGAGTCGGCGAAGAGCCTCGTCGTCGGGCCGGGACCAGCTCTTTGAGAGCGAGACGAAGAACACTTCGGAGCAGAAGTGTGCCGACCTCGAAGAGGAGCTGGGAAGTTGCGGCAGAGGTTCCCGACCTGCGCCGAACTCCAACGAGCTCGGGAGCGTGAAGAGGCCCACTCAAGGAGGTGCGGCGCTTCGGGATGCGCGGTGAAGGTCGTCTTTGCCGGAAAGTTTTGGACCTGGAGGCAGAGGTCGACTCCTTAAGGAGGAACTTGTCGCTCTTGGTCGAGCGTGAGACTTAGCTCTTCTTTTATTTTTAGCTCGCGTAAATCCCGTAAAAAGAAAACAACCTTTCGGGTTAAATGAGCAAACTTGCGGTGTTTGGTTCATGCTGCTTTTCTCAAGCTCGCTTTCAACATATGCCTATATGATCCGGTTCTGAGAAAAGAAAATAAGTTCCTGCATAAGAGCATATAGCATAGATACGAGCAAAGAAAACAAGTTCTGCATAGAGCATGTAGCATAGATACGAGCAAAGGATCCTTGGAAGAAGGGACTAACGCTCCTATCATACGGAGCCCCTCGCCATGGACAAAGGTCGTGTCCTCACCGCTATGAGCACGAGTTTGTTCATGGGAAAATTTAAGGGTCGCTTTGGTCGTGACGATTTTTTGAATGATTTAAATAGGTCGCAAGGCCGAGAAAAGTGTGAGCACAGAGTAGACGAGCTTTAAACCAACAATACGTAGAGCCGCCATACCCGAGTGGTCACCGAACCGGCTTAGAGTGGATGCTCGCGGACCACGCATACAATGAAGAGCTACTGCGGAAAGTGAACGATTGGGCGAGCATCCTACGGGGTCAAGGGAAATGGTGCGCACATACTTGTCGGATAAGCTCGTCTGCAGGTGGGTAGACGACGATGCTCGCTCGACAAAGCGAGGACGAAACACGAGAAAGAGGGGAAATGTTTTATTGGAAAGAACGCAAGGGGCGCGAGATAGGAGTACTCGTCTAAACGTAGAATTTACGCAGCTTGATCGATGTTCCAGTCTTTGGTGAGCTCCCGACCATCCGGCATCGCGAGGCGAACAGCCCCCGGCGTCTTTGTAGACACGACCGTGTAGGGTCCCTCCCACCTTGGGGTCGGTTTGTTGGCTTTCGACAGGTCTTGAATTCTTCAGAAGACCATGTCGCCGACTTGTAGGACCCTAGGCCTGACTGCCTTGGCTGCGTGCTCACGAAGAGCCTCAGAGGTAAACCGCAGACCGAGCAACGCCCGCTCGCGTGTTGCTCGACGAGGTCCAGGTCGACGAGGCGCTCAACCTCTTGATCGATGGAATCGATCAGTTGCACCCTTGGGGAACCTAGCACGATTTCGGCAGGCAGGATGGCCTCCGCACCGTAGACGAGTTGGAAAGGCGTTTCGCCTGTGGCTCGACTCGTCGTGGTGCGGACAGACCAAAGAACGGCGGGAAGCTCATCCACCCACTGCTGCTTGTGCTGGTTGAGGGTCTTGAAGACCCTCTTTTTTATGCCCTGGACTAGCTGCCCATTTGCTCGCTCGGCTGCTCCGTTGCTCTGTGGATGCGCCACAGAGGCGAAGCAGACCTTGGTCCCGACCTCTTCGCAGTAACTTTGGAATAGTTCACTGGTGAATTGGGTCCCATTATCTGTGATGAGACGGCTGGGTATCCCGAACCGAGTTACCACATTGCTACGGAGGAACCTCTTGGCCGCCTGGGCCGAGATGGTTGAGACGGGCTCGGCCTCTATCCACTTAGTGAAAGTGTCGATGGCCACGAGCAAGTACTTGCAGCCTTTCTGACCTCGGGGGAAGGGTCCAAGGACATCGAGCCCCCAAGTCGAGAACGGCCACGAGAGTGGTATGGTTTGCAGGGCATACGCTGGTTGACGGGCTTTTCGAGCATGAAACTGGCATGCTCGGCAGGTCATTACGACCGACCGTGCGTCCGCCAACGCCGTGGGCCAGTAGTACCCTAGTCGGAAGGCCTTGCTCACAAGCGTCCTAAAAGACGAGTGAGCTCCGCACATCCCTTCATGGATATCACGAAGAAGGTACTGGCCTTCCTCCTGAGAGATGCATCTGGAAAGGATTCCTAATGCGCCTTTCCGGTATAGGTCGTCCTCGATCAGTCTGTACTGAGAAGATCGCCTTATTAGCCGGGAACGCTCGGCTTCTTCCTCGGGCAATGTCCCATGCGCAAGGTATTGGATGAATGGCGTCATCCAATTTGCGCTTTGCTCGAGGAAGGAGACCCTACCGCCGGTCTCTGGTGCCTCCTCTTCAAAGGGAATGGAGGGCTTATGTAGGTGCTCGACAAGCACCCCCGCCGGAGCGGTGGTTTGAGAGGAACCGACCTTAGACATTTGGTCAGCCAGGGAATTATCCTTCCTGGGGATGTAGATTACTTCGAAATTCTTGAAGTATTTCTCCATCTTCCTTACTTAGGCCAGTGCATGGCCATTGAGGTATCGAACACCGATACTCCTTGTTGACCTGGTTCACGACCAACCGTGAATCGCCCTTCACAAAGTGAGCCGTTGGACTCCTAGCGATTTACATGCTCAAGTCGGCCAAAAGGCTCCGTACTCTGGCCGCGTTGTTAGTCGCGGCGAAATGTAGTTGGATGGCGATCAAGTTGCTCTCCATCGGGAGACCAAGACGACGCCACCCGGCGCTTCGTATGCTCGGGATCCATCAAAATACAAGGTCCAGGAGTTTTCCCTCGAATCATTGGTCCTACTGGCCGGTGGTGCCGAGCCGACCATACTGCCACGAAATCAGCCAAGACTTGTGATTTTATTGCCGTCACGGGCCGAGAACACGATTCGAACTCGGCGAGCTCCATTGCCCACTTGGCTATGCGACCACCGGGCGTCCCGATTTTTCAGATTTCCCCGAGTGGGAAGCCGGCTCACTACGATCTTGTGTGCTTGAAAGTAGTGGCGCCCAACTTCACGGAGGCCATCAAAGCAGGTCTGATGGTTTACGGACTTGGGTAACGCTCCTTTGGTCCATGAAGTACTTTACGACGTAATAGATAGGTCATTGGTACCATCTCTCTCTACCGCTAACACCGAAGCTTACCGCTTGCGGGTTGCCGCCAGGTATAGTAGCAATTCTTCCCCATTGTGGGTGTGACGAGGGCGGGCGGCTTGGAGATGTCTTGTTTTAGCTCTTTGAACGAGCGATCAGCTTCCTCCGTCCACGTGAAGCCATCATGCTTGCGGAGGGCTTTAAAGAAAGGTAGCCCTCGCTCCCCGGTAGGAGATGAACCGCTTAAGGCGGCCGTTCTTGGTCGAGCTTGTACTTCCTTTACGCCGCGTGGCGACCTCATGTTCTCAATGGCTTCGATTTTCTCGGGTTTGCCCCAACGCCATGTGGCCCGACCATGTAGCCGAGCACCTTGCCGGCCTTCACGCCCGAACACGCATTTTTCGGATTTAGCTTTATTCGATGCTTATTGAGGTTACAGAAAAGTTTCTTCCAAGTCGACAACGTGACCCGAAGTACTCTTGCTTTTGACAACTATGTCGTCGACATAGACCTCCAAATTTCGACCTACTTGGTCTGCGAAAGTTTTCTGCATGAGGCGCTGAAAGGTTGCTCCCGCATTTCTCAGACCGAAAGACATGGTCGTATAGCAGAAGGTACCGAATGGGGTGATGAAGGAAGTCTTTTCCTCGTCTTCGCGCGATAAGCTGATCTGATGATAGCCCGAATAGGCGTCTAGGAAGCTCATGGTGCGTGACTCGCCGTCGCGTCCACCAATTGATCTATGCGAGGCAGCGGATAGTTGTCTTTTGGGCATCTTTGCGTTGAGACCGTGTGATCGACGCACATGCGCCACTTGCCTCCTTTCTTCCTGACCAGAACTGGATTGGCTAGCCACTCGGAGTGCTCGATCTCTCTGATGAAGCCAGCTTTTAGGAGTTTGTCGAGTTCCTCCCGGATGATTGCCTGTTTCTCCGGGGAAAAGCGTCTAAGTTTCTGTCTTACTGGTTTTGTCGAGTGAACCGCTAGCTTTGTGCTCGACCACCTCCCTTGGGACCCGGGCATGCTCGGATGGTTCCCAGGCGAACACATCCGACCTTGCCGGAGGAAGGTGACGAGCTCGAAGTTCCTATTTAGGATCTAAGGAAGATCCCAAATGAACGACCTTGGCCGGTTCCGACTTCGTTGAGCGGAACGACCTTGGTCTCTCCTCCAGGTTGGAGGGCAAGTTTAGGCCGAGAATGCTTCGGCTCTTGGTCGTGGCAGCGAGTGGGCAATCGACCGACCATATCCAGCGCTCTTTAAATGCGCAATTGAGTGCGGACTTGTGGTTCCCTTTGACGGTTATGACTCCGTTTGGTCCGGAATCTTCAGGCACCGACACGCGTGATGCGGCGGCCATGAACTTGGCCAAGGCCGGCCTGCCGAGGATGGCGTTGTAGGCCGACTCGAAGTCTACCACCTCGAAGGTGATTAGCTCCGTTACGAAGTTACTTGGGCCTGAAACTCACGGGCAGGACGACCTGCCCAGAGGTTTGATCGAGGTGCCCGGACTATCCCGAAGAAGGGCACGGCTACACTCTTGATTTTGGAGCGAGGAATGCATCTCGTCCAAAACCTTGGCTGAAATAAGGTCCAAAGAGCTCCCGGAGTCTATGAGGACCCGGCCAAGCACGGTATTCTTTGATGGTGGGGTTCACGACCATCGGAAGCCTCTGGGGTTTGGTCATCCCAAGGGGACAATCGTCCTTGGAGAAGGTGAGGGATATTTCAGACCATTTCAGCTGCTGCACCGGAGGCTTACCCTGGGTAACATGGTGCACTTCTCTTGCGGCGTCCTTTAAGTCCCGGCGGGACTTGTAGGCGGAGGAGCCCCCGAAGATGACCGCTATGTGATTCTTTGGTTCTTGGTATTTCATGTCGTCCTCACTTCCCTCGGCGGGCTGTTTACCTTTGCCATTTTCACCCTGCTCTGGAAGCGTCGGCATGGGACCCCTGCCGCTGTAAAACTGCTCCAGGCGGTAGGTCCACGTTCGGCAATTCCGTAGATCGTGCCGTGCGCTGGTGAAGCGACGATGAGAGGTCGCCCGTCGGTCCGCTTGGTCGCCTCGCTCTCGAGGTCCGTGTGGTTGTCCTCTTCCCAGGCGTTAAACCCCGTGGCTACGCTACTGGGTTGCTCGGGGTTGTTGTTGTTCCACCGCGGCTACCATGGTCGACGAGGGTTGCTTTTTCTTCTTCTTCTTGATCTTCTTGTCTCTGCACTGAGCCCTTTGTGCGAGCGGAGGTCTCTAGGCCAGGCTGAGGCGGCAGCTTCGCTTCATCCAGCATTCTCTTCCATTGGACGGCTTCATCTGCGTTGGCGTATCGATCGGCCATTCGGAAGAGCTCGTTCGCCGTTAGATCCGGGTGGATCTCCAGGTCCTGCGTGAAGCGACGCGTCCGCACTCGAACTTGAAAGCTTCGGACGACAGCTTGGCGTCCGATATGTTGGGATCGAAGTTCGGACTGGATGAACCTCTCGACGAATTGTCGCAGGGTTTCCCGTCGTCGTATCAAGCGCTTCCAGGTCGCGCTCCTTTCCCGGCGGATGTAACGGCTGGAAATTTGCTCAGAGTGCGGAAGCTGCCCTCAGACCGTATGGATCCTTCCTTCCGATTGAAAAGCCACGTCTGGCGGCTCGCCTGGAACCGGCCGGTGTAATTTGCCATCACCCCCTCATCGCCTCCGGCGGCGAGGATGGCGGTAGTATATATTGAGAGAAATTCGTCCGGGTTCTGGGTCCCGTTGAATCTTTCGACGTGGCCGGGCTTGAATCTGTTCGGCCATGCGACGTCCCGGAGGGAGCTCGTGAAGGCCTGGCAACCGAAGCTCGGGATTTCGCGGTGAAACCCTCGGTCACGGCCTTCACGCTGGTCTTCCGCCCAACGCCCGTCGCTGGCCGAGTCGAGAAGACCTCATGCGACGGTCGCCGACGACCGCTTGGTCGTGGAAGCGTTGAGCGCTAAATGTCTGGGCGATTATAGAGGTACCGCTCGAGGTTGCTCTGTGGATTCCGGCTTTTCCGGATCGGGTTATGATGCAGTGCGATCTCCGAGCATGGCTCGAGACTCACCTCTGCGGCGCATGGGGGAGCGTTTGTGAGGGTCCCGGGAAACACTCCGGGCATCCCGGTCACGGGGAGGATCCGAGACTTTCAGCTCGGCGGCAAGCCTTTCCAAATCTTCGGCTACGACCCTGCCCACGGCCTCCAAGTCTACTTGCTCAGTGGAAAGCTGCGAGAGTCACGCGGCCGCCGCCAAGGCCTCAGAATCGTTCCCGCTTTCCGGTGAACTGGCGGTGAGCTTTGACGGCGCTCCGAGCGATCGGGAGTTCGGTACCGCGAGTTCCTTTCCGTGGAAGCGCACCTCCCCTTTGCCTGGCGGCGGATGCTCGCGAGGGTCTTTCCCAAGGACGCCTCGGTGGAGTCCGGGTCGCCTCGTAGTGGTCGTGCTTGGCAGCGCCCGAGGATCCCTCTCCCAAGCCTCCGCACGGCTCCGGCCACGTTGACTCGACGAGAGCGGGATGAAAGCGATGGGGACATCATGGTATCCCCTTGAGATGCGGTCTCTGGTCGAGCTCAGGTCGTCCTGGTATGTCCAGGCCATCGTAGAGCCCGTCGTAGTCATCCTCGGGGTCCTCGAGGGTAATGTTTGGGGAATGGAGGCCCTGTCCTCGCTTTCCGTGTCGAGGAAGGGCTCCCAGACTCAGTGTGACCGATAGGATCGGTCACCCTGGCCACGTTGTCGACGGCGTAGTACACGTCGTCATCTTCAACGTGGTCAAAAACGCAAAGGTCCCGAGTGTCTCCCGAGTTTGGCATCCTCGAGGATCTTGATCTGCACGGGAATCAAGCTGTCGTCCCCACGGACGGCGCCAGCTGTCGACGATTGGAGAACGGCTCCCGTCGAGCTTACTTGTTGAATGGGGGATCAACAGAGCCCCGTCGTACGGATCGAAGAGGTCGTTCGAGCGATGCCAGGTCGGGAGAAGAAGAAAAAGGGGGGACACGGTGTTTATCCTGGTTCGGGCCTCCCTCTGCCGGGATAACAGCCCTACTCCAGTGTATTATGTTCTATCTCTTTCCCCCCCTACAAATCCTCCGGGGGGGTTTAAATAATACGACTATAGGTACCAAAAAGGGCAACTACCTCCTGGGATCACGCTACGTATCCATATCCGTGACCCGCTGTCCTTGATTTTCGCGCTATTTGAATTTCGGGTATGATCTCCCTTGATCTCCGGCTGATTGGTTGGCTCCTTCCTTCCTCGTAGCGTTCGCTGGGCCCTCCGACCAAACACCCGAGTAGGTCGTAGCTTCTACGAGCATGCTTGCTCGTGGGGGGGCGTGTTTGGTACTTCTGCGAGTAAAGGTGCAAACGCGTATGCTCGGAGGAGAAGGAGGGATGCTCGTTTCGTTCTCCCGAGTATCTTCTTTTAGTATCGCGAGGTCGGCGGGTTTTAGCTTTTCACGGGGGTACCGTGGTCTTTTGCCAGATAGCCAATCCCCGACAGAATGACTACTCGATTGTGGTGAAATGAGAAGAGTGCAGTGAATCCCTATTGTGAATTGGTTCTTATCCCTTCGTTGTGCTCGAACTACCCTTCTACACCTGGGTCTTGTACTGACTACCTGAGGGCACAATGGTCATTCTATAATTGCCTTATACAGAACACTAGCTATCCAATCTAATTGCCCACTCTATGCTTAATTAAATACTAATGCTACTTGATTTGTTGCTAACACTATTGTTTGCTTAATTAGAATTTTCAGGGTCTTACAACAGTCCAAATGTCCAATAACCTAGGATTAATGTCATTTACAGGTGGATCAAGAAACAATGAAAAATATCGATCAGGGTGTCTTCCGTCTGAGAGATATAAAGCACTCTGCAGCCTTCAACTTGCCAACCGCCTCAGATTCTAAACGTGTATGAACTATTTCTCTTCATTCTTTCAGTATAGACAATAGCATCTTACAGGAGGTATCAAGATCAGCATCAAGGCATTCTAACTGGAAACACGTGACACATTTTTTATATCTTACAGAGTTACAGGAGGTATCAAGTTCAACGAGGTAGATGCTCCCCTACTATCCTTGCATCTATAAATCACTTTGTTGGCATGCAAATCAATACATACCCTTTGTGGTATGTAAATCCTTTGTTATGGCATAGGCACTGCATGTTTGTTTTCTTATTCTTTTTATTTATCTTCTGCTCTATCGTGAGATGGATCAAAATACGGTTATGCTTTCACATCATTAAATACATCTCTGTCTCCTAGACATTTAAACACATCAAAGTTGGTTGGCGCACTGTAACGCACAATTCTTCCTAATGAAGTTTAAAGCTCTTCAATCTACAAAAAACAATGAATTTGTTATTTAACAATTGAACAACTGAAGTATAAAAGAGTAGCGGCATCCATTGGATTGTGTTATTGTGAACAAATCTAGAAAACAAATCTTAATAGTTCAAAGAAAAATCCATATTGTCCCTAAGAAATCAATGACCAAATTTAGTTTTATAGATCAAGAATGCTATTCTGTTCATCTAATAATATGCATGAGATAGATATTACAATTGAAATACTGCTAGTGTCTAGTCTATTTATTCCCTTTGTTCTGTCTTCAATTATTGTTATATTTTATTTCTGGAATAAATTTATCATTATATACCTAATATTTCAACAGATCTATCGTTGCATTCTAAAATGGAGTAATTTCGTGCTGAATGAACCAAAAACAATATAAGTCAAATCAAACACTTACATAGGCTTTTGGAGGGAAAGGAGAGAATTGATTTACATTCTACAATATATAAGTTATGTTACAATTTTTCCCATTAATTAGATGTGTCAAAATAACCACTTAGATTTATGTTATCTATACAAAGAGAAAACAAAAGATAGAGAAATATAAATAGCATAAAGAATAATAAAATAATATTGTCGACGATTGGGGAACAGGCCCCCGCCGAGCTTACTTGTTGGTGGAGGGACCAACTGTGACCCCTTCTCGCGTGAGGGATTACTCAAGGAACGACTCACCAGATTTCAACGAGCGTGGACACAGCAGTTTACCCTGGTTCGGGCCTCTCAGGAAAGAGATAATAGCCCTACTCCAGCTCTCGTATATTCTTGCAACGTATCTGAGTGTATGTCTCTTGTCTTACAGTCTGTGTCCTATCCCCCTCATGATGGGGACGCTTTTATAGCTTACAAAGGATCGAACTCCATCGGCCCCACTATCCCACGTTTGGACCTCATCCAAACGTGGCAACCGGTGGATCCTACAACTTCGCCACGCTCCCGCGGGGAACGTAACGGGCTAGCGGAAGTTACGCTCGGGCGGTTACTCCCACTCCCGCCGACCTCGAGATCACGTTAGGTCGGCCGATAGCCGGCACCGAGCTCGTACATCTTACCCGAACTCGAGCCCGGAATCGACTGGAATACGTGGCATCCCAGGTCCCTCCCGAGCCCGAGCTCGGAACAGGCCGAAATACGTAGCCTTCCAGGTTCTAACTAACCCGGCCCAGGTAACGACCTCCTGGTGGCTGGGCGGTGAGCGAGCTTGGTCGTTGGTGGCACCCGAGGTAATTTACGGGAATTACCCGACCCTCGACGCCTAGCCCCCGAGGTTCAAGTGGGAAAAAGGTCTAAGGAAGGCCTTTCCCTTGGGCCTATCGTTCTACGAGCATATCGGTTCTGCCGCGGCGAACAACTGCCGCGACCAACGAGCTATTAACCTTCTCCGGGAACGAGCTTGTTGCTCCAGCTCGTCGCGTTTCGAGCGAACAGAAGTGGGCCCCTCTCAACGGTTCCTTCTCCCGGAAGCCTCATTCGGGAAGTTCGAACCGTCTTCTCTGGCAGGACGGTTTCGATTTGCGTGCCCACGTGTCATTTCCCGGATGGCGAATGCCTCAACTGCCCTCTGTGCCTCTAGGGTTTCCTCGATCATAACGGCGGGAAGTCCCTTTACTTTCCCGTTCCCTGGAGGAGTTTTTAAAATACTCGAAGAGAATCCTTTAGACTCACTTGGCCATTTTGCGATTGCTGCGCCTCATACTCTTCTGCTTCGGCGCTCTTCCTCCTCTTTGATCGTCTTCCTCATCCTCATGGCAAAGTTCAAGCGTCAAAGAAGCTCGACGGGCGCAAGCCAGAGATCCTGAGCGGCGAAGTACCTCGGCCAAGGCACATGGAGAGCCCTGGCGCCGAGGAGAGCCCGCAAATGAGGAGGGGAGATCGTCTCCACCGAGCTCTACGCCATGAACGGGCTCCGGACGCCCGAAAGCGAAGTTCGTCGAGGCCAGACTCGCTTCATGCGAGTGCGAGATCGTTCACCTCCACCCCAACTCCATTCTCATCATGGCCATCTTCTCCCATCTATGTGAAGGGTTCGTGGGCGTCGAGCCCACTCCCAGCCTCTTTTCCACTTCTACACCCTCTCGCAGACGTAAGACGCCTTCGCAGCCGTGCCTCTACTTCCGCCTTCGACCTACCCGCCCATACGAGTATCCGAGCTTCACGCTCAAGGACTCGGTGTCGGGGTGGGCCGACTCTTGGTTCTACCTGAGGAAAGCAGAGGGCGGCTCGCTTTCCTACTCCGGTGCCAGAGGTCGCGCCGTCGAGACACCTCGACCGCCCGTGGAGCCCGAGGAGGAGAAGGTCCTCATGCTAATCAATGAGCTCACGTGCTTGGGGTTGACCGGCCGGGACGTTACCCGGGACTACGTCAGGAATCGGGTATCACCCCTTAGGAGGAGGGAGCATCCCTTCTTCAAGGTCGAGGGGTGGCAGGACATCACCCGCGAGTCGCGTTCAGGTATGTCATCACCCCCGATCTTCTTTTCAGAGCAGAGGATGCCCGTTCTCACGACCTCTTCTTTGGCTGGTACGCAGCTCCGCCAGAGGACTGGGTGGACGCGAGGGTGTCCGAGATGTTCGGCACCCCTAAGGGCAAGGAAATCATTGAGGGCCGGCAGATCCCGAACAACATCCTTAACCGGACCGAGGCGGTAAGTCTCTGATTCGGTCTTCTTTCGGAGCTTTTGTCCGGACAGGTTTTTCCGGGGGCCTTCCGACCTCATTTGAGTTTTCTTTTTTTTTTACAGGAGAAGGTTGCCCTTGAAGTCGCCGTGACTCACCGGGATCGCGATTGGCGGGGCGGGTCGAAGACCAAGGGACAAAGCGGTCGCAAGCGCCGCGCTGATCTCCGTCTGCCACGCTGCCTCGCCTAAGCGACACGCAGCGTCCGGCCGACGATCGGCCACCCCGCCAAAGACTTGGAGTATGCAGATCGGCAGGAGGTGAGTGAACTAAAATTGTGGATGGATGAGTACACCAGGACAACCCAGCCGATGGCTCGCTTTGCCAGCTTGCCGCTGGGCGAAGAAGGAGGCTGGCCGTGGTCCGGCGCGAAAGGTTGAATCGAGGGCTGATCGCAGTTCTTCAAAGTGAGCTCGCGCGGAGTGAGCTCGAGCCCGGCCCCGAGGACCGCGAGGAGGAGAAGGACAAGCTGGACCCGCCCCTTGGTCCCGAGGTCCCGCAGTCGGTGCTGCCGCGCCAACCGCGCCTGGCCGACCATCTCCGAGGCCGGCTTGGGGAGGCCGACTGGTCGCCAGTGGCCGACAAGGCGCCGCGAGACATGGCCGCCTCCTTGTCCGCGCCCGAGCTCGGCAGCTGCACGCCGAGCGAGGTCGCCTCCTATTCCCTCTCGTTTGTCTCTTTCTCCCAAGACCACACTAACCCCACATCGCCTATAGTGGGGGTGGCGGTGCGGAGTTATGGGATTTGAAGCAATGGTCGACGATGTTCTTGACCTCGTGCTAGAGAGGAGCTTGCCCGGCCGCCGAGGCCGTCATGGGCGACGAGGTCGAAGTGGGGGCCGAGGTGCGGAGGCCCAATCCCCACTGCCACGGTGGCGCACGACGCCGAGGTGGGGGAGTCTGGCTGCATGAGCCCCCGGACCGGAGGTCGTGTCTCCCAAAGAGGAGGCACGGAGGAAGATCGCTGGCCGCCGATGCCCGAAGCCGCATGACGGAGGGCATCCCCACATCATAGTTGTGGAGGATGACGGCTCTGGGTCTGATGGTGGTGAGCAGGCACGAGACTCCGCGAGGACTCTGCCGGCGCCCGGCCGACATCATCACCGCGACTCTTCAGAGATCGCCGAGGTCTCTCCGGGCTCACGACGTCATGCCGGGTCCTGGCCACGCCTCGGCCGTGGGGACCCTAATCCGATCGGAGCTCCGTCCGGCGAGGAAGAGACGGCTAGGTGCTGGTCGGGGAGATTTGAGCCCGGCCATCGCAGCGCCGGGGAGCTTCCAGGCGAAGGGATCTGCCGGCACCGAGGCTACCTAATCAGACCGACCTCTCCCACCGGGCCGACCTGCTCCCCGGGCCGACCTTCTGCGTCCGGAGATGCCGCCGCAGCCAGTGGCCTCGGATGTCGAGGAGGTGGAGCCCCGGCGCAATCTCTGCCTCGGGAGGAAGAAGAGCGGGAGGTGATCCTCGCTCTTGAGGCCGTCCCTCTCCAGAGGCGGAGGTTGTCCCCAGGGCAAAGGTCCTTCGCCTGGGAGGGGGGAGCCGGCTCAAGCCTCCATGCCCGATCAAGGAGAAGGGACCAAGGCGGGATCCCTTGCTCGCCCTGTAACGAGGCGGAGGACCGCCGAGTTGTTCCATCAAAATGGAGGCTCGGCTTTGTTGGGTAAGTACTCCGACTCTTATGTGCTTTCACCAAAACTTCGATCACGACTGAAACGCGCCGCCAAGCAGCCGGAGTCCACCATGAAGGACTTCCATGCCGCGACCGTGCTTGAAGTTGTCGCTAAGCACCAAGCCGAGCAGACGCCAAGATCGCGAGCTCGAGCGCCGTTGCCGAGCCGACATCTTCTCGAGGCCGAGATCCGGCGGAAGGTGGAGGAGTCCGTGCATGAGCTCCAGGAGCGCCTCGGCCGAGCGAGCAAGCAAGGTCGGGCCTCGAAGCCACGGTGGCGACCTTACGCGACGCTCAAGCCGAAAGGACAATCGACCAAAGAACGGAGGAGTCCAGGCGGCTTCGACAGCGGCAAGCGAAGGTCGTGAAGCTCGCCGGCCGGGGTGCTCGACCTTGAGTCCGAGCTCGACTTCGGTGCGGGGACGCAGCTCGCCGCTCTGCAGGAGAAGCTGCGGCCGCCTTCCTGTAATTTTTTTTCTTCCTCGCCTTTACCGTAAAAAACTTAAGGAGAAACCGCCTTGATTGAACATAGAAAGAGCGTTATTTTTAATGGACGTCTTTTGTTTTTCTCCGAGATGACAACGATTTGTTTCGTGCCGTGGTTCCTTACTCGGCGGAGTTCGGCCTTACGCGACTTAGCAGTCAATCGTACGAGGGAGTGACTACCTCGCGCGAAAGCTGCACGAGGTCGTGGCCACATGGTACCCCTATGGCCCCCCCGCCGCCAACGGAGGTCGTGGGCGTAGACTGCGAGCACGACCTCGTTGGCGGAGTAGAGTTCTGCGGAGACCATGTGGCCCTTAGGGTACGGTGCGTTGACGCCGCCCACCGGCCGACCTGAGCTCGGAACCGTTCAGAAGGGTGTCCTGTGCGAATCTTTACTTGCGGCGGAAAAAGATGGTCGTCTTACGAGGAAGGAAGCCCTCGAGGTCGAGCTCTTGTCGTACGGTGTTTTGCCCCAACGACCGACCTACCCCTGACACTTTGTCTGGGTCGAGCTTAATCGTAGAATTTTGCGGAGGTAAAGGGGAAAGAGAGAGAGAAAGAATGGGAGGGTAAGGTGACAAAGTTTATTAAAAAGGTAAAAGCGGGTGTGGTTAGACATGGAACTTACGCAGTTGGTCGATGTTACAAGTACTAGCTAGTTCTCGACCATCTTCCATTGCGGCGGACGGCCCGGGCGTCTTTGTTGAGACGACCGTGTAAGGACCTTCCCATCTTGGCGTTAGCTTGTTGGCTTTTGACAGGTCTTGGACCCGTCGCAGAACGAGATCGCCGACGTGCAAGGTCCTTGGTCGTACCAATTTAGCGGCGTGCCTGCGGAGAGCTTGCAGGTAAACCGCGGATCGCAATGTAACCCGTTTCACGAGTCGCCTCCAGCGGTCGAGGTCGAAGGCGCCGCTTCTGCGCGTCGATGCTATCGGCCAGGTTCACCCTTGGGGATCCTAGGACAACCTCGGCGGGTAGGACGGCTTCAGCGCCATATACGGTGAAGGGGGTCTCCGTAGCTCGGCTCGTCGTGGTGCTTGGTGACGGAAGGGCGGGGGTAGCTCGTCCACCCAGGCCTGACCATGCCGATCGAGGCTCTTGAAGACTCTCTTCTTGATTCCTTGGACGATCTGCCCGTTCGCGCTCGGCGCCCCATTGCTCGTGGGTGGGCCCACGGATGCGGCATATCTTGGTCCCGACCTCCTCGCAATAAGCCAGAAACACCTCGCTAGAACTGAGTGCCGTTGTCGGTAATGAGGCGACTTTAACGCCAAAGCGGGTTACTACATTATTGCGGAAGAACCTTTTAGCCACTGTGCCGAGATGGTTGATATAGGCTCGGCCTCGATCCATTTGGTGAAGGTGTCGATTGCATTTAACAGTATTTACAACCCCTCCTTCCTGGGAAATGGACCGAGTATGTCGATGCCCCAAGCGAGAACGGCCATTAGCGGCATGATCTCGTAGCGGCGTATGCTTGGTGATGGACCTTCCGAGCATGGAATCGGCAAGATCGGGCAGGAGGTTACCATGGAGCGCTGCGTCGGCCAGTAGCCGTCGGCCAAGAGTAACCTAACAGGAAGGCTTTGCTTACCAAGGTCTGAAGACGCGAGTGAGCTCCACACATTCCGTCGTGGATATCCTTGAGGAGATATTTGCCTTCCTCTTGGGTGATGCATTTGGAGAGGACTCGAGTGCACCTTTATGTGATAAGAGGCCTTCGACCATTTTGTAGGGTGAGCCGCCTTATGAGCCGGATTTTCGGCTTCTTCCTCGGCGATGTCCGTGTGCGTAGGTAATCGATGAATGGCGTCATCCAACTCGCATCCTGCCGAGGAAGGAGACGGCACACCCGCTCTCGGTTGCCCCCTCCTTGGTGGGTATGGAGGGCTTGTAAAGGTGCTCGACGAGCACCCGTAGAAGCGGGAAGGTGGGCGGAACCGACCTTCGATAGATGGTCGGCCAGGCATTGTCCTTCCCGGGATGTCTGATACCTCAAGTTTCAAGTACTTTTCCATCTTCCTTACTTCAGCCAGGTAAAGCGCCATTGAGTCATCTGAGCACCGATACTCCTTGTTAACCTGGTTGACGCATCACCGCGAGTCGCCTCTTCGCGATTAGTCGTTGACTCGGCGCTTTGCATGCCCGGCCCGGCTAGCGCTCTTCGTATTCGCTGCGTTGTTCGTTGGCGCCTAAATGCGCTTGGAGGGCGATCGATCCGCTCCCCGAGGATTCGAGACCACTCCACCCCCGAGCAATCGTAAGCTCGGGATCCGTCGAAGTGCATGACCCAGCGGCCGTGCTTTCGGCTGGTTGGGTTCGGACTTCGGGCCAGGCGGGGGTTTGTCCATTCGGCTAGGAAGTCCGCTAGGACCTGAGATTTGATCGCGGTTCTGGCCGAGAATTCGATCTCGACCGGGCGAGCTCCATGGCCCATTTCGCGATCCGCCCGCTATGGCCCCGATTCCCGAGAATTTCTCTCAGCGGGAAGTTGGTCGGGACTTGGATTTTGTGTGCCTGGAAGTAGTGTCTTAATTTCTTCGAGGCCACGAGGAGCGTATAAAGGAGCTTCTGGACCTCGGGGTACGCTCCTTTGGTCTGTGCAGCACCTCGCTGATGTAGTAGATCGGGCGCTGCACCCCGTCCCGTTCTACTGTGATGACGGCGCTTACCGCATGGGGTGTGGCGGCCAGGTAAAGCAAGAGGACCTCTCCTACTCTTGGCGTGGTCAAGACCGGGGGTCTCGACAAATATAGTTTAAGCTCTTTGAAAGAGCGGTCTGCTTCATCTGTCCAAGTGAAGCCGTCGTGCTTCCGGAGCGCCTTGAAGAAAGGTAGGCCACGTTCCCCGAGCCGCGAGATGAAACGACTTAAGGCCGCCATTCTCCCGGTTAGGGACTGGACCTCCCGCGTGCAAGTCGGTGGTCGCATGTTCTCGATGGCTTCTATCTTCTCTGGGTTGGCCCCGATTCCTTGTGGGCCGATCATGTATCCGAGCACCTTGCCAGCCTTGACCCCGAACACACATTTTTCAGGGTTCAACTTTATTCGATGCTTATTGAGGTTATGAAAAGTCTCCTCTAGATCGGATACATGGTCCGAGGCCATCTTGCTCTTGACGACTATGTCGTCTACATATACTTCCAGGTTCCGACCTATTTGGTTCGAGAAGGTTTTCTGCATGAGGCGCTGGAAGGTCGCTCCAGCGTTCCTTAGACCGAAGGACATGGTCGTAGCGTAACGTGCCAAACGGGCGTGATGAAGGAAGTTTTCTCCTCGTCGTCGGGCGATATGCCGATCTGGTGATAGCCTGAGTAGGCGCCCAGAAGCTCATCGCCGAGTCGGGCCAAGGCGGCGTCGACCAACCGTCTATCCGAGGTAGCGGGAAATTGTCTTTCGGGCATGCGGCATTCAGCCCGTGGTGATCGACACACATGCGCCACTTGCCCCTTTTTCATCACGATAATCGGGTTGGCCAACCAATCGGAATGGTCGACCTAATGAAACCGGCTTTGAGGAGCTTGTCCAGCTTCCTTCGATGATGGCTTGCTTCTCGGGAGAAGCGCTGAGCTCTGCCGCATAGGCTTTTGTCGCCGAATCGCTGCTTTGTGCTCGACGACCTCCTTGGGACTCCGGGCATGCCTGACGGTTCCCAGCGAACGTGTCCGCGCTTCTCCTGAGGAAGGTCACGAGCTCGAGTTCCTATTTAGGATCTAGGAAGCCCCACGTGTACGACCTTGTCCGGCTCTGCGTCGCACAACGGGATGGCCTTGGTTTCTCCTCGGCTTGGAGGCTAGCCTTAGGCCGGAACTCCTCGGCTCTTGCTCGGGCCCGCGTTGGGCGCTTGACCGATCATGTCTAACGCCCTCTCGCCGCAGCTTTAGAGCTGCTGGCTTCCTTGACCGTGATCACGCCGCCGACCGGGACCTTCAAGCATTGGTACCGTGATGAGTGGCGGCCATGAATTTGGCGAGCGCTGGTCGGCCCAGATGGCGTTGTAAGCCAACTCGAAATCGACCACTTCGAACGTGATTAGCTCCGTTCGAAGTTACTCGGATTGCCGAACGTTATCGGCAGACGATCTGGCCGAGTGGCTCGACCGACGCTCGTGCTATCCCGTAGAACGGACCACCATGCTTTTGATCTTGGAGCGAGGATTCGCATCTCGCCCAAGACCTTGGCAGATATCAGTCTAGGAGCTCCCGCAATCCACAAGGACCCGACCCATCATGCGGTGTTGCAGATCGTTGGGCTAACGACCATCTAAGCCTTTGGGGTTTCGTCATCCCCAGAGGGCGCTGCCCTTGGAGAAGGTGATCGGCTCGGACCACTTGAGGCCGAACAGAGGCTTCCTCGAGTGACACGGAGTACCTCGCGCGGCCTCCTTTAACTCCCGACGCGACCCATAGGCGGCGTGAGCCCCGAATATCACGGCGATGTGGTTTCTCGGCTCTTGGTATTCCATGCTCAGATCTTGCTCCTGGCGGGCTTCTTGCCCTTGACGCCTCCTTCCATCTCGGGAGCGTGGGCATGGGACCCTTACCATTGTAGAATCGCCCAGGCGGGAGGCCCACGCTCGCAATTCCGAAGGTCATGCCCATGCGCTGGTGGAGCGGGCGTAAATAGGCACTAGCCCGTCCGCGTTGGTCGCCGCGTTCTTGGTCGTCCCGTTCGCTCGTTGTTCCACCGAACCTGGCCGACTCCTTTCCTTCGGCTCCTCATACGCATCGCGAGGTCGGTCGTTGTCTTTCGATAGCTGCCACCATGCTCGGAGACAGAGGGTTTTTTCTTCTTTTGATTTTTTCGATCGAGCTTACGCTTTTTCGCTTGACGCTCTTCGAGCCCGGCCGAGGGGCAGCTTTCCTCGCCCAAAGCAGCCTTCTTCCATTGACGGCCTCGTCGCGCTGGCATAATCTGGCCACCATGCGAATAGCTCGTTGGCCGTGATGTCCGGTGAATTTCGAGGTCCCGAGTAAAGCGCACGTCCTCGACCCCGAACTTGAAAGCCCTGACGACCGCCTCATCCGAGATGCTTGGGATGGAATTGCGCACTTGCATGAAGCGCCGGACGAACCGGGCGCAGGTTCGCCCTCCGTCAGATCGACGCCATGTCGCGCTCCTTCCCGGAAGTGACGGGCGTGCCTCCGGAAGTTAGCTCGAGAGTGCCGCTCACCGCCTCAGGATCGGATCGAAGTTTTCCTTCGGTTGAATAGCCACGCCCGGAGCCGCCCGGCCCAGGATCAGGCGTAAAGTTAGCCATAACCCTTTCATCACCCCGGCTAAAATGGCCGTGGTGTAGATCGAGAGAAACTCGTCGGGGTTCCGAGTCCCATCGAATCTCGATGTGACCCGGCTTGAACCTTGTCACCAGGTCACACGTCGTAGCGACGCCGCGAACGCCCGCACCAAAATGGGGTGTCGGGACGGCCACCACGAGTGCGGCGGCTCGGCGATCCCCACCACCGAGCCCGAGGTTAGTGGGCCCAGCGAGAGAATATCTCCCTACGCTCAGGATGGAGAGTGGCCGATGAGGAATGTTCGGCCGCTTCGCGTGGCTCGCATTCCGCCGGTCCCGAGGAGCCCTGGAATCGCTCCGGTGCCCTCCCCGAGCCCGCCGCGCCGGCCACTCTGAGCGGCTGCGTGAGTCGTCGGGTGGAGGCGCCGGACGCCGGCTGGCGCGTTCCCAGTGAATTGCTCGGGGCGCCCTTTTCCTCGAGGCTTCCGCCGCTTTATGTTCAAGGGGCGATTTCTCGAGGTCGTCGGCCATGGCCGCGCCATGGCTTCTAGGTCGACTGCTCCAGGAACTCTCTGAGGTCGCGTACCACCGCGGGCTGGGAGCTTGAAGGCGTTCCCGCTTCGGGAACGCGGTGACGAGCCTGCTCGCCGTCGCGACGGCTCCGAGTCCCGTGACGCTGCGGAAATTCTCACGAACTTCGCCCTGGTCTTATCGGTCAGGCCACCTCGGACTTGCCGCTGTAAGCTGGCGGCCTGGATTCAGGGATGCCTCGCAGGTGCTCCTTGGTCGCCTCGTAGCGGTGAAGACGCCGTCACCGGGATTTGCTCCCGACATTTCCATCCTCCCCGCAACGAAGACGTTACGGATCGACGGATCGCGAGGGGGACATCACGGTGTCTCCCGTGAAGCGGTCCCTGGTCGAGCTCGAAAGGTCGGGGATGTCTGCACTCATCGTAGAGCCCGTCATACTCATCGTCCGAGAGGCGCCGAGCCGAGCGAAAGAATCGCTCGGTCGGCGGTTTCGCGAGAAGCTCGGAACCGTCGTGATTCCCAAGGCCGGGCGATGTTAGCGGCCCCATCGCCGAAGAATCGCTTGTCTTCTTCCTCAATTCCGGGCGCCGAGGCCCTGGCGATCTTGGGAATTTGTCATCCTCCGGGATTCCTCACGAAAGGAAAGTCGGTCCCTCACGGACGGCGCCACTGCCGACGATTGGGGAAACAGTGCCCCGCCGAGCTTACTTGTTGGTGGAGGGACCAATCGTGACCCCTTCTCGCGTGAGGGATTACTCAAGGAACGACTCACGATTTCAACGAGCGTGGACACAGCGGTTTACCCTGGTTCGGGCCTCTCGGGAAAGAGATAATAGCCCTACTCCGGCTCTCGTATATTCTGCAACGATATCGAGTGTATGTCTCTTGTCTTACGATCAGGTCCTATCCCCTCATGATGGGGACGCTTTTATAGCTTACAAAGGATCGAACTCCATCGGCCCACTATCCCACGCTTGGACCTCATCCAAACGTGGCAACCTGGATCCTACAACTCGCCACGCTCGCGGAACGTGAGGCTAGCGGAAGTTACGCCGGGCGTTACTCCCACTCCCGCCGACCTCGAGATCACGTTAGGTCGGCCGATAGCGACATCGAGCTTGTACATCTTACCCGAACTCGAGCCCTAATCGATCGAATACGTGGCATCCCAGGTACCTCCCGAGCCCGAGCTCGGAACAGGCCGAAATACGTAGCCTTCCAGGTTCTAACTAACCCGTCCAGGGTAACGACCTCCTGGTGGCTCGGGCGGGAGCGAGCTTGGTCGTTGGTGGCACCCGAGGTAATTTATGGGAATTACCCGACCCCCCGACAAATATATATACACACACACACATGTTGACCAAGCTTTGGACTTCCAGCTTTGATTACTACTCCCCTGGCCCATAAATATATGATGCTTTTTTTTTAATAATTTTATCCATAAATATAAGCGTATTTCATATTTCAATACAAAATTAGCGTGATGTTCACTCTATATCTCTAATAAATATTCATCTTTACTCTATATGCATACATTGAATATAGTGTTTAGAGATAATAAATATGAATAATTTAGTCATGTTCAATATCTCCTTAGCATACTTGCTAAAAGAAACTATGTCTTATAAATTTGGACGGATGACGCATAAGTTAACTGCTAAAACAACACAAAATATATTAAAACACTGCTAGTATTATTACAATTCGTGCTGCATTCTAAAATATTTTTCTACTTAACAAAACCCATACCAAGATACCACAAAACATAAAAACCACCTCATCAAGGCAAGATTTAGCAAATTGGACGTCGATTTTTTTAAAATTTCGGACGCCATGTAACATTTTTCTTGTTGCAACATTTTTTTTCAACGTTCGCAACATTTTTTTCACTTTTGAAACATTTACTGTTTGTCGAATGAAAATGTTGCATGCGTAGGAGAAAAATGTTGCATGTGTAGAAAAAAAATGTTGCATGCGTAGAAAAAAATGTTGCGGTAGAAATCAGACGTCCGAACTGTAGCATTACCGTACAAATATACAATGGGATAGCGCTAAGATACACTTTGATGAAAAAGAATTTGAAGTTTCTCGGCAATCATTTTCCACCCTATTATTTGTCCTCATCTTTGATCGCAGCCGTCCACCGGATGATCGTCAGCGGCCCACATCCCAAATAAAGACCCCTCGCGCCGCTGGTTCGGCACTTTCCCCCGTTTCCCTCCACAACCGCGCAGTTTTCCCTCCCTCCGCGCAAGCGCAACCCACCGCCAGCGCCATGGCCTCTTCCTCCGCCGTCGCCGCACCCGCCGATGCCTACGACATCCCGTGGGTGGAGAAGTACCGCCCCACCCGCGTCGCGGATGTCGTCGGCAACTCCGACGCCGTCACCCGCCTCGAGGTCATCGCCCGCGACGGCAACTTGCCCAACCTCATCCTCTCCGTAAGCGACATTTCCTCGAACACCTTGCGCGCGCACCTCCACAAATCAGGACAACCCACGCCGTCTCCTCTTATTTTTTTTTTACCCCAGGGCCCCCCGGGAACTGGGAAGACGACGAGCATCCTGGCGCTGGCGCACGAGCTGCTCGGGCCCAGCTACCGCGAGGCCGTGCTCGAGCTCAACGCCTCGGACGACAGGTTGCTGAGACCGTGACGTGATATTGTACTGGCGAATCCGGGCCGTGTGGATTGGTTGTGTGATGGCCGATTCGTGCTTTTTGCAGGGGGCTGGATGTGGTGCGAAACAAGATCAAGATGTTTGCGCAGAAGAAGGTCACGCTGCAGCCTGGGCGGCACAAGATTGTCATCTTGGATGAGGCCGACAGGTAATGCTATCCCAGAACTACATTGATGTAGATGGGGCTAGTTTGTGAAACTAACTCTTAGAAACTTTGTTCTTAGTTCACCATCGGTTGTTGTTGCACCCAAGCAAGGCCATTACTAGTGGTTGCACAGAAATTTGAGGGGAAAAAAGAGAAGAGAACCCACTTTACTACAATCTGGTTTGAGGTTGAGATATAGGATGGTAGTGTTAGAACATAAAAAATAAAGAAACCCACCCTGTGGCAACTCTATCTGTAGGAGTAGTGCTAACTTATTTTGTAGTCTTAAAAATTGAAGTTCGGAAGTTTTGTTCATCACAATTTTTTAGTATAGGTGGCCTTTTCTGTTTGTTTGGACCTCACATTTACTTTGTGCAGCATGACATCAGGGGCACAACAAGCGCTGAGAAGAACAATGGAAATATATTCCAACACCACGAGATTTGCCCTTGCGTGCAATACCTCATCTAAGATAATTGAACCCATTCAAAGCCGTTGCGCTATTGTCAGGTTCTCGAGGCTCTCAGACCAGGAAATCCTTGGCCGCCTTATGGTTGTGGTGGCAGCTGAGAAGGTGATGTTTCATAGCTTGAACATCAGACTTATATTGTGTGTTTGGTTGGAGAGTGGGGTGGAATGGAATGGTTCCATCCCAGATTTTAGGGATGGGATGGCTCCATCCCAGATTTCAGGGATGGGATGGTTCCATCCTAGATTCTCAGATAGGGCCCACTGTCACTCTCACGTTCCAAGTGGGATGGTTGCGTTCCAGAAAATTTGTAGAACCTGATCGTCCCGAATCTATAGAGAATATTCTCTTTTCTGGAACCAAGTCATCCTTAGCTCTCCAACCAAACACTAGACTTAATGGGATGGGATGGTTCCATTCCACTCCATCCCACTAACCAAACACACAAATAGTGAACTGCTTCGTTCTCATTCCCATAGTCATCAGAAACATTTGCTTAATTAGGGTTCCTGGATGTACTATCCAAGTGCACTGCTGAACTATTGGCAGGAAGATTTCACAGGGGACTTTTGGATCTATTAAATGCCTTCATGCATAATTCCCCAAATCACCTTAGATAATTAGATTATTATTCATTATTTTAGGTAGGTTTGTCAACAGTTAATCATTTTTTGGAAAAATTGGTTCTATAACACCAAAAGATACATAGTTTTGCAAAATACCACTAAACTTTGTTGCCTTAGTAAAATACCACTCAAGGAGCAACAATTCTAGAAATCCCAAAACTACCGAACCTTCTTCATCTTCTTTCTCCCCACCCCGTTCACTTCATGCTCCCAGCCATGAGCCATGGCAGCTGCTGCCATTGGCCTGCTTGCCTGCATGCTGCCTCTATCCAGTGCACAACTGCCTGCCCATCTGCTCGCCACCACCGCTGTAGTCGTGACCCTTGAGCACACACTCCGGGATTGCCCCCGCCCTCCTGATCGTATTTGCTGCCAGCCCTGCCCACTTGCACACCACCATAGTCCACCATGCGCAGCCTTGCTGCTTCGCTACCACTTGAGCTCCCACACCCTGATCCAAATGTAACCACCACTGCAACAACACTGGGTAGCAGACTCATGGATCCTCACCGGTGAGCTCCCGGATGCTGGGAAAGTCCCCTTGCCCTTGACTTCAACAGACAAGCATAAGCCCAAATCCTCCTCCATATGCTCAGATTGCCAGCGGTGGTAGTGAGGGAGAAGGGGACTTAGTCGCATCCAATAATGGAGGGAAGGAGAGGAGGGGATGGCCCCGAGGGGAGGGGAGAAAGCGGTGGTGGAGGAGTGAGGGATTATGCCGGAGCAAGAGAAGATGATGTGGGAGAAGAAAAGATGGGGTAGAAATGTCAAGAAGTGGTAGAGAAGTGAAGGAAGCGAACTTTGAGTGGTATTAAAGTGAAGGAAGCGAACTTTGAGTGCTATTAAAGTGTACCATGTAAGTTGAGTGGTATTTTGCTAAAGTGATGATCTTTGAGTGCTACGGAACCAATTTTCCCATGATTTTTTTAGAAAGAAGACCCTTCAGCCAGCTTTATTAAAATTTATACATGGCAACGTTCGAACAGTCACAATACATGGAAATTAGTTCAAACCGCCACCTGCGAAGGCTTACATGATTTTATCCTACATGTCTTGTTCTTTTTTGTATCTTGAAGATATGTTTCATGCCTTAATGTTTACTAGTAGTTTTTCACACTTTTATTTCTAATATTATCCTCCGTTCTCTTTTGTTAAGCATCCGATCTATGGCCAATCTATGTGTACTACTAAAGCTTCTATATAAGCTGGCACCTAACTGTTTTACAGTGACAAAACAATACTAGTTTCATTCCGTAGGAGCAGAGAAGAGAAGTACAAGATTCACAGTGTATCTTAAATTCTCATTAAAAAATGCTTAGTTCGGTTGTATGAAGCAGTCACTTCGCTAGTTAGAGCGCCAATTTCTAGCATTGTATTGAATAGCCGTGATTTATGGTTTTTAATTCCAATATCGCCATGCAGCAATGGATATTTGCACTGAATGGGTATATCATCTTGCTGTTGACTTTATTTTTTTGCTATTAAGGGTTTGAAGTTTTGCTGCTGATATGATATTTGAGCTGTTCAGGCTTGGGGAAATATTTTATGCTAAGTGTTCAGGCTTCTTGCCAGGTCATAGACACTTTAACTGTGAGGACCCTGAAAATCTATTTAGCAAATCAAGTCAATAAGTGACTAAGAGTAGCATGATAAGTAATTAAGTGAGGAAAACCAGTATGGTGCTCATGATTAAGGAATGGCTATTGTGCCCTTGTGCCCTTGAGTAGACAGTAATGGAGCCAGGGGTAGGAAGGTAATAGGAGCTCGGTGAATTGGATAAGAGCAACGCCACAGGGAGATTGCCGATAAAAGCCTCAAGCTAGCCTCACTCCAACCCAAACCCAGCTCATTCTCACTGTCACCACTCAAAGCCGAGAGGGAGAGCAAGAACCAGCAGCTGGGCCAAGAGGAGTTGAACCGGAGGAGCAAGCACTGAGAACCAGCCAGAGCCAAGAGGGAAGAGGAGCCAGCCGAAGCCAGTAGCAAGAGGAGAAGCCATAGGAGGAGGAGGAGCTAGTGCCGGCCACGACCATGGCGACATCCACCCCAACCCCAGCAACCTCCCCATCTCCTTCTCCCTCAACATCAAACCAAGCCACATGAGCTCAAGTAAGCATTAGAGTAGCAGTAGGGTAGAAGTAGAGTAGTGTAGCTTGTAAAATCAATAGATCGGGGGTTCTCATGGGGTCTCAGTAGGGGAGTCTCACTAGGGGCTCGTGAGGAGCGTCCCGACTGTTCCCATGCTCTCACCGGAGAGCCGGACAGCCAGTCTCATCACCACACCTCCCAAACCTAGGATTTCTCACCCTAGATTCATCATAGACCTATCTCACCTCAAAATCACAGCATGCACCATTCAAGAACTCACCTTAGCCTGTTTAACCAACCAACAAAACCATCGGCCGAGCAAAGCCTAAACCAAAATAGCAAAGTAGCAGCACAATCTCATTTAGGGGCTCACCACACCATGATTAATTAAAGCAATCAAAAGCCTCTATAAAGCAAAGCCCCAAATCCAAGCATTAAGGTACTAGGAACCCTAGAACCAAGCACAGAGAGAACCAGTAGGGGCGTCGGGTCGGCCAGAGCTGTGGAGGAGAGAGGAGGCGGTGGATTTGGGTTTTGGGGCCAACAAGCCAAGGGCTAACCGGAGGCCGGCGGGTCGGGGGAGAGGCATGCGCAGCCGAGCCGCATAGAGAGGAGTGACCGGCGGCGAGCCAAGGATGCGCTCAACTCTAGAGGGTAGGGAAGGGGAGGAGAGGCTGGTGGAGATCGGCCGGCGTAGCAGCCAGCCCGGGAGGGAGAGCTGATCGGGAGGAGGATGGGATCGCTTGAGAGAGGAGTAGGAGAGGCCGAAACCTTCGGCCGAATGAAAGAAAAGAGGGGAGAGGCCGAGAGTTCGGTTGGCTGGAGAAAAGAAGACAGAGAGAAAAGAAAAAGAGAGAAGAGAAGAAAGAAAAGGAAGAGAAAAGAAAAGAGAAAAAGGAAAGAAAGGAGGGGTGGGGAAAATTTAGAAAATGGGTTAATCTCCGCGATTTGTAATTAAAATAGATATTTAGTCAACTATTTGTCTAAAAATAAAAAGGGGTACTAAATAGTAGGGATTAGTTAAATGAACAGCTCAAAATAAGAATTAAGCCTAAATTAACATTGCTACTAATATTAAAATGGTTGGACGACATGAATCATATTCAAAATTACTATGCTATAATTTCAAAACAAGAACTGAATCAATTAGACCACCATCTCCAGCTTTCGAGCGAGGACGATTATATTTACCGGAATCCAGGCAAGTTTCCTTGATCATGTTTTATTAAATATTTTCCAATGCTTTCATTAAATACATCACTGCATGGGAAAATTATGTTGCAAATAAAACCTTAAATCGGATGTGGATGGATAGTATGGCTGAAAAATAGATGGATGAATGGATTGGTAATTGGTTTAGTATTGGAATGGTTTATCTAGTGAATGGAGTAATTGGCGTATGGTTATTATGGTGGGTAGAGGGCCCTGATGAGATGGGAATAGCCGGCGGGGTCCTCTACATATGGTTATGATATAAGGATGAACAACTGACACTCGGGTAATGAGCCGTAGTACAATACCAACCATTGTGTGTGAAATCGGTCAGAAGAGGTTGTCCTGAAAAGGTATTATGATCTCCACATTGGTGGATAGGTAGATAATTAGGAGTGTGAAGCTGGGTATGCCGGGAGTCCCAGTGAAGGACACAAAAATCAGCTGCGGTTGATCAGATACCATATTTAAAGCCTAGGGGAGTGTCAGTGCTGCTACGATAACATGGCACAACTGATACACTGAGGGTAGTGGGGAACAGTCGAGGACACCACTACTCGTTGGTTATCAGGGTTGGAGATATAATATTGGATTAGTGATAAACATTTTTGGGCCTCATGGGATGGGTTCACTATAGATAAAGTGGTACGAACTTGCGCATGGTCAAAATTATGAATTCATGCTTGTCTCCTGGATTGGAGGCTATGGAAGCTAAGTCTGCCTCTTATACGAGTGCTAGTAGCATTTTTAGATAATTAAAATCACACAACTTTCCTAATAAAACTCTATTTTATGAAATATGGATTTTGAGAGAAAGTGGACTTGGATGGACATGAGAGGATTGATGTGAGGAAAAGTTCATTTATTGTATTTTGCTAATAATGCTTGCTGAGTACTTTATACTCACTGTTGCTAAATCTCTCCTTGCTAGATATTGGGTCTGGTGCTCAAGCGTTTGGTTGGTTTGACGAGACTGTTGAGTTCTACCAAAAGGGATGGAAGGATGAGTAGTCGTGCATCGGCTTCGTCAATCTTTTGATGTAATTAGTATACATGTATTATATTTTGTTGTACTTAGGCCCTGTTTAGTATGGTTTCAGATTCTAGTAGAAACGGAAACGGTTTCAGATTCTTAGTAAAAATGTTTCAGGTAGGATTATGTGAATCGGATGGAACGGGGTTGAGACCAATTTGATCACAGTGGAAAAAGAAGAAACGATCCGAGAAGAATCATTCCGAGCTTTAGCTCGTTTGGTTGGGTTTTTTTCCAGAATCTAGTAGAAACAACCCGGTTCCAAGTTGCCAAACGGGGCCTTAGATCTGACGTATAATTATGGTATTAGACATATAGCCCTACGTGGCTTGGTTTGTAATAAAATGCATTCAGTCTCTAATTATTGTTTTGTTGGAACACTCTGAACACGGTGTACTAATTGATAAAACATTGGGTGCGCTTGGTGTTTTGATTAGTTAGTATGTTGAGATTTGTGTGATTTATCTCAATGTAACGACAGTGGTTACTGTCGTTACTTTGGGTTAATTGCGTCGGTCACCATAGTAACTTTGACACTAGCACGCTTCCCTTGTAATTATTAAAAAGTCCTTTTTTTTGTCCAAAACATACTTTCTGTGACATCAGATGTATCCGAACATGCACAGCTATGCTTGAGTGTACTATGTATTTAACTAGTTGTATTGTGTGGATATTACCGTACTAAGTACCAATGAATCATGATTTGTAACTGAATGGTAGAGAAAAAGAGGATGTGCTAAGCCTGTCGCATCAGGATAAATCAGCTTGGCTTAACTGGCTGTTGCCTTCCTGGTTTAATGCATATACATTTGGGTAAGAGGAACCTTCTGTCTGGTCAATTCAAGAGTTATATAATCCTGTTGGTCGTCCTAAAATATCTCTTCACCAGTTTGGGCAGTTAGATTGATAAACTAAATATTTTGGGCTCAAAGGATAAGTTCAACACTTACCCTCCAGACACTTGCTTGCCTGCAAGGCTGCAACCAAGCAGCTCCCAGTAATTTTGTTAAAAGTTGAACAGTTTTGGTTTGTATTTTGTTTCAACTCATTTGATTATTTAGATTACTAGGGATAGTTTATTTATTATATTCTAAATGCCTGAATGTTACTTATGAAACTGGGGTAAGATGCCACCATTCATATCGATTTTTCTGTTCATTAGTTTTGAGTTCCATGTTTAGTTATACCTAAACTGTATATTTTTGTTCAACTAAGGTTCCTTATGTGCCAGAGGGGCTTGAAGCTATCATCTTTACTGCTGATGGTGACATGAGACAAGCTTTGAACAATTTGCAAGCTACAGTTAGTGGGTTCCGTTTTGTTAATCAAGAAAACGTGTTCAAGGTTTAGCCACAACTTATCCAATTCTATATGATGCACAATATCTGTTCAGTTAATAATAATGCTTTACTGATTCCAGGTGTGTGATCAACCACACCCCTTGCATGTCAAGAATATGGTGAAAAATGTGCTTGACGGAAAGTTTGATGAGGCGTGCTCTGGTATGAAGCAACTTTTTGATCTGGGCTACTCGCCTACTGACATAATCACTACTCTCTTCCGTGTTGTCAAGAACTATGACATGGCTGAATATCTGAAGCTGGAATTATTGAAGGTAACCTCACAGCATTGTAAATTATCAAATATGTAGTCGTTTGTTTGAACTTTCTTCCTGTTGACTAAAAATATCCTTTTTATTTGCACAGGAAACAGGATTTGCACACATGAGAATCTGTGATGGTGTTGGGTCATTCCTTCAGCTTTCTGGCCTTCTGGCTAAGTTTGCGCTGGTGAGAGAAACAGCAAAAGCACCATGAACTCGTTGCAGATGGCAATGAATTTTTGTGGAGCTGCTCTGATACGGTAACCCAGTCATTTCACTTTAAAGTATTGCCTTGCATGGCTTGCTGATTACAACTTTGACATCGTATCTCAGTCTGTAAGATAGTTCTTCCCTGAAGTAAAACTATTATTATGTAGCATGGCAGATCTGGCTGTACTGAGGAAACAGTTCTCACAGCCTGAGTGCTGTTGGCTCAAACATCCATGATGTGTGCAGAGTTCTATGGAACCCTTTGGGTGTTTTTTCTGGTCTGGTAGTTGTACTTTTGTGTTATCCTAGCTGCATTATGAAAGGAACTGAACTGCCAGTGATCCAAGTGAATTGTGCATACCATAATGGATTGCATAACCTTGTCAACCTCTACTAGATTGGTCTATAACTGCCTTTTAGAATGAAACCAGTAAGGTGTCCGTGTGTTGCAACGGAAAATCAATACTGTGTATCTTGTTTTGCTTCGCATGAGAATTATGACAGAAAACTATAAGGCAATATTCCCTATAAAGCTTTTATCCAAACACAGCAATAATGTGAGGCTACAAAATCATGGTGACGATATGCAATGCATCTAAGAAAAGTAAATGGTGTTAATCAGCTATTATTACTATGAAGGCCATAATTTGAAGTGCCTTTTTGTCTTCACCAACTAATACGCCTCGTTCCATCCGCACTGAATGAGAAATATTACATTTTTTTCTCTCTCAAAGGCAAAAGCATCAGCAGACACATTTCTGCATTTTGTTATTCTAAGGGCCACAGGGCACAACTGATCTCATAATGAACTAATAAGCCCTGTTTGTTTCGGCTTAGGATTTTTGGTTTTTGGCTTAAAGGTAGTCTTTTGGTTTAATGAGCTTTTAAGCTGTCTGCTTTTAAGCCAAAACATGTTGTTTGATATCTTGACTTATTAATGGGTTAGATTGTACATCTTATAGATGAAAAGTAAAAAATACTCTAAATGAGATGTGGATGAATTCTCAATTTATATATGATGGCATTTGATGGGTAATTTTGGAGACTTTTAGTGGCAAATGGTTATTTTATTCAAAAAAGCCCAAAAAAGCTCCTTTTGTCTGGCTTTTGGCTTATAGTTATACAGAGGTTTTTGATTTTTTTAAAGCCCGGCTTAAAAGCCAGTCGTTTGTTTCGGCTTAGGCTTTTTGGTTTTTAAACCGATGAAAAAGCCGAAACAAATAGGACCTAAAGCTCTAGAAAATATAGGAGTAGCTTCATATTAGACAGCTCCTTGCAAGGCCTGTCATGCTGTCACAAAAGAAAGGGATTATTTCCTTATATGCCACTGGAATTAGGGGGAAATCGCTGAATTTGTTACTGACAGACGATGAGTGGTATATAAGGGATTTCATGGCATATAAGGAATTGCCCCGAAAGAAACTTATTGCTCCAGCTGGCTAGAACATCAATGATCAAGATTTAGCCTATATAGTACACCTACAACCAATAATATTACTTGGATAAAAAAGTGGCAAGCATGTGCCTAGTTTTGCCTCTAGCTCCTTGACGTCACATGTGAAAACTGGATAAAACGAAAACAACTTGAATGGTACAGGACATTGTAATAGTTGGCAACTAAAACTGCATTAGCATCTTTCTGTATTGACGATCTGAACTGATATTGTGGTTCTTGCATTGTCATTAGAACACTTCCTTATAATTTAGTGCAAGTGAAATTGCAGAACATATGGAATAGTAATACAAGTAAAAAAGTACCTCCAATTAACTTTATACTCATGAATAGATGTCACACCAAGATGTATCAAAGTAGGATAATAGCCAACCATCAGATAATAGTCGTGCCAACAAAATATCCACAAAAATATTTCAATTCTTAAGTTCTCTTGATACATATCCTGGCCAAGGATGCAAATTTCAGTCTGAAATCCGAAATTTTGGTGAGATTTCGGATTTCGGACCCCTCCGAGATTCAAAATCCCGACCGGGGTAAAAAAATTCAAATTTTTTTTTAAAAAAATCTCGGATTTCTCGACGAGATCTTGGCGATTTCAGCTGAAATTTGGTGTTTTTTTTGCCGGATTTTAATTTTTATGCATTGGATTTGATTAGATTTAGGGTCAAGAGCATCCACAAAAAATTTGAAATTTTTTAACATGTTTTTAACCATTTTTTTGTCGGTTCAATTTGTCGAATAGGACTGTCCGAATTTTTTAAAATTTCTCAAGAATGATCATTATCTGAAAATTTTATGAGAATATTATGGATGTGTTAGGATCATTCACAAAATTTTTCAAAATTTTCTAAAGTAGTTTGAACTATTTTTCTTTTAGGTAAAATTTGTCAACATGTCCTAATGAGGTATTATCTATATAATATATAGGAATATATAGAAAACTTTCCAAAAACTTCATTTGTTACATTTGAAAAATCAAAAACAAACTTTACATAAGGCTTTTATCACGACTTGACCACTGTTAGATTTTTTAAAAATTCTTCATGCATGATCATCATCTGAAAATTTTATAGGAACATTATTGATATATCAGGATCATCTACAAAAAAATTCAAATTTTTTTGATGTGTTTTAGACTATTTTTTGGTTGGTTCAATGTAGACCGAGATCTCGGTGATTTCGGTCAAGATCTCGGATTTCCCGGTTGAAAAAAAAAACGGATTTGAAATTTAGTTTTTGTATTTCGTCCAGATTTTGTTTGAAATTTCCAAATCTCGTCGAGATTTCGGATTTCGGCCACATCAGATATTTAACCCAAAACGAGATTTAAAACCTTGATCCTGGCCGTAGTGGTCTTCCATCGTATTTCTAAGGGCAGTACTAGCAGTCGGACGTCTGATTATTTAAAAAATTTCGGACGCCCGCGCAACATTTTTTTTAGTGTCTGCAACATTTTTTTTCAACGTTTGCAACATTTTTTTTGCTTTTGAAACATTTACTGTTTATCGAAGGAAAATATTGCATTCGTAGGAAAAAAATGTTGCATGCGTAGAAAAAAATGTTGCGGTAAAAAACAAACTGTAGCATTACCGTATTTCTAAAGCTCCAAAAAGTAAAATCCTAGACCTTGCTTGGAACAGTTACCGGTGGTTGCGGACCAACACATCCAAACTCCAAACTGCTCACTGGAGTACTATCTGTACACTGCCCTTCAGTTTGCCCACAGGAGGAGCAACCTGTGAGCTAACAAGTAACAAGGACCTTCACATATTTCCTAAAATCATCAGAAAAACACCTAAGTTCATGGATTCAAGATATATCGCATTCAGAATTTATGTAAGCTTTGACTCATTGCAAGTTCAACCAATGACATGCGATGGTGATTGATCCATGCACTCACTTTATCATGAATGTGGTAACCTAAATGGTAATTCTTTCCATGACTACAGTGATGGGATAAATAAAGTGTGAGCTCGCACCATGGTTGTCACCACTCAGAATAAATTTTTTTGTGAGTAATTTATTGTGACGTAACTTGCAAAATTCAAGTTCAGCAGCAAAATGTTCAAAGCAATTTGATCAAGGCATCAGCATCACTTTGTCATAGGTTTGGCCTGCAAGAAAATAGAAAATTCACCATATTCAGCTTGGTGTCAAAGCAATTTGATCAAGGCATCAGCAGCACTGCGTCATAGAAACAGAAAATTCAAGTTATAAATCTTCTTCCCAATTTATTAAGAGGTAAGTTGCAAAATTCCTATTATTCGTAAAAAACATATAATTCAGCACAAACTTGAAATACCTTTAAAAGCATCATATCATGCGAGCTTCCAAACAATAGCACAAAGGCATGAAAAATTGTACATAAAAAATAAGTTTTGTGGACCTTATATTCAGGGGAGTGCGGTTGTCTATATTACAAAAACAAATTTTCTACAGGATAAACTTAGCTGCTCCTAAAAAGCTATAGGTGCTTAGTTTTTTTTAAAGCTATATGTGCCTTTTGTAAGACCTTTTATTTTAGAAGGCACTATAAACATAGGAGAAATACTCGATCTCTAGGATTAGCATACTATTATACAACACCAGAAGCACTCAACTCCCACTTCCATCCTTATTCTCCCTGAATATATTGGCCGGAAAATGTACATCTGCCGCAACATTGCTAACATGTTCAGTATGAAGGAAAATGACATGGGCTTTTGATGATTACAAAATGACTGGAATAGTTTTCAGATAGCAATACGCTAATACACAGCATTGTTTCTCTTAGCAAAATACACAAGCGGTTTTTGCATGGTACTTGTCATAGACATAGATTCGCCCTCTAAGAAATATTGGCGGTGCTAGGAGAACTTTGTGCTCCCAGCCTCAGATGGTCACCCCTGTCAGGCCTTCATACGGTACACTCCACCCGCCAACCTATAAGAGCACATGCAGGCAGTCTAAAATGCCTATTTGTTCAGTAATCAGCATTTTATCCAATGACATTAATCTCAACAGTAAATTCTCTACCATGTGTAACAGCTAATGTGATAGGATGGCCCATGCCAATAGAACGCCTGGTTGAACTCAATGACACGTTACAATCTCCATAACCTCTACAAAAGCAATGGAGCTTAATTCAAAACCAGGAAGTTAATTAAAGTTACATATCTTCTTGTAGATTAAGTCACATAAAGCAAGAACTAACTGACCTGAAGACCTACATGTCGATGCCAGCTTGGATATGGGGGCCCCTTCCTGTTTTCGTTGCTGAGCATTCTGCAATAACACCCGTGCTAACCATTCAGTAAAATCAACGTATGTTTAGTATGCGGGGGACAAATCCATTGGTACTCTATTCCCGTGACATTGTCATGGAATGCATTCTACACCTCTGGACAGTCCAGGTATTTGTCAGTGTAGACGGATGTACAGAGGTCGCTTGGGGATAGCATCCTTAGCTGAGATCACAGTCCTTTGTTTTGTCAAAGACCTTGGTAAAGTAAAATTGTCAGATTAATTTCTTCAGAATAAATTGAAGAGCATTTGTTGATTCCAATCTTGATAAGAAAACTGACTTACTGAACTTTCATACCACCGAGTCGACTCATCATACGGTAGCATGTAGTCATGTAGATGATGTAGATTTCACTAATCCCTAGTCGCGTGCTAGAGCTTGTTGCACTCCCCCGACTGTTGGCTGGTCTTATCGGCGTGCACCTAGCAACGGCTGGAGCCGCCACCGGCCAGATTCAACCAATCTGGATTCTGGAGGCGAAGGCTTCGATCCACGCGCGGGCCCTGCAGGGAGCGGCGGCGGTGGTGAGGCTCGGAGGAAGATACGTGACGTTAGGTGGTTGGTGGCCGGTGGGAAGAATGGAATTACCGCCACCAACTTCTAATTAGAAGTAGTAAAGATAGAGATTGTGCAGAGCAAGTAGCACAAAATCATCGACGATCTCGCTGTCCCTTGCACATAATATCTTACTAGGCAGTATGTGCGGCGCACGTCGCACCGTTTAAAATTTACTCTGTTTTTTCATCTATAAAAAGACTGCAAAAGAAGCTAAACATATATTTTTTTTCGGAGAAAACGGAGAAAAGACCTGAATGTAAGGGCCGGAGACCTATTTGTTATAATTTTGGACTTGATCACTATGCCGAAAAATTAGAAAATGGCTCGTTCGAGATTTGTATTTAGCGGGGTTTTTTTTCGTAAAGTAACGAACCAGGGACCTAAACGCAATCCAAAAACGTTTTTCTTATACTCACTAAAAATCATAAAGGACCTATTTGTAAATCACAGGGACCCATTCGTAATTTAAGGAAAAGGAAGAGCCTTTTTTGCAAATCACCATGGGGGCTGACGTGGCCTGCTTCGCCTCGAAATCTCCCACACATAATAGAGTTAGTATTTGTAGTTCAAATTTGCGAATTTTTTTTACTGCAGTAGCTTCTTTCGTGTTTTTTTTTCCTTGTATAAAGCTAGCCCCGTATGAAATATTTTCCAAAAATGACTCCTTTTCCCACCGCGGAAGACCCGACAGGTGATAAGATCTGATAGCGCGGAAGGAAATGGTTGGGCATGAGCGCGGAAGCCACTAAGTCTTCGTAGCTGGGGAGCATGGAAGCGCCTTGCGCGCATGCCGAGCATGGGAGAAAAATGGTGTTGGCGTGCGTGAGCGAGGCGAGCGCGGGGAGAGATGGCCCACGTGGTGTCGCGATCCCGCATGCAATGGAGACAGGGTAGCCGGGCCAATGGGGGGTGGGCAGTCGAGGCTGCGCAAAAGGCGAGCGTGTGACGTGGGATGCGTGCACGTGGGAGTCACGCTTCCACACTACCCGAGCGCGGTAGGATCCCTTTCGCGGTGGGCCATGCCCTGTTCCGGCGGTCGGCTAAGTTCCTTGGCTTTCTGCGCTCCTGGGCGCAGCAAGTATCGCTCGCCGTACCTTCCGCGATGATGGAGAGAGCCATTTTTGAAAATCATTCTAGCATGGAAACTAGTTTTGAAAAAAAAAGCCAAGACTACTACAGTAAACGCTTCCAAACTTTGTGAGCATGTCTAGTTGGCAAGGTTCGTGTGCCTTGACCACAACAGCAAACTGAACTGTTCATCTATTTGGCCCTCGTGATATTTTTTTTAATAGAAATGGCCCTCCTATGTGAGTATTTGCAATAAAAAAATAGTACTAACTCGAGTGTTATTTTTGTAATTGATTTTTTTTTTCACAAGCAATGTAATATGGAAAATAATTCGGAGGAAAATGGAGCAGCGTGGCGCGGGAAGTTTTTAATTTGTTATTTTTAATTTATTTATTTGCTTCACCGGTGTACCAATTAATTAATCATTTTAGAATTAATTTGGCTTAGTGATGAGTAGCAAAGTTATTGAATCTAAGTCGACAGTTTAATAATTTTTTGGTTCAATGAAGAATAGCAAAAAAGTGGAATTTAAATCAATAGTTTTTTTTTTTGTTGATTGATGTACTGCAAAATTGTGGAGTTTGAATAGACAGAAAACTTTTTGGTTAATTGATGTACCGCAAAATTAAGCAATTTAAATCGATATTTTTCGAATTTTTTTTGGCTCACTCATGTACCGCAAAATTAAGGAATTTGAATCGATAGTTTTCAAAAAAAAAAAAATTCAGTGATGTACTATAAAATTGTGAAATTTTAATTGATAGTAATTGCTTTTTTGTTGAGTGTTGTACTCTAAAATTATGAAATTATAATCAAATCGATGTATACGTGATAAACATGAAGATGCACAAAAGGCGTACAAAATGAGATAAGATAGATAGTGCATATGGCACCGTTGTATTGCTTGGCATAGAAAATAAGTAAACATATGTGATGCATACAGTTCGATTCGGAACCTATGTTAGTCTTCGTTCTTGTACGGTACAAATGGCGACACGGACGAATAATGAACGGGAAGTACAACTACAATACATGTGTGCCTTTTGAAATTGTAAAGAAGTCATGGTGCTTGTCGTAGACCTTACACGGAAGGATCCATCGGTGCCTTCCCCCTTTGATCCAGTGAGGCTTTTGGCATTAGCTTTCTTCCAATTAGGCCCGTACATACACACCCAATAATAGTCTTCATCGGTGATCTTCGGCTCTTACTGGAAACGAGCTGTCTCGGCTTGTTCCTTGAGCTTCTTTTCTTATTCATATAGGGGCTTCCAGAAGTATGCATCTTCTGGGTAGTATGGCGGGTGTTTTGGTTTCTCTTCCGTGGTCTTAGGGGAAGATTTCCACCGGGTGTAGTGCTCGGGCGAATCGCATAGTCTGGTACAATTTGTGCTCGAAATACTTCCTATCGTACTTGTCGGCCATCGATCCATTAGAAGAAGTAGCACCTATCGTCTGGCTGGTGTCATGCGTAGATGAAGTTAGAAGTATGAAAAACATATTATGGAATGTACATGCATATCATTAACCACATATCCTTTCGTTGTTGTACGTGTAGTGTGCCGGCCAGCGTTGTTGGGATGTCTGGACTGTATTATCCACATCGGAGCACCGTAGTCGCAGTTTGGGCGGGGAAACTCTGGTGGCACAAGTGCATCCTTGCAAGAAACATTCAGCTAGTTTTTCGCGTTCTTCGCAAGCCACTTCGGCTTAAGAAGAATCGCTCCGTAGTTGGTCATCGTGAACCCACGGGTGAAGGGGTATGTGATGGTGGTTGTTTGGGAAGTGGTGTTCGGTATGAGGGTTGGCTTGGTGTAGTGTGGAATATATATGCTGGGCATGGCTCCGTATTTATAGCAAGTCTTTGATGGCAGTGTGCTGTTCAAGTGGCATGAGAAAGCTGCTGCCCATGAGTTGTTCAATTGGTCTGACAAAGTACATGACAGTGTATTGTCAAATTGGTCTAAAAAAGCAGCTGTCAATGTGTTGTCAAATGGAGCTGATAAAGAGTAGCCAGTGTGTTGTTACTCTGAGAAAGCTGCTGGTGCGTGTTGTCCAATCGGTAGGACACAACTGTTGTCTGTGTGTTGTCAAATCACACTAAAAAAATTGATATATCATAGTTAAGAAAGCAGCTGACAGTGTTTTGTCAAATTAGGTTGACAATGCTGCTAGCAGCGTATTGTCAAATCGCACTGAAAAAATTGATATATCGTACTTAGAAAATTACAGAAATAATGCATGTGTTAACAAAAGTTGACAAAAATTCGGGAGAAAAGTTTTCTAAGTAGGAAATAGTAAGGCAGAGAGAAATTAATAAGAAATTTTTTTTATAGAAGTGACATTTAATGTTAGTAGAAATGGAATGAAGGCAAAGAGTACATGGCTCGTACGGAATAAAATGGCATAGCATGATAAACATCAACTGGATACATTATTTCTTACACCACTAGAAATGGCGTGTATAAACATCAACTGAATACATAATTCTTACACTACTAGAAATGGCATCCAAAAGCAACTTAATCTCCTTTGTAGGAAACAAATTAGTTTGAAATTATAGCATAAAGTACAACAAAGATACCATCCACACAATCTTCTCTAACCACTTAATATAATCTAAAATATGTTCTATCTTAAACATTAGCATGTTAAATCTCTGCTCAAGCATAAGATCCATCCTCTGCTCTAGCCTAGACTGCATCGTTTGATAGTCTCAACTTTCTTACCGATTCTGGAGTTAAATGCTCCAAAATTTATTTTCTTTGTTCTCTTTAATCTCAAAAGATTTTAATAAATTTTTTTAATAAAAATTTTATTTAAAATCATTCATCCCTAATAGCCATTCTGGTTCTTCAATGTTGCCTTTTTTTTCAGACATCGACCGATAGCTCGAGACTATCAAACGAAGACCCTATCAAAACCTATGACAGACCGACATCAATTCGGTGCTCGTACAGAACATCACATCTCGATATACCAAAAATTAGAAACCACACGGTCCACATGGATACCTACACCCCAGGGTTCAACTTTCTGAACGAAATTCGCGAAATTTCATGAATTTCGTTCGTACCGCTCGCATGCGAAATGGAAAACCGGTTTGAATTTCGCTCAAATTCAAATTTAAATTCAAAAAATTTGAAAATTTATCCAAAATTTATCCAAAATTTATCCATAATTAGTATTAATAGCCTTATGACCTCTGATGTGAATATTATTTTAAAAAAATGAAGTTTGAAGACGTTTTTGAGCCATTCAATTTATTTAGTAGCAATATTTGTTGAAGTATATTTAGTTGTCAAAATCTCCAGTTTAACTTGTTAACAATCAATATAGAATTATATGAGACCTTTAGTGATAAACCGTCTATCATTTTTTTCTATTATTTTGAGAAAGAGTCATATCATAACTAAATATTCAACATAAATACAAGTATTAAACAATCAATCAGAGTGCATAAAAATAAATGAAAATACATTGTTACAGGATCTGCTACAGCTTACAAAAATCATAGTTGATCAAATAAGTGCAACATTTGAATCAGAATTTTAGATTACACCTCCACAACACACTGCATGTTTTAATATTTATTCAATTATATTTAATAGCAATATTTGTTGAAGTAATTTTTCAAATATTATTTTTGACTTTTAATGGCCTTTTCCAAATTTTTTCTTTATTTCCCCCATTTTTCCAACCCAGCGGTTTTCGAGTTTTTTCGAGCGAATTTCGAGTCTTTTCGAGCAGTTTTCGAACCCAGCGGTTTTTCAAGCTTTTCGAGCGAATTTCAAGCCTTTTCAAGCGAATTTCGCTCGGAGATTTCGAGACTTTTCGACTAGATTTCAAATTCATTTGGCTTTCGAACCAAGCGTTTTTTTTCGCGAATTTCGATTTGAATTTCGTGAATTTCGATACCGCCCGGATGTCGAAATTTGGCTTCGAAACGGAGTGAAACCCTGCCTACACCACGAGTCAGCCAACAAAAAAAAGCAGATGACTCCGGACTCCCTAGAACAATGCAAAACGAAGCATAACATTTGCCTGCTTCGGCTTCCCAGAACGCAGATCTACTTCTACATTCAGCGGTAACGGGAGAGAACGGCAAGGGGGAGGCCAAGTCAATACCCGAACCACCACCATCGCTCTGTGCTAAGGACCTGCCCCGTCCGGTCCTCAACACCTAGCAATGGTCACCTGTATATCGAAGGTTCGTTCTTGACTCGGGCTCGTCGCCAACTGTTCTCTCTACTAGGCCAAAAGTCTCTCGTTCCCAAGTTCAGACATCACAGTGCAGCGCCGCCTTGATCTTGCTGATGGTGCAGGAGATAAGGCTGTTCACGGTCTCTACCGACTCCACGGTGAGCTTTGCGGCGGGCTGGCTGTTGACAAGTATCTGGAATGCAACTGTAAGCAACGAGCCGCCTGTCTTGTGCTCGGTGCCACTGACGCTAGGCCCGCCAGGCAGGATGACAAAACCAGAAGGCAGCAGTGCGAGATACGTCGAGTCCCCTCCAGACATGACAAGTTGCATTGCTGGGATGTCCACCGGGGCGTACACGACCATCGAGCAAGATGCGTCGGTGCACGTCTCTTGCAGGATCAACATGCTGTTCTGGTTGGTGTTCGTCGGCTGTGCCACAAGACATTAGGGTTAATAAACATACGAGGGACAGGAAGAACAGATAACGCCATTAACGCACTTAAGAATACCCTGGGGTCAGAAAAAAATGATGATATTATCTAACAAGTGATGCTGTCTATGATCGAGACCCGCAATGGCACAATCGATGTTGACCGATACTGTTTGGTTTGTTTGTTTGTATGCGCTGTGTCAAAGTTGTCAGCTACTACTAATAGCTTTTTTAGCAGATCTGTACTTCTCTGATTTGGCCCTACCCAGTGACCTCGCGGATCTTCTATAAAATGTGGTTCTGCTAACCAATCGCTTTCTTTGTTTCAGACGGCAATGCATTATTAACACCTTTTCACCTTCCTACGACTTCAGCAAATACTTGATGGGAAGTTTACTCATTTTCCCTTGCGCTTTTCTATTTTTTTTTATGGAATCTCTGTGCACTCTTCTAATGTCACCATCTCAGAATGCAACTTTGTTGTTTGGAATGCATAATAGTTTACTACCTTTATTCTCTTGTTCGTTCATACATGTCTCCATTGCACGCTTTTGATCCTTTTTTTCTACTTATATGTTAGTGAAAACTACAAAAATGGATATGTTCTTGCTCAAAGCGATGCGCTGTATCTCAACTCCCAAGTATAGGTGGGCATTGGGCCGGGCTTTTTTGGGCCGGCCCGAAGCACGATGGTATGGCAAGATTACCAAAGCACGGCCGCAAGATTCGGGCCGGGCGAGCCAAGACGCTAATCGTAGCACGGGCGTGCCGGCCGGAACTGTGCACGATGGGCGGACGCAAGACGCGACGATTTAGTAGGGCCCGTCTTGCGGCCAAGTGACGAACGCGAAATCACGGATTAAGGCTTAAAAGTTGGCAGATATTGTTGATTCAGGGCATCTTCAAGCATTACATTTATGTTTGACATTTTGTTGATGTGATTAGTCTCTTATGTAATTAAAATAGGTAGTTTAGTAGTAGTGATTTGTTTTATTTCTTTGTTCGTCACAATAGTAAAAATGGGTCGGGCTTGGGCAGACGACGGAAAGCGACCGCAGCGCCAAATGAGCCGGGTTTGGGCTCGCCAAAAAGTGAGTCGGGCCGTCGTGGCGCGGCAGTTCGAAGACGGCACCGCGATGGGCCGGGCGGCCAGACGCGACGACGCCCACCTCTACTCCCAAGACGACACGATGTTCAGCTTCTACATCAATGAAATGGTTCCCCCCCCCCCTACTTGTCATCAGCTAATCATGTGGTTGAGAACGTAATAAGCATAGAAAGAGAAGCAGCTATGGTCTGTGGTGTATAATACTCACGCTGGCCCTCAATAGAGATACGGAGTTGCCATCCTGCTGCCCCTTGGCGATGTTCGTCACCTCCTGCATAGGGCCACCGTTGCTTAGGATGTCCCATTCGAAACGGAGCCCCTCGTTGCGCAGGAAGTCGAAGAGCCGCTTGGGCATCACAGGCATCCAAACCGATGTGGCAGCGCTCAGCACCACACCCGGTGGCACCCCAGGCTCATCCACACTCTTGCGTGCCATGACACGCACGTCCTCCCCAATGTTGCCCGCCAACCCATCCAGTCTGCTCCATTCTCGAGCAGACGATGCACCAACCCCTGCACAGAAGTTCTCCGTCATCCTCTCTGCCAACTTCAGCAAGCTCCGTTTCCCTTCCGGCGAGACGGCTGTAGCAAAACGCGGTGCATCGTCATTTTATTTCCAGGGACGCATCCCATGCAACATACATAGGCGCTGCAACATTATCGTTTTCGTGTACCTGCTGGATCGTGCTCCGGCAACGCGACAGATGACATGAGAACGGCCAGGCACTTGCACTGGCGCTGTAGCGTCGCGAGCCACCGCCCTGCACCGAGGGCAAGGCCGGATCGGAGAAGAGGCCGGTAGAGCTGGTGCACGGATGCTTCATCGTATTCGGTGTGTTCAACCCATGTGACCTACAGTGTCCACACAGCTGCATCTGTTAGCGTATAAATGCATGCCCACGTGCAAATGTCTCGAAATGCCATATACCAAAAGTGCCCTGCGGTGCAATTCTAGTAGAGTGCACAACTGTAGCTACTGGTTAAACAGCACCAGCCAGTAAACCATGTTATTACCATCTTGCTGTGATATTTGGCCAGGTTTTGGGAGTATGAAAAGGTGCACAGTGAAGTTAGACCATAAAGGTTACCTCGAGATGTTAACCTATTATGGCCCCCCACACTCTAATGCTTACTGCTTACAATTATAAAGCAGCAGTTGGTGGCAGTGGTGAGTTCTACTCACGTCATTAATTGCCCTACTTAATTGCCCTGCTTAATTGCCCTACGCAAAAAACGAAGCGTTGCTTTAATTAGCCAGCTTTCGCAAGAAACGAAGCGTTAAAGATAGATGTTTGATCTTGTGAAATATTTTTTTATTTTTTAATCTTTATTTTTCGTTATCAATTTTGTTTTTCGTAGCAACGCACGGGCATGTAACTAGTGCTTACAATGTAAGAGAGCAATAGGACTATAATTTGACACATTAGTTGCTTGCATCTTAACATCGAGAAGTACCATCGAAGGGAGGAGAGAGGAACCCAAACCATATGACTGACACAACAGAAGAAAACTTGATATCTTCGGTAAGATGACAGTATCTCTAGTTTGATCTAGGAACAGCTGATCTGTCTGCACATGGCCTGGCCACAAGTTTTGACATCACTCTGATCTCACTATCTTAATTATTAACCTTGCCTTTTAATATGCCCCAAGAATGGCATACATATGGTTCTAAATTATTTCTTCCTGAAACCCTTAAAATAAGTAACTAGTATCCATTATCAACTTACGGATATATAATACAGCTGATACAATGCAATTGATAGCACTTGAATTGATGTGCAAAAAACAGCTGAACCTTTTTTTTCTCAAGGATCCAAAGTAGCAAGCCATTGTCAGCTCGTCTAAAGATTAAAATGATGTTTGTATCAATGGTGGATTAGATTTAGTTCTCTCTCAATAGTCAAGTTTAAAATTTTGAAATAGAACCACTGATGTACGAACGAGATGGGCAATTTAGATAAAATACTCATTATATAAAGCTCAGGTGTAAAACCCAAGGAGGAAAAACCTCTCATTGAGATAAACAATAGAGGGAGTGGTCAAAATTTCTACGACGAGACACATTGATTACAATGCAGACAATAAGTTACCCAAGGGGCTTCATCCCGAGGAGTAGAAGAAGTATCTAATCCCCTTGAGGAATTGGACTCACGATTAAACAAACGCAAGCGAGCATGCTTGGGGAAAGTGTTGGATCTACAAAAGCAGTTAATTATTCTGAAATAATTTGTTTAATCCCCCTCCCCGCTGACCAATCCATTAATTAATTTTAGGTGGTGGGCTCGTAACCACAATTATTCTATTGGAGACATGAGCCTACCCCATGACTAGTGAATACTATGCAGCATGGTGATCACTAGATGACACATTAAACTAACTAAAATCACTTGAAACACTACCAGCACTCTGTTCCATGAGTGTCATGGTGGTCATGGAGAACTGCAACCAAGATGCATACACCTATCAACAAATGTATGATTATCATATGAGTAGAGCAGCAAATCCATTGAACTATATGGTTGGTTTTGACGGTGGCTTTCTAGGAGTGGTGAAGTCACCAACCTGTGACTCAGAAGGCAGATCAGTTTCAGGTCCATTATTCATTACGTGCTAAACATTGCTGTGTACGTAAAACCACCTATTTTTTTAGGTTAACTGGTCGAGGCTGTCTTGTTTAAGACCTCTACCTAAAAGTTTCTTAAGAACAGGAGGTAATAAAGTGAATAGCTCTTGGTTATTCTACCTTGCAGAAGCCATTGTGGGTGTCTTGCACCACACAACCAGAAGGCAGCCTCCGGCAATTCATGTTTACAGCTAGGCCATGATCTCTCACCAATCCATCAATGGAAACATCCACTACAGCCCATGCACCCTCGGCCAGCTGTTTGCAGAACCTGAGAAAGTTCACCTCCCTAATTGGGACAAGAGGTGAAAGCACCTGCAGCTCTGCCTGCATCTGTTGCAATGATAGAAAAAAAAAACGCTCAGACTATGCTTAACCACAAGATATGCGTGTGATGGACACTGTAAACTGTTCAACACTCACAAGCAGCAATGCACCATTTCTGCTCCCTGCAACACCAGTAGAGATCTCCTCGACGGTTGATGCCTTGGCAATCATGCACGAGAACATATCGGACCACCGTCTCTGTTGCAAATTTCAAACAACCAATGTAAGTTTATACAGGAAACAGCAACATGAAGAAGCATGGTGAGACGAGCACAACCTCATCCATGAGGGTCTCCACAAGCGCAACACTATTGTCAATGATAACAATGCCGGACTCCCTCGAGGCCTCAGACACAAACCCTGAAGGCTTCACCCTTGGGCATGGTGAGAAGGTGTTCAAGTACTCTTCATAGTTCAGCGTCTCCTTGGCAGGCGAGCCAGGCAAGGAAACACTTCGAATCCACAACGGCTCCTCCATCTGCGCCATCTTGACAAGCTCATCCATCGCACTCGTTGCAAGCTCCAAGAACACAGACTTGTCAATGCCAACCATGGCCAGTGGTGCAGCCCTCATGGGCGTGATCACCGTTCCCATTGGGCTGGACACACTGCCAGCGACGAACTCGGTGATCGTCGAGATGGGCATTGTGGTCGACGGCATCGAACTAATCCCACCGACTGCAAGCTCCAGTGAAGAGCCTGGCATAGGATGTGGCTGATGCATCTGCGGTGGCGCCATGAGAGAAATCGGTTTGCCAAGGAACTTGGCAGCGAGGGAGCACACTCGGCTGAGTTCGTCCTTGAGCCTCGCGTTCTCGACGCGCAGGTGCTGCTCCTCCAGGGACGGCTCCCCAAGCATCGCCGGGCTGCCGCAGCCACCACACACGGGGTGCCTCATGGCCTCCCGGATGGACAGGTTCTCGGCGCGCAACTTGTCGTTCTCCTGCTTCAGTAGCGCGTTCTCGTGCCGCTCCAGTTGCATCTTGCCAAGATAAATCACTACGACCCGTGTCAAGAACAGCACCAACGGCCCGAAGCAGGTAAAGGTGATCGAGCGTTCGATCGCTTGCTTACCTTCATCTGCGTGCGCCGGTTCTGGAACCAGAACTTGACCTGGCGCGGCTCGAGGCAGAGCCGCTTGCTCAGCTCCGCCCGCTGCTTCTCGTCTGGGTGGGGGCATTCCTTGAACAATCTGCACCGAAGAACCCATCCATGCATCATGCATGAGCAAACAGGTGACCAAGCAACGCGACGAATTGTTAAGAGGTCTCATAGACGGCGGCGCGCTTACGCTTCGAGCTCCTGGATCTGCTGCGGCGTGTGGCGGTGGTAGCGCTTCCTGCGCTTGCGGGGGTTGTCGGGCTCGGCGTCCTCGTCGTCCTCGAAGCCGCCGAAGTCGCCGCCAGAGCCGACGTCCAGGTGCTCGCTCCCCGAGCGGCTATCGTTCTCCGCCTCCGAAGCGTCCCTCACCTTCCCACCTCCTCCGGCGCCGCTGCCGTGGACTACGGAAACCATCCGCCCACCGCCGCAGTCTCGGCCTGCGGCATCCGCCTGCAATCAACCAAAAAAAAAATGGCGCACACCTTCCCGAATCACTCGACCGCACCATAGAACCGCCACTGCACAACATGTAGACAAAGGAACGCCGCAGCGCGTACCAGCGCGAGGGATATAGCCGGCGAGGAAGTGAAGACGCCGGGAACGGCGCCGGAGTACGGGAACTGCATGCCGGCCGCGGCCCCGCCGTCGTCGAAGAGACCCCCGAAGTTCATGACCTCCCTTCACTTCCCTTGTCCTGGGAGAGGAGAAGCACAACTGCACAAGCAACAGCCCAGCAGCAGCAGTGCAACAGCGGGTGTGTAATAGTAGACCGTATACAGCAGGAGTATATCTCTAAAGGTTTTAATTTATCTAAAAATAATACTAAAAATAACATCTTGAATAACTATTTTTAAAATTATTTATCTTTATTATATTTTTCTTTCACACTTTATAAATTTTTGCATTGATTTACTAATTAAGTTATCTTTTACGTAAGAGACAGCTATTTTTTGTCGTATCATCTCTTTTTACATAGAATTTTATTTATATAAGAAATAGCTAAAATAATTCTATTAAAAATACCATTAACTAGCCTCCCTCTTCTCTAGCCCCAAGGAGGCCTATTATGCCTGGATCTGCCTAGGCCTTTCTGCTCACCTCTCACAGTCACACAAGTCGGAAGAAAAAAATCTTTTGCTTGAAAGTTTGCCGTTTTTTCTGCTCCTCACCCTTTTTACCCATGTCTCTCTTTGTCCCCTCCCTTTCTCTCTCTCAAGTAGAGTATAGACTCGTACCCAAAACCCTAAACACCGTGGTGATGGTGATGGGACGGATCAGGAGCCAAGCACCATGTCCTTTTTTTTTTTAGAATGCCGATCACCATGTCCTTACTTGGCCAAAGTGTAGAGCCAGGAAGCATTCGAGTCAAAGGAGGGGGAGCAGGGCAGGCGGGGGAAGGATGTGGAGCGGTGTGGAGTGTGGACGCACGGACGGACGGGGCGGTCAAATGGGGTGGGTTTTTTTTTTTTTTTCTTGTTCGCTTGCCGGGGCTTCTTGCATGGCGCGGCGGATCACATCCCCTCCCATCACAGCGTTTAAAATTTTGGTTTAGAGTGAATCTCGTCACTCACCGAAATCTAATTTTTCGTCAAGATATCGTTATTTTGGATAAAATCCGAACAAAATTCAAAAAGCAAAATTTGAATCCAGTTTTTTTTTAACCGAAATCTCGGCGAAATTTCCCGATACTATCACACTTTCAAATTTTTAGGGTTTTTTCAACTTCGCGGAAATTATGATCTACCGACTGTCCCACGTGGGAAATGACGTGAAGAAACCCAATCCAGTCAAAATCTGATCAAATCCGGTTAAATCCGGTCAACTTTTATACAAATCTCGGTCAATTTCAGTTAAATTCACTGAAATCTCGGCCAGATATTAATGCACTGTAGCACTTTAAAATTTTTTTAGGTTTTTTAATTTCGTCGGGATTATAAAACTCGGAGGGGCCCGGAATCCGAAATTTCACCAAGATTTTGAACCCTGATCCCATCCTGCGGCTTCGTGCTTCGGGCTTGGCCGCTAGTTTCGTATCCGTTCGTCTCACCTGTCCTTTTTTTCCCGTTCTCTCGCTCGCCAGCGCAGCTCTCCCCCAATGTTTTTTTCCCTCGGGGGGCATGGATGGAGAAGGGGGGGGTGGCCGGCCGCACCGCCCCTGGGCGGGGCGAGGTCAAAAGAGAAAATACTGTACCGCTGGGCGGGTTGGTTGAGTATGTGTCGTGCCTGTGAATGGGCATCGAGAGAGAACGACTGCTTACGGAACGGGACATGGGTGTGATGAGGAGTATGGGTCCGATGGCCAGTCAGCGGGGTGCATTTGAGATGCGTGTATAGTGTAGACCATGAACCATGGTTTCAGAAATGGATGAAAATCTTTTTTTTTAATCTATCAAACCTATTTGATAAAAGAAGCTAGTCGATAAATTGATCTAATTTAAAAAAATTAAAAAATTCAGAAAATTTTATGCGATGATCAAAAATAGGTCTTTAAAAGTTTTTTCCGTTTATTTTGCCAAAAAATTTTATAAAAAAACTAGTCAAAAATTAGTAAAACTAATCAATTTTAAAAAAATTTCATCGCTTTTCAACCGCTAATTTTTTAAAAAAATAACTTCAAAATCTTCGGTTCCTATTAATTTTCAATCGGTACGGAAGATGGACAATCTTTCAAGTAAAACGATATGTACTCCCTGCTGGTAAGGGAAGCGAGAGGATATGAGCGTCATAAATGCGCTCGGGGGGAGTAGCCGAGGCGTGGGTGGTGGAGTGCGGGCCTCCAGTCAGCTCTGTGACTGGACTGGTCCGGTGGGATCCGGCGGTGAGGCATATGTGACGTACTCCCTCTGTCCCACAAAGAGTGCATTTCTAGTGTTCAAATTTTGTCCCACAAAGAGTGCATTTCTAGTTCGTAGGGCCCAGCTGTAAGTGTATGCATGCTCATTTAAGTGCTTGTGGAAACCGAAGCACCAACATGCTTGTGTATGGAGTAATGAGGGTCACATTGGTCATTTACCTTGCACACTAATCTGTCTTAAAAATCCTAGAAATGCACTCTTTGTGGGACAGAGGGAGTACGCGTTTTGCACGCATCTTGAAGCGGAGGGAGAACGGGGGCTGCTGCTGCTGCTGCTGCGTACAGTCGCTTGCTCTGCCTCACAACCAGCGTGGCGTCATAAATAGCAAAATTATTGTACGCAACTACTCATTCCGTCTGAGTTGTTTACGGTCTTAACAAAGAAAAAGTATTTTATATTTTTTATACTTTTAATAAATATTCAGTTTTATCCCTAGATCGAGCTTATGAATGTAATTTTAAGTTAACTTTTGTCTATTAAACAGTATAGAAAGGTAGAAAAGAATAAAAATTGTATTATATCACAATTATCTTTACAATATACAGATTATATTTCTCTAGATTTGACACACTTTGATTATGATTCTCAACATATCTTGAATCATTACGGAAGTATTATATTTATAGAGTCGAAGGGATGGTAGGTGTCTTCGGAGATGTGTCTTCTCGTGAAATGGTGTCTTTTCATTAGAATATGCCTTCTCATTAAAGATGTTTTTTTTTTGTCAGAGGGGCTCCTCTTTATAGAAAGTAACCTCCAAACGGTTGTCTACACCTATCAAAGAAAGTTTCTTTCGCACGTTATCTCTACGTAGAGATTCCTTGTTGACTTGAATCAGGTCAGGGCGAAAGTTGCCCAATCCTGTCTAGATCGGTGCAATTATGTCCGACCTACAAAGTATTATCAGGTCAGATCGTTCCCGATCAGGTAGAGGCTTAGATCAAGACAAGTTTTCGTCCGATTTGTATTGCAGGTTAGGTAGTTATTTACGTAGTCAATAATAATTTTAACCGAATGACTGTGAGGCATTTAATGTGGACTACATTTACGAGCATATGATCGGCTTAAAAAAAGTTGTAACTATTTATGGGCCCCAAACATATCAATAAATCGTCACTTAACATTAATTACTATATATGTATTGAATATAGTGTTTAGAAATAATAATTATGAATAATCTAGTTATTTTCAATATCTTTTTGATCTATGGTTTGAGGAAAAAATATGCTCTATAAAATTGGATGGAGGAAGTAAACATGCAACATTTTGCGGATTTCCTGTGCTATACTGCTATCCCTATTGCTTCACCGTTTCCAGTTTTACATTGTCATCGAGAACAATTTAATTTCCGGCTTACTTCAGTAAAAAAATGAATATGGAGGAGCCGTACTGTAGTAATAGTATAAGTATATCGGATATGCGTAGGACTGTAGGAGCAATAACTTATTAGTAAAATGTTGTGTACCTAAAAACCCTGTAATAATAAAATATTGTAATGGTTAGAAGCATGTCAGGTTATTAATCTTGAATCGAATTGAAGATGTAGCATAGAATCTTATATCTTACCCATTGTTCAAAAAAGAAAGAGATTATTTACGTCTACCATTTATATATTTCACAAGTGATCTTAGTGTTTAGTTGGTCATTTGACAAATAAATGTTATCACCCTCATCTATTTGAGTCCCCAAATGCTTCAAAAACCCATCTCAAATATTAGTTGAAATTTTTTTCACAAGATATCACATTAAATCAACTGCTATCAAATGATGCCTCAATATACAAATTGCTAATCCTTCCGCTCCTGAATACATGTCATTCTAGCTTTCAAATTTGTTTCTAAATATATATCATTCTACAATCATTACTACCGCTTTATCCGGGTTGGTTCTCAACTTTTCAAAAAAAAAACCCAATTGTGATAGATAATTCTACTTGTATGGTGGTGAATCATCACAATCGATTCAGACATTGGTGCTCGGGATAGTCTTTTGGTCGACTTGTAAATTTGTCCCGTAGTATGTACATGAATTTTGTTATCTTTTGTTTAGCTATATTTTTTATTGGCAACTCTGATCTACGATCGGTTTTCACTAATAGCTTGCTGACAACGACATCAACATAATGATATAAGTCTCGCTAATAAACGCCATTTGTATCGATAGTAAAATCTATCAATATTGATAATAAAAAATCTATATTTACGTATAGTAAAATCTGATTTATGCAGTGAGACTTATATCGTGTTGCTCTCAAGTAAATCCATCGAGCTAGTAGTGAAAACCGTTCATGAATCGGAGCTGTCAATAAAAAGTTATGGCTAAAACAAAAAATTACATTCATGTACAAACAAAGAAACACACTTATTCGGTCATGCAACGTAACCAGTAACATGTTTCCTTCAACTATAATATGTTCTTTTTTGTTTTAGCCTTAACTTTTTATTAATAGTTTCGATTCACGAACGATTTTCATTAGTAACTTACTGACAACGAGAGAAACACACTGATATAAGTTTCATCGCATGAATCATATTTTACCACCCGTAAATATAGATTTTATTATCGGTGTAGATAGACTATACTATTGATACACATGTCGTTTATAAGCGAGACTTATATCATTATATTGCTCTCGTCGTTAGTAACCTAATGGTGAAACCTTTCGTGAATCAGAACTGTCAATAAAAAGTTACAGCTAAAACAAAGAAATTATAGATTCATGTACAAACTAGGAACGCAACTTACTAGCGGTTCTTAGCTCAGAACCGATTGTGATGTGGCCCTCGTCACAATCGATTCCAATGTTAAAACCGATTGTGATGTGCAAGATGATACATCACAATCGGTTTTCAAGTAAGAACCGATCGTGATGTGCTCGGGACTTTTGGAGGGCCAAAGTGAAATTTGGGTGCCGAGCGAGTTATTTCAAAATAATTCGTTGGGTCCAACAAAAAGAGAAAAGCCACTGCACACATCCCTTGTATATTTATACACGCCCTTGTGCTCACCACTCATTTCCTCCACTTGGTCACCTCCCTCTCACTTGCCCATGGAAAAAGGAATTATATCAAAACCTTGATAAGTCCATGCATGAGCAAGCAAGTAGATTGAAGATTATATACACAGAAAAGGTCTGAAGTTTCTCTTTTTTTAGTTAGTTACATGTTAAAGGTCTGAAGCTTCTCTTCTTCGCTTGATAACATATTTGCATACTTTAAGAGATAACAACTTACTGTTTTTTCTCACAAGTGGTACCTTTGCTCTTTATTTCCTACTATACCATCATGCAAAGATTATCACTATACCCAACCAACACAAGACTGATGACATCCTAATGACATACTCCCTCTGTCCCACAAAGAGTGCATTTCTAGGATTTTTAAGACAGATTAGTGTGCAAAGGAAATAACCAATGTGACCCTCATTACTCCATAAACAAGCATGCTGGTGCTTCGGTTTCCACAAGCACTTAAATGAGTATGCATACACTTACAGCTGGGCCCTACGGACTAGAAATGCACTCTTTGTGGGACAAAATTTGAACACTAGAAATGCACTCTTTGTGGGACAGAGGGAGTAGTCGGTAAACTTATGAGAAGGATTCAGTGGCATCCAAAAAAAGAGATATGGCTAGAGGCACACATGTATAAAAGGAATCGGCTTGTTGTTCTTGTTCTCATTGGTACTTGTATAGCTGTTGAAGATGGAATCCATACTCCTATATTAAGTTCGTAATGTAATTTCTTCTAAAGCAATACTCAGCATCATATTATTAGAAAATCCAGTTGATATTGAATCTGATATATGATTTTATGTTTTTCACAGTTATTTCTGCATTATGTGGAATAAAAGTTCAAAATCCGAATATGAGTATCGGCAATGTCGTGTGTTCAATATGGTGTATTCAAATCCTTCATACAGTAACTTTTGTAATTTTTTTAAGTTGCGTTAGTATGTAGAAGAATGTTCTTACTGAAGTGGTGAAGGAGCTCGTATATTTGTATTTATTTGTATATCTAAAACAAAAAAAATCATATTCAGGTACAAATAAAGAAACTCACCTACTAGTCTCACTTCATGAATCAGATTTTACTATCCGTAAATATAGATTTTACTATCAGTATATATAGATTTACTATCGATAAACGTGGTGTTTATTAGTGAGAATTATATCATTATGTTGCTCTCGTCACCAGTAAACTAATGGTGAAAACCTTTTGTGAATCGGAGCTGTCAATAAAAAGTTCTGACTAAAACAAAGAAATTAGATTCGTGTATAAACTAAGGATGTAACTTACTATCGGTCCTTAGCCCAGAATCAATTGTGATGACCATATTATCACTATTATGAAAAAATTGACTGTGATAAAGCTTTCTCATCACTATCTAAAGATTTTGTATCGCTACCAAAACCGACTGTGATGACGAAAAAGACCCGATTGCAACGTATATTCCTGTAGTAGTAAAGTTCGAGACAATTTTTAACTTTTGTCCCTTTTGCGTACTTTTACCATTTATTATGTTCAATGTTATTTATTATTGTGAAATAAAGTAACACACACCATTAAGATAATAAGTGAGCTAACGAAGGAATACGATTTAATCATTTCTACACATGTTTTGATTGAAATGCAAAATCCTAACAGATCATCTATTCAGCACGGAGTTGGTACTTTTTAAATAATGATGTATTTTACTATCCTGCTTTTTTAGCATCAATCTTCTCTCGATGCTCCTAGCTAGAGTCAGACTAACTTCCATAAGAGCAAGTATAATAAGGTGATGTAAGCAGGCTGTAAGGATTGCCACATCAGATTTATGATAAGTTGGAGGAGAGAGTAGAGGAGAGAGGAGAGAAGCGGGCTGCAAAGCACGGCTCCAAGAAAATTGTTGAGAGAGTGAGAGGATGAATGTGGGCCAAGTATTAATTACTTTGTGTGTATGTATGGCTAACTATTATATAGGTGGGCTGTTAGGTTGGCTGTACAATGAGATAAAGCTTGTAGTTAGCTCTCTTATTAACCTTGCTCTAAGCATTTTTCCTCACGAGGTTTAGTTTTTTTGTTAATACTAGCAATGGACCATTTTACACTAACATGGGTAAAAAGAAAATAATCGAAATAATTTTTTTATTCTAAGCCTCTAGATCAAAATGTGCAAACAATTGACTACTTAGTACTTATCATCCAACTTAAATAGACGGCTTGGATACAACTATAATGTAAACTCCTAATTCTTTTGTAATAATACACCTCTTTTGTCTGGAAGTTTTGAAATCCATTTGGACCTCCACGTCACCTCCCTACGTTTTGCAAGAAAATCCCTCTATTTTTTTAAATTACGAACATGTTTATATAAAATCACAAAAAGGTCCTTCGTAATTTTTTTGTGAGGGTAAGAAAAACACTTTCAATTTACGTTTAGGTCCCTCATTCGTTACTTTACAAAAAAGCTCCCGTTAAATACAAATCGCAAATGAACCCTTTTCTAATTTTTTAGGAGTAACGCTTAGGTTCAAAAATTAACAAATATGTCCCTATCCCTTACGTCCATGTATTTTCTCCGTTTTCCCAAAAAATATTTTCAACAGTAGAAAAATGTGTGCAACTCACTTACTACATTTGTTTTCAGCACGATCTCTAATCTCTAGACTTTTCTCCAACTCGATCTCTAATATTTTTTGAAACATGTATTATTACTCGATGAATGCATAGAGTGTTAAACTCGACGAAAGAAGGTTGGCATTTCTAAAATTTGTCGGAGCATGTATTATTATTCGATTAACACACATAGAGTGTTAAACTAGACAAAGAAGGTTGATCGGGTAATAATAGAATGTTAACCAATTTCATCAAAAGGAATATGTGTTCAGGTTTTTTCTTCGTTTTTCTCGAAAAAAAATTTTCGTCAACAAAAATATGTGTATAGCTCTATCTCTATACTTTTTTTCCTAACTCGATCTCTAATATTTTTTGAAACATGTATTATTACTTGTGAACACATAGAGTATTAAGCTCGAATAAAACAAGGTTGGCATCTCTAATTTTTTTTTGAAACATGTATTGTTACCTGGTTAATACATAGAGTGTGTACAGTTGTATCTATAGTTTTTATTTGCAACTCGATCTATAATATCTTTCGAAATATGTATTATTCACCGGTGAACGTATAGAGTGTTAAGATCACTCCGAAAAAAATATATTAAAATTCTTCTGCAATCTTTTTTTTTAAAAAAAAAGAACAAATTTTACACGGTGCGGCATGCGCCACATATTCTACCTTGTTTATAAGATCCTACCACGATTCTACTTCAATCCTACGACTCGGAGCGCGATCCTACCACGATTCTGCGTAACAATTACGACTGAAGGTACGATTTGAGTCTTAACGTTGTTGGTAGGATCGTACTAGCAGGATCACGATTATAATGACCTTGGTCAGAAGTTCTAATTTAAGAATTGTGTAGAGTCGCATAGAAAACAATATAACTGTTACAGTAGGAGGACCTTTACTAAATTTTTATGTTCCAAATCTGGCCTTACCACTCGATATGAAAAGAGCTACTACAACATTACATCATGGATACGACTAATCCTTAGTTCCCCCCGAAAGAAAAAGTAGCAACAGCCATGAACAAGTAGGGGTGCAATCGGATCGGATTCGGTCGGATATCGTTTTTTTCCATATCCTAAACCATATTTTTTGTCGGATTCGGAATCGGATTCGAATAGTGTCGGATACGCATATCGGCCTGAGATAATATCGGTCACGGATTCGAATCGAATACAGATCGAAATCGGTTCGGTATCGAATAATTTTTATCGGATAACACGCGAAAACAAATACCGCATAAAGCACACATATAACACTAATTAATCAATCGTATGATATGAGTTTAACATGCAACAAGATATATGTAGTCCAACAAAGTTGCAAAAGAACATTCAATTTAAATGGTACGCATCACGAAGAGTAGCAAAACATATAATGATGCGTAAATAATATCACGATACTTGAGAGACAATAAGACAAGTCGATAATATTTGGATTACATCATAGCATCACATAGAAATACAAATATAAATCTGAATAGTGACATAATCTTATATGAGAGTTTAAAGACACAATTGGCTAAGGCAGGTTGGCATTCTAGCAACCTCACAAGGAGACAACGAGTTCATGAGTCATGACCATAGCTACTTGTCCTCGAGTCCCTTGACAAGCACTTAGTCATTACCATCCTACAAAATAATAGCCTTTATAGGTAAGAAAACAGTGTATGACATGTTTAACATGAATAAGAAATGTTGTTTTGCTATTTTATACTACTATGAAGTAAAATATTTGATATTTTAACACAAAGATAACAAATAAAATTCCATAAGCAAACCTCTGAAGTCATATCTATAGGTGAATCACATACGTTGGCCTTATACTCCATGTCCATCTCATCAATCAGTGTTGCAATCTTGTCCTTAGAACCTGGAGTCAACAAGTGCTCATGCTCAACCATATTAAAGGGATATTCATGCATAACAAGTGCTAAATGCCACTTCTTAAGGCTAGTTTCAGCATCGAACCTATATGTCTGAACATTGGCAGTACTATCTTCACCCTTTTCTAGTTTGATTAGTTGTTGTCCTGAAGTTATAGAACGCTTGTTTCTCAAATGATTTATAAAGCATGAAGTACCCCTTGTTGTCTCACATCGGGCTTTATAAGTGCATTTCTTGCATTTCGCCCAATGTTCCTTTGTAACTACACCATTTGAATCGGTTTTCGTCACAGTATCCTTAGTGTAGTGCTCTCATACCTTAGAGATGGACTTTTTTTGCTTCTTGTTAGGAAGCTCATTTTCTTTAGTGATATCACATTCAGCTTCAGCTTGAGTTCCTTCGGCTTCTGATGCATGAGCCTCTCGCACAACTAATGCGCTATCACTCGGTCTTGAGATAGACTGCATTACCAAGCTGTGGCAGCAGGTGATGCTCCAGCACAAATTTGTGTTAGCACTGCCAGACTCCATCACAATGCAGCAACCGGGTTTAACACAACAAAAACACAATCATTATTTCTAAAGAAATTGTAGAACACAAGATTAACACAAGCAAAAAAACATTACCACTGTAAGCATAAGGACAGTAACATACAACCGAGATCATACAACAGCATAAAGATATTACTTATGATTCAACAGTAACATTACCCCTTGTTGTACGTCATCATTCAACAGCATAAGGACAGTAACATTACCCCTTGTTGTACATCGTCATTCAACAGTAACATACAACCGAGATAATACAACAGCATAAGCATCAGTGACATACAACAACATAAGCATAAGGACCGAGATCATAGTATCATACAACACTAACAACAGCATAAGGAAATTCATCCAACAGCATAAGAAAATTCATACTAGACCAATAAAAAAATCATCACCTCATGTCCACATCATCAGTTCATCACACAGCAATCGGCACTTCGGCACATGAGGAAAATAGCCCAGCAATCATACATATTTCAGATTTCAGATGATGATCATACATGAGTACATGACCAAAAAAAAATCATCACCCCATATTATTCATATTTCAGATGATGATCATACATTCATACATACATATATCAGTATATCACACAGGCATACAACAATTGGCAGTTGGGACTTGGCGTCGACATTACCTCAGAGGCTCAGATCTGGGATAGTTAGACCGGCGGGGGTGAACGACGAAGGGAGAAGAGCCAACCAGCCAGCTCTGTGCGGCAGCAAGAAGAATGACGGATTCGAGCGCCACGGCACCTCGGCCTGAGGCGGTGGGACTCAAGGGAAGAAGAGCGGAGGGCGCGGAGCCGGGACGGAGCTCGGCGCCGGGACGGAGGGGTCAGAGGGCGGCGGGACTCGGGGGTGGAGAGCGCGGTGGCGGGACTCGGGGGGCGGAAGGACGACGCGGAGGAGGGCACTTGGGGGTGGAGGGCGCGGCGGCCTAGGGGGCGGCGGAATACCGAAGGGATTGGGAGAGATGGAGGACAGGAGGACAACGCGTTGAGGAGTGAGGGCTAAGGGAGTTGCCTGCCTGGGTAACCCTAAGGGCTAAGGCCATATGGGCCATCAGCCCATCGTCCTAAAGGGCGCTTGCTATTTTCGGATATCCGAGGAGCATAGTTCAGATATATCCGAAAATAATTTCGAAATTGCGACACTACGGAGTGTCGTAACCTTATAAAATGTGAATGTTGAGGTCAAAAACATTATGAAATATGGAATTTGATGTTGAAACCATACGGTATGAGGTTTATTTGCGTTTCTGGGCCGTTTCCGGGAGTTTGGGCCTTTCCGGGGGAGTTTCGGCCTAGGGGAAAGGGTCGTGGGCCTTGGTGGGAAGGAGTTTGAGTCCATTTAGGAGTAGGAGACCTGGTTGGGGGCCTCCTCCAGCCCATATGTGCGTCCCACCCCTGCCTCTTGCGCCCCCCACTTGGAGAAACCCTAGCCGCCCCCCTTGCTCTCCTCCCTTGCGCCCCTCCCTCCCTCACGCCTCCTCCCCACCTTGTGCGCTTCCCCTCCACCCCTCACTGACCTAGGGGAGCTTCTCCACCTCACCACCCCGAAGATCCGTCCATTGGAGCGCTCCGCAATGAGGAGATCCAGTGGATTTGGAGCGAGGAAGGAGATCGCACGAACCGGGAGGAGATCCGGCAGGTTTTCGTTCGTTGGGCGAAGGTATGGCCACGGGGATCCTTGGGGTTGGTCTAGGTTCTGTTCTAAGGGTTAATATCATGTTTTTAGATCAATTGGTGGTGCTGTAATTGGGTAGATTAGATGAAATCTAGAGTTTGCCACGTTCTCTGTTTTGGGCAGCATGAGCAGTCGACCTAGGGTTTGGGTTTTCGCCAATTTAGAGTCGGAATTTGGTCGTCCGCCTGTTGAAGAAGTTGTAGGTAACTTCAATACCTTTCAGTGGGTATAAAGAACATCTAATTCCGCCTAGACGTTTGAAAGTTATGCTCGTTTTACCGAACGTATTAAAAACTGTGATGTGATTGGAACAGATCACGGTATTCTGTAGATTAAACCACTTTAGAATCCGAATCAGTCTTTCCATATACTTAGAACAAGTTAGGAAATTTCCTAAGCTACACGAGGATGTACTCGTTTAATCTATTCAGAGTCTTAGATCCCGAGTTATGCTCGTTGCAAGTCTGCTGTCCCGGCGGGACAGAACCTCTGTTTTTGGGTTTTGCGAGTAGTTTGCGATGTCGGGGTAGAAGAGTGTTTGCGTACTGTTTTGTGGACATGATTGTGAGTGTGTGGTACCTATGTGCAGGTGGTGTGACCCCGGGAGTGCCTTCTACTTCTCGCCAATCCGTCGCCCGTGGTTGAGGCAAGTGTATTGGAATGGGTAGCGGGTTGTAGTTTGCTAGATTGGTTGAGATTGAAATTGAATATACGATATGTTCACATGCCATGCTTTAATGATTGCCATTGATATGATGAATATGCTTATTATGTTATGATGCCATATGTTAATGTACAAGTTATTTATGATGTTGGCATGTTTGCATACATGGCATGATACATGGCCCGGGCGGTGAGAAAGTCATAACTAGTCCGGGGAAGGTCGGTGAGAAAGTTATGACTATTCCGGAGAGCCAATGAGTAAGTCCTACATCGTGATTTCATCCACCGCGGTGTATGGAAGCGAGGAGTAGGCACCCTCCATCTTCGGGATGGAAGGGGGGAGAGGGTGCACACCGACGGGTGTGTACTCAACCATACCGGTATGAGTTTTCAGGAGACATGTGCATCGCATCGCATCGCATTGCATTGCATACATGATGATGATGATGATGATATGTGATCATGAATGAGATGATAGACATGATGTGAGTTGTTGTAGCCATGTAATTGTTCTTTTGTACCATTGCAATATACTTGCTGAGTGTTGAACTCACGCTTGTGCTTTCTTGTTGTTTTAGGTACCATGAGACCGGCATGAGGGGAAGAGGAATAGTCACACTTCTACACGTACTTTCACTCATTGTTCCCACAAGTCATTCAATTGGGTCTTGATAATAATTTAAGTGTGATGCTTATTGATTTATGGTTTAGTTTTGCGATATGAGAGTCTTATTGTTCGTTTGGCTCATGGAGACATTGAATGCTTGGAATTAGACTTATATTGCTGTCATGCCGTTAATTATTGCTATTTTAGATGCCTCTTATATTGCTATTTATTGCTATGCTGTTGTTGTTTCTTCAATTCATGTTAAAACAAAGGAGATGCTGCTGAAATTTCGGTTTTTAGCATCCGTGCCTTTGCTGTAATTTACTTGTATTTGTGGTATTTAGATGTTGCTTAGTCCGTGTTTGGTAGCATTCGGGCATATTAAATGCCGGGGTGTTACAGAAATATACCGATCTGACGGATAGTAACCTACCAAATCCGAATCGAATCCGATACAAAAATATCACCCGAATCCTAAAACTATCCGAAAAAAATATCCGAATCCGAACCGAAATTATCTGGTCGGTTGGTCGGAAATTATCCGTTCCGATTGCACCCTTATGAACAAGTACTTGTGTTAGTACTAGTAATTCAAAATATGGAAAATTTTGTATTTAATACAACTTTTGACTCGTATTTATAAAACGATACAACAGTTTCACGTATTTACAAAAAAAATCAGCGATGTCCGGTTTCTGGAAAACCGAAAATTCATGTCTAGTTCTCCAAACACCGAAGATGGCTTGTCCGGTTCCCAGGAACCACCAGAAACCGGCCATGCCTCTTTTATTTTTTTTTTTTGCTTTTTTCTGTTTTTTTTTTCAACTGGAGGTAATACAAATGCAAATAACTTTCGCTATACAACTCCAAATTCAATGAAATAATTTTCTAAATTTGTGTAAAATCATTTAGATTATGAGTATGTAAAAAAAATAGTTTTGATTATTGTGCAGAAAACGATGTCCAAGTCGGTAAATTCGGATTTTCAAAACCGGTTATCGCGTATTCGGATTTTTCAAAAACCGGTTATTGCGTATTTTTGAAATTAAAATTTCATGCCCCGTTTGGTTATTTTGGTTATATTCTCTCGCTAAAGTAGCATATGATATTTATCTGCAAGGGATACCGCTCATTATTCTTTTAAGAGAATTCCACTTTTGCCTTTTGCCACAAAAAATGTAAAATGAAAGCTATCTTCGGTTTTTGGAGAACTGGACATGCATTTTTGGAAAACTGTTGTATCGTTTTGTAAATGCGAGTCAAAAGTTGTATTAAATACGAAATTTTCCTAAAAAAACAGATGATTTACTGCTTTCATTTGCCATTAATCGTCTCATGCCACTCGTCTCCATCACTGGCACCTTTCAGTCTAGTAGCATTTATTTCCATATTCTCGTTATTCAATCATGAGATAAATAATCATTGCCACGTACCTTCGCTCAAGACTGTACTTGGTTTTAGTTTAGCTTCCCAGTCGAGCACTCTGGCCTGCAGCGAAACATGTAAAGCTGTAAATGCGTTCATGCAGACGCAGCAGCTAGCACTAGCGGCCATGCGCCCATGCCTCACCAGGTCAGGCAGGTTCAACGGCGGAATGGGTCCGTTTCCGATGGCGCTCAAGACTGCAGCTAGTTTTAGCGAGTTGATCATTTCTCTAGTTCTTTTTCTCATTTTTTTTAAATTTAGTTTTTTTTTTTAATAAAATTATGAATCTAGTCTCCTTCTCATCATGAAAACTGTCTCACACGCTCACCGGCCGCGGCACCTCCTCTACCGCGTTTGCCATTGTCGACTGCCGCGTTCCCTGAGCGTAGCATCGTTGGTTTCCGTTCTCTCCGAACGCGGCAGGGGAGATGTGTCATTTGTCACGCCTTTCACGGTGAAAAAGAGACTAGATTTATAATTTAATTTAGATAAGAGCTAAATTTGTAAAAAAAAAAAACCAGGAATGAGACTAAAATTTTTAGTTTTACGCAAAGCCCGGGACCCCTTTTGCCCTTTCCGCAGGGGTCGTTTTCTGCCTGGTCCTCGTGCACACAGCAGCACGACGACCTTCTGCCCGTTCTGTCAAAGTGGAACCGAACCTGCCACACATCTGTAATCTGTTACACAGCTTACGCTTCCACGGACGCGGATGGGTTTAGACTTTAGAGCATCCTGCAACACATACTATTTCACATGAATCTGAAAAGAAGGACGAGGTTTCTATAAAATCCAAGTGTCAGATAGGGCCTGAAGATTTAAGACTGTATATCAATGTATATGTGCTGTTGCGAGTTGTTCCCTGCGAGAAACACATGTTAATATCACCCCTCTTTTTCTTCTGTTCACAATCTTAATTAGTCAAATTTTCCTTCTCTCTTTTTCTGGTGCGTCTATATCCCATCGCTATCGATTCTGAAGGTCATTTTTCTAGTTTGAATAGATAGTATGCTATGCAGCTACCTATCCCTTTCATTAGAATCGTGTCTAGCCATGATAATAGATCAATTCTTTGTTTGAGTTCGCCCTGCATGTTAGAATCAAATTTCAAAGTATAAGCCAAAAGAATAGTTCGTTTTGTGATCACCACGCAGCTGCACAAAGTATAGAATATGTGAGGGCACAAATTGCACATTAGATGTTTGTGTACTAAGTTGCATGTGTTTTCTTTAATAACCAAAAAAAAAAAAAATTCTGAAATAAAGTTTCATGACTGTGGAAACGTCTATTTTCAGCATTGCCTTGCGTTAATATTTGGCCAGTTAAAAACTGAAATAAAAACCATTAAATTATTCGTCCATATCTCCTTTTGCCACTTTATTCAATAGGGAAACTTGATCGACATGGTCCAAAAGGTACTACCTTGCAGGACCTTCAAATCCTCAACAGGTACGTACAGTGGCTTCTAGATGTGTTAAGCAGAATTGTTCAAAGAACGTTGATTCTTCTAAGCTTCATGAAGAAAGTCCGTGTGCACGGATTGTGGGCTTGTGGCGCTGCACAGCAAGTCCAATGATGCGAATTGGCCACTTCAATGCGAAAGGGACCAATGTTTCGCCACGCAAGGGTTTATATGTGCAAACGTCAAAATATTGGCAGACTTGACAAATCATAGGACATAGTTGGAGGAGAAATGCCATGAACAGGGGAAGAAAGTTCAAGGAGCACATGGATAGCGAAAAACTCCTTTGGACTGTGATGCATAACTGCAGATAATAATATTACAGACGGTTCGAAATCGTCATCATAGGTGATTTTTCGAATTATCTGTAATCATATGTCAGTGATATAATAGCATATCACAGATGGTTTGATCACCGACTGTGATATAAACATCACAATGATACTACAATATCACATACGATTTATAATTAGAACCGTCTGTGGTCTATTTTTTTTCCATATACCCCCAACGGAAATTTCATCATTAGTATTTATAGCTCAAAAATTTTATCTACTTAGATATTTCGATAACGACATTTACAAGGCGCAACTAGTAATAGATTTTGTAATTGAATATCTAAACATCATATATGCATCGAGGTATCAACTTGACTGATCAAAATCGTCTTAAAATATGAATATTTGTAGCGCTTTCATCTACTTTTTTTGTAATGTTAATGGTTTTGAAGGCAAAATCTATTTTCATTTCATAGTTCGTCCTGTACGCTGTCATACTCTGATTTATTGCTTCCACTTCATTCTTATCCCCGAACGAGAATACCGTAGGCAGCCTAGCCTCTTGAATTATAGAGTTGATTAATTTATCGTATATAGTTGATTAAGTCATTGTATAAAGTCTATTTCATGAATTAATTAACTATATATGATGAATTAATCAACTCTATATGATGACTTAATCAACTCTATACAATGAGTTAATCAACTCTATATGATGACTTAATCAACTCTATACAATGAGTTAATCAACTCTATAATTCAAGAAGTAAGGCTGCTTATGGTATTCTCATTCGGCGATAAAGATAAAGTTATAGTGATAAATCAGCGTATGATACCTTTTAGGATGAACTATTGAATAAAATAGATTTTACCTTAGAATCCATCAATATTATAATAAGAGAGGGAGATAAAAGTGCTACAAATGTTCATATTTTAACACAATCCTGATCAAACAAGATGTTGTCCCAATGCATCTAGGATGTTTAGATATTCAATTACAAAATCTATAATCAAGTTATGCCTTGTAATGTCGTTACAAATATCTAAGCGGAATGAAAATTTCGAATAACATATACTAATCATAGAAGTTCTCTTGAGGGTGTAGGAAAAATATTTGGTTCCAACAAGTAAGACACTATTAAGTTATTGCATTCAAGATGAGCAAATATATATTAAGGGTAATGTCATGTGGCAATACATTGACAAAATATGATCGATAAATTGACAAGAAGACCTTAGAGCCTTTTCATATCTGCCATCATATGTGCCATAACTTCCGTAATGAAGGTTTTTCGATTCTTTACGAAGTTCTACTACTTGAGTTCAATGTCTATTGTTTGACACCAATAACCGATTGATCTCTAGTCATATCTTTTAAACCCTACAAAAGTAATCATGTTGTTGTCAAAACAGTGTTTTGGTATATTATCATTAACCACATCGAATTAAATACGCGGTTTCACGTTCTATTTCACTACCCACTGGGGGTTCTTTTCACCTTTCCCTCATGGTACTGCGTCGAGGAGGTGGTGTTGGGGAGGAGGATGCCGCGGAGGAGGTGGTGCCGTGGAGGAGGACGCCGAGGGCTAGGGTTTAGGGCAGGAGAAACACCCTGGGACTTGGTGATTTGTACGACGAACCTCTATCGGTATGTTTATATAGTGGTTCAGTTGATATCACAGATGGTTCGTAGTTAGAACTATCTGTGATGGATAGATATCACAGACAGTTCTGGGATAGAACCGTCTGTAATAGCTATATGAGTCATCACTGACGGTTTTGTACCTACTAAAACCATATCACAGATGGTTTGTAGTTACGACCGTCTGCGATGATTCGTAGTTACGACCGTCTATGACGATGTTACTGGTGATTTCACTATATAACCGTCAGTGGTGTTTCTCATCACAGACGGTTTTTTAAAACTATCTGTAATAAGACGTTCAATGTAAGTCTTCCTATAGTAATGATGCCATTCGCAAAAGTCAGGGTTAGGGTTTTCTTTCAGACTGTCACTTGCGCGCACAAGTCGCGACTGTACTGCTGTGCTGGGCTTCCGAAAAGAAAGAACATAGTAAACGATCGAGAAGCTAGCTAGCTAGGTGCTAAGATGGTTCCAAACTTCCAATCCCTCGCAAAGCATACAACATCGTACGTCTATGTTTACCAGTGTCTCAGAGCAAGCGTACTCACAGCTTTACGTTGTGTGCATTACTCCCATTCATTCCGTGATAAAGTTCAGGGCATCGATCAGCGTGTTTCTTTCTTCTTCTTCTTTTCCTTGAGGAAAACATCGCCATGGTAGATTCAGCAAGTGAAGACCAATCTACTAGTACAAGGTATATGGAGTAATATGTCATAATCAGAATTAAAATGCGATATCTTGTCCTTCCAAAATTACGGGTCTACATGTCGCGTTGCGTCTGTGTCGTTTTGGACTGACGCCATGCACCAAGGTACCGACCCCTTTCGTCATCCTCCAGTCTACGATGAGTAGATCGAGCGACGGGCATATATGCATTGTTCAAGTCGACGAGAGCCTAGCCCGGGCTGCAGGCGGTGTACCGCGGCCACGCAGGTCATGCATGGCATCATCGCGCGGTTATATAATAACTAACCGGCTGGGACGAGGGAAGCGAAGCACGGGCTGCCCCGGTCTTGGAAATGCATGCCATGCGGCGCGGCCCTGCAACGGACGTACCGTCTAACGACGACGAGCAGCGCCGAACTAGCTTGCACCGCTGAGCGCGAGAGAGTGAGCCGGCCCGGCCGGTTAGCGGCGGACGTGATACGCACTTACGCAGTCGATCGATCGGCAAATTACGGTGGGTACTGGACTACTCGTGGATGCGGCCCGCTGCCGTGGGCAGAGCGCGCTCGACACCACAAGACAAGCTTAGCTTAGTTAGCGCGCACAAGATATGTGGCTCGACGCCTGGCCGTTCGGCGAGACTACCCCCGAGAGTAGCGTAGTAGCCAGCACACGCTTGGGCCCCGGCGTGATGCTCGCAGCACGGCACTACTGAACGGGGATCGGGTACGCACGCCGGCCGTTTGGTGAGCGCATGGTGGCCCGGCGTGACGGCGTGACGCTAGCCGCTGTTGACATGGGATGGGAGGCGCCGCTGCAGTCTGACCGATCGAAGCACGTAGCATGGCAGTGTCAGTGGAAGGACGTGGCCTTCAATGGAGTAGTATGCTGAAAAAAGGTAAAAAAGATAGAAGTTTTATGGTTATATTGGTAGTATATAATATATAAGTAAAAATCAAATCTAAATATTGATTTGTTAAAGTATTTTTACTATCATACTATCCGAGGGAGTATAAATAAGTACTAACTAATATAATCCATTAGATAGAAAAAATGAATGATCCATATTAAATGTAGTGTACTGTAATAAAGATAAAAAAAAAGAGTTAGGGCCTGTTTGGATCCATGCAGCTAATAGTTAGCTGCTAAAAATTAGCTAAAGGGGATCCAAACACTTCACTTAATATATCAGCTAACTATTAATTGGCGCCAGCTAATGGTTATCTCATTAGCTAGCTAAACCCAGCTAATAGCAGCCTAATAGGTGGCATTTAACCAAAATACAGCCTTCGCGTCTACCACCAATAGCATTTAATAGCATGGGTATTTTGGACAATAGCATCTATTAGCCACATATTAGCTGGTGGATCTAAACACCCTTCAACTAATAGTTAGCTAACTAATAATTAGCTAGCTAATATTTGCTAGAAACTATTAGCTAGCTAACTATTAGCTGCTAATGGATCCAAACAGGCCCTTAGGGTAACCAATAACTAAAAGCCAACTTTATACGGCCAGCCAGTTTGTTGGGCCAGAAAGGCCTGAGCCTATCTAGAGGATTCATGGCGGCGGTCCGTCCCGACATTTCTGACCTTTTAATTTGGAGCGAATTGCTTCATAAGTCATAACATTACAAACGTCATTTGAGTTGAAAAATACCATCCATACGTCACAGATATAGCCTCAAGACTCATATGTTAGCCTCACGTGTGATAATTTTTTAATTTATACATCTTTATGATGGTATGAAACTGATTTCCTCTTTATTTTCCCTTCTGGTAGAGATCAAAGTCGGTACACAAATGGTCTAACTAGTTTTTTTTTATTTACGACACAAAGTTTCCTAGTCAGGGGGCGCTCTCACAAATTCACATTCAGATGAGTCTCGCGCCTTGTTCCAATCTTTAGAGCTTTAACATTCTCTGTCCATAATGCGGTTGTGCAACTTAGCAGTTTCCTATGCTCAGGGAGAAGAACAATAAGGAGGTCATCTAACTTAGCAGTGACTACCACACTTACTGCTGCTGCGGCAATACAAGTTGCAGTTGTGCTTGCCATTATTGTGGCCAGCAGTCCCATCCATATCGGCCTGACGATCGGCCTCCATGTGAGTGCCGCGTCTGATTTACCCATTCGAGCTTTAACATTCTCTGTCCATAATGCGCATGATCATTCCTGCCCTTTTACAATTCTAAAAGGCATCCTTCTATCGTACTTTTGCCGATATTCGTAGCTTGTCCATGACACCATTTGTACCGTCCAAGTGAATATGGGCACCGAACCAAACTGTATGCGCCATGTACTCCACGTTTATTATAAAATGGTATCTATCATTTATTCCATTCATATTGAAGATTAGCAATCAAATCACGTTATTTCTGTTTTCAAATGGTAATTTTGTAATTGTTGTTTTTTGCTATATTATTTTAAAAAAAATCACCCTTCTACTTATGTCACGTTTTATTTTGGCATATTATTTTGGCATATTATTTTTGTGTGTTGTTTTAAATAATTCCTTGTCATCCACATCATTAAGTTGTCATTTCTACTGGTCTATCACCGTTTACAATGGTGACATAAGTATACTTCTATCTTTTTTTTTCCCCTTTTTGGCATATTATCTTTGTAATTTTTTATTTTTCCTGCCTTATTTTTTTAAAAAAAATGCGCTCTTTGTAGCCATTTCAAATGTCGACAGAAAGCTTAACCATTGTCGATAGGCCTCTGTCGACATTTCAAATATCGACAGAAAGTCTGTCAACATTTTAAATAGCGGCAGATTCTCTATTGACATATGAAATATCGACAAAAAGTCTGTCGATATTTTAAATATCGACATATGGGTTTTTCTACTATTATTCATTTTAGCATATTATTTTTGTAATATTTTGTAAAAAAAATGTCAGATCAGGTGTGATGTTGTATACTCTATCAGCTATAACCATTTTTTGTGCTCTCTCGACCTAAAATGGGCCTCCTTTTTGAAACAACCCCCCCAAGTACAAAGTGTACAACCGCCAGCTAGCTGGATCCAACACAGCACGTTACAAGACCTGGCTACATTGTTAAAATGGTAAACGGGTCACAGGTAAGGATACGATGCCTTGTATTATCATGATCTTTTTGGTTGATGCCTGTTGGCGCACTGGGGACAAAGTGTTCAGTATTTATTATTCGCAAGGTTGTATGTCCCCGGTCGAGTTAAAACTGGAACAGCGCCCGGTGGCGAAAACAAAGGTTCGGTTAAGACGACCGACGATCTCTTCATTTCTCCGGTCAAATGGAAAATAGAGGCGACTAGTGGAACCGCGTGCAGGCGACTAGGCGAGTCCCTCCTGTAGCCTGACGTACAGGGCATTTCTCCTGGGCAGGACGGCTCGAGGCGCCAACCGTTGGGACGGCACACAAAAAAGGCCTCTCCTGTACCCTGACGTGCCTGCAGATCGCCCTCGCGGGTTTCTGATGTGCGCTCGTGTGATCGTGTCGTGCCAAGCACTCACCAATGTGACCTGGCTCGAACAGTGAAATCGACGGGGAATTGCTGGGTGCTTGGGCGGACTCCCAGTCGTACGCGGTACGCACTTCGGCCTTTTTCCAGCGCGAGCCGCGCTCTACCTGCCGGCCCGCCGCTTCGCGTTTGACGTCTTGACGAGCTTTTCTAGCCTTCTACCGGCAGGTCGCAGGTGCATAGGCCGCTTCCCCGAGTTGCGCGTTCCCCAGCGCTACCCGTGCCGCTTCCACCAATCCGCACTTACGCAGCCCTGCGGTGTTCCACACTTCCACCCCCTAGCTAGCATCCTTATCCGCGCGAATTGTACGTGGTTTACTGTGCATAGTAAGAGCGGTACTTCTATGTTTTTCATCTCAATACAAGTTGCACGAATTTTGAAACAAGCAAGGGATAAGTAATTACCATCTACTCTTTATTAAATGTTTTAATATTTGTATAACTTTAAAAAGAAAAGCGTAAAGGCGACTCTCATACATGATAGACACAAATTGAGATAACCGAGACTTGGAACTGAGCTTTAGTAGTAGTACTTAAAAACACACACACCACACAGAGGGAACGCTTATTTTCCTCCTTTCTTTCGTATGGTGAGATCAGAACGGATGAAGCCCACACCATATCATATCATCATATCATACCTCAATTAAACTCCGGAGATTTCCAGCCCCCTCAAGGTATCCATTTGTCCTCCATACATTTTGCGAAGAAGCCCTCTATTCCTTCAAATCATGGATAAATCCTCCTAGTTTATGAATAGATTCTTTGCGATTTTTGTGAGAGCATACGTCCCTATGCACGGGACATTTTGCCTGCAGGCAGTTCGTTGGCAGACGGCGACAATTTAGCTAAGACGATGATCAGCATGTACACAAATTGGTACGACTGACTGTGTTGACTTTAGCATACCGTACTAGTACAACATTCACTCTTCGGTTAGCATGATTGATTGCTTCGTGCGTGTGTGCACTGCCGTATCAAACGGCAAGCGCGAGCGTCTGGACCTTTGGACGATTTTATCGGTTGCGGCATCAACATAGATTACACGAAGGGATGCTGTGGTGGGTGCACGAAAACTAGGTGAGAAATGGGCCGGGGATGCTGTGGTGGACGCACGAAGGGACTGACGGTGATGGCCTATTTTCTTACAGACGTAGCAGTAAAGCAACGACACTGCGAGGACAAACAAGTCGTTCCATTTCGTAAAAACATACTGAAATTAGAGAATTTTCACCGCTTATCTAGCTGGTGTACCTTATTTGTTTTTTACAAATTCAGCTCATCGCGTATGTATTTACAAATTTAGCGCCCTTTATCACCGTAGAAGCTTACCTATACCGCTGCAGCGCATGCGAGGGTAAAAACAGCGTGGCCCACTGTGGCAGAGGCTTCCGCACTACCGGCTACGGCAGTGTGACTCGCCCGTGCGCTCCCGCTGTCGGCCACCTGCTCCTGTGCTTGCGTGCGTTGCCGCGGCGTTGGCATACAACGCTCGCTGGGTACGGAAGAGGATACATGTCGTTTTCCGCGTCTTTTGTGGTGAGGAAGGGGATTAAATTTACAAACGCATTCACAGGAAGCTAGATTTGTAAAAAAAAAAAGTGAGGTATAAACCATGATTTCGAAATTCCAAGCCTGTCTTGGCTGCGTGTAATTTATTAGGGATTTGATAACTTTCATCCGAATGTCACTCCCTATTTATTATTGCTTGGCGCAATTTTGACTTGGCTTTAGGACGTGTTAATAAACCGGTTCGGTCTGAAATATAAACTGAAATATTATTTCTGTGTTGCTCAGCCATCTTGTGCGACCCAGTTCTGTACCGCGTTATCGTACGTGTGTATTCCGACGTTACAGTCGGCGCGAAGCAAGGAAGCCGTCAACATCGTCGCAAGCTGCATTTGCAAATCATCATCTGTTGCCGAAGCCAGCGAAATTGCACTATTGCAGTAGCATTTTGGCTCCGTTTATGCATAAAGGAATGCACAATCAAGAGAGATATTTTTGCGCACCTGTCCACGTTTTCCATTAGAATTGAGAAAAAAATTGCTTACATCTGGCAATTTGTTTGTTCGGCACCAAAAACCTAAAATTGGGTAGAGAGGACAGGCATTGTTGCATTTGTCTTAGTTTAGAAGACGATAAGTGGGATCCCAATATGCGGCCAATCCTATAGAGCCAACTGTAGCATTACTATCCAGCAATGGCGTGATGCAAGCAAGAACATCCGGCAAAAATGCCAGGGCGCCAGAAACAAAATGAAAGAAGCATTGGAGAGGCAAATGAGGAGATACAAGCTTTTTTGGACAATGTTAAGGAACAAAAAATATAGATGGACCAATTTTGGGGGCGTGCATCAACATCGGATTCAACCTCTCCACCGATGATGGGTGCAAAATTGACAATCTATGAAAGCTTAACCGCACCAAAGAAATAAAAGGAAACAAAGGGAAATCATGGTTCACAAAAAGCGAAAAGGAAATAGCATAAACGCGTGAAATGGTTCCTTGGAATAGCAACTTCACTACAGCAAAACCATATTTTTGAGAGGTGCTTCTATGCCTCTTCCTTTTAAAGTTGCACAGCATATTAAAGCGTAAATGAAGGGTAGATGAGGAGTACTTACCCCTTCGTTTGCTTCAAGATTTGTGCAACTTGTATTCGGCGGGAGAGCATAGAAGCACGTCTCTATTTTTTTTCGTCGGTCTTAATATATTTTTGTCGGTCTAAACAAAGACGCCGATTAATACATGTATTTTCTTCGGCTGAACAAAGTTTGACCGATTCATACATTATATTTTCGCCGGCCGGTGTATAAACCGACGTCATCATGGGTTTAGGGAAACCGTTCCATGAGCCCCGTATTTTAGTTGGTCTATGTGTGCAAGCCGAAAATTGGAGGTTAGGCACAAACGCGGCCCCTATATTTTTAGTCGGCTTGAGTCCAAATTAGGAGGACAATTTGAGGGGTAGGGCACAACCGCCACGCTCAGATATTTTCGTCGGCTTAAGTCGGGCAGGCCCGAAAATTGGAGGAGTTAGGGTTAGGAGCCCGACGCCTCGCTCCTATATTTTCGTTAACTTGATTCCAGATCGACTAAAATATAAGCCGACAAAAATCTTGGGTTTAGGTAAGTATTGGGAAAAACCTGCCTATTTGCTTCGCACACAAACCGCTTTCGCGCCCCACGCTCGATCCGCTAGGCCACCGCGTTGCGCCACCCCGCCGTGCGCATACGCCTAACGCCACGGCCTCCGCTAGCGCCAGCGCGCCTCCGGCCGCCGTCGTCGCCTCACACAGCTTTCCCTGGCTGGCGCGCGTTGCGCTTCTGGCGCCAGTACTTGCCTCCCCAGCCAGGACCGACGCCGCCTCCACCGCAGCGCCACCTCCGGCCGGCCACCTCACCCCACGGTCGGCGCCTCCAGGTGGCCACCTCCCCTAGCCAGCGCCTCCCGGCCAGCCATCGCCTCTGCTGGCACGATAAATCGCCCCAGGCGCCGTCGCTGGACGCCTACCCTACGCGTGCACGCCCCAGCGTGAGTATCTTGTTCCTTTGTGAGTAAATTTGTATTGTCCTCTCTTTTTGTTGCACCTGTTTATTGCTCTATGATGCAAATTGGGTCATTGATGAATTGAACAAATGAATGTTTATATTGTTCAAGCGTTTAGGAGTGCGTTTGGTTAGTGTACCAAGTGGTACATGGATGAGATGATTCAAAACCATCCATGTGTTTGGTTGCTTGAATGGAACCATCCCATCCTGGATCAAATGATACAAATTTAAGAAATATTCCCCTCTAGATACTGAACAATTCCATTCACTCAAAATAATGGAGACCAAATGATACTTTGGACCATCCTATCCTATTCAACCTCATCGCATAAACTCAAACACACCCTTAGTGTAGCAGCTTGGATGCTTTGGATAGAGGGGGAAAATGTATTTAGGTACAATGGGATCAGTTTCTTTCTTTCATTTTGCATCCTAAAATCGGCAAATGATATTTGGACACCAAAGGAACAATATACTCAACATGTCACATGGTTGATAGCAAATGCAATCGATAGGAGTATTATTAGTTCACTGCATTTTGACAATAAACCATAGAAAAAAATACCTGATAAGTGGTATGCCCGGCTTGTTGGGTCACCCTCCCATAAGAATCCTTTACTCAGGATTTTTTGCCAACTGTGACAACGCTTCTGCTTCCTGATCAACTTTGATAATGCAAATTGCTCTTGTTCTTTGGTTGAAATCCTGTTGGGTAGGGGAGAGTCTGACTTCACTTGGTAGTGTGTTGGTGTGGTGCGCCGATGAATTGCATTGATCTTCTGTTCATCTGTGGTTTCATAATTCTGTGCTTCCTGTACTCCACTAGAGCACATTACGTATCGGTTTGAACTGACGCATTTAAAAATAGAGATGCTTCTATGCTTCTTAACTTTTAAAAGTTGTACAACTATTAAAGCCATGAATGAAAGGTAGATGTTGATTGCTTACCCTTTCGTTTGCTTCAAGATTTGTGCAATTGTATTAAGAGGAAAAACATAAAGAAATAGCACTTTGCTCCGGAAAAATAATGGTTTTCCCCAGTAGTGCTAGAGACTATCATGGCCCTCATCACACTCGCCATCAAAATAGGCTTTCAAGCTTAACGATATCAAATAATACTCCTTCCAAGTCCAAGTTTATCACGGCGTATTTCTTCTTGATCACATCGTAGACCAAGAAGATATTGAGAATAAATAGATTTACTCTTAATTATTATTACCTAAGCCACTATACATAATGCATGAAATGTAGATAAATGTAAAAGCTAAAGATAGATATTTATAGGGTATAAGAGGGAAACACTCACAGCCTAAATTTGTATTAGACACACTGAAATATGCACTTATATTTATGTACCACGATCATTCAAAAAAATAATCTTTATAAACTTGGGCCGGATGCGGTGAGTTAGGAAAGAAAACCAAGCAAAGAGCAATAGCTTATACCATATAAGAGTGGATGAGAACTACTTCGCCCCCCATATCATTAAAGCTAAGTCGGCTAGGAAGTTAACCATAAAGAGCCAGCTACAATAACAAAATCCACTACTTATAAGTCTCTCATCTATGTCATATAGAGTAATGCATGCTAAAGCCACCTTCTACAATAAGCTCTATCTCTAAATGTTGAGGCTCTAGAATCTTTTGTGCAAATAAGCTATCTCTTCTCTCTTGTCATAACTATTCTACACTATGTTCCCGTGCAATGCTTGCTACTCTTAAATAAGAAATCAGCTCTCAACCTCTATACTTTCTCACTCTTTCATATAAAAACAAAATTGAGTGTGTACATGCTAAAAGTAAAAAATTTGAAGTGGTTTTTTGTGAGTGAGTCTCTACTATCAGAAATGCAGGCTAAATTAACTAAATCGGAGATAAAACAAATAAACAACTTGATTTCTATATGAATTTTAAAAACACTAAACATATTTAAGTACAATAAGAAAAATAGAAAATAGGTTTTTTTTTTTTTTTTATACAAAGTTCAACCTAAAACTGAAAACAAAAACCAACTAAAAGTACATTTCCAAAAATATTCAAGTTTATTAATAAATCAAATGATGAAGTTAGATATTTGATTTGTATGCAAATACAGATACTAATTTCAAAAAATATTAAAATTGTTAATAAGATCCTATAACCTATACTAATTATAAACTACTGAGAAAATTTACATATTAATTACCAAGAAAAGGAAAAGATTTGGCATCCATCTAATAGAATCAAGTTATAATGGCTATCTCATATTACATAATCTAAATTAATGGACCAAAATAACTTTATCACGAAAAGCTAATTACCATTGCAAATACTGAATTGCCAAACTAGTAGTACTAAAATTCCAGGAGACGATGTTTAAAACTCAAGATATATATAAAAAAAATTAAGCGTCCTGTGCCTTAATAATCAAGAGGAGCCTGTATTATAACTCACTTTGTAAAGGATGGTTTAACTTTCTCTCAAATTATAAAGACTAAACGTCCTATTATCACAGGAGAGAACTTTAGAAAACCAGTGCAAGCTTCGAGTTGATTCTTTAAAAAAACTGCAGTCAACTGGTTTTATGGTAAACAATCAATAACTTTATTTAAGCTAAAATTTAAACAGGTGACCAGCGGTCAGAGTTCATAAAACCATCAAAATCGTTACAGAAACCATGGTTTGGCCGTATCGAATCAGTTTTGGCCCGATTAGTGGCAGATTAAATTAAAATCAAAAATTTTAAAAAAATTATGCGATATCGGCTTGGTAGAAACCGGCCTGTTTTACCGATAAAAATTAACTAAAAACGCTCCAAAAACGGCTGCCTAAAAGGTTCAACTCATCACCCCTTTCGGTTTCCGAAAGCTGAGTAGTTTCTTATTTGTATTTATTTTGAATCTTTCGATATGCTCAGTTTGAGCTTTTTGAATTTTAACGTTTTTTTATTTTCATGATAAATAAATGCCATCAGGAACCAATTTTCCAATTTCAGAAACAGTTTTAATGCCCCATAAAACTGGACTACACCTCAAATACAGCTAAACCACTTACCATCATTGGGAGCCAAGCCAGGTCAACCCCAGGTGCATGCTCCAGCTCCTCCAGCACTGAAAGCCTCCATCGAGAGCTTCCCGCCAGCTCCTGGTCTCCAGCAATAGATATAGTAATCCAATAATGGTAATTAAATATTTTAAAAGAAAGAGACAAAGCAAAAGAGCACATAAAAGCCCACGGGTGAAAGCCTCCTCAAACCACCAAGTCTCTGGTGTCATCGTCTCCCGCATCCATCTCCCATTCTCCCTCCCCATCTCACTCCCCAGGAACCCAACGAACCATTGCACCGGAGTAACTGACCAGCCAGGAAGCGCGGCCGTCGGTCATATCAGACGCCGACGTGGAGGCCGGCAGGCCGCCGAGGAGCGACGACGAGGATCAAGCCGCCGCCGAGGGAGGGTACAACGCGAGCGGCGGCAGGCGGTACGTGGCGCCGTCGCGCCGTTCTACTACGACCACGCGGCGGCGCACGAGCGGCACCGCAGGACGTAGCTGGGTGCCGCCTGGTAGTGCTTTCGCGAACGTAGTCGCCATGTTCCTGAGTAGTGATATACTACAGCAACTGCCCGCGCTGCTTGAGCTGCATCGACCGCGCCCCCCATCAGGCGCTTCTCCTGCCAGCCGCTCGAGCCAGAATCCCCTCACTCGGGCCCTCCCGCCACCATATTAGCCAGCATGCGCGGAGAAATTTCTGGCTCAATAGCTACTCTCTCTTCCATCTGGTTTGTGCAGCCTCCCGAATCGGCAAATCATGGCACGGCAGGCTGCCGGAATTGCAGGGGCCCCTCAGGTAGTACAAAGGTGGTGCACGGCTCCAGGCCGTAGCCATCCCGAGACCGTACACCTGGCTGCACGCTGGCCTCATCCACCTCATCGCCAACACGAGTCAAGCCTCATATTCATCGGCATCCATAGCCAGTGAGCTAGCAGTTTGGATTCTATAAGGCCCAACCACCCACCTGAACTGGTAGCTCTTATCTAGAACGAAAGCATGTACACATCTTTTTGGCCGGAGATTTAAATCCGCTCGCTCTCTCTTCCTGCTACAAGAAATTAGAAGTCGGAAATCCTACCTCGTCTCGGGGATTTCGGCAGGGGAGCGTCCTCAATCCGGTATCTTACACTCCAGGAGATGGCATCTCCGTCGGTACCTCCGGCGCCGCTCTTCAGGCTCCTCGGCGCTGATGCTCTCAGGGCTCATCACCAACATGGACCATCTACACCAACCAGGAGTACGCGCCTCACTCATCCCCAGATCTCAGTGCTCCTTTTTTGCTTCCAGGAGAGCAGAGGAACACCTTGCCATTATGTTGACGCCGAATGGATCGCTTTGCAGTTTACCAGCTACTGAAGCGTGAACCTGATCATCATCGCCGCCATCAACCTGGCGCTGAGGATACTCCCATACGTCATTTAACTTCCGCGCACATCGAGGGTTCGCCTGCAGCTTCCTCCTCAGATTCGATGCCACTGCTGATTTCAGCCCCGATTCGGATGGCTGGAGCAGACGCTTCAGTGGCCGTCCAGTCAAATTACAAGCCACTTATCAGAATCCCATTCTCCTGGTTGTCGCTTGAGTGATCCTGGTGATTGCAGGGCCAAGCGTGTTCTCTAAGCCCCTAGTCTTGCACCTTCAAAATCCTCCGAAGTGCATATAATCCAGTACTGAGAAAGGGTGTCTAGTGATTAATCTGAGGCCATGTATGCACACAGGTTTGCTGTTGGATTGGTCATGGTGTTCCGGGAAGGCAGCAAGCGATCACTATAGCTGGTACCCACTACCTCACCTGCGTGCCGATGTCCAGGCTAGAAGTGTGACAGATTGAACAGAAGAGATCAATGGCGCATTAACGCACCCAGCCTCCACAGCAGCCAGGAGGAGGGAGAACATGCACAGCTGTCAGGATGATTGGCAGAGTCTGGATTTTTATGCGCTTTTCGTTGTACTAACATAGAACTTTAAGCTTGCCCCTTTTGCATTCTTGTGCATCCCCTTTTACCAATAGGTGTTAATTAAGTAATTGTATGCTTATTGTATCTTAAGAAATCTGTAAATTACCCTGCTTTATTTGCTCAACAATGCCTTTGTTCGCCAGATTTTACAATGTAATAGACATTTACAAGCCCCAAGAATGAATCATTTTTGCATAAAAATAGATCGATAAGTGCGATAGAATATCTCGCTAGCCATCTTATCTTGCACACACAAAGAACATATATAGTTAGTATGCACCCAACTCTTATCAAGATTTACGTAATTTCTTATGCAACTAGAATGGATTTGAATCTCGCAAGATTATCAGGACCACGGTACCAAATCATGGAATCAGGGCTATCCTACCGAATCCCTGGAGCTGACAATAATGACACAGATCAGGTACATTGATCAAGAATTTCGCGAATCGTAGACCTGAACGTAGAATGGATTTAGGATCGTGCTTAGAATCAGGTAGGATCATGATCCTAAACAAAAACTATATTAGCATTACAAAATTTGATATTATCTATCTGTGCTAATTTAAGTTTGCACCTAATTTAATTTCTTTGTTTCTGTTATTTTGCATGTTATTTCTAAGGTAAAAAAGTATTTATCTTTGAAATATTGGACTTTCTATTTATTAGTTTATTAGAAAATAATTAAATAGATTTAAAAAATCAACCTTAATTCAGTATAACACTTAGATAAGAATTACTCAAATTTACAAAATTAAATTAAAAAAATTCTACTATAGACTTGCATATTTGGAAATAATTCAATTTTCATATAAAATATATATGCTTTTAAAAACCTGGTAGAATCGTGATTCTACGATGATCCGATCCCGTGAGACCAAAAACGATTCAACCTAGGATCGTGATCTACCACCATACAACAAACCAAATCATTTCACAATACAAACAGCCTATATAATATCAACAGAACTCTGTTGTCAAACGGAAGAGGGAAGAGCCAGAAAACGTCAACAAAAGAATTACACCACACCTAATTACCTAACTCATCACTAAAGAGCAAACAAAAAATGAAGAAACACGACGATGTTACTGGTAGATTCCAAAATGTTTTCGTAGCCACAAGTATTTTCTCAGTACTACCTGATTCAGGCTCACCGTCATGAACCTGGGCAATCCACCGAATCGACTGAGCAAGCTATGCTGCCTTGTCGATCTCATCTGGGGTATCTCGTATAACAGCAATTCCTTCTGGGCACGGTATGCGGTCCATCTCCAACATGACATCAAACAGGTCACAGTTAACAAAGAAATGGAATCAGGTAGAGCTCTTTTCACGGTTAATTTAGTAGTGCTTACCCCATCAAATAAAGGTAAAGCTTGCTAAAAAATCTTGCATATTAGATGTTCTTAAATTACAGAAAGAAAATGATAATCTGTATTATACATATACATATACTATGCTGCTAAAGCCCTAATAGAATACATTAAGTACAGGATGTCATTCACTGAATTAAACTGTAACTGGATAAAAATGCTCAAAGGTTATGTAGGTTAGCAATCCAAACTCGAGTTTCAATCAACTCGAAAGTTGGAACCTGGATAACATTGTAGACACCACAGAAAACAAATGAATGATTGGACTTGAAATTAAGTAATAAGTTTTAAGAAGGGTTAGTGGGAAAAAGAAGGTTCATTTAAGTGTCAGGGGTGGTCATCATGCCAATGGCCTCTGGAAGGTATATTTACCCCCTTCAGCAGTAAGCACAGATGTTTTGCACCAATACACTTATACACTGCCTTTAACAATA